>JAQHRD010000004.1:2400000-3600000 GCA_029168975.1 Purpureocillium lavendulum | reverse complement strand
ATACTGGCATATTTGGATCGAACCAACATAGGTACGAGCTGTTCCGGCGTCTTTCGAACACCTTTTAACGACGATTCTGTAGGTAATGCACGGGTCTTTGGCTTTGAAGAAGACCTTGGTCTCAAAGGCAACGAATTTGCCAACATATCCTCCTTGTTTTACGTCACTTATGTAATTTTCGAGCTTCCTTGGGTTCTCGCAGTCAAACGTTATGGCGCAAATATCGTACTAGCCATCGCCATTGTCGCCTGGAGCGCAGTCGTCACCGGCACCGGCTTCATTCACAACTACGGGCAAGCAGTCGCCGTTAGACTGCTCCTTGGCCTTGCCGAAGCCGGCGTGTTTCCAGCCATCACCTTCGTTGTATCTACTATCTATCCGCGAGAGAGCCAAGGCAAGCGTATCGCCATTTTGTACGCTGCCACTGCACTTGCTGGAGCTTTCGGAGGTTTAATAGCCTACGGCATCCAGTTGATGGGCGATAGGCTCGGCCTCGCAGCCTGGAGGTGGCTCTTCATCATCGAGGGGGCCATATCGGCGGGCATCGGGTTGCTCTGCTGGGTGTCCCTCCCCCGATCTGCTCAAGAAGCCTGGTTCCTGAAGAAAGACGAACGACAGCTCATGTTGGAACGACGTCGCAGGGACGTTGCCTACACTGGCAGCGACGAATTTTCATGGTCGTTTGTCAGAATGGCGTTCACTGATACCATGGTCTGGGTTGCCGCTATGAGCCTATTTTGCGCCGGCATACCCCTTTTTGGCTACGGGATCTTTCTACCAACCATCATCAAGGGGCTTGGGTGGGTAGACCTAACGTGTTCCACCTCTATATGTGTCCGACACTGATCAATATTGCAGCTTCGAGTCCATTCAGGTCAATTACTTGACTATCCCAGTCTACATCGCTGCCTGTATTATCTTGGTAGTGGTCACTTCCGTTTCTGACCGATTGAAAAGGCGTGCAGCGATTGCAGTCGTCCCGCCTGCTATCGTGATTTTGGGATATGCTATTGTCATAGGAACTCCCAAAGCTGCCCCAGGCTACTTTGCCATGTTTCTTTGCTCAGGAGGTGAGTCTCCGCTCCGGTTTCGGTCAACCCCATGGTTTGGTGACTTTCGACCTTTAACACGGCCAACAGTGTACACGTACAATGCTATTCTTGTTACCTGGGTCTCAAACAACATCAAGCCAGATCACAAGCGAAGCACTGCACTTCCATTCTTCCTTTCAATCGCCAATATCTCCGGCGTTGTCGCCAGCCAGGTCTATCCGAATTATACTGCCCCCCGGTGAGTCCAGTCCGACGAGTCCCACGCCATCTATCGGCCTATACTGATGTTGTCGCAGGTATGTCCTAGGCAACTCGATAAGCCTAGGGATGGAGTTCTTAGCAGCTAGTGGAGTTGGTCTCCTGTACCTGATCTTGAGACGCAGGAACCAGATCAAGGCAAAGCAGCTCGCCGATGGCATCACGGACAATGGGGAAAAGGGAGACAAGTCGCTTGACTTTGAGTACATTCTTTGAATAGAGGCCAACGGCCAAGAGTCAGCTCAATTGCCCCAGATAAAGCGGTCCGCTTAGTTCATGACATATGGAGCATCGGCCAACGCACTCTGCGCTCGCACTATGGATGGCTTGCTTTTCGGCTGCTTCCCCGCTCCTCGGCACCTTGAAAGATGCATCCAGTGTCTCAGCCTGTCAACGGGCGCCAGGAGGGTCAGAGGCGCCCAGGGGGAGTGGACGCTAGCGGCCGGAGTGCCACCATTTCCCCCAAAGCTGCCAACTATCCCCATCCCCACACCCGTCAGCAAGCCAGTCAAACACTGTCACCCCGCCCGGTTCCTGCTGGGGATTGTCCCGCTTGGCTCGCGCTGGGCGTAATCGGGCAGGGAAACAAACAAGACCCAGTGACTGACGCCCCCGCCTGTGGTAGTTAGCCGATAATTTGGGGAACAGGCCTCCGAATCGGCTTGGGCCGGCCCCGTTGGCCCGAGGAAGCGGCCCTGCTACGAGTAGATGCCCGACCTTCAGACAGCCTGTTATTTCAAGCTCCGATCTCTCGCAGACAGACACACACACCTACACCAAGAATCTGCAAGCACAAACCCGATCCCTTGTGCTGATCCGTTCCCCTCGACGTCCCTTCTATCCGAATCCGGACACCTGCATCATCCTAGCGAACCGCCATCATGGGATCGCACGTTGAGTCCTGGCGAGAAAGGGCCGCGGAAGCAGTGGCCCGCCGAGATGCTGGCCTCGCCAAAGTAGAGCCCAAGCTTGAGGGCGTCCCCAAGGAGCTCCCACGCAGCTCAATCGGCCTGCCTAAGTTGGTGTTGACTGCGCGAGAGCTTGAAATTACCGAGGGTTTTACCGTTACGCAATTACTGGCCGCGCTGCGCGCCCGAGAGGTTTCGGCCGAGGAGGTGACGAGGGCCTTCTTGAGACGCGCAGCGCTGGCTCAAGCCGCTGTAAGTAAGCCCAGTTTGCGACCACCGAGCGCACAGGCACAGAGGGCTCACAGGACCAGACCAACTGCCTACCGAACTTTTGTGGGATGAGGCGATTGAACGCGCTCGCTATCTTGACTCCCTACCCGAGCCCAAGGGCCAGCTCTTTGGCTTGCCCATTTCAACCAAGGAGCACCATGGCATGGTGGGGAGCAACGTGGTGACCACAGCGTCGTACGCAGCCTGGGTCGGCAAGCAGCATGGCTCGAATGTTCTCTACGACATTCTCTGGGACGAGGGCTGCGTCTTCTATGCTCGATCAACCCAGCCCCAGACCATTATGCACCTAGAGACCGACAATAACCTTTACGGGCGCACTGTCAATCCTTACAACAGAGACCTGACGCCGGGCGGAAGTACCGGTGGCGAGGCGGCGTTGCTGGGCATGCGCGCAAGTATTTTGGTAAGCAATGAGGCCTTCTCAAGAAAAAGTGACGTTGCTGATGTTCTCAGGGTGTTGGCGGTGACATTGGTGGGAGCATCCGTTGCCCGGCCGCCCATGTCGGCATCTATGGCTTCAAGTACGTGCAAGATCATATGAGATGGCCTGCGTACATGTAGGGATCGAGAACATTGTTAACAGCAGTCTGCAGGCCGACCAACAAGCGCATCTCTGTGCTCGGCCAGAGAAACCACATGGCCGGAAAGGAAGCCATCACGTCGACGCCGGGGCCCATGACAGTCGAAAGGGAGGCCATGGAGCTGTTTATGAAGGTTGCCCTCTCGGCTAAGCCCTGGCGCATTGATCCAGCCCTTACTGTCAAAGAGTGGACTCCTTACCGGTTCGACCGTCCTCTCAAGATCGCTGTCCAGTGGTGGGATGGCGTCGTTCGGCCGCACCCACCCATGATCCGGGCATTGAAGGAAGTATCTGATGCCTGTCGCCAGGCCGGTATGCAAGTGGTGGATTGGGACTGCGAGCCCCTCGATCACCAAAAGGGCTGGGAAATCCTGTCATCGCTCTATTGGCCCGATGGCGGCGAGCATGTCATGAAAATTCTTGAGGAGACGGGAGAGCCGATCTTGCCACTCACCAAGTTCATCATCCAAGAGCAGCCGAGTGTCAAGTACCTCTCGCAGCAGGAGCTTTGGGATGTGAGTATTGTCCTCACTACGGTGACACTCGTCTCGTTGCTAATACGTTCCTCTACCTGCAGCGCTGTGCTGAGCGTGACGAATATCGCAACGCCTACGCCCGTGCATGGACCAAGACTGGAGAACATGACGGCCAGGAGGTCGATGTTATTCTATGCCCACCTTCCTTCGGCGCCGCCGCGCCCCATGGACAGTCCAGGTACTGGGGGTACACGGCCAACTGGAATCTACTCGACTATCCTGGAGCTGTCTTCCCTGTTACGGTGGTTGACCCCGTCAAGGATCCCAAGGACACGGCATACGTGCCTAAGAACGAGCAAGACCGGTTCATCCATGAGATGTATAGCCCAGAGAAATACGTCGGTGCCCCCGTCAGTCTACAACTCGTGGGGCGCAGGCAGTATGACGAAAAAGTGTTGGCTGCGCTGGCTGAAGTTGAGAAGGCAATGGGTCGATAGATCACCTAGGCTCGAGAAGACTCCCGCCACCGAAACCCGAGAAATAGATATAATCGACTCCCGAATTCATCCATTCGACTATGTGAGGTCTTGCTCAGCCTATTGGCATACGTACTTGATCATCCATTCGTGAGAGGTCGCTGCATGTAGGATGTGTCGATCGTTAATCCAAAGATGAGGAACAAGGTCGGCATATTGCGGAGGCATTTAAGTTGGTGCCTGCCGATAGCGGTGAGGTGGATCTGGCAGATGAGGTGTCCCACGCGGTCCTCGAGTTGAGGCAGTACGCTGCTCGTAGAGTGAATGCCATAAATATGTCACATAGTCTGCGTCTGTCCTGCCGTAGGGTCGTAATTCTAGGTGAGCAGTAGGTCCTCGCCAGATGCATCTAAAATCTGCGTCCAATCCGCGTTCTGGCCTTGCGTCGTTTTACGTAGATCCCAGAGGTCCTCAAGGACGTCTCGGGCCTGTGAGAGGTTTCGAAACTGTCGTTTGTCTGCCATAAGTCGTAACCTCGAGCGGACGGAGTCGATATGCTCTTGCTCGACTGCCTCTCCACCGACAATGAAAATAGGAAATAGGAGCGCACCCTCCGGTGCAGAGCTGACTGGAATGTCAGATATGTGTCGAAGGGTGTCGACGACCTGCCCCTGAATCCTGGCCTCAACTTCGTCCAGCGTATACCCGTCCGAGCCCCAGATCTCTCCCACTGAACCATGGCTAGATCTGAGGCGACCGCGAATCAACCGGTAAAGAACCATGAGGGCTGCATTTCTATAAGCATAAGCCAAAGCAGCCAGTCCTGGGCTAGCATCAGCATGACACTGCCAATTTTGCAGCTTCTGTTCAATATCTGCAGATGTGGACTCGAGTTGCTTCAATTTCCATTGGACATTATGACCGGATGCCCATTCATGATCATGGATTGTAGTCTCTTTGTCCAGGAAACTGATGCGCGCAATGATGGCAAGAAGCCCCGCCGCAACACCTACACAGCTGTCCACGATGTCGGTGATGCCATCAAGATAGTCGCTGTAAAGTAGTGGCGTCGTTCGCAAGGTGATGCTTCCAATTATGTCGTGATAAGCATAGTTGCGCAGGATCCATTGGCCTTCTGTGCTATGCTTGAAAGCCTCCGGTCCGTTGACGTATTGGCCGCCAGAAGACACACAAGCGGACTTGATGATGTTTTGAGTTCCCTTTAGATGGGAGAGCCAGGCCCTGCAGTCGCCCACGCCAGCCTCATATATGACAAAGCTCAGGCAAGCCGCAGCGTTCGTCTCGTGGTACGTTACTTCTTCCGAGACCGTGTTAATGGCCGAGGCAAGACTTCGTATCGCAGTAGATTTCGCCTCGAGCGCCGCCACTTTGTAAGAATGATCGACAATGGATAAATGCCCCGAGGCGAAAGCGATAAGGACATTTAGTAAAGCTGATGATTCCATGGCCATTGGGAGAAATGCTAGGAAACTCAAATTTTAGTTGGAATACTCAAGCACAAACAGCCAACCCGGGCACGGAGGAGGTACCAGTCAGAAATGAGTTGAATTCTTGGCTCACGGTCAAATGAGCCGTCAACACCGAGATGTAGTACCTCAGAGCCCGCCGGTTTGGGGGAGACTCAAGACAGCCACGCGCACTACCAGGGGAGGCAAGGCCAGTGGCAGGCGACATGGAGGGCTCATGCTGGGTAAAAGGGGTCGCCAATGCGACAGGATTATTGTCTGCCCCTTTGGCAGCTGCCCAAGAACCCGGCACTACATCCTTCGCTCCTTGACGGATGCATTTCAGATTGAGTCGTGAACATGTACCGCATACCGGGAAGCTATTAGGTGTGCATTTCTTTCGCCTTGGTCGGCCGGCTCTTTAGCATGGACTCCTCGCCTAATGAGGTTGGACGACGGGACGCATGCTTACCTGTAGCGGCATGTTAGACAGCCGGTCTTATCGTGCTTCGATCCAATTCGTCTCTTCGGCTCCTTGCGTGCATCGGAAGCCATGGCCGAGGGATGCATGTGTCTGCGGTTGCTACTGAGGAAACGCACCAGACTGGAGGGGCTGGTGGCGTGGTGAGGGGTTGAAGGCGTGTTGAGCGTATGTGAGAGGACCATTGGCTCTGATCCGATCTATTTCGGTGGGTTTCCGCGGCGCAAGCGCACCACCGGGCCAAGAACGCGGGGTCATCATGATCTGAGTCTCTATCAGGCCCGTCCCCCCAATTCCGGCGCGGGTTCAACAGCGTGGACTGTGGAGGTCGTGGACTCGCGCGGAAGCGCCAATGTCTTTGTGGAGTCACTATCTCTCCGCAAATTGTGTCGACAGTTCATTCACCATTGCGACGATCCGGTCGTCCGGCCGCCCGGGCTACGGGTAAACCGAAGCCACAGCAAGATGTGCTCGGCATCCCCATGCGCTTCCAAAATGTGACAAGACACGGGTTAGAGCCTCTTCGATGCCTTGTAGTGTTGCGCCTCATTGTAGTATTTTTACCCTCCTCAAGACAAGCCACGCCAACTTCATGAGGGACAGGCCGAATACTTTCTGTCTCGTATCAATGATGTGTGAAATCATCCGTTGGTTTCAACAGGTGCTCGACCCCCAAGTCAATTTATCGCTGTTCCGTCAGTCGCCGCAGTGATTTGGTAAAGAGGCGATGGGAGAAGATGGCTACCTGCATCAGCACCACTGTGGTTGATGCATGTACATCGATCAAGATGTGGTACGCAGTTGGGGTTTAGTGTCCCATTGATGAGCGAGCGCGCATAGCCAGTCAAAGGTCTTGAAGGAAACTTCTCGCATGTATTGGCGTATCTGGTCAGTGGTCACATCACTGAGGTCGCATCGTCCCGATCAAGGTTCGAGACAGTTGAACATCGATACGATGTAGCGGCACCGTCCGAGGGCGATTGGACGGACGATCGCAGACGCCCAAACAGACATTGAGTGCATGTAAGAAAGACCTGGTGCCAATGGCTGGCCGTTGGTTCACCAAAGGGCGAGACGCCAGCTTTCGCAAGTGGTCGGTACTGCAGCTCGCTCGACGGAAGAGGCTGGAGCGTCATATGGAAGCGGTCATATGTTTCTATTGCCTGTCGTAGTGCGTTTTCATCTAATGAAACGACATCCTCCTTGTAGTTCTCTCACTGACTTTACCCGAGGACTGCCTCGCGATCTCATTCGACGTTCGGCCTGGCGACACATACGTGTTCACCCATCGTTCTGTGGCCTGGCATGATGTCACCAGACTTCATGTTCGCGCTTCCGCGAAAAGAGGTCGTTGGTAGACTTTCCAGCTGACACCGAGAGGTCAGATGAAGATCCTATCGAGTAAACCAAAGTCGGACCGGCTACTGACGCTCTCTGGCGACCAGCGCCAGGCGTCTAACGCACGAATATCGAGTACTCGTAAGCAGGGACGCAAGGCAGCGTCGCGCCAAGGATCTAGTAACAATGACGGCAGAACTTGAGGCCGTTTATGCCGCTTGTCTCACAGATTTGTTTGGCGAGTATCAGCAGCTGCGGCAGCGGATGCTGGAGATCGTTGCACATGTCGACAGCGCCGTCTCTGGGCTGGCTTGCTTATGTCGGACCGACGACTCGAAGTCTGGGGGCAATGGCAATGGCCATTGGGTGCCACACATTGGCCGCACGCTTGCTGCTCGGGCCGATCAGCTTGAAGCGAGCGTTTGGGCCTTGCCGGAACGGCCCTGCAATTAAACCGCATCTAGCACCCGACCCCAGGCACCGTGACGCAGGACTCGGCCGTCTTACCCCACGGGGAAGCTCACGGTACTGCAGACCCCGCCGATCGACACGATCTACTAATCTCGCGTGCGCGCGGATGGCTTGCAGTCCGGCATCTTCCACTGCCGCAACGAGAAAACCCAAGGTATTCGGCCCTTTGATGCGCACAAAGGCGCGGCGCAGCCCTCGTCTTCTGATGCGGCCAAGAGCCATGACACCAGACTCACCATCACACCCCCGTCATGAACCGCATGCACCAATCCTACCGGTAGAAACGCAGCTGAACGACATTTACCCGCATCACAAACCGGCTCGAGACTCTCTTGTGCAGAATTCTTTGAGATCTTGGTAACAACGTCGAGACCTAGGAACCAGCATCACAGGGCCAAGCCTCTGGGTATAAAAAGTCGAAGCTCATGTCCCTCGATCGCTGGGACGCAGAAACCACCGACAGGCTCCGGCAACAGCAACAGTCATGAAGTCGTCGTCTCTACTTGCTTTCGTCCATCTGTGCGCGGCCACACTGGCTGCCGACACGGCCTCGTGGAAGGCGCGCAACATCTACTTTGCTCTGACGGACCGTATCGCTCGAAGCAGCAGCGATACTGGCGGCGCCTCATGCGGCAACTTGGGGAATTATTGTGGCGGCACCTTCCAAGGCCTGCAGTCGAAACTCGACTACATCAAGGGCCTGGGCTTTGATGCGATTTGGATCACGCCCGTTGTCGCCAGTGAGCATCCGACGATCAAGGAGTTGCTATGAAAGCCGCACTGACACATTGACTGCAGACCGTGATGGTGGCTACCACGGCTACTGGGCCCAGGACCTGTACACGATCAACTCCAATTACGGATCCGCAGATGACCTTAAGGGCCTTGTGAAAGCGGCTCACGATAAGGTGAGTTGCTCCTATAAGCATGACACCCAGGTGTACTAATTGGACAAGGGCATTTACATCATGGTCGATGTCGTCGCCAACCACATGGGCATGACGAACCTTGCCGACAACAAGCCTACCCCACTGGACCAAGCATCCTCCTACCACGCGGATTGCACCATTGACTACGCGAACCAGACGAGTGTCGAGAATTGTCGCATCGCGCCAGACCTCCCCGATGTCGACACACAAGACCCCGCCATCAGAAAGCTGTACCAGTCCTGGATCAGCTGGCTCATCTCCGAGTATGGTTTCGACGGGGTACGTATCGACACTGTGAAGCACGTCGAGAAGGACTTTTGGCCAGATTTCGCATCGGCTGCCGGCGTTTACACCATCGGCGAGGTCTTTGACGGTGACCCAGACTACCTCGCTGGATACGCCAGTGTCATGTCTGGTCTTCTCAACTACGCCATCTATTACCCCATGAACAACTTTTACCAGCAAAAGGGCTCCTCGCAAGCACTCGTCGACATGCATAACACCGTGGGCCAGAAGTTCCCTGATCCGGCCGCACTGGGCACATTCCTGGACAACCATGACAATCCACGGTGGCTGAACCAGAAGAACGATCCCGTTCTGCTTCGCAACGCCCTCACATACGTGCTTCTCGCTCGTGGCGTGCCCATTCTTTACTACGGCACTGAGCAAGGCTACTCGGGGGGCGCGGACCCCGCCAACAGGGAGGACCTCTGGCGCAGTGGGTTCGCGACAGATGGGGGCATGTACAAGTTCATCGCCGCAGTGGCAGGCGTGCGCAAGACCGCCGGAGGGCTGCCCGATGACGACCATGTCCACCTGTATGTTGCTGACACGGCATACGCATGGAGTCGCGCCGGTGGCAAGGTCGTTGCGTTGACGAGCAACGGCGGGAAGTCGCAACAGTATTGTTTCAACTCGCAGAAGCAGAACGGATCCTGGAAGGGGGCTTTGGATGGTAAGACGTACACGTCCGACGGGAGCGGCCAGTTGTGCGCAGATGTGGTCAACGGGGAACCTGTTGTCCTTGTCTCTGAATGATGGTATGGATAGTCTCAGCTTGAATGTTCGTCTATGGCTTCAGTGCATGTAGACATTGTCACGTCTGTAGTACAAGGGCACTGCCCCCGATCACTCATGGCAATTGATTGGGGATCCGACTGGGGTTGTTTGCCGTCGACGAGCGAGAGGGAAGCCATCATCGTGCGCAGCCGAACGCGACCAGCCGTCACGAGAGTTACTTCGACTGTCTCAAGTAGGCTGCCATGACGCCGCCACCCGACTGCCACCCACCCGAGTTGGCCGTGTCTTTGACCACGCTCGCGTACTTGCCGCCCTTGCCCTCGAGAACCATGGTCCGCACGTTATGCGTGCTCACGCCGAAACTATACAGCTCCTCGTTGTCGGCGTAAATGACGCCATTCTCCTGACACTCGCCTTTGCAACCATCGCGATTGATGCCGTTGAAAAAGGTCCAGTATCCTCCACCATAGATGCTCACACCTTTGGACTTGGTCACGTACTGGTAGACGCCCATGCGGCATTGCGCGTCGTCTTCGGCGCACCAGCTGAAGCTAGGATCGCTGTCCAGCAGCGAGTCCTCCCACGGTCGGGGCGCGAGCAGCCCCGAGTTGTTGCCCTGCCAGTACGGTGTCTCGCTCTGCTGGAAGCCAAGGAAGACGTTCTGCGCCTTGTGTATGTTCATTTGATACAGGACGTTGTGCTCTGTCCCGATGCCCAGTAACCAGGTGCCCTTGACCGACTCAACAAGGAACCCGCCGGCCGTAGACGGGTTCGCGGCATTGTCGTCGTCCAGGTCGTGGTCCGCGCTCCAACACCAGCTGTTCTCCCAGTACGAGGAGGACGTGGCCGTGAGATGGGCGCACATGCGGGCAGCGCGACAAGTCGCCGGGTCGCTGCACTGCGTCTGGACCTTGGATCCTCGTGCGCCCCCGATGCGGAAGTGCGTGTTCCAGAAGCCGACATCGCCGGGGCGCTTGCCTGCCATGTTGACCTCGACCAACTTGCACCCCGGGAGGATATCTGCGACGGTGAAAAGCATGTCGATGAACTGTGCAACACCCGTGCTTCCGGGGAGGCCGACCTGGACAAGAGGCGTGGGGTGAGTGGCGTCTTTGAACTTGTCGCCTGTAGCGCTGATCTCCGACCATGCCTCGCCATGTATTCTCCGGGCGGCGTCAGCGGATGCCAGCTTTGCGCAGGTCCCCGTGCTTGCCGAAACGAGTCGGGAGGGGCAACTCACTTGGTTCCAGGTGGGATGAGAAGCGTGTCACTGACCAGGTACGTGCCGTGAGGGAAGAAAATAACCTTCTTGCCCGCTGCGGCATTGATAATGTGCTGTAAGCTCTTCGTGCTGGTCAGGGTCAGCACGGCTCTGTTCCATGCGATGCTCCAGTCCTTGCAGTTGAGGGCCACTTACTCGTCCGTGACACCGTCGCCGGCAACCTTCCATCCACAAACGTTCTTGACATTGACAACCCTGGACACATCGTATTCCTCGAATGTCGGGCCTTTGACAGTATGATACGCACCGGATCTGTCCAGGAGAGTTGCCGCACGGGATGATGGGTAAAGCTTGCCTTCCGCGCGCTCGCCGTTCGTGGGGCCATACACGTTGCCCCATACCCAAGACTGGCCGGGCTTGACTGACCCCGTGAGAATGCTCTTGCCAGCGGCCGCGACCGTCTACCCTCTGTTAGCCAGAGGCAATGTGGATTTGTGGCAGGGGCACAGACCGATTTCACAGAGGCGTCTACCCGCACGTTCTCGAGGACCATGGAGCCTTGCGCGGTGGACGACCCGGCCGAGTTCCACAAGATGCCAACATCAGACGCACTCGAGTCAATAAGGGCGAAGAATCCCGTGTTGTTATTTGTCGTCTCGATGCCGACCTTGCACGACTCAAAACGCAGGCCCTGGCCGGTGCCTTCGAAAAGCTTGTCCAGTTTGAGGCCAATGTCCATGTCTGCTGCAGGGTTAGCTCGAGCGAGGCGAGGCGTCTCAGCACGCTTACTTTTAAAGGTCAATCCTTTGAAGTGGTACTGCTGCTCGTTCATTCGTATCCCAACCGATCCGCCCTGAAACACCAGATCGTTCATCATTAGCGGTGAGCCGCCTTCTGGCATTGACAATCCCGTGTGCGCCGTTCCACCATTGGCCATGCTGAACACCACGTTGCTCAGCTGCACGTTCTGGCTCACGGCCCAGTCCAGGAGTGTAATGTTTTGTGCTGGGGGCACAAGCGTTGAGTCGAGCACCACATTCCTCAAGCCGATGTAGAAGTTTATGGTGGGGTTGTAGTTTGAATCGAAGCCGTAAAAGAGAAACTTTTCCGTCACGGGGAAATCAGGCGCGGCTTGCAGTATGGGCATGTCGGTCGGGTCGCCCACAACCACGGTTTGAACGTAGGAATATAGTGGCTTCGAGAGGCGATATGTGCCGCCGGGGATGTACACCACCGCTGGTGCGCCGGTTGTCCCGAATCCTCCATCTCGCCGTGTCTTGTTGCTGCCGGTAGAGACAAAGTCCAGAGCGGCCTGGATGGCGTCGGTATCATCGGCTTTGCCGTCGCCCACCGCACCGAAATCGGATTTGACGTTGCGGAAGACCTTCCAGCTCTTACCATTGGGAATAAATGGGCTGATGCCGTTGTGCTTGATCTTCTCAAACCAGTAGCTATGCGTACCTCTAAGCTGGGCGTCGCGGCGAGGTGTCTGCGGCACAGCGCCCACAAGGCAAGCAAATCCAAGAAGCACACGGGTCACCTTCATCGTCAGTGTCCCTAATTGCACGATTGTACAGCCAATGCCTTCAAATGAGTCCCGTATATGGATGAGAGCACGGCTGCCCACATCTTTGCCCGCGATCCATCCCCTCTAAGTACTTGAACCACGTACACAGCGACTTGAGGAGAGCCAACTTTGAAGCGGCATGATCATCACTACGTACGGAAACACGGCAGACATACCCAGCAACGGTGAGATCTTAGATCTACCCCGGACGGGCTTTCATTGAATTCCACCTGTTAGGATTGAGCCTCCCCAGGCATTTCGGCCCGTCTTGTAGTTCGTGACCAAATTTGAGGGGTTCTGCCGGCGCTACAAGCGAGCTTCCCCGGTGACCCCCACGGGCTCAAGGTGCGGAGCGGGCTCAGTGCCGGCAATGGGAATGGGGCTGAATTGGCGTTTGCGCCATTCCCAGCCGGGTCTTGTTGTTTAGCAGCTGTCGGTATTTCTCCTACACGTAACTCTTCATTTCGTCGGTGCCACCGTGCGCTGCACGGATTCGATTCATGTTTCCGTCTGGTACTCGCCCTCTCACGTCATATTTCGCTGAGTTCCATTTCCAATTGCTTCGAACAGCACGGCTACAGTCTCATTGACTAAAAAGCCTCCTCGTAAAGCCCCTGGCCTCTATTCTGGTCGCGAGACAGTCGAGGTTTCATGACATGCCGGGAACTCGCGGGCTTTCTAGCCACACATGCCCTTGATGAGTGATGCATCTCGTTCTGGTGACGCTGTATAGATCTAACAGTTAATGATTCATGCGTTTGGTAACTAACAAAACCAAGTCGGTCGTGATCGTCGTATCGCCACACGGCAATGGCTTCGATGATATCATGTCACATGGACTGGCAGTGCGCGGAATGCCACGTCACGCCGGACGTGTTCTGTGGATTCTCAGCAGCGTCACCGAAATTTCACTTGGGTATCACCGTGGTCTTATCACGCATCGAGCATTTGCATGCGACTCAGCGAGAACGCATTGCGTAATTACAATTGCTCATGTCTTGCTTGGATCGCCGGCTCCCGTTAGTAATGTTATGTGTAGTAGCGCGGCATTCGCCCAGATCATCCTGCGCCTTAGCATTCGCCCGGCAAGTGCTGTGCTGATAATATCATTGTACCAAAGTGGGACATGAGCTTGAGCTGAATATAACGTAGAGCTGAGGTCAATGTGTCGACACTGGATGGGAGACTATGAATATATAAAACTACACCTGGTCCTGTCTTGGCCTCTAGACATGTACCTCCTACATTCCTTCTCCCCAGCTGTCCGATAACATACTTTTGCAATAATGCTGTTGGCTGCTAACCTCTTACTCCTGGGATACTCCATGTCTGTTACAGGCGTCGACGTGAATATGTGGTCATATTCTAAGGTCCTTGAGCAGGGGCATGCCGATCGGGTGACTGGGGCCTTATCAACCATGGTCATGAAATGGGCGCCATTGGGGTAAGTGAAACGCCAGACTGGATAGTTGATCTTGCGAGGGCTCACCGGATGTCTGCCACTATATAAATAAGCCTCTCAGCGACGGGAGAAGGTACTACAGGGGACATGAAAAGTGGGCAAAGCACACTAAAGCGCAAAACTGCACGACTGACTCTCCGGTATTTGTTCCATGTTGGCATTTATGGCATTCCCATGCGCCGGAAACCTCGAGGTTGCTAAGTCTTGCTTTTTAGTGCTTAATGGACGGCGACCTTTGTATCGCATTCAAGACGCCACATGGACGAGCCATTTGTACAGCGCGCGATGAGGACATTATGCACGACTCCAACTATGCAACTTTGGAGAGTTCTTACGAATCCTTACCACCATTACCGGAAGAAAATGTCTAAGCCCAAGCGGAGATGGCCCCGTTGGCGACGGTCGAGTTTGCGCTGTGCCGAAGACACACCGCCAATTCTCCCATGTCCAGACGTCGTCACATGCATGACCCTCATCATCGTCGCCGCGCTATGCGTTCACGCACTCGTTCCTCCGCTCCGGGTAACCTGAAACTTTGCTTGGCTTTGCTACATTGTATCGTTATTGGTCGAGAAATGACAAGAACATTTTTTGTTTGCACAGTATGACTGGGACCCTCGTTGCGACCCCGTAAACAGCCAGGTACCCAAGTATACCAGCTGTGCATGCATCCATATGACACGTATTACTTTCCCACGCATGTGTTTGCTTCTAGATTCTGTTTGCCCTCTTGGATAATGCCCCGTGGCCTGGGTCGCGAACAGGGATCAGGACAGTTCCGAGATCTCCCCAAGTGCTTTTCTGAACAGCCTCTCTAACTCGTTCGGATGCGACAGATGCGGAACGTGGTCTGCCTCCATCTTCAATACCCGTTCCGGCTTTGCCGCTGTTATATGCTTAACATACTCCTCCCGACACCCATACAGTATGGCTGCGTCTCTCGTGGGGTAGACGTAGTAGGAGGGGATGATCTCTGTGATCGGGTTCTCGGGGCCCTTGACCATGTATATCCTACATTGTTTACCATGTCAGTCAGTGCCAGTGGCCGAGGAAATGCTGGTGTAGGCATACGCAGTCGAGGCAGTGCTGTGCTTGGCGATCCACGGCTGGGCCTCATCGACGGGCAGATCGCAGTACATCAGCCGATACGAGTCAATGCAGTCATTCGTGCCGTCCTGGTTGCCTGTCAGCAATGGGGCTGCTTGCGTCTCGTGGGGGCTCTGCAGTAGCCTCAAATTGAACGTACCTCATTGATCTTATAGGCAGCCATGTACTCGTCCACGGGAACGTATGCCAGATCGAGTTTCTGAGATAGTTCGACTTGCTGCGGTGCTCCATACTCCACGTTCATGTCAAAGATGGTCTTCCCAGGGTAAGGCAGGATCGTAGCCACGCCAATGCTCCCTATGATGCCATTCGACTTGCCTGCGGCCTGGCGTTCGACCTTGCTCAGGCCTTGTGCCGCGATGAAGCCGAGGATGCCGCCGGCGGAGTGTCCCATGAGAACCACGTCATGGCCGGCGTCCAACTCCCCCAAGATGACCTGACGAATGAGGTCGAGGTCCTCGTGCATGTCCTGGGAGCCGGGGCGCATCTTACCCGTCGGCAGATCGATGAAGACGGAGCGGTACTCTGCCAGCTGGCCGGCAGCCTTGCGGTAGATCTCAGTGGGCAGCCATAGGCCTGGACACCACACCAGACTTGGGAGCTTGGGTGACATGTTAGCGCTTGAGGGTAGGGCTATTGGCAATCAGCAATTTCATGCTTGCAAGAGGCCAGCGTCGACAAGCCGTCGGCCGATGCCTTTTATTGAGAACTGGCTTCGTGGCGTTGCGGCTGGGGCGGTACGGAGTATTGAGCGCCTCTTTGGAATCTTGCGGCCCTGACTTGGCCAATTCGGTCTGTGGACGACAGCGGGACATCTCATCGTGTCAGCATTTAGATCGGACCTCGCCCTCTTGAACCCATCTCCAAGGCTTTCACGCCGTCTATTCGTACGCATGCCCCGCTCGGGGCGTAAAAAAAGCTTGTCTAGAGATCGAGCTGAAATCCACCAGTCCCGCCAGCGGCGGCAGCAGAGGATGATGGATCCCAGGATCACGGCTCAACGACCCCGACAGATCCGGCACGACATGGAGTGTTCGTGTTATTCGCGGCAACAAGTGATAAGTCAATTCCACTCGTACAGTCCTGCAATCGGTCTCGCTTGCTCGATCCCATTACCAAGCATCAGGATGTCTGTGTTTGTGAGTTTGGCGATTCCTCACGCTGTGACAATGCAATGATGCGCCTTGTTCAGCGATGCCGACGTTCCATGGCCCATTTGCCAGCGTCAGAAACCCAGTGTCGCCAGTGGCCACAGTCAGTGTCGAGTTCGGGAGCTTCTCGACATGAACTGCGACAGAGCATTAAGCCGCCCAAGTCAAGGAATCCGAGTGTATCGCTTCATGTTGTCATATGGGTATCTACAATTGGCCCCGCGCATCACGCAAGTCGAGGCTGTCTCTCCAACGTCTAGTCTACCACTCCAGGCGATCGTCGCACACCAAGTTGACGTCGAACCTCTCCTGCCGCCTCCACACCTTCGTCGGATCGTTCAAGCCCGCGACGATGGTCCGCAAGTCCGTAATCATGCCTCCCGGCCCGCTGGCAAAGACAACCGTCCGGCCCGCCACCGTGTCGGCCACAAAGTCGCCCAGCAGCTGCGTCAGAGCAGGGTGGCGGCTGTCGTCAGAAGCGCCGTCCCCAATCTTGTCCACCGACACTTTCGGGTCCTCGCAGGGACAGGCGTCCTCTGAGGCAGACGAGTCGACCTCTGTGACGTCCGTGTTCTTTGAACCGCCGCCGCCGCATTTTTCGTCCGTTTCGTTGTCGCCGCCGCCGCCGCTGCCCACGTCCCGCGTGGCAAAGAGGCGAATCGTCAGGTTCAGCGCCTTTTGCGCCCTGCGCAGGGTGTCCATCTCGCCGCGGACCCAGTCAACGTTGCTCGAATGCCGCATCGCCCAGATGAGCTCTATCTTGCGGTCGGGCACCGGCCGCTCCCGGGCGAGCTGGAGCAGCACGGGTAGCACATACGTGATGCCCGTTCCGCCCGCCACGCACACAATATTTGTGTTCATGTCCACCTTCTCGAGCAAGTTCTCGCCGTAGGGGCCCGTGAGGATGACGGGCGTTGTGGCGACGGCCGCGTCACCTGCCAACTGCGACTTCCTGGCGACCAGGTCCGCCACCTTCTTCGTCTCGCCCGACTTTGCTCTCAGGATGTACGAATGGCGCACGAGACCCTTCTGGAGCGTCGGGGCGTTGAGCGGTGTGAACGGGTGCGACTGCCAGATGCTGCCCTCGGTGAAGCACAGATAGTAGTGCTGTCCGACCGCCCAACAGTCCTGCTCGTTGTCAAAGTCGAGGCGCACAACGTCCCCGTGCTCGGTGTCTGGAAACCGCGTCACCTCTGCATGCAAGGGCCGGAAGCCTGCGCCCGTCACCGCCGCCGGATGGTAGTGCAGCAGCGCGGTGCGGAAGAGCCGGGCGCCTCTGTCGATGCCCCAAATAATGAAGGCCGGCACGAGGAAGCACTCGAGCTTGTTCCAGTGCGCCCAGCAGGCGCCAATGTACACCATGGCGAGCACGTAGTGGGCCTTGCGGAAGAACTCGTAGCCGGTCTTTCGAATGGCCCAGGGCGTGCTGAGTATGAAGAGCAGCAGGATGAGGATCATGGCCACGACGCCCCAGACGATGTACGTCTGCACGATCCACTCGAGACCGACGGAGGGCTGCGGCTGGTAGAGTCGGATCTGGATGACGCACCACCCTATTGTGTGCAGAGCGCTCTGCGCGAGGATGATGTAGCCGACCCATCGGTGGAGGAAGTTGAAACTCTGGTACGGGACGCCGGTGAGTACCGAGAGGAGCGACTCGCGGCTGCTGAGCAGGACGGACAAGGGCGTGAGCGCATAGGCGATGACGCCGACGCGGTCGGACCAAGGGCCGAGGCTGGTCCGTGTGTTGTAGACGCCGGGCATCTTCTTGACGGGCGTGACCCAGGTGCCGTAGGCGATGCCGACGAAGCTCCAGAGCAGGAGGTAGCCCGAGAGCAGCGCCAGGATCAGCACCTGGAGCCGCGTCGTGCGGCCAAAGACGAAGTGGTTCGCGTCCGGGAGGAGGTATCGTCGGGTGTACGCCGCGACCGTCCGCCGAACCTTGCCCGGTGCGCTCGGGGTCTGCTTCGGGGGCGCTGGAGCTGGATGGACGGCCGGCTGGCTGATGCGTCTCGCGAGAAACCATACTAGCAGAATGCCCCCGAGCGTCGCCCACAGCACGCCCATGTACAGCATGCCTACATCGTGCGCGGCGTAGACGACGTCGAGGTACGTGCACGACCCGGGGTCGTTCTTGCACGGCACGATGCGGTCCGGGTAGCCCCAGTGAGGCTGCGTCTCGTCGCCGGCATTGTGGTCTTGGATATGGCGACGGCTCAGTGTCTCCATGGCTTGTTTTTCGTCTGTGTCTGTGAAGCCTCTGTCAAATTCGCAAGAGCACGACCCGTTTTGGTGAGGCGGTTCAGCGGGAGGACCATCAGAGACACGGCCCGGCAGTCTGAGACACTACCCAATAGTAGTACGTAGTACCAACCATCGGTGAGGAAGGGTGCAATGCGATAAATAAAGAATGCCCGCTGGCAGTTGAAGGTGTGAAAAAAAGTCACGACATCGGGACAGGGGCCGCCTTGTGGTGGTGGTGGTGGTGGTGGCCCTTGGCGAGCGACGTTGCGCACGTTGATCTTTTGAACGTGCTCACGCTGGACGAACCAGCGCTGCAACGTTTGCAGCCCCAAAGTCATCAAGGTCTCCTTGGCTGAGCACGAATGAGCAAGTTTGTGGAGTCTGGGCTGCGGGAGTGGCTCTTTAGCGTCTGACTTTAATCGCGGGTCGGATCGCCCTTTGCGTCAAGCTCCGATTTGAGAAGTTTAACCTTGATTTCCGTCACCTTCATAATCGTCCTGCTCTTTCGCCTGCCTCACACCGCCGCCGGCCGAGAGGCTCTGCGCAGGGAGGTTTTTTCTCATTTTCACCACCGTCGAGTGAGTGGGCGCCTCGTTGGATTGAAGTGTCAAAACTCGCAAACTCGATACATAACTCCCCCCCAGACCTCGCAGAGAGAGAGTCACCAGCCAGGAGGCAGCCCGACATCGCCACCATGGACATGCACGGCGGCCACGGCGGCGATGGCGCCGACTCGTGCAAAATCTCGGTACGTAGGACTCGGTAGATGTTTGTTTGGATCTGCTCTCTCTGACTCCGGCCAGATGCTGTGGAATTGGTACACCATCGATGCCTGCTTCCTGACCTCGAGCTGGCACATCCGCAGCGGCGGCATGTTCGCCGCCACCTGCATCGGCGTCGTCTTTCTCGTCGTCTTGATCGAGTTCTTTCGCCGGCTAGGCAAGGAGTACGACGCCTTCCTGCTGCGCCAGTTCCATCGCGAGTCCACCAGGCGCTACACTGAGGAGGGCAGCGTGTCTCAGGTCGTCACGTTCCGCGCGAGCCTGGTGCAGCAGCTCATCCGGTCGGCGATCCACGCGGTGACGTTCGGCGGGGCGTACATCGTCATGCTCTTGGCCATGTATTTCAACGGCTATGTCATCATCTGTATATTCATCGGCGCCGGGTTGGGCAAGTTCATCTGCGACTGGCTGGAGGTGAAGATTGATCTCGGGGGCATCGGTCGAGGAACGCCAGACGTTAAGGGTATCGAGGAGCCAAGCGTATGCTGCGGGTAGATCAGTATGCATTCCTATTTCAAGCCGCTGTCAGCTGCCCAAGATCCGTCCGTGAACAATCGCCGGAAATTCAATCGACTTGGGTTCAATTGCGTCGTCCACATCCAGTCCAGACAGTATTCGCAGCATGTCACTTCCCTTCAACAAAGATATCAAAAAACTGCCACGACTGAACTGAATTGAACACCTTCTATCACATCACAGCCAGGAACAAGGTAGGCATGAATATCGTGCATTACTCGGCATACCAGCCTATTATTAACCGTAGCTGATCCATCGTGCCTCTGGCGTCCACCGCGGCGGCGCCAGGGCCGAACATGAATGAAAAACAGGTTACATGTACTCTACATTGTAAACGTCTGCAGAACCGCGTCCATGAACCCAGATTCCACTGCTGTTTTGTCTAACCAAGCAGGCTCAACCCTTACACCATGATGGCGGCCATGGCGATGGCGAGGGCACCAGCGGGAGCCATGACGGCGGCGCCAGCGGTGACGACGGGGCCGGACTGGGTAGGAGCCTTGGTGGGGGCACCAGTGCCAGTGGGCTGCGAGGGGGTGGTGGCGCTGCCGGTAGGGACAGCGGTGGTGGCAGGGGCAGAGCCGGTGGCGGAAGCCGAGCCGGAAGCAGTGGAGCCAGGGGCGGAGGTCGAGCCGGCGCCAGTGGAGCCAGGGGCGGAGGACGAGCCACCGTTGCCCGAGTCCTTGCAGTTGGCCTCGGAGAAGTCGTCCTGGGCCTGGTTGAGGACCTTGGTGAGGCCGTCGGCCAGGGACTTGGCGATGGCCTGGGCGTCCTTGGGGACCTTGGAGACGACCGAGGAGATCAGGGCCTGGGAGTTCTTGTTGATGTCGGCCAGGTTGGAGCGGACAGTGCTGCAGGCACCGGCCTTCTCAACCTCGGAGCGCTTCTCCTTGAAGTCCTTCTCGAGGGTCTCGCCCTTGGCCTGGAGGGCCTTGACGGGCTCCTGGAGGCCGAGAGCGTCGGCCAGGGAGAGGTCGTCAGAGCCGTCGACCTTGGTCTTGCCGTCCTTGAGAGCCTGGATGAGCTTCTCGGCGGCGGCGACGACGGGCTTCTGGTCGCCAGAGAAAGCCTTGGCGGCCTTGTCGAGGTTGTCGATCTGCTCACCGACGCCGCTGATGACACCGGTGACGGTGGCGAGGTCACGCTCGAGGACGCGGGTGGGGGGCTCAACCACGCCGGCGACGGCGCTGGTGGCAAGGCAGGCAAGAGTGAGGAACTTCATCTTGATGGTGGTTGAGGTTGCGTATTGCAAGGCTGGGACAGGCTTAAACGGGCGTGTGCAAACTGTAGAACGAGTGTCGGGGTTGGCAAGAAAACAGAACCAAGAAAGGGGACGGTGGAAACTGGGGGAGACGGATGGGTTATATAACGTGGAAAGGGGAGGGAGGGGTGCGGATCGATCTCTCGTGCCATGCCGCCGCGCTCTCTTGGGGCTTCCCTTCCATGGATGGGATGCAATAGGGGAAGCGAAGCGGGCTGCGGTTGCAGTCCGCGTGGGCGTGGGTGCTCCCACATGTCCCGTCGTCGTGTCGATGCTGCCGAGGTCTGGCCACGACGATGGCACGGCGGCAGCCAGGGTGTGAGCGTCCTGTGATGGCAACCACCCCTGCCGGGGCCGCCGAGCACCGCGAGGAGGGCATACGAGTTTGTCGCAAGGCATTGATGCCCATGCCGCTTGCACGCAAGCCCGCAACCAGCAGGCCAACGGCCAGCGGGCGCAAGGCAAGGCAGGGGTCGAAGTCGAGCCAGGCACAGGCTAAGTTCAGGGGTCGACGGTCGTGGTTATTGCGCGATCCGGCTCTAGTGGCTGGCCAGCCCACAGTCGCCCGCGCCATTGGCCGGGCGGACCAGGCCACGGCCATGGAAGGATCGTGGAGGAGGCGGCCGCTTTGACCGGGGAGGGTTGGGGGAGGAGTGTCACGTCAGGGGAGGGGGGCGGGAACCTGGAAGGGCGACGTCGTCGTAGGTACGGAGAAGTTGCGCCCCCGGCGGTGCAGACACTGGCAAGGCCGCAACACTGGGCCTGGCAGGAGCGGGCTCGCGCTCTCGCACCATTCCGCCTGCCTTTCGACGCACCAGAACCCACCGTGCCACTGCGTCCCGCCTGCCCGCCTCCCCCGCAGCAGCACTCATGTTGGCCCTGGACAGCCCGGACAGCCTGGATAGCGCCATTTCCCCCGCATTCGGGGTGTGTGTGGACCGGATGCCATATGGGTATGAGGATCCGATTGGGCCAGCCGGGCAAGGGCCTTTCGAAACTGGCGATGCTCCCATGCTCCATATTTGGCAGCAGCAGCATAATAAACCGATGGCAATCCCTGCCCAGGATCACTCCTTCGCCTGAACTCGGCAACCCAGCCCGTCCGCGCAGACGGCCGCCTGCAGGAGCAGCTCGTCGTACGTGGAGGTTCTGGTAGGTGATGCTGGTGGCGACGGGTGGGCGGCCCTGACCACTCCCCGCTCATCCTCTCCCACTAACTACCTAGGCCTCTCACTGCACTGCGCGCGCTCCGTGTGCTTCATTTCTCACCCGCTGGTGGCGAGTGGCCTTGCTTCCCCAATCCGTCGTCCTCCGCCGCCCAATCGTGGGGGCGGGCCGCGAGCCCGTCGCCGTCTGTAATTTCCGCCCGGACAAGCCGGCCGCGAGAGGAGGACTGGACTGGACTGCCCCACGACCACGACCACGACCAGGACTACCCCGTTCTCTGCTTGGCTCGTCGCTCGTCGACGGAGACCGCCTGCGGGCGAGAGAGAGCAAGACCAGCAGACCGGCGGGGCTGGGGGTTGGGTTACAACTTACCGCGTTGACTGACAGCGGCCAAGCGCAGCACATGATGCTGCGCTCGTCGTCCGGGGCAGCTCCATGGAAGAAGGCATCCAGAGGCCCTGCCAGCCTCGTCTCCTTGTCCAACAGCAACACGAAACGAGGCGAGTCACACTGGCGTCAGACCCGGAGATTTGGCAATGGCTCGCACCATCTCCGGCCGCCTGGGGAAGCAGCCGTGCCGACGTGATTGGAGCTCGCCGTCACACCACCGCGCGCGATGGCGCCTCGCGAGCGGCTCGGCCGTGAACCAACCCAGGCAAACAAAGGTGCCACCACCATCGACCGCGTGCCTGGCCTGGCGTGCCTGTGCTTGCCTGGCAACGGCGCCAGCCACCGTCTGCATGCAACGGTTGAACGGGCAGAATGGCACGGCATCGGCGCCAACAAGGTTCGTCGTGGCCGCCCTCGACAGGGGTCGTCGCAGCCTTCGTATTCCCACAGAGCCCACACCCACCACGCCCACGCCCATGCCCGCCCGCCCGCGCAAGGCTCGCATGGCCACTGGCTGCTGCGCCTTCCTGCAGCACACCCTCTTGGCCGTGATGCTGTTGCTTGTTGACGATGCCAATGTCGATGGACCAGCATGGCTGTCACTGAGATTGCACCGGGGCGCCCTCTGCGTCGACTCGACACGCGACTCGGCACGCGACCCTGTGTCCCTCGAAATGCGCATGTCCGCCATTGAGTGTTCCCGGCCGCTCTTTGGACGCTGTGCAGACGCTCTCTGCCTCGCCACCCAAATGTAGATAGGGCGCCGCGGGAGACGCGGAACGGGCGTCCGGCCGCCGGCCGAGAGATGCCCAAGCGCAGGGCCGCACGTTGAGCTAGTCCCGTCTGGTCGCACCTCGCAACCCCCCCTGTTGTAAACGCAACCGTTCGAGTGCTCGAACAGGGCGTCGTGGACTCGTCAAGCAAGCCTGGCCCGCCCGCCCCAACCCTCCTCGCCCCCCCCCCAGCCGCGCGAGCAACAGGCGCTGGAGCACCCAGCAGCCCACAACTGCTGCAACCTCCGCGTCGGTCGTAGCCTGGCCTGATCAGCATCGGCAGGGGCTCGACAAGGCACATGTCCCGACGTGCGTGCTCGGGCGTGCCAGAAGCGGCTGTCTGGCCCGCCCTGTTTCGAAGGCTCGTCCGAGAGTCATCAAAGTGCGGCTGGGCTCGACCACTGATGTCGTCAGGCGCCATGGAGGTTTCATCATGTCTCGATCCCCTCGTGTAGTACTTTGTACTATTTTTTCCTTCAGCAACTGCGCGCGTGGCAAAAAAGAAAACCAGTTGGCGAACATGGTCAATGGCGTAACGAAGTGGGACGCTCCGTCTCATTGCTGTGCTAGTTGCTTGGCTCGGTTACAGGCGCCAGGGCGCGCCGCGAGATCAAGGCCATGTGGGCTTTTGCCCGAGCCAAGGGACATAGACCTGCCCCAGCCCGAAAATTGCGAGCTGCCACTGGGTTGGGTGAGCCCCTTCGCCAACGGGGAACCCCGACGGCGAGCACCAAACTGGACCCGGTGATGCACAACGCAGCTTCAATTACCGTCTTGGACCAATTATGCAACGGATGAATGGGTCCAAGCTCCATGTCCTGCCTGGGCCTTGAAATGGAGCGGGCTGTATTGGCTGCAATCAGATCCAATGCCGCGATGCCCAGAGATCCCCAAACCAACTGCATTGTTGGCAGCAGACGTCACACATTCCCTTCTCCGGCCAATGCCTTGTTTCGAGGCGCCGATGCCACCAGCCCTATCACATGTAGCAAACTTGACTAGTTACAACGCAACCAGACCCGAGGCTCCCCAAACCTGGCTCGTTCCCGGACAAGCTCGGGTCGTGAGGCTCCAAACCCCGAACAAGAACTGTGTGGCATGTTGTTGCATGTAGATCGCGATGCCTAGGGGAGCCAAGTATCCGTGACACCCGCAAACACTCGGGCCGCCGGGACTCCGGCCTGGGCGCATGACCGGCAGAGCGAGAAATTGGAAACCCCCGGTGCTTACACAGCCTCATCCGGCCGTCGAGTCACATCGGCAACGCGTTGGCGATGGAGCAAGCGGCATCACTAGCACGGCCCAAGGCACTCATAATAACACTTAGGGGGGTGGATGCTCCCCCTGTTCCCGCAAGATCGAGACCGCCTCATTGCATCCGCTCGCCAAACGAGATTGAATGCAGCCTTGCAAAAGTCTAAAAATTGACCGGACAATAGGGGGTGTGGAGTCCCCCCGGCCGTCCTAGAGTCAGGAGGTTGCACAACCGTAGCGAGCCCAAAACGTTTTCGCGAAACAGCGGCGCGGGATGCCTGTTTGCTAGCATCCCTGATGATGGGAATTTTCGCCACCTGGTAAGCTTTTGTTCACACAGTCGCTCCGAACCATCTGAAATGCAAAAAGCCCAGGTATGCAGGTACGGATGGATAGGGGCGACCAGAGCCGCGGTCTGCTCTGAGCATCGACTATGCCTCCACCGTCGACATGTGCTGGAGGCGGCTCGGATCCCGTTCACCACAGGCTGGCTGCATGCGGCTTATGCAAGGGGGATCGCTGAAGCATGCCTTAGACTTGTTCGCTGGCCCTCACTAACTTGTGAAGCAGCCTTTAGTTAGTTTGGGGTGCTGTGACGCGTTGACTTTTCGCAAAGTCTCTCATTTCCGGTGGCGAGTCGCGACATTAGAGGACTCTTTGGATCACATGTGCAGTGCGCAGTTTCCGATTTACTAAGTTGCCATCGATTCGTAAGCACGGGAACACCTTGAATCAGCGAGGCCGGAAACGTTGAAACCAGTTTTCTGGCTCTTGCCAAAGACATTACAGTTGGAGCTACTCAACTGCGTTCCGAGGAAGTTCTCGTGCAGACACAAACCGGTTTCGACTTGTGATACAGGGCAATCATGGTGCCCGTGTGTTCATTTTGTTCTCTACTCCTCAGTTATTCTTGACATTTGTGCGTCTGGTCGAACTGTCAATACAATATGGCCTCAACTACGACGTAGAGACAGTCAGCCCATGGCGCAAAGAATCCAACTCGAATCCACAAGGGGTAACCACTTCATAATCCGAGATCCAATTGCAAAGATCACTAAAGGCACTGGAAATTTTCGCATTGCGTCTCTTCTAGTGCTACAATGACCATTGCTAGCAGTAATGGTTTGTATAGGAGCGGAGAGCGGATGATATGACTGATCCGGCAGAGTCTCCTCATTATGAAGTTGACAACAGGCATCCCAATACACAGACTGGGACACCAATACTGCAATGGCCATCTCGCCGGTTATCCATTCCACGAAACTTCACCGCTCTTTGGGCCACAGCCCAAGTTCTGGCCGAGCAAATACTCTCGAATGCTCTCAGATTGTGAGCTAGCTCCGTCATGGCCCAACGACGTCGATACGAGTTACACCTATGAGCGATTCCTTGTCATCAAATACAGCTCAAGTACAGCGCACGTTTGAGCACCTCTATGGTGAAATATGTCATCATAGACAGTCCAATCAAATCAGCCTCATGATTTGACGCTCAGTCCCGTGGCCGCGTCGTGACCGAACTCGCCATGCGTCAGTATGAGCAAGTTTTGATCCTAGCGCCCCTGAGCGCCTCGACAACAATGCTTTGTGTCATATATGTAACAAATTTGAACGCCTTACCCGTGCGTAGTCAAGCTGTAATTATCAGCTGGTGAGCCATGTCTCGAAGTTGGCTTCCAGCCGCCAAGGCGACGTTTTTCGGCATCGAAGTGATACTCGCAACAACACTCCTCGTGCTATTCAGCGTTTCTTATCCAACCCGCGTCAGATCCAGATTGTGGGAGGAGGGTGGTTCGCACAAATGGAACTCTGATCCGCGGCTGAGAATCTACTTTTACGCCAACCATCGTGAACCTCCTGAGATACCTTTGATATGGTCCCATCGGTGAGCAAATCGTGGAGGGAGGACCAAGAAGCTGAACACAGGATTGACTGGCCACTGACCGCTCCCACGTAGCCTTGCGGCATCGAATCTCTCCATCGCGATTCTCACAGTGTTCGTCCTCTTCACGCGCATCATTGTATCGCACCTCGGCTATTTTCCAAAGTACACCAACGCGCTTTACGACCTGCTCCTATTGTCACTTTGGTCGGTCAGCATCATAGGTCAATCATCTGCTGACCACAGCGATCCGAGGCACCCATGCGAACACCCGTGGTATCTCATGCACAGCTGCACCGGCATCGCGGAGCGCAACCGCGGCTACTGCAGGGTGGCCCAGGCGAGCTTCTTGCTCTCCATCTTGGCATTGTTGGTATACGGGTCGAGGTTACTGCATTGTGCGTATCAGGCGCTATTCAGTAGCGACAATGATGGCGAACAGGAATTTGCGTGGGAGCGAGCGCCAAACACGAAGGCGATGCCCGCTGGTGACTTGGAATGGACGACCGAGCGGGAGACGGAGAAACATGGGTGGCTGGATCAACCATTGAGTCCGGTCCTCGCCTTTTTCACTGAGACATCGGAATGATGGTTATTTGGTGGGCTGCATCGATTTCGCACGCCGCCCGTTGTGGGGGTTCTGCATACATCCCCCGGGATGAACCGAAGCTTACGAGTATCTACGGACTATTTGGGGCTTCCTGACCGTGAGCAAAATAGAGCACAAGCGATTGCTTTCTTGAAACCGTTTTGTTTTTAGATTTATATTTGGACAAGACCGTACTTGGGACTGCGGGAGGATTGTTGGAGCGATCCTTGTTTCTCCATGGCTCAGATTGGGTGGGTTGCAAGAGACACTACTTCACTCACTGTTCACGGGTAGGGGCATGGCATCAACCATCAATAGCTACACCGCACTGAACTACATCCGCGTTTTTCTCTTTGGCTACCGCGAGGTTATATGCTACGACTAATTCACAAGAATATCTCAAAGTGGAAAAGAAGAAAGTCACAGAAGGTGTAGAACTCTCTGAGCCATTGGGTATTTTTCATTCGCCACACCGACGGGATGCAGGGTAGTTCTACGCAAGACAAGAATTGTCCCAAGACCCGTTGGCGAATTTTGGCCCCAGCTGACAATCCCGAACGGTCAACGTCGGCGAGCTACCTTTCGAGGAATCGTGTACGTAGACGCCGATGAAGATATTGCAGCCTCCGATCTCGCCAATACTCCAGCAGATGTCCTTCAACGGGGCCTTCACTGGAATGTAACGCGTGAAGCATACCCCCAGGCTGGCACTGGGAGCACAGCAGGCCCAGCGCTCACGCCGAGTCGGGCGCCACCAATTTCCGGGCAAACCACAGCGGACAGGGGTCCAACGGGAACAACAAGCTTGGGGCAGCAGGGCGCTTCTTACAGCGCTCATCAGGTGGAGAAGACGCGAGAAGTCAGAGGGCCTCTGGTGTCTCTCCTCTTGCCGCCTACTGATGCGGGCCATGCGATGTCAGCGCAAGAAGCTCCCAGTTAACAACTGCTCGTCTACAACTTTTAGCAATCGGGACGTCCACTGCTAGTCGAGCCGTCAACCAATTCATTCCCGCAATAGTTCACGCGCCGCTTGTGCACGCCCGCGGAGGAAACGCTCCCCTTGTCTCAGGTGAGGTGCAGCACCCTTCCAAGCCTTCCTTGCCGCACTGGCACGGGGCACGTTATGGACGACATGGACACACCTGTGCTGGTATTTCCAGTCTTTCAACACTTTGACGAACTCAACCGCCTCGTCAAGCTGTGGTGCCTACCCGGTAGCCGCATATATCACTTCGTACTTCGTGGAAGTTGCGAGACCCTGAATTGATCGTTCCCGACGGCGTGGACCTCGTCATTAAACGAGCCTTAACCCATGATAGATAGGCTGTGGATAGGACGTATATTTGTTCACGTTCATTGAACTCAACGTTTTAATCGAGTGCGATGAATGCAATGGCCAGATGTCCATGTCTGTCAGCTTCAATGTTCATCACGGTTCGTACGTACATGATGACCGACTAACGGTACCACATCGATCCGCATCGTTCTGGACGGGTCCTCGCAAGCGTGGCCTCGGAGCTAGACGCGTCTGGAAGTAAATAGACACACATCGCATGACAGAACCACCGACGAGCCGCGACGAAGCTCCGATACTGAGACATGACTGTGTCATGATGCGCAACGCTGCACGCGGGGGCCGGTGACGATAGGTTCGCTGAGGCATGCGGGGGCTTCCAGTTGAGGGCGGGCGAGCAGCCAGTCTTTGCATGATCCATCACTTGATATAGGTTCTTCAGTTCTCGGACAGCGTGTTGTCACGCAGTGCCTGCGCTATGTCGCCATCGTCGGCTGCGAGCCCTCACATGCATGCCCGTCGCCAACTGTCGGTATAATTCACAAGGAACAGCCGGAACCGAAGACTGGCCACGATTTCCTCGCGGCGCGCGGCTCCAGCTTCTGGGGCCTCCCAAACTCGCGGCATCTGCTTGTTTTGAAGCGTCGTGTTGGTTCCTGAGACACTTCTGACTCTAAAACCTCACACAGCGCGCGGCGGGAGCGGCTGCACCGCGAGCTCAATGGTGAGACACCACCGTCAGCAGGGCGTTAACTTTAACAACTAGTCCGCAGTCCGCGTCGTGGCATCGCACCGCCGTCGTCACCTTCTATACTCATCATAGAGCGACTCCACAAGAAAGATAGGCATAAACTGATGCTCACGAAACCCAGTATCATAATCGCAGTGGCATATCGTGAAAGAAGACTTATGGGACAAAGCTTGACAGGCTCGTGAGCGGATGCCGTTTGGTGTTTCTGCTTTCCTCGCCCTCCATTCCAGCTTTCGCGCTCGCATACCGGCATCGACGCGAGCGCCCGACTCTCCTCAGCATTTGTCCAGCCGTTGATCTCCACGATTGTCTCAAGTGCCCATGACGCCCTAATGACAAAGATCGCGGAAGTTCCAGCTTCCGTGCAATCAGCGTGCAGCGCCCAGCTCCGACGCTGGCACACCGGGGCCTTGGGCTCATCATAGGTCATAGACACCTAATTTGCATCGGTGATTTTGTTGACAATCGTGGCAGCAGAGATGATGATATCGCCCGCTCGAATCTAGCGCGGTCCTACTATAAAGGAGCCATCTTGTCGCGGCGCAACATTGTTCTGTCGTACTCACCAAACATACACACTCAACAACCTCACATTCACTTCCACACCCGTCCTACCAACCCACCACCGCCACCATGAAGTTCACTCTCTTCTCCATCGCTGCGCTCTGCGCCCCCGCCGTCATGGGCATGGCCATCAAGCCCACTGAGGAGTCCAGTACGTCCCGCCCACGCCCGGCCCGCACGCGTCACAATCTCATCTACCTCATTGCCTCATGTGTATGTCCGCAACTAACATTGATCCTCCACCAGCCCACAGCCCCATGATGATGTCCAAGCACATCAAGAAGCACTGCCAAGACCTCGAGCCCGAGTGCCAGAAGGTCCTCATCAACCTGTTCGAGAGCGCGTCCGGCGGTGACGCCGACGCCGCTCAGGCCGGCGACGCCAAGGGCTCGCACTCTTCGCACAAGGAGTTCGCCAACAGCCTGACCGAGGAGCACTCCAAGTGCATCAAGCCGCTCATCGACTGCGGATACAACCTGAAGAAGATGGGCTTCAACTAAGCGACGGGCATGAAAGCGTTCAGTGTGCAAGTGGCAGGGATGAATGTTGGGCGTTCGGGATACACGTTTCTGCTTACCGCCGAGTCGGCGTTCATTTTGAGGAGAGGATGCTGTTTGCTGGTATAAAGAACAGCTCGTTTAATATATCCTCCATGAAATGTCAATTCGCCCCGGTCATGCCACTGAAGCTTAGCCACTGAATCGTCATCATATTATCGTACTGTCAATGACATCCAGTAAGTGGCCCACGGGTAGTGTTGAAATTCTCCACGAATGGTCAAGCAACAATCCCCAAATGCTACATGATTGTCCTGACGGCGTCGGTCCAGGGATGGAATAACCGTCGGGTCGATGCATCCGCTGACGGGCCGGATGTCCCCCCTGTCCCGTCATCAACCATTTCTCCGACGGCTTCTGACTGCCATCTTCCCCGCAGGACTCTCAATTCGGAGGACGGGACTCACTGCCGAAGCACGTTAACAAATACTCTCAGTCTGGGAGTAGACACTCAGCACGAGCGGCGCGGGCGACCACAATAAATCCTGGGACGATCATTCGCGGGAATATTGCCATGATGTTTTGACAATGCAGTCGCCGCAACGGGTATATACACGTGGGCAGCTCCCTCTGTGTTGTAGAACGACCCCGACGATGGCCAGATACACTTAGGAGGCAAAATGCATTTCTCGTACCTCTCAGTTCCTCTCATCGTCGCCTCAGCCACAGGTGTTCTCGCCCTCGATGGCAGCCGCTTCCTGTGGTATGACGCCCCCGGCACGGACTGGGAGTCCAGCGCCCTCCCCATAGGCAACGGCCGGCTCGGCGCCACCGTCCTCGGCGGGCCCGGTACCGAACTCATCCCGCTCAACGAGGACACCATCTGGTCGGGCCCGCTGCAGGACCGCACGCCGCCCCGCGCGCTCGCCGCGCTGCCCCGTGTGCGCGAGATGCTGCTGGCCGGCAACATCTCGGCAGCGTCCAACTTGACCATGGAGGACATCCTCCCCGACCAGCCATCAGAACGCGCCTTTAGCTACTTTGGGAACCTGGCCCTCGAGTTCGGCCACGGGGATGTCGAGGACTATGTGCGCTGGCTGGACACAAGCCAAGGCAATGCTGGCGTTTCCTACACTTACAAGGACGTGAACTATACGTGAGTGATGTCGCCCGGGGCATGGCATTCGCCGACTGACTTGTCGGTCACACAGTCGCGAGTACATTGCCAGCTTTCCAAGTGACGTTCTCGCCGCTCGCTTTACGGCGAGTAAGAAGGGCGTCTTGAGTCTCAAGGCACGATTTACCCGCGAGGGAAATGCCACGTCGAACACGGCGTCGACAACTGGTGGCGTGAACCAGATCGCAATGGGGGGTTCCAGCGGGCAGAAGCCAGAGGAGCATCCCATATTGTTTGTCGGCAAGGCTCGATTCGTAATTTCTGGCGGTTCGTGCCCTCGTCAACTGCACAACTGATATGAGCTAACGGACATCAAGGACGCGTGAGCGCCTCCAAGGATACCTTGACCATTAGCGGAGCGACTACAGTCGACGTCTTCTTCAACACGGAAACTAACTATCGCCATTCGAACCCGAAGTCACTTGAGGCTGCCGTTGACAGCAAGCTTCGGGCGGCAGTGAAAAAAGGGTACGCGCGAGTTCGGCGTGAAGCCGTCGCCGATGCAGCTTCCTTGCTCGGTCGTGCCGCCATCGACCTCGGCACGTCGCCCAACGGTCTGGCAAGCCTGCCCACCGACCAGCGCATCGCACACGCGCGCACAGGCCTGGAGGACGTGCAACTCGCAACGCTGGCGTGGAACTTTGGCCGTCACCTACTCGTCGCGTCGTCTCGCAACACTGCCGCTGCGGTCGACATGCCGGCCAACCTGCAGGGCGTGTGGAACAATAAGACTACGGCAGCGTGGGGCGGCAAGTACACCATCAACATCAACATCGAGATGAACTACTGGCCGGCGGGGCCAACGAACTTGATCGAGACCCAGGAGCCGCTCTTTGACCTGCTCGGGGTGGCGAGGCCGCGCGGGCGGGCCATGGCGCGAAGCATGTACGGCTGCGACGGCGTCGTCATCCACCACAACCTCGATCTCTGGGGCGATCCAGCGCCAACGGACCACAATGCCCATTCAACCATGTGGCCGATGGGGGCGGCATGGATGGTGCAGCACATGATGGAGCACTACCGCTTCACCGGAGACAGGAACTTCTTGAAGCGCACCGCGTACCCGTATCTCGTTGACGTGGCCCGGTTCTACCAGTGTTACACGCTGACATGGGAGGGCTCGCGAGTGACAGGCCCGTCCATCTCGGCGGAGAACAGCTTCATCGTGCCCGCAAACGCAACGGTAGCAGGTCAGTCGATCGGCATAGACATTGCACCGGAGCAGGACAACCAGCTCATGCGCGATGTCGTGACGAGCCTGCTCGAGGCCGCCACCGCGCTGGGGATCTCCGACTCGGACAAGGACGTCGAGGCCGCGAGGAAGTTTCTGGACCTCATCCGGGCGCCGCGAATCGGGTCGTACGGGCAGATTCTCGAGTGGCGCTACGAGTACAAGGAGGCGGACGCAGGACATCGCCATCTCTCGCCGCTGTACGGGCTGCACCCGTCGCACCAGTTCGCGCCGCTCGTCAACGAGACGCTGAGCAAGGCCGCCAAGGCGCTTCTCGACCACCGACTGGCCAGCGGCTCCGGCAGCACGGGCTGGAGCCGAACGTGGACCATCAACCAGTACGCGCGGCTGCTCTCAGGCGCCGAGACATGGAAGCACGTCGCGGCGTGGTTCGCAAAGTACCTGATGGCAAACCTCTGGAACTCGGACCACGGCGTCAACTACCAAATCGACGGCAACTTTGGCGTGACGAGCGGCTTGACGGAGATGCTGCTGCAGAGCCACGCAGGCGTCGTGCACCTGCTGCCAGCGCTGCCGGCGGAGGCAGTGCCTGCCGGGAGCGCCCGCGGGCTGGTGGCCCGAGGTGGTTTTGAGGTGGACATGGAATGGAAGGACGGCAAGCTCAAGAAGGCCGTCGTGACGTCGAAAAGCGGCGGGCAACTGAAGATCCGAGTCGGAGACGGCGAAGCTTTCAGGGTCAACGGGGGACGCTACCGTTCGGCGATCGAGGCGTCCAAGGGTGCCAGGTTCGTCGTTACACCGTAGATGCCAAGGGACAGCACCTGTACCTGCTTGGTAGGTAGGTAGGCCATACTTCGTAAGGTACTTCGTAGCTTGCTACGTGATCAGTTTCGCGTGGAGCCGTCGCGTCCCGAGGTTGAGTGTGCCAGGGTCCGATGCGTCTGTGACGGGGGACCATCAATCCGTACACGTAGGTATCAGCCACAGTTGGACAAGTTCACAAACCTTGCCTTGCCGTCGGGAGTCGGGGCGCACCAACGTCTGTGTTGCACAACAGGCCACCCACCGCCCAGCTGGCTGCGCCAATCGACGCCCTGGCGCCGGACCAAAGAGGCAAGGCAAGTTTGCGGGGAATCAGGCCATGCGCAGCAAACCCAATTTCCGTCGGGAACCGCTACCGCGAGCCGGGCGACGCCAGTGCGCGCCGCTTAAACTGCGGCGACAGCGTCGACGCAGCGCCCACCGAGAAATATGCTTCGCCGCCGTTAGCGGTTCGGTCCGCGTGTTCAGCGCTGGCAGGTATCGCCAAGGCGATGACTCTGACGAGCTGACGACGCCTACGAGTACTTCGTACGATGCACGCTGCGAGGAACTTTTGCAGCCGTTGAGATGCCGTGCAGTCGCCACATGGCATTCTGCGAAGGGAGGCCGGAAGCTGGACGGGCAGCCAGACAGGGGCGGGTTCCAACAAGCTGGCGGCGATCAAGCAACCCGCGCGTCAGTGGGAACGTGAACCTGAAGGGGCGTCGCAGGCAGTCACAGGGTGCGCCGTGGCGTCGGCAGTTGTAGGATCGCTGGCAGGGTATGGAAACGTATGGATACTCGTACGCGTGTGATTCCGTCCGGAGACCGAGGTGGAAGGAGCGTGGCTCTTCGGCATTCCGCCCCTCCTTCCGTCGCTGCTTGAGGACGTCCAAATTTCCAGCCAGCTTGCGTGAATTAGACTGGCAGGTCCCTATTATTACTCCTCTTGGTGGCGCCGGTTGCACTTACTTGTACTTTACGATGGAAGGACCCCATCACCTGCTCTCCTGCTTCGTGTAGCCCAAGCCACTTGCTTTCCCGACCTGATCCCAAAACATCGCCAGCGCCTCGCTGTTGACCTGCATCTCATCCACGCAACCAACCTCGAATTCCCCCTTTCTATCGCCCAACATGGCAGCTGGATGCTGTTCGGGCACCGCGCAGGACCAAGGCAGCGCCGCGCCGCCTGCTGCTGCACTTGACGTCCACGGTGGCCACGACCACGGCGGTCACGCCCATGACCATGACCACGATCACGGCTACGAACACGGCGGCGGCTGCGGTGGCCACGCCGAGGCCGACTCCCTGGCGCCCTGCGACGAAGACGGCGAATGCTGCGACGATGCCCAGGGCTGCTGTGACGGCTCCTCCATCACGCAGTCGGCCACGCTTACCTGTTGCGACTCCAATGAGGAGCACTGCGACGGTTCGTCTATCCCGTGTTATCGATGGCGACGCACATTGACGCTGGGGCTCAGAAAAGTGCATCATTGCCGCCGCCGCTCTCGAATGCGAAAAGACCTGCGAGACCGAGACTGCTGGTCATGATGGTACCGTCCGCTTCCCCTGGCCGAAAATGTCTGCATTCTCACATATGATCCGAAGCCAACGCGAGCCACCATCATGACCACGACGGTGACGGCCATCACCCTGCCTCTGCCTGCAGCACCCACCTGGCAAAGGCATTTGACCAGTACAGCGCCTACCTCGAATCCGCCCGCTGCATTTGCCGCAGCATCCTCGAGCGCGGCTGGTCCACGGCCTGCTGTGCCGAGCAGCCAAAGCAGGCACCCAAGGCCGCCGTTGCCGACATCGCTCCACGCGCGCGCACCACCGGCCAGGCTGCTCATACCCACGTCGGGCCGCATCATCACCATGGGATTAAGCGTCGTGGTAAGAAGGCGCGCAACGACCATGGGGAGCTTGCCATCAAGGAAGAAAAGGACACGGGTTGCTGCAGTGGCCATCAAGTCGAACATGGCCACCCTACCGAGCAGGGCACCGCGCCACGAGGCGTTAATATGGACCTCGAACGGGCCGACGGATTTGAGCATGTTGCCCTTACTGTCGATGGCATGACATGCTCTGGCTGCGGCAACAAGATGGAGCGTACCCTCAAGGCGCAACCTGGAGTCTCGTCGGTTCGAGTCAACTTCGTCATGGGGTCTGCCGAGTTCAGTCTCGATACTTCCGTCAACACCCCCGATGAGGTCATCCGCGGAACCGAGAGAGCCACTGGATTCCGCTGTACAAAGCTCTCGAATGACGACCAGACGGTTGATCTCTTGGCCTCGGGTGGCTCTGCCAAGGTCCTCGCCGACATTGCGATTCCTGGTGTCACCCAGGCCATTATCCTCAACAAAAAGGTCGTCCGTTTGACCCATGATCCCGCCGTGATCGGCGCGAGAACTCTGGTTGAACGCGTGGGCGACTTATCCGGCGGCCTTGCGCCGCCCCGTGATGACCCCAACGTTTCCAGCGGCCGAAAGAGGCTGTACGATCAACTCATCAAAACTATCGTCGCTGCCTGCTTTACGATCCCCGTTCTCGTCATGGCTTGGGGCGACGGACTTGTCCGAGACGAGAAAGTCAAGGGCTCCGTATCCCTGGCCTTGGCAACCGTGGTGCAGCTCATTGCCGTTCCCGACTTTTACCGCCCAGCCATATCGGCCCTCGTCTACAGCGGCAGTCTTGAGATGGACATGCTCGTAGTCATCAGTATCACGGCCGCGTACCTCTATTCTGTTGTGGCATATGGCTTTATGATGGCCGGTAACCCACTCGACACGGAGGCCTTCTTTGAGACCAGCACGCTCCTCATCACGCTGGTTCTCCTCGGCCGGCTGGTCGCTGCCTTTGCCCGTATCCGTGCAGTAGTGGCCGTGTCGCTTCGCTCGCTTCAATCAGCCACTGCCGTGATAGTCGAAGACGGCAAGGACCGAGAGATTGATGCGCGGCTACTCCAATACGGCGACAAGCTGAAGATCGGCCCGCACTCTGCTGTGCCATCCGACGCAACCGTCCTCAGCGGGACAAGCGAGGTCGATGAGTCCATGTTGACCGGCGAAAGTGTACCCGTGTTCAAGAAGGAGGGTGATGCTATCATCGCAGGAACTCTCAACGGACCAGGGACCTTGGTGGCCCGCCTTACCCGGCTCCCTGGCAAAAATACGGTCACCGACATCGCTCAGCTAGTCGAAGAGGCTGCAAATTCGAAACCTCGAATCCAGGACATTGCCGATCGCGTCGCAAGCTGGTTTGTGCCCGTCGTCACGTCCGTCGCCATCATCGTCGTCGTCGTATGGATCGCTGTTGGCTTAAAGGTCCGCAGCTACAATACGGGTAAAGCGATCTCCAATGCCATCACGTACGCAGTCGCCACTCTGGCTGTTTCTTGCCCATGCGCCCTGGGCCTGGCCGTCCCCATGGTGCTGGTCGTGGCAGGGGGCATCGCTGCCCGCAACGGCGTCATTATCAAGTCTGCTGAGTGCACAGAGCGCTCTCGCAAAGTCACGGATATTGTCTTTGACAAGACAGGCACCATAACCGAAGGTGATCTAGACGTTGTGGAAGAGCAGTTCTTTGGCGCCGACGAGGCTGAAGCTGTGTCCATCGCCAAGGCTCTCGTGGCTGGAAACAAGCATCCGGTCTCGCTCGCGGTCGCAAAGCACCTAGAATCGCGCCCAACTGACGCGGCCAAAGTTGACAACGTCCACTCGATTCCCGGTTCCGGAGTTGAGGCCACCCTTGGCGATGCCAAGATGCGCGCTGGAAACCCGACGTGGACAAAGACCTCTGAGCACGCCGCCATTGTCGACCTCCAAGAACGCGGCATGACTCTTTTGGTCGTCACCTGCGACGGCAAGGCCATCGCCGTCTTCGCGATGCGCACCCGTCTCCGAGCCGAGGCCGCCAAGGTCGTCGCCCAACTGAATCAGAGAAGCTTCGCGGTCCACCTTGTCTCTGGCGATCAAAAGCGCGCGGTCGAAGCCGTCGCTGCCCAGGTTGGAATTCGGAACGTAGCATCGCAGTGCACCCCGGCCGAGAAGCGAGACTACGTCGCCAACCTCATGTCCAGCGGCAAGAAGGTCATGTTTGTCGGCGACGGGACGAACGACGCGGTGGCTGTCACACAGGCCGATGTCGGCGTGCAGCTCGCCAGTGTGCTCTCGGCCAGCGAGGTGACGCGCGGGGCCGCCGACGTGGTCCTGCTCAACGGGCTCGAAGGCATCCCGTTCCTGATGAAGATCAGCAACGTCGCCTTCCGCCGCATGGTCTTCAACTTTGGCTGGTCGGCCACGTACAACGTCCTCGCCATCCTGTTGGCGTCGGGCGCCCTCGTCAACGTACGCATCCCGCCCGCTTACGCCGGCCTGGGCGAGATTGTGAGCGTCCTGCCCGTCATCTTCGCTGCCATGACGATGCTGCTCAAGAAGATCAAGGTTGACGCGGACGAGTCCGCCGTTGCCGCCGCCGCCTAGGCGCGGGTGTTGTGTGCGATTCTGCTGGCAAGCCAAACGAGGCTCCGGCACGTCCAACACCTGCCGGGCTGGCTGATGGCGGAAGGGAAGTAGCCTGGGTGGACTGGGCAACAAAAAGGGCCGTTCAACACGCGACGATGCTTGAGACGACGCAATTGCTTGTTCAATTCGGTTCGGTTCGATGACTATTACTCCTCCTCACTTTCTCGCTCTGGACTGCGCGTGCACCACATGCATTCGTAGCTACCTATTTAAACAATATCAATAGTACACTCGCGACCAAATTCGGTCGCTGAGTCCCAATGCCGTCCCTTGACCGTCCCTGCTCCTGCTAACGCCCTCGCTCGTTCCCTGTAAATAGTGAAATGATTCTATGCTCGCCATAGTTGTAAGATCAGGGATGCTGCGGCCCGCGCCATGCATGGCCACCGCCACCGGCGCTGCTCACCTCGGCGGCAGGACTGCCAGCCAGGTCGCCAAAGTCGACGACGGTGTACATTTCGCGGAGGGCGTCGAGCTTCTCGCGCAGGTAGTCGCGCTGGTGCTTCTGGGTGCGCTCGAAGCCGAAGATGAAGCGGACGATGAAGAGGAAGTCCTCGATGCGGGCGCGGGCCTCGTCCTGGCCGCCGCCAGTCGCCGCCTGCCCGGGTCCGCGCGGCAGGGCGAGAACGTCGGCGACGGTGCTCGTGATCTCAAAGAGCTTCTGCAGGATGCCGCTGCCGTGGATGACGATGCTCGACATGTTGCCGAGGCGGCTGACGAGGCCGCGCAGCTGGGCCGAGAGGCGCTGGGCAGGGAAGTGCAGGGAGAGGCCCTCGTGGGCGTCGCGCGGGGGCGCGGAGCGCAGGAGGCCGTGCGACAGGGCGAGCTGCCAGACGAGGGTGCGCAGCCAGAGGCGGGTGACGAAGAGGTCGACGTGCTGCTCCTCGCTGAGGGCGCCAGCGCCGCTGGCCGACAGGTCGCGCGCGGCGTCGGCCGTCTCGGCCTCGTCGGCGTCGAGCTGAGCCTGCTTGCTCTCGATCCACTGGGCCGTCATGGTGGGCGCGTCGTCCGAGTGCATCGTCTGGGCGGTCCAGTGGGCGAGCAGCGGCGGGTCCATGATCTGGAAGAGGCGGATGAGGCGATTGAAGCCGACGGTGACGTAAGGCGGCACGTCGGTGTCGGTCAGGGGCAGGCCGCTGCGGAGGGGTATCATGGTGCAGGGGAAGCCCGACATGATGCACATGAAGCGCTCGTGGATGTAGGCCTCCCAGTACATGCGCTGGCGGCGCGAAATCTCGCGGCGCGTCAGGCCGCAAGGGTTGTCCTCGGAGTACTGGTGGACGTTGAGCATCTGGATCATGGTGATGGACTCGCGCAGGCTGGCGAAGCTGCGGTCGAAGCGCTTGAAGGCCATGAGAGAGATTTCGTTCCATATGCCGACCATGATGCGCTTGACCGTCATGGGCATCTCGCACTGCAGGTAGTGGGCGCCGTCCGAGTCGCGGCCCATCTCGGCCTTGCGGTGCGCCCACAGGCTGTACTGGATGAGCGAAGTCATCTGGGCGGCGATGTCGCCGTGCAGGGTCCACGAGGTCTGGGTGAGGTTGATGGTGACGGCGCCAAAGGCGTGGACGAGGGCCGCGTCCTCGAAGCTCGCGTGCATGTTGGCGATGGAGTCGCGCAGCTCGTCGGGCGTCAGGACGGGGTTGACAGGGTAGACGAGCTGCTCGTACTCGGGCAGCAGCTTCATGAAGAAGTCCTGAGAGTAGCCACCGCCGCCGATGGCGGGGGCCAGCTCGAAGCGCGGGCTGACGGCAGCATGGGCGGCGCTGGTGGCGTTGTCGACGATGCCGGCGATGGACGTGACGGCGGGCAATGTCGGTGGCAGGCCGCCGCCGCCCGATGTCGGCGACGAGGCCGACGACGAGGTGCTGGCGGCGGCGGGCGAGGTGATGGAGGCGGCGACGGAGGCAGCGGCCGCATTGACGGGCTGGTGCCTCCCGTTGGTGTTGGTGGTGGTGGCCTCGGCGGCGGCCCTGTTGCGCAGCTGCGCGACGAGGCGGCCTCGCACGCCGGGCTTGCGCTTGGCCGGGGCGGGCGCGAAGACGCAGGCGAGGTTGAGGTGGGCGCACTGCGCGCAGGGCTGGTCGCCGCTGCACCTCACCTTCCGGACCCGACAGGCATCGCAAGCTCGCGTGATCTTGGCGCTCATAAGGCCAGGACGCGGTGCAGGTGCCTCGTGAAGTTGCGTGGGGTTGTGTCGTGGCTTGGCGATGGGGGAGGGGAATCACCCGCAGGACCAGGGCCAGGGCCAGAGCCAGAGCCACAGTCAGCGGCAGACGGCTTGACGACGAGTACTCCGTATGGACAGATGGATGGAGGAGCAGGCGGGAGGATTCATTCAGGGTGTGCTGCACGCCGGGGCCGCCGCGGGGTCATGGCGAGGCCTTCTGGTCGCGGGCCGGCGGCGGGCTGTCGACGTCTCTCTCGTCCTCGCGTCGTGTCGGTCCGTCCGAGAGTCTCCTCTCGCTGCTGCCGAGTTACATCCGGGCGCGGAGGCGTCGACGAGGTTCGGGGGCGCGGGCACGGACGGAGCGGACGGCTTGATGATATGGGGAGGCGTTGGAGATGACGATGGGGGGTTGGAGGTTTAAAAAGCCAACCCAAGGTGCCTACTCCGTACAGCGGCAATTGGCCCGTCCACTCTTGCTGCCGTCGGCGGCCTGTCGGCGGGAGTCTGGGGAAAGCTTCAGCTGTTGAAGGGGCGCTTGCCCCGATGGGGCTTTGACGGGCATTTGGTGGGGCGCACCTCAGGTTTAGCAGCTTCCACCATCCAGCGCCATCCAACTCAACACATGCGGTGCGAGGCCCAGGCATTGCAGGCCACTCTCTTTCAGGTTCGGGTTCTGTTCTTTGGTGACGCCCGTCGGTTGGCCCAACCACGACCCTCGAGCGCCGTAACACGAAGCTCCGCTGGTGCGACGAGTGACTCGGCAGTGAGAGTGAGGGCGGATGCGATGCAAATTTGAGAGAGGGCCTCCAAAGAGGAACGCGAAAGTACAATTGATAACAATCTGGCTCCGACATCGAAAGACGGCCCTGTGGTTATTGTAGCCAGTAGCCACAGGCGCTGAGACTTATACTTGGCCACAACCCGCTCCTATTGCTGGCATACATACGGACTATATCCACGGCGGCCCTGCTTCCTGAAGAGCGTCATGAGGATTCGGGAACAACGCCACCGGTTCAGACAATCTCGTTGGCTAAGTGTACTTGCCTTACAAGTCTTGCATCATGCGATGGCATCCGGCCGCGAGCTCCCTGCCTTCGACTGACAGGCTGTCGTCCCCCTCACTGAGCTGTAAGAAGGCTCTCCTCCACGTCTCCCAGTGCTGAGCCATGGTCGCCTCCACCTCCATCCGCTTGCCATAACTGCACGCCCTGTCCGGCTCCAAGTCCCGCTTCAACCTCGTCCCAGCAACGGCAAGCCACTGGAACATGGAGCTCAGGAACACGTCAACACCGGGACGCCCCGAGCAGACAAGGTTGAGCGTCTCGTAGCCCCATCGCGACGTGACGCCTCCAAGACCGCGCAGGCATAGCCCGGCTTCGACTGCGCCGATTGCAGTATAGTGTTGACGAAGCTCAACCTTTTCGGCCCCGGGGAGCAACCCCAACCCGTCGCTCTTTTCCCAGTCGTTGGCTCCATGGAAATGCAGCCGGTAGAGGTCGCTCCACATGTTGCCAAAGCCGGGGAGTTGGCTCCAGTCGACTTGCGACGTCGCAGGCAGGGCTTGGATGGCGGTGACGAGGTCGAGCAACTTGGTACGTTCGTCGCCCAGCTCTGCCAAGGCTTGACAGAGCAAACCCATCAGGCGATATAGTGCTGCCGGTGGATCGTCTTCTTCCAGAACAGGTCTCGTGATGGCGACGGCCGCGCCCTGCGCTGTGAGTGTGCCATCGAGGTACGAGTTCAGGCTGCTGGCTTCCTCACCGTGACATCCATCGCCCGCCCTGAGTGCCTCGTCCGAAGGCGCGATTTGCGAACGGATCCATTCTTCTCTGTCTGACATGAGGAACTTTGAACATCAATGAAGGGAGGATATTTACAGCGAGTCTGTTCCCCTTTCTGCCTAGAACCGGTGGGAGGAACCATTCGGCCATTGTTCACTCGCCCCATGACGTACCCTAGTCTCACCGTCGCCCGACCGCAATAGGCAACTTCCGCAGACTGTGTGGTTCAAACGCCGCCAGACACGCCTCAAGTATTGCTGGCGCACAGTTCAATCACTCCATCATCGAAAAAACGGCTTTGTTGGCCGCATTGCAATTGGGTTCACGAAGCAGAAAGCGTTTCCTCTTGATGCAATTGGGCTCTGTACATATCATAACGCATCATCACATGTTCCTTACCACCTCACCTTGCAGCCTCCTTCACCTCTGCATATGCCTGTAAGCCGTCGTACAGACGCCCAAATGTGCTGTCGTGCCAGCCCCTCATCTCCTGCCACTCGTCGTCGGGGAGAGTCGCGTGCGCCATGTACACCCAACCGCCGATGATCATGTCCGCATAGCTGGCCTGCTTGCCCAACAGGAAAGGTCCGCTGGTGTCCCTCGCGTACAGCTTGGCAAGGTCCCCCAGCATGGCCCGGAAAGACGCCTTGGCCTTGTCCCGCGCCTCGCCTTTGATCTGGAAATCTTCCCACGACGAGACCCCTGCGCGCTGAACAAAGATTGCCCTGCTCGCCTCCGCCGTGGCGGGGTCAAAGGGCATGGTGTACGCCATCAGGCCAACGTTTGCGGTGAAGGCGGCATCGATGGTGGTGTTAAACTTGGCGTAGTCGTCGTAGTCGCCCTTTGCCTGCTCTGAGAGCGGGACGAGGAGGGCGAACCCGGGGTCGTACTCGAATTCGAGCTTCTGCGCGGGGAACAGGTCTCCCGCGCCGGACTCCGGGTACGTCTTCTGCAAATATACGGCAATGTCGAAGGAGTCGCCGATTGTGGACCCGGTGTTGGGGTCGACCAGGATGGGCAGCGTGAAGAAGTCGCTCCCATCGCCGAACTTGCGGCACGCCGTCAGGCCGAGGTCCCGACGGACCTGGGCGATTTCCGGAAGAGGCACCCACTTTGTGCTATGCTCGATGTTCTTGAAGTTCAGGGCCAGCCGTGCCTTCCAGGGGTTCGGCGAGCAGCACGTAGAGGCCCGAGGTGGCCGCATGGCGATGTCGTAATAGTCCATTGCTCTGGAGGGGTTGCGGGGCGCCATGGTGGATGATGGACTTTGCAGGCTGGAACCCGAGGGTAAACTAAGTTGCAACGATCTGGCTCCAGCTCATGTTTCTCTTTAAAAAGGATGTCGAATGGCATCACGTGATGGCGAGCTAAGGTCCTGCAGGACAGGTCGGGCGAGCCATTCGCGGCGGGCGAGAATCATCGTGTTGCATCGCAGCCGCGCAAAATATTTGAAGAAAGATTGACCAGAATATCCTGTGAGACGTGCCCTGCCGAGTCCAGCTTACACGGACGACTTCCAGCCTGGCGGGTGGTGGCATGGATTTCTCTCGGCCCCTCGGGGCACCTCCTGGCAGCCACTGACAGCCGCTGAAGGCCCAGCCCCAGGCAGCCCGGAGAGACTCGATTGGCTGGCCCGTGGTGACGTGACCGCCTACAGCAGGGGCGGCAGGCGCAACGCCAGTGGTGCCTTCCTCACCATATTGCCCATCATGTTCTGTGTCGCCACCACCTCGTTAAGACACAGTAAGGAAATCTGTAGACCTTGTTTGTCTTCGTGGCACTGACAAGACTCTTCCCGCCGCTCCCTTCGTATCTACGACTGCTCGTCTCATTTCACGTCCAGGTTGTATCTCGTTCGCAGGCGGCGACCAGCCAGCCACTGCTACAGTGTTACTACACAGCTACAGGCTTGGACCCTGAAGCGTCCCGCCGGTACGCCCGCAGCCAAAGATCCGACTGCAAGAATATCCCAAAGTTGACCGACTTCCACGGCTTGGTGGGATCGACGAGGCACATGTCGTAACGACGGAGGAGCTGCAGTATCACCGGTGTCAGCATAATATCAGAACTCCAAATCCTTACCCGTCGCGGGGACAACGTACCTCGACAAACACCTTGTTGAGCTCGATGAAAGCCACGTTTCGTCCCAGGCACTGCCATCGCCCATACCCAAACACCAACTCGGCCGTGCCCTCCATCTCCTTAAGCTTCTCTGGGGACGCCTCGAGCCATCTTTCGGGGCGGAATTCGTGCGCGTCGTTGCCCCAGATATCGGGCCGCCGCACGACGCCCCACGCGCAGTACCCGATCCGTGTGCCCTCTGGGAAGAACATGCCCTTGAAGGTGTCGCCGCCCTGAGGGACCTCCTTGGCCATGAGGCCCGCGACGGGCGGGAACATGCGCAGCCCTTCCTTGATGACCGCCTGGAGGTACGGCATGCGCCGCGCCTCCGCGTCCGTGATGACTGGCCACGTTGGATTCGCCCGTTCGATTTCGTCCCGTAAGGCTGCAGCTACTCGCCCGTTACACAAGACATGCAGCATCGTCGCCCAGATCGCCGTGGCCGTCGTGTCGGATCCGGCCAGGCTGTCGCAACACCGCGTCAGTGGAAGGATTCCCCTCGGCAGACCGCAATGGTGCGCTTACATTTGCATCAGAATCTCGGACTCGGCTTCGGACTGCGTGAGCCCCCGTGCCACGAAAGAGCCCAGCATATCTCGTTGCACCTTCTTGTGCGGGCCAAATCGTTCGGCCGCGACCTGCTTGGCGATGCTAGGAAAATATCAGCATTGATTGGACCCGAGCGGTCTCACCCGCCGGTGTCACTCACGCCATTGTACGACCGAGGCCGATGACGTCCTTTTCCGAAGGCAGCATCCAACGACACAGCGGCGACGATAAAACAACCATGAGCCATGGCATTACTGTCGTTACGATAATGTTGGGCATGTTGCTCTCCATTGTCGAGATGTACTCGTGCACGTCCGAATCCGTCGCGAGATCGCCAAATGGCTCACCGAATGCCAGGTCCGAGATGACATCGAGCGTCATATACTGTACCTTGCGGGCAAAGTCGAACGGCTGATTCGCAGATACATACTTGCTCTCGATCAGGTTCAGAAGTGCGAGGATGTTGTTGTCAATCTTGAGCTCAAGATCGTCGACCTCCTTGCCCGAGTACTATCAGGCAACCATCAGTTAGTTCTCAGTTTCTCTTTACGGCGTGTGCCTCGTACGTACACCTGCAGCCATCATGGAGCGCAGCCTTCCATGGATGTCATCGTTGCGCTGAGACAGGACGTTGTCCTTTGACGGGTCTAGACGCATGCCATCGTACCAGTCTGAGCGCTTGTACGCAGTACGCACATTGAGCATACACTTCACAAGATCTGGGTCGCTCGTGATCAGATAATTAGGTCCGACACGGGCGACAGACCCTAGTTCACACAATGAATTAGCATTGCCTCGATCCTGTTATGCACGGTTGGCACCCGCATGACACCCTGTCCAACAAGGGGAGCTTACCGTGCTTCTCACACGCTTCGTATAGGTCCAGATGCGTCCTGCCTCCGCCTACGGCGCGTATCAGCCACCATTGGGAAAAAGCAGCGATCCTTGGCCCTGGGATGTGCCGCAGGCGCAGATACTGCCGCAGCGTGGACACGACTCTCCAGGCAAGGAAAGCAAGCACGAGTGCTGTCACTGGCCCCACAGGCAGGGCATCCATGTTGAAAGCGTTCCCTCAGACCCCAATGTCGACTCAACGGCGGGTCGGCCGTCCAAACTCGCAGTTACGATCGGTCCAGAATGCAGAATGCGGCGAGAACAATGCACGATGGAGGTCGTAAGGGAGAAAACAGCCTCCACCATGGGGCTCTGCACAAGTTTTCAATGAAATGTCCCAGATTTGCAATCCACAACCCGCGGGGCCACCTCAACACCCCCAGACGGCTTCCTGGTCTCCCGGCCGGCTGCTAATCCTGGCAGGCGAGGCGATCCTGTCTGGCCTTTGCTGGTGCAGCTCCATCCGAAAGCAGGACGTGACCATAGGCGCTAAGACAAGGCCCGGGAAAGCGACGGCGGAAGCTTCCCTAGCTTCCGTAGCATGTCATTGCCCCCGGGGCATGTGGATGTGGTTGGATGGATCGGGCAACCATTGCTGCAGGAAGCGTCCCACCGAGGAGCTCGCCCTTGGCTGCATTCGAGCTGAAACCTTGCAGTAGCCGATGTGATGGGCTTCGAGCGGTTGCGGCGTTGATGGCGGAACGAGCATGCGTCGAGCCGCCTTGCTGGTTGACGCAAGGCATTAGATGATACAGAACAACTTCGACTCGGCTTCCAAATATCGACGGCAACTCTGCATGTCCATGCACTACTAGCCGATGGACACAACCCTCCCAGGCGAAACCCCGCCCAGGACGGGCGACAGCCCCACGGAAGTACCATTATGGAGTGCATTCCGCAATCAAGGTTGTCAAGTGGTAGGCACAGGGGCTCCCGTTGCGGCCCTGGCCGAGGGGCGGACCATTTCACCCTATCCGACCAGTCAACAAGGGCTAAGACAGCCGATCCTTGTCACCATTCCCTGCTTAAGGATCTTGATGCACATTGGACCATGGAAGGCTTGGCCACAGTCATGGTCAGCAGGCCGACCGTTGTTGGCAAAAGGGCCTGAGACTTTGAGGATCCTTCAATGGTGGCAGAGGGAACCGAGCGTGGGCAAGCCCTACACATATTGCTTTGTGCGGCGCCGTGTCCGACGCAGCATCCCGCTTCACACTTTCTCACCTCTATCCATACCGTCGCCCGTTTGTCACGTACGCGGTTCCGTGAGGTTACCGTTGGGGCGCAAGCTGGAGTTACCCAAGGTGCCACTCTCCGTTGGCCAACTGCCTGTGGCAGAGTTCCGCGGGCAGCCCAGGTCGACCAGCGATTGAGCGGGCAGAGCGTCGGGGTTGCACAGCGAGCATGCAGTCGGCTCGAGCCGTACGATTGTCAACATGGAAGGCCAGACGCCGTTACAGTCTGTGGAGCCTTTGCTAGCTTCCGAGGTGCGTTGACGTCCGACGCGATTTATCCGCGGGACCACAGTGATCGGATGAGACGGGGCCGTTTCACGACGCGGTGCGGCGCCGCGCCGCACCCGTTACTACTGTCGCGCACTGGGCTAGCTGACGCCGTCTTCTTGGGCTAGGGCGAAGACGATTTCGATGACGGCTTAGGTTCGGTAGGTACCTTGCCCTGACTTTTGCCATGGCATCTCTGACACGACGTTTGCGCCGAACAGTCCATTGCCAGTTCGTCCACGTCGCTGTCGTCGAGCATTTTGAGGTACCGCGAGGAGAATGGCCGCACATATCACGCATATAGAGCGGGGAGTATGTTTTCCAGCCCCCGCGTGTCTGCGGATGACGTGCTAACATGCCGCCTTAGGATACGTTCTCCCCAACGACGAAGTGAGCATCGACATTCCTTGGCTACAAGTCATAGTTGGCTGACGAGACTGCAGGTAGAGAATGACCGACTAGGTAAGTCACAAAGCTGCGATCTAGGCGCGTAGCGAGCACAGCACTAAACGCTTGTAGACTTACAACACCACCTCTGCACTCTCACGCTTAGTGGCAAGCTCTTCATCTGCCCAGCGGGCACGGACAGGCCGCTCGGGCGAGTCCTCGATGCCGGCACGGGAACGGGTATCTGGGCCATGGATTTGGGTAGGCAGCACCATTCGACATGCGTGGAACCAAGGCTGACCGTTGCAGCCGACGAGCATCCAGAAACACATGTGAGCCACACAATAATTTGGGACGTGATAGGATGGGCACTCACTATGTGCAGGTTACAGGCGTAGACCTCAGTCCGATACAACCTTCTTTGTATGACAACCCGTCTAGAAGCGGGCGGCGGTCGCTGACAATAACGCAGCGTACCACCAAATGTAACATTTTACATTGACGACCTCGAGGACACCTGGACATTCACCAACAAGTTCGACTTCATCTACTCGCGCATGCTCACTGCCTCGATATCCGACTGGCCCAAGTTCCTGCAACAAAGCTACGAGTACGCGATATCACCATTGGAATATGACCAATCTGGCTGACTTCTGAAGCAATCTCAATCCTGGGGGCTGGATCGAGCTTCTCGACGTGCATCTGCAGCTGCAGTCGGACGACAAGTCAGTGCCCGCGGGCTGCCCCGTTGCACAGTGGGGGGACTTGATGCTCGAGGCGGCTGCCAAGCTCAACCGGCCACTTGACAGCATGACGTTTTACCGGCAGCAACTTATAGATATCGGGTACACCAATGTCACGGAACGAGTATTCAAATGGCCCACAAATTCGTGGCCGCGCGACGCCCGTCACAAGGAATTGGGTGAGTGCTCATTTTCCTCGCCCGTCTTTCGATCCGTCCGGCTTACCCAACATTCGATGCAGGCATGTGGACACTTGAGAACCTAGGAAACGGACTGTCCGGGCTGAGCATGGCGCTGTTCACCCGCGCGCTGGGCTGGTCAGCCGAAGAGCTCGAGGTGTTTTTGATGGACGTCCGGAAGCAGATGAAGGACCGGTCCATCCATGGCTATTGGCCCATGTGAGTGCCCATCTCGACCTCCAGGCGATGGCAGACGCTGACACCGCGGACTTAGATATGTCGTGTACGCCCAGAAACCAGAGTCTGGATCCTAACAGCTTATGAAGCATTCTTACGGAGGCACGATAGAGATGGTTCCATACGGGGAGTGAGGACCATGTTGGCAAATGAGCCTTCCGGGGCGCTGCAATTCTGATGATAGAACGCTTCAAGGACCATGCAAACAACGCAGCAACGTGCGAGGAAAGTGGAAGGCCCAGCCGAGGGCGGATCGGTCTCTGATGATGACCCGTCAATTTTGACAAGTCACCCGCCGGAGCCGCGGCCGTGCGCCCCGGACCGTGCAGTGCAGACGTCATGTTCCCCCCACGAGTCCTCGACGCAAAGCCCATGCAGCGGCGCCTGCACGCGGCGCCACCCGCCGTTCTTTCTGCAACGAACCCAGTTGAGCGCCCTGGCCTCGCCGACCAACAAGGGTGCGCCAGCCGCTGTTGCAGAACTCGCAGCTGCAACGATCAACAGACGGTCCACTAACAGGCCGATGGGACGGTGGGGGGCAGAATGCAACGCGAGGGTTTGGACGGCACGCACCCACCTTTGAATGTGCGGGCACAACATCGCACCGCAGAGCAGACTCTTGAGTCTTGACTGCTTTGGCAGGCGGTGCTGAAGCTGAACCCCGCGCGCCGCGGTGCGCGAGATGTTGTCCCGAGCATGGATGTGCGCCTCACTACTTCATACGACGCAGCACGCGGCGGAACCTGATGGCCGCCGACGGCCTGTCGTCCTCTCAATGTAAATACACATTACACACGACGCTCGTCGAAAGACGCCATGATCATTCATCTATCCCAATACAATCCGTCTCGACAGCCACCAAACACATTCCCTCGCAGTCCCCGCGCGCCCACCTCCCCGTCTTACCTGCATCATCTGCCTGCACTTTCCGACGGTGGCTGTCCAGCTTCGACACAGCGACACACAAGACGGAACCTGCGCCAACGTCCCCGCAGCATGTACAAGGGGACGCGCATGTGTTATGGTACCCAACAAGGACAAGGGGGTGGAGGTGCGTCGAACTCGCTGCGGCTCAACAGTGGACTGGGCAATGCCATGGCAGCGACCACGTGGAGGCCCAGTGTTCAAAGTTGATCAGACTTCGCGCACGGACATGGACATGGGTGAGCCTTGGCTGTCAATTTGACAGTCCGAACCCAATTTAGGCCTCTCAAGTAGCAGCTGTGCGTCACTGACATGCGAGTTACGGATTGATAAGCAAGGTCGGCATATAAGATATATTCATCTCTTGCACACCTCACGTCCGCCGTGACCTGAGCCGGCGACGCTCAAACATAACACGCTCCCAAAAACGCCAATACACTTGTGAAGACAGCTTCACTTCCGCTTTACAAGTTTTATCCTCCCTCTTGCATGGCCAGGGTTCTGGCCTCTTGCGAGCTGCACCCTTTACCGCCGCGGCTGGCTATCGACGCGCTCCACCATGACCTCGTCAAACCCCTTCTCCTTTTCCACGGCGCTCTCGCGGGCACGCTCGTCGAACCTGTCGACCGACGTCGTCTTGAACTTGCGCGCGCTGACGCGGTTCTCGAACAAGACGTCGAGCTCGCCGTAGGTGCGGCCCTTGGGCTCGGGGAGGCGGAAGTAGGTCCACACCGCGCAGACGAAGCACGACCCGGCCCAGAAGAAGCCCGACTTGGCGCCCCAGTTCCAGGCCGTCGGGTTGAGCATGAGCGGCGTGATGATGTTAGTGGCGATGCCGACGATGTTGTACATGTTGCGGGCAAGCACGACCGACTTGGTGCGCAGGCGGGTCGAAGTGAGCTCCGAGACGAGCGAGTAGCACACGGGACCGACCGTGGCGTCATAGGTAAAGGTATAGATGAGGAGCAGGGATCCAATGGCCCACTGAGCGGCGACGTTCTCGCGGCCGGCAAAGGCCACGCAGCCGATTGTCAGCAGCAGACCGCACATGATGAGCTGGCCTCCGAGATAGAGTGTCCGGCGGCCGAACCAGCCCATAAGGAACCAGGACGTCATGGTACCAACGGCTCCGAGCGCATACTGGCCCAGCGACATGCTGAATGAGTTCTCAACCGCCATACCAGCTTGCTGATAGAAGTAGGTCGAGAATCCCATGAATGTCGAGCCGCATAGCGTCTGAATGATCCATACGATGCACACAATCTCGGTTCGGCGGAGGTTGACACCCTTGAAGAGATCCGTGTACCCGATGCCAGACGTCATCTCCTTCTCCATCTCGTTGGTATGTACCATCATCGACACCGTCTCGTCCGGCTGGAAGGGGATTCCCGAGTTCCGAGTCGTCAGCCGGCCAAGGGATCGCTTGGCGTCGTCCAGACGGCCGCGGCGGACCAGCCACCAGGGCGATTCGGGTGCGAGGTAGATGCCAATCATCAAGGGGACGGGCCACATCCACTGCAGGGCGAAGGGGATCTTGTATCCCCACTTGTCTTCTCGTGAAAGCATGGCTCGAAGCACACCCGAGGCGATGAACTGGCCCATGACCCAGCACAGGTTGACGTAGGTCGTCAGATAGGCGCGGAGATGGGTCGGGCACACCTCGGCCGCATATGTCGTCGTCAAGGTCTGGAAGACACCCCACGGGATGCCGATGAGGATCTCTCCGATGAGAAGCTGGACAAGCGTCTCGGAAAAGAAGATGATGAAGATGAAACCAACGCAACCAATCAGCGCACCGATCATGGTCTTGCGGTATCCGAAGCGGTCGGCGATAATGCCGTTGGCGAAGAGACCAATGACCTGGCCACACAGCGCGCCGTTGGACAGGCCGGACTGCCACGCAGCTGTGAGCTGGTAGGTGCCGTCAGGCTGCTCAACGCCGAACTTGCGCTGGAAAGGGGGATAAGCATAGAGGTTGTTGAGAATGACAATGTCGAAGCCCTCCATAACGATGCAGGTCGACAGGAAGATGGACCACAAGCAAGCCTTCCGGTACAGCTTGAGCGACTTGAGGAGGCCCATGCTGTGCTCGGCCTCGGTGGCCGCAGCCGCCTCGTGGACGGTCGTGTCATCGACGGCGGTTCTGATGACGGACACACGCCGGACGGCGAGGTCGTCGGTCTCTGCTGCGGGAGACATGGTGACAATTCGCTGCCCGCGAACGGAGCAGTGACTGAGAAGAAGAAGAGGGAGGAGGAGAAGGAAGACGAAGTCGGGCGACGATGAGGCAATTGCAGTCAAACGAGGCTCTTGTGCTGCCGAAACCCGAGCGCCTGATCATCCGAGACGGAGACACAGAGGCAAGGGGTAGCGGGCCATCTTTATACGGATTGCACAGAGAATGTTTCGAGACAGAGTCTTGTGCAAGTCGGGACCAGGGCCAGGTGTTTTGCTGCAGACCGGGACCGAGACCTGCGTCGGCCACTAGCGGGAAGCCACCAACTCTCGCAGAGGTCTGTTGGGGGAACGGGTCCAATCACGAGGCCGGGGGGCCGCCAGTTTGGGACGTCTCTGCGGCGATGCCGTCGACTATGGCCAGGGATGGTGTGCGGTTGAATAGCTTCGCGCCGCGAGTTCCTGGCAGCAACGCAACACCACCTCGACCACCTGTTCTGGCGGCACAGCGATCGTCTCGTCGGCCCGGCATCGTCGGCCTTGGACGTCAGCAAAGCCCAGAAGCCGTGGCCGGGGGCTGCATTGGCGACGACCTTGGAGCTGCCAAGGACCCGGCAAGTCAGCCACGGGACGACGCAAACAGTGTGGAATTATCGGCCCATCGACCCTGGCCACATCCTCATTCATCCTTCTCCCATGCGCTTGCACGTGTCGCCGCCGGCATTTGGCCAACTGATGCTTAGCTTGGCCCCGGATCCGGTCCCCATGGGGTTGCTGATCAGGAGACAAGGTGGAGATGGCACCTCCCGTTGACGTGATGCTGGCGCTTTCATGCCCGCCCCGCGCCTTGGACTCGCATAGCATCTATCGGCCCGACATGCCATGTCGCACGCGGGGTCGGGCACGCCGCCGCGTGAGCAGCCAGGCGGAGAGGCGACGGCGTGCCTGTTCGAGCTCCGTCGAAGTCAATTGATTACACTATGCATTGTTGTCGTCTGCAGTCCGGTCATGTGAGCATTTGCCGGCACCCGTCCGCACTGCCGCCCGCGCGCCAGATCGATCTGACAGACTGACGGATCGTGGTTCAGCGTCTGCGGTCAGGGGCACGCACGCAATTGTGCGTCAGGCACCGGCAGCTTTCGCGTAGTCGTATGCGTCGGACCGAGCAGGACACCATCCATCTCGGCGGCCAGACTCTCGGACGCGGCGTGCGGCTGATGCAGCGCTGCGAAATAAAGGAGGTCTGCACAGCATCGCTTCGGATGATGGCGTCGAGGGATCAGCATGCGTGGGTTCGAGAAGGATTTGGAACCGAGTCAAGCAGGCGTCCAAGACAGCTGCGTCAAAAAGTCTAGTCAAGAAGCGCAGGGATGCAAGGGTCAAAAGGGTGCGCACTGCGGACGCTGGGCAGGAGGGGATGGGTGGGGAATTTGCGCTGTCGGCCCGACACTCGGCCAATGACATGAGCGGTGGCTTCTCGGGCCGGCGGAGGGCGAATGGCAGGCGCGCCTCGTTCCCCCGCACTTGCCGTGCTGGCTTCCACAGCGCGCACACCCACTGAAAGGGAGGGCAGGCCGCTGCAGACGGCCACTGAAGCCGCCACTGAACCCCCGGGCCACTGCTGAAGCCCGCTGCTGGATTACCGCTTCTGGAGTTCGCCCGAGCAATTCACCCGACTCGCTTTCCCCCTCTCGAGTCTTCAACACTAACGCGCTCGATCGCACCACCCCGGATTCTCACCAGCACGCCAGCACCGCCTTGGTATTTCTCCGCTGTGCTGGATCTTCCCCAGCTTTTGCACTGCCCATGGGCCGTCGGTTTGGCGCCCGTTGTCGGTCCGGCAGGGCCACTGGCCCGCTCTGGCCGGAGGGCGCGGCCGGGAGACGGCGGCGACTGGCCACCATGAGCCCACGATATCCGCCTGCAGCTGCATCGTGACGCGCCAGATATGAGGAGTCGCTGACTCCCTCGCCCGGGTCTTCTCCACAAACGGCCACGGCGAGGGGATTTAAGACGAGTCGCCTGCGGTGCTGCGTCGGCAAACTGTCGTCCTGCATCCTCGTCCGTCAGACCTCTGTCACTACACCGGCTTCAGCCCAAGTATTGTCGCCGCCATGACCGTCACCGCCCGAGAGAAGCAGTGGTGGAAGCAGGCCGTTGTCTATCAAATCTATCCAGCGTCGTTTTGCGACTCCAACGGCGATGGCGTCGGTGACCTCCCCGGCATCACGTCCAAGCTCGACTACATAGCCAGCTTGGGCGTCGATGTCATCTGGATCTGCCCCATGTACGACAGCCCGCAGGTCGACATGGGCTATGACATCTCCAACTATGAGGATGTGTACCGCCCGTACGGCACCGTCCAGGACATGGAGACGCTCATCAAGGAGACACACGCCCGCGGCATGCGCATCATGCTCGACCTCGTCATCAACCACACCTCGGACCAGCACGCCTGGTTCAAGGAGTCGCGCGCCAGCAAGGACAGCCCCAAGCGCGACTGGTACATCTGGCGGCCCGCCAAGTACTCCCCGTCTGGCGAGCGTCTGCCGCCCAACAACTGGCGGTCCTGCTTCGGTGGCGGCAGCGTCTGGCAGTGGGATGAGCTGACGCAAGAGTACTACCTGCATCTCTTTGCCACGGAGCAGCCCGACCTCAATTGGGAGAACCCAGAGACCCGCAGGGCTATTTACGCCTCGTCCATGGAGTTCTGGCTCGACCGCGGCGTTGACGGCTTCCGCGTTGATACGGTCAACATGTACAGCAAGCCGCCCACGCTGCCCGACGCACCCATTGTCGATCCCGGGACTCCCTACCAGCCGGCCGGCATGGTCTACTGTAACGGCCCGCGTATGCACGAGTACTTGAGTGAGATGAATGCCATTCTCACCAAGTACGGCGCCATTACCGTCGGCGAGCTGCCCTGCACACCCGACACGCAGCGCGTGCTCAAGTACGTGAGCGCCAAGGCCAAGCAGCTCAACATGGTCTTCCAGTTTGACGTCGTCGACGTCGGTGGCGGCACAACCCACAGGTTCGCCACGGCGCCCAAGAACTTCACCCTTCCCGACTTCAAGGATGCCATCGACCGCACGCAAGCTCTTATCCGCGGCAGCGATGGCTGGTCCACCGTCTTCCTCGAGAATCACGACCAGGCGCGGTCTGTGAGCAGATTCACCGACGACCGCCCGGAGCACCGCGTCCACGGCGCCAAGCTTCTGTCGCTGATGCAGGCATGCCTGAGCGGCACGCAATACCTCTACCAGGGCCAGGAAATCGGCCTCGTCAACGCGCCCAAGGACACGTACCCGGTAGAAAACTACATGGACATTGACAGCACCCTGTTCTACAAGATGGTCAAGGAGCGATATGGCGCCGACAACAAGGCCGAACTCGACAAGGCGTTTGACGCAATGCAGTACATGGCCAGAGACCACGCGCGCCTGCCCATGCCATGGAATGGCAAGGGCAAGTACGGCGGTTTCTCGGAGGCGGCTGAAACGGCCGGCAAGGAGGTCAAGGAACCGTGGATGAAGCACCACCCACTGAGCGGTGAGATCAACGTCGCCTCCCAACTCGATGACCCAGACAGCGTGCTGGCGTTCTGGCGCAAGATGCTCCGTTTCCGCCGGGAGCACGCCGACCTGCTCGTCTACGGCGACTTCCGGGACCTGCGGCCCCAGGACAAGGACTTCTTTGTGTTTGTCAAGGAGCCCCTGCAGGGTGGCGACAAGGTCCTCACAGTGCTCAACTTCACCGCGGAGGAGAAGTCATGGGAGGCGCCCAGTGCAGAGGAGCTTGGTCTACCAGCGTCGCCCAAGATGGTGCCAATCATGTCTACGCACTCGGGAAAGACCAGAGACGGGGTGCTGGGGCCTTTTGAAGGACAGGTGTACCTGGTCAGTTCGTAGGCGGACTGTGGATGAGCGGATGTAAAGCCAATTAGACATGATAACCCTTTGTTGCTACGCACAGCGTACGTACTACTGTACATGATGATAATCTCCAACTTCACGATGCGCCGTTCACCCTCGTTCGTGAGATGCATCTTCATGCAATACGCCCCGCGTCTAGTTTGTATAAGGACACGCGCTCCGAAGCATAAAGTACGACCCATGCAACAACTTTAGAATTCCTCCTTGAAGCGTGACTTTTTTTTCTTTCCGACGAGCCGCCTCCTGCTCCTCCAGACGCAGGGATTCTTCCGTCTCTTTCTCTTTCCCCTTCCCCTGTTTCGTCTCCACGGCCTCGTCGTTGCCAGTGCTGAACTTGAGTGGAGGAAGGTCGAAGGGCTTGAGTGCACTCCGGTCCAGCGGGGGCCTGATATTCGAGCACATGGCAAGCAAGTTTTTTTCACCGGGGTAGTATTGAAAGCACACGTCGTGGTCCTTTCTGCACTGTAGTATTGCAGAAAGAAAGAAAAAAAAACTTGTCAGACCGATCATGTGCTCTGCTCTCGGGCTGCGGAGCGCCAGTCCGTGCAAGGTTCGCCAAGTCCAGGCTGCGAATCTGCAGGCTGGAGTTGCTGGGACGTTGTTCGGGGAGCACTCACCTTGTGGTTGGGGTCGCACTTCACCTTGTAGAGTTCCTTTCCGGTTTCATCTTTGGGTATATAGCAAAATCCGGTTCCGAAAAGACATTCCTGCGAGTAGCCGCTGGTCAGCGAGAAGAGCTCAGGTCCTGTGTTTTCCACGCATTCCGTTTTCTGTCACGTACTCCAGGGCGTGATCGCGGTGCTTCGGCCGTGGCGGCTCCGGAGAGCGCCAGCAGCAGGAGCGCGATAGGTGCTGCCCTCATGGTCTCGGGAGGTTGAACACGGCGTCTTGTCTTTGTGAAGGAGCGGTACATGCGACGTTGTAGGGTCTTGGCGGAACGGGGATGCGGAAAATTTATATGAATTCTCACGAAATAGAGATGAAACGACCATTGGACGTACGCATCTAACGAAGCCATTGGAAAACGTAACATAAAGTCCCTGCACATAGAAGAAAAGAAACAATTTACATAATGACCACTCAGGACGTGCACCATGGTTTCGGGGATTACGACACCCTTTGCAAAAACGTTCAATGCACATGTTGATCTGTACACGAGAGCAAACGACCCAGTGCACCGTTTCATATCCGGAGGGTTAAGGTGTCGGTGCTGGAGCCTCACCAAATAATTTGAAATAAGCGCGTAAAGGGACTAGAAGCTGAAGAACCGCCCGTGTGTCGTCTTTCGGTCCGATCCACGCTGTGCCCGGGATCGTATAGATACGGGCCCGCGCGGACTTTGTGTGTTTCAGATCAGACCACGGCCACCACGATCAGAGGAAAGTCCAGTGCGCGGGCAATGTCACGTAATGTCCCGGAACATGAATATGTATGCTTGCCGTCTCGTAGTTCCTTGTGTACCCTGTGAGAAATAGACGTGGAACCACGATCCGGCGCTGATCACTACGCAGCATGCCAAACGTAATGAGTGATGCATATCTCCTGTAACAACTGCAATAATCACATCTAGCTTGCCTATCCTCCCACGCAATGGTCAACTCATTCATGTTCCTCGTAATAAGCCACTCAATGTGAGGAGTCAGCCCCTCCCGGACTGAGATGTAGACATTGGGGGCATCTCCCCTTCCGCCACTTCCCCTCGCCTGACTGTATCGTTTCAATAGTTTCAATAGCAGATTCTTATCTTTAAAAGTAATCCTAACCCTCGCGCCCGAATACGAGACATAATGTCGATGGAGGCGGGGATGTCTTGAGGAGCCCCGTTTAAGAGTTCAAGGAAGAGTCATGCTCTGGCCGAAAATGATGTCTACCGCACGAGCGCCGGGTAGCAAAAACATTGCGACGACTTGCCCAGCTTTGGCCCGGGGGTGATTGCTGTTAGGCGACCAGACGACATATACGTATAACCCCAGGGCGACCAGATCGGCCAAGCAATGACAACTATGCTACTATGCCTGCAATCGCACCTCATTCGGGCCGTGATAGGAGTACCACGACAGTGTGAGTGACTCTACGCACAGAGCTGCGATCGTGTGTCGTCGCTAAAATAGCCGCCGGTGGTGGTGGTTCGATATCTGGCTTCACCCCACCAAGGGCCGATTCTTTGTCGCAGCCGGCAAGGTACTGATCGCCGTACGTAGCCGGCTGTAGCTCCCAACGAAAGACACGAGCGACGCGACGGACACTATCCGTGTTAGAGTGCTGCCCTCGTCGGTTCAGCGTGTTGACGGAAGACGGCGAAGACACCGACACGGACAGAGCGAATGTACAGTACCATCCGCAAGCCGGCAGCGCAAGTCTTACACGGCGCAAGTGGCAACGCAACCCCAGACGACCCTTCAACAAATCGTTCGGCAGTCTTCCGTCCCAGCACGCGCGCGCGTGAGGGAAAGCCAAGGGCCAGAGTCCCGTGTTCCGAGGACACAACAAGACGTCAGCCAAGGAAGCGGGTATAGCGCCGGGCATCGCCAGTCGGGTCATCAGTCCCGCCTGGTGGTGGGCTTGGGGTGATTTGTCGATACGAGGTTGCATCGACGCTGAGGCGATGAGGAAAGGATCGGCCCCCGTGGGGATTGACTGGAGCGACCGACGTCAGGGCTGAGCATACATACGAGCTCGGCATTTTCGTTTATGCGTATAATACACGTTGTCGTCGTCGTCGCGACCGATGCCGGTTTTGCTGAAATGATACTCGACGCTCGGCACTCGACATTGGCATTTGCACTCGACACTTGCCGCTTGACACTCGAAACTCTAAACCGCCCGCCACCACAGAATCTGTTCCACGATGAAGTTCAACACCGCTCTCCTGGGCCTCGTCGCCGCCGGCGCACCGGCCGTCCTGGCCGACGACGCGCAGACGGCGCACCTGACCTTCCGCGCGGCGTCGTCCCCTGAGACGTACGACCTGGCCGTCAGGGCCGACGGCGGCTCCGTCGAGACGGGTGAGCGCCTCCCTCCCCATACACGCGGGCCTGGATGCCTCTATTATATGATACTCCCGCACTCTGCTCTGTACGCGCCATGATGACTGACATGGAAGTCCAGGCCACGCCGACCTCGCCGTGCACCTCATCGACGCGCCCGACTACCTCGCCTACTCGCTGTGCAAGTTCGCCACGCCGCAGCCCGTCGAGCTCTCGACGACCATTGCCGACGACAACGTCACGCAGCAGGTGGTGCTGGACCCGCCGCAGCCCGTGCTGAGCGTCACCTGCGAGGGCATGTGCGTCGGCACCTACGGTACGTTTTGACTGACTGACTGGCTGACTGATTGATTGATTACGCCTTCTCGCCCTCCTGGCTCGGCAGTTCTCTCCGCTTTGTAATGATTATCCTCATTCTCTCCATTTAATCCACATCAGCCACGTGCTGTGGCAAGTACAAGATGGACGTGAGAAAGAGCCCGCCACTGACGAGTGAATTTTGCGCAGGCGCTTGCTACGACAACCATGGCCAGCCCGTGGGGCCGTGCTGCAACGGGCTGTGCGCGGCGAACCGCTGCCGTCCCTGGAACATTGGCCAGCAGTAGATGTGCTCCATCGTTGCTTTTGCGAGTTTAGGGAAGAGATTTAATATAGATCTGTCTGTTCTCATACGGAGTAGTCTACATGTAAGATGGATCTGCCCGGGTCCGATCTAGTTCTCCTGCCGTCTATAGTCATTCTTGTCATAACCTTCATCAGTCCACACACGACGCCACGCAAAAACAGAACGATATAACTCCTCCAAAATTATCACATCTCGTTTGTCACGCAATCCATAGAATCAATCCATCTATCAGTCCCTCCTGCGGCTCCTCCCGCTCGAGTGGTGCTTGTCCCCGCTCGACGAGTGATGCTTGTCGCCCGCGCTGCGGCGCTCCGCCTCGCCCAGGACGGCGTCCACGCCGGAGCGCATCACGCCCTGCCGCGCGCTGCCCGGGTGCTTCTGGCCCATGAAGCCGTCGACGAGCGCCGCGCCCAGCGCCGCCGTCGCCACCTTGGCGCCCTTGGCCCCCAGCCACGGGCTCGGGTCGTTGCGGCTCTTCATGGCCGCCTGCGCGCCCGCCGTAAAGGCCGTGCGCGCGCCGGCCTGGACCAGCGGGTTGGCCCACAGCGCGGCGCCCCGCTTCATAAAGGCCGCGGGCATCGAGTTGCGCCGCGCGGGCTTCGCGGCTGCTGATGCGCCCGCGCCCGCGCCCGCGGCGGCTGGCGCGGCGGCGGCGCGACCGCGTGTGGTGGGCGGTGGCGGCGAGGGCGCGGCGGGGACGCCTCGGGCTGTTGATGGTTTGCCCTGGGAGCGAGGGCGTCGCCGGGCGTCGTGATCGGGTGCGTATCCCGTGGGCGGGGCGTCTCGGCCCCGCGGCCTCGGCTCCGGCGACACGGGGCGGCGACGGGGCCGCGGGTCGGGGCTCCCGTGTCGGCCGGCAGCGGCAGCCCCCGCAGCAAGCCCCGCCCCAGCTCCGGCGCCGTACATGGCCGGCGGAGGGCCGTCTCGTCCGCCGCGATGCCGCGAGTCCATGTACGGCGGCGGGGACTCCCTCCCACGCCGACCCCGTGGCGGACTCATGCCATCCCTGCGATGTCTCGACGGCCTATCTCTGTCCCTCTCGGCGCGCGGATCACCACGCCCATAGGCATCGCGCTCAAATGGCGGCGGCGGCGGCGCACGCGGCTCACGGTCCCTGCGGCTCTCCTTCCTCCGGGGCCGCTCAGGCTCCGAGGCGTAGTAGGGCGGCGGACTGCGCGGCCGCCTGCCGGCCCCCGGGCCGGGCGCGGGCTTCTTGAACTCGAAGGGGTCGGGGAGCGGTTGCGGCGGCTGCGCCTCGGGGGGCCGTAGGCGTCTTCGGGGCCAAAGTCGGGGACGGGGCGGCCGCGGCGCTCCGACTTGTGTCGGCGGGGAGGGGGCCCGGGCGCGGGCCCATAGGGGTCGTCGTCGCCGCCAAAGGGCGGGCGGTAGTAGTCGTCGTCGAGGCGGGCGTGGCGGTCGCGCCGCCGCAGGGGAGGCGGCTGCGCCATGTGCGGGTGCTGGAGGACGTGTGTGTCGACTAGTCGAGGTAGACGGAGGGGTTTGTGACACGACGACGACAAGGCGGTTGTGTCGTTTACAGAGCGAAATGTCTCGTCGGAGGCAAGAGGGCTCCAGGCAGGCGGGGTCTGATGGAAAGGGCCCCGGAAGAGAGAACAAAGAACTGACAGAGATCGAAAAGGATCGAACGCGGCCCGGGGGGGAGGGCAGGGTAGCACCCGCAAGTTATGTATATCAACGAAAACAAATAGCCCCGAGGTCAAGGAGGCAGCCCAGAAAACCGGTCAGTCGAGTCGAGTCGAGTTCAGTCCAGGTTGCCAGGCCAGGCAAGGAAAGGGAACGAATGAACGGGTCGATGGAATGCGCGCGTCTGTCTGCCGAGCGCGCGGGCACGGCATGAACCGGAGCTGCAGGGTCCAGGTGTGCACTCGGCGCAGCTGACGTCACCGGGCCAATGGCGGGGCCAGCTTCTGACGTGTCGGGGCGCCCGCGACCAGGTCACTTGACGTCAAGGAGCCTGCCATGGCATCATTCGGCATGCCGGTCACCGTCACCGCGCAGGTGAATGCATTTCCTGCCTCGTTTCTTTTTTTTTTTTTCTTCTAATCACTAGTTGGTGGTTGTCGTCGTCGTCCCTCCTTGCCCACGTTGGGGAAGGGGAGATGGTTTCGATGTTGAGCGGTGAGAAATTGACTTCGAGGGAGGTTGACAGGCCCAGGCGGGGGGACCACAGCCCTGGAGGACCTGGAACTCGGGTCTGGTGCCTGCCCTGCCCTGAGGCCCAGGCGGGAACTAGCGGGTCCGGGCCCTATCCCGCCCCCCTTAGCCGTTTTTGGCTTCAGGGCCTCGCCACCCCCGGAGGCCGCCTGGAGTTGAGGCTCCCGTCCCGAGGTCAGGGCAGCTCCCCGGGCACCGTCCTTGGCGCTCGTCCGTCCCGTCGTGAACCACCTCAGCAGATGTCGGGCGCTGAAGTCCCGACCGGGACAGCTGAACTTGGACCCGGACCACCAACGGTCGAGGCGCAGCGCATCGTCGTCCGCGACACAAGTCCCGCGCGCACCCGCACGCAAGGCACGCAGGCAGTCACCCATCATCAGGCCTCCATCCGTATTGACACCCTCCCAACGAATTCAACTGCGTGTTCCTGGACAGGTAGTCACAGTCACTCACGCCCGCCACAGCCTTGTCGGGCCCTCGCAGACGCATGTGCATGCGCGCGCGCATGCGCTCCTGTCACGGCGGCGGCAGCCCGCGCGTGGCTGAAACCTGGCGACGTGGCCTCGCACACACTCGCACCAGGCAGGGCACCACATGCACGAAAAGTCCACTCATCAACATGGGGGCCTGCCCTCTACTTTACGGATGGGTGTACGTACAGCACTGTACCAAGTCTGCCTGGATGCGTGTAAAACGTGAAACCTGTCACGGCCTTGCGCGAGCAGGGACTGGACGGGACTGGACTGGACCGGACGGGGCGGCCGCACAGGGTCCGCGTCGTGTGACCGGCCCCGTGTCTGGCATACATGGAATGACTGACCGGCTCACGCCATGCAATGCCCGACGGAGCGACGCCGCGGCAAGAAGGAGTCCAGGGCGTTTGCGGCGGGGTGCAGTGGTGCACCATGTCTCTCGTCCTGGGCTGAGATGATTAATATCACCCGGCCAGATACAAACACCAGACCGCCGACTCGATTCACCGGCAGCAACACCACGGCGCCGCGGCCGACACACGCCAGACGCCCATCTTCAAGGCCTCCCCCCCTCTTGCCATCCACGCGGGCCCAGACCCCCCGTACGCGGAGGTGGTCAGGCCATATCCATCACGTCGGCAGCGGCCGAGCTGACCCCCTCCCCTCCCAACCCGCGATGTTGGTCCGGCCAAGCTTTCCAAAGGTCATGCCAAGGCGCGCTGTCGCATGCATGCGCACTTGCACTCACACATGCACTTACTTGAGTTACTTCGTACACACAAACGTACACACACACACACACACACACACGTATGTACGCAAGTGCGCATACACCTTGACACGACGCGGCGCCGTGCCACCGCATCCGCATGTCCCAAAACGCTCGACGTCTGTGTCCGACCTCTGCCCAAACGGGGAGAGGGCGTCGATCCTCGGTCCCCTCCGTTTGCGCGGCCATGACGATGAACCCCCCCCCCCCCTTGTCGTCGTGGTTGAGGCTTCTGTTTCGAATCTCTGCGTGTGTGTGACGGGACACGTGCGCGCGAGAGACGCGGTGCTCAGGAGTGTCAGAGATGCCGCGCGACACCTCTCTCTCTTCCTCTCCGGGCCTGGGCCTCCCCTGCTTGACTGACAGCGTCGGACGGGCCGAGACTGATGAGCCTTGTGCTGCGGTACATCAGCAAACTAGACCCTATCATCCAGCCCAAGCGGCCGCAAATTGGGAAGCTGCTGGCGCAAACGCGCGTTGCTGGGTTCCAACAAGAGACCATCACGAACAAAGACACTTCCGGCTGGCGGGCCGGCCGGCGGCGCCAACGTCCCACGCTCGCATCGTACCGAGGGCTGCGGCTCTCCCAAAGGTGTGTGTGTGCGTGTGTGTCCGCGCGCATGTGTATTGTCTCTGTCTCGCGGCTCGGAAAGCAGTCAAACGGGCAGCTGCATCCACCCGAGTCCCGATGGTGATGATCGCCAGGGCAGGACCGCCTTGGTGTGGTCCGCGATGATTTCCGTCCTGACATGTGCGTTGCGTTGCGTCCCGGCGCGGGGACTTTGTCGCGACGACGGCCAAGCCAGCAGCCTCCCTCGAACCATCGCACATCGGTCAGCCTCGTCGTTCAATAGTCGCCCGGCGCCAGGCCAGTCACCGTCGACGACGGGCCGTGATCGTGACAAACATCGCATCGCGTATCGCACCCGGCAATCGCTATCTCCAACACGACGGCGGTCGTTGTATCTCACGCGCATCCAGACCGGCGGGATCCTATCTCGCATCCCTGCTCCCCACACAAGCTCCCTCCGAAGCCCTGCGAAGCTCCCAGGACCTGGGATGCTGGGCGGGCGGCCGCCCAATCCCAGGCCATCGGGGGCCGCCGGTCTCCTACGAGGACGTAACCTTGGCGTCGCAGCCAACAGCCACAGCAGCCGGGAGCCAACACGGCCATGCACACCATCTATCGTCGCGCACGGGCAATGCGGCCCCAGGATCTCGAAAAACGCGGGGTACAGGGCCCATCGGATCAAGGCCATCACACCCATTCGGACGGCCATGGAGCAAGGGCAATTGCAGTCCATTGCAGTCCATTGGCAAGGCGCCTCGCTTCGTCGCGCGAGGGCGACGTTTGAACCTTGTTTGCGCCCGCAGGCGCGAGCGGCCTCGCTTGCGCGCCTCTGCACGGCGGCGCCAGATTGACAAAGCGAAATCTCGGCGGCAGGCAGGGCGGCAAGACAGACAGGTACGTGCTGTATGTAGACAAACCGGGCACACAGACAGACAAATGGACCGCCTGTGAGTGGCCGCTTGAATCGCGCCGCCCGCCTGCCACGACCTGTCAGCCAGCATCAACCTCCCGGCCAAGCATAGCATCCAAGCCAGCCAGCCAAAGGCACCAGAGGGCACGAACCACAGGGCACCTCGGGCCACACAGCCCTTATTCGTTGCCCCCCATCCCCCTCGGCGCTGGGCCCTCCCCCTCGCCACTCAGCGCTCTCCCACTGGCCGCAACGGGCAAAGAGGCGGAGAAGAAGCCTTCCGTCGAAGAAATCGACGTTTCCTCGTTGGCGGAAAACGTTATCGGGGTCCGGCCCCACCGCGCGTAACGGCTTCGGGCCAAGCCCCGTTTGCCCCGGCTGGTGTCTCTCTCTGCCAAAGGCGTGCCAGTGGCCCGCCAGAGGCCCTGCTCGCCGAGAGACGGGCAAGACGGGCACGGCAAGGAAAATTTCGCTGCAGACTTTTAAGGGCAGACGCGCACGAGGCGCCGTCGCCCCCCCGGGAATAGGCCTCGAGGGCACATGGGAGCCCACTTGGCCCAGAGATAACGGCGGGATCGCGTGCCGTGGACGCTGATAAGCACGCGCGCGTCGGCGCCGTTCCTCGGGCCCTGGTCGGCGCTGGTGCTGGTGCTGGTGCTGCCGCTTTCTTTGATGCCCGTCCGGCCGGCCGGCCGGCCTTGATCAAAGGAATCGCAGGCGAGCAGGCAGAACCTACAGGCGCGGCAGCAAACGTCCGCCGGCTGGACGCAAGGGTGTGGTCATTGAATTCGAGCGAAGCCTCCCGCACAGGCCAGCGGTGGGCGCCGCCTCCTCCGCGTTGTCCATGTCGCTCGCTGGTGCTGCTCGTCGGCCGGCAACCCTGGGAGTCTGGGACACCCTTTTCGTAGTAGTCCGCAGTCAGTCACTGCCCAACTCGTAGTTCCTAGGCCGGCCCCAAGATAAGTTAAGTTACCTGATGGTCCACCGACCGCCCATCCGTGGGCGACCCAGGACCCTGGAGGGCCCTTCTCTTCAAGCGCGAGTCGGCCGTCGCACCACCACCCCCAGCTCCGAGGTATAATTTTGGCGATACACCACACCCACCCACCTCGTGCCATCTCCTCCCGCTGCCGGCGCCGCCACGCCTCCCTCTTTTTTCTTGCATCCTGCACAATCCGGTCCCGTCTTGGAGGCACAGCAGCTGCATTGCTTGCTTGGCCTGCAGCTTCGTCGCTTCGCGTCGCTCAGCTCCGATCCTCCATCTTCTTCCCCTTGTCGCTCTTGCGTCCCCCTCGCCATCATAAAGACCCCGTCGTCGTCCGGCAATAAGTCAGTCGCGCCGACTCGCGTGCCCGCCCCCCTCGACCCGCTCTTCGACTTTTTTCCGTCGCCGACCCTTCGTGGCCGCCCTCGTTCTGCTGTACAATTGACCGTCGCGCACGGTTCTCTGTATAGTGGGCTTGGTCCTTCGATTGCTTCCTGCTCTCGTCGTCGACGACGTTGCTGCAGAGTTCGCATCACCCGTGTCTCGCGACGACGCCACACGCCAGCCTGCACACACCCCAGCTCAGCCCGTCGAGCCAGCCACAATGGGCATCATCGACACAATCAACGTCAAGGTCGCGGCCAGCCCCGTCGGGCGCTGGTTCCGCCTTGACGGCAGCGGTCACGTAAGTGTCTTTGCTCCGGCGCCATCGCGGACCGAGCATCGCGACTGACTTCGGTCTGCAGCCCCGCGAGCGCAAGGGCTCGTACTTCTTCACCGAGATTCGCGGCGGCCTTGCCACCTTCTTCGCCATGGCCTACATCATCGCCGTCAACGCATCCATTGTCGCCGACTCGGGCGGCACTTGCGTCTGCCCCAAGACCGCCGACGATCCTCTCTGCAACAAGGACCAGGAGTACCTGCTCTGCCTCCAGGACATCAAGCGCGATGCCGTCACCGCCACAGCGTCCATTTCTGCCCTGGCCAGCTTCTGCATGGGCTTGTTCGCCAATCTGTGAGTTGCCGAGACATGCCGTTCAAGCTTGTGCGCCGTGTGCTGACTTCGTGCGACAGCCCCGTTGGCCTTGCCCCCGGAATGGGTATGTCGTGTTCTTGCGCCGTCGCATTCCCCGATCCGTCTGTCGCTCGTGCTGACCGTTTCGCGTTCAAGGCCTGAATGCCTACTTTACCTACACCGTCGGTAAGCTACATGGTTCCTTAACGACCCCCCAGAAATGACATACCTGACACTCGTGCGACAGTTGGCTTTCACGGCAGCGGACTGGTCCCGTACCAGGTCGCCTTGACGGCCATCTTCGTCGAGGGCTGGATCTTCCTCGCCCTCGCCATCTTCGGAATGCGTCAATGGCTCGCCCGCGCCATTCCCCAGTCCATCAAGCTTGCCACCGGCGTCGGCATCGGCCTGTTCCTTACCGTCATCGGTCTGACGTACAGTGAGGGCATCGGGCTCATCGTTGGCTCCCAGGCGACGCCGACCGAGCTCGCTGGCTGCTCCCCCGAGAACAGGGATCCTGACACCGGTGCCTGCCCCAGCTGGGACAAGATGCGCCATCCCGCCATGTGGGTGGGCATCTTCTGCGGCGGCATCCTCACCGTCATCCTCACCATGTACCGTGTCAAGGGCGCCATCATCATCGGAATCATCCTCGTCAGCGTCATCTCCTGGCCCCGCAACACTCCCGTCACCTACTTCCCGTACACCGATGTGGGCAACAGCTCCTTCGACTTCTTCAAGCAGGTTGTCAGCTTCCACAAGATCCAGAACATCCTGAACGTCCAGGAGTGGAATGTTTCCGAGTATGGCGGCCAGTTCGGCCTCGCCCTCATCACCTTCCTCTATGTCGACATCCTCGACTGCACGGGCACCCTGTACGGTATGGCTCGGTTCGCCGGTCTCATCGACCCCGTCACTCAGGACTTCGAGGGTTCCTCCGTCGCTTACATGGTCGATGCCATCAGCATCTCCATCGGCGCCATCCTCGGTGTGCCTCCCGTCACCGCTTTCGTCGAGTCCGGTGCTGGTATCTCGGAAGGTGGCAAGACTGGCTTGACGTCTGTTGTCGCCGGCATCTGCTTCTTCATCTCCATCTTCTTCGCGCCCATCTTTGCCTCCATCCCGCCGTGGGCCACGGGCTGCGTCCTGATCCTGGTCGGGTCCATGATGGCCAGCGCCGTGACTGAGATCAACTGGAAGTACATGGGTGACGCGGTCCCGGCCTTCCTCGCCATCGCTCTCATGCCGTTTACTTACTCCATCGCCGACGGTCTCATTGGTGGCATCTGTTCGTACATCCTCATCAACACTGTTGTGTGGGCCATCAAGCGCATCAGCGGCGGTCGTATTGTTCCCCCCAATATCGAGGACAAGGAGATGTGGACATGGCGCATCCCTGGTGGCTTCTTCCCGCCCTGGATCGTCCGCCTCTTCCAGGGCAAGAAAGACTTCTGGCGCGAGGAATACCCTCAAGTGGCCGACACTCCCGCGCAGGAGCCCAAGCTCAGCACCGACCCTGACGCCGGGTCAGATACTGGTCGCATCGCTGAGCCCGCGACGATCAAGTCGTAGGTCGGTGTCAATAATTCTTTGCGTGTTATTTTCTCGACATGATCGATACATGCGTCGGATGAAGGCCAAAGTGCCAGTCCCGATGGCAGGTTGGAGCAGGTGGCATAATCGGCATGGAGGATTGAATTCGACAGCGGCGTTGCATTGGTCGTTCGGTAGTCGGTTATGTTTGAATGATGATGATTCTTCCTTCAGAACCTGCTGCCATTAGCTTTGACATGGCACAATCGTCCCCGTCGTTTCTGGTGAAGGTTAATACAACAACACAGGTGCAGTGCGCATTTGATCAAAAGGTTCATGTTCTCGTTCATAATCGTAGCCCCGTAAGGTTGATATCGTACATCATGATGCAGCCTCAGTTTGCCATCAGAGCAATGTGGCGCAGTTCTCTGTAACGGGTGTTAGTCACCTTGCGTAACCACGTCGTGCGCACGCTCAAAGCCGTATCTTATCTTACCCTTCTACTTGATGGCCAACTTTGACGGGAGGGTAGGAAGGCACCGCACCCTCGTCGCGCCCGAGCTTGGCCTGCTCGGTGCGAACCTGCTGCGCGCGCTCGGCAAGCGCAGGGACCGGCGCCAAGTCAAAGTCCGAGTTGAGATGCCAGAACAACGTGCTGGAAATGCGGACGAGTGGCCGGTCGGGGCAATCGCGCTTGCGCTTCTCGATGGTCTCGACCGTCTTCTCGTTGACCGTCACCTCGTGGAATCCGGCTTTGATGAGGCCGCCAGTGGCGTACTCGAGCTGCTTGCCGGCCTGGACCAACAAGTGGTTGCCTGGAGGAATCTTGACCGCGATCCGGTCGCCCGTGTTGCGGGCCCAAATGTTGAGACCGGGATAGCGGGATCGGCCGTGGATGGTGAGGAAGTTGAGGTCGGTGTGGAAGCCGGCTAGGATAGTGTCCTTTTGGCCGTACTTGACCAAGTCGGAAGCAGTGGGAGCGAGGAGATGAGGCCTGCGGGCGAGTTAGTTCCTGAACCCACGGAAGTGCTGGGTTGAAACGGACCCATAGCGACCGGCGTCGCTGAAGTATTCCGCCGGCAGGCCGAGGCCGACGGCGGTCATCTCGGACAGCTTGGAAACACTACGGCGATGTCAGCACGGGACTTGAACGCCGTATGTAAACGAGGCGGAACCAACGCGTTCTTCATGCACGTGCCCCACTGGTTCATGGTGGGAGCCCAGCGCTCCTTGATGTGCTCGGCCGCAGGGGTGACGTTGGGGGCGTTGAGACCGGGGAACTGCGTCTCGTACGGCGGCGGGTCGGCCATGCGCCAGAAGAAGCGACACTTGGGGTCGGGCTGGTGGCCGGTAATGTCGAGAGGTCGCTGCGACGGGTCCAGTCGCTTGATGACATCGAGGCACGGCTCGTCGACGGCGCACTTGGGCTTCTCTGTGTTCTCCAGGGTGACACCGATCTGGTAGCTCAGCTCGGGGCGCTCGTCCTTGCGCAGCTCCTCCTCGGGCTGCGCAAAGTAGTCCTCGAGCAGGTCGAGGAATGTGTCGTTGTCCTTGTCTGCGACACGAGAGTCGTGCAGGACAAGGGCGCCATAGGTGATGAGGGCGTTGGCAGCCTTGGCGCACTCCTGCTGGACCTCAGGCGAGTCGCGGGGCTTGTTGAGATAGACGTCGAGGTCGATGACCGGAAGGTTCATCGACTGCTGCTGGGAGGCATCCATGGTGAGTATTCGGGCCCTGTGTCGGTCGGTTGGCTTGTACGTCGCTTCTTCACTGGGCAAAAGTTGAAAAAGTCAGGAGGGACTCGTGAAAACGGGCTTGGTCCTCGTGGAACTGGCGAGCGAAGAATAAATGTGTCTGCGGTTCTGGAACAAATGCATGTGGACGGCACGTGTGGGGAGAATCAGCGACGGCTTGGCTCGGCATCCAACAGCGAGCTTAATCCGGGCAACGATCCGCCAGCGTGCCTGGCGGGCGTCTGTAGCGGGCCTCGGAGCCGGCCGATGAGTGGGCTCGCGGTGGGCGAGGTGGGGTGCTGAGATTCGAGAACGCCCTGGTTGGCCTCTTGCACTGGCCTGCACGAGAGGAACCGCAGCCCCAGGGGCCTTTGTGCCGCGCTGGCATCGCTTCGAGAACAAATCTGCCCCCCCGGACCGTGAATTCGCGTGGGCGGCGAAGCGGGCTCTTTTAAACACGAGCCGTGTCAGGCCACCGGCGGGGCGCTAGAGGCGACCGCCAGCAGCGGCGCGACCCGCGACGGCGGAGAGCGACGCAGAGGCCAGTGCTGGTGCTCCAGCCTGTACTTGGTAGGCTGTGGCATGAAGGAGGTGCCCGGTGTACCGCAAAATTGGTGAGGTCAAGGACGTGGAGGATGGATAGAAAATTGGAAATGTTCTGTGTGTTGCCAAGCGAGACCACGTGCAAGCCGGCGTTGCCCCTTCCCCCGTCTGCATCATGGCACCTTCCGACTGTGCGAAGTTGGCGTAGTGGTGAACAAGAGGTCTCGTGGTGTCGGTCTCGTTGACTACCTTGCCTTACCTTGGGTAGGTTGGCACCGTCGGCGCTTAGCCAAAGCAATATCTGAAGGCCATTGTGTTTTACAGGTATTGTATTGCCTTACACCGGCAACTACATTGCCCTGTGTCAGTCAACTGCGCAGCCTTTACACGACTTCGTTACGATACAGGTGCCGGGCGCTTAGTACCCCAAGCTGATGTCCCGTTTCGGAATGCGTGGCTACGCCCAAGACTTGGCTGCTCAGGTTGACCACGAAGGCGACAGGCGCGCGCAAAGCAGCATCGCACTCTGCCTGCGCTGCTCCTTTGACACTCCAGACTGGTAAACTGCGCAGCACAGTCGATTTGGATTCACGATTGGGCTTGGTCGCTAGGTACTTGGCCGACGTTAATACAGTTTCTTCCCAGACTCGAAGCTCCTGAATTCCACTGTCGTGTCGTGGCAATGCCCTATCGTCACAAGCACGGCCGTTTGCTCGGTGTTACGTATGCGCAAGCAGCTTTTTCACGCCCGTCGCATCCTATTTCGGCTTTTCGCAAAGAGCCTTTATGCATTCATATACCTATGTAACGCATCGAGAGCTAACCTCTGAAAATAGTCCATCTTGATGAAGTGAAGTGTGCCCCGTTCTGACTTCTCAGACAAGACGATATGTCCACCGCCGGCACGGCCTCGCTACGGCCCGACCCCCCCACGATGTCCTCTTGAGCAACCTACTGCACAGGGACGCAAAGAACATCAGCCAGGCCGCCCACCTTGACGGTGCAGCACAACGCCAACTCGTCCTTGCTCTTGCACGCATCCTTGAAGGCGGTGCTGTTGGCGACCCCAGGCACTGTTTCCGCCGAGGGTTAGCCTGCCTGCCTCTCTCTCGTTCCCCAGACGGACACTGTAAAAAGCACCGCGAGCAGTAGGAAGAGGGCATGCTGGGTATACGCACTGTCAGAGCATCCTATGCCGACGAGTCCGAGGACGGCCTTCTTGCAGCACGAGGGGCTGTTGAAGAGCAGCTGAGGGCAGATGTCGTTGGCTTGCTGGTCCAGGGAATGAACCTGGCTTGGGGCGGCCAGGACACTGGCCGCAGAGGCGAGAATGGCGGCGGCGGAAACCTTCATCGTGTTTGTTGCTTGGTAGGCTGTACGGTATAGACGTGAGTTGCACCTGTGGGATCAGATAAGACTCAAGATCGGCCGTGTTGTGATTGATGTTGCTGTTTTTCTTGACGTTGGCATCCCAGACTGCCTTCTTATATATTCCAGTGGACAGCGCCTAAGCTTGAGTTCCGGTGCCTCGATGTCGAACCCTCAGCCATCGTAACGATATTCCTCGCTCCCGCGCTGAGCAGCCGTACCACACAACCACCGCCATCCGAGCGAACTCAGCTCCATTGTCCGTTTCATCTAGAGTCATATACCGTAACATCGCCTCTCGTTCAGACGATCCCACACACTGCTTTCCAGCTCGCATGTGTGAGGTACAGACTCAGAGTGCTCACCGTGTAACCCCCCCAACAAGGGCATCCGGCGGCGTGGCAGTGACTCAGACTTCGATTCTCGACTCCCGGTCGGTGGCGCTGCCCACTCCGGAACGAGTTGTAATCACAAAGACAAAAGCGCTGCCCCGGCATCGTCGAGCCGATGGTGGGTGTGTGGTCCGCGTCCGAGCCACGCCGCCGACAGGGCAACCGGGACAGTTGTGAAGGGCCGACTTAGTGTTCCCGAACTGTGCACATGCCGATATCGACCGCACAGCCACGAAGGATCTCGAACGTCACGCGAATGTCCATGCATGGGAATGAGACCTGTGACACTCTTGGTGTGTGGAGCAGTTCGGTGCCTTGTCTGAGGATCATGCTCCTCGGGTCCTGGGCCTTCGAGACGCGTCATATTCAAAACCATGCCGTACAGGCCGAACTCCGGTACATACCCACGTAGAACGGCATCTGCCAATCATTGTAATGAACCGTTTTTTGATGAGCTGCGGTCGGAGGCACTCTGCGGCTGAAGGTTCTCTGCAGCCTGAACTGAGCCCTTGCCCTCGTGACATCGGTCGAGATCTTGGGCTGTGTGACTGAACAAATGAACCTGTATCTTCAAGTCTTTTAAAAAGCCTTCGCCATCAAGGCAGTCCGCTTAATATACACAACGCCCTCCTGACCTGGCATGCATCTACGCCTTGGTCCCCCGCTCCGCCTCCAGCTCCCTCTCGGCCTGCTGGTAGTACTTGGCCGTGTCCACGCCGTGCTGGTCGTGGTTGACAAAGTTGAACCACGGCACCGTGCTGAAGAACAGCGCAGAGTACCGGCTCTGTCGGGCGGCCACGCCCTGCAGATACGGGCTCAGCCGGCTCTCGCCGTACAGGGGCTGGCCCGCCTTGACCTTGGACACCATCTCCCGCATGTCCATCTCGCGCTCACGCGCATTCTCCGTCGCACCGTAGAACCGCACTGCAAGTTCACATGTCAGCCTTCGTTTCTCGCCTCCCTTGGCCCGCACCTCCCGTCCGACACACAAGCCGGGGAAAGGGGGGGAGCGCCTGGATGTAGAGGTCGTGTTTCGCCGGGGTACGTACTGGCGGAGCGCTGGTAGAAGTAGAGGAAGCCACCGGCCACGCCGACGAAACCGGCTAACCGCATAGCCTTGGCGAAGCCGCCCTTGCCGACGTACGAGGGCGCAAACTTCTCGAGGGTGTACAGCGCAGCGGGGGCAAAGGCCGCGGCGGTCGCGCCGGCGACGTAGTCTGACGTCCGGGCATAGCCGACAACGCGCTTGAAGTGACTGCTTCACGTCAGCGACCAATTCTCCACCATGTACACGGTTCCAATCGCTCGTCGACGGTCGGGGTTCGCTCGCATCGGCGTCGCGGATGGTTGACATACGGGTCATTGTCGATGAGCTGCCGTCGGTTCTAGTCAGTCTTCCATGCGTCCATTGAGCAGCAATTGTGCCAGTTAGCATACCGGGTAGTCCGTCTGGACGACCTTGCTCGTCCCGACATAGGTCTGCGGGCTCTGCTTCGTCGTGGTGTCGGCCATGGTGCAGCTGTCGTCGCCCAAGGCTGTTTCCTTCGCTATTGACTTGGTCGTGGAGTTGTCGATACAGTTCAAGCTGTAGGCCGTGGGCGCCTCAGGATTTAGTGTCACGTGATAGGCTTCGTCGAATCGGATCACGTGCATGTGTCAGCTGCAGGTACGTACCGAATTTGGTCACGTCGCGTCCCCCACACTCGAGACGCGTTGAGAGCCTAATGGCAAAGGTAGAATGGCAGGTGAACTAAACCTCCACGACACTGTCATTGTCCATTGAGGTCGCTACAACAATCTCCAGACGCAACACACATTATCCCCAACATGGCGTCCGCAGTGGCGTCTGGGCAAAAACCCGCGCACGACGAACTCGACAACTACGCCGTCGACGACCTATCCGACGACCCCTTCGCCTCGCCCAGCCCGCAATCCAAGAAGCGCAAGGAGCCAGCCTCGTCGTCCAACGCCCTCGGCATCGACGAAGAGGTCTCGGTGCAGAAGCGCGCGCGCGTCCCCACCGTCAAGCTCGACGAGGACCGCCTCCTCGGCCCGGCCGGCATCCCGCGTCTGCGCGAGCGCGCCTCGCGCAACCTCAAGATCAAGGGCAGGGGCCACGAGTTCTCCGACGCGGCGCGGCTGCTCTCGTTCTACCAGCTGTGGCTCGACGACCTGTTCCCCAAGGCGCGCTTCCTGGACGCGCTGGCCATGGTGGAAAAGGCCGGACACAAGAAGCGCGTCATGACGGCCCGCAACGAGTGGATAAACGAGGCGCGGCCCCGGTCAGGCGCGGACGAGGACGACGCGGACGAGGACGACGCGCCCGATGGCAGCGCAGGTACGGATGGTCAACGAGACGCGAGCGGCGGGCAACCTGAGAGGCCGCAGACGCCGCGGCAGGATGTGCCCGGCGACGACGATCTTTACGACGCAACCCCGCGGGCTCCCGCTCGAAAAGACGTGCCCGAGGAAGACGACCTGGACGCACTTATTGCCGAGGCGGAGGGCCAGGATTCTGCCTCGAAGCCCACCAAGGGAGTGGATGGAGAATCAGAAGAGGATCTAGACGCCCTGATTGCTGAGGCGGAGGGTCATGACAGCGCCTTGCCAGCCAAACCTCAGCCAACGCCAGGAGTTGGTAATGAGTTTGCCGACGAGGAGGCGGCGATGCAGGAGTTGGACGGACTTTGGTAAATCGGACGTTGGGTTGGATGATGATGATTCACGTCTTCGGAGTTTGGCGCATCTTTAGCATCAATGCATGTCATGGTCACTGGGTTGGTAGTGCACTCGAGACACTTCAAGTAATCAAGAAATCAGAGCCCTTGGGGCTTGTATATTGTACAGGTGACTGCACCCTACTGTGTGAGCGGTCATCTCCTGGAGACCTGAACCCTTTTGCGCCGATACCGTCCGCTCCCAAACAAACATTGCCCGTCATGCCAGACGGAGGCGCTTGGACACGCCACCGCTGTTTTGTCTGCTCCGCTTCGTCCCCGGTGTTACTTTCAGTATATAGTTCGTGTTGGCTGCTGTATCTGAAAGGATGCCACTCTCGGGCCCGAGTACCTCGCTTCGACTCCGCTTTCGGATCCTCCGCTCCTCGACCTGTAAGGCCCAGAGAAGGGTAAGGAGAACCTCACGCGAGGGCAAAGTGATGCCACTCAGACATTGTGTCAGTTGGCGAACTTCATCGCGCGTCACTCCAGACTCGCTCCGCAAGTTCTCGACCCGATCGTCGCATCCCTCAGCAGAGACCAACCGCAATGCCTCCATCGTCGCATCCATCAAGGGACGCGCCAGATTGGGGCTGCTGGATAGGATCTGTCTAAGAGACTTGAATCTCAGGGTCGTGGACTTGGGGCTCGAGGCCGTAGTCCGCAGCGTCGAAGTCGCTCGCTGCCATAATGTCGGAGACGATGTGGTTTGCCTCGTCGTTGAGGTAGTCGTCGATGTTGAAGGGGTCGAAACTTGCGACGCCGGCGGCAGAGTCACCAGCCAGATAATCGTCGTCAAGAGTTGAGGAGTTGGGAGAAGCGAGAAGCGAGCTTTCGAGGAGATAGCGATCTGCACCAAAGGCCTCTGACAGGTGGAGAGAATCGCTGAGGCTGAAAGCAGCGTCATCCTGAGGAACAGAGTCCAGGCCAAGAGGGGTGACTGAGTCTGCGAGTCCGTGAACGACTTGGGCACCTCCGCCGACGTGTGACACGGCAGGTCGCACAACATCTCTGCAGGACGTTGTGTCAGGTCGGGAGAGGTGGCCAAGGTCGGTTCACTAGACTCGGACTCGGGCTTGACGTCGGATACGGGACCGAGCTCGGGGGATAGTGAGGCGGGGTTGACAGTGGGGTTGGAATTTGAGAGCATGAGCTGATCCACCAGGTTGGCGGCAGAGTCGCTCATCATCTTGACGCCATCTTGTGAGCTGAAGAGCTGCTGGGATAGCGTGATTTGGTTATCGCGAAGAGGGTCGAGGGGCGACGAAGACGCGCCAACACCAGAGGCGCGACGGACACGGTTCAGCTCCGCAGCCAACAGCTTGTTTGCCTTTTCGGCGTTGGCGAGAGCCGTCTCGAGCTCCTTGGTCTTCTTCTCGAGGGCCTCGACCTCTAGCCTCTTGCGCTCACGCGATGACTGGGCGGCGCGGCGGTTTCGGAGGACGCGCTCGACGCGACGCTGTTCCTTTTCGTCTTCCGTCTTGGCTCGTTTCCTACAGCATGTTAGCGGCGCTTCATTTCAGAAGAGCGACATCACTGGCGTACCTCGGAGGAAGGTTGGTCTTGGGCTCTGGGAGAACCTGGCCCCAGGACTTGCGCTTCTTGGCCGGCTTCTTGTCGGATGACTCGGGCGCGGGAGAGCCCTCGTCCAACGCGGGATCCTCCGGGACGACAGACAGGCGTAGATCCTGTACATCGTCGGCGTAGGACTTGGGAGTCATCATGTCCATGGGGTTGATGGTGGCTGAGGGGGATGAGGGGCTCGTGGCCGAGAAGAGCGAGGCGTAGTTGTCGCCAGGCGTCGAGACAAACGACTCGACAGGCGACGCCTCGACCTTGGCCATCGGGGAAGACTGCTGTAACGCCATTGTGTGCGGTTGTGTCGACAGGCGAAGCCGGGTGACGTATCGCTGTTGACAAGGAGTACAGTGGTGCAGCAAGCAAGCGAGGCCCGATTCCCTTCAGTACAGTTATACGTGCAACTGCATGGCAGGCAGCGACCCAGCGAGTGAGTCAGCGCCAGGAGTGGGGAAGTGTTGACGACGAAGATGGATGAGTCAGGTGACGATGGCGGCCGAAGGCGACGAGGACAAGTGTCTTGATCGCTTTGGTCGTGGCCGTGGATAGCAGAGCCGAAGTGTGGTGGAGGGTGGCCACCTCTTTATGTTCAGGACACGTTGGTTGTTTGTGGTGGATGCCTGAGGCAGCAAGGGGGGCTGACAGCCAGGGATGCAGGCAAAAGGGGAAGCGGAGGGAGGCAAGCAGGCAGGAGCGGAGTGTACGCGCAGCGCAGGCCTGGAGCCAAGGGGGCAGCGGGCGTGTTTGGCTTCAGGGGAGTGGGGGCCGACCTGATTTAGCGTTTGGTACGAGTACGGCGGGCGATGGGGACCTTGGGGGTCCTGGAGTCGGGTGCCTCCACAGTGCATCAGACGCTGGGCGGCGGGCCAATCCAGGCCGTGCGTGCGCCAACGAGGGCGCCGTGGGCGGCGGCGTCTGAGGTGGCGAAGCTCCAGCTCCCAGGCCCCAGCAGGCGCCGCCCATGCCCGCCGTAAGCACCTGCACACCTCAGCAGCGGGCTGACGCCCTTCTTACGAAGGCGATACGATGGCGGCCACGCTCTGGCGCATGCGCTGCAGCATGGCAGCATGGCTGGCTCGTTGCATCGGCCCTCGGGCTAACTGCATGCAGGAGCGCCAGCGAGGGGGCATGGGGGGGTTCCAGGGCTGGTCTGTGATGGCTCGTTGCGCGTGCGCACGCTCGTCCTCTGCTCGGCCCGTCCACGGGCAGGGCAAGCGCATTGCGTTGCGAGCAAGCGTCCCGTCGGGCCAGTATGTGGTTGATTAGGGCTTGGACAATGTTGCATGGCTCACACAACCCACCAGCCCGTGGAACTGGCGTGATTGCAATTACGACGACTTTCCCTTCCTGGCGGTCGGGGTGAGGCCGACGCATTCTCGGCCGCTGAGGCCCATTTGCCCGGATATTGCCTGTGACTCGACTCGACCAGACTCGACTCGACACGGGCGGCGCGGCGCGTTTGGCACGGACGAGCAGGGCATCCGTGGATCCGTCCATGGAAGCCACGGCAATGGCACGAGCGGGCCGCCGCCCAAGACGACTGTCGAAACGGATTCCAAGGGAGCGCTGGAATGGATGGTCGCTCCGCCCGGTTCACCACGCTGCCCGCCCTCGCGCCGCGCTCCCCTCTTTGCATCTCTTTTGTCTCTCTCGCTGTCTCTTCTTTTTCTCACCTGTCAGAGCTTCACAAGAGACCGCCATCATGCAGCCCATCTGCCGTCGGTCAGCCCGGCAGCGGTCAGCCTCCACGGTGGCGGTCGTGTGTGAGAGTTGTCGTCGGACAACAGAAAGAAGCACGCACGCATGCACGCACCGACAACAACTCGGTCCTTGTCCCTGTGTCGATAGGCATACTGTACGTGGTCCAACGTCGTGCGTACTGTGCTGCTGTATCTGCTGCATGTACGGAGTACGGACTACGAGTTCAACATGATCGACGGGCTGGCGTTGACGTCGACGGCAAGAGGCGAGAGTCCCCGGAGTATTCGATCGTGTTCCATGTTGATCGAAGCCAACCTGAGACGGGCAGCTCGACGCCTGGGTCGGCCCCAAGTGGAGGGACCGCCCACGCTGCCCCATCGTAGCTGCACAGGGAGAAGGCGGGCGAGGCGCACAGGGTGCTTGGCCGCGATGCGCATTGAGCGGCCTCACTCCGTCACAGGACCTGCGACGTACGGCGTGCGCATGGTGCATCGTGCATGAACTCTGTCAGACATATTGGCCACAGGAGGCGGCATATATGTACGATACATGCGCGCATACTCCGTACATGGCTCCTGTGATGACTCGTCAATGCTAGTCGTACGACGGCGCCGAGGCACTTGGTCCAAGCTCGAGGGCATTACGAAGAACAGCGTCCTCAAGCCAGCCCAGCCCAGCCCCCGTGGCGCACTGCCTGCTTCTCGCGGTTGTTCTTGTGGGGTGCCGCTCCGAGTTCCAACAATAGCACCGCCTCCTGCATGGAAGGCAAAGGAAGTACGAATAAAGGGCCGCCTCGATGGAGCCACAAAAAAGCCCGGCCACCACCAACAGCCAGGACAGGGCCGACTCCCGTCCGCTTCGGCTCGGCGATCATTTTCTGCGGGGCGCGCGCCATCCACGCTACCCTAGACCCAAGTTTTCAAGTTGAGGACATGAAATGAAATGAAATGAAATGAACTGCAATGCTGTGAAGATGTCACGTTAGAGACCATGTCTCGGGTAAACTCAGATGTCATGGATAGAAAACCGATGTGGGAGAATTGCTGCATACGTACACTGTACTGTACTCGATACCGCGATTACCGGCAGGCTCGAGGAGGCGGACGGCGCAACGTCAGCACCCCTGCCAGTGATGCGCTCGTAGACCTTGATACGTGCAGTTCCTTTGCTCGCATGAGCGCAGCGCAGAATTTGGTAGCGGCCAATTCTTCGTCCCAAGTCTGCCATCGCCGAGTACAGTAGCCCGGTACCAACCGACAAAATGGCACCGGCACCGCTCGTGGATCGCTTGCCCTCGCCAGTCCAGGCCCCAAGTGCAAAGCAACGCTGTTGCACGCGCTCATTGGGCTTTGGTCGCCAGTGGAGGCTCCTAACGCAGGTTTGCTGCGCCGCCAGCAGGGAGGGACACAGCCTAGCAACTCCTCTCCAAAGGCCATCCTCGGAAGGGGTTGTCTGGCGTCTGGACGCTGGAGCCAACAAACGATGAGCGAACACCAGTACAAGAAAAGGACGCGAGCCTGCTGCCTCTGCGCGGCACGGCAACCTCCAGGGTTCAGCAGCGGCTCAGCGAGACCGTCACCGGAATATCTACAGTCTCAGCCTGGGGAAGTACTGCAGGTCTCGGCTGCGGGAGAAGGAACACTGGACTGAGAGCAACACCCGACAAGGCAGGTACCGAGTTGCGGCAAGTACGAAGTACTGCCTACCTTCCCAAGTAAGGTACCTTCCTTACCGTCCAGTACTCGAACCACCAAATTGAATCAGGGCTTGCATTCTTCGTATTGGAGGTGCTATTCCACCCCTCCTTTCGTTCCTGCGGTGCCATCTTGCGCGGTTCTGCTTGACCCAAAATGGCTGCTGCTCACCAGCCGCGCACGACGCCTCTCTCGGCAGCCGACTTCGCCAAGCGGCAGTTCGACTTTGTCGTCGTCGGCGGCGGGACAGCGGGCCTGGCCGTTGCCAGCCGACTGGCTGCGGCGCAGCCCTCCCTCACCGTCGGTGTCCTCGAGGCTGGTGGCGTCTCCCACGGCGAGGACGACATTGACATCCCCGCTTTCTACGGCCGTGCCCTCGGCGGTCGCCATGACTGGGGCTTTGAGACGGAGCCGCAACCCGGGCTTGGCGGGAGGACGTTGCCGTGGCCCAGAGGCAAGGTGCTGGGCGGCACGAGTGCCCTCAACTTCATGGCGTGGAATCGCGCGAGCAAGGACGATTATGATGCGTGGGAGGCCTTGGGGAATGCTGGATGGGGCTGGAACGACCTTCTGTAAGTCCGCCGCAGACATTGCAGTCGCTGTTGATGGGGCGCCTTTGCGGCTACTGCCAGCACCAGCAGTTCAGCACCCAAAGAATCGCCATGGCTGACTGTGACGTAGACCCTTCTTCAAGAAATCCGAAACATTTCATATTCCAAGCGACACACTGCAGCAAGAGTACGATGTCACGCACGACCGCGACGCATTTGGGACTTCGGGGCCCATTCAAGTATCGTACTCGACCGACTACTCCCCCTCTCATCGCCTCTGGCATCAAACACTCAATGCCCTTGGCGTCAAGACCAACCCTGCCCATGTTGCCGGTTCCAACGTAGGCGTCTGGACCAACGTCAACGCCGTCGACCCGAGGACGGCGAGCCGGTGCTACTCGACAAGCTACTGCTCATCACCCGCACCCAACCTCCACATCCTGACGGAGGCCACGGTTCAGGAAATCGTTCTCGACGGCAGAGACGGCACCTACGTCGCCACGGGCGTGCGTTTTACCCACTGCGGCGAGGAACACATCGTGTCGGTGACGCGCGAAGTGATATTGTCTGCCGGTAGTGTCAAGTCCCCTCAGGTTCTGGAGCTGTCTGGGATCGGAAACCCCAGCGTGCTCGAGACGGCCGGCGTCCCCGTCAAGGTGAACAGCCCTCAAGTGGGGGAGAATCTTCAGGACCATCTAAGTGAGTTGACCGCCTCTATGCCATTTACTGTCACATCTGACCAAGAACAGTGCTGGCGATGATTTTCGAGGTCGATTCCGCCTTGGAGAACCCCGACCGTCTGAAGACGGATAAGTCCTTGGCAGAGAAGGCCATGGAGAAGTACCTGAAGGACCGCGATGGGCCTCTCACTGTGCTGCCATGCTCCATCACATATGTTCCGCTCAAGCACTTTGCATCCACCGAGTCTCTCGCGGCACTCTCTGCCAAGGCAGCTGACATGGGTAACATCGACCCCGATAAGCAGGCAATTCTGCGCAAGCGACTTGATGGAACGGCAAACCTTGGGCAAATTGAGTACATCTTTGACCTTGGCAACTGGAGCACGCTCTTCAAGGGCGAAGACGACAAACAATACGGCACAATGCTCCAGATTTTGCAGTACCCCTTCTCCTTTGGATCTATCCACATCCAGAAGGGCGGTTCCGGGAAGGCGACGTCAGAGGACAAACCCAGGATCGACCCGGCGTACTACGGTGGCGACAATGGTAGACTCGACATCGATGTCATGAAAGAGTGTGTCCAGTTTGCGCGCAATATCTCGTCAACCGAACCACTGGCTGGGATAATTCACAAACCCGCGTCACCCGATGCCTCAACATTAGAGAGCGATTCCAAGCTCCAGGAGTGGATTGTGGGCAATACCATCACCGATTGGCACCCGGTGGGGACATGCGGCATGGGCGGACGGAAGGGCATTGACGGCGGCGTCGTGGACGAAAGACTGCGTGTGTACGGCGTCGCAGGGCTCAGAGTGGTCGACGCCAGTGTGATGCCCCTGCAAATCAGCGCCCATCTGCAAGCCACGGTGTACGCTATTGCTGAGAAGGGAGCACAAATGATTCTCGAGGATTTGCGGGGTTGAGGTAGCCGCATCGGCGACGAACAGGCGGATCAACACAGAGCAAAGACAAGAGTCACAAGACAGTGCTCGACACGTATTCACGAGGCGTCAGGAATGGCTGCATAAAACTGTGCGGGAGGGTGCTGTTACACGTAACCTGGGCCCATGAACTCGTTTGCAGACGAAACCTGCAGGACTTGAATCGTTACATCTGCCATCCCACTCCTCGAGTTGGCTCCGCCGTGGGGGGCTTCAGTCGCGGCACACACGCCCGTGTGAAGTAGGTATTCAGTGTTAAATACTGGCACGGCCGAAGAGCGCGGGTCTCATGACATGGCGTCGTACAAGGTAAGCATATGTTCGGGTGACGTTGGAAGCCCTCGGGGCGTGGCTCTATTTCATCTACAGAGGACTCCATTTTGCGATATGCACAACAACCGCAGGGCCTGCCCCGACCCAGCAAGTTCAGAAGGAAAACGTACACCAACTCCATATCAGCGTTCCCGCCGAATGCTTCGCGTGCTCGTGATAAACTGAACTCCAAGAAGAAAACTGAACCGCCCAGGAGTGTAGTAGCCTCCCTCCGCACCTAGCCAAGTGACTAGCGACCTACAAGCTTCCGCTCAAGGATTCGCAACGGTGCAAACGTCAAGAAGGTGAAGCCCACGGCAACCCAGAGTCCGACGTCACCCGTCGAGGCCAGCTGCGCCAGGGGGCCAACGTACCATGCCTGGCTCATACCCAGGATAGCACCGACCCAGCCGATGAGGAAGGCCGCGAACGCCGCCCAGCCGATGGGGAGGTAGCTCCGGTCCTCCCAGCGAGACCAGTCAAAGGCATGCTTGCCGCGGCGGAAGAGCATGTGCTCCTCGAAGACGATGACGATCATGATCATGACCCAGTAGCCCATGAGGGCGAGGAAATTCTGGAAGATGAGGAAGAGGTGCTCGCGGCCGGCGACGGCGAGGACGAACTCGACGAGGATGAGCAGCGACGACCACACCCAGCGCGGGACCGCCTTGCCGTAGCGGCCGAGGGTCTGGCAGCCGAGCGCGGCCGAGTACGTGCTTGGGATGGAGTTGGCGATGACGCCGAGGGCGACGATGACGGAGCACACGCTGCCAAAGGCCTTGAGCGGCGCGTAGCCGGCGACGATGAGCGCGCCCGACGAGACGTTGTTGGCGTCAGACCAGGCGGGAATGTTGGCGACGCCGGTGCCGAGCCCGATGGCGATGAGATAGACGAGGCAGAAGGCGGTCCAGATGCCGACGAGCGTGAGGAGGAAGATCTTGCGCCGCGACGTGCGCTCCGGGTAGTAGACGTAAAAGTCGGAGGCCGCGGCCGCCCACGAGTTGGGCACGTACAAGCAGATGTTGAAGAAGGAGAGGCGCTGCGCGGCGAGAAGGGCGCCCGTGGCCTTGGACTTGGACGAGGCGTCGAAGTAAGGCCCCGCGACGCCGATGAGGACAAACAGGGCGAGGACCTGCGGAAGCCACGAGTATCTAGCAGGAAAAGGGAACTGTCAGCGCGTGATGGCCACATAGTACGGCCGCCCACCGAGTTGCGATGGTTTCGTGTAAGTCAGTGGGTGCGCATACCTCTCGTACTTGTGGAAGAGCGCCATGCCGAAGACGGCAACGACCCAGCACACGACCGACACGACGACGATGCCGACAATGATGGTCATCTGACCGCCGCTAACGGCCGAGAGGACCTGGCCCCCGATGATGCCGTCAATGGTGGCGTACCCGATCATGAGCACGACATTGAGGAGGCACGGGATCTTGGACGGCCAGTAGCCCATGAAGAAACGAAGAACGACCTATATATATGTGTACACCAACCACGTCAGAACTCTCTCTCATGCGTGCACTCGTTGGAAAGAAAACCCAAGGCAGAAAGGGAAGAGCTACGTACCATTGTCCGGTTGCCGCTCTGAGGCCCCCAGATGGCCATGTACGCCGTCGTCACGCTGCCGACGAGGGCGCCAAAGACAGCCAGCAGGGCGCAGTCGAGGAAGCCCAGCTCGAGGAGCAGGGGCCCCAGCATGCCCGCGGCGAGGTTGTTGAGCGAGATGTTTGCGCTGAACCACATGATGGCGACCTGGAGGTCGTCGCTGAGGCTCGGCGGGCGGCGCTCCTCGGGCAGGACGCGCGTGATGCCGCGGGCCTCGAAGCCCGCGAGGCCCTCGATGCGCGCGTTGAGCGCTCGCAGTCGCGACGGCACCGGCAGAGGCGGCGGCGGCACGTCGTTGGCGTGGCGGCCCGTCGCCGTCGAGGAGGAGGCGCGCGGCTGCCCGCCATGCCGCGACGGCGTCGGGGAGGACGGGTATGAGGTGCTCAGCGTGGCGGCCTTGTCCGAGTAATATGTCTCGGCGTTTGTGTTTGCGCTTGCCTTATTGTTGTTGTGGTTATTGGTGTTGTCGTTGCTGCCGTCCTGACGTGAAGTCGGCGGCGGCGGCGCCGACGCTGACGTCGTCGTCGTCGTCGTCTGCGGTGCAACGGCCATCCCGTCGTCTGGGTCTCACACGCACAGAGAGCGCAAAGAGAGTGTCACCCGCGATCCGGGAAAGCTCGCAGGATGAGAGAAACGACGGCCTCCCTCCCACTGCGCTGCGACCCAAAAAAAGGAATCCGGACGACACACCAGTGAGCGCCGAGCAAGTCGGACGGTATGTATGGTATGCCAGACAGATCTGAGACAGACGCCACTGACCAACAACCGGACTCGCGGCCAACACTGTGCCCTGATATGAACGACAAGACCAATGGAAGGGAGGAGGAGGAGGACGACGACACCATGCGGCCAGGGGTGGGAGACGGACGATGAGTAAGGTGCAGGAGTTTCAACGGCGGCGCAAGGAGGCCGATGTCCTGGACGAACGAGTACGAAGGGGAAAAAGGACCGCCCATGGGACGAACTAGCGCGTGTAAGTCAACGGGCCCGGCTCGCAAGCGCAAATGGCGGCCAAACGTTGGAAAGGCTACGCACACGCCGGCAAGTTGGTCTGCATTGGATCAGCCCCCCCCGGAGGGGAGGAGCGGAGAGCTTATGCGCTCGCTCGGGGTGCGCGCCCCCTCCGGGAGAGAGAGAGAGGGTCCTGGACCGGAACTCCTCATGCAGAAAGGCGGACGGCGCACGCTACGGCTGCGACCACCGCCGCTGCCGCTGCCGCTGCCGACACCGACATCGACGCCGTCCCGGCTGCTTCCTCGTGCGTGCCAGGATGAAAAAAGGACCAAGCAGGCGGGCGAACTGCCGTAGGCGAGCGAGCGAGCGAGACATGGGCGCGCCTGCAGCAGCCAGCGCTGCGTCCCATATGCGCCTGCACGTGTATGTATGTATGTATGTGCTCGTACAAGGCACACACACGCACGCACGCACGCGCAAAGCGCAAAGCACATGCATTGGAAGGCGTGGTCGCGCCCGTTCGCGGGGCTGGGGGATGCATGGGCGCAGGCCAGCCACAAGTCTTCGTTCCTTGGACCTTGCCTCCAGTAGCCCTTATCACCAAGAAGGGCAGGGCAGGGCGGCACGGGTAGCTCTCTACCTACCTTCTGAGAAGCACGCAGCCGGTCCCCAGTGGCGAGATGCGGGCCCTTGTAAAGAGCATCAGCAGCGTCGAGCGGACCGGGGGCGATCCAAAGAACGATGGGGCCCGCCATCAGGGGGGAAGAGGGGAGACGACGACGACGACGCCGTTCGAGAGAGAGGAAACCGGCGCTGTGGCCGTCGCCGTCCGCGAGGAAGACAATAGCCCCGGAGGTGGCGAAGCGTGGACCTCGTGCGTCTAAATCTGGTCAAGGACAGACGACATGACTGAGGGAGGCCGAGAGTGGAGCAGTACAGTAGCCCAGCCCGTCTTGTCTGTGCTGTCTGTTGCTGTTGGCTCGAGACCCAGGGGCGGGCATGGGGGCGCACGAGTCTGGATGTTGGGCGGAACCGACCAGACAGACCCCGGTCGCGCGATGCTCCTCTTCTTCTCGAATCGAATGGGCGCCGACGTCGTTGCTAGGCTGCTAGCCAACGGATCCATCGCGCGCGTCGACAACGACAGGGTCCCGTCTGCGGTTCCTTGGCTCTCTATTCTGGAACAAGGGACCTGACGAAGCCTCCTCGGGCAAGCCTACGTACACTAATTTGTAACTCACCATCTTACCTACCAACAACATGTTTGGACCAGGGGGCCATTCTTGGTCCCTCTCCATCATCGTGCAGCAGGAAAGGGGGCCCTGGATGGATCATCCAGTAACGACTCCACGGACTTTTGCGTCGCAGCCCTTTTCTCTCTCTCTCTCTCTTTCTTCTCGCTCCCCCTCCACCGTGATCAAGAACTTCGGTCTCGTAATATCGTCGTCGGGGCGGGGGAACCACATTCGACGTCCTCGACCCCGCGATCAGTGGCAGATGCAGCGGTGCGGCGACGCCCCCGGCCTCGGTCGAGTTACACAGAGAGTCTGTGCTCTGGCCCCCTCATCTGCGGCCCGCTTTCTCAATCCGGAGGCGAGGTCGTCGTCATCCATGTCCGTGCCAGTGTCAGTGTCAGTGTCAGCGTCAATGGCAGGGCGAGCGGTCAGTCATGACTGGGTTTAGCATTCTGCAACTCCCACTCTTCATCGAGCCGCTTCTCCTCATCATGATAAACTCTCTCGCATGCCCAGCCCCCAATATTCGGCAAGCAAAAATATGTTTCCCTTAGTTAATTAGGAGCAACTTCCGGACAGGGTCACCGACGCCTCCCATTGCGCCACTGCGGCACTTTTCTTCACCCCCTGCGACCCGGCTTGTCTGCGTTGGCGTCGACGCTGCGGCTGCCGCATGCGCGCGAGTCCGAAAGGGGGTGTCGCAGGTCGCCCGCAGCCGACGAACGACGAACGACGCTCTTTCTGACCCAGCCTTGTCCCACGAGCCCATCAGCGTGGCCGAGCCCTGTTGTACTTCGCAAGGTCCTTGGTAGAGTGGTATGAATGTAACGGCGGAGCCCACGGCCGAATGGTCCAATTCCACCGTCGCCACGTTGGCAGAACCTTGGACAACGACCCAAAGGCAGACCCCCGAATGCAACGCCGCAAGCCCGCCACCACCACCACCTCCCCAAAACGAACGGAGATATGTACTGCAAAGCCTGGTCGTCAGCGCAGACAGAGAGAGAGAGAGATAGCAGACCCGTAGTTAATGATCAAACCATGCCGGCGCTCTCTTAGCCTGCCCCTCCCCGCCATGGATCTCCTCCCTGGACCCTGGCGGGCGCCATCCGGCGGCCCCCCCCTTCTCCCCAGCCCGGTCGATCCTGAGTTCTGACTGCCTGCTCGGCTCGGCTTGGCCTTTGGGGCTTGATCTGCCGCACTGAGCGCCGCGCGAGCCCACTCCGGCGCCCGCTCCCGTTCCCACAATATTGGTGTTAGGGGGGCGAGGGCCGCCTTCTGTGGCGTGACGGCTGCGACGGGCGGGACGGGCGCTCGCCGAGGAACGCCAGCCGTCCCGATCAAACTAGCGGAAGTGGCGCTTATTGCGCTGCGAGGGCTGGACTGTTCCAAGTTCCCGGCGTGAAGTCCCGTTGTCTGTACAAGCCATCTCCTGTGCCGCGGCAGGGAAATGCCAGCCAAGGGAAGCAGCAGACAACAATAATTCAAGCTCGCAATATCTGTCTCTATCGCAACGTGCCGCGTGCTCGCTGCTCGTAGTCTGGACTCTTCACCGAGGCAGACATGGCGCCGTTCTCCCTTCCTCCCCCGCTCCGGCGACACGCCGGCGGACCCTCCGCGTTGCAACCACACGCGCGTGTCTCTCTCTTGCTCTCTCTCTCTCTAATGACTTGAATGAGTCCGACCCCCTCCCTTTTGTCGGACGAGGTGCTGTCACTGCTGTGTGTTCCCGGGGGGCCCCTCGGTGCTTCCAAATCAATTGACCTTGTATTCCGCCATTCACTCGCGCTGCCTCGATGCGCTTCCTGGTCAGTACTGTAGTTACCCATCGGCGACATTGTTGGGATCTGCAGTAGCTGCAGAGACGCTGTCCGGCAGTACGAGTTGACGAGTACTTGTACATACACAATCTGGTTGTCTGGCAATCTGGTACCGAAGAGCCGCCATGGAATCAGCGCCCAATCCCCCGAGACCGCGGGCGAATCCAGAGCTTCCTCGAAGCCGTCGATCGCCATGGATGGCCCTGTAGCGTACCAAATTGACGCCTCCAGCCTTCGGCGAATTTTCTCCCCCCCTGCCTACCGGCTTGGCTTCACCAGGCGCACTGCGAACCTTGGGATTTCTTTGATCCAGCACGCAGTTCGTACTTTGCGCTTCGTATGGGCCTCTTGTAGCTACCTACACTACACACATGTTCCTCTCTCACCCACATGGTGTCATCTCATCGCCAATCCCCCTCCCCCATGTTTCACCAGAAACCCCCCCGCCCGTCCGGGGCCGGCTGGGCCTGGGTCTCCTCGGCTGTCGAACCGCGGCAGCTCCGCTGTCTGTTCGCCGCCCGGGGGCGGCAACCCATGCTTGGTTTCTGAAGCTACGGATGCGCGCTCGAAACTGTCCTGGTAATGAGTGCTCGCGGCGAACCAAAGACCATGATGCGCCCAACCTCAAAACAGTCTGAACGGAGCAGGTCTACCTTCTTTGGGAAATCCTGGGGCTGCATTCAACGCCCTGGCGCGACAAATCTCCAACGTGAACATCGTCATCATCGCCCCCCGGAGCGTTGTATCAATTATGACACTGGAAAGCAGACCGTTTCAGGCTTCAGCGCACACGCTGCAGTATTCTTCCCAGCTATTAAGCTCTCTATTTGATGCCCGATGACCGATCCATGGCATGCCCAATATTAGGTCCCCGGGTATCTCCTCCTCTCAGTCGGTCGCTGGGTACTTGACGTACATGAAGATGCTGTAGTCTCTAGGGGGTTCAAAATGTATCGCCGATCTGGCATCTAAACCATCGCGTTCTGTAGCCAGTTCCTTCCTCCCACTCATTCGCGTCCAAAATGCTCCGCCGCATCCCTCGCTCATCGCTCGTGCTGAGACTCCGATGATACGTCTACCGTTGTGACCACCATGATCTTATCGGTGTTGGACTTGCTGGTGTTCCTGCCCCTGCCCCCGCTTGAGCCGGCCGAACTCGATGGCTGAATGTTCTGCGCTGCCCCGGGGTTCGTGCTCTCGTTTGCGCTCACTGCTGCGTGGTGCTGGTGGTTGTGGTTGTGCCCCTGAAGCACCAGCTCGATCTGACTTCCCTGGTCGGAAGGGGTTCTCTGCGTTTGCGTCCCAACGCTCGCTCCTGTACCGAATTCCTGGTCTTCCAGCTTGTCCCACGTCGTGCCCATGACGGTGGTACCCACGGCAGAGAGCGGGTTCTTGCGTCGTTTCGGTCGTCCGCCACCGCTAATTGTTTCGCCGTGATACGATGGTGTCTTCGAGGTGTCCGTGTTTCCGAGTATCGTACGTAGGATAGGCCAGCAGAGCGGTAAATTGCCGACCATCATTGCGACGCCTACCTCGGCGACGTACCAAAACAGGAACACATAGGAGTTGGGCGTACTGAAGTTGTAATATCGGTTGAGAATCGCAGCGAGAACCTGTACAGTTAGTCTTGTCCCAACAGAAGGTTCGGATACCTTACATTAAAGATGCCGAGTCCCAGAATACAGCATAGGATAATTTTCCTGTCTGTTGTCAGTCGCTTTTGATTTTGCTTCTTCGTCCGGGCGACGCATACCTCTTGGTTGGGAGCCTTGTCTTGATGATAATGGGTATCGGGATGAAGAATAGCAAAAGGTCTGAAGAGATGTTGCAGGCCGTCGCGAATATCATATGGTGATAGTACGTGGCACATTGCACTATTGGTGTTAGCCTTGACGGGGGAACGAACGGACGGACATCCATACTGATCCTGACGGGAACCGCCCAGTACTCGTAGGTAGGGCTGCACCAGTAAAAGACGAACATGAATGTGACGATGACATAGGTCAGCGCACAGTACACGGCAGCAATCTTGACCAACAGATGCTGCTTCGTGAGGGTGTTTCGCCTAGATGCGATGAGTCTAATTGTGCCAAGAAGGGGGGTGTCGAACCTACGTTAGCCGGGCGTAGAGCATGAGAAGGCATGCTTTCACTGTCCAGGTCGCCGTGAGGGTAAAGATTTCAAGGACGAATGTCATGATGCTGCCGTACACGGCTCTGTCGACGCCTTCGGGCGTGAGGGCGGCGGCATCCTCGGGTGACATATAATTGCTGCCATTCTTGGCCACTTCGTTGATAGAGACGACGACGCCGGTGAAGTTGACCTGGCGAGGGAGTCAGCTCGACTCGGAGAAGATTGGTTTACCGGCCCACGTACGAGAGCAAAGACCATCAGATAGTCGTCAATCATGAGGTGTCTCCATTTGCCCAGCTTGATCCGCCGTGAAAGCATCCGGCACACAACGACGGCGACGCCGACGGCATAGAGTATCCACGACTCAATCGCCAGCGAAGTTGTGAGCTCCATGGTGACGGCGAAGCGACCCTGTCATGGGTGACCTTGCCTCGACGGCGGGAGACGCAAGCGAGAGGGGCTCGTGTTTGAAACAACGGGAGTGGGTGCTGAGGATTATGTTGCGCTCGCACTTTAAAGCGACCGCATGAGATGAAAGGTGCGATGAAGGAGAGAGGCGGTCTGGAAGAGGCAGATTATAACTGGGCAACGAGGAACAGAGGCTCAAGGGCACGACGACGCCGTGGGGGGATTCCCACCCCAGGTGCCCAAGGTTGCATGGTGGAAGCTAGTTGCAATCCTGTCTCTGGAGGGGACTTGCCGTGGACGAGGCCAATTCCGGACGGGCTTCCTCGGGTCGGTCGACTCGCAGCTCCTGTCATTTGGCACAGACAGGCCGTGCAACCGCGTGCGTGGTGGAGGGTGCGGTACTTGGTGTCCCGGTACTTCGTACGCCCTCGCACAACTACGGGCGAGCGAGGGAGCTCACCATGCCTTGTTGGTCGCTCGTTTCCCAGTGGCAGGCACCAAACGAGCAGGAGAACAGCGTCCCAGCTACCAGGAAGCGGGTCGACGGTCCATGTGTTAACGTGAGACGGTCGATGCAGCCAGCCACGGCCAGGCGCGATCGGGTCAGCCTGGCTCGCACTGAGGAATCAGCAAGGCGCATATGATGTGCTTCCCCGTACTGACAAGAGAAGATCATGTCTGCCCCCCTGTCTGCTCCATCCGAGTCAAATCAAATCCTTCTGGCGATGTTGTGATGGATGGCGGGCCCCCCAAGCCCCCCTCCTCGCGCCGAGAGCCCAGCATCCCAAATGCCGGCATGGGCCAGCCCCTGTTCCGCGGGCCGTGATCTGCGGCTTGAAGCACACTAGGAGCCACAGTCCCGCGCCGTCTCGAAATGGGGTCCAGCCGAAGCTCAACTCTGTCCGACGTGGGTCGTCATCCTCCACAGGGGGGGGGGGGAGGGGAGGGGGCTTGGGGGGATCCCCGGCACCCGCCAGGGAGATCCAGGCTTGCCAGGGTTCTTTTGGGTCCGCCGGGGGTCGACGACGACAGGCGCCGGCGGCGGCTTCTTCTGGATCCGAATGTTTGGTCTTCACCATGCTCCCAGTCCCGTCGAGCAGCCGGCCTCTGTGCTGGACTTGTCGCGACACCCAGTGCTGGGTTAGCTGTGCCCTGATGTGCTGGATTGGGTCTTCCTGGCCCTTGCCACCCTTCCCTCTGTGAGACGCGCTGCAGAAAGGTGACGTCGATGCTCACGCAAGCGCCCTGTCGATGAGCACCCCTGCCGGCGGGCCAGAAGTGTGTTCGAGGGCTGGTCCAAGGTGCGACACGCGTGGCCTGACTTGTCGTGCACACGCAGGCCGTGCGCGCATCTGCTGTGGAGGGTGCTAAGAAGGTGGTGGTGGCTTTCGGCACGCGCAGAGCCGTCGGGGCCGCTCCGATCGCGTGGCTTGATATTAGATGGTCAGCTCGGGCGGGCATCCCGCAGTGCGGCGGCCTGGGCCTGTTGGACGTCTCGGACGGTGCTTTGCAGGTGGTGCTTTGCATCCTCACATCTCGAGACACAGCAGAGCCTGTATCCGCCTGCGGGCGCGCGAGGGAGAAAGAATATCCTGGCTCAGCTGGCTGGTAATTACGCCTCGACCCTGAGGGAAGGAGCTGGCACAGTGCCTTTCTGCGGAGCATCACGGTACAGCGCGCACGGTACGGACCTACGTCGCATCCGCTGTTGAGCTAAGGTACCTTATTCCTTCGAGCTTCTTTCTTCGCCTCTTTCGCAGGCCTCAACCCAGGATGGATCCCGCCTCTCCCCTCCCGTCTTGCGCGGCCGCACCTTATTTTGCCTCTGAGCATGCGTCTGTCAGGCCAACGACCGGTCCAAACCTCGCCCCCGAGGAGCTGGTGTCACAGCATGCTAGTCACGATTCTCGAGTCTCGACTCCGGCTGGAGGATTCATCAGTCGATGCGAACCGAGATGCAGGAAAACTCTGCTGAAAGCGACCTTGGTTCGGCGGGTCCATCGACAGGGCCGACCGGTTCGTCCACTACTCTACAGCACCTACCAAAAGAAGTTCTGGCGCTGTCGCCGTTCCTGGCGCCGGCTTCAGAGCCCTTTTTGCCCCTCTGGCCGCCGAAGCCATCAAGAGCCGTCAACCACAGGCCCAAAGGGCAAAGCCAGCGCCGTTGCTCGCTAGACGATCGGGTCGAGGTTGCCCGTGCGGCCCTTGACCACCCCTTCAATGTCCGACGTGACCCATCCGCCGTAAAAGTCCCCCGGCTGCGGCTCGACCTTTTCGCCATCGACGAAGCAGTCCCACGGCGGGCCCGCGTAGAACGACAAGTAGCCTCGGATCGGGGCAAAACCTGGCGTGGGGTCTTCGTACGACCATATACGGTTCGCCACAGCGGTGCCGTCGCCGAGCTTGGCCTCGTAGTACGTCGCGAGGCCCTTCCATTCGCAGCCCGTCTTGCGTCCCGTCGGAGTCAGGGGGAGCTTGACCGAGGACCGCGGCAGGTAATACGCTACGCTGTGCCGTCAGCTGCCGGGACACATTGACGGGCTTCACACCAACAGGAGTCTCAAGAGGTGCAAGGGGCACGCACTCGGAGGATGGTGCGTCTCCAGAACCCAGTAAGCGTCGTGCGTGTCGGCGATGGCCTCGCCTCGGAACGTGATGCGCACGTGGCGGCGTATCTTTTCCAACGCGGGCGGGCGCGGGAAGCTCTGCACGTTGAGCTTTACCTTGGACGCCATGTTCTGATCTTAATACTTTGACTTTGGATGGTATTTCGAGATGGAGGTCGAAGAGTGACAGGGAAGGGGGTGGCGCCATTTGCGCCTATGAAGCCTGTCGTCAGCGGCAGTGATGACGCTGACACTTTGTCGCGTCCCTGGATTCGACGCCACACGATGCGCTGGCCGCCGCTGCAACATGGTAGTGGCCAGCACCCAGGAGCTCCCGAAATTCGCTAGCCTCTGGCAGCCCTCACTCGAGGGCGAGCTTCATTTGAAGATTGCCATGCTGTCGGTGTAGCATCTGCGATTTCGAAGTCACACTGAGCCCAGGTAAGGTAGTCTCTTCTAGGTGTTTGCTCCAGCCAGATACTGGGAGAACGATGTCTCAAACAATCCCGAAGTACGAAGTGCGGCGCCGTGTGATTGACACCTCCCGGCGAAATTGAGCAAAAACACCTCGAAGCAAGAACATTCTGGCTGTACAAGCCTTCAGGGGGCGTAGGTGAGCTCACAACTGCCCTCTAGGGCTCTTGTGCGGATGCGAAAGTGAAGGTGCCGTAGGAGGCGCCAACTATCTCCCTGTCAGAGCTGGACAAGGGTGGCGCAGGACCTGTGGCTGGTGGCCTGTGGCTGTGCTCTCTCCTGTTGCGTCACCGCGTGGCGCCCCGCCTCACATGACGACCCCAGGACGGCGTCGCCGTATCACCATCGACTTCCAATCTCATCAATCCTCATCCTCTCCGCCAGACGCCCTCTCGCGCCGTGCATCCATCCCGCGCTCTCCCGTACCATCCGCCGTCGTTCATCAAAGCCCGAAGCGCTCACGATCGTCGCGAACCGAGCCGAACCGAACCGGTCGCCGCCCCCTCACTTCCATTCTTCTTCGTCGCCCGACGCCGCACCACTCCTCCCCCCCGCCTCGGGTATCGCATCGCATCGCCGCGCGCGCACCCACCCAGCCAGCCGCCCATAATGTCGAACCGCCAGCTCGCCCGCGACATGCAAGTCGAGTTCCAGGCGCGCTTCAACGCCAAGCAGGCGCGGCGCGAGGCGCAAAAGGCGGCCAAGCAGGACCCCATCCTCAAGAAGCAGATCCAGGACCTGCTCAAGAAGGGCGAGACGGCAAAGGCCTACCAAAAGGCCAAGATGCTCCTCTCCAAGCAGGCCCTCGCCCAGCAGATGGACCAGATGGCCGACATGGCCGAGCTGTCCGCCGCCCAGATCCAGGCCAACAACGCCATGAACCGCATGACGCACATGATGGCCCAGTCGTCGCGCACCATGAACGTCGCCCAGAAGAACACGAATCCGGAAAAGGTACGACAAATCCATCCCATCCGCCTCGCTGTTCCTGTGATTCAAGTCGTGGTGCTGACCGGCGGTTTCTTCTTCCCCCCTCCTCGCAGACCCTCGTTACGCTCGAGCAGTTCAAGTCGCAAAACGAAGAGTACGCCATGTCCAACGGCATCTACCAGGACGCCATCACGCAGTCCACCTCGGTCCAGGTCGGCGAGGACGCCGTCCATGAGCTGCTCGGCAAGCTCGCCGACGACGCCGGCGTCGAGCTCAGCATGGAGCTCAACAAGGCCACCCCGGCCGCCGCCGAGCCCCAGGCCGCCAGCGCCGAGCCCACGGCCGAGGAGGAGGACAAGCTGCAGCAGCGGCTGCGGGCGCTGCGTGCTTGAAGAGGTGTGCGAACAATCTCCTGGGCTCGGTCAGAGTACGAGAGGGAGATGGAGAGAGAAGGATGGTGGACAGTCGCATGCATGATGGTACGAACGATTGGACATGGTTGGCGTTTGGCGAAGGATCGCAGTTTCTTCCTTTCTTTCCTCTTCACAAGTAAAATTGTACTAGACGTGTGCCTCGGCAAATTACGTGAGGCCCGATGCTCTTAGCAGCAAAGCACAACGAGGTGTATAGAATGCCCACTCCTGCTATTTCCTAGCCAATTTCTTGGCTCTGTCAACCGTAGCAACAGCCTTAATGACGCCGATAGCAACCGTCTGGCGTGCATCTCGAATAGTGAAACGGCCAAGGGCAGGATAGTCCGCGAAAGCCTCCACACAAATTGGCTTTTGCGGCACTATCCTAACTACAGCAGCGTCACCAGAACTGATGGACTCTGGAAAATGCTCGATAGATTTGCCCGTACGGGCGTCAATCTTTTCCATCAACTGATCGAACTTGCAGGCAACATGAGCGGTGTGGCAGTCGAGGGTGGGCGTATAGCCGGCTTTAATCTGGTCAGGGTGGTTGAGAATGATCATCTCGGCGATGAAGGATGCCGCTTCTCTTGGAGGGGTGTTCGCGGCGGCGCCCACAACATTGCCGCGGCAGATGTCCTTCACGCTGACATTCTTCACGTTAAATCCGACATTGTCGCCGGGTACACCTTCTGATACCCACTCGTCGTGAACTTCGACGTGTTTGACTTCGGCGGTAATTCCAGGCGGGCAGAATTCGACGATCATACCAGGTTTAATCATGCCTGCTTCAACTCGCCCGACAGGCATCGTACCGATGCCGCCGATCCTGTGCACGTCCTGCACAGGAAGTCGGAGAGGTTTTTCCACGGGTAGTGGCGGGATTTGGACGCTGTCAATGGCCTCGATTAGGGACTTTCCACTAACCTCCTTGCTTTTCTTGTCGTACATCCCTTAGCCTTTGTACTAGGAACAGTTAGCAGAAGGACTCAACATGTTGTCTCCGTAGAGCCCTGATATTGGCACAATAGGAACAACACTTTTGTGGTTGTAGCCGATGCTCGTTATGAACTTGGTCGTAGCCTCTTGGATCTCTTTGAACCGAGTTTCGTCGTACTCAACGGTATCCATCTTGTTGATGGCAATGATGAGCTGTCCGATTCCCAAGGTAAAGGCAAGCATTGCATGGCGGCGTGCCTGGCCATCTTTTGAGATAGCGGCCTCGAACTCCCCGGTACCCGCGCCGAGGACCAGTATTGCGCAGTCGGCCTGTGAAGTGCCCGTGATCACGTTTTTGATGAAGTTACAATGGCCGGGTGCGTCTGCAGTATTTACTCAGCTGGTAAATACCACCAATAAGTCTTCAATATTTTTGGGTAGCATACCAATGATAGTGACGAGATGCAACGGCGTTTCGAATTTCCACAAGGCAGTGTCGATTGTAGTACCTCGTTCATGCTCGCTCCTGAGTTTGTTAAGGACCCACGCGGATCTGGACGAAGCCTTCCTAGTTTCGGCCGCTTCCTTAAATTTTTATCACATGTCAGACACTTTGCTGAAGTTCAAGTAACGCTTTGTACATGGTGCTAGATACAACAAGTGGGAGAAGTGCCGCCGCACCACAGTAATTGTGTTTGGAGATAATGTGGTTATCCCGGTGCTAGCACGGGCTATAATCAATCCAGCGCGATGCAGTCAAAACATCTGGCGAAGTGAAAAGCCGTCATGCAGGGGGTATAGGGGATGGGCAGGAAGGAATATTTCTAGTACTCGCCTTTTCGTACTTCTCGATACATTCCTTGTTGGCAACACCACAATGGTAGATCAAATGGCCAGACTGCAGCATGGTCAACATCGGTCGCCCAGGAACTCGGAGAGTACCTTGTAGCCGAACTGGCCTCCGGCTAGGGCAAGCGCACGGTTGTGGACTTCCCGGAGTTTACGTCGCTATTGTCCTAGTCAGCACGGAGACATAGTGTCCCTTTGCGCATTGACCGGTTGCTATAACACACCCCTACTTGGCTGTGAGTCCGGGTATACAGCAGAAAGATAATTGCGGCAGGCACCTACAAACACGACAACATTGAAATGAGCCTTTTCCCTATTGCCAGCTGGTTAGCACTGCCGGCGTGATCGCAGGCGAGGCTAGTGGACGACTCCGGTGAGCTCACATGCTGTTGATGGTTCTTTGTCCAATTGGTGTCTCCTCTACGATACAGGCTTAGCTCAATGCCTTGCCAATCCGTCGATGATGAATCATTTCGGCTGACTGGCAGACGGAGGTTCTTTTTCCAACAACTTATTATATGAGAATTTATGCTGGGTTACTACGACGGCACGAAAAGCTCACAATTGGAGACTATTCGAAAATGTCTTAGTGATGGGCAAGTTGCATCAAACGCAGGATGTATCGTGGCTCCATAGAATAGTTGGTCCTGTCTCAGATGACATTCTCCAGCGAAACTTGCTTCGTTTTTGCTCACCGTCAGGCGAGCCATCACATCGCCGTCTGGGTGCCAACAAACCGAGGCACCCTTTCTGGAAAAGCGCGCATCCAGCCCGCGTGGTGTCCGCAGACTCCGGGTCCGCCATCGAAGTGCCACGTCATGATAGAACGTACGTCCACAAGCGGGTGGGATAGGATCGCCTCAGTAGGAGAACGGGCGGCAAGGCACCAAGCATTCGCCCTCCTACGCTGGACTGCCATCGCACTGTTGCCCCTTTCTTTACTGTATGCGAAATTACCGAAGCCGCTCTGATTGTCGTATCTGATGACTTTTCATCGGAAGATCTAGTACACTGTTGACATTGAAGCATTGACGTAGCCCATATTGCTCGCCCAACTTGGGCGAGACTCTGATTGCTGAGCTCTTCATTCCTAATTGTATACCAAGAACCTGCCCGATGGCATGAGTGGTGCCTCAGGTTACGTATGGTCTGACAAGGGTACTGACACTTCTAACTTTAGCCAAATCTTGCATAACTGGAAGCTGGCGGCGAGGTCGCCATAGATCGCTAGCCGATCATTCTTAGGCAATTGATGCCGGACACCCTCAACAATGCAGATCGAGCCTTATTCGCCAGCAAATTAAGTGCCTTGGCACAAAGTGATAATGTATACCCAACGACCTGCTCATATCGCGAGCGTGGCGAATGTTCCATAGTATCAACGTCGGGTGCAAAACGACCGCCGTCTCAGCAGCTTGGTAGGCGAATCCGAGTTCATGTATGTCTCGAAGCACCACCCCGAATCCCAATCGCACTCATGGTTAGCCTGGTTGCTGCCCGACGTTGCCCTAAGCAGTCGCAATGCACCAGCGTTTGTTGTAGAGCTGTCTAGGAAAAAGTCGTGATTAGACGATCAGCCGATGAGGTCTCCTGGACTCTGGACATTGGCCGACGGCGATTTACCCCAATTTGTGTGCCCTCGCGCAAATACCCATTCATTACTGTGTACATGATGGTGAATCGCTCAGAGACACAAACAAGATCATGCCAGCTCTAGTCTACATGCACCGCCCCGCCCATGCATCTGCCATGTGTGTTTCCGCCGTCTACATGTAAAGACTCGCCACGGCGGTAATGTCCCGCTTGATCATCTCCTGCGCCTGCTGCATCTTCTGGTACAGCTCCGGGTCGCCGACGATGCGCGCCGCGTTCTTGACCTCGCGGCACGTCTCGTCGAGGCGCGTAATGGTGCGCACAATGGTGCCCTCGAGCACGTCGGTCAGTGCCGTGATGTTCTTGAAGCTCATGCCGCGCGCCCACTCGTACACCACCTCCATGAGCCCGAAGCGCGGCCGCGACACAAAGTCGTTGGAGTCCTCCGACGACTGGATCACCTGCAGCCGCGTCTGCACGTCGTTGACCTTTTCCGATATGGCCACGATGGTGTCCCGCCCGCGCGTCAGGTTGCCCGTCAGCGTGGGCTCCACGAGCGTCTTCTCCTGGAACACAAACGCGGAGAGGAGCGCGGCAATCTCTGCGGGCTCAAACTCGGCGAGCACGTTGTCGAGGATCAGCTCCGTCAGCACAAGTTCATCGCCCGAGTGCACCTCGCACGCGACCTTGCCCTTGAGCTGGATGCGCGTCGCGTCGTCGATGAAGTCGAGCTCCTTGAGCACCTGCACGCGCTGCTCGTAGTCGGGCAGCAGCTGCAAGTTCTGGTCCGAGAGACTCTGCTTGAGCTGCTGGATGTGCTCTTTGATGAGCCACTCATCGTGGCACATGGCAAACTGTCCTGTCAGTATACTTTCAGTCCTGTCGGGGGGGAAAGTGAGATACGTACGTGCTTGAGGAACGCCGGGCATTTCGTTGCCGGCGAGTTGTGTATCGACTTGACGAGTTGTGTCCGCTTCTCGACAATCTCCTGCAGCTGAAGGCTCTTGATCTTGCTCATGTCCACCTCGTCCCACCGGTCGTCCCAGGAGGAACAGATCTCCTGGAGCCGTTCCATTGCCTGCATACCGGCGGAGCCGTGCTTGAAGATTTCTGGGATCGTGCCCTTGAGGATCCATCGCGTCACGCACTCGACGTCGCTGAGCGGCACGTGGAGTGTCTTGACCTGCGTCCGCCGGCGGCCCTGGGGCAGCTTGTGCATGTACTTGCGGAAGCCAGGGATGAACGGCAGCTGATCCGTCGCGTCTCGCCGGTCGCGCAGCGGCTTCATGGCACAGACCTGCAGGATTGGCTCGTCCAGGGAGCCGCGCGGACTGGGGCCCTCGGCGACTAGGATACCCACGGTACGGATGCCATCCCAGTTGAACACAATGAGCCTCTGCGAGGTAAACATGCGGCGGCCAATGGTGATCCTCAACAGACCCTTGTACAGCTCCAATGTGAGCTGCTTGTAATCCTGCGCCGCTTGGTGGCACTCGTCCATGGCTGTGTCGCAGACGCTGCACGACTCGCGCTTCACCTTTGCCAAGTCAGCCTGGGCCAGCTTGACGTCCTTTTCGTGCTCGGGGAGCAGCTGCTGGGTTGCATGCTCGGAGAAACTCCTCTTAATCATCTCTTCGATCTTGAGCGCTTCAACCCGCAGCAGGTTCAGAATCATGTTGTATGTCAGGCGGAATTGCGACCGCAGCTTCGATGGCTCGCCTTGGATCATGTTGCGCAGCTCTGCCACCGGTGGCACGTCGTCTGAGCCGCCGGGCGGGACGATGATGACAGAGCCGACGGTATCCAGACCGCGACGGCCGGCTCGTCCAGCCATTTGCGTGTACTCGCCAGGTAGCAAGTTGCGGAACGAGTGCCCGTCGTGCTTCCTGTACCCCGAAAACACCACTGTTCGCGTTGGCAAGTTGAGGCCCATAGCAAACGTCTCCGTCGCGAACAGCACCTTCACCAGCGTCTGGGCGAACAGTATTTCCACCAGCTCCTTGACGATGGGCAGTAAGCCGCCATGATGCACTGCAATGCCACGACCAAGGAGCTCCCTGAGTCGAATAATCTGCGGGAGCACCCGATCCTCTGGCTTGAGGCGCGCGATCGACTTTTCGATAATCATGTGGATGTGGCTCTTCTCCGATGCGGTGCAAAAGTCCTGGTTGCTCAGTGCGTCTGCATTTTCCTCGCATCGCTTCTTGGAAAAGACAAAGATGCAGGCCGGCAGCAGGGTGTTCTTGCGCAGGAACTGAACGAGATGGACCCAGAGATTCTTGTCTTGAGCCGCGGATGACATACCGCCGGGCCGTCCGCCGCGACCCATGTGGCCCGGGGCATGACTGGCGCGAGGAGGACCTCCACGCCCTCTCTGCTGGCCGCCCCTCTGCGGTCCTCCGCCTCGTCCGCCGCGCTGCTGCTGACCACCACGCTGAGGGCCGCCTCGCTGGCCACCGCGCGGATTTCCACCGCGAGTCGCTATCGTGCTGTCGGCCGGCCGCTGCTTGTCTTTGCCCTGCCCCGCGGCGTGCGCGTCCTTCCAGCCTTTCTCGATAAATTTCTTGTCCGAGTCGACAATCTTGTGCATCTCCTTGCCTGCCCAGAGATAGTGCTCCAAGGGGACCGGGCGCTTCGAGGTCGAAATGACGTAGATGTCCTTTTGCTTAGTCCTGCCGACCCACGACGCGAATTCGTGGGTATTGGGAACTGTGGCCGATAGTAGGATCAGCGAGACGTGCTCCGGAAGCATGATGATGACCTCCTCCCAGACGACACCGCGCTCAAAGTCGTTGACGTAGTGTACCTCGTCGAAGATGACAAACTCGACGTCTCGGATCAGGTCTGCGCCGCGATACAGCATACTGCGCAGAATTTCGGTCGTCATGATCAGACAACTGGCCTCGGGGTTTATTTGCACATCACCGGTGAGAATACCGACCTCGTCAAAGTCCTGGCGAAAGTCTCGAAACTTCTGGTTACTGAGGGCCTTGATAGGCGAGGTGTAGATGGCCTTTGTCATGTGCTTGGCCGCCAAGGCAATGGCGTACTCGGCCACGACGGTCTTGCCTGCAGAGGTATGGGCCGCGACAAACACAGAATCGCCGTTTTCGAGATGGTAGACGGCCTCCTTCTGGAACGTGTCGAGCTCAAACGGCCACTCTCTCGCCATGTCGGGGACAAGCTCTCGGAAATTGGGCATGCCATGCCTGATGTCAACCATGTGCGCCCATTCGCGTCCAGCCTTCCTAGCGCTCGACGCGGCAAGCACACCATGGGGCTCCAAGGAAGGGAACTCGACTGGCAGGATGTCGTCAATGTCGTCGCCATCCTCGTCGCCATCGGCATCGTCCTCGCCATTCGCCGGCGAGGCGTCCTCTTCGGGCTCTGTGGTGCGTGCATCCTCGGGCTCCTCCTCAAGGATATGCTTGACGGCATCGGCGGCCTCGTCGTCGGATGCCTTCTTGGCAAAGTTGATGCCCCGGTCAAGCCCAGGCGCGACCTGAAGGAGGCCACCCTCGCCCAGCTGGATCACCCTGTCAAGCTTGTTGACGCGGGACCCGTCCTCGGTCGTCCCGCCTTGCAGCTGATCCTCCAGCGCAGCTGTCGCCTCGATGCCCTCCAAGCCGCCGGGGGCAAAGGGGAAGAATCCCGCCGCGCCCCGTACAAAGTCAGCCCTGTTGGCCGGCTTCCGAAGCAGACTGGTGGAGTTCTTGGCCGTCGCACTGTTCATGGGAACCGTGACATTCTTGTAGCCCGTCACGCGGCCCTCGAGCCCGTGCCGCAGGAAGCGCGTCACGGTGCGCGTCTGCGGCGGCGCAATCTTGAAGAGAGATGAGTAGTCGGCCTCGAAGTCCCAACGCTGCTGCAGGCGGTTGAGCCACTCGGTGGAGAACTCGGCCGACGGCGAGAGGAAGAGGTCCTCGAGGCGACGCTTGAGATGCTCAGAGTCCTGCGGCGGGCGTTGGGCTGCCGGCGCGGCCGTGTCGGGGCCACGCTCATCCTGCGAGAGCAGGAGCGCGTCTATGCCAGACATGGCGACCACGCGTCCGGTTTGTGGCCGTGGAGTGGTGTTGCTGAAGCTGGCGGTGGTGACGGGTGACGTTTGCGATGTGAGGATGAGGTCCAGGCTGGAGCTCGCCCCACCTGCGGCGAAGAGGTAAGGTGCCGACCTAGCTTATGGTGCTGAGGGGCTCGCTCTGACGCACACGCTGGCCGCTCAAATATTCGTACACATGGGTCCACGCAATCCACCACAACCACCAGCGTTGCGAGAGAGTCGAGTGGCAGCAGAGCGGCGCGCAAACAATGCCCGGCTCGTTCGCGACTTGGGATATGCGATTGGTCTTATAGCAGTCTCACTGGCCCCATTTGCGCCACCGCAGTAGAGTTTGCGCGCCCCAGGCTCTAAACATGGTCCTAGTCACTTCACATGGCGCAGCCACTGCCGACGTGCGACGGCCAAGAAGAGGGTGTATACACGACAACGCAAATACAAGTACAGGTCCCGGTCCTTGCCGTCTATCAATAACTAAAAAAATGCGTCTGCATGTCCTTCATGCTTCGTTGGCGGCCAGGGCTGTTCCATGCCGCGGCCGACGCTCAGTCGCGACACCGCCGCCGTGATTATGTTTTGTTCCTCCTCCCGTACGCGACCCCCATGACTTACACGCGCAGCAGCTTGGCGGCGTAGTCCTCGATGAGCTGCTCGGTGGGGAAGCTCATCTCCTCGAGCTTCTGGGCGTACGGCGTGGGGACCTCGGCGCCGGTGACGCGCTGGGCCGGGGCGTCGAGGTAGTCAAAGGCATACTCCATGGTCAGGGCGAGAATCTCGGAGCCGACGCCGAAAGCCGGGTAGCCCGACTCGACCGAGAGCAGGCGGTGCGTCTTCTTGACCGAGTTGACGATGGCCTCGACGTCGAGGGGCTTGACGGACCGCAGGTTGATGACCTCGGCCTCGATGCCGTACTTCTTCTTCAGGTTCTCGGCGGCGACGAGCGACTGGCCGACGCAGCGCGACAGCGTCACGATGGTCAGGTCCTTGCCGGCGCGCTCCACCTTGGCCTTGCCAAAGGGGATGACGAAGTCGTCCTTCTGGGCGGCCTCGGACATGGGGAAGGACTGGCCGTACATGAGCTCGTTCTCGAGGACGACGACGGGGTTGGGGTCGCGGATGGCGGCCTTGAGCAGGCCCTTGGCGTCCTCGGCGCTCCAGGGGGAGACGACCTTGAGGCCGGGCACGCTGCCGTACCACGCCGAGTAGTCCTGCGAGTGCTGGGCGGCGACACCGGCGGCGAAGCCGTTGGGGCCGCGGAAGGTGATGTTGCAGGGCTGGATGCCGCCCGACATGTAGAGGGTCTTGCCGGCCGAGTTGACGATCTGGTCGATGGCCTGCATGGCGAAGTTGAAGGTCATGAACTCGCACTAGACGGTCAAGGTCAGCTCATTGGACTCGGCGGCGCGCAACTACAGTCAGGGAACCAGCTCAGACGGCAGACGGCACGTACCACGGGGTGCAGACCGCTCAGGGCGGCGCCGATGGCCAGACCGCAGAAGCCGCTCTCGGTGATGGGGGTATCAATGACGCGCTTGTCGCCGAACCGGTCCAGAAGGCCCTTGGTGACCTTGTAGGCGCCGTTGTACTGGGCAACCTCCTCGCCGAGGATGAAGACCTTGGGGTTGGACTCGAGCTCCTCAGCCAGGGCCTCGTTGAGGGCCTCGCGGACCGTGTACTCCTTGACGCCGTTGCCCTCGGCGTACCTCCGGGTCTGCTGGGCGCCGAAGAAGACGGGCGTCGTGGCGCGGGGGACGACGAGCGAGGACGCGGCGGGGGCCTTGACGGCGGCGCGCGTCGAGGCGGCCAGACGGGCCGCGGGTCGGAGGAGACGGGACATGATGGCGACGGTGGTGGTGGTGGTGGTGGTGGTGGTGGTGATGCAGATGGCGATGGCGGATCGACAGAGAGCTGCTGCGATGCGTTGAGCTCAATTAACAAAGGGGCGACGGCGACAGCTCTGGGCCACCAGGAGGGAGTCTCGAGGCGTCGTCTCGGTCCGGCAGGCGGGAGGGAAGGAGGGAGGGCAAGGCGGAAGGCGGGAGGCGAGGCGGTATTGAGCGACGTCGTCGAGCTGCGATGTCCGGATGGAGAGGGAATTTCCGGAGAACGGCGAAACCAGCTCCCTGGGCGTTTTGCTGCGGTGCGAAGTCGCCCGCGCCAGCCAGCCCAGCATCCCAAGCTTTTTTTTTTCCATTGGGGCCGCTGGCCAACCAGCGAGCTCCCCTGGCCGCGCCCCACAGCGCCGAAAAAGGCGCCCGTCCCGTTGAATTGCGGCGACGGCCAGCGCCCGCTGCCATCTGTTGGGGCGCCGGCCGGCTGACTAAGGCGCGTTGACAGGGGGCCGCAGCCCGTGGCAGGCGTGGACACAGGCAAACAGGGGGGCCAGAGCCCCTGGCTGCCAGATGCCAGGTCCCCTTACCCTCCTCCGGCAGGGCTCTCGGGCACCTCACTCACCTGAATCTCACCTCACCTGCGGTGGGCACCCAAGGCACCTCACCTTTTTTTGCATGACTGACGTGTGTGTTTATTTCCGCACGTCTCCACTGATAGCCGGCAAAACACCATTCGCCGTCTCCCACTCTCCGTGAGTCCACATCGCCATCCTTCACCTGCCAGTGCTGCCAAGTGTTCGAGACATGTCGAAGCCTGCACCGGTGCACATCACCAGCGATCACGAGCAATGCATTCGTTTCATACCCAGGACCGGTCAAGCTCAGATAGTTGGTACCATGAATGACTATTCCCACAATCGTGCTGGCCTCGAACCCCTCGCTGCACACGTCGCTCAGCCGCGCTACCCAAGCATGCCACACAACGTCAAGACGCCCGCACATAGCACGTACAAAGTAACGCTATACGCAATGCCCATCTTACAAACTCTCTCATGCTGCTGCCCCGGTCCCATGCGCCCCCAACGGTAATGCCCGGCCGCCTCGTCTCAGCCTGTGCAGCCGGATTGCAATCCACATTAAGAATCTGCTGACGAAGATGAGGGAACCGGCTCTCCTGATGGCAGCATCGCTAGGTCTGGTCGCTGTGCTAACTGCGTCCTGGCCTGTCGTTGCGGCATGGGTGGTACCGGAGGTTTCGTCGTCCGAGCCCTGATCTTCGCGCGCGATGCGTATATGGCGAAGAAGTTGAGTCATTATGCGTAGGGCCTGAGCAGCGCGCACGACCGCCTGACCGATCCTTCGCTCGACCTCGGCCAGGATCAGCGGCACGTCGATGACCAACCCAGACATGGGCATTCTGCGGGCGCCGGACATGCCGCCGGGAGGAGGAGGCACTGTGGCCATGTGTGGTCGGACCTGGTTCGCGTCTGCACGCGCGTGGGAAGTCGATCTAGTCACCATGTTCTGGGCCGTCGCTGGGGTGGCCTACACCTCAGGCTCAAGTCTAAAGTTGCTGAAGAGAGCATCCCCGCGTCGTTCGCTCCCCACCGGCACCAGTCGCCGTCGGGTCGCCCGGGTTTGACCAGGCTCGGCGTCTGGTTGATCGGGCTGGGGCTCGGGTGGATCGAGCTTGGGGTCGTAGAGCAGTCGGGCCTCGAGGCCAACATCGAACCCCTCCAGGTAATCTCCGATTTCGTCGGCAACCTTGATCCACGCGGTCATCGGCAGCCGCCTGGTAATGTAAATGCGTACGTGACGCGTCGCGCGCCCGGTTCCAGCACGTCTGGCATTCGTATAGAGCACTACCCGCGTCCAGTCGTCACAGACGTCGGGTGAATCGTCGAGGATGGCCACGATGCCGGGCCTGGCTGCCCTCCACGCTTTGTACAGGTCTGATGAGACGTTGTGATCTTTCGCCGGAGGGCATGAATCTGCGTTGTCCTGCCGGCGGGTCATAACTTGCAGGAGAAAGCTCTCGAGCATCTGCTGAGACGCCATGGGGCCGTATTCGCGATTCGGCTCAGTCGAATCTTGGGAAGCGATATAATACTCCTTCTGCGTTCGCTCTCGCGGAAGACATACGGCAAGCGAATTATTGGATGCAGTTAGTAGAAAAGAGTCTCGCATATTATACCACTGGCCAGTGTAGACAGAGGTGGCTGGCTGTTGACGCTGTTACATGCAACTTCTACGACATTGGGTTCTTGCTTGATAAACCTTGAGAAGGAGTAACTACACACTAAGAACCCGATAGGAGCCCGCGCCTGCCAACACGGCGAATAGCGCAGACAAGTGCCGAGTAAATGGTCTTCCAGGGCTCTTGCCTTATGCCAGGTGACTAGATGGTTCTTCATGGTTTGCTCCGTGTCGCGGGCCGTCGCGGCTGTCGAAAGAGACGAGGCAATCGCTCCTCACATGGTCCACGTCTCTACCACCTCGTTCGTATGCTCAAAGATTTCGACGGGCGTCAACTGGCTCCATTTGTCCGGCCGCTCCTTGGCCTCGAGAAAGTGCTTCATGGCAAGCACGCACTGGTGCGCCCACCGGGTCTCGCTCACACGCCCGATGCCGGTTGCGAGCGGCGTCATTAAGACGCTCCCGATTGCGACATCGGTTTCGCCGCCCGCGCCGGCTCGAACTTTCTCGTTGTGTCGGTCCACGGCGACGAGCAGGCTCCATACGCTCTCGTAGACAACCTCGCGGTCCCAGGTCACCTCCTGCGGCGTGCGCATCGTGGGGCATAGCGCGAGGTATCGGGCTCCCCAGGCATTGCGCGAGCGCGGCGGATCAAACTCTCTTGGGATGCGCACGATGGTGCACGTTCCCGGCGGTGCGAAGCCGCGCCAGGCATCGTAGAGGGTGCGCTGGGCGACGCGCGTGAGGGCGAGGTAGTCATCCCGCGGGGAGAAGGCGCGCGAGATGGCGTCGTCGAAGCCCCCGTCGAGGCGGCCGTACGAGTTGGCTGGCGACACGATGAGGTCGAAGCGCGTCGAGTCGGCGACGAACTGCAGAGCGGCCTCGTGGATGTCAAAGGTGAGGGATGCGGACGCGCTGAGGCCGTGATGGGCGACGGCGGTGGTGAAGGCCGTGGCGAACCGCGGCTCCATGCAGAGGAGGTGTATATGCGGTATGGGTCTGGAAGCCTTCGAGTCGGCCATTTTGGTCTGGTCCTTGGGCAGTCCGCCGAAGCTCGTCACTATCTCGAAATAGCAGTAGCAGTACGACGAGCTTGTTGAGAGGTTTTGTGAAGGATGACGACGATGGGCTTCGGGGCAAATTGGGACTACTCGTATAATAAGGCTGTAAGTGGCGAGCTCCGTCTGATTCCGCCCCAAAACGCTCGCAGCCCTTCCAACACCTGTTCTGGAGACGACTTTATCCTTTATCCCCACGACGTCCTTTTTTGACACCGAAACATCTCCGCTCCCGATCAATTTCTCAGGATTGTACACTTGAGGCCTTCAAGCACTTTCGGTACATACCAGACTACTCCAACTGTAAGCTCAGTCTACAATTAGAGACATGTACTCTTCCGTCGTGTGACAAGTCGGCCATTATCGTCAATAGGTTCAAAGAGCGTAGATCACGAAGATCACAATGTTGGCATTCAATTCGAACCGCTCTGTAAGATTTTGGACCACGGTTCGATCAGCCCTTGGATGCGGTCGTATCCTATCCAGGAGCCTATCACAACCTCTTCGATCCTGTCGACCCTCTTCGTATCAGCCTGGCTGGCGGCAACACCTCGAAACATGAAGCATGGGGCAACTCATGCAACTCTCTCCAGATGCGCAAAACATTGGGCTTGCCTTGGAGAGCGTTGACTGCAAACTCCAAAATACTGTACAGCACTGCGTCCGTATTACGCCGTTGCAATGACCTACATGCGAGGAAGTGTAGGATGCTGTAGATTCTGGTGCAGATTGTCCAAAGAAGAATATGATTACACGCTGCACATACCTGATACTGTACTATATGCACTATGCCTTACTGTCTGGTGTGTACCAAAGTACATACCCGGGCCTTTGGACTCCCATTGAATAGAACCATGTCATGCCGTCGCACACATATTAGCACCGAAGAGTTTCAGATTGTTTCAACTACGTCCGACTTTAGGGGCTTACACGGTTTGTGTTAATATGCTGGCCAATTTTATGCGCTGTATGAAGTAGGGCTTGAATCACTTTGAGGGAGTCATGGAGATGGCCCATTTCTGGGGTCGTTTGCCATCCACAGTTCGGTTCCCACAAGCAAGTCTGTTTCACAATCGCACCCAAACCTGGGCTGTTGTAGGTCAGTAGCCATTTATCTGTGGTTCCGGGGGTTGATGTGTCGTGCGAGGTGCTGTTTCATCCAGACTCCATCGGAAACTCTATCTCATCGTACGCAGGAAATAGCGAGTCGATGGCATAATGCTTTTGCGATAAAATTGAAACGCCAATAAATTTCGTACAGGACCCAATGCCGAGGCAGCGCATTCATCTTGCATCGGCGCTGCACCTCCTCAAGAAACCTCAACTGCAAGGAGCTGGAATTTGAGAATGTCTGAACAGGTCGTTGACCCGAGCGCGGAGTATGAGGCGCGGAGCGGAAGCTGTACTGATGCGATGCGACAATTTCAGCGAACGTTCTACGACTGTGTGTGATGTCTGACCAGGAAACTGACTGAGAACAAACGTCGAGACTCGTAGTGCCATATCCGGCGGTTCCACCAGCGCTGCGGTGCGATCCTGTAGCGGAGTACGGATGGTTCGAATAGGAGCATAACGATGTTTTACGTATACCGGATGATCGTAAAATTGAGATGGCCACCGCCGCAGCTTAACCACCACCTACTCCAAAGGCACCAGACCCGAGCCTTTCAATCTGCGTTCCAGCAAGTATATTACTTGGGGTACTCGTTGCAGTACTATACATACAACGCACGTGATGGTCCCGAATCCCTTGTACCTTCAAGTTCCTTAGTCCTCACCGCCGGGCAGGCATCGGCTTCGTCATCGTATCATGCCACTAAGCGACCTCCGCAGTGACCGCCCTACTCCAATGGTTGCAAAGTAATGATCACTTGAGGGGTGGGATATACTTGAAACCGATACAAGGACGAGCTTGCGCTGCTCAGATTCAGTCGTCATGGCTTCTGTCAGCTATAAAATGGCTCCTTGCCGACGTCCAAGGGGGACTTGAAAGCATCAAGCAAGAACGTCAACACAGAGTCAAACACCCGACCCAGATCAGCACCAAAAACCGACGAGTCCAGATTTTCAGGAATCGTGATATATTATTGCAAGTCATCAAAACTACTGCACCTTCTCGATACGCGACTCATCATGAAGTATTCTATCGTCACCGTTGCTTTCATGGCTACCCTTGGACTGTCGTCTCCGGCCAAACCGGGCTGGGAGATTATGATAGACCGTGCTGTGAAGCACTCTGGCACGAGAAGGGGCGATCTCCAGGGCGGTCCCCCTAGTGGTCCCCTTGGTGGTCCCGAGGGCGGTTCCCCGGGCGGTTCCCCGGGCGGTCCCCCGAGCGGTCCCCTTGGTGGTCCCGAGGGCGGTTCCCCGGGCGGTTCCCCGGGCGGTCCCCCGAGCGGTCCCCTTGGTGGTCCCGAGGGCAGTCCCCCGGGCGGTCCCCCGAGCGGTCCCCTTGGTGGTCCCGAGGGCGGTCCCCCGAGCGGTCCCCCGAGCGGCCCCCCTGGTGGTCCCGAGGGCGGGGTTGAAGGAAATCCGGGTTCGCTTCTCCCTTGTTGCCCGCCTACACCTGCAATTGGTCGCCGCCAGGACACCTCCGGGCCTGGAGGAAACGGGATTGGCGGTGAGTCGACTGAGCAGCTAGATGGATCTAGTGGAGAGGGAGTTGGGCTTGGTGAAGGTGGCAATTGCAGACCTTGTGGATGCCCTGCTGGCCCAGATTCCGGCCTCGGTTCTGCTGGCCCCAATCAAGGCCCTCTAGCTCCCGGCCAAAGCCCTACGGGTCCAGGGCAGGCCGTTCCAGCGGGTGACGAGAATTCCAATCAGGTGGACTCTGGAATAGGTAGCAAGTAGGGGGCCCCGAAAAGACGGAGAAACACTCTCAGGCTTGGTCGGGTATGTTTTAGGGCTATCAGATCGGATGCCGGTCCTATGCAGGAAGAGTCAGTGCAACGATTATTCTGGTCTGCTGTTTCTCGCGCGACCATAGTGGCAATGGAAGGAAAATCAACAGGCCTCCGATGACTTGTCACAGCACAATCGTCTGGGCTAGAGGTATTTTAGTTGCAAAATTTCCATGGAGGAAATACGGGGGCAACGTCAAATACAGATGATTCCGTCTTGCTCTCCCTCATGCAGCATATACCATTACTGTTTGGGCACGCGACTGAGCCGTTCTCTTCTCATGATGCACTGCTACGTGTATGAACACCACCTAGACGGTCGGGTGTGAGAATGTAGTTGGAGGTCCCGGGGGATTGGGTTAGGTTAGGTGGAGGATCAAGTTCATGATTTCATATAAAAAGGGGTATGAGATTACATGCATCGGCACGTAGTGGCTATCCAAACAGCAACCGGGGTCACGAGCCAGCGGGCTGCTTGCCTGGAGTTCTGGAGCCACATGTCTAGCCTTAATTTGAACAGATTGATCCTAAAATATTACATTGTCCAGATGCGAGGTTTGGCGGTGTTCGCGTATTCAATGACCCCGCGTAAACATAAACCTCTGACTTCGCTTCCTGGATCGTTCATAGGTTCTGACGTTAAAGGAAAGTAGGGAGATCGGTGTGTCCGGCTGCCGACACCAGGGGCAGCTTTTATTCTTTAAACGCAGCTATTAGAAGAACAGTAATGCCATTATCTGACCAACATGAATCGAGGCCCGCCACCTGTGTATGGACATTAAGTAAACCGGAAGGCCAAACAACCAGAAACAAAAAGGATTAGTTGTATCCCGCGTAACAAAGCTGATTGCTCAATCTCTGGCAGACACAATCGTTCCAAGAGTGCCAGATGACTTCCAACCAGTAGATACGGAGGACTTAATCAGCCCCCAAAGTGTGGAGACCATGATGACCCGGGCGATCTGCTGTGGAACATGCGATTGGGAATAAACGGTGTGGAATTCCGGGGTGGCCCACTGGACAGTTTGGTCACGTAGATGTAAGTGCTCCCGATTGGAATGGAAGTCGCTGCACAGGGAATGAGTATTGGAAGGCTGTCAAACCCGCGACTCAATGTTCCCTCGCACCTACTTCATCTCTCAATGCGAGAGACGATATCGGCTATATAGCTGGGAGGGCAACTTTCCACGCTCCCGGAACTGGAAATAACCTTAACCTGTGATGTGCCCGCCACGTTTGAGGCAGCTCCCGACGTATTTGAGCGGATTGAGAATGCTACGCCGGGTGTAGAGAGGCCAGGAGAGCTCGCCTTGGAGATATCGGTGGCCTTGAGGTTTCCCGTTTCCAGACAAGCGACTGGAGCGACCTCAATGGTTCCGAGGAAGTCACTGGCCTCGATTATGCCGTTGAGTGCTCAGTCGCACCAAAGAGAATTGATATTTCGGGTGGCACCATTCTCTATTTTTGCATCTGGCCACGAACCTAATGGTAGTGCTACATTCTCCGTCCGGCTTGGCCGGTAACTGCTTCAAGGGCGCCCAAGTCTGCCGCGACCGTTTACTTGCCGCCATAATTATCCACGGGGAAAATGGCAACGGTACTACTTCATATGATCCTTTATATAACAAGATCTATTAGTGACTATAGCAGTGCATTTTTAGAAGACCCTGGGTGTGAAAATAGGTAAATGATGCGACTGGAAATACATAGCAGCACTCGTATCAAAAGCACAAGCTCGAGATCGAGCTCCGCTCTGCTGCGATACCTCCCCAGCTTGGATGTCTAGCCATTGAGGATTGGTACTACCAGTGTCGCCACTGCACTCTCGACGGCACATTTAGGGGGCGCTCGGAATGCTTTTTTCTAAATCCTGGATATGGGTAACGGCTCGGTCGTTGTGAACACTGAACATTGAAATGGGGCTCGTTCCCATCTGAACCACTCCCGATAGGCGAGCCGAACTTCCAATCTACTCCCCCAGATAATGTGGGAATAGCTTGTTACACATATACTACTGCTCACACTGCCATTCTGGCTGCGTTTTGGTAGGTCCCACCATCAAATACCAGAAGGAATATGGTTGCACAGAATCCGATGCTTCAGTTGGTCAATCTGTCACGACACCCATCTCGTCCTATTCCCTAACCCGCGTGCCACCGATTCTTTTACACAAGCCTCATGTGACCGCGACGCGATCGCGGAGGAATTGAATATCTAGTTTGACGTGCAGTGGAATATGTGATACAGCAGTGACCCATCCGCTCCCTGGGGTTGACCACCTGTTCCTGTCGGAGAACGTCTAAGGCTGGTGGCACGCCTAATGAGACACAAAGACCGTCGCACTGCCTAGACCTCTTGAGGAACCTTTGAAGATGCGCTTGGCGTGCTCTGCCCATGGCGCGCCTGGTCACACCTTACAGTTTAATGAATGTTTGAAGAAACTTGGCATTGTGGGGTCTTGCCGCAATTTTCACCACTGCATGAACGACAACATGAACATGATCGTGGAAAAGAGAAGCCCGTGCGCACACGTGAACTCCCTTCATGTCTCTTTTGAGTCCGACGGCCATTTATGTCGGCATCTCCGGGGTCGTGCGGCCTCAAAGTTCTTCGGCATTTCGCTAAACGACGGTGGATATGCGAGGGCGCCGTCGATATCCACGAGTCAGTTTCCATCCAGGGGCGCATGAGCACTGATGTTTTGCGACGCAGGAAATGCTCGATTCGCACCGAGAAGGCCACAGCGACGTGGTTGCGGCCTGCATCAGAACCGGGCCCCGCGGCCATAATTCGTCGCAGACGGAGAGAGGACACGGGCCGACTTGGCAATAGCTTCATCTCCACTGTCTCAACATTCCGGGTTACTGCCGTGTGATTGGGCGCTGCGAATTTCACCACGATCTTGGGATCCCACGCGGGAAGCTCGAGTCGCGTGCCGCTCAACCGTTACACAATGGGGATCCGAGAGACGCCGCATTTCGTATGTGGGTATAAGTTCTGGCTTGGCTCCCTGCGAATGGACCCGAGCCATCATGCCCGACACCAGTACTCTCCTGTAACCTGATGTTTCGGTACGCCGCCGCCATTGTAGTATTGCTGCACCAGACGTTGACGCTTGCTGCGCCTTGGGTCAGCTTTAGCGGAAGCGTGTCTGTCAGCTCTCGGAAATGGTTGTTCTACGACGATTTCAGCCAGCAGGCGGCCGGGTCGCCGCCCGACCGGAGACTGTGGACCATTGATCTCGGCCATTCGTATCCTGGGGGCCCCGAGAACTGGGGCACGGGCGAGCTGCAGACGTACACGGCCAACAGGACGAACATTGCCATCACGACGGACGGGACGCTCAAGATCACCCCGATGCGCGGGTCGAACGGCACGTGGACGTCGTCGCGGATCGAGACGACGGCCGACTGGGACATGAAGTGCTACGAGGGACAGCGGATGCGCGTCGAGGCACGCATCAAGCTGGGCGCCAACTCCAAGGCCGAGTCGCTGGGCATATGGCAGGCGTTTTGGGCGCTCGGCTCCGACTTTCGCGGCAACTTCTCCGACTGGCCGGCGGTGAGCGAGGTGGACATTCTCGAGAGCGTCAACGGCGAGACGAAGCTGTGGAAGGTGGCGCACTGCGGCGTCAACCCGGGCGGGCCGTGCAACGAGCCGTCTGGCATCAGCAACATCACCGAGGGCTTGACGCGCGGGGCGTGGCACACCGTGGCGTGGGAGGTGGACCGGCGCGCGCGGCCGTTCTCGGGCGAGGAGTCGATGAGCTGGTTCATGGACGGGCAGCGACGGTGGACGCTCACGGCGTCGCAGATGAACGACACCAAGGCGTGGCAGACGCTCGTGGGGGGCAAGAAGATGCTGCTGCTCAACGTGGCGGTCGGCGGAGGGTTCCCAGACGCCATTGCCAAAACAAAGACGCCGACAAACGCGACGCGCGGGGGCGACGGCGCGAGCATGGAGGTTGACTATGTCCGGGCGTACGCGTCGTGGTGGTAGTTAGCTATTAGTCCGTTGACTGAGTTGACTCGTGCCGTGTTCGAGCGAGGACATGGAGTCGAGGGAAGGGGTCATCCGACGATGGTGGAGGAGCGCACCCTCCGATATATGCATAATTTGCAGTAATTAATTGGCGGCAGGCGGCTCCACTTCAATGATTACGATGAAAAGCAAATTTATTGATGCATATTCGCATGAAGAAGAAGAAGAAGAAGAAGAAGGTGGTGGTGATGAAGGTGGCGATGATGCGGAGAATATGAATCAAGCCAGTGGTTGGGCAGTGGCGTGGTGACGCCTCGGCAAAGTCAATTCGACCTTGGGGCACCCCTGGGAAAAGGGGGGTGGACAAGGGGGAGTTGATCATATGCTAAGACTAGGTCAAGTACTGTACTATGTAAGTTCACTCCCGCCGACAGACCGACGGCAGAGTCACAGGCCTCAGCTGTTCCCGTGCCCATCCCCGCGGTATAGTTACATACTACTGGAAGTAACTTAACTTGCCTAGTTGAGGAGATGAGGACGGGAGCTGCTCATCATCAGGCGGGCGTCCAGCGGCTGGTGGATCAGCCCGCCGCCATCTGGCCGCCATCGCGCCGCCCTGGCCCGCCAGCCCAGCCTGCAAGGGGAAAGGCTCGGCGCGGCTCCTGGCGATGCCGAGCCCTACCGCCTCTTGCTGGCCGTCGATTGGCGGCGTCGGTGGACGTCACGGTCCCCATGTGTAGGCGTCGTCGAAGCCCCGATTCGGGACGTCGACGAGCCGGCAGCAGGCTAGCGCCTGTCTCGAGTCTCGAGTCCCGCGTCGTCTCTGCGTCTCTGACAGCGTGGCAGCGAGCATGTTTCTCCATCATCGGGCGGGCCATCCGAAACATTTAAAGACGGGCGGTATGAACCACCGCCGCTAACGAGGGTCCCCGACCGACGTCGGACGCTCTGCCATTTGCTCGGCGATGCCCTTTGCCGTCACGGCCGTGAGCTGATTCTCGTCGACATCTTCGACCGTCACGGCGGCCGCGCTGGACTAGCTACACCTGCCGAACCGCAAAATCCGCCGCGATGCATCTCGACGGGCTCTTCGCCATGGTCGCCCTCGCTGCCCGTGCCGTCATGTCGGCGATGGACCCCGGCGACAACCCCCACGCAGTCTACCACTCATCCATGTCCCAGAACAAGCCCCATGGCGACGACTACAAGAGCAGGGTGACGGGCACCCTCAACGGCACGACGCTCATTGTGCCCATTCCCCTGTCCCTCGCCACCGAGCTCGTCCCCTGGGATTACAAGATCCTCAACGGCACGTGGCAGGCGCTGCTGCCCGACTTCGACCCCGACATGTACCCGCTGATGCTGACGGCCGTGTTTGACCACGACGTGGGCTCCAAACGCTTCGCCTTCAACACGCCCAGTTTCCACGTAAGCTACACTACACTACGCATGCCCATGAAACGAGACGCTCACCTGATGGCAACAGCGTGCCGCCTTCGAGTTCCCCTTCATCGACCGCCTTCACGACGACTACACGTCCTTTCGCTGGACAAAACACATGATGATCACGAGCGGGCACGTCGCAGCTCGTGGCGCGAGCGTCTACGGCATCCGTGTCATCCCCTCCACCTTCGACCCGCCGTACGACGCGTACTCCTGTCAAGGTGGCCGCAAGACGTCCTTTAGCGCTCAGTCTGTGGACAACACTAGCTCACTGGCCATCGAGACTTGGCCCGCGGCGGGCGACAACGCCATTCCCTACCCCATCGACTTTATCCGCAACATCACCAACCAGCCTACGTTCGGGGGTAACCGGAATTGCGACAATTACATCCAGCTCTTCAACACCTCTCTGACCACAGACCCCGCTTTCGAGCCCGTCCCGGTGGTGGCAAGGGTCAAGGCCAACCTGGCCCCGATGTCAGCCAAGGAGGACAGGAAACCTACAACATACGACAAGGTCTACGGCTGGCGGCTGAGCACCGCTTTTGTAGAGCCCGTGTTTCCTGGCAGTTGTTGGAGGATGCAGGGATATACAGGAACAGGGAGGGGAGACGGCAGCGCCGTGCATTTCTTACCGAAGCCCATAGAGGAGAAGCGGTGAGACCTCCATCCCATGGTCGGGACTCGGGAGTGACTCGGGAGCCGGGACGTACTCGCGCCGCTGGGAAGACCTTGCCTTCGCGCACCAATTCCGCTGCAGAATGCGGCCTGGAGCGGCGCGTCCTACAGACCGCGGCATATCAGTACCGACCTTGAGCACTGGCATATCAATGCACTCTCTACGAAGTACGAAGTAGAAGGCCTGGGTTGCTCCGTTCTGAAAGGCTCGGCGGCCTGCCTACCGGGGGGGGGGGGGCGTCACAGGAGCACCCGCCGCAGAAGAGGCCCACATACCGTCGTCTGCATACACAGATATGTATACATATCATCTATGGGAGCCGAATTTTCAGAGACTCATCTCGACGTTCCTTGTACCCCATTGTGAGCCCTCCATGACGAGCCTAGCCCAGCCCAGCCCAGCCCATGACCAAATGACTGCGTCTACATGGCGACGCGGAGACGCGTGAGTGATCGCGGGGACGACGGCATCAGGGATTCATGTTATCAGGCATTCAGTCGCGCGACCCAGCACTCGAGTCACTCGTATGTGCATCCACGCTGATGCAGCCCGACTCCTACTCTTCAATTCTGTCTGACACTGTGGCTGCTGTAACGAAATGAAAAGAAAGCTGCGCCGGACGGGGTGCCCTGAAACTGGGCCGCGCTAAATCACTGTTGGGCGCGTGGGTTCAGAGCTGAGCGCCTCTGAACATGGAAATGCAAGACATTGGACAGCGGATCTTCTTGGCACCTCGTTTGCCCTATTTGGACGGCTTCAGCTAGAAACCGACGGATACGGCCGCGGTCGCGACCAGGCATCAACTTAGGTTCCTCACCTGGCGGTCACTCGCCTGCATGTGCCGTGAACAAACGCGCCGGGTTAAGTTTGATGGACTTGGAACGCGCTCAAGAGTCAAAAGGAAGAGGTAGCATGCCCCCAACTATTTAACCACAATAGCGCTGCTCCGAGACGTGCAACTCCGCGATGACACTTCCGCCGCCCTACGCACTGTTCTGAGATTGTCATCAGTACCCATCATATTGGTCATGGTCGGCGACGGCGCCATGGCCCCGAAACAGTTCAAAATCGACCGCAAGAACTTTGGCGGGCACTACGACGTGCGATCTACGACGGACGAGCAGCTCTACTTTGTCGATATGTGGAGTTTTGGGTCCGGAAAGCCAGATTTGACCCTGCATGATGGCCCCGACAACAAGGCACCCATCGTCGCCGTGTGCCACATGCCTGCGCTTTCAAACAGCTTCAAGATAGGCCTCGGCGATCCAGTGCGTCTCGATGCCATGGTATGGGAAGACCTCGCCAAGGAGCGTCTCACGCAGGCGGGATGGAGGTGGGCGACGGAGCTGCTCGACAAGGGCACGAGGACCGATCTGGTCTGGAAGCGCACCAAGTCCGCCGCCGTCGAGGGCATGACCGTGCCGTCGATGAGCTCCCGAAACTTCAAGCTCCAAGAGGCGCAGAAGACGGACGTGCTCGCCGTCTTCACCAGCGAGAGGACGTATCGGACGTGCGGCGTGCTGCAGGTCAATGTAGAGGGCGGGCGAGAGTTTGAGCTTATGGTGCTGGCGACGTGCCTGACATTGTACGAGGAGGCGCGGCGCGAGGCCCAGCGGTCGTGGTCGGCCGGATCGTAGGCGAGTCTTGTATGGTATGGTATACTGTCAATGCCATGCGTCCGTCCAGTCGCAGACACGCTGTCCGGGCGACCTCCCTGTGACGAACTGATGAGCTGATTCGCGTCCCATCCTCGAGACCGGGTCTGTGGTAGTGTGCGTCGCTTGCGGGTCGGTGCGAGTCCTGGGAGGATGGGACTGATATTTCCTCGAACGTCGTTGCCGCATGCACCTGCTCCCGCTGGAGTTCCGACTGTAACGATGGTGATCTCCGCATCGCCCCTTCACCGGTTTGGCGAAATCGTACGCGAAAACCGTGGCTTTCTGCGCTGATGTAGAGGGTACAAAGCATACTCGTCGGTGTTCGCCTTCCATGGTCATGATGTACGAGCTGAAGGGCCATCGCTGCCTGGTTGGTGCTTCAGGGGGCGGTGCCGTTCCGCGGCCATGGCGTCTTGTGTTCCGAGGCAGCTGCCAGAGCTTGAAGGGCTGTTGATGACGCCGAGGAGGGAAAAAATGGTCGTATCCAGGGCACCGCTACGGCAGTACGTGTGCCAGAGTCGCGCGACGCGTGCCTTGCGGCTTCTCGCGCCGCCAGTGAAGCTGTCGATTAACAAGCTGTCAAGTGGAATCGACCTCCGGCGACCGTGGTGGATGGGTGGCAGCTTTGGGGTCAGTTATGGCCTAAATGGCCCCCCCTCGTGTCGCAGCCAGCAACACCTTGAAGGTGCGCAGGATCATCACGCTCTCTTGGTGACGTGGCCATGCCGGGAGCTGACTGGAATGCCGCAGCGTCGCTGCCGGGAGGGAATGGGACGGGCCATATTCATATTGTAAACACGTCAGTAAAATTAGCAGCTTTTCGGCCCACATTACGGGGGGTCGTATCCTCCTGAATGCAGTCATTGCTTGGCCCATCACGATTTGAGCAGCGAGAGGGCTGCTGGGATTGACAGCGTCTGGCCGCCCTCCAGTCCGGACTCGAGTCCCGGATCCCCGACGAGCACATAGCATTCCCACCTGTCGAAGCACCATGTGGGATGGCCGGCCGCTCATTCGTACTCCGTACAGAATACGGAGGCATCTGAGACCTCGCTATGGCCCTGGAAGCCGCCACGCTCCCCACGGCCGTCCACCGTTATCACTCAGTCTGAGGTTGCCATCCAGTCGGGGTCTCGGACACACGCAAGCCACGGGGTAATGACGACAGTGGTCAGCGCCCTCGGAGCAGGTCCATCGTTGTCTATTGGATGAAAAGCCGTCTAAAAGCTCCCGAGCCTGCTATTGGCGTCTCCGCGGCGCCCGCTTCTCGTCTGGGTTTGATCGACAGAGACAACTGCCATCTCAATACACCCACACAGCATGCCATGCAAACAAACACCGACGACGCCTCGTCATGGTCACGACTCGAATGATGGCTGGTTGGTCATGAAAGCCTACGAGAACGGCCATTTTTTTTTTTCCATTTTGCGTTTGAAGTGGATGTGGCGTTTTTGCTAAACGTGCACTCAATCCTGCCGCCAGGCCTATTTGGCCATCTACTCGTGCCTGCTGGCCGGGCATTCGACAACCGCCCCCCAAATATCGCCTAGAGTCCACATTCCACATGGTTGCAACCCCTCTTTCTTGTTCTGCCTGAGGTACCCCAAAAGCGCACTGGCTGCTGTGTCGGTGCTTGTGCTGGACATGACCCAGGGGCCTGGCGTCAGCATTCACCCAGTAAAGAGCCGCTCCAATGCTTCACGGCAAGTAACCTCTGGTCCGCAGCTACCCCGGGCGCAAGTTTCCGTCGAAGAAGCATGACTGTACGTTCAGGAGAGACCTTGGGCGCAGCTATCATGGTGGGGACCGGCATGAAAGGAGGAGTTGAGGCGACGTCTCCTAGAACCAACCAACCCCCCTCCCCAGCGTACGGGCAATCCACAAAGTCGCAATGACATTGCGCTCTTTGCCCAAGGAGACATCCGCCCAGTCTTCTCGAAGTGGTTGCGGCTTCTGAGTGCCAGACGCCCCTCAGTGCTCTCGCGTCGGCTGACATGTCCTGTGACGTAGCCGTGCGCGAAGCGTCCTCGACATGGCCATCAGTGCCGCAGCAAGTGGGTATTCGAGGGTGTGATTGCTCTTGGGCCTTGGCCGCGGAAGGACTGTGTAGCCCCTGGCACCTCCAGAAAGATTCAGACACCCAAGTATGACCGTTACCTCCCCGTAATCGACCATGGGAGAGCCATGCCCAGTCACTCCTTGCACCACAACTCGACTCTCGACGGACCGACCCCAAACATGACCATTACTTCGATAGTAGATGTCGACGTGTTCGATGGCGCTGGCATCCGCCGCATAGTCAACCAGTGCTTCGAGGGGAGCCCGGGAAACGTGATAGAGCCGCGGACAATGGCCGACGTGACCATCGACGGCACCGGCTGCACGCTGATGCCGGGTCTCATCGACTCCAAGGTCGACGCCAACGCGTCACCAGCGGCGCTGCCGTCCTTTGCGGCGAACGGCGTCACCACCATCATCGACTTGAGCAGCACGAGCGCAGAGAACCGGGCCATGCGTAGGGAGTCCCGGAACCCGAAACTGCCATCCTACCTCGGCACTGGGTGCGTCATCGGGTCTGAAGCAGCAGCTTCAGGAGGAGCATTCCCATTCCGAACGGTACGGGGCGTGCGGACGCCCGTAGACGCGAAGCGCCTCGTGGAGGAGCTCGTCGCCGACCCCATACGCGCCGATTACATCAAGGCCATCGCGGACCAGCCGGGGCTGGACCAGGAGACCCTGGCCGCCGTCGTCACCGCAGCGCACAGGAGCGGCAAGCTCGCCATAGCTCACGCGTCCCAGTGCCAGGCGTACGACGCGGCGCTGCTCGCCGGCTTCGACGTCGTCACGGCCGTGCCGATCGACGGACAGCTGGATGCGGTCACGGTCCAGGGCCTCGCCGACAAAGGAGTCGCGGTGGTTCCCACGCTGTGCTTTCTCAACCAGGCGCTGCAAGACGGCGCCAGCTCCGAGCGGGCCTATGACCACGCCGTCGTCGCGGTGAGGCAGCTGTATCAGGCCGGCGTCCGCATCTGCGCGGGGACGGTCGCTAATCATCAACGGGGCATATCCATCCCCTTTGGGACCAGTCTTCACGACGAGCTGGAGCTGCTCTCCAGGGCGGGCCTGTCGAACCTCGACGTCCTCCGAGCCGCTACCTGCGTGCCAGCCAAGGTATTCCGGCTGCACGACCGGGGCGTTGTCGAGCCCGGCATGAGGGCCGATCTCGTGCTCGTCCAAGGCAATCCGCTGTCCGATCTCACCGCGACGAGGAGGATTCGGCAGGCTTGGATCGAGGGAGTCAAGGTGGATGTTGAGGCGATGCTGGAGACGGAGCGCAAGGGCGAGGCTCATGTGCAGCGGGATGATCGCGGCGCCAACTTCGGCGCGTAGCGCAGACTGCAGACCGCGTTGCGTGCTAGGTAGTCAAAATATCAGGGACCCCCGGGCGCCGCCGCCACGGTACGCGGCTTCAAATTTGAGTTCAAGGGTTTGGCACTTTGTAGTCCCTGCCGTCTGTGCTGGTGCCACGCTTGTTGGTGTGGTGGGTGGCCAGCCACCTGATCACCGTTTCACCCCGCATATGTCCCGTGGACGGCGCGCTGTGAATGGTTGCAAATTAGACGTTGGAGAGGCTGCATTGTAACTCGTCTCGCTAGGAGAAAATTCCGCGGATTTTCGCCCACGGGTGACACCGCAGCGAGTCATCCTTTGTCGACAAAGTCCGGTCGAGGGTCGTGTCAAGTTGACGTCACGGGCCAACGGGTGAGGAAAACATAAATGAGGAGCCAGGCCGGTCTGGTAGGCGACCAGTGAGTGCTCCTGATCGACGGCAAAGCATTCTTTCCAGGGCCACGCAAAGCCCCTAGGCTCGAGATGCAGCGCAACCGCGCAGATTTGGGCAGGCAGCTCCTCCCCAGACCCCAGGCCCCCGGGCCAACCGGACCAGGGGGCTCCCCTCCCGGTGGCGAGGCTTCTTCTCAAAGGCCAAAGAGAAGCCAGGTCAAGTTAGCATGCGAGCGTAGGTGCATTCATTCATCCCATCCCACGAGTAGTGCAAAGACTTCTGCTCAGGTGCTAAAATGCCCCCGAGGCTGTCGAAAGCGTAAGGCCAAGGTCGGTAGACTCACAGTCCGCCGTGCTCGTGCATAGGGGCGTACATTTGATGTGCTGACGCGCGCTGTGCGGCAGTGCGACGGCCATAGACCGGCATGCCGCTCGTGTCTCTCGGCACGGGCCAGGTGCGAATATGCTGGCCCGAGTTCGACGCTCAAGCAGCGTTTGGTGGAGCTGGAGGATGCATACGCCCACGTCAAGAAGTCATATGACGCCATACGCAAGTCTGCGGAGCAGGGCACAACACATTTATTAGATGGGCCAACTCACCATGGGGCCTCCCACAGCTCAGGAGGCCATCACTCTCTGGCTGATGGCGAGACGAACGGGCCACCAAAGACAACCTCAGCAGGTGAATCAAGTCGACGTCCGATGGTCGACGGAAATCCTTCGTCGTCCATACTCGCTTGGCATCCGGTGGACAGCGGGACGGCCGTTCCACTGTTATCGCGATGGACAACAGTAAGTAACGACGACGGCCTGCTCAACCATCTGTTCCGGCTGTTCTGGACCTGGGACCATGCTTTGGCTCGGATTCTGCATCGTGGCCTTTTGCTCGACAGTCTCACCGCAGATCCGGGACCGACGGCCCGGCGGTCAACCGACTTTTGCTCCGAATTCTTGATCAACGCGATCCTTGCAGTTTCAGCGGTGCGTGAAAACGAGTGTGTGTATACTGCCTCGTGTGCTCGCTAACATGAAAGCGAGGCAGAGTTCTTATCACAAGAGCGACGACTACGGGAGCTCGCCTATTCGCGGCAGCGCGTTTGCCGAGGAGGCGTTTCGACTGCTTGGCTTCCACCAGGAGCGCGTCCAGGTGTCTTTGATGCAGGGCGTGGCTCTGCTCTCACACCATGAGATGGCGTTTGGTGATTCGCAGCTTGGGGCAAGCTTGTTCTTCGATAAGCTGAGCGCGCTGCAGTCCTCTTCGGGGGTCCTGGATGGGCCGTCATGGCTTTTCCACAGCCACGCCGGCTCGATGGCACAGGCTGTCCGTGAGGCTATGATATCCATCGCCAACGGCTTCCACTGCCTCGACGTGTAAATACCAACCGCTCGGTTTGGTCATGAAAAAAGTACAGTTTGAATGCTGACAGGGACGGTCACAGGAAGATGAGCGTGATTGCGAATCGCTCCTCGACTTCACTAGGTCTCTCTGGAGTGCTGCCGTCTCAGGCTGAAGACATATCCTCACTTTGGATGCCATACCCTCTCTCGACGGAACCGCGGTTGTCCTACAGTGTCTACGCCCTCACAGCCGAGTACGGGCTCACTCGACTGGCCAACGAGTTTATCTTAGGAATCGAGGAAACCTTCTCGAGTCCAGTCCCGGACTATCGCACCTCCAAGAGGCTATACGACCGCTTGTTAGGATGGAGGTCTTCAACCCAAGACTTATTTAGGGCCCAGACCACACTGCCTCCGGCCTGGGCTAGCTTGCTGTAGGTTCTATTTCTGTCTGCCTACGAATGGACTTGTGCTGATTGGGACAGCATCTGGTTTGACTTGGTTTGCATCAAGCTCCTCGAACCGTACATGGGCCTGTCGTTCCTGGAGTTTGACGGCGGTGAAACGTCTCGGTCTGTCTCCCAGTCGCACTGCGAAAATCTCATCTCCTATCTTTGGCACTATCGCACCGCGTTTGGGATGCGGCTAGAGTGCTGGATGGTCTACGCCTGTCACGCGGCCGTTTCGACTCTTCTGCTCAATTTGCCCCTCCCCGGTCCGCACGAGCAGGCTCTCTCTCGCGGATGCGAGTTACTGTTCGAGATGGGAGAGTATATGCCCCGGGCAGGCGAACTTCTCCTGACTCTGGAAGAGGATGCCCGGACCAAAGGGGTCGACGTACCAGCCGCGTGTAAAACCTTTGTCGAGGCGGGTGCCTCACGGGCGAGACGCGTGCACATACGAAACGTCACGCCTCTCGTATATTCCCTGACAAACGAGGCGGTTCCTCTGAGGACGTGTAGCGCCACTTTTGCAAGTCAGATAGAGAGATTGGAGGAGGAAGACTGAGGGTCTACTAGCTATTACTGCCTCCGATGTGGTCATTGTGTCTGGTTTGTGCCAGCCACACGAAGCGAAGGGGAACTTTTCTAGAGTCGGGCCATCGGATGGCCTGCGCAGATTGAACCCATGGAGCGCCTTGCAATTAAGCATCGAGCTAGACAATGCTCAGTAATATTGATGTAGTGAATCTGAAGAGATGACCAATTTAAGCGTGAAAGGCACTGGCTATATGTAACCAGTGGTGTGCATTCAACAACAACACGTACCTGAACTTGAGCACAGCTCCAACACAGCTTGACGGGAAAGCAAGGGCAAAACATTGATATGCTAAAATACACTTAAAAAAACATCGAAACGTAGAAGAAAAAAAAAAGGAACAAAAAACATACAACAGCCGGTGTTCGCTGGTCGTCACCGACCCAACTACTAATCTGCCGGTCAGTGGCTTGACGCACGGAGAGCAAACGGGATCCAGTATTCTACACTGCCTGTGGTCGTATGTGCTAGTCAGGTGAAGCTATTCGACTTATATCGGTACTGTGTGTGTTCAGGCTGGGGGCATTAGGCTGGGTTTGCGGCCACAGTTGAGGTCGAGTCTTCAACGTGGAACTTCTGATCAACATCAAACATTCCAAGCCTCGCACTTCCCGTCCAGTCGCTTGGGGATCATTTGTGGACCTCCAGACGGTCAAACCTCGTATCCATATGTCAAGGGGAAGCGCTGTTGGGCCTGCCGTAGCGTACCGGGCTCGGGTCGGCTGAAGTTGGGCTAGGTGCCGCTACCGAGCTGTGACAACCTCAAGCTCGGAATGGAGACGAAGCAGTCCAGCATACCATGGGTTACCGCGCCGGATTCCCGCCCTGTTGGGTCGGCGGTGCCTGTGCTCAGAGCTTCTGTTACCGATAAAAGACGCTGCAGTGCATCATGGTTAGGAACCAACAGCGTCTGTGCTTGGCCCAATTCAACAGCGAGTTTTCATCAGCCAAGCGATATTGCGCAAATTGGAGTCTGCCCTCCGTACGGACTTCTACTCGACCTATGTGTAGACCAACAGCACCTTGAAAATACGATCCGAGACTTCTTTGAACGGCGAGTTCCTCGAGCCCTGTGTCGAAGCATATTGGGGTGAAGGCGCTCACGCGACTTGTCGTGTAACTGTAATGCAATTGGTGAAACCTTTCCCTCCCTCATGCCGGGCCCCAAACTCACTGGCCCAAACAAGCCGCCAGTGAGCGACCGGCCGCGCGCCAAGGATGGAAGTTGCACTGCCTTGATGTTAGTTGTATCCGGATATCGGGCAGCGAGCCCCGGGAAGCTCGGGCCCGAGGGAAGGGCCGTTGGAGGACGGCATGGATTCTGCGACCGAGCTCATGACCGGCACCCGGTGCGACGCAAATAAGTTCCGTCGTGTGTGACGCGAGTTCATGCGGAAAGGCATGTGGTTCACGACTCTGCCATCTGGTGGCAATCCTTTGCTCCCCACATTCTTCGCTTCTCGGGGTACCAAGTACGGACTACCAAGTACTCAGCTCTCAGATATTTACAAGACACTGCGAGTCGCACACGAATGCCCCTTAGAGTCCTCATCTCCGGCGCGGGCGTCGCCGGCCCGGCGCTCGCATTCTGGCTCGCCCGCCTCGGCCACCGATGCGTCATCGTCGAGCGCTTCCCGACCCTGCGCGCCAACGGCCAGCAAATCGACCTCCGCAAGCAGGGCATCGAGGCGGCACGGCGCATGGGAATCCTCGAAGCCATTCGCGGGCATGTCATTGAGGAGCTGGGTATCAGGGTCGTCGACTCGGCCGGCCGCCAGAAGGCGCTGTTTGCGCGCATCGACGGCGACGCGGCCGGCCGACAGGGCTTCACGAGCGAATTCGAGATCCTACGCGGCGATCTCGTCCGAATACTGGTCGACATCACAAGTGACACGGTCGAGTACCGGTTCGGCGTGTGGGTTGACTCGTTTGACCAACGGGATAATGGTGTCCAGGTTGCCTTCTCGGACGGGGCCAGCGAGGCGTTTGACCTGCTCGTGGCAGCTGACGGGCAGGGATCGCGGATCCGCAAGATGATGCTCAAGGACGAGCCCGAGCTGGACGTCAGCCGCAACCTGGGCGTCAACATGGCCTACTTCAACATCCCGCGCCAGCCCGAGGACCCAGACCTGGCCATCAGCTACACGGCGACCAAGCAGCGTTTCGTGCTCGTGCGCTGGCACTCCAAGACCGAAGGCCAGGTCAACCTCGGCACCATGGCGCACGCAGAAGAGTTCGAGACGGCCCTGCATCAAGACGCGGCCACACAAAAGGAGCTCTTCGCGCGCATCTTCCAGGACGCGGGCTGGGAGGCGGAGCGACTCGTCGACGCGATGCACCGCTCCGATGACTTCTACGCGCACCCCATGGTGCAGGTGCGTACGGGGCTGTGGTCCAAGGGCAGGGTCGTCCTGGTAGGCGACGCAGGATATGCGCCCACGCCGCTGACGGGCATGGGCACGAGCCTCGCGCTCATGGGGGCGTACGTCCTCGCGGGAGAGATCTCCAAGAGCCCGGATGACTTACCCGCCGCCTGCAAGGCGTACGAACAGGAACTACGCCCGTACGTCGAAAAGACGCAGAAAATCCCCCCGGGCCTGCCGGGACTCGCGTATCCCAAGGGCGAGTTCGGCGTCAAGGTTATCAACACCCTGTTGGGGCTCACGACGACGCTGGGCCTGGATCGCGCGTTTCAACACTCGATTCTCAAGTCCGAGGACCCATACAGGCTCCCCGAGTACCCGGCTTTAGGGTTGTGAGCGAACATGGTAATGGAGGGAAAATTTCATTGTTCTATAGATTGAAACGCCTGTTGCATGTACTTGGCCCAATGTATACATCTATTTCTATTAGTCGCGCACCAACCGCAAATCGTTCTTCACTTGCAGACACCAATGTCTTCAAGCCAATCCAGAGCTACCTGGTTCAGCAGCTGTGACGCGCCGACCTGGCAGTGCTCGCCCGCGCCATCCTCAGCCGTAAACAGGTGATGTGTCGCACGGCGGCCCAGCTTGTCCGCCAGCTTCTTCGCCTCGCCCGGGAAGAAGGATTCGTTCTCGGCGTCGCCCACAAACACGGGGCAGCGGATCTTGTCCACCACTCCCTCGAGCGAGTAGGCCTGCACTTTGGTGATCCACTCCGACGGCGACTGCACATTGAACGACCAGAGGCCCTGCCCGATACCCCAGCGGGCCGGTGTCGGCGTCGACGGGCTGTTCAGCAGCCCCTTGATGGTTTCGTCCACAAACGTGTAGTTGCCCTGGCGCCACAGCTCCGTGAGCTGGGGGCCAATCTGGTGGAGAATGACTTCTCCAAAGTTGTAGAGGCCGTCGATGGCGAGAACGGCAGCGATGCGGTGTTCGAATGCGGCGGCGCGCGGGGCGAGGTATCCGCCAAAGGAGTAACCCATCAGCGAGATGGCCTTGGGGTTTACCTCCTTGCGGCTCACCGCGTAGTCGACCACCGGCGTAACCACCTTCTCCCACTCCGGAATGAAGCCCAGATTCTGCTCGCGGCGCACCGTAGGGTGGCCGGGGCCCTCAAAGGTGATGACGTTCATGCCACGCTGCAGCGCAGCCTCGACCATGACGTGGTAGAGCTCCTCCTGCGCGCCGTCATAGCCGTTGCACATGATGAGAGTTGGCCGGGGCTCCTTGCGACCGGAGCCGTAAAACACAGCCGGGATCTTGAAGCCGTCGCCCTGGAGCGTGACGCGCTGGCCAGGGACGGGGAGAAGGGCGATGGCCTTGTTGAATGCCGCAAGGTGCTTCGCCCACAGCGTGTTGATGCGAGGGTCGGACCAGTTTCCGTGGAGGAAGAAGTCTGCCGAGCGATAGTAGGTGGCCTCGCGGAAGCGGGCGTTCCTCGCCGACACCGGATGCTTGTGTGCGTCGATGGCATTCGCAATCTTGTGCACACGATCGGCGGCTTTGGAGAAAGCCCTGTAGAAGCTCTCAAAATCGCCTGGCTGGATCTCAGCGGCAGCGTCCAAGACTTCGCCGACATCCGAGCCCTGATAGGGCGCCACGGCGAGCACACGGAGGATCTCGTAGTTGAAGGTAACGTCACTACTTAACTGTAGCATTGTGTGGTTTTGTGAAGGACTCGGGTGAGTCGAATTGCGAGAGGAAATAGATCGAGGAGCGCCCTCTACAAGATGAAGTAGAAGCAGGAAGAGTATAGCTTTGAACACCATGGTTGCTCGCTGTGACGCTCGTCTAGATTTGCGGAGTTTAGGGTATAGACTAAGTGAAGATTGGAGAGGATGCCGGGAGTTATGGGCAAAGACACAAAGAGCATCTTGAGGCCAACGGAGTTTTATATACACTCGTCCCAGTTCATGATGAGTGTCAAGCCTCATGAACGGTAATCCATTCGAACCGTCAGAACGCGAGGGTGACGACTGTCGACAACCTCTGAGCCCCAGCGTTGCGAGAACGATTTCCTAATTGGGCACTTGCGAGAAAGGATTGTCTAACCGTTTTTGGCGAACCCGAGCACGATGCCCATAAGCAGAAGTGGCCGTGCTGCCAGTGCTTATTATTTTTCGGCCGATGTCCAGGACTTAACGTCATCAGCCTCGGACTCGGATCGTACTTTGGTCTTGTCCAGCGGCCAGCGCAGCACTGGAAGCCAGCGTGCATGCGTGGATAGCTCGTCAGCAATGGCGAGGACCTCTTGCGCCGGGGCCGGGCCGATCCACCATATGTGCTCATAGCTATGCAGGAAGGCGAAGTAGTAGGCTAGCAGTGCAAGTGCTCTCGGCTGCCGCTCGTTGACGAGGTCGAACAGGCGCCTCCGGACTATCATGGGAAAGCAAACAAGGAGCCTACACACGTGGCCGTCGGGCTCTCCCTCTTGCATGGCGCATTGCACGATACCGAGAAGGTACGACGCCTGCCGATAGGCATCCAGCGACTCGGGGTCCCAGGGATCTGCATCGCCCTTCTCTCTCGTGAGCAAGGCGTCGAAGGTAGGCGGGATGCGCTTGTTTTCTTGCACATCATACTCCAGGGCGTAGGGGCTCCGGATCAGTTTATAGGCCAGCGAGTCAGGCCGCTTTTGGACAACGTCCCATGCCTTTTCGTAGAGGGCAATGGCAGTGCCGCAGATCATCAGCCACTCGGACGGGGGGAGTAGGGTTCAAGAGGCCGCGTCTGGAGCGTAGCGTAGGCGCAAACGCGAAGCAGGCTAGATGTCATGCAGATGTCGTCGACATTTTGGGCGCTAATGGCCTGCAGCGATGCCTGGTGCTCGCGCAGAGCCATGGCCAAGTATCGACGGTGCACGTCCAACGAGGCAGCAACCGACAGACCGTGGCCATTCTGGCAACCCTGATGCAAGGCGGCCATGGAATACATGGAGTAGAGCAGAGCGTCGCAGCCCAGAGATCGCTCGGGTACTGCGTCGGCAAAGAGCGGGCGGGTCAGGTCGTCGATGGCGATGGCGGGCCCGGTCCTGGCGACATACTGGCGCATGAGGCCGGCCTCGAGCAGGCGGCGCTCACGGGTCTCCGGAGGGTCGGGCTCGGCAGCGCGACTCGGCAGGTCGGCCGTGACTTTGGCGCGCTGCGCAACAATCCTGCGGCGGCGCGAGTCTGGGGCGCCGGCGGCTTGGCCTGCGTGCGGCGCCGGCGCCTGCGCGGGGGGCCTGTCATGCTTGTAGACACAGGCCGTGCCGTGGCGCCTGCAATGCTGGCACTTGGGGCGCTGCTCATTGCACTGACGCAGTCGCGAAGCTATGTTACCGTGCTGCTATTTACGGACGTCTCAGGCCATCCGCCAAGCGAGGGCAGGCGGCGCGAGAGAGGAGAGAGGGAGGGACCCAGCGAGGGATCCAGAGAGGGATCCAGGGAGAGACCGCGGGGGAGGGAGCTATGGACGCACCTTGACCCTCCGTAGCTTGCAGCGGGTGCAGCCGAAGCGGGACTTTTTGCAGTTGAGCTTGGGCGCGCGGACGACCCCGTCGGCGGGCTCGTCCAACGTGTACACGCCGAACATCGGCTCGGCGAGTCAAGGCAGCGCCCGTGAGGTGATTGATGAATCTGATTGAGAGGAGTCAGGTGATGGAGGAGGAACTGGCGGCGGGCGGCGCGTGGCCGAAGGATGGAGGATTCGAGGTTGGCTGACTCAGGAACCGACGCAGGAAGGCCGGTATCCGAAAATGTCACGTGTAGGAGGCCACCGCTCCAAGGGAAGGAGCTGCCGCCCAATTTTTGTCCACGCACGACACGAGCGACACGAACACCATCACCACCACCACCCGCCCAGCCCAAGGCCTGAGACAATGAAGCCACCACGCCAGCGGCCCGACGGAGCAATCCAAATAGAGCTGGCCTCGCTTGCTGGCCCAGCAGGGTATGGCCCGGCGACGCTGCGATTGGCCTTGACGGCGGCCGAAAGCGGTAGCGCTCGGCGTCTCGTGACCCGGCTGCCCACCGACAATCACATCTGCTTTTACGACGTATGCGGTGTTGGGCGGGCGGGTTGCCACCGCAGCAGTACGGAGCTTGGGAGGACCATCCATCCCATTCGAACCGGCCGCTTGCGGTGAGCCCGTCTGACGCGATGCAGGACAGTAAAACCGGATGAGCTCTGCCCACCTCGGCGTGCGGGTGGGTGCAGACCCCGGTCCCAGCTGGGAGTGGATTCAGCCATGAAGGATCCCCGGAGAAGCTCCAGCTGCGAATCAGCGGACGCCATGCGGTCCCGCGATTAGGCAAACGCCAAACGGACTTGGCACGGCTTCGAGAAGACCCGCGGGCGGTGGATCGAGGTTGATGGTGCTGCGGCTACCCCGGCCAGAGGCGCCGTGAGCAGGCCCGTTCCAGCCCGTGGACGGAGATGGCGAGCGGGGTGCGGAGAGGCGTGGCCCCAGATCCCAAACCAAGACGCGAATGGATGTGCGTTGGAGCAAACCACCGGCGTGTGCGGAAAGGAGGGGGGCTCTTGACCTCTGACCGTTGCGCAGCGACGACGACGACGATGACGACGGCCCAGCCATGTTGTTCGCTTGCCGGCGATGGGTCGGCTTGAGCTTGAGCGAGGCGGCGCGCCGGCAACCAACCGAGCATGGCAAAAACACGTCATGTTGGCCGCCCGCCTGGTCAGTCCCTCGGCGCCCCCTTCAAGTCGGGCCGCGAGACGCCAGTCGTTCGTTTGCCGGTCGGTACTGTATTTTTGTCGACCCCAGCAGATCGACGAGCCAGGGCAGGGAACTTGGCTTTCTCGGCTCTCCGCACCACTGCCGGTACCCGCAGTGTCCGCACCATAATTCAGCCCCCAAGATGGCGCCAAAGGGCGCTATTGTGGAGCGGATTCAACGTCCGTCTCGGCCTCGCGCGAGTTGCGCAATGACTCGTTCGAGATCTGCCTGGGGTCTGCTCCATCCAGACCTCGCGAGGCCTTCATCTCCGGGTCGCCCACCAAGAGCCCAATTGTGCCACATCCCCGCATCACGCCGCCCTCTAGTGGTGAGAAATGCTGCTGCCTGCGGATTGTTGGATGAGGTGTCCATTCACGACAAGGGGGTGGCGGCCGCCTCCACTGCAGGGCGCCGCATGGCGCGTTGGCTGCAGCCCTCGAACCGCCCCCGACGCCGCGGCAGGCAGGAACCTCTCCTCGGGCACCCTGCCCTGGCGCCACTAACACGCCGTCGCCCTTCCAAGGTTTGCTGCCCCGTGGTCGCCCAGGTTTCTCGACGTCGGAGCTGTTAGAGCAGGTGCCGGCACTTGGACCACGTGCGTACTTCACTAACACGCAGCCGGAGCCATGTCACGCCTCGCCCGTGGCCCGCCATCAGCCCGGCGGCGTCCAAAAGCAAGCGTTGGCTTGCAGCATGACATGGGGGCCGACGGCTTCCAGGAGTGCTGTGATGGACGGCACGACAAGCCACCACCCCCGGTCAGCCAGGACCGGATCAGGCTTGACGGGAAGCTTGGGGATCGAGCCCAGTCGCGTTGTGGCCCGGGCCTCCAATGCTGCAGCCACCTGCGTGATTCCCTCGTTTCGACCTCGCTTTATTATTTAACCCATGCCCTGCCTGCCTGCCTCTGGCCAGCTCCTCGTATGCCCTCATCCCGCTCTGCATTTCGCTCGTGCAGTCGCGAATTTTTAAACGACCAAGTAATTCGCTCGCACCATGTCTGACCACGACCGCAAGGTTGCCGAGGAGCGAGACGAGGCCGTGTAAGTCGTCGACCCTTCCCGCTCTCGCAGCGTTCCATTCCTGTCTGAGACTCGCCGCTGACGAGACGAGCAGCGTCTACGCCAGCAAAGAGGCCATTGACTATGAGGGTCAGCGTCGCAAGGTGAGCCTCGCAGAGAATCTCGAGGGTGAGATCCAGAATCCCCTTCGAGGCATCCCGCGCGAGGCTCTCCTTGAGAGAGTCACCAAGTTCCAACAGGACAAGGGCTTGCCAGCCGATCTTCTCCCCATCCTGCGCAAGGGTGCCCTCGTCGCGCAGGACCCCGCCGGCTTTGAGGCCATCGACGACCTCGACGAGGACGACAAACGTGTTCTCAGGGAGGAAGTCACCCACCGCTGGAAGCACCCATGGTCTCTTTACTACACCATCTTCCTCAACTCGATTGCCGCCGCCATTCAGGGCTGGGATCAGGTAGGCCGCCCCCCCGCTGCCATTGTGTGATTTGTTTTTCAGTACAGTGCACTGAGACATCGCTTAGACTGGCTCCAATGGCGCCAATCTGTCTTTCCCCGTGGCCCTGGGCATCCCAGACTCAGCTGGCTCCTCTTGTGGGCCCGTCGCCAGCGAAGGCACTTGTGCCAAGAATAGCTGGATCATTGGCCTTGTCAATGCCATGCCCTATATCACCATCTGCCTATTGTAAGTTGCCTTCATACCGTTAATGGTGAGTTCAACTCTGACTAAATAGCGCCGGATGGATTTCCGATCCCATGAACGACTGGCTCGGCCGCCGCGGTGTTATTTTTGTGGCCGCCATCTTCTCCCTCCTTGCTCCCTTTGGCATGGCGCTCTCCCAGACCTGGCAGGAACTGCTTGTTTGCCGGTGAGTTGATATTCCTGCATGCGCGCCCAGCACAAGGTCTAATCGGTGCCTGCAGCATGCTCCTCGGAATCGGCATGGGCTTGAAGGAGGTGACCGTGCCTGTCTTCTCGGCAGAAAACTCCCCGGCCTCTATCCGTGGTGGCCTTGTCATGTCGTGGCAAGTCTGGACTGCTTTCGGTATCTTCTTGGGCACCTGCGCCAACCTTGCCGTCGGCAAGACCGGCGACATTGCCTGGCGCCTGCAGCTTGGCTCCGCCTTCATCCCTGCCGTCCCGCTCGTCATTGGCACCTACTTCTGCCCCGAGAGTCCTCGGTGGCTGATCAAGAAGAACAAGTTTGAAAAGGCCTGGCGGTCGCTCCTCCGACTCCGCAACACCCCTCTTCAAGCTGCTCGTGACATCTTCTACATCAACGTTCTCCTCGAGCAGGAGCATGTGCTCGTTGAGGAGGCTGGTCTCTCGGCCTCGAGCAACATGTTTACGCGCTTCATTGAGCTCTTCACCATTCCCCGCATTCGACGTGCCACTTGGGCCGCTGGTATTGTCATGATTGCCCAGCAGATGTGCGGAATCAACATTGTCGCCTTCTACAGCAGCACCATCTTCAAGCAGAGTGGCATTGACGACTACACGGCTCTGTGGGCCAGTTTCGGCTTCGGCATGATCAACTTCATCTTTGCCTGGCCCGCGGTGTGGACCATTGACACCTTCGGTCGTCGCGCTCTACTGTTGTTCACCTTCCCCAACATGTTCTGGACCCTGCTTGGTAAGCTCCCTGGGCATCATTTCGGATAAACGTATGCTGACGTGGCTAGCTTCCGGTCTCTGCTACCTCATCGAGCCGGACGTCGTGCACAGCACTGCCCGTATCGCCGCGGTCGCCACATTTGTCTACCTCTTTGCGGCCTTTTACTCTCCAGGTATGTTCCCGCAGTAGAAAGTGAAGAGAATGCTATACTAATTTGGCGAAGGCGAGGGCCCTGTCCCCTTCATGTACTCGGCCGAGGTCTTCCCCTTGTCCCACCGTGAGGTTGGCATGTCTTGGGCTGTTGCGACCAACAACTTCTGGGCGTCCGTGCTTTCCCTCACGTTCCCGCGCATGCTTTCTGCCATGAGTTCCACTGGCGCCTTTGGATTCTACGCCGGACTTAACCTCGTGGCCCTCGTGCTCATCTTCCTCTTTGTCCCTGAGACGAAGCAGAAGACGCTTGAGGAGCTCGACTATGTCTTTGCCGTTCCGACCACCAAGCATGCCGGCTACCAGCTCGGCACCGTTCTGCCTTGGTGGATCAAGCGCTACATCTTCCAGCAGAAGGGCGCTGTCTGCCCCGACCTGTACAAGGACGAGACACGGGGTGCCTACAAGGGGTAATTGCAGTGTAGGATGAAGGATGCCGTGGGCAGTAGCGGGGTGCTAATACCTGACTGATACCTGACCGATTTCTCTCGAGATACCTTCCCTAGGCACTGTCACTTCCTGTACCTATACCCCTCAAAGTTAATACCTGACATAATGTCCTCTGTTAAGGCTTTTACCGCTGTGCTTGTCTGCGAGCTATCTAAAGTTTTGTGCCTAGTGCCTGTGCGGCACAACTGCATCCATTTCGCCTGCTGGGTGTGAGGAGTCTCATCATTACGTGGACGCGGCCCCTGATTCCTTTGTCCCCACTTGCACCGTCTGCTTGTTCTTCCTGCGCTGAATAACGTCATCTATCCATCGAGTAACCGCGAGCACAAGGCCAGCGGCCAGAACGACAATGGCCACAGTGAAGCCGCGCCTGTAAAGCGGCTTGTCGTCCGCGCGGAAGATCTGGGCACCGTATATGCCCGCAATGTTGGCATTCATGATGACTCTGTTCAAAGCGTTAGCGCATGGTGCCGCTGCGACGACCAAACTCTCTTACCCTGCCATGGCAAGTGCGCGCTGCTCCGAGTCGTTGCAGGCGAGCGACAGCCATGCAATGTTGAGCGGATGCGAGAAGGTGCCAAACGTCTGCGTCCACACGACGCCAAAGTATCGCACCCCGCGGAGAGGGACTCTGGTGAAGGCGAGGTTGAAGATGTAGCCGAGCAGGTGGCAGAAGAAGCCAACGATGACGGTCTCGCCTCGACGGTTGCTGCGCGCGCGCGCGCGTGAGCTGAGCCCCGGAGTCTCGTATCATGATGGTATTACTTACTAGTGGTCTGAGATCCAGCTGAAGGCAAACGACATGGGCACCTGCAAGAAGAGACCGACCGCGGCCATGGCGTTGCTCACGAGACTGCCGAAGCCGAAGCTAGTGACGATGGAGGGGGCGTACGTGTCGAACGCGCGCTGAGGACCGTTGTTGCACAGCGTGATGAGGAAGTGTACCCAGATGCGCCAGTTGGTAAACTTGAAACGTCAGCACACATGGTCGTCCCTGCAATCGAAGTAGTGGCAGCTTACCGTCCGCTTGAAGGCGTCACCGCCGATGCGCTTCTTCTTGCGACCCTTCATCGGGTCATCGATCAGCACCCGCGTCTGCAGAATATGAAGCTCGCGCTCCGAAAACCACGACACGTTTGGCAAAAAGGTACTCCGCGGGTTCTTGAACGAGTCCGGGAGGAAGAACCCAAACACGAAGCCGCCCAGCACGGTGAAGGCACCCATGAGAGCAAACAACCAGAACCAGCCGGGCTGGCCGCCGACGCCGCGCATGTGCAGGATGCCAAAGGCGAGCAGCTTGGCCGACGCCTGGCCGATCTGGTTGCCAAAGTAAAAGACCATGACGCGCTTGGCCGTCTCGTCGCGCGTGTACCACGTGGAGAGGGTCCACAGGCCGCCGGGGATGAAGCCCGACTCGGTGATGCCGAGGATCAGGCGCGTGGCGATGAAGGCGCCGTAGCCGCGCTGGAACGCCTGGAAGGTGCTCACGATGCCGAAGAGGAAGAGCTGCAGCGTGAGCCACTTGCCGGGCCCGACGCGGTATAGGATCATGTTGGAGGGTATCTCGAACAGCACGATGCCTAGCGATAGCATCTGCTGGCCGACGTTGAACTGGTCCTGGTTGATGCCGACATCTTCCATGAACTTGTCGGTGATGGCGTTGGCCATGTTTCCGCGGTCGAGCTCTGCTCTCTCATGTCTGGTTAGAGGGCGTTTGGTGATGAGAGCCAGTCGGCATGATACGTACGGAGGCAGAAGAAGCCCAATGTCAGGATTGGCATGATAATGAGGTCCAGCCTGTTCGTCAGCGCCCGTCTTGTCGCGGACCGAGCCAGACGACGTACTTTCGCTTGGCTCTGCTCTCTTCCTCCCTAGTCCAGTCGACCTCCTGGGTGAGGATCGCCTCCCCATCGGCCGGAGCGGCCTGCACATGCAGCGACTGCTCTTTCGTGTTCGCCATTAGATACCGGCACTTGGGTGTACGGCTCTGGTCCGGTGTAGATCGCGGGGAACGGGGGAAAAAGGCTACAAGGAGCTGGGGCTGCTGGCTCCAGTCTGGTCCTACTACTCGGCGGCAACCCCCAAGGGGCGACGAGCGGCTTTATTGCCATGCGCGCAGAGCGTTGCCAAGACATCACGGCGATAAGCTTAAATCGAGCTCAGGGCCAAGCCGAAAGTGGATCAAAACGTGGCTGCGGAACAGAACGCCTCTTCTGGGCCCGCGTCGTCAGCACCGAATAGGATTTGTCCAGGCGTCGTCAATCTCTTGGCTCTTGGCATGTCGCCATCGCGCCTCTGCGTTGCACCATGCCTGCAAAAGCAGACAAAAATCGATCAAGGCACACGTATTTGATGTTGCGAGTTCACGGGAGACTATGAGACTTGGACATCAGTCGGGAAGGTGCAAGCGAAGCTAATCAAATGAGGTGGCGCAAGTCGCTTGCCATTTACACCGCTGCTGTCGACTCTGAGCTCGTTTGGACAACGGCTGCGATTCTAGAGCTTTGTTGGCTTGCCTGGTCGTTGCATGCCTCCTCTCCTCGTCAGTCTGGTGCCCGTGAAAGTTGAGAGCCATATGACACCACGTTCCATGTCCGCTTATAAACCTCGAAACGTTGCTCGCCTCGTCAACCGCGCTTTTATTGTGTGGCATTTTACAAATCGGTATTGTCATCCCGTACATGTACACATGCAGCGTACCCCATGCTTCCAACAATTGGGTCTGGTGCGACGCGGCTGAGGGACATATAGACCCTTGGCTGCAGGCCAGGACGAGGCGCAAGGCTTGGCGCTTGGCGCTTGGCCTCGACCGCAGAGATCAAGGGCATTCCGCCCCCGAACGAATAGCCATTGCGTGCTCCGAACCTGAGTGGCGGGCGCTGAGAATGATTCGGCAAGTCCTCGCATGAGATTATTGCCAATCTTTCAAGCTCGACCGTTGTCACATTGCATTGCATCATGGACGCCGCATCTGACAACTTCCCTATCTTTTTGGTCGTCAAGTCCAGCAAAACGAGTCAGTTTTCATGTGAAGGAGGCCGTGGCGGAGAGAAACCGGCCGCATCCGACCATGAAACGACTGTATTCAATTGCTGTAACCTTCTGAAGATTTGGGATTCTGTTTGGGTCGAATACTCGTTCTTGTCTCAGGTTTAAAATTGTTCCTATTCCATAACACTAAATAGCCGCCTTCAAGGCATCATGAGCACTCGGAGCTCAAGATGGTCTGAAGTGATGGCCTAGCCGCACGTGGTATCAGTTGATCCGAATAATCGGGACAAGTGTCTTGGTGGACCCCCCACATGACGCTGAGCAGTCTCAGGATGTCAAACGGTGTCTAGCTGAAAGACATGCGCAAGCAGGGAGTCGACAGCATGAACAACCAACCTCGTGGAACCGAACCCATCGTCTCACACTTTTCCAGATGTGACGTTTAATGCAAGGGTCGTCAGCCCTGGAGCCCTGCATGGGACCAACCTGAGCGGCTGGTGTGCTGTGTTTGACTACAATTGCGCAATATTGCTCGCCGACTGGTGGCTTTTCGTGCGGCCACAAAGCAGTTCGCCTAGGAGTCCTCCCCTTTTGGGTCTGCCTTTGTCCGGAGATCGACCCACCCCATCCCAAAAGAGACTGCAAAGGCTGCACAACTTGACGCAGCGAGAAGGTAAAACACTTTGCTGAATCCGTCTGTATACGCCTGTAGCAAGGCATCTCGGACTGGCCCCGCGGGAGCCAAGGCGCGCACCGCCTGACCGCTGCCACCAGCCGCGATAGCCGCTTCGGGACTGATGCCTGGAATTTTGGACGAAATGTCGGAACGGAGACTCTCCTGAAAGATTGTGTTGGCGACGGTAATGAAGATGGCACTGAATATATTTTGACAAAAAACGGCGAAGCTATTGCCCACGGCAGCCATTTTGCGTGGCAGGGCAGCCTGGATGGCAACAACTCCCTAAGACTGATCATTAGCGGCGATCGGTTTTGGGCAAGTGTAGAGAGCTGCCCGCTGACCATTTGTATTCCAGCGCCACGGGCGCCAAGAAGGATCTGATAACCAAGAACCTTGCCTAGCCCAGTATCTGGCTTCCAGGTTGATATGAGACCACAACCGATGGCCGTCACGGCGGCTGAGAAAAGGGCCCATATGATGTAATATCCGAGCTTCCTGACTAGGCCGCCAGCAATGAAGACGAAAATGAGCTGGGGCAGAATCGAGGCCAACATGTATACTCCGCTCATGGTCGGCGACAGCCCCTTGACAGATTGCAGGTATATGGGCAAGAAGTTGCTTCCGACAATGACAGCTAGCATCAGAAAGGCAAAGTTGAGAGCGCTCGACCACACAGCCTTTTGCCGCACCATGGCCCAGGGAATCATGGCATCGTCGCCCATGCGACTCTCCCAGTATATGAACACGATAGCCGTTACGCCCGCGCCGCAGAACAGGCCGATTACTTGTGACGACCTCCATCCATAGTCGCCGCTGCCAAATTGAAGCGCCAAAAGCAGCATTATCGATGCAGGAGCGAAGAGGGCGAAACCAATAAGGTCAAATCTGGGAAGCAGCGTTCGAATATAGGCAATCGTGGCAGGCTTCTTCGGCGTCTGGTCGGGGATGTGTGTCAGGACTATCAAGAGAGCGGCGAGTCCGCCGAGAGGGAGGTTGATGTAAAAGCCTGAGCCGGTTAGCATTCACTTTGCGTGTCAGGGAAGCAGACAGACGTACACCAGCGCCATGTGACGTGCTGAGTGAATATGCCACCAAGCAATGGAGCCAGAACGAGACCGATTTGTCCAACTGCAGCAGTCAGCACATCGGAGAAAAGACAATACTACACAAACAACCTGCCTCCCATTGCGAGTCCTGTATACACTAGGCTGTGGTCAGCATGCATCACAACTTAACTGTACGGCGCCCGTGCTTACTTGGCCGCGACTCCGGTGTACAAGCGCCCTGCACAATGGTAAGGCTTCCGTTGATGAGACCTGCCGCGCCGAGGCCAGCCACAGCGCGGCCGATGATCAACATGGTCGACGACGTAGCCGCGCCGCAGACGACAGACCCGATCTCAAACACGAGGAAGAACGAGAGATATGTCCACTTTTCCAAGTCATCAGTAGAGCCTGTCGCAAGGGGAGTGTTCTCACTGCAAATTCTCACCTTGGAACTGAAATAAGTGAGCAGCTTGCCGGTCAGAGGCTGGACCGTGGCGCTATGTACGATAATCAGCCACGACTCGCCTTCAAGGCTTGCCTTGCGGTCTTACCTGGCGAGCTGGTAGGCGCCGACATACCAGCCTACATCATCGAGTCGATGAAAGTCACTCGTGATTTGGGGAATGGCCTGATATTATTAGACAAACTCGTGATATCTTTGGGAAAAGACTAACCGTGCTGATAATGGAGATGTCGAGCATGGTAAGTAGCATAACCACTGCTACGCCGGCCATGACAAGGAGTAGTTTCGGCCCTCTGAGAGGTTGTGTGCTTGAGTCTGCCACGGGAAGCTCAGATATAGCTGTGTTTTCTGCGTGGCGATTCTGTGCTGTATTTTCATCCAAGTTTGACGCCTTCTTTTCCATCATGGCGGCCGCCATTGCTGGCGCCGGGGATAGCAATCTGCAGTGCTGTTGCCGTCTGGTCACTCTCTGGGTTGAAGTTTTGATCGCAAACGAGGCAGGAAATCATAGATGCCATAGCGACTGATAAACATTTTTTTCTGACCTCCATCCTTGATGAAAGCTCCTCCTTTGCTCTGAAGCCTCTCCAGTGCTGTGCTCGCGATATCAGCCTGAACACACACGAGGTGACATAAGAACCGTGGGCTTGCGCGGCAGAACCTTCCCGATCCAGGCAGACACTTGCACTCATTCGGAGATAAAAAAAAATGTGTCCGAAATGCTCCCGGCTACTCTCCCATATCTAGGGCTGCTTCAATCTTACACTGTGGTGGGTCCAGACTGAGGGTGAGATTCGAGCCTCAGGGTCGCTATGTACTATGGGAAAATATCGTTTGGACATCCCTTGTTGGTGCCCACTTTGCGTATTTCACGCCCGCGGACAGCGAGAGTGGCCTCGTTGTGCCTGTATTGATGACCAATTCATGGTAGCAATTGCGTGGATCTCCTACAACGTGCCACCGACCGAGAAAATGTCCGCGAACCACCAGTCGGTCAAGAAGTCCGTTGACAACATATCGTCTTGCTCCGTGGAGTTTACGCTTGGTATCGTCGCTCCGGGTATAGCACCCGCTTCCTCCAGGGCCCGCCGCCACGTGGGTGCCGTTGCTCTCAGGACTTCGGCTGTCCTCGTGAACATGTCGTCACCGCTAGTCTCCAGACCAACTGCTCCCGGAACAGCTGCGTAAAGAGCCGCGCATTGTTCGACTGCGCCGAACAGGTCGACTGTGCCCAATACCGCCGCGCGGTCACAAGCCGGGTCGTCGAGGAGCAAGAGGCGGTATAGAATGTGCGTGCTGCGGCTAAATTGGAGATGCAAGGGCATCGGGAGACAGAACGCTTCTTCCGGCGTGAATGAGAGGAAATTCTCGACACAAAGCTTGAGAGCCCCCAGGCATGAGTAAAACCATTCTGTCTTTTCAAAAATGACACGCGCAGGACGCCACGTGAAAAGGGGAAGCTCGTGGATCAAGGCTTCAACCATGGAGAGGTGCGACAAAACAACCCCTGTCAACTTGTTAGTGCTGGACCTCGTAATATTGATAGCCAATATTTACTGTTCTGCAGGACCTCCGGATGGGTTTTTCTTTTAATGTCCTCCAGCATTATCCGTAGCCCCTTAACGTAGAACTGAGGCTCTAATGGAGGAGACTCAATATTTCGCCATTTAGAAATCGAATGGACCTCCTCCATAAGTCTTAACAGGCGCGTAGTGGCCACCAAGACGGAATCACCAGGTGTCTCGGGCTCGTCTGCCAGGTATAGGAGGCAGGCTTCCATGTGTGCTGTCCAGCCGACTGGCTTGGTTCTCAGGAACCAGGCGATCCTACCCATGTCAGAAAGAATTTATGAACCAAAGGCTGGTGGGCCTTACGTCGCAGTAACCACGTAGCATCCTAGAATGGCCCGTCGCTCTTCGTTGGAGCGATTCACCGCGGGGACCACTTGTTTGATGGGGTGGCTATATGCCTTGCTGACGTTAATCTCCCGGCAGGGAATTTCTTGCGAGCCTCTGTCGAGCCTGAGGTCAAAGAGCAGCGTCGTGGCTAGGTTGGAAAATGCACTCAGGAGCGGCTTTCCGCGATATTTCTCGACGGCCCTGGCGAGCGTGGCGTGGTCAGGCTACCTTGGTCGCGACCAAGGGCGTCTGGGTCTGAGTGCTCACCAACTTAGATATGTTATCAGCCCGAGCAGCATATCAAGGCTTCGCTCAAGATCCACAAGCAATTTCTGTGCGAGAATCTCGCGCACTTTAGTCTCGAGGGCTCGCTGCTCGACATAAGACTTGGAGCAGGTAGCTCTGATGTTAAGCCAAAGGAACGGCCTGTCACGCTTAACTTCTGCTGCACTGCACGCAGTGAAAGTCAGCTTGCATCTCGGTAGTACGAGCGTCACCTACCTTGTCGACGGACATATAAATACGAATGGAAATGCCTGAAGGTGATGTGTCCGAAACGTCTCCAGGCACCTTTCAGCCTCAGACGCAGATGGCTCATTTAGCGGTGAGTCGTGTGGAGTCTCGTAGAGTGAAGAGTCTGGCGATCTCCCCAGCGTGCCTGGCATATGCTTCTTCGAGGGTTTTGGTTCCGACCGCGCTGATGCCGCTCTACTTGATTCGGATGGCTCTGCTGGTCTGCATGGGACCCTATGCCCGTCGACAGGTGCTTTCTCCGCCTGGGGTGCGCCTGCTGCCCCTGATTCTGCCTGAGACTTGAGCAACGTGACGAGGTCGTCTAGTCGCTGCTCAAGGCGAGTAGACCTGCGTGCCGGTCTAGGTGGCCCCCTTTTTCTGATGACTGCCGAAGGCCGACAGTTTCTGGCAAGACGATGGCACCGCTCGCAGCTCAGCCCTTCACCCCGAAGGATGCATCGGCACTTGGCCTTGGCGCAGCCGCTGCACGCCTTCCCGTACGCGGCGGATTCGCGCACTTCGATGTCGGAATCCATGAGTTACCTCGCGACCATTCGTTCAATTGGCCCGTCTCAGCGCTGTAGGGGGAAGAGGGATCAAGACTGCATGGCGGCGGGTTCTTGGAACGGGAGTTCGGCAAGGCATGGTGCAACGGCGGGTTTGAGGCGGTTGCGAAACCCGCCGGTGTGCGTTTCCATTGCGTCGGCGGAATTGGACCGACTAGCGCGACTCCGCTCGCGTGGCAGTGCATAGATAGATAATAGTCACATTGCAAATTTTGACTTGCTGGCCAATGTCGCTGGGCGATGAGGCGAGGGGAACAAATATGCCTTCCTCGGGATGTCAAGGCCAACCACCAGCGAAACAGTGCATGCGCATGGTCTCAGAAGCGCACATTACCGAACTGAGGTAGAAGAAATGGTCCAAGGCCCATCACAGCTCTGCAGTTAAGATCTCGTCAATTTCACTGCTTCTTTGGAGTCGGAAAAAAGCCCCGAAGGAATTGGGTCGATGCATCATGTTGATTTGATTGTGCAAAGTACGAGAAGCAAGTTCGTCACGACTCACTCTTTCGAAGTACAAGTATGACAATGAGCATACAGGTACTGTATGAGTACCCCACGTTTTCATGGTTGCACCAGTGTCCCAGACCAGCGCCCCCACCTCACGTGCGGAGAGTGTCCAGGGGTCCAGCTCTTGTTGTGTGGAACGGGGGGGGGGGGACACCAAGAGACGTGTATTGCGTTGAGGAGCCCAGCGTCTGACTGGGCCCTCGGCTATGGATATATACATGTACCTACGCTACAGGGGCACTCAAATGAAGGCCCAATAGCTACGCAATAGCTAGGCAATCGCGTGGCACCGATGTACCATATAGGAAAGAGACATTGGCAAGGGGCTTGCCAAGGATGTGGTGAGACAGGAAAAAGGGTCATAAATACAGGTGGGCCGACAGGCGTCCTGGTGCAGCTGCAACAGCTCCAGCCCCTGGCCGCGACTTCGCAGCATGGATCTTGTCAACGTTAACCTGTCACCATCATCGCCTCTTCGCCTTTCAGTTCTCCTCACGATCGAACCGGGACCCGGGCAGCGAACGGAAGATCCATGCAGGGGAACGCCCGTCGTCTCCCGTCGCCGCAGCTTTCAATGGAGCACATCGTAGACCCGGACGGGACGTCATCCTCGTCTTGCTCGACGCGAACCCGCCGTTTGCAGAATGGCCCGGAACGGAATCCACCAGCAATGAAGTTGCGCCTGCGGTGCAGAAAACCCCCGCCGCCGATGGTCAGAATCACGTCGAGGTTGATAAGAAAAGTTCGCCCTCAACCGCCAGAACTTCATCATCGAGCGAGCCGCAGAATGGAGACAATCCGACCGAGACCGGGACATCTGGCGATGAGGTTCGGTTCAGGCTGTCCTCCCGGCACCTCGCTCTGGCATCACCCTACTTCAAGTCAATGCTACACGGGCCGTGGAAAGAATCCATGACGAGTAGTTCCGGGGTCACGGCAGTGAATGCCGAGTCCTGGGACCAGAACACCCTACTCATCGTGATGAACATCATCCACGGCAAAAACAAAGCGGTCCCGCGAGAGGTCGAGTTCGAGATGCTGGCCAAGGTTGCCGTCATTGTCGATTACTACCAGTGCCACGAAGCGGTTGAGGTTTTCTCTCAGATGTGGTTAGAAAAATTCAAGGAAGAGGAAGACTATCCCACCATCTACAACCGCGATGCGGTGCTGTGGCTGCACGTCGCCAACGTCTTCTCGGACGACGATAATTTCTGTTTAATGACTGAAGTGATGCAATGGCATCTTCCCGGTCCTTTGTTGACATTGGGTCTTCCCATTCCCGCTCGCATTCGAGGCATGTATTGTGGTTGATCCACCAGGCCTAGATCGCGACCAGATACGACTGGCGCTGACGGACAGCAACGCAGACTCCCTTGATACTTTCAGAACGCAGTCAATCAGCCGCATAATTGACAGAATGCACAAATCGTTTACATCATGGTCGGCAAAACAATTCTGCGATCCCCTATGCGACGCTGCAAGAGCAGGGCTGCTCATTAGGACAATGGTGCGAAACGGCTTGTTCCCGCGACCAGAACCACCATATGTTGGGCATAGTGTGACATCCTTGATATCAGTTGCCAAACAAAGCGTTGCGCCGCTCAGTATTGGAACAAAATCCTGCTACTTGCGTCGCCATATGGTCTCAAGCAGCTTTGAGGCTGGTTTCACCGAAGGCTGGCAAGCGAAGAACCGCTCCGGCTATGGTGGCCTCGACAGTACATTGGCAAATGCCTCCCAGAAATTTCAAAACAACTCGGTACGTCACAGCTATTTACCTCGGTGGCTGAAGGAAGACAAGGTCTCGCAATATCCGTTCATTCACTGAAGCCTTGTAGACTGGTAATTGCAGAGCCACCGATCGTATTAGTGTGGAAGCCGAACAGGTCAGGAGACGCGTCGTTGGCTTTGGTCTGGATGGTAGCCCTCCATAAATTAGTTCTGCCATTTGACGAAGCAACGTCAAGAATTAATTGGACCGGGCTCAGAATAACTTTCCCCGCTTGTTCATATGGAATTGGTGGTCTGGTAGCAGCTCGCTGACGCGGCAGATCCAACTCCAAGTTCTTGCCGCCCCACCATATAAGACCTCTTGCACTTTCTGCCCATAGTACTCCGTCGTATACATTTACGGAATACTCTTACAAATCAACATTATCGACGCTTCGGAGTCGTCTGTCATGTTCTAAATACATGGTTCGTCCCCAGTTTCGGTCCTGGGCCATAAAACTCTAGCTCCGCTCGTATACAATTGCCCCTTTGATCTGCGACTGTCTCCGATCCTACCACGGCTTGTCGGCATTAGTTGCGAGGTAGCGCTTGTCCTTGTTCTGGTCGAGCCAGCTCTTGACATATCCAAGCGCGTGGCGTGTTTCCTCGGAGTCTACATAGTTGCTGGCGGCAAATCCATAAATAAGACCGTCTACGCCCGCTCCCCCCATCATCTTGTTTGCTTGTTTATGGGCCCCCTTGACGATGGTCCAACCGTATACCTGGCCAAAGTCGTGCGAAACGATACCCAAGCGAAGCTGGGGGCAGACTTCAGGCCCTATACTAGAGCACACACCAATGGGGTGAGTAGGCTTGAAGTCCTCCCCATTGGACATGACACGCTGCCGGTGGTGGTGCGGGCCGCTTTCCTTGAATTCTTTGGACACGGTTTTCGCATCGCCCTCGATATTCAGGGCTTCGTTATCGTTGAGACTATCGCGGATAACTTTGTAGGCTCGCGAGTTGAAACCGTCTTGATAGAAGCCATAGAGCACTCTCACCCCCGCGGGCTCCAGGATCTGTCGCGCGAGGTCGCGGAGACCCTCGATGCTAGCCTGTTTGTTGCTGGCAGGAAATCCGTTGGGGTTTTTGATGTCGAGCCACACGAACGTGACGTGCTTGCCGGCTCTGCGCTGTTCGGCAATCGTCCTGAACAGAGCCTCGGCCCTGTCGAACCTGCTGTTGGACGTGCCGTCATGATCGGCCCACCAGCCATCTTTCTGGGCCCTCATGTCGGTTTCGATGGCATTGGCGCCATCCTTGAGGGCGCCTATGACGTTTGAGCTCGCCAGGCAACGATGTGCGATGGCGAAGAACGGCTTTGGCTTGTGTTTCGCATGAGGTGGTTGACCGGGTATAGGGGTCTGTGCAGGTGAGAACTTTGGCTTCGGGGGCGGGGGCCCTTTTGCCGGGGGGACATCTGAATGGGGTGGCGAAATCTTTGGCTTCGGAGGCTCCTTTGCCGGGGGCACGTCGGAATGGGGTGGTGAGATCTTTGGCTTCGGAGGCTCTTTTGCCGGGGGGACGTTGGAATGGGGTGGTGAGATCTTTGGCTTCGGGGGCTCCTTTGCCGGGGGGGTGCCGGAATGAGGTGGTGAGATCTTTGGTTTCGGAGGTTCATTTACTGGGGGAGACCCGACGATATCGGACTGGGGTGGTGTGATGGATGTCCTTTGAGGCACTGATGATTCGGGTGCCTGAAAGATTTCGGGTCCCGGGGGCGGCGGCGGCGGCGGCGGCGGCGGTGGTGGTGGTGTCTCCGGAGGCGGTGGCGGCGGTGTCTCGGGGGTCGCTGGTGCTGGAGGCGCCGGTGCTGGGGGCGCCGGTGCTGGGGGCGCTGGTGCTGGAGGTGCCTCAAAGAAGTCGGGACGCGAAGGCGGTACTGCTGCAACCGGAAGTGCCGGCGCCATGGGTGCCTCAAAGGAGTCGGGATGCGGCGGCGGCAACGGCGCGGCGGGAGGCGCCGATCCCGGGGGCGCCTGGAACTTGTAGGGAATCGAAGGCGGATATGATGCTACTGCAGGCGGCGGGTTCTGTGGAGCCGCGATGGCAGGCTGGAGTAGCGCAACGGCGAGCAGCAAGCATTTTGATATCCGATGCAAGCGCGCCATCGGGACGCTGAACTCGACATGAGTCGCGCCGGGGCAAGCGAACCACGACGAGGCCACCGTGTTGAGTGCTGCAGTCTGTGTCTTTTCAGAAACGCGGCAATCAACATGTTCTTCAGGGAAGCATATCGATTTATTATTGTCGGGGCCCCGTGTCGCTCGGACACCCGGTCGCGGCGGCATCATTACGTGGCAGCGAGAACGTGCACAGAAGCTCCAGGGCACCGAGCGAGGCTATCCGGCTATGCTGTGCCAGATGACTTGCTATAGGGCCGTAATCTATTGCAATAACATGTCCAACAAAGGAACCCCAGAGTCCGGTCCCCTGGACCCGAGTCGGTCCGACGTTGATGTTATGTCATATCACCCGAACCTCACATCCACGTGGTGCAACGACGATTTTCTCATGACATGAAGAAACAAAAAGAAACAAAAGCGCTGTAGAGAAAGCGTGGAGAAGATTGACGTAACCATGTTGTTTCGAACATCTCATCTCAAGCCGTTCCGCTGCCCGTGCTTTCCCTGGGGCGATCGTCATGGGCGGCTATGACCACGTGGTGGTGCGCGCATGCCATTGCACACTTACACAATACGCCGCTGCAGGTTTCGCGTCAACCATATATAGCATCTCCAACGGCGCTTACGAATCTGCTCGAAGACAACGACCAACGCACCCCGGGATGCCCATTTTGGGCCACGGACGCGTAACCGAGTAATTTCCCGTTGATCATGGGCGCCGAGTCGCGCGGATGGACCCCCACGTGATGTCGGCTGCCCGTGCCGGTCGGCGTCTTCGCCGTTCGGCCGGCACGGCCCCACCCGCCAGCCCGAGTACTGCCAAATCGGGAAGTAATCGCGCGCGCTCCGCTGCCGGTCCGACGACCCTCCGGGGAGGAGGACTCGAAATGGCATTATTTGAACGCGTCTATGGAGACTGGTGACGCGTCAATATAGAAGAGATATAGCCTGCACAATGGCGGGTCTCGAGTATAAGACATGACCAATTTCCAAGATCATGAGCCGAACGTATCAACAGGATTGATCCTCCATCAAAATTCGCCAACCACCTGTACACAAAGACTCCGCCACCATTTGCAACGATGCGGTCCGCACAAATCGTCCTTTTCGCTGCCGCAGTGGGCGCTTCTGATTGTGCTCCATTCCCATCGTCCATGCTTGCCTTCTCCTCTGGATTCAAGCAACCCGCACCGCCATTGATCAAGCCAGACTTCTCGGCCGACTTTGTCCAGCACAAGTGGTAGGCTCAACCCATCTAGTGTTGCAGAGCCATGTGATGTCCGCTGACAAGACCAGGGATGAGACGCTCTCCCATATCATGACCGGATACATACGCAACTCCCCGGCCAAGAACACGGTTCGCGTACACGAGGTGTTCGACGACGCCCTCGCCTCGTCGCTCTTCGACTACTCCAACGCCACCGCCGACGGCCTCGTGGACAACACCCTCACAACGTACAGGGACAACGCGACGCAGCCCGACGTGTGGCGCGGCTACGTCAACTCAAACTACCCGCTCTTCGCAGCGGACATGCTCCGCAAGACAGGCGCCGTGTTTGGCGGCCTTGTGGAGCGGCGCTTCACCGACGGGCGTGTAGCGGCCGTGAGTGCCCCTGCGACCTCTGTCGAACCCGGCGGGGAGGTGCTGACAGAACAGTGGAACATCATGTACCAGAGCGTCATCCCCGTGACGGTATATGTGAGCAGCTGCGGCGTGGTCGTGGGATATGACTACTTTTCGCCGGGTCGACGAACGCGAGTTGTCACGGAGCTTTTCAACATCCGGGCCTGATGCGAGGGGAGATGATGTCCTTTGAGTGTATCATAGAAACCCTCTTGGCCCATTTTCAGGGTCCTTACCCTTAACTCTGCACCGTGATGGTTGTCAGCCATTCGATTGTACTACTCGTTGCTGATGCTCCCAAAATTCGTGCAAGTCAATCGTGATTCTGTCCGCGACCACGAACCCCTGCGCGTGAATCTCGCCTAGCATTTTGAGGATCCGCTCCTTTCGTTTCGGGTCCGTAGAGTTCGCGCCCGCCATCCGCAGGGGAAACAGGAGCAACGCCCCGGGAACGCCGGTGGACAGGACGCGCTCGCAGGCCCGCAGCACTGCCTCCACGTGGGCCTCAGCCTCGCCGGGATGCAGCCGAGGCACTGCCCTATCGAGCAGACAGGCGTAGTAGGTGAAGTTCTTGCAAAAGAAGAGCTCCAGCGCGCAGTAGTTGGCCCGGGCCAGGTCGGCAAATGGGCCTGTCGGAGTCGCTGCCTCCCAGGCGCGGATCGTGCCAAAGAGCTCGGCCCCCTCTCGCGCAAGGTCGTCAATGACTGGGCTATCAGCTCGTAGATGGGGCGGGATGCTCTCCAGGCGATCAAAAAGGCTGCTTTTGCTATTAGCTCTGATGTGATGAAACAGTGACCACACACGTACCGCTTGCTAAACGATGAGGCGCGTATCATGAGATCAAGCACGGCAGACATGGCGTCCGTCGGGTCGTCTCCGTCGGACATGGTCCGCCATTCGTCCTGGGCTAGAAATGTGCCGTCCCCGTACATGATGGCCCTGCTCGCCTCGAGAACGCGGAAAGCGTCAAACAGACTCCGACGCGACTGCGACATGTGATCAGGCCCGGCGGCCTGCAGGACGCGCGCGGTGCCATAAAACATATGCGCCGCCCACGCGTCCCCAGACGCCTCGGCCATCAGCTTTTACACCAGTTAGAGCTCTGCGGATGCACATCACGGGAACGCAGCAGAAGGAACACACACACCTCGAAGAGCCCGAGCAGAAACGTGGCCCAGACCACGTCGTCCCCTGAGACGGCGTCGGGGCCGCGCAGACGCGCCCGCAGCCCGCGCACGGCTCGACCGTAGGCACGGTAGGCGGCGCAGCGCGCATCGCGGGCCCGCGAGGTCGTCACGGCGCCGTGTCGGCTGGCGTCGAGGGCGCCAATGGCGACGGCCAGGTCGCAGACGGGGCCGGGGCCGGGCACGGGCACGGGCACGGGCAGGGACTCGTCGGGCTCGCGCTGGCGCTGGCGCTGGCGCTGGCTCAGCAGCAGCAGCGGCGCCAAGTCGGCATCGGCGGCGGCGACGAAGGCGTGGGTGAGGTGGCAGCGACGGCGCAGGAATGACGCAAAGCGGCCGAGGAACAGGGCGTCATCGGGCGTCTGCAGCTGCTGGGGCCGTCGCCTTGGCACGGCAGACGCAGACGCAGATCCAGAGGCAGAGGCAGAGGCAGAGGCAGAGGCAGAGGCAGCCGCCAACGCTGATGGAGATGCAGACGCACTAGATGGGTGGCAGGCGACGACGACGAGGGCGCCGCTGGGGGCCGCGCGAGGGGACTGTGGCCGGCACGTCTTGCTGGTGCGGACGCAGTGGTCGCAAGGGGGACCGCCCCGGCACTGCCTCGACGATGGCGCGGGTGAGCTCAGGTTCACTTCTTCCACCTATGCCCTTCCTTCATTCATTGCCCGCCTGATGCTCCTTGCTTCCCTCGCAGCCGCGACGCTTGGCAAGCTGCGAGGGAAGCCAGGAGCCTGCGTGACGGCGATTGGATGGATGGAGGAATGGATGGACGAACAGATGGACGGATGGATGGATGGATGGATGGACGAGCACACACACACCTTGATCCGGCGCTGTGCACAAGGCTGACAGCGCGTCACTTGCCTCCGCCTGTCCAGGGGACCGACGGCTCGTCCCATGGGGTGCTGCCTGTGCCTGTGCCTGTGCCTGTGCCTGTGCGATCTGAACTTGTAAAGGATGGCCTTTATTAGTGGTATGATGTGACGTGATGGTCGGCGAGCGATGCGGGGTGCTGTTCCTTGCCCGTGTCGTCACCGCCGTGCCTCCGTCACTGCTTGTGCTGGTGCAGGAGGCCAGTTGCGGGCGCCTAGTTTCGCTCCCCCCTGGTCCCAATCATGCTTAATGCTTATCGCTGGGCCGGGGGGGCTGAGCAAGGCCACCAGGTGCGCTGGCTGGCCTGCTGTCGATCGCCGGGCGCAAGCGCCCTCGAGCGTGGCGTCAATTGGGAGTCTCCATGCGCCGCCGCCTGGCTCCTCAAAATAGCAGCCCTGTGGCGCTGAAGAAGTGGTCGACACCCTCCAGGGCTACCTTAGGTACCTCAGGTAGGGACAGTGAGCTGAGGTACGTATTGTATCACTTCGTACTTCGTAAACCCGTTGTAGCTGAGCAGCCAAGTCATCGACACGTAGTTGTTGCACGGCATCGGGGCATTTCCTCGGCCTGCCCCCTTCCCATCGCCTTGCTTCCTCCCCCCCGGGTGAGCATTGAACGTCGCAGAAGCGAGCAGCGGCAACCTCATCATCCAGACCGCGCCCATTTTGCCACGGCCCGGAAATTACACGACAATGCCCCCCCAAGGGCCAGGGCCAGGGGCAATGGCGCGAGGAAGCTAACGCGCTCTACGGAGCACGGACTAGAGCCCCCCAAGTCGGGTGTCGGCCGTGAGACGGGGGGCCTCGGCCGTTGCCTCTTTCGGGCGCGCTTGTCAGACGCCGCAGCCGCCCCGGTCCCGATCCTCCTCTTTGTTGATGTCACACCTCCCTCTCTCTCGTTTCTCTCTCGCTCTCCCTCCGACGGCCCTGCAGGGGCGCTGACGGAGTCTGTCAGCCTCGGCCGGCAAGGCGCCTGGGCAGCAGTGAGTGCTGAATGAGGCGAGTGAGCGAGGGTGGCAGAGTTGCATTCGCGGTGGAGGAAAACTTGCCAAGGCGCCTCGAGGCGGCGCCGCGGAGCCGCAGCCACAGCCAGGATCCATCTGGCCATCCTTCGCTTGCGCGAAGCCCATGGCGCTAGCAGGCTCTTCGTTGAGGCTCAACTAGGCTCGTGCCAAGGATTGCATCGAGGCAGCTGCTCTGCCATGGACGATCGGGTCTGGCTATATTATATGAGGCAATGCCCGGCTGACCGCGTTGCTCATCACCCATCGTGATCGAGTCATCGCGTCGTCGTCCTTCTATAAGAGCCTCCTCCTCTGCAGCTCCCCGCTTACACGGTGTCTGTCTGTCTGTCTGTCTGTCCACTCTCAACCACCATCACTCATCATCCCAACCACACTGCCATCCTCCGCCCTCCGCCCACCATCATGCGTTCCTTCCTCCTCGGCCCCGTCGTCCTCCTCGCCGGACACGCCCTCGCCGGCGGCGAGCTCGCGCAGCAGGCCGGCATCGCCATCGGCTTCCCCGCGCCGACGCCGACGGAGCCCCCCGTCGTGACGCCCGCGGCGCTCGACCGCCGCGCCATCGACCGGCAGTGCTTCAGCTCGGTGCTCACCGAGCTCAGCCCGCCGACGTCGGGCGTCGACTCCAAGCTGCTGAGCTGGGCCACCAACGCCGCCGCCGGCGCCGCCACGGGCTGCAAGGTCACGGCGCCCGCCTCCCTCTCCTCGGCCTACACCAGCTACCTCGACGTCCTGCGCACCTACTTCTCCACCCTCGAGTCCAAGGCCAGCGGCATCCACACAAAGTGCGGCGCCGACAAGTTCTCCGTCACCTTCTCCCAGGCCTGCACCACCAGCTTCACCCTGCTCTTCACCAGCGGCGGCGTCGGCAACGGCACCACCGCCACCAAGACGGTCGCCCCCGTCGAGGTCCCCAAGAAGACCCTGTACATTGGCGACGGCAAGAGCGCCGCCGCCCAGGGCAGCATCCCCGTCCTGGGCTCCGCGGTGGCCCTGGCCGGCGTGCTCGCCGTCGCGCTTGCTCTGTAACGATGCGGAGGAAAGATACCTGAGGTGGGCGATGGTGGACAGGTGTGGTGGGTGTGCTGGTGTTGGCATATTTCTTTTCCATGGGCGGGGACAGCGAGTGCTTCTTCTCTCAACGCTGCATTGAGTCTACGTAAACGCGACATGATACCGAATTGAATTTACATCTTAATGAGTTCCGCATCAGACATGGCTCGGCCAAGATGCTTGGCTAAGAACCACACACACGCTGCAAACAAACTTTGAGCCCCTATCGCCGTCCGGCGCAGCAACAACATCACGCATAGTAAAACGCGCACGTCTCGTACTCGGCCTGCACGTTGTTCCCATCCGGCCCATGCTCGATGCCAAACGCGATGCCGTCGCCAAACGCCTGCGAGTCCGCCACCATGAGGCGATGCGCCGCGAGGCACGAGCCGACGCAGCCGCCCATCCCGGGCGCCACCGCGTACGCCGACGTCGTCAGGCCCGTCAGCGGCATCGCGTACGGCACCGTCACGGGCTGCCCCGGCGCGTTGGCGTCCTGGAAGTACCACCCGCTCTCGTAAAAGTCCTCGGTGCCCGTCCCGCGCAGCGTCGCCGTCGTGTCGTTGAACCCGCCGGGCGTCGTCCGGTTTAGCCACGCCTGCTCGTCGCCCTCGAGGAACTCGAGCGTGTTGGCCGGCTGCAGGATCGAGCCCCGGAACGTGTGCGTGACGCCGTACGCGACGCCCCGGCCGCCCGTGTACAGCAGCGGCCACAGCTGCCCCGGCGTGGTGGGACCCCGGCGGTGCTGCACCGAGAAACGGCCCCACGCCGAGGCGCCCGGAGCCGGAGCCGAGCCGGAGCATGGTTGCACAACGGCATCGACTGTGGCGTTGAGCGGCGATCCGTCTCCACTCATCAAGGTGAGCGAGGCGCTTTCAGAGAAGGGCATGGGGAAGTACGATGTCCACGCGCCGTTTGGCACCAACGAGTCAACGGAGAGGAGCAGCGACCGTGTCAGCCCCTTAGCCAAGCTCGCCGCGAAGAAAGCGCCCATGGGCACTTGAGAGACCGTTTTCTTGCCGTCGAATGTAAGTGAGAGGCGGATGTCAGGCGTGGCAGCGTCGGTGTGTTCATCGTCATTGTAAGTGAACTGTCGCAGGCCGTCCCACGTCTGGCCCTGGATGTTATATCCCTTGTCGCCAGGTCAGCTACCAGACTGTCCCGAGGTGAGAGAGATGAACCCACATGAGACTTCTCGTCGTTCTCGTTGTTCCAACCAACGTTGAGCACATCCATGAGCGTCCAGTCCTTGCTCGGCACGTACCCCGACGTCGCCCACGCCCCATCCGCCTCGCAGTGCAGCGCGTACAAGAACTCGTTGCAGTCGAAGTCCGACGACAGACACGCGACCGAGACGTCGACTTTGCTCTTCCCCTTTGTTGCAGCTGCGGGAATGTCTACCACCTGGTCGAACCACGTCCCGTTCGCAGCCGCCCCGCTGTCCGCCGTGACTGCCGCGCCGTTGACCGTCACCTTGACCTTTTGATTCCCGATGGTGCGGTCGATGCGCCGCGTGAGCCGGCACCGCTTGTTGTTGGGGTCCAGACCCAGGGAGAAACTGCTGCCCCCGCCAGGTCCGAATGCCCTCCCGTCGTCCTGCACGTACGTCGTCGCAGGCACCGAGGGCAGGCGGAGCGCAAGCTGCGTTACGATCCCGCACCCCTTACCCAGCTTGACCGTTCCCGACGATCCTGCGACGGACCCCTTGACGTGCTTTCCGGGTTTGTTCAAGGCACCCCCCTTCACAGCCTTGGGGTCGCGCACTCCAAAGGACTGAAACTGAGCGACCACGTCCTGCGCCTTGTCTTTGGGATTAAATGTCTCCGCCTCCGTGCCCGCAGGGAATCGCCGGTAAACGACGTGGTAAAAGTGCGGGTTATTCTCCGTCGTCACGAGCATCGACTCCCGAAACGCCATCGGCACCTTGATGACATTGCCGCCCATCGTGTCGTTCGTGTTGCCCACAAACGGCCACGCAAACGGCGCGCCCAGCTTCCCGTCGACCACGTCCTGCACCCCGCCGCGGAGCACCTCGGTGCCGTCGAGGGTGATGGCCATGTCGCCGATGGGCTCGACGCTGTCCGGCTCGTAGGTGAACCATATGGACGCAATCTCACCCGGCCCATCGTACTCGGCGATGACGCACCGCGAGCCCTGCAGGCGCAGGCACGAATAGGTCCCGTCGAAGCCGTCGTCGTTGTGGTTGGCGCGGTCGTACGACGAGAACTCGTGCGTCTCTTCGTCGGGCCGCAGGACGTGCAGGTCATAGTCGCGGTACGCCCGCCATCCCGCCATCGGCCAGCTGGCCTGCACGCCAGCAAGAACACTGAAGAAGGCTATGATGTTCATTTCTGCTACTCTGGCGAGCCTTTCACCTGTTCTAATCTCGCGGAGAACCAACAACTTATATATACGTTCCAAGACCCCATCATCAACTACCTCCCCGCAACCATCTGCCTACCGACGGATAATTCATCTACACGTCGCGGAATGCACCTGCATCTCCGCATGCCGTGCGGGGGTCAAACGGACGAGCGTCGGCGGTAGTGTAGGGCATCTGCGGCAGTGTCGATCGCTGTCGGTCTTAGTTGCCCCGAGGGGCCTGCACGGCTTCAACGGCACGGGTAAGAAGCACGCTTGCTGTGTATTCGCTAACTATCCAAAACGGGGTATCTGCCATGAATATCCCATGCTCGTCAGTCGTCCCTCATCATCCATCATGCTGCCGCGCCCGTCCATGAACGGACATGGCGCGGTTGTCCCACAGGACGGCCATTAAGAAAATCTCACTAAGCACGTAACCATGATCCGTCCTGCGGCAAGAAACAAAAACTCCAAAACATGGGCGTGAGCCGATGCTTGTAAGGTACAGACGCACAGCATGCGGCTGGCGTCAGAGCTGGGAAGCCCAAGGCTTGCTCAGCGGGCTTGCGCCCATTTGATCTGTTACTGCGACCAAGGAAACAGCTAGATGCTGGCGATGCGGTCCGGCGCGCGCGCGCAGCACACCATCAGCTTCAGGCTGGTGCCAAGAGCTTCGCACTCGGTGAGGAGGGCCTTGTCAGACCAAATACTGTTGCTGGCGGATCCGGCCGCACTTTCGTAGCAGCGCGTGTACCACCAGCGCCCGACGCGAGTGACAATCTTGGTGATGCTTGCGTCCGCCATCGGGCTGTTGTCCTTCATCATGTCGGCGAGGCTCGCGCCCTTGGGCTTTGCATCCTTGGGCTTCGACTCGGTGCGAGTGATGGAGCTAGCAACCGGAACACCGACGCGTGCCGCCTTGATATTGGTGAAACCTGCTCTCCCGAGAAGACGCACCATGAGGTCCGCGGTCGAGGCTAGGCTCGTGTCACTGGTTTCCTCATGAATGTGCTCCTTTAGTCGGCGCACCGTGCGTCTCCCGCAGTTGCCCATGTTGTTGAGGTCGACATCTAGAATAGACATCTCGATGTAGGCCCCAGGGCGGAGGACACGACGAGCCTCGTTGACAATGTTGCGATACTGAGACTCAGAGCCGGCAGCGGGGAATCGATACACCATGCAGTCGAAGCTCTGTGGCGCAAAGGGGAACTTGTCCTTGTGGGACATGTACTGCACCTGATGGTGGTTAGGCGGGCTCAGGGGGAAACCGGTTGGTGACGGCACTTCCACTGGCAATGGAGCGCGTGGAGAGAGGTTATAGAAGGACGCCGCAGGGTACGTCTCAGCGGCGTAAAACGACCAGTCATCGTTACCGAGGCCATCAATGACAACGACTGAGTGTCCCGAGGCGTCCTTGACCGAGAGCTCATGGCGAATATCGCTGAAAAGCACATGTCCAAAAGTAAGCCACTTGCTCACCGTCATGGAACCGACCCGAAGGTTGACCTGGGCCAATGGTGAGGCATCGTCAGATGTCGCGCTGCAGTCTGAGAAGACCGTCCTGCCAGAGGAGGCGCTTGTGCGTTTCGACTCGGCCCCGGTGGCTATCGCCGTGGGACTCGGATGGGGTTGAAAGGCATTGCGGATTCTCTCCGTCATGTCAGCGCTGTATGTCGAGCTGGTGGGCTTGGAGCATGGCTCTTTGCGGTTTTCTGGGACAACGGGAGACTCGAGTGGCTTGTCCTTGACGAGCTTGGCGTGATATGTCTCCAGGTGGAAAGGGTCTTTGGAAGACGTCGCTGACTGAGGTACCTTGTCGTCTCCGAGTAGGTCATTGTACTCGTCCCAAACCTCGTCCTCCACCGGGGGGTCGTCGGGCTTGGGGATGACTGCGGTCGCGGCGAACGAAGGCCCGGAGCTGCTGGAGCTCGTGCCGATCGTGACATCCGAGTTCTTTCGTGGGGAAAATGCAAGAAACTCCCGTTCTCCACGAGTTACCTCAGGTGACAGCTTTGTCGGATCCTTTTGCGCATTGCTTTCGTCCAAGATCGGGGTGGAGGGCCGTGGCGGTGTCGGGCCCTTTGCTATCGACTCGGGGTCATAAGCTGGAATCACCACGGGTGGCGCTTGCATGCTCGCTCGGAATGGACGGGAGAAGCTCTGAGTCTCCGTGCGAAGCTTAACGACCTGCGGGATGCGTCCCACCTGAGGAAGTCTGCTGGGCCTGGTGATGCCTGGAACGTTGTGCAATTTTCCAATTTGCGCCTCAGTGCCACTAACACCATCGAGTAAAATTTGTTGCGCGGGCGCTGGTTGAGGAGCCGGGGCCATCTCCGATTGCTCTTGCACGACAGGAGACGCGTCGTACACGTCCGCACGACGCAAGGCCTCTTGGACATCGAGTTCTTCTTCCTGCTCTGATTCCATCATTGCGTAGAAGGGTATCGGTTTCTTCTCCACGGGAACCACGGCTGCCTCGACCAACTCACTCTTCTGCTTTGGGCGCTGCGATCGTTGCGACCGGCTGAACAGGTTCCACTTGCGAGGCGATCGCGGCCTCTTCTGTAGCTTCTTTGGCTGGTCACCCTCTCGCGAGAGCTCCCTTTGCATCTCATTGTGCGACTCGTCGGACACGATGCTTGTGTCAAAGCTCGTCATGGGTGACGACATGGAGCCAGTGGTTGTGATGATGGGCTGGGGTAGTATCAATGGGTCTCCTGGAGAACGCAACCGCTGAACCGATCTACGAAAAGCGAGAGTAGACTGCATTGAGGTGCTGTCGGTGCTGCTGTCTGACGGTCGTCGAGCGCTTCGAGGCATGGCAGATGGCCAAAGCGTTGTCCTCGCTGTGTTGTCGACAGAGGCCTTCGAATCCGTGCTGGGTCGGCTTGGGACACTCTGGTTGCTGTTCACACGACTGAGCTCGGCGCTGGGGTTTCGATTCTCAATTATCTCGCCGCCGGCAATGACAACTGGGTTGACACGGTCCGTCAGGAACGAATCCCCGGCGGGGTTGTCCTGCGAATTCTTGGGGTCGCTCTTCGAGGCGCTTCGCCTGCGCACCGCGCCAACCCTTCCGTACCCCTCGTGACCTGTACCAGCAACAGGGCCCTTACGGTTGGTCTTTGTTTCCGCATCGCTCGGCGTCTTTTTGCGGCCGAAGAACAGGAATCGAGAATTGAATCCCCCTTGCTTCTGGGCTGTTCGGGGTCGTGCATCTGAAGTTGCAGTCGGCAGATGTGGTGTGGATGCATTCTTGTTAATCTGCGGCAACGAAGTTGTTGACCCTGGTAGGGACCGAATTGTCGCGGGCTCGCTGCCTCGTCTCTCTCGCGGCAAGGGTAGAAGGTTGCTCTGAATCACCGGGATAGGCTCAAATAACTGCGACTGCATGTCTGGGGTGCCTTCGCGACTAGGGCGAGGGGGTGGCCCGACTTTGGGAGAGGCGCTCGGTCCTGGGGATTCGCCGCCACTTATCGTGATGTCGCGCTTCGACTCGGGTGACTTGTCCTTGTCCTTGCGAAATTTCTGCGATGACTTCCGAGGTGGAGGGCTTGGCGGTGGCGGAGGAAGTCGCGCCCTCTTGTCCCTTTTCTTGTTCTTGTCACCATCGCGGACGGTCGAATTTGAAGACGACGAGGTCATGGATTCTCTGACCGCTGCAAGTCCTTGGGTTGTTTCTGGCCCCTTCCCTACACTTCCTGCCCGTCTTCGGGTGACGGGCGGTCGCGTGATGGCAGGACTATTCTGCCGAAGTCTAAGAGGGGCCGCGATTCGGCTTGGTGCAACAAGTACTGGCGATTGCGAGGACATTGACGTTGGTGTGGTATCTCGACTGTAAGGACCTGGGCCAGGTGACTCGGAATACTTTGTCGAAGGGCTGCCGCTGATAGCACTGATCTGGCTGCTGCTTCCGGAGAAAACTGCCGACCCCGGCGTTGGCGGCGGAAGATCATGTGTTGCCAATCGAAATGGCAACTCCACGTTGTGTCGATCATGGTCAGGCCGACGAAAGTCTCGGTACCGATCCAGTTCCGGGTAGACAGCGGGCCGTGTTGACTTGCGGATCTGAACCATTTCGGCGACCTGAATGGGAATTGGACTCGCGGTCATGTCTCCATCGTACTGAATGCCGAGGCCAGGGTCGCTCGAGCCTTGTGAGTGCCTTTGAGACGATGTCGTGCTGGTTGAATCGTTCCGCGGATACGGACGAGCGACCATCGTCTTTGGTCCTTTCAGAGTCCTTGAAGTTTCGGTCTGCCTTGTTCGAGACTCATCATACGAACGGCCAGAGGACGACGAGGCTGATCCGCTCTGCGTGTGCGATCTTGACCCAGCCGATGTCCTGCTCGCGGATCCCCATGATCCGACTTGAGACCCAGAGCCCGATCTGGATGGCTGCGGGAGTGCGGTGCGTTGCACGCCAAGTTGAGGGCGGGAAACTTTGGAAGGCGGTCCTGGAGTAGAAGTATTTTCCGTTGCCGGTCGTGTCGGTCCTGGGATGCCTCCACGCGTACCATCGACCCTCCGCGCGGGCCTATATCCATCAGAGGGCCTGGCTGGGAGCCCATAGCCAGTCCGTGAAGCCATAATATCCAGCCTTGAGTACGAGCCTCGCCGGCATGCCTAATTCGTCCCAAAAACCAAGCCCATGAGGAGTGAATCAGAAGGGGTTGAGGGGAAGAAGTGTGTGTGAACTGATCTCGACCGCTCCTAGCGTGGACAGATCTAATATCGATGAGTTGTGATGCACCTTGACCACACGCTCGCTCGCGATGCAAAGGGTGTAAATAACAGATAGCAATAAAACAGACAGCGGTATGAAGTACGGAGGAGGTGAAGACGAGAAGCGGAGTTGAACACTGCGGCGACCAGCGTGCGACCGGATTGCGGGAGGGTGGCGGGCTAAAGGCGGCCTGGCCGGTAAGCGGGCTAGGGTAGGCCCGGGGCGAGGTGACACAGAGATGGAGGGTGGGAGAGCCGCCCGCGTCTAATGGAGTGACAGACTTTGGCGCTGGGTGACGGGCTAACCTCGACGGGATTAACGGGAGTCGATATGCGTGTGATGAAGCGGTGACGGGTTCGGCTGTTGGGAAGGGACGCAGTTGCGGGAACAATTAAAGACGGAACGGCACAGCCGCCACGGTACTGTATAAAGGGGACTTCAGGAGGATTCCAACGACAACCGCAACACGGGTGGCGACACAGTATATTTAGCTGGAGGCAGGCGGGCTCGGTCGACCGAGGAGTGGATAGACACTGGTACTTGGGGCGCACGACGATGATACTTGAGTTGCCATGCTCGACTGCGGCGCCGGCAGCCCCTGTCCAGCCTGCAGTAGCACCCTGCAGCGAGGGCGACGCGCGACCTGTTGGACTCGTCGTCGACGAGACAGGACAGGTAGTTGGGGCAGATCGGGTGGTTGAATCAACCTCTGCAGGGCCAGGATCGGCAACCGGGGGCGCTGGCCTTCCAGCGCGGAGGAGATGTGGGCGCAGCTGCGCCGCTGCACGTCCGGAGGTCCTGCAGGTGCATTTGCACGGCACCCAGTGAGGGCTGGTCTGCGACGGCGACGGCGACGATTGGACGCGAACCCTGAGCATAGTCTCGACTGTCCAACATGGCGCCGGCTTGGTGGGACGGCCGATGGCCAGCGTCAGGACGACTGATGAGCGCACCTCGCAGCGTCTTGGACGGCTTTCGGTGGGCTTGGCCCTGGCGCCGGCGAGGCGTCGCGGCGGGAGTGGCCCGTCCGCCCGCTCGTTGGTGTGCGCCAGATTAGCCGTTGCAAGCGGCGCCAGAAGCCGCGAATGAGCGACTGACGACGGCTGGCTCCTTTGTCGACTTGTGGCGTGCTCTGTAGTGTGGGTGAGTCGGCTGGCGACCAGGGTGGGGGGTGAGTGGCTCGGGTTGCTGGGATGGAAACAAGTTGAGGGTGTTGGACGGAACGGCGCATGCCCAGGGTCGATTTGGTCTTGTCTGTCTGGAGTCTGGATGCCATTGACTTTGCAGCGCATTGGGCATCTCGAGGCGACTGCAGCGCTTCGCAGCGCGGTACGAGGAACGCCTTGAGGTTGGCTGCATGCGCTCCGTATGCAGAGGCGGGCTTGCGGAGACAATGTGAGGCCTCGTCGGCGTGCCGCCTCGTCATCGTGGTCTTGTGGACGATGTCGTTTGTCGCGCGGCATGTCCAAGCATGTCCTAGACATGCTGGTCTGCATGTCTCACCGCGCCCAGCCCTGAGAGAGCCATCTGAGCGCCCGTCTCCGTGTGCTGCGCTGCGAGGACGGGCGCCACCACGCCCTCACGCGTGCTGTGTCCCGGCGCTTGTCTTTGTCTGGCATTGGACAACGGCGGCAGCGGCCACGGCCACGGCCACGGCCGCGTTGAGCCATCGAACCGCCACTCATCCAGGCTTGCCGTCGAGCAGGCTATCCAGCGCCAGCCCGCGCGGCGATCGCGCGTGTAAGACGGAGAGTCTCTAACCATGGTCAGAGATGCTGCAGCAAGGAACGGCTACAAGTTCCGGGGACTGATCTGTCGGGCGATACAGATCGCGCAGTGGCCGGCCGCACCGCTCAGCTCCGCGTATGCCTCCGCGAATGGCCTCCGCGGATGCATCGAGCTGCGTCTCGCAGGAGGTAGCGTCGCCCTCGGGGACGCATCGAGTGCAGTGGTTGGGCGGCGTGAGTGGAGGTGGAGGGTTTTCGATTTGGGGTGCGACATCGGGGACGCGTCGCTCCTTCCTTCCTTCCAACAAAGCAAGCGTGCCTTCTGGAAAGCACGACCAAGAGAGGCCTGAGTCAACGTCCTTCCGTAGCATCCCATACTCGTACACCCCTCCCCTCTCTTTCACCTGCGACTACTCGTCTCCTTCTCCTTTCTGTTCCGGGCATTTCCATTTTCCTCCCAGGATCGCTTCACGACGCCAACCGCCCACGTGCATCCGGGATGCTTCAGGAGGGACCTTTTCCACCCAGTCCATTCGCTGCCATGCACGCAGGAAACCCCATTGCCTGAAAGCACCCTTGTTTTGATGCCGCCTATTGGCCCCGAAGCCTGCCTTTTTCTGCCAATCACGTTGCATCTACGAAGTACCCGACTTGCAAGTCTGCCTCGAGCGGAGATCTTTTTCGAGTCCTCGCGACGTCTCTCACGACGAGTCCAAACATTGTCTTGTCCCGGGCGCTCTGACTCGCCCCTCCCGCCTCGCTTCGCCCTTCGCGGCGTCGAGGGGAGGGGCTTGAGGGGACCAAGGCAGCAAGTCTTCTTCCTGAGGCGGCCAGAGAAACAGGGTCTTTGCCATCCTCCCCAGTCACCTTGGCTCGCCCGTGCCTTGGAGCCCCGGACCTGGCGCGAATCCATGCGTCGTCCCATACTGGTTCACAGCAGGCATTCATGGGCCTCTGCAGACACTCCCAGTTTCCGGACAGAAATAGCATCCGTGGTCGACTCAACCCGTGCAGGCCGCAAGGCAACCTGTCATGCTGACATCTGCCAGGCAACCAAGCTGAATGCTGCAGCTGCAGACAACCAACAGCCCCGGATCCCGGATCCTGCGAGACCTGCATCGCTTGGATCGCTACCGACGTCTGTGGCGAGCCTCCTGGAGGCAGCCAGCAGAGATTGATGCTTCGCCACAGGCCGTCGTGCACCACGACAAGGCGAGCCGTGACGTGGCACGTCCTCGTGGCTGGAGTCGCCGACCCCTGCTGTGGCTGTTCCCTGTCATGGCAGTTGGATTTCGGAGCCGAGGCGTTGATCCATGTCAAGTCACTTTGTCGCAGATCCAAGTACCGACTACTCGACGCCTCACCTCCTTGACAACTCATCGCCGCCGTCCTCAAGCTCGGCAATGTCGCCCCTTCGAGATACGGGAAGAGCACAAGGCGCGGGAAGCGGACGAATTCAGTAAACAGGACATTTCTGGTCCTGATTCCACGGGTCGCTGCTCCAATCATTGCCGCCAGACGCTCCCGCGACCAGGGCCAGACCTTGAGCCGGGGTTTGGCGCTTGCTATTGGTTCTCTCGGTCGACTCCCGCGCCATGTCTCGGAGTAACGTGACGACCACTCCAGACGATCCAGGCACCCTGCTCCAGGCTTTTGGTCCGGTCTTGTTCACGTGCCTACGGCGGCGCGGCAGCCATTGGGAACTTGACTGGCGGCCAAGATGGGGGCGACCCGGGGCCGGGGACCCGGCCTTAGTGATGAGGCGGGTTGAGATGCGGGATAGGCGCGACGAGCGCGCATGCCGGGTCTCAGCTGCGCCTCGTCGCGATGTCAAACTGCCGTTGTCGTAATCATCCTGGGCTCTGGAGCAACGGCCGCATGGTGGCCGCCGACGGGGTCAGCCGCTTGGTCATAGATGGCGGGCTGAGTCCTCCGAGCTGTCCAACCAAGCCGTGCAGAGATCTGGAGACATGGCTCGCCTTGGCGGCCGTCAAAGCGAGCGGCCGTCAAGGCGCTCTCGCAGTCAGCAACGGTATACCACACCTGGAGGAGTCTTGTGATGCAATATGACACTGCATCTCGAGACCCTCTCATAGCCTCGTGACCATGAAGATCATGCTGGGCCTGGCATACCGCGGCAGAGGCAACCCAGCATGGCCAATCTCCAAGAACCTTTGCAAGCGCAACCCCGAGCCGCCCGGCACTGACATGGAAAGAAATACAACGTGTCTCGGCCGAGCCTACCCCCTTCGTCTGAGGCGCCAGCATCTGTCAGCGGGACGCCGAAATCATGCCGACGGGCGCTCCCGTGTCAGCTGAGCCGCTGGGTCGGCCGTAGTCGCGCCTCGGGGTAGCGTTGGAGGCGGCCGTCGCGTCGTCGGTGCGTCACGGTGACATGTTTGTAGGACTGTTGCGCAGCTGCGGATATGACTGTGAGACCGTGACACGACGGCGGCGCCCGGCCCCTGTCGGCGACCCAATAAAGCGCATGCAGTCTATCGGCTGAATCGTCATTGCCAGTCGTGCACGTATATGGCGACTTCTGGCAGGCACAGCAAGCGACACGGATGCTGGCTTCGTGTGGAGTGAGTCAAGCACGGGCCCTAAGCAAAGTTCGATCCATCGTGGGGCAGAAGAGAATGAATGGCTCTGTTGAAAGATATCAAGCTCGACTGGCCAAAATCCGTTTGTTTCGACCTCCAACGCCGTTTCCTCTGTACTTTGACTCACGTAGTGTACAAGCAATCGTGTCCGCCCTCTCGCAATCCTTGGACAGCCTGCGCCATCCATCTAGGCGGCGGCGAACCGGGCCGCCCGCTTCGCGGCCTTCTCTCGCTCCGACGGGTCGTCGAGGATGCTGCCCTTCTTGGCTGGGCCGTTGCTACCGGCCCGCCGACGGTCGCCCTGTCCGTTGCGCCGGGCGCCCCGTCCTTGACGGTCGCCTTGACGGTCGCCGCGGCGGTCCAGGCTCTGGCGCTTGGCACCGCGTGCGCCTTCCTCGCCGCCTTCACGGGCGCGGCCGCGCTTCAGAGGGCGCTCGGGGAGCGCCGAGTCGAGGCCGGTGAGCTCCTTCTCGTCGAGACCGAAGCGCTTCGCGCGGTCGGCGCGCTTCTTGGCATCGTCGTCCTCCTCGATTCCGAAGCGCTTGGCTCGGTCGGCACGCTTCTTGGCCTCATCGTCGGCAGCGGTCGCTGAGAGTCCGATGGCGAAAGACTGGGCAGGGGCCTCCTGCTTCTCTTCGGCGGCCTTGTCGGCGGTTTCTGCAGCGGGTTCGGCGGCCGTCTCAGCGGTAGCAGCGGCAGCGGCGGGCTCGGCAGGCTGCTCCTTGGTCTCGGCGAGCTTGGTCTCGGCCTTGGACGCGGCGGGCACGGTCTCTTCGTCGTCGGTGTAGTTGATCTCGTCTTCTTTCTCTGCCTTGCCTGCCGACAGAATTAGCTGGGCGGTCCGAAGCGGGCAGCGGGCGCGAGTGATGATGGTATGGCAGCGGCGACTAACCAGAGCTGTCGGCCTCAGCGGGCGCGTCTTTCTGGTCGGCCTCCTGCAGGCGGGCGATCAGGTCGGCCTTGTTGCCCGTCTGAGGGAGCTTCTTCTCGGCCAGGAGCTTCTTGAGCTCAGGGACCTTGAGCGACGAGTACTCCGCCATTGTGGTGCTGTTTTTGGGGCCGGCGCGTCAGCTTGGGGGTTTGGTGCAAGGGGGGAGGCGGCGAGAGCGCTGACGAGTGCTGCGCTGTCGGAGGTGGCCTCTGAGAGCCCGTCGTGGGAGGGGCGCGTCGCTCGCTAGGGCTTCTGAGGCGGCGCGGTGATGTTGCGAAGCGAGGGTGTGGGAGATGCGCCGCGGACAAAGAACGACGGTGATGGTGAAGGAAGCTGCCACACAGACGCGCCGCCGCGAAGGCTGACGTTGTGGTGGTGGTGGTGCTGTGGTGCAGCAGGTGCTGGCGGTGCCCCGGCGGCTGGCCGCGTGCACGGACCAGGGTCCGCACAGGTTACTGTGCCGCTGCCCGATTCGGCATAGTGGCATCTGTGCCGAGTGCAAGTTACTCGGGCGAGCCATGAACGACACAGAGGGCCAGCGCACAGAAAACGCGAGTGGAGGGGCACGACACCAGACGAACAGCAGATGAGGGAGGTGCTTTTCCTCTTTTGTCTGGAGCGGCGCATGAAGTTTCAGAGCCGGTCGTCGACGCTGCCTTGCCAACTGCCGTGCCGTTCACTGCGGACAATGTACCCAAGGTACCGTGCCTGCAGCCCTGGAGTTGGTGTTAGCGGCTTTGCAGAGGACACTTTCCAAGTCGGCGTTGGCTGAAATGCCCAGCTGCCCGGGCCCGGTGTGCCCAGGAGCGTGGCAGCCGCCACTGGTTTCGGGCTTCCATGGCTCCAGGTGGAGGGCTGTGTTCAGTGTTGCCGTCTGGTGCCATCAGGTCGGCAGAACCGCCCGAGCGCAACGCCCGGGGAATTTGCGCCGGGGCATCATCGCCTGGGCCCCACCGCCCCAGCTGCTAACTCGACCCCCTGAGGGAGCTGCCAGCGCGGAACCTCGAATATCATCCCTGATGTCCTCACGCCACGTCAAAACTGCCCTCGAAGCTTCACTTCATCCACCCTCATCCAAGCCGGCGTCTGCCCCCTCGCCACGCTACCATCGCCGCGCACGATCCTGCGCCTCTCGTCGTTTCTACAACACCGCCGACGCACCATGCGATAGCGGCGGAGATGCGAACTGCGCGACCCTGAGGACCTAGATTCCTCGACCGATACTGTCCCATCGCGCCGCCGTCCATTGACACCGCCCGCGGCCGGAGCGCCCGCCCGACGACACGATGACGCGACGAATCGTGAGCCTCTCTCTCCGCAAGGCCCCAGAGCCCTTTACTCTCCCAGCTGACACGTTGCCTCCAGGTCCGCACCCTCACGCAGCTCGCTGTCGCCGTCTCCTTCACCTTCCTCATCGTCTTCTTCCTCGACCGCAACTATCGAGTGCTGCCCAACAAGATCCATGGCTACATGCCATCGCACCACCCGGGCCTCGTGGTCACCGACATCACCATCGTCTCGTGCTCGAGCGTAAACGTCTTTTCGTCGTGCGACCTCGACCCGGCGGTATGGCATCGCATCGACAAGGAGCTCTACCTGGGCAAGACGTGGACGACGCGAGCATACATGTACGTCAGCCGCAAGCATGAGGAGGACCTGACGGCAGACGACAGCGTCGTCATGGACGTGTCAGTGGGCAGGCTGGACCCCAGCGTCAAGAACAAGCCCGACGACATCGATAAGTGGGAGTCGCGCCCCGGGGGCCTATGGATAAAGCGCTCCCGGAGCCGCAAGTCGAGCGACTCGTCCGAGGTCGTCACCGACGCCGACGTGCTCTTCGGCGACGATGCCGCCGAGGCGCGCGTGGGCTGGCACCTCACCGGCACGCCGCTACTGCTCACGGCCGGAACGTCGATGCTGAGCATCCACCTGACGGTCCGCCGCGGCACCCCCAAGGAGCCCAAGAAACCCAAGCCGCGCGTCCCGGACAACGGCCGCTTCAAGATCATGCAAATCGCCGACTTGCATCTGAGCAACGGCGTTGGCGAGTGCCGCGAAGCGGTGCCCAACAGCTACCGCGACGGCAAGTGCGAGGCGGATCCGCGGACGCTCGAGTTTGTCGTCAAGATGCTCGACGAGGAGAAGCCCGACTTCGTAGTGTTGGGCGGCGACCAAGTCAACGGCGATACAGCGCCCGATGCTCCAACAGTAAGTTTTTCGTATGCGAGGCTTCGCTGTGGCTGGCAGTGACTGACGGCGCAGCAGGCCATATTCAAGTACGCGACTCTGCTCGCCGAGCGCAAGATCCCGCACGCCGGCATCTTCGGCAACCACGACGACGAAGCCACAATGTCCCGCGCGCGTCAGATGGCGCTCATGGAGACGCTCCCCTACTCTTTGTCGCAAGCTGGCCCGGCCGACGTGGACGGCACGGGCAATTACTACATCGAGGTCCTAGCGCGCGGCGGCTCCGATCACTCGGCCCTCACAATATACTTCTTCGACACGCACGCCTACTCGCCGAACGAGCGGAAGTACCCCGGCTACGACTGGGTCAAGCCGAGCCAGATTCAGTGGTTCAAGAAGACGACGGCGAGCCTGAAGCGGAGCCACGCCGAGTACTCGCACGGCCACATGGACATTGCTTTCATCCACATCCCCATGACCGAGTACGCCAACCCCGAGCTCCCGCGCGTCGGCGAGTGGCGCGAGGGCGTCACGGCGCCGGTGTACAACTCTGGCTTCCGCGATGCCCTCGTCGAAGAAGGCATCGTCATGGTCAGCGCAGGGCAGTAAGTTTCTTGTCCCCATAGCACAGTCGAGGAGTCTGAACGTGGCTGACTGACCGCTCGCTCAGCGACCACTGCAACGACTACTGCCTCCTCTCGCTCAACGGTGACCCCGACCCGGAGAAACACAAGCCGCTAACGCCCGCGCTGTGGATGTGCTACGCCGGCGGCATCGGCTTCGGCGGGTACGCGGGCTACGGCGACTATGTGCGCCGCGTGCGCCTCTTCGAGGTTGACACTAACATCGGCCGCATCCTGACGTGGAAGCGCCTCGAGCACGGCGACACCAAGTCCCGCATCGACCAGCAGATCCTCGTCGACGGCGGTAGGCCCGTCCCGCCGCCTCCGCCGCCCGCGCCCCAAGAGGGCCAGAGTCCGCCGCCTCCGCCACCGCCGCCGCCCGCGCCGATACCAGCGCACGGCGGCGACGGCACCGAGAAGGCGACGTGAGAGACGTCGACGACGACGGCGACGACGGCGACGACGTCCGGGCCCGTCATCCCCACGAGGAGACGCGTGCGGACGTGGGTAGTTTGATGATAACCCACCACTATCACGGCGGGGTGCAGAGCTGGCGGTATAGCTACAAAGCATATTGATATATCCACATCGACACAGGTATGGGAACAGGCGCATTTGATCACATTATCAAAATAAAATCCAGGGCAACGGTAACGGACGGGGAGCCGCGGGGAACAAGGGGCGGGCCTGGGCGGGCCGGGGCGGAGACCTGGCCAGTTGTTGTATAATACCACGCACGTGAGGGGACATATATCCCGGGCGGCGGCGCATGTGAGGAAATCTTGTTTTTTCTCTGTCGGGCCCTTCTTGATACAAGTTAGTTACAGGGGAGGGCGGGCAACGACACGGGGTCACGGCAGACTTTGTCATGGCAGACTTTGTGTATAAAGGCACATCTAGCTAGCTACATGGCTTTCCTACCTACCTAGCTAGAACGAGTTGCGGGACGGGGTATCTCAGACAGGTATGACGACGCATAGAACGAAACGATGACATGGCTCGCTCGCTCTCTCTCGCTCTCTCGCTCTTATGCATGCGAAACGTCGTTGGTACGGCTCGCACGTATCACAACGGAAAGGGGAAAATAAAACAGACGATCGCGCGACTCTTCCGCGCGTATGCCTCGCTCACTTGGTCTCGCGCAGCAGCTCGCGGAGGTTGGCACCTCGCTCGGGGCGCGAGTCGGCCCAAAACTCCTCGTTCTCGTACATCTCGCAGAGCTTGGACGCCGTGGAGAGGACGTCGGCCTTGGTGTAGCGCTCGCGCGCGACCTGCTGGATGCGAATGATGTCAATGTACAGACGCTCCGACTCGCGGAAGGACGCGGCGCGGCGTCCGCCGTCGTCGTCGTCGTTGTCATCGTGATTGTTTTTGTTATTGGTACTGCCGTCGTCGTCGAGCCTCAGCGGCGAAGGGGGCGAGAGCGAGCGCGACGAGCCAGCGCCATCACGCTTCTGGGCCAACGTGCCTCGGCGAGACGAGGACGAGGGCGGCGGAAGAGACCTCCCGCGCCAGCGGCAGCTGAGGGCGAGGTTCTCCATGGTGGTGACGTATAGGGGATGGGCCTTGCCGAGGGAGGGTGTGAGGATGGCGAGGGCGCGCTCGTAGCGGGCGCGGGCGTCGTCGAAGCGCTTGCGGATGTCGTCGATGACGGCGAGGCTCTGCAGCGGGTACGCGATGGCCGGGTGGTCCGCGCCGAGGGTGCGCGTCTTGATGTCGATGGACTGCGCGTACATGGCCTCGGCCTCGTCAAGGGCGAGCGCATCCTTAGCTACGCGAGCGAGGCTCTCGAGGGCGTGCAGCGTCATGGGGTGGCTCTCGCCCAGCGTCTTCTGGTACGACAGGTGGACGCGACGGTACAGTGCCATGGCGTCCTCGCGCTTGCCAAGGCGCGTCATGATCTCCGCCAGGGACTGAACGGTGCTGACCGTGGCCATGTCCGTCGGGCCCAGCTCGTCCTCCTGCTGGTACTCGAGCGACGCGTACTGGCTTCCGGCGTGGTCAAGCTTGCCTTGCGCCGCGGCGGCCGAAGCCCGCGCGAGGGCGACGCGGAAGCCGAGCGCCTTGTCGATGGACTCAAGGTTGATGTCGATGCCCGCGAGGACCTCGCTGCTGCGGCGGTGCTGTCCCGTCTGCTGGAGGAGCGCGGCGAGCAGCAGGGCCGTCTGCGTGCGCTCCATGGCGTCGAGCCGCGAGGCGTGTCGGAGCGAGAGCTCAAAGCATCCAATGGCCTGCTCCGTCGCGCCCTGCGTCATGCACACCTTTCCGAGAACATGCCAGGCGACTTCCTCGTTGCCGTCTACGTCGTCGTCGGCACCCTCAAGCACACCAGACCAGTCGGTGTAGCACGTCTTGGCATGGGGCGCCATGACTCTCGCAAATTCGTGGATCTCATGTATGGTCGAAGACGCCGACTCTCGGCGCTGTATGCCGTCGACGCACACGTTGCAGGCGAGCCAGGCATGGTCAAACTTTTCCTCCGGCGTCATGGAGTCGCGGACGTGATCTCGCGCGGCCGGATCCACGACAAACGAGTCAAACGACGTCGAGCTCTGCGACGAAGGCGAGCTGGCCGAGTTGGAGTCGGTCGACTCGGAAGGGGTCTGTATAAAGTTGTGGTCCAAAAGGTACTGCAGGATGTCGTCAATGTGGTCATCTTGGAAGGCTTGGTCGGTCAGCTTAGCTCGGCTACGACTCGCGTCGAGCGGTTTACCTTTCATCTCAGCAAAGACCTTTACGAAACGCGCCGGTACAGTCTTCAGCGACGACACAGTAAGCAGCGCGACCGGGATCATGGAGTCGGAAAGCATGGCGCTGATGCGTAGCACGGTACGCGTGACGGGTGACTGATCCATCGTAGAGCCAAGAACGCTCAGCGGAAGCTTGGCCTCAACTCTATCATAGTACTCCAACACGTCAAGGGCCTTATTTCGCATCGTGGAAGCCGCCAGGCTGATATTCTGCGGATGGTATCCGAGCTGCCTGATGACACGAGAGGCCGCCTCCCCTGCTGCGGTTAGCTTGCGTTATGATGGCGAGAAGTCTTGGCTCTTACTCTGCACGGGGTCTTCCAGCGCCGTCTTCCCCAGAGTAGATTCCAGCAGGTCGATGGCTTCCTGCTCCGTCATGGCGTCCACATGGAGCTTGGTCCCCCACGAGCAGCAGTTGCTATCCCTGGACGTGAAGATGACCTTGCCCGACAGCGCAAGAGGGACAAAGTTGAAAATGTCGTACGATGACTCGACGTTGTCAAACACCAGGAGCCAGTCCCTGTTGTCCGGTCGCAGGAACCAGTTCTTAATGGCCCGCACGACGGATCGGATCCTGGGCGTGTCCAGCTCAATAAAGCTCTTCACCTTGAGCATGTCCTGCACGCCAACGAGGCCGAGGTCGCTTTCGACTTGCTCCCGCTTTGCCGACGTGGAATAGTGCTCCACAAGGGAGTTGGCAAATTCGAGGTAGCTGGCCACGACCGTCTCCCAGCTCTCAGCACGGATCCAGAAGACGAACGACAGCTTGTCCTTGTTGAGCTCCGCGTAGTGCCGTGCCAGCGTCGATTTGCCCGTGCCGGAGAGGCCCCAGAGGTTAGCAATGCTGAGTTTTAGCGTCGAGGTGGCAGGGTTCAGTAAGTTGTCCAGGCGGTCAAGCAGATCCTGACGCGGAACAATGGTTGGTGCCGTGTCAGGCAGTTTGTAAGGAATGGAGAAGCCATTCGTGAGATATTCCAGATGGTGCACTGGCTGGTCAGTCGACGGAATCGCCCGAGAAGGTGCGACTCTTACCTGTGGCCATGTCGTGCGCTTTGCGCTTCGACTGGAACAACTTGGAACTGCGAGCATCGTCCACCATCTGGCGGAAATTATCAATGAACTTTTTGTAGTTCTCGTCTCTGCCCCTAAACCGCACGAGGTCCGAGTGCGTGGCCTTGAGGCCGATCTGCGAGCCGTCCGAGCCGGCGATGGAGTGGCTCTTCTCGACGATGAAGCCGTCCTCCGACTTCATAGTCTCGTAAAAGGACAGGAGCGGTAGGTCGGAGGAAATGGCCTTGAACGCATCCATCTGGCTCGTGAGCCACTCCAAGTCGCTAGCTTGGGGTTGCATCTGATCGTCGCCAGAGCCGGTGCCCTTCTTCCAAGACGACGACACGGGCTTGTCGCTCATGCCGGACGTGGTGCGGCGCAGGACGTGGGCGAGTGGCGCCGGCGACGAGGGTCGGCCGGGGGACAGGGTGCCGAAGAAGGCTACGCCACAGGTGGACAGCTCCAGGTCCTTGAGCTCCGGGTCGACGGCCTCGCCCGAGATGATGAGGGCGCGCTTGACGATCCAGCCGGCGAGGCTGTGGGCGATGAAGAAGAGAGGACGCGTGTGGGCAGAGCCGTCCTGAGTACGGCGGTAGGCGAGCGACCGGGCGAGGTCCAGAGCGCGGCCGTAGACGATGTTTCGGACGACGTAGCGGTAGCTGACGCCGTCGGAGATGTAGCCGTAGGCCATGATGCGGGCGTTGGGCATGTCGGCGGCCAGGAGCTCCTCGAGCCATGGCTTCGGCTTGCCCCTGATGTTTGGATCCGCACTCACCCATGAGCGGAAGCCATGCCCGCCCAGGCCGTGGATGGCGACGATGCTGATGCATCTGTTAGTCGCTGCACGGCACAGACATTCGCAGTACACTATGAGGTCACAAAAACACAAATACTCACTCAATCTCTGCATTCTCAGGGTCGTGAAGCACGCGGAGGCCAGTCTCTTCTGCGAGGAGACGGCGCCTCGCCACGGCGCCGCGCACGCGGTGCAGCAGGCCCTTGAGCGGCTCGAGAGCATCAGCCATGGTTCAGCACGGTGCCTGGCGAGGCGGACGGGTGCGTGCGCATGCCAGGAGGGAGAGGTTGCGAGGTTGGACTGGCGATGACGGGTTTGTGGTGTCGGGCGAGGTTGACTGGTGTTGATGTGACGGCTCGCAAACGGCGGGCTGTGCTGTGACGGGCTGTGGGCTGTCAGCCCAGGTTGCCGCCGGGTGAGGCACTGGACAGCGCTGGCAAACCTGCTGGGGCGGCCGCTGTGCGGTCGCTGGCCAACTGCGACTCGGGGCCTGTTGCGGTGGCCGCAGGTGCGTGGCAGTGGCGGGCTGACTGCCGCCACCTCAGGCGTGCGAGGCGTCGGGTGCCTCAGGTCCCATCCACGTCAGTGCCGTCCCTGCGGTCATCTGCGTTGGCCCTGGGGGTTCGGGCCGCTTAACCGGACCTTGGAAGCTGCAGCGTGCGACCATCACTGCCAGTCAACACCAGATTCACGGGCTTCCAGTATGAGTAAGTACGCGGCAACACGCATTGCGTAGCAAAGCCGGGTTCTGTGCACCAGTGATTCTTGTACACATATATCACTTGTATACTATCTCCCTCTGCCGGGCCTCTCCCGAGTTTAGAGACTGCCAGGTGATGGCGGGTTCCTGTCCCGATTTCTGAATGCTGAAGCCCGTAGTCCGTACAATTATATGCCATGCCATGCCATGACATGGGACGCCATCCATGCGTAGCCCTGCGTGATGCCCATCCTTTCGACGCAGGTCAAGTCAAGCACCACAACGGTACTTTGGTATCGTCTCCCCTCCCGCGGAAACAACACAGACTCGTACAACGAAATCACGTACCTATCCCACGACGGCCACGTCAAACTCGAGCAGGGCGACCGTCTCCCGATCCTTGGCGGCCTGCGCCTCGTCGTCGTCTCCGTCGTCGTCCCGTCTCTCGACACCGTCAGCGTCAGCATCGTCGTGTCCATCTCCATCACCGTCGCCGCCATCCTTGATGGCCTGCTGCTCACCCTCCGTGACGACAACGCCAACGCCGCCGTGCTGCTGCTGCTGCTGAAGCGCCAACAGCGCGCCCTGCTCCGACACCTCGACGGCCGGCGTCTGCGGCGTGCCCATCCAGTTGGCGTTTCCGGGGGCCGGCCCGTCGACGACGGTGGGCCAGTAGTCGAGGTTGTCGCGCACCGCCCAGCCCTTGCGCCGGGTCTGGCCGCCCAGCACCGCGCGCCGCAGCCGCGCCCGGGCCCCGTCCACCTTCTCCAGCAGCACCTGGCGATAGCCGAGGAAGACGACCGTCTCGCCCTCAAAGGCGCCCGAGAAGCCGCCCTCGCGCGTCACCTGCGCGCGCGCGCCGCCCCCCACGGCGGGGATCGTTAGGAGCCCGCCCGCGAGGCCCCCGTCCAGCGGCACCGGCAGGCTCGCCTGGGCGCCCGCGCCGGCGTGCACGCCCGTCGTCTCGACGACCTCGAGGTTGGCGAGCGTCACGACGTCGGTGACGAAGTAGCCGCGGTCGTGGTTGTCGCGCAGCAGGTCGAACAGCTCGTCGAAGTAGGCGCGGTCGCGCAGCAGGGCCTTGAACTTCTCGCCGGGCGAGTCCATGTGCCACATGCGGGCGACGGTGGCGGTGCGGCTGGTCGTGTCGGCGCGGGCGCGGTCGACGAAGAGGTCGATGAGGTCGCTGACCGAGGCGCGCACCGCGCCGTCCTTGATGTTGCGCTTCCAGAAGTTGACGTTGTGCACCGTCAGCGGCTTCGGGTCCAGGCCCGCCACCAGGTCCCGCGGCAGCGTGCCCGAGTGGTACGGGATGCGCCGCTCCGTCGGCAGCTCGGGGTACTTGACGACGCTGCCGATGAGCTTGTCGCGGTACTCGCCGGCGTCGAGGCACGGCTGGATGAGCCACAGGGGCTTGACGTCGCGGTGGTGCGACATGGGATGCGTTCGTGGTGGTTTGTTTGCTTGTCCTCTCGACGCGGTGCTTCGTTTCTGTCTGGCCTCGAGGCGGACAGGTAGGCGTCTCCCGTCTCGCTAGGTGCGTTTCTCTTTCTCTGTGTGCCTGCCTCTCTCTCTCTGTCTCTATGTCTCTCGACTTTGGAGAAGCGTGGCGTGGTCGGCTCGTGAAAGCTGTTGTACGTGTGAGCCCCGGTGCACGCTCGCAACTTCTCACGAACCCGGAGCGCCGCCTTGTGGTTCTATATCGCTGTGTTTGCGTGCGGTTTGCTTCGCTTCGCTTCGCTTTGCTTTGCTTTGCTTGGCTTTGCTCTGCGTGCGCCGTGTTGTCTCGTGCTGCAATGCGATGCGATGCGATGCGATGCCGGCAGCCTAACCTAAGTCAGGATGCTTGGTTGCAGTTTAATTGTTTGTGTGTTTGTTTGTTAATCCTCAGCAGCAGCTCGCGAAGGAAGGGAAAAAAGGAGGGAAACAAACAAGGTCGTGTTCGGACGCAGCCGCAGACAGGACACACACACACCGCTAAATACAGCACCGAACAGGAAGATCACCAGCCCTGCCATGCAAGGCAACCTAATGAGGCTCGGGGGAGCAACGGCCGGAGCAGGCGGCCCGCCACCGGCTGCGCCACAGCTTGGAGTCATAGGGCACTGCAACCCGCCAGCTGTGCGCAGCCCGCGAGGCTTACCAGGGCAACGGAGCGAAGGCCCCGGCACGTGCTGGGCTGCCTCTTTTCCCGCGACGACGCCCTCGCCCATCGCAGTGATTCACACACTTTTGGGATGTTATTTGTTGTTGCTGTTGCCGCCGCCCAGGCCACCCCAGGCCCATCAACAAGCTTCCGCCGTCGACAGCCACCCCGCCGGCCCCGCCCCCGCCCCGCCCAGTCCCTGACCTTTCACCTCCCCCTCCCCCCACCAAACTGGTTCAACGGGGCACCACAACATCCACATGCACCAAGCTAACAACGGCGGACGGTGGGAGGCGCACACAAAAAATCCAATCATCGACAACAAACCCTCCTTAGTCCTCAATAAGAGCATCGGTCCGATAACTTCCGAAGCACCGTCTTCGTGGCTCAGTTGGTTAGAGCGTTGGTCTCAGTAAGACTCACCACAAGTTTCATTTCGAAACTCCGCCGTCAACATCCCACTAACATCTTCTCCCCCAGTATGTGCATACATGTGATCAGATATTACATCTGAGCAATCCAAAGGTCGTGAGTTCGAGTCTCACCGAGGACATTCTTTTTTTTTTTGCTTTTTTGTCCTACGCTTTCCTTCAGATGTCTCCTATCTACTAATTACCCCTGGGACTCAGGCTTTGACTTAAGCCTTCTGACACTACAGGCTCTTTACATTTTGTCCGTCTCACTGCTCAATAGCTACCTCAAGTCACGATGCGTTCAAAACCCCAACTGGCGTTCAGCGGTCAATGCCTCATACGTATCATTCATCGCCCGTCTCGTGCCCTCTACCCCATAGCATAGCCTCTCGTCTGTCTATCCATAGCGTGAACATGATGTCCTCCGAGTATACATGCAAAGAGTTGAACAAAAAAAAAAAAGAAGAACAATGGAACCGCATGGAAAATAAGTACATGGTCGTGCCCCGTGGTATCAACAAAAAAGCGAAAAACAACAACATCAACAAACACAAGACTGCTCCGAGCCTCCTCTCTCCTTCCCGCCCCCCCTTCCGCCGCTACACGGGCGCAGGCGCAGAGCAAAGGCAGGCATCGCTCATGCCCGCACCACCTCCTGGTGCACCAGCCGCAGTACCCAGCTCGCCTCGGGCGCGTTGGCAAACTGGAAGCACCACTTCTTGATGTTGCCGCCCGTCGCGCCCGTCGCCGGCACCATGCCCACCACGCCGTCCCCGTTGCGCACCTCCTCCCACACCCCGCACACGATGCCCCGGCTGCCCATGGGCGAGAAGCACCCGCTCCCCAGCACCGCGTCCAGCACGATCCGCGCCTGCTCCGACTCCTTCTTGGGCAGCGTCGTCGCCGTCACCCGCTTCTCGAGCCCGTGGTCCGCCCGCAGCGCCTGCCGCCACCCCGGCGGCGGCCGTCGGATCTGCAGGCTGCAGTTGCCGTAGTCTTCCCACTTGGCCGCCCCGACCAGCAGATGCAGCCGGATCCGGATGCTGTCCGGGTTGAGGCTCGGCGTGTTGCGCCCGCTGTTCTCCACGCTCACCGACGGCGACCGCGGGGGCGTGCCGCTCGCCGACGACGAGCCCAGCGTGTACAGGCTGTCCCCCCCGCTGCGCAGGCTCTGCCTGTCGACCGACGAGCGCGCCAGGTTGAACGAGAGGTTGCCTCCCCCCGTGAGCCTCTTGAGGAAACTCGACGCCGACGGTGTCGACGACGGTGTCGTGCTGGCTCCGTCGTGGGATGGCGCTCGCACAGAGCTGCGGTAGCTGTTCTTCCTACCGAACCAGCTCCGTCGCCGGCTGCTCGTGCTGCCTTCGTTCTCCACCGGCGCCCGTTGCTCCCCGAAGCTCTTGAACCGCGCCTCGTTCTCCAGCTGGATGAACTTTTGGTTGTTGAGGCGGGCCTTGTGCACGGCCATGTAGAGGCCCTGGCACTCGGGGTGGTTGGGGCAGCGGAATCGGAAGTTGCCGCCGCTGTAGTGCTCGTACAGCGAGCTGTGCGGCTGCACAGAGGAGCGTATCTCCAGGTCGAGGGCGGTGCTCTGCCGGATGAGGACGAGCGGCGTCAGGTCGAGCGCCAGGACCGGCTTGTCCGTCTTCTTGTGCTCGCCGTTGCGGAAAGGGTACACTTCGATGAGGCCCGCGGTGACGACGATGGAGCATGCGTTGGACGACAGGTCCTTCCACTGGCCCTTGTCTGACCACCGCGATATCGAGGCCACGAACCGCGCCGCGTTCTCGTCGGCTGTCTTGGGGCCGTGCAGGCCGGCCTGGGAGGCAGAGTTGGACGGCGTCAGGCTGCAGTCAGATGCCGAAAGCAGCGACTCGCCGACGGGTGGCGCTCGCACGTCCTTGTTGATGCTCACGCCCAGCTCAGTCTCGGGGATATCGATGCTCTCAATGTCGTCGTCACTCGACTCGGCGTCAGATTCGTCCGAGAACTCCTCGGAGACGGAGGACACGTCTGAGGGGAGGTACTCGTGCTTGAGCGGCGACGACCCACGACGCCTGATGCGCTCAGAGTTATTCGCATCAGTGGGCGGCTGTAGCAGAGGGGGAGACTGTTGCTGCGAAGTAGACTTGTCGGCAGGCTTCGCGCTCACGCTCAAGGTGCGGTGGACAGGCGGCGGCGGGGCGCCATCGTCGCGGAACGGTGTGGTGTTGGGAGGTGCGCTCTCTCCGCGAAGGCTGCGCGGGTCCGGGCGCATGCTCTCACTCAAGGGTCTGCTCCGTTCCTCCTCGGCGTCCTTCGTCGGCGTCTTGACTGGGTCTCCAAGCTTGGGAGACGCCTGTGACGGAAACGACGATGGCATGGTTGCTCGGTGCGGCCGATATCGCGAGGGAAGCGACCGCCGGTCATCGGTGGGAGGCGCAAAGTCCTTGGATATAGGCGACCTCGGTGATTCGGGTAGCGGCACGCGAGCGCCCACGGGCATGTCCGTCGGGCCCCTTGGGGTTGTCGGCTCTGGCTCGCCAACCTCGCTCGGTTCTGGCTCCCTGGGCGGCACGGGGCTCAGGGGGAGGATGTCGAGCCAGTCGAGGATCTGATCCTCGCTGTCGGCACTCAGCGTAATGAGCTCGTGCCATGACTTGCCGTTGTGCACGCCGCGGATCATGACCACCATGTCCAGCTCACCGTCTCCTGTCCGCGCGGAGACCATGGACATGGGGACAGGGGCGAACAAGAGAAAGCATCTTCGCCCCTCGCCAGTCTCTCGAATGAGGAGGTCACCTTCGTCAGCATGCTTTTGGTTGTCGCGGTGGACCAGCTCGACCTGGCACTCCAGCCTCTGTCCGTTTGAATGCGTCAGGTCGAGCGCGAAAATGTCCTTGGCGTTGACTTGGCGGCTCGGATCTATCGTAATCGCTCCAGCAGCGCCGAGAGTGCGCAGCTCGCGTGCCCTCGTGGTATCGGTGTTGATCGCGTCCTGGTCCGTCATGCGAGCCGTTTCCTCTCTGTGGCGCCTGCGGGCCTTGTCCTGGAGCGCCTCAAAGTCCCGGAGCAGCTCGTGCGTGTCGTTGGAGTCGACAATGGCATCCACGCACTTGATGAACTTGGTCATTTGCTTGACCCGGATGAGCGGGCGCTTCAAGAGGTGTGCCACGGCCACGCGCTCCCCGGTCGAGTCCACGATGTCGCCCCGCTCGTTGCGAGGCAACGCATTGAGGAGCGAGTCTTCGTCGTCCAACTGGCCAGGGGCGAGGTTGACGACGACATCCTCGAAACCGAGCCGCCACGCACTCAGATAGCTGTTATAGATTGGCACGACGCCGTGGGCCCAGTTGGCCAGCCTCCGAATATCTGACGTCGGCGCCTTGCGATGGGCGTTCTTGAGCTTCTCGAGGGCGACACCCATGTTGACGACTGACTTGGAGAGGCCATCCTTGCTGGACGAGCCTGCGCCGAAAAGTTCGGTCGAGTTGGTGCCGTTGACGACATGGGTCAGAAGCACGGGAATGACGCCGTCCACTAGGGTCTTGAGCTCGCGGAGGTAGAGGTTCTCGTCGTCGACAAGTTCCCGGAGGAGCTCGTCAGACATCACATCGCTTGAGCCGGTGCGCGTCTTTCGGAGACTTGGCCTGGACCGGTTGTTCCTGATTCCACTAGGTATTGTCGAGTTGTCTGGCAACGACAAGACTGAGACCAGGTCAGAGTGACGAGTGAGGCGCCTCTTGAGACCAGGGGCGTGGTTCTGCGGCTTCGTAGGCTCGCTGTCCTTGGTGAGGACCGTCGACTGCGTAAGAGTCGACTGAGAGTTATCCGTCAAGTCCGAGCCGAGTGCACTAGAGTCGTCCTCGGACAAGATGGTTGACAGTTCGTGCCGGCCGTTGGTAGGTGGCTTGTATCGCGGCCCCGCCATCTTTGGGGTGTCCTCCTCATCTCGAATATCAGTGAGGCCTCCCGATGTATAATCTGACGAGTGGTAGCTATCCGTGTCGTCATAGTCACTGCGCGGCTCCTGTCCCTGGTAGGTTTTGGGGTAGCTTTGTCCACTCGACTCGCCCTGGAATGCCTCCTTCAACACACCGAAAAAGGGACGTCTGACTCCTGGCTTGAGCGGAGAAGAGGAGCTCCTAGTCGCCCGACTCCGCTTTAGGCCATTGTCTGCCTTCGCCTTTGGCGTTACTTCGGTGACCGTGTCGGTGCTCTCGGTCAGCGGCGCCGTGTTCTCCTGGTCCTCTGCGTCTTCTGTCTTAGGCGTTGACTGGCGTGGCCGTACCTCCTGCGAGGCACGCCGGCGCGACTTGGCCTCCTCTGTCTTTTGATGTTTCTCGGCGGGTTTTTGCGTGGCCTTGGAATCGTCCACAAAGGGGTCTACCGTATTGTTCAGCCACTTCTCGATGCTCGGCGGCTTATTTGCGACGGAGGCTTTCGGTGGTTCGTTAATGTCGTGAATCATCTTCTTGCCCTCTTCGACTACCTTTTTGAAGACATTGGGCATGCCCTTGAGGCTCGAGTTGCGGTCCACCTTGGGGCGCTTTGGCCTCGTCTTGTTGAGCGAGAGGTCGAGCTCGCTGAAAGCCGAGTGACCAAAGGGAATATCGCCAGAGATGTCTGCCACTGACTTGTTTGCCATGCTCGAGAGGTCGGACGCATTGTAGGCGCTGCTTAGGTTGGACCCCTCGTCTTCGAGACTTGATGGCTCTGTGGAGAGCTTTGACGTGTCGGCCATCGACTTTGGCCGAGGCTTGGGCGAGAGCCGCCTCCGCGACGCCGGACGCTTAGTAGGGGTGTCTAGGAGAGAATCGGGCTCTTCGATGACCTCGATGTAATCGGAGTTGCTTTGTGATTTGGTTTGCGTGGTCCGCGACAGGTCCGACTCTTCGACGACGATTCGATCCGATCCGCCTCGCTCCGATGTAGTCGTCTTGCTCCTCGCCCGCGACGCCAGCGGCGCATCTGCCGTCTTTTTCTTGGCAAAGCCCGCGCTCATCGGGCGCACCCGCGCACCGTCCGTGTTAGGGGCCACCGGATTTGAACCAGTGACGCGGATCCCATCGTCGAGCTTCTGGGGCGTGACCCGGATCCCGTCATCGTCGAGCGGCCGCACGCCGTGCTTGGCCGTAGTCTGGCTCGACGTGTCGGCCCCATCGCTCGTGGCCTCGGACCGGGCGCTCTTGCGGGAATGCGTCGACCTGTAGCTCCTTGGCGGCGGCGCGTCGGGGATCTCGACCTTGGACGCCCACGCCTTGATCTTGCCCGACACGTTGGGATTGGGCGCCGACCGCTGCACGAAATCGGCGGGTATGGGATTGGGGCTGGGCGACTTGCTGGCCTTGGGCGAGACCTTGCGGAGCCCGTTCTTATGGGCCTTTGGCTTCCTCCAGTGCTCGTCACTAACGACGCGTTTCTTGGGAGGAGCGTTGGGCCGCGAGTCGGGCGTCTCGTCGGCCGTGTTGGTCGTCGAGGCGGAGGGGTCGGTGTCATTGTGCACCACGGGCTTGACCCGCGGCGGAGGGCGCCTCTTCTGTCTCATGCGGATGCGTATCCTGTCCTCCTCGGTGACGCTCTCGACATCGTCGCCGGCAAATGCCACATCGGGGGGCTCAGTGGCAGCGTCGTCGGGGTCGCCCTTGGCGGCCGCCGAGGCGTTGGCCCTTTGCCAGGCGCTGACGCGGTCGCGCACGCCGCCGGGGGGCTGCAGCTTGCGGACGGAGCCCTGCCTCATCTCCTGGCGCAGCTCGGCCTTGACGGCCTCGACGCTCTGGCGGCGGCGGCGTTCGGCGGCCTGGCGCGCGGGCGAGGGCCGTCCCTTGAGGAAGTCGACGAGCAGCGTGGGCTCGGGCTTCTTGGAGTTGGAGCGCGGGCGCGAAGCCGCGGCGGCGGCGGCAGCAGCTGCTGCAGCCCCGGTGCCGGCGGCGGCAGGTGCGGACTTGGGTGTCGCGCCCGGGCTGGGTTGCTTCTTGGGTTTGGGCGTCGTTGGGCCATCGTCGCTGCTTCTCGCGTCGTCTCTGGGGTGCGGGATCGACACATCGTCATCGGTTGGTTGGTTGGATGAAGGCATAGTACCTCAGTCTCGACGGCGAGTCAGCGACGCACGCGGCCAAGGGGAAGACAGGAGAGACGCAGAAGCTGAAGGAGAGGCAGATGCCTGCAGGACAGGACAGAGGGAACGAACCCCCTCGACCACGGGCGATTGCGGTGTCCTCGGAGAGGCGGACGTGCCGCCACGACATGGACAGACATACCTAGTGCGCGCCGCATGCTGCGGCAGCCGTCGGCGAGGCGAACGGTGCTACCAGGCGAGCATGGCCGCTCCGTCCGCCGTTGGATTGGGCGCGGCCGGCGATGCTCGACGATGGAGGCGAGGCAATCAGTGGTGAGAGTGGTGGTGGGAGTGGTGGTGGTGGTGCGATGGTAGCACGGCCAACAACAACAAAGGCGTCCTGTGCCTCCGTGGGAGGGGCAGTGCGCGCCGTCCGTTGGGCGATTGATTGATTGATTGTACAAACGGGCCGTGGCAGCAGGAGAGAAAGTGACGGCGGAGAGCGGCAACGGCAGCGCGAGACGATCACCAATGCACGACATCAACCACGCATGTAGGTATGTACGTACGCGGACCACTATGCACGACGACAACGAAGGACGACGACGACGACGACGACGCCAACCAGCAGCAGCAAGGCAGGGCGACAAACAACGGAGTCGGCGACGGGCCCGCCCAGTGGGCGTCGTCGACGCCGCCGCCGCCGACGGGACGGATGCCGCAGTAACCAATCTGGGCCCCTGCTAGCGCGGGAAGCTTGTGCGTGGTGGGGGGGCCGAGCCTGCGGCCAGCTGTCGCAGAGGACGGGAGGTTCAATGTAAACAAGAGCGCTGCAGCTGGTGCCAGGAGCTTGGAGGCTCGGTTCCAGGCAGGCCAGCCCAGGGCAGGGCACATGGAGCCCTGGGACGCTGCGCAACAGCTTCCAAGTTGCCAGACAGGCGGGGCCACAGGGCCATGGCGTCCGTCATCCCCAGCCAAATGGGCCCCATGGATGGAAAGCTCGGGGCCGGGCCCCACCCTAGATCGGGCGCCAGCGTGGGAAGAGTGCGCTAGGGCCTGGCGGATGGGCCTATCAGCGGCCGCGGATGCGCCAGCTGCAGGGCATGTCCAATGCGGCCGGGGGCTCCGTCTGAGCTTCCATTGCATGGATGGCGGGACGGATTCATGGAGATTGCCGTGGTGACCTGATGGACGGACGCATGGCCTGAGACTGACGACGCTCTCTCGCTCTCCCTCTCTCTCTCTCTGCCTGCTCTGGCGGGGTTGATCCTGTGATGCTGTGCCGTGCTTTCGCTGCACTTTTTCGGGCTCTTCCCGCCACAGCTCAACCGAGCTGCCTGCGTTATTATGGTAGTGCAGGACGTTCCATGCAACCTGGCTGTTGCGAGCGAGCTCTGAACGGCCAAATTGCCCTGTCTGTTCGTCCACCTTGATTTCCAGGTTCCCTGTTAAGTTACCGCATCCCTGGATGATGTGCATGCGACGCGCAACGCATGGAGCTCCATCCAGGCATGCCATGTCGTGCAGCCAGCGAGCGAGCAGGCAGGCAGGCAGGCATTGGCACGCTGGCATAGTGCTCGGCCAGCTTCCCAGACAAATGACGACATGCGTCCCCGTCATTCAGCTGTCCGCTGCGCCAGCACTGCCATTGTTTTGATGGTCCACTCCGGCACTTGCGTAGATGCCATCCCGACAACGAACATCGCTTCCTACAAAGTTCACGTACTTCGTGGAGGCATTCGAACTCTGTAGTTCGTGTTGACTCCATCGTCGTGGGTAGGTGCCATGTCCCCCCACCCATCTCTCTCGCCAGCACCATCGCTCGCTGTCTTCGCCGCCCGTCCCCTTGGCCTCTTGAGTTACTAGTCCCTCGCCGTCCCCTCCGTCATGTCTCACGCCCCGTCCCGTCGCGACAAAGGTGAGGACCAAGAGCAGCAACCTCAGCCAAGACAAATCACAAGCCCGTCTCGTGCGGGCGCGCGCGCGCCTCCCAAGATAGCACCCAGCCCATGTCTCGGATTGCGTCGCCCGCATTCGCCGCCGCTTCAACAAGGTCACAGGACGACCTCACCCACACCCACACCAACACACGGACACACGCTCACGCTCACACTCGCTCACACTCACTCGCATTTACACACAGCTAGTGCTCATCCTCATCGTCCTCCTCCTCCTCCTCCTCATCCTCCGCATCATCCTCCGCATCATCCACACACGACTCTCGTCCCCAGCCAAGCCGCCAAGCCAAGTCCCGGGGCACACATGCGACAGCTGCCAAACCGGAGCCGCCGGGAGAGCCGCTCGTCTTCTCTCATCGTCTCGTGCGTCTCGTGCGGAGTTCCGACGAGTTGGTGTCGTGTCGCCCCCTCGTCCTATGCACGCCATTCATCACTTTTTGCTCCGGAGCAAGCAACCCTCCGCGCCTCAGCCCTCGTCGCGTGCCTGCCCTCCTGTCTGCTGCATATAACTAACGGCCAGCCCTAAATGCACAAACATCCCCGAAGGGAGGGGGGACACACCGGGCTGGTGGGTTAAAAGGCAGTCGGAGCACGGTTCACCGTTTTGGTGCGACCACGAAGCGGCGAGCAGCTCATGCACGCCGAGGCGACGACGCGCGCTGACGTGAGGTGAGGCAAGTCTGGCTACGTACTTCGTACTATTATACGTATTATACCCCCGGTCGTGTTCAACGACTGCTTCGTAATGCTTCCAACAGCATGGGCGTTGAAGCCGGCGTTGAAGCCGCCCGTGACCCACGCGTGGCCGACCTTTGGCTCCGTGACATGACGTGCCTACATGTCGTTACATTATGCGTGTGCTCTGTCGGTCCGTCTTCCTGTCCTTGTTCTGTCTTGCCTTGCCCAGGTTGCCTGCCAGTCTGATAGATCATACTCCGGGGACCTCGTATCGTCGTCACAGGATTTACCTTTTGCGCGCCCGCCCGACTTTGAGTTTCGCTACGCGCCGCCTCCCCCGCCGCCATCGCCGCCATCGCCGCCATCGCTCCATGGAACCTCCCTCGTTCCCTTCTTCCCTCCCTTCCTCCCTTCCCTTCCCTCCCGTCCGTCCGCCCGCCCGTCAGTTTCCCGTGAGTGCGCATCCCACCATGACCGACCTGTCCGCGAAGTGCACTAGGGCCGCAAGGCCCGGTCCAGCTGATCCCTCCCCCCCAAGTCCACCACCACCACCATCACACCCACATGTAGACAGACAGACACCTGCCCACCCACCCACCCTCTCGGTCTCATCAGCAGTTGACGACCACCCAAACCCCACAAAACCACTCTTCTCAGCCTCCGCCGACGCGCGCCATCCCCCCTGGGTTGCGCTGCTGATGCTGCAGAATGCTATATTCGGCGATGCGAACTGCTGCGCCTTGCCGTCCTGGGGACCCATGCGGCGACCGTGGCGTGCGCAGCCTGGCGTGCCCCCCTGCTGCCGCTGCAAGTGCTCGGCACCGCCGGAAAGCTAGGCGGGATGCGAACTACCCTGCACCACTTACACGGATTTTGGAGATCCGGCACGGTCAACTCTCCCCTGTAAAAATTCTGCACCCCTGGAGGCTGTTAGCAGCTTGATAGCTGGGGCCCGATTTGCAGGCCACGCGACCGCGCTTTCGCTGCGGGGGTCCATCGCGGCCCTAACAGCACAGAGGAAGACCTTAGGAGAGTTCATATTCCTCTGCGAAGCCGGTCTTGACAATTGCACTTTGGCTCATAGCTTTCCTTCGGAACCAAGGAGCTATTGGGCAATTGGAGGGTTCACTCTCCAATCACGGTGACCGGTTGCGGAGGTTTTTCTCCCTGAAGGCAAGCTGCGCGACAGCCTCTGATTCCTTCCGAGGGTTTTTCCCTGCCGCCACTCCTCGGCCATTTCCCTTGCTTGGTTACTGGAGCATGGGACTGCGGCAGCAGCGTTGGCTGAGTGAGCGAGAGAATTCTGACCGGTGAAAACCAAGGGTTGACCATACTGCCTCATGTTTCCGCTGACGGAATGGGGGCTTCGACACGCAGCGCCTTCGAGCCGATGATATGCTGGATGGACATTGGGGGAATTGGCTGTGGGTGCCAGTCATAGTCAATTGTTCCGGATAGTCTAGCTCAGCACGTCCTGTGCCCCGTCTCGGGGACCTGAGCGGCCTAAAGGTCGCTGGACGAAAAATACACTACTACTACTACTAGATCCGGCACGGACCGGCCACTCGTTGGATGTCTTCTACCGAGTCGCTTGAGGCAAAGAGAGACTCGCGAATGTAGCAGCATGAGTGTATACAGGGCGCGAAATTTCATAGAGTGCCGGCCCCATCGATGCCACTTCTCGGATGGTGAAGCGGATTCCCCCATTAAAGACACCGAGGCTGCGAGACAAGCCCAATAGAGCAACATGCGTAAACCCAAGACTCGCGACAAATGTGCTCAGCAGGAAACAGCTTGTCAATTTGATAGCATATTGCTCGCCATCAAGACTAACATAGGTATCCAAAAGGCTACTGCCCCCGACTCCATCCAGGTCTGCCAAGGTACAACCAGGTTCCCGCCGTGTTTGTCGCCATTACCTGTGGAAGTCCAGCCACAGCCATGCCAGTAGAAAGAGAGCAAGAGACGAAAGCACGAATACAATGCGAAACAAGAAAAGTACATAGATGTAACCATAACAGGAACAAGATGGAGATCCTCCTCCAACGCCACCCAATGCATGCGCGAATCCAGAATATCCTCCAACACCGTGTACATGCAGCGCGAAATGCCAGCCAACAACCAGTCCAAATCGATGAGAGGACAAGTGTAGGAAAATTTGAGAAGAGAAAAGCAGAGAGAAAAGACAAAGGGAATGAAGGAGAAGATAGAGGGAAAAAAGGAAAAAAAAAGAAAGCCGCCAGACTACTCTCCGTCTGGCAGCACGAAGCGAACACGCTTCTTTGGCTTTGCAGCCGTCTTCTCTACCGCCCGCCCGTCGACGTCGAGCATCACCCCTCCACCCTCGCTCCTCACCATCTCCTCTTCCGTCTCCTCCTCGATGGACCACACGTCCGGGCTCGGCTCCCGCCAGAGCCGTCCCGCCCGCGCCCGCGCAGACGAGCTGCGTGGCTGCGCGTGTCCGAACCGTGGGTGCGCGACGTGCGACCGCCCCCGCCCCGGCGGCGACGACGGCGGTGACGACGACAGGGAAGACACCGGCGACGGGCCCGGGTACGACCACGCCGGGGACAGGAGCCCCCGGCCCGGCCGGCTGCTGCTGCTCAGAGGCGGGCGGGCGTGGCTGCGCGGCGAAGAGCCGGCGGGGAAGAGCACGGGCGGGCTCTGCGAGCGCAGCCGCAGCCCGTCGATGCCAATGTTGCGTAGGGCGGCGAGGCGCGACGGCCCCGCGGGCGAGAAGAAGTGGATGTAGTCTTCCTCGTCGTCGTCCTCGTCCGTCGTGAGCCCGTCCGAGTCAAAGTCTGGAGACGCAGTGCGGCGAGGCTTGCTGAGCCCGCTGAGGCTCGAGGGGCTCACGCTGCGGACGGGCTCGCGCGGGCGGGCGGCGTCCTCGATGCCGGCGTCAAAGTCCATGTCCTCGTCGGCCATGTCGACGTCCATGTCGTCGGGGCCCGGGGGCGGCGGCGTGAGGAAGTAGGTGAGCGGGTTGTCGTCAATGTCCTCGAGCAGCGGACGAGGCCCGTCGTCGTCGGGCCGCGTGCCCGGGCTGCTTCTCTTGGAGCTGGACGAGGACCCAAGGCGAACCACGGTCGGGGGCCATGAGTCCCGGTGAGGCCGCATGTCGGGCTGGGTGGGCATTGTGGCGGGTTTATTCTCAAGTTTATAGAAGCGGTTCAGTAGTCCCGCTCGTGGAAACAGAAGCGAAATAGAATATCTCGAGCGGCGGCAGCGGCAGCGGCATCAGTAGCAGCAGCAGCAGCAGCAGCTCGGATGGGTAATATAAAAAACGGTGTAATAGCGATGGACAAGGAAATCCTCGCCGGCAGGGCCGGCACGTATGACTGTCTCAGCGATGGACCTGCTCCAGCCTGAGGAAGCCACTTGTCAGAGTCGACATGGAAGCCTGGGGAGAGAGACGAGGCGAGACTGCTCGAAGGGCGGTGGTGGCTTACCCGTGCCTTATATATATGCACCTCATGTGGCCTGGACAGGCACCGAAGACAGAGTCACCGAACCGAACGAGTCCTGCGCCGCCCTCCTGGAATCACCGAGGGGGCCGCCTGCGCCATCCATCGGACGCGTACCATGGGCAGCGTGGGGAGCAGAGCAGGGCCGTCCGGGGCAGGCCCGTCACATCGTCTCGGGAAAAGGGTGGCCTTGTGCCAGATACGGGCGCGGTCATCCATCAGCACCGAAGCAGAGGCGTTCACGTGTAGGGGACCTATCAGGCGTCGAGCATGAGGCGAGCTTGGTGAGGTGCTCGTGGAGGCCGGCCGCTAGTGCGGCGCCATGCACAATAATCGCATCCACCATGCCCCGGCGAGGCAGTCATTTGGCCTCGCCGGGGGGCAGCGTGAGATGGAGGCTCGACGCAGGCTGCCCTTGATCTGCGAGGCTGAGGGCCTGGCGGCGGCCGTGATGGTGTGTCGCCGTGGTGGTGGTGATGATGGTGGTGGTGACGGCGGTGATGGTACGACGGTGGTCACTGGTGGCTGCACGGTGACGAACAAAGGAATGGGGGAGCGACTGGCAACGCAGCGAGTGGCGCGGCGGCACCAACCTCCAGGGCTAGCTGGGGCCGTCCGGTCCGCACGAGAGCCGGATGGGAGCATGGCATTGGCAAGCTTCGGGCGTCCCCAGGGCGCCCACAGGGCAGCACCGGGCACCACAGGGCACCCGCTGCGGGCACTGCGGGTGCGCAGCGGGAGCCAAGTGGGTGTGCAGGGGCTCCACTGGAGCGAACGCCCCCAGGCCCTCGGGGGGGCTGCCTGCGGCGAATGCAGGGCTCCCGAGCCGCTGTGACTGGCCGCCCATTGTCCACCAAGTCCACCTCCAGTGTGACCGACCCCTAGCGCTCGAGGTCCTTCTCGCCACCTCCACTAGACGGCGCGGCACTGCTCCAGCTCCAGACTCCCGCCTCTCGCAGCTCAGGCTGAGACAACCTTGGAACCTTGGGACGCTGGGAACCTCCGCCTCGGGCCATCTGACTTGCCCATGCATCACGGACCGCCAAGTCGACGCCGGGCGGTGGGGAAAGGCAGGTCATGCCGCCATGGACGACTGAGAATCCCATCCTGCATGATCTGCGATTGCCATCGAGCATTTCCCGCCGCATCGGATGTCCTCGCCGACCCTGCTGCGAGCATGCACGGTGCCTTGCATTGTCGTCTGCCGTCTGCCGGGCGCGAGGGTCAAGAGGCAGCATCACGCCGGGCCTGCGAGGCGAGGCACGGAGCCCTCCCCTCGAGACCCGTCCGACGGCGCGGCGCTGCGTGGGTGCTCCTCCTCGTTCCATCCTATCCCATCTCATCCCCGGTCCCTCGGGAGGTATGCACACCTCGCCAAGCAGTCAAGCCAGCCAGCCAGCCGTATCTGCATCTGTGCCATTGTGGGTGGCGAGCCCGGCCCGTCAGGTGCCTGGGCGAAGCCGCTGCCCCGCCAAACCTTGCCCGTCACCATCTCGCTTGCTTGCACGGCGAGAGACGATACGGGGGGGAAGCAAAGCGGCCATGTGGCTTGCTGAAGCAGTTTCGTGCAGTATCTCGACGGGGCGGCCGCAGCTGAACGGGCTATCGAAGGGCTGGCCGTTTGGGACCACCCGGCGGCCTTGACTCACCACCATGCTTCGCGCGGCTGCAGCCTCGTAGTGCCACGCCGCCTCGAGGCTGAAGCAAAACCACGCCGAGGCTGCCTGGCCTGCGCGCCTGCATTGCGCTGCCGTCTGGCGGCTGCAGCGTCAGGACTCAGGACTCAGGACCAGTTCTCGGCCGAGGCCACGAAGAGCAACTGCGCCTGCATCGTCTCTCGGGCCATCTGGCGGAGCTCGCATACGACCATCAAACGTACTCGTGCGTGGTTACGAAGTAATTGCATACCAGACCATGTGCGCATGGCCTCGCTGCCGCCCCGCCCGTGCTGCGACCCTTTAAAGTTCCGCACCTGAGCACGACTGTCGTCACAGGAGGGACAGAGGCTCCCCATGCCGTAGCATTTTGAGGTCCCGGCCCGCCACATGCGGGAATCATAGCCTTCCTGTCTCGGCTCAACAGGTCTCGGATCGTGCTCGTGGGGTCTCGCCAGTGCTACCCTGGGAGAGGGTCGTGTGCGGCCTCGTCGGTCGTTGGACGGGATGCCGCCGCAGAGAGCATCTTGGCGGGCGTTGCTCAAAGAGGTGTGGTGCGCGGCAGCCAAGGTAAAGCCGGGATGCGAGCCGGGATGCTCGTCAGTTATTACTCACTGCTTGCCGGTGACTCTGTCCAGGTGCCCACAGGACTTTTTCCAGATCTCAGTGTGCAAGTGCTCCATTCGAAGCCTGGCGCCAAAACGTCCAGAGTGGGCGGGTAGTGGGCTGTGCTACTGTTGTCGCCGTTACTGCTGTGGCTGCTGGTACTGCTGCTGCACCTGGTTCAAGCGGGATCGCGGCTGGATAAGGAAGAAGCGATGTGGCATCTCGGTGTAAGTGATGCAGAAAAGGGGACGGCTATCGAGGCCACCTCGTCGTTCTCTCACGCCAAGGCTTGGAGACGTGTGAAGAGGAAAGCTGTCACGAGTTATGCCTACCCGACAGCGTAAGTACCTAAGGTAGCTAGTAGAGTTGCCGGCACAGTCTCGAAGTCTGGACGCCAGCAGTGGCAGCAGCCTTCGTGGACCGCACCCGTTCCAGGTTGTGAGGCCATTTGTTGACTTACAAGGCAGAAGCCCCTCCCTCCGGCTATACCAGATAGCGGCCGTCTCCGCACACGCGGAAGCTACACGGCCTCGGCTGCCGTCCTCTGTCCTGTGGGTATTATCCCGTCCGAGCAGCCAACCGTCTTTGCTCCGGTATTTCTGATGAACGGACAGTGCAAACACCTCCATCAGCTTCCACTCGTGGCGGCGGGCGCCGCGCCGCCAGCCTGAATACAGCCACTGGCCCGTGACTGAATGAGAACCTCTGTGGAGCGGGCGCGGGAGGAAACGGATCGGGTCAAAAGCGCGGGCGCACCTGGCTGGGCATCGACGCCGTCATAGTAATAACAATGGCCGCGAATGATCCCACTGCCCACCTCATACTCCGCGCGCCCCTGAACCATAAAAAAATCCCACCAAAAACTGGGCTCGATGGAGTCGACGCGAGACGAACGATAAATGGCGACGGCCACGACGGCGAAGCAGGCGAAGATCCTTCTCGTCTCGTAGCCGACCCCCCCATTATCCCACTCTTTGCTCTGGAACTCGCACCCACCCACCTCAGGGACCTCACGCACCAACGCGCGCGAGCAAGCACTGGCTGGCCGTGAGACAATGGTGCGAGTTGCCGCCTGCGCGTTGGGCTACCGCTGCCCCTGCCGCTCCCGCTGCCGCTGTCGTCTCCGCTGCCGCCAGCCACGTCGGGCGTGCCGGCCATGTCGCGCACCGCCTTCGCCGCCCGCCGTCGCCAGGCACGCTCCTCGCGCGAGTTCCGCCTCCTCCTCTTCTCCGCCCTCCTCTTCTGCCTCGTCCTCGCCTGGTGCCACAGCACGTACGAGCACCACTTCGACAACAGCCAGCACCCGTCGTCTCGCGCCCGCCCAGAAAGCGAGGCGCCGTCTGCACGAATCCGCCCGCGCCCGCCGCCTCACCAACAAGCCGCCCGAATGAGAGTCGATCTCGACGGCAGGACCATGGCCCAGGAGGTCATTGCGTCGCCCGACGACGCCACCGGGGCGACGGGGACGGGGATGGCGACGGCGACGACCATGCCCCTCCGCCTCGTCACCTTCAACATCCGCTTCGCCACCAAGCCCGACGAGCGTGCCGGCGGCGAGCGGCCCTGGAGCGTCCGCTGCCCGCGCCTGGGTGCCCAGCTGCGCTTCGTCACGGCCGGCCACGAGAGCCCCTTCATCTGCCTCCAGGAGGTCTTGCACGCCCAGGTCGGCGACGTCCAGGCCCAGCTGGGCTCCTCGTGGGCGCACATTGGGCGCGGCCGCGGCGACAATGAGACCGACGGCGAGTTTTCGCCTGTCTTCTATCGCGCCGACGTCTGGCGATGCGTCCGCAACGAGACGCGCTGGCTCAGCCCGACCCCCGAGAAGCCGTCCCGGGGCTGGGACGCCGTCCTCAACCGCATCGTCACCATGGGCGAGTTCTCCCACCGCACCAAGGGCACGCGCGTCGTCGTCATGAGCACCCATTTCGACCACATGGGCGTCAAGGCACGCACCAACAGCGCCAAGTTGCTCATCAAGTTCGCCAAGGAGTGGACCCGCAGCGGACACGTTCGCCCGTCCGTCGTCCTCGTCGGCGGCGACTTCAATTCCTCGCCCCATGAGGAGGCCTACCAGGTCATGACGGAGCGCGGGTCCGGCATGCTCGATGTTGCTGATCTCGTGCCTGAGGAGCGGCGATACGGGAACCACCTCACCTACACGAGCTTTGGCGAGCCCAACGAGACACCCAGTCGCATCGACTTCCTTTTCATTCAAGATCCGCACACCGCCCGGGTCGATACATTTGGTGTCCTGGCCAACAGCTTCGACGATCAGATTCGCGTTTCGGACCACCGTGCTGTCGTGGCCGACTTCACTGTCAAGACCTAGCTTGTGCCGCTCTGTCCGGCGTCCGTCCCGGCTCTGTCTTCGGAACGTGAACTTGGGGAGATTCTAACATCCGTTGCTGAGGCGGCGGAGCGCCGGACGTCCGGCACCAGGGGCCGCTTTGGCTCTCATCTCGGGTCGGTCGAGGCCCTTCGACAACAACGCAGCGTTTTGATTGTGCTTTCGCTCGCCGGCAATGCCTCCGATCTGATCTGCGCTGCACTTGGAGCGTAATCGATCTGGACCGGACGCCACCATGAACCGGCTCGCCCGACAGCGGCCGTTGTTAATGCCGCAGCAATTTCGCTCTCACGCCTTGCCGGCATGATCCGTGTCGTGAACCAACAACCCGCCGCCCGTCCACGATGAACCCTGGATGGCGCGCCAAAATCGCTGTTTGCCCTCGTCCCCGCACCCGATTGAGCCTCTCTGTCATTGGCACGGTGGCTAGTGCATTGCGTGCGGCGGCTGGACTCGCATCTGTCCTGCTCGCCGGGCGTCGCAATGGCCCAAGGAGGGGTTGCGTCAAAAGGCGGTGTGGGCACCACGAGCAACATTGAACCGCGCGGCGAGAACGATCATGATGCGATGCCCTCGGTGCTTATCAGTCCTGCTCAGACTGCTACTTGCTATCGCTACGACCTCCAGGTTGAGCGCTTCCGTGCGTGCACGGAGATGCTCGTCGCGGCGTTGATGGCGGACGCCGATGTGAGACAAGGACCCGGAGCCAACGAACTCTTCCGACTCCTGGCCACGGGATGCTACCTGCTTGTCTTGCTGCCCTCGCAGAACATCTGAGTCTCTCTGTCGCTAGCGACGTACCATGCCTCGTCTGGATCGAGGGCCCAGATCGACGGTGACGGATGGCCCCAATCTCCTCCCAACTGGCCGGCTAGCGCAGAACTGCTTGCTCGCCCGCCCCCGACTTTGTTCTTGCTTGCATTGTCGAGGACGGCGCGGGCTGCATAGTACGATGCAGATGGATGCTATAGAATATGCAGCTATCCTCATGGGCAGAGTGGCAGTCGGCCATCTCAATACACGCCGTTGCATGACGACTCCCAGCGCAGACGTGAACGGACCCTCACCTGCAAGCCACACGCCGGGCATTGCCCATCCGTGTCTGTCGCCCTGTGGCTTGTTGAGCAAGACCGGGAGAGGAGAATGCGCAGGAGCCTCAAGGGCCGCCGCCAGTCAGTCCATGTGAACGAAGCACCTCGTGAAATGCCCACCCCCACACCGTGGCAAGCGACAGGCGGGTGCGCATGTAGGCAGACATGTGCGTGTGCATGCATCGAGTCGGGGGCGACATTGCAGCTTGTTGCACAAACTTTCTCCAATCAGTGGGCGTAGCCAGACCGAATTTGACAGTCGCACGACGAGAGACGGGAGATCTGTGTCGCAGAGGCAATGCGTGGATGGGCTACGCGGGGTGGTTGTGGTGGTGATGCAGTGGTGGTGATGATAGCATGGTGGTGGTTACCAAGACGTTCCCTTGTCAGATGGCCACACGGGGGCTTTACCAAACGGTCACTGTCCGCCGAGATCGTGTGCTGGATCCTTGCCCAGACTTGGTAGTGGAGGAGGGCGGACCCTGGGGCGCAATTGGGTGTGGGGTCGGGACGTTGAGACATTCATGCGGCCCTCTTGGCGATGATGGGATGCGAATGCAAGGGATGACATGACGGGTACGAGCCCACGGAGCAGCAGTCGTTTCAAGGAGATGCAGTCAGTCCTCGACCGAGTCGCCGTCGCCGTTCGTCCTTCCGCCTTCGCCGTCGTCGTTGCCATCCCATCTGGGGAACGGCGAGTGAGCTTAAAACATCGTGGACGACCACGCTTGTAGTCCGGACTAGAACAGTGACTCGGGTGACATTGCGCGGGATCCTCCCAGAGCATCGGGATCCAGCCCACAAGAGCCGGAAGGGGTCGCATCCACTTCGCCCGAACAACTTTCTCCTTTCCATGCGGAAAAAGCTTGATCACGACGTGGTACGCGTCTCCATCAGCGGCTGAAATCGAGGTGGATCGCTTCCGTCCTCATGCCTGGCGTCCAGTCTATTCGCTGCCCTGGGGTGCGCGTGGTCCAACTGGCCCTCGGAGCAGGACGGGAAGCGTGGTGCCCTATGAGCGAGCCCGAGGGCGGTCGTGCATGATGAGCTCCTCGTCCATTGGGCTCGAAGCGTCCATGACGATAGTCACTGGCCAGCGTCATGTCAGGCTCCCTATCAGAGGCCAGCAATGCTCTCACCGTCCCCGCTCGCTGGCATCAGTGCGGGTTGCGAAAAAGCTTTGCTGCCCTCCCTCGCCGTCTCGTCCTGCCTCCGGTGCTCTGCTGTTCGACCTGCCCGCCCATGGCGAAGCGTCGCTGCGATGTCGTCTCTGTGAGTCAGTGCTCTGCTGGGCGAAAATAGAACCAGGGCCGTGTCCAGTCTTGGTACCCAACTGCCGCCACTTGGGTTCCGACCGTTCGGGCATGAAAAGAAAAACGATGTCCCTTGCTGGCAGCGGGAAACTGCCACCCCCGAGGGGCAGGGCACTTTTCGTGCGCTTCTGTGCGTTACGAGAAGGGTTAGAGCCGGGCACAAAATGGGGCATAAGGCATGTCTCGACTTGAACGGTTGCGGCGGCTTGCTTTGGGAATGTCCCCGTGGTGCTCGGCAGTGTTCGCGGTGTAGCACCGCGTCCGTGGAGCTACAGGGGCATGACGACATGCGACCAACGGCCAACGTCGAGAAGCCTGGTCCCCAGGGGATTTCGCTGGCCCAGGGGGTGCCCCATCGGAACCCAATCTGCCAGATCTCCAGGCCTACGATTCTCTCCTCGACTCTTCCGCCCTCCTCGGCATCCCGTGGCCACTGGGTTCGACAACGAGCGTACCGGCTCGGGGCGAGGTGAGGCGAGGCGCCGCAGCGGGAACGCGGGAACAGACGAGTCGCTGGCGCCGTCCATGCTCCACAGTTGGGCGCCGGTGCTTGTGCCGCCGTTCGTGGTGGAATGGGCTGGCGTGGAAACAGCGCAGCTGGGGCGGCCCCCTCGATGACAGAGAGTCCTTGGTGCCGACTTGGTTCGAGTCATTCCTGGCCTTTGCATTGGCCATTGCCGGCGGTGTTGGGTACAACGTATAAGACGCAGCAAGAATTGAGCTGCCGCCCCAAAGCCAGTCGTTTCATGCCGGCCGAGTCGACCAAACATGGACACCCCAGGCCCTCTGCCTGTCGCGAGCAGGGCCTCATGTGGATGTCGGCGCCATCCAGCTGCTCCAGAGTCCAGACATGCCCGGCGCTGTGCGCCCCAGTTGCATTGATGGAGCACGCACCTTGCCCTGTCTACCGCATTACGTCCATTGCCTTGCCTGCGACGTCGGTCTCTTCTGAGACACGCCCTCTCTGCTGGAGCCTGTCTTCCCTGGTCAGGACAACTGGCGGCGAGCAAGAGATGACGAACATGACGACGATTGTTGCACAGCGCGAGAATGCTATGACTCTTTTGGGGGCGTCCGTGAATGCGGGTTGTTGTATGTGTAAGTGTCCGCTAGCAGACAGCCGCCCGACTTGGCGACAGCCATCTGAGCATCTCGAGGATGCTCTCATCGGCACCAGAGCTGCCCTCAAGGGCGGCGATTGTGAGCTGGCAAGCTCTCGACGGACGTCCTGGCCTGGTGCTGTTGGATGGGTGTTAAGCTCACGCCCCCAACTATCGACCCCCCTCTTCCTCGCCCTCGCCCTCGCCCGCCCACGACTGGCTCGCCGGGGCTCTGCTCTCCAGGTCGACCGACAGCTGCCGTTTCGCGGGAGGGGGGTGACAGAGGGATGGGAATGAAATGGATGGATGGAAGGGAACGCCGCCGCCGCGGTGGTGCGCTGCGGTGTCGCTGCGTCAGTCGCCAGTCGCCAGTCGTGCCGACTAATAAAACCTCGCCGATGCCACAGAGGCCCCGGAGACCGTCTTTGCCTGTTCCATCAAAGAGCGTTGCGCATCTTCCCGTTTCGAGCCGCAGACCTGCCAGCCCATCGCTCGTCGCTATCAGCAGTTTGTGGTATGCACCCGCCTTCCAGGCTGCCGCTGCTGCCTCTGGCATCTCCTCTTTTCTGTCGACGTGCGGCAGCGCCCACACAGCATCACCATCTTCACCCTCATCACCACCGCCCATCGCCGGGGGTTCGAATCGAAATACGCAGGCACCGACGGCGGCGGGGACGACGGCCGTGACACCTTGTCAGGTCGACGCATCGACGTGCCGAGGAGGCACGTCCGTCCGAGATTGACGAGCTGGATTGTTCTTCTCTCGTCTCATTCCCAACCAAGGGCGACGAAGTGGAACAGGCAGGGGAAAGGTGCCCCCATACCAAAGCTATCTTGCCAACCTTACCTGCGGTGCCGGTGCCCGCCTCCACAGAGCAGCAGCAGAGCCCCAGCTCGCAGGTCGCGGGTGGCAGCTGGCCCCCCCTCCCCCTCCCTCCGGTCCCTGGCTCCTTCCTTCTCTCCCCCACAAACGGGAACCACCCGGACCTCACTTCACAATCCCGTCGCCTCAGGCACTTGGCAGCCGCAGCCACAGCCAGTGCCCGCAGCGCTCCGGCTCGCTCCTGCCTGCTCCTGCCTGGACAGAGGCGGGGCCAACTCACACCTGCCTGGGCGTCCCCCTCCCGTCCCCTCCAGCTTAAAGGCGGCCGCGGCGCACGCCAGTGGAAGGACAGCCACTGGCTACAGGCCACAGTGGAGGCCACACCACCCGCACCGCACCGTACCGCCGCACCACACCTCGCCTTTCACACCACCCGACCCGGCTCGCCTAATTTATAGCACGTACCCCCGTACCCCAAGACCGAGCCCACTCGCTGTCTCGACCACTCCACCGCCAAAATATCGCCTCTGGTCATAAATCGACTTCGAGCCGCTTCGTCGACAGCCCCTCTCCCCAGGATATCCGCCTTTGTGCGGCGCATCCCTCACTCCGACGAGGGCTCATATTCACTTCCGCTGCCTCCCAGAGGCTCCCACAGCAGCTGACCGGTTGCCACTGCTCCGGGGTACAACTCACCATGTCCAACAGCTCCAAGAGGAGCGCGAAGGTCGCACATGTCGAGGACGCCCGGGACGATGACTCCAACAGCTCCCTCGAGGGTATCGCGAGCACTCGAATATATGCCACCTCGGAGGCGCCAGGCAAGGAGTTGCGCAAGGAGCGCCCAAACACGGGCAAGTCTCGCGCCGATAAGAGACCGCCCGTTGCGAGGTCGAGGTCGAGGTCGTCGTCGGCCGGTGCAGGCCTGACCGATGAGGCGTCAGACTCCACAGCCCGGTCCTCAGAGAGAGCCAAGGACTCCAGGCGGCGGCCTGCGAGGAGGGACACGATTGACCCCGACGGGCGTGACCAGTACCGCGAGGAGAGGAGACGAGAACGCCGAGCCAGGGAAGAAGACGCCGACCGACGGGCTAAGGCTGCTGCCGCAAAGGAGCGAGAATCAAAGACACCCAAGAAGACCAGACCGCCCGGGCCAAAGCATTCGGCTACGCAGCCCGTCGTCCAGCAGCCCAGTTACATGAGAGGCCATGTGGAGGATCCAGCCTTCTACGGCGTAAAACAGCCCGCCGCCTCGGGTGGCCGACCTCGAGCAAAGACACGCCCGGCGACGTTCTACGCCGGTCAGCCCGTCGGACCGCAGATGATGGTGCCAGGCGGGTTCCGCCACGGGCCGGGTCATCCACCGCCCATTTCGGTGGGAAGCTTCCCGCCACCACCTCCTATGTGGTCTGGGGCCGCAGGCTCGCCAGGCAACTTTGGTCCACCGCCGCCGCTCTCGCCGGCCGGGCCACCGCCCGCTGGCTATTTTGACGCGCACAGCCATCTGAAGCAACGCTTCGACACCCGGCCCTCATCCGCCATGGGGTTCCAGAGGCCGCCGCCACCGCCGCCGCCGGCACTGGAATATCACCACGACGACTATGCGGACGAGAGGGCGCCGCGAGTGGCTCGTCGGCCGTCCCGGTCCAAACGACTTGAAGAGGATGCCAGACGGATGCCACCGCCAAGCTTCATCCCACCAGCCCGGCCCCAATCAGCAATGCCGCCCGCGTCCGCGTTCCGGCCTCCCGCCCACCATCCCCCTCCTCGGCAAACGCACTCTCGCCCTCCACCCTCAAACAGGAGGTCGCTGGGCTTCGAGCAACCTGCGTACGACGACCCCGAGGACTATGAGGATGACGAAGATGAAGGGGGGCTCTTCCAGATATCCCCCAATGCGTCATACGATCAACGTCGGGCCGTCGTTCCCCGTGGTAGGCGTGCGTCAATGGCGTATGATCAGAATGATTACGAAATCGTTCCGGCTGGAAACCGCAGTCGACGTTCCTCCATGTATGGTCCTGGCGGCTTGGCTTCTGGAGGAGCCAGTCTGGGACACAACAAGCTCCATGCGGCCAAGAAGTACCAGGACGAGGTGAGCGGCGGGGCACAGATGCCGCTGACGGCGGAGTCGCTCCGGAAGGCGATGAAGCGAGGGGGTGTGCCCAGTAGCCGGTCCACCCGCAGCAGTGGCAGCCGGGACGACAGCGAATACAAGCGCAGCAATACGACTGGACTCACACAGTCTTCGTACGGTGGCAATGAAGAGATCACCATCAAGGTCCCCGGCAATACCGTCGTCCGCTTCCAAGGCGCCGAGATCGAGTGCAGCCACGAAGGCGGCGAGATCACGTGGTCAAGCCGTCCTACGGGTTCGCGAACTGGCAGCGACAGGGCGAGCATGATCTACCAGCAATTCGAGGACTCGAGGGCCATTGAAGACTCGCGCAGCCGCATGGAACACAAGGCACTGTCGCACCGGCAGCGCGCTCCGAGCCAGGCCGATTCGCACAGCCGTGGCTATGCACCAGCGCATGCTCCTTACGATCCTTACGCCAGCGGAAATGTTTTCTGATGAAATGGACGAAGAATGACGAAGTGTTTTGACGATTATGAAAACTTGTCTCGATTTACTTACGACACCTGTTACGGTTTGGCTACGATTCTTATGGAAGCGAGCGATGCACTTTTCTTTGGCTCTGGTTTTCAGGTTGAGTCTTTCCCTTTCTTTGCAGTTGATGGCATCGCCACCACGGTTGTCGATGCTGCGCCTCGGCCCGCGCCTACGCATGCGATGCCATCAACCCTAATCCCTGTGCTTCTGCTTGTGGTCCCATGCGTTCGCTGTTGAATAGCATGGAAAAAGTTTGATACCCAAAAGGCAGTATGGGGAGGCTTTGTGTTTTCTCGGCTGCGCTCATGTCAGGCTGTCGCGCAGGGTCCGGTACTTTTGTTTGAGTAAAGAATGCGACGGACGGGCAGATTGGCAACACGGGGTCATGAGGACATTCCTTGCAAGCGCTATGTTGGCGTCGAGCACGGGGATACCCAATATGTCCGGGCTACTCGGATGTTCTGCACTTGGTGGCCGCGCAGGCTGCGGCCTCGGCACTCACGACAGCAAATTGTTTTCTCCATCGCTCAACACACCAAGGCGATATAGACTGTACGGGCAATGGGGGTTCGCGCCCCCGCACTCTCTGTGCCCTGCGCGGGTAGTTTTTCTTGCAATGGCATGCCATCTACTTGTCCGTTTTCTTTCCGGGGGAACTATAGATTTACTTTGTCGGGGCGCGCCGTCACGGGCAGGATGAGTGGCGGGCGAAGGAGGATCCGGGAGTGAATTGTGTTGTCGTTGCTTGTACTCTGTAGATGGCATACCGTGTGAGAAGGGCCGGTGGCGAGCTGAGAAATGATGAACATGATGCAGCCTTGACACGATGCAGGGATCGCCGCGACGTGTTGTGTGCTCACAGGCATCAGTTTACAGTGTCCATGTCCGGTGTGGCCTGATCACGCGCGCATCGTGCCTCGAAACCCAGGCCAGGGTCCCTCGACCGGAGTCGTCGTGACGGGGTGTGCCAGAGAGGCGGACGCGTGGGTCTTTGGGGCCCGGGGGTGTGATGGGGCGACGGGGGGTGGGATGTGGTTGGTGTGGTGTGGTGTGGCGTTTCGCCGCTGGTTGCTGGGCCAGCGGTTTGTTTACGCTGTTGCGTCATCACCAGTAGCAGCGAACTTGCTGTTCGACACAGAACGGAACGCAGGCATGCCGAATTAGTGGGAGACTCGGGTTGACAGGCTCAGGGAAGTGAGCTGTACCACAGTCAAAACGCGGCGTATGCTTTTTCGCTGCGTGCGCCTGCGCAGTGGCGGATGTTGACTGGTGCAGTGCCAGACGTTGACCAGCCTCGCACCGGGACCGACCCCAGCCACACCATTTCCGCCCCCCGTTTCTGTGGGAACAAAACCACACTGACAACTGCCCAACGTCTCGCCGCTGACCTTTCCGTCATCTTCCAGACTGCAACGGTGATACTCGATACAGTCAAAATCGCAGACCACGACACGCCGGCATTCGATCTCTCGACTGCCTCGACAGTGCTGGTCTCCCTCTCGTGAGCCGGGCTTGACAGCCTCGCTCTCGCATCTCCCGACCGGGTCCGTGACACCGATAACCGTGAGCAGCGAGACAGGCCGCATTCCAACGCCAGCATGGCTCCCACCCTCGCCCACGCTCTGCGGAGCATCATTCCCAGCAAACCGACCGCAGATGAGACCCTTGGCGGTGACGGCGGCCCTCTCGCCGAGGCCAGTCGCCTCCTCGCCCGGTCTGCCACGCAAACCAACGATCCGTCACGCGGCGTGCTCGACCCACACGACATCAGCAACGTGGGCTTCTTCGTCCTCTTCGCGCTCATCGGCCTGGGGTTCGTCATCACGGGCATCTGGTTCTTCTTCTGGGCCAAGAACGGCGGGTTCCACTTCAAGGAGAACGACTGGGACGATTACAAGTCGACGGTGCTACGGCGCAAGGGCCCCAACGGCACGCTGCTCTCGGGTGCCACGCCGTCGACCAACCTGGGCGGCGGAAGCGTGTACAAGGACGTGGCCGACGACGACGGCACCACGGTGGTGACGGAGACGACGTACCTCAGCGGCATCACGGCCGGGGCCAGCGACATCGCGGCGCGCAAGAAACGCGAGGAGAAGCGCAAGGACAAGGAGAGGCGCAAGCAGCGCGAGGCCAAGGACAAGAAGGACAAGAAGAACAGCAGCAGCAACAAGAATAGCAGCAAGCGGCACGTGGGCGACAACGGCGTGACGGACGAGATGGCGGAGAAGGAGGCGCGCGACCACCTGCGCAGCTACCGACACGAGCGGCCGGCGCGCGTGGGCGGGCTGAACAAGGAGTCGGAGGGCTCGACGTGGGACGGGTCGACGAACCCGACAGAGTCGACGGCGTCGACGGAGCTGCTGTCGAACCGGCAGACGACGCCGACGACGACGCCGACCAAGCCGATCCGCAAGGTGTACTCGACGGCGGACCGCAACACGGCGCGCGAGGCGGAGCGGATCCGGAGCGAGGCGCGCCGCCTGCGCGAGGAGAGCCGCAGCCGCACGGCGCGCCGCGACTTTAGCTACAACAACCCGGAGAGCGCGCTGAGCGAGAGCCTGCTGGAGAAGGGTGGCGGCGGCCAGCATTCGTCGACGTCGGGGGCCGGGAGCAGCGACCTGGGCACCAAGAGCTACCACCACCCGATGCCGGAGCTGCGCGAGCGCGACCGGGAGAGGGACAGGCAGAGGGAGAGGGAGGAGCGGCGGGCGAGACGGGGCGGGTACCGGCGCGGCCGGGGCGACGACGCCGACCTGTAGACGATGGCGGTGATGGTGATGGAGGAGGTGTGGATGGATCTGGGAGGTGGATACCGAAGTGTTGGTGGACGGGCACTACGGCGGGATGGGTTTGACGCCGGCCACGATGGCGGTTTTCACAGCAGCCAACGACGACGAACGGGTTCGAGAATAGCATGTAGAATATGTCACGAGAATGAACGCACATTGTTTGCCCACAGCATCTATCTGCGGATTGGCGTTTACAACCCCTACTGAGACATGGCGGCCCTCGTTCGCCTCATGGATTGCCTAGCGGTCAAATCTCTTTCCCCAATATGCAGGGTAAGAGCATGAACGCATGTACAAGTAGTATTGCCAACAGCATCTATCCCGTCGATTGGAGACTACTAATAAGTATCCAAGTGAGTCGCACGGCGAGGCCGGACCACGGACACTTCTCGTCCACCCTCTTCAATGCGCACAGCAGATGGACTGCATTGTCGTCAAATCTCCCTCCCTGTCTTGCCTGTCTCGCTCGATAGTCGATGCCCGCCTTGTCCGCCTTGTCCGCCCGCCCCTTGATTTGATCGGCAAGGGCCGAGACTGGGGCGGCGACTCAGCTCGCTTCGCAGCGGGGCCGCGGCCGCGTCAGGCCTGTTTCAAGGGCGGGCAGGCGACAATTATCCACCTGGGCACCTAATAATAAAGGCACAGACATGGATGAGATGCGCTGGGGCCCGACGCTGTCTGGGGGCCCTTGAGCCCTGGGGCGGCGGCGGCGGCGGCGGCCCCTTGAGATTGAGGTGCGATGCGGGCGCTGCCTGTCTGCCTCACCTCGTGTCCTGTAACGTGGAAGTGCGGATCACTGTACGACGTAGCTAGCTACCTACTTCGTTACACAGACAATGTAATATCTAGTTGACGCACGAGGAAGGATTCTAGCAAAACCTTTTGTGTGTGTGTGTGTTTTTCAGTTATCAGCCACGTACGATAGCGCTGTGTCAGTTTGCTACAGCGAATGGCGATAGGTGATGGACAGGGGACCGACGCTTCCGTGCTGCCGTCGCCGCCGCCGCCTCCGCCGCCATTGGTTTGGTGGTGGTGGTGGTGGTTGTGGTGCTCCTGCTCCTACAGTAGTACTTCGCACTGCTCCTGCTGCGGCACTGCTGCACTGCTCCTCGTGGCGCCCGCTCCACTGCATCGTCATCGTCGTCGTCGGCGCTGCGGTGCGTCGCGCTGCGGTGGGCCCACTGCGGCACGGTACTTGCCCTGCCCCGCCAGGCCATTAGCCTCCGCGCGGGGCGTCCCCGCCGACGCACTAACAGCCCGGATCGGTGCCCACGTACCAGCGCGACCCCATCAGCTGCCCGCATCCATGGATCCCGTCAGCGGCGGGCGCCCAGCGCCTGTAGTGCGCTGCAGTGGGCGGCCAGGTGCCTGACTCCAGCTGTGGGTGGCTGTCTGGGCTGCTGTCTGGGCTGTCGTTCGCTGCTGCCGGCGCTGGCTGGTGCTTGACGTGTGCCTCCAAGGTTGGCCTCGTCCTCGTCGTCGTCGACGCCGCCGCCGCCTCGTGCCCGCTTTCCTCCCGGCGCCGCCGTCGCTGCTCCTCCTCGTCCTCCACCACCTCATCCTCATCCTCCGCCTCCCTCGTCCAACATCCCATCCCATTCCATCGCCTCGCATTCGCCGCCCTCTTTTTCTCTTCCCCCTCGCCAACGCCGTCCTCTCTCCCTCTCCGACCCGCGCCCGCGACCCGCGAACGGCTGGCTGCTACTGATCCCTCGCCATCGTCTGCCTCCCTCTGCTCCGGCCCTTGGCTCACGCTCATTTTCGTGCCCTTCCGCCACACACCCCGGCGGCGCTGCACCGCACACTGCGACAGTCTACCGTGGGCTCTGGCAAGCGCCCGTCATTGGCCGCCCAACCACGCACACGACGACCTTCGTCACCGCGAACCTGCGACCGACCGACTGCCCGACGACCACAGCGACGCCGCTACGTTGCGAGGGAGTCCCTTCCTTATCGTCAACGTCGTGTGCGCCATCAAAGCAGCTGCTCTGCTCTGCCACTGCGCATCGCACGCCGTCTCTCGCCAGCGGCCGCCAGCTTGCGTATTGCGTCTCTGCTGCGTCACAGCCGCCCGCATCGCCGCCCTGCCCGTCCTTCGGCGGCAAGGAACAATAAGCGCCAAGCACCGCACCCGTCGCGGCGGTGACGCCCTCCCGCCACCCAGACAATACATCGACAACCGCAGCCCGACCCTTCCGCGACGAGTACATTGTTTTCAAGCCCTGCCTCGCCCGACGACGGCGCCACCGCCATGGCTGCCCCGTCGTCCGCCTTCACCGGCATCATCATCGGCCTGGTGTCGTCATTCGGCTCCATCATCCTCATCGCCCTCGTCGTCTTCATCTTCTGGGCGTCAGGATGTGCCGGCTCAGGACGCATCCTGCTCGACCGCTTTGGCCGCCCCGGCGAGTATGATGATGAGCAGGCCTTTGCCAGGGAGGAGGCCGAGGCGCTCGAGACCATGGATGACATGGCCCGGACCGAGTACCTGAGAGCAAAGGGTATGGGTCGCCGTCCTTTGCCGCTTGCTCTGCTTTGAAGCACGTTTCGCTGACATGACTACTACCAGCCTTCGTCACCGCCAACCCCCCAGAGTCCGTCCAGACCGACATTTCGCTGTCGCAGTACCTCGCCATCCAGGAAAAGGGCGTCTCCGCCTGGGAGTTTGAGCCCGAGCTGGAGATTGCCAACTGCTTCGTCGAGGCGCGCACCGAGATCGAGTTCTTCGATTCGGAATGCACCGTCATGTGCAATCTGCCCGTCCCCAAACAAAACGACGTCTACTACTGGGAGGCCAAGATCTACGAGAAGCCCGAAAACACCATGCTTGCCATCGGCATGGCGACCAAGCCGTACCCGCTGTTCCGGTTGCCTGGTGAGTAGCCAGCCACGTTTCCCGTGCATGCGGTCCATGCTTACACAACGCAGGCTATCACAAGCACTCGGTCGCGTACCACTCGGATGGGTCTCGCCACTACAACCAGCCCTTCAGCAAGACGCCCTACGGCCCGCACCTGGTCCAGGGCGACGTCATTGGCGTTGGCTACAGGCCGCGGACCGGTGCCATCTTCTTCACCCGCAACGGCAAGCGGCTCGACGAGGTCGTCCACGGCCTCAAGTCCCAGAACTTCTTTCCCGCCGTCGGGGCAAACGGCCCGGCCGTTGTTCACGTCAACCTCGGCCAGTCCGGCTTCGTCTTTATCGAGGCCAACGTCAAGAAATGGGGACTCGCCCCGGTCACCGGCAGCCTTGCGCCTCCACCGCCTTACGGCTCCGAGCAGGGTAGTATCCTGCTCGAGACGGGCACCAAGGACGGCGTCGCGCCGGCTCAGGGCCGCCCCCATCGCCAGTCGGTCAGCGGCTCGCCCTATCACGTCCAGCCTGGTGGCAGCCATCTCAACGCCCAACACGGGCGCACCCGCAGCGGCAACTTCAGGGTCCTTTCTCCCACGAGCCCAGGTCCCGCCCGAAGCCCGACAGACATCTCCCTGGCGCAGCTGGTGCCCAACGATGACAATGGCGAACCGAGCAGCATCGTACATCAGCAGGAGGAGCATCACGACAACCCCCTGCATCTGCATCTAGAGGATGCGACGAACCCCCCACCGGACTACGCGAGCCCGACGCACTCAGAGAGTAACAGTCGAAGGAGCAGCAGCGACGACGACGCTCCTCTTATTCGCGTAATGAACCGCAACCGAGGCGACTCGTCGGCAACCGTCGTGCCCGGCCCGGCGCACAACATGCCGCCGCACCCACCCGTGCCCAGCTACAGCGATGCTGTTCGTGATGGCGCAGGCCAGCATCGACGCGAAAGCTCCGGCGCCGTTTCGACGGATAGCAGCAGTAGCAACAGCAGCACCATGTCTAGCTGACACAGTACATGAGGCGCCCCGCGATGGATCGTGGAATGGCGAGCCGGCACGCATGCAGTACGTACGGGTGCATGAAAAGTCGAACCGGCGGCAAAGTTTTTAAAGGAAGAACCAGACACTGCCGTGTCTTGCGAAGGCGCTTTGGAGTTTTGTATAGCATCAGGATCAGCACCATCGTTCATCGGCACGTAACACCTATACGTATACCACCTCGGACGACTTTTTCTTTTTCTCATCGTTTTGCTTAGAGCACATGGTACTTGGGCGGAGGAAGGGTCGGGCACACGGAGTTGAGAGAGAGAGATGGGCGATACCCATGACGGCCTGACGAGAATGCACTCACTTGACTGCGTGGAACTGTGCACTGGAACCTCCCCGATTGCATGGAGCGAATGGCTGGCGTTGATGCAGCGGCGGCTGAATGCGTCTGTTGATGGCACGCCATGGAGCTGCGTGAACAATGAGAAACACGTTAGCCGTGAACCCGCCCCCCCGGTGCCGAAGTGACCTTACTATGTATTGCGTTGGCGTAACGTGACGCGATGGCGGGACGAAGTGTTACACCCGGGCTGAAGGCCGAGTCGGCGTCCGGCCAGCCCGGGTACCTACGCCACGCCACCCGAACCGTCCGAAACCAGGTCTCGACTCGCAGTTGTCGCCGCAACGATTTGGAAGACTACACGGTAGGCCGACTAAGGTCGCCACAGAGGCCAATCCTTGGCCTTGCGTCGGCACAACGCCTACGGGACGTCCCCCTCGCTGCTCTGGCACACAGCCCAGCCGAGTTGACGTGGCCCCTTGGGTCATATTTCTGTCTTTTTGTCTCCGGGGTTACTCACGGAACCCGCTGTTGCAGAAAACGAGCGAGTTTATTAATCCGTGGCCCGACATGGAAAAGGCCTCGAAGGAACCGGGCGTGGTTGAAGGGGAAGAGCCGGAGCCGGGCCCGGGCGTGGAGCCGCTTTGACGTGACCCGGGGGTCGGCCCGGCCGGGGGGCGCACCGGGGACGCGGGGCTTGGTGCGACGTAACGGCGCGGGCGCGGCGGGCGCGGCACCGTGTTTTCCTCTGGGGTCAGTGGATGAACAAGGTTCCAGAGGGATGGCGGGGGAAGAGGCAGGAGGGAGGGTTGCCTCCATTCTCTTCGTCAACTGTGCGGTGGCGCGGGTTGGGCGATGCCCTGACTGCTGCGCCAAGGGTGGAGGTTCCGGCGAGAGGTCGGTGTTGTGACAAATGTGATGGAGTGACAAATGTGATCGATGAGGAAATTTCAACAATCGGTCGGTGCGTGTGTTGCGTGTCGGGTTGCTGTTTTGAGATGCCGAGTCGGCGGCGATCAGTGTGCGGGCGAATACCATGTAAGGGAAAAAGGGGGTGGACGTTACGACTCACGAGACTGGACGGCGTTACGACCGGTCCGCCCAAGCACAGGCGGGTGACATGAGGAGCAGGACTCTTGGCTCAAAGATATGGAGGCATCGGGGTGAGCGCGACCAGTGTCGCTGCAGCGAAACCCCTGAGCGGCGGTCCCGTTCGTTCAAGTCCTCGCCTCAACCAGCCACGCCCCTTGCCCTCCTGGCGCGCAGAATTCGCCACCCAGGCCTCTCACCACCCATATCCATCGGGAACCCAGGGATCCAGGCTAGCACAAGTCTCGGGAACTGAGCCCCAAGGCCGAGGAGATGCTTCAGAGAATCTCTCAGGGAGTGCCGCGGACTCTCTCCCTAGTTCAGGGGTTGACCGGAACACGCGAGCCACTCGCATCACGAAGCTCTAACACAGTCCACACTCCGTTGCCAAGGGAAGGATCAAAGTGGTGAATACCCGCAGAGACTAGGCCAAATGACGGACCCGCGGGAGACGAAGCACCAGGGAGGGGTGTTATTGTTGCTGGTCTATTATGTCGCTGGGCGCGCGGGTGGGCGCTATACGAGGTGGCTTGACGGGGGGGTGTTCGTTTGTTCGGTCGGTCGACCTAGGGCTGGCGCGAGCACGCTCACACTCGGGGGCGTCGTCGATCTTCGTTTCTATTCTTGCGCCCTGCGATAAGGGTCGGGGATGGGGGCGTGTCTGTGTGGTTGCATGCTCGTGCTCGGTGCCCGTCCGCGAGGGCGGAGCATCGCGAGTGTTAGCCCATCGGCGCTGGGGGTCAGGGGCGGGACACACGCCCGTATCGCCGCAGGATGCGGATTTTTTTTGGGCATGCCTGGGACAAGGGCAAGGGGCGCTATGCGACGGGCCGGAGGAATCGGTGATGTCGTCGTTATTACCTCGCGGAATTACTGCTGGATGTTCGGCAGCACGGAGCGCCAGCGCAGGGCCGCCTTGATCGTTTTGATTTTTGAATCGGCAGGGCGTCACACCAGCCCAAACCTGGTCGTGCTCCCTCAACCTCGGGCGTCAGCAGCGGTGGAGGACGAGATTGCTGGTGTATTCGGCGGGAGGTGCACGTTGACGAGTATGAGTCTGCTCACATGTATCGGTGGTAGTGAGTGAGCCTGGTGTGCTTGCGGGGACTGCGTCAGGCTCGGTGCCATTCAGGCAACACAGACCAATAGACATTCTACAATCAATTTAAAAGCATTACTCAAGTGCTTGATGCGTTCTTATCTGAGATCTATTGGTGTCGACATGTGCTGTTGCGTTGTCTTCACCCGCTGAAGAGTTGGGTCAGGATGAGCGCACTCGGTGAGACAGTTCATGGGGGCCTGGCGCGCCGTTGGCTTCAAAGAATATTACTATAACAACAAAGATCCTCTTTAGCTGCGGAGTAAATCCCGAAAGTATACTGTTACGATTTGTAGCACCATTTTCTCACTGGTCTAAGCCTCCCGAGTAGAGCGCGCTCTGGTGCCAGATGTATGCTCAACATGAACGAAACGCAGACGCGATTTTTAACATTGATCTATAAGCTGCCATACCTCTAGCCCATCCCAGACTAAACCAGATTGCGTTTTTAATACAAATTTTACCGCGCGATGCGCGCTGCCGCTGTGCACTCCCGCTCTTTTTTTCGGAAACAACAACACTGCCTACATGTAGTTCGTTCCGTCTTGACACAACTTTACGTGCGAGGCTTGTTGGATTTGTTGAGGCTCGAAGAGATTGGCGGACGTTGGAAACTACTACTTCTTTGGCGGGGGAGCGCACTTGCCCTGTACGTGAATCTCGTCAGCAACGGAGAATTCTCCGTGGAAGTTGTAGGGGGCTTGGAGCGGAGGAGGGCATACATAGGCGTTTTCATCCTTTTTGTCGACTCGCTGGCAGTACTTGCTGCAGCAATACTCCTGTAATGCGGAAAGCAAACATGTCAGCATGTCAACGGACGCCAGTGCCCAGGAGCACGCGGTCGACGGGTGGGACGGGTGGTGTTGGATCTTACACTCTCGCCGGGCTTGGAGGGGGGCCAGCACTGAAGGTTGTCAAGCTAGATACAGAAGAGAACTCGTTAGCTAGGCTCGATCACGAAGGTGGCCGAGGTCGTTTATCTCGCAGCCGGGGACGAGGAAAGGGGTCAGAGTTTGGCAGTGAAGCAAGGTCGACGTACCACGCAGTTGTTGTCCCTCTTGAGGAGGCTCCCGCCGTTGACGGTCAGGGTGGCGTGGATCCGCGACTTGGTGAGCTTGTCGTGGGAGGCGGCGGCGGCGGCGTTGAAGGGCGCCGTCACGTTCTTGACGCCCGCGTCGACAACCTTGCCGCCGTCCTGGGGGGGCGGCGGCGGCGGCGGCGGCGCAGAGTCCTTGGGGGGGCTGATGCCCTTGGCCGGCACGTCAAGGCGCGGGTTCGTCTCCAGGGGCTGCACGCCGCCGCCCGGCGTCGGCAGCTGGCTGCTCGGCGGCGGCGTGTTGACGCCGGTGTCCTTGGGCGGGGGCGCGGGCGCCGAGGGCACGGCGGCAGCGGCGTTCTTGCTGTCTCCCGTGGTCGCCGGGCCCGGAGCCGGGGCGGTCGCCGAGGCCGAGGCCGGGGCCGGTGGCGGCGGCTCCTCATCCGAGTTGCTCTGCGGCGTCGGCGCCGGCCCGGCACCGCTGGTCGTGGCGGCCGGCGCCGCTGCCGTCGTCTGGGCCGTCGTTCCGCTGGGCACGCTGCTCGGGCCCTGCGTCGGCATGGCCGTTCCCGTTCCCGCGCCCGTCGGCATGCTCTGCGTCTGCATGTTCATGCCGCTCGAGACGCCGCCATCGCCAGCGCCATCCCCCTGAGGCGGCGGCGGCGGCGCGGCGGCACCCGTCGGGCCAGCACTCGTGGGCGGCATGCTGGTCGTCATAGTCGCAGACGTAGCGGGCGAAGTCGGTAGCAGGCCGGTCGTCGCGGACGTGGCGGGCGACGTCGGCTGCTGCTGCGCGGGGGACGTTCCGCTCGGGACGCTCTGCTTCTTCTGGTTCAAGCCGCCCGAGACGGCGGCCGACGTAGGCGGCGGAGGGGCGTCGTCTGGGGCGCCCGAGGGCTGAGGAGGAGGAGGAGGAGGAGGCGGCATCTTGTCCGAGTCACCCTGCGTCGGCGGAGGGGCACCGCCGGCCGGGGCGCTCGGCATCGGGGGCGGCGCTCCGGCTGCTGGGACGCTCGGGGGGCCGGCGGCGGGGCCGCAACGTCGGCCGGGGAGGAGCTGGAAGGCTGCTGCGGCTTGCTGCTGCCTCCGTCGGAGCTGGGGCCCTTGCCATCGTCGACGGAGATGTAGCCGATGTGGACGGCCGATCCTTCAACTTGCACGACGCGCGTGGCCACGGCCGCGCCGGCGGCGAGCGAGAGCAACGCAATGGCAGAGGGCTTCATCCTGTCGAAATCCTATCTTTCTCCGCTTTTCTGGCACGAGTACCCAACACTGGCGTGTAAACAAACAACAAAGAAATAAACAAAGGAGATTCCCAGACGAGAAGGAAAAAGCAGGTGGTTGTCCGGCTTGAGTCGATGTCAACCGAGTGAGTTGTCGATGGCCCAAAGTGCGATCCCTGGCGGACATAGATATACCACTGTAGCCTTCTCACAAGTTGCAACGAAGGGTCGGTGCGGCAGCGCCTTCCTCACGCAAACATGGTTATTAAATCTCGAAACGACGCCCAAGAGGGAGGCGTGCGCGCTGATACATGGTGGTGAACGGGCCGGAAGGCGGGAGACGCAAGACGGACGACCCGTCCATGCGCGCGCGCGCGCGTGTGTGTGTTAAACGCCCGGCGATGCGGCGCTCGGTCCGCATCCCGGGGCCGGCACGATATCGTCCTGGCCCGGGGCTTCCATAAGTCCATCCCCCCCCTTTCACCCTCGAACACTCGAACAGCAGCACGGCGGCACGGCATTGGCGTCGCAGAGGGCCGGCACGGGCTCTGCATCTACACATGGCGCTCCGTCCGTCTGCAGCAGTGTGCGCCCCCCCTCCGCCTCCCGCCCTCTCGCCATGATGTTCATGCCTTCTAACGTTCTGACAGTGGGGTGGGTTCGTGCGCACCCATCCGCCTGTGACTAAGTTAGAGGCGAGGTTGATGATTTCATTTTGGCCCGTCGCCGACATCTGGGGAGCCGCGCGGTGGCCCGAACGCGACGAGACCACGTAACCGCCTACGACTCTACTGGTCGAGCGCCTCCTCGCACGGCTCGAGGCCCCCAGGCAAAAGTGCCCACTTGTCAGTGCCAAGCAGAAGGCGCATAGGCGAGGCTGCGGCCCTTGTTGTCCCTGCCCAAGAATCTCCATGTCGCGGCTGGCTGTCGAGCATTACGCAGCCCCTCAACTCCGGCGGGGGCCGCTGAGGCTTTTTGCAGCCTTCATGTTGGTTGTAACTTGTCCCGGCCCAACAGACAGACGTTGCTTGTTTCTGCCTCCCGTCGTCTCTTGCCCCGTGCTTACCTGAGAGAAAAGCCGTGTGTAGACGCCTGCGTGTGTGCTTGTGTGTGCGTTGAGGGTCAGTTTCCTCGTTTGGGGCGGTTACGATGACGGCGACGACGCGCGTTCAACTGACATGGACATTTTGCAACGACGGCCGTCTTTCGTAACCACGTCACAAGAGCAAAGCTGCAGTGTTTGAGAACCTCGACGCATTAGTTGCCAAAGTCCGTAACCATCAATGGTTCCGTGTGTGATTACGATGTGGCCGTTGATGTCCCCAGTGCCCCTCAGGACGCGTACCTCGAATGAAACTCAACACTCGTGTCGGCAAGAGAGTGTCTTCAAACATGGACAGAAGTTTCTCGAAAGGGATCCTTGTCTGGATATAGCACGATGTGACATGTCCTGCCCAAGTTGTGCTTGCAGCCCTGTACTGCCACGCAACCATAGCGCGGGACAACACGGTCCTTCCTGCATCGCATTCGTCGTCACCACAGCCTCCTTGTATCAAGCGAATCCACACTCTCTTCTCCAACACAGCTCGGTGGGTAAGAAGGACGGCAAGGGCCATGCACGCACTTTGCCACGCAGCAAGGTCCAGTGCAGTCAACATCACCCAAGTCCACACTACGCTCTTCGGCCCCCAACCTCGCCAGCTCCCACCATCAGCAGCAACCAAGAATCAAGCAAAAGCATTCTTCCATCTATTATTTTCTTCCCTCGCCTCATAAAAACACTCTCTCCAACGCCCCCATTCCCCATCCCTCGGGTCGTCCCCCCCCCCCCCGGGCCCAGCCAGCCCAGCCAGCCAGCCACCTCCCAAATTTAGCATCATTCCACAACAGCAAGCAAGCAAGTGCCTGCACGTGGTGGTCGGCAACCAAACCACTGCTGGCCCTTTGTGTGCCGCCGCTCACTTCCTCGCTTGCTCGCAGTGTCCGTCGTCTTCCTGTCTGCCTGTCTGCCTGCCGCTCGTTTGGCATCCTCCGCCCCAGCCCGTAACCGATCCCTGCTCGCTGCGCAGCAATCCGCGCCAAAGGCCTTCGTCCGTTCGTTCGAAAACCTCGTATAGAGCAAAAGAGCTCCACCCCCACATCCGCCCTTGACCTCTTCCGTCCTCCCGATCTTTGCATGCCTGCCTGATGTGCTCTGTGCCTGTTCTGTCCCTGCTCTATGCCTGCTTTTTGGCCGCTCTTTGACCTCTCTTTGCCCTCTTCCTCAGCAGGTCTTCTCACTTGTCCTCATCCCTCTCCTCTCCCCATCATCGTCATCTTCCCTCCCCGATCCGCATGTCCTGCCGCATCCACCCTCTCCTCCCTAGGCCTCAGTGCCTTCGCCTTCTGGTTTCCCGCTTTTTTACTCTCCCATACAAGGCGAGGACGTAGTTACGTACGCGCCGGGGCTGGGGGGCTGAAAGCTGGCTCATCACCATGCCTCGCGGGTGTTGACCGACAGGGGGGAAAGGGGGGCCTCATCCAAATAAGCGTCCGTTCCTCCTCCGGGAGCGTGCACGCGCCCGGTCCGCGGGGGGAAAGCGAGAGAGAGAGAGGGAGTGCAGATTGATAGGGCAACGAGAGCCTGGCTCGGCTAGGGCTTGACGGGGGGGGGATACGAGTTGCTGGCGCCAGGGGGGTGGGCGTCCAGTGCTGGGGGCTGGGCGGCTGGGCTGGGGGAGGTACTCGTACGCAACGTGAACCGGGGTTGGGACAGCTGAACTGGGCGGACGGAATAGACTGCACTGAACGTGCGTGCACTCGGGATCGTGATCAAGTCCCACGCGAGCGGCGGCTGCACCCAGGGCCATCGTGCCTCATTGGTGAAGGGGGTCCGAGGGATCGCCGCTCGATGCACGTTTCATCAAGACGCATGGGCGGCAACGGGCCTTGTCGATCCCAAAGTTGGCACGGCACACTGCATTTCACATCGACACTTTCACAAGTAAGAGAGACGAGGTCGGGGTTTGCTTCAGTCGCATGAGCGTATCGTGTATTACTCGGGCCGGGCACAATCCCAGCGAATCGACATACTGCCACTCATCCCGCATCGAGGCCCCTCGCCGGCCTGGGAACGTCATCGAGACAGCAACACCTCTTTTTTCCCCTGTGCGTGCTTCCACTTCCAATTTCAAACAAGCCCAAGTCCAAATCAAAAGATGACTGAGCCCCCTTGCGTCTCGGGGGGTAGCAAGCATTAAGTCCAACTCCAGTTCCAATGCACACGAGAAAAAAAATCAATAAAGTCCAAATCAAATCAAACTACTAGGCCTGGTTTCCCATAAACTCCGTGCAACGCCATGCTGTTACCAACAGTCGCGGGCGGGGCCGCTTCTAGCGTGTTCAAACAACATCTGGCGCCATGTGGGGATCTCGCTGTTGTGTGTGTGTGTGTGTGTGTGTGTGTGTGTGTGTGTGTGTGTGTCCGTAGGGAGTGTGTCTAATGTCGTGTAGTCGTTCAAAGGAGTGTCTAGTATTATGGCGGTGGGTATCATAAGGAGTGTGCCGATTATGTGGTGGGGGGGTATCATCGCAAGGAGTGTCGCGTATTAAAGTATTAATACATTAGGATCGATGTGTCGTCATCGTAAGGATCGTCGTCCGAGGTCAACTCGGGAAAGGAGCGTCGTTGCGGGCGAGCAGGACAGACTGAGCTGTCGGCTCGCCACCGTCTTGGTTGTAGCGAGTGTGTGAAGGAGTGGATATTACATGGCGGCCGTCCGTCTTCAAGGCAGCGGCACAAACAATAAGAGTAAAAAAGGTCCGGTAAACAAGGTGGGGTGGGTTGGTCAGGTCGTGACCCGTAGTCGTGTCGGTAAACAAGGCAGTAATAGCAGCAGTAGCAGCAGCAGCCGCAGCAGCAGGAGCAGCGATGCTTCAGTCGGCGCGTCGCTTGCCTTGCAGTCCTTGCGGCGCGTCCGCGGGCGGGACCAGCGGCGCCTGGGCAAGTGGCGAGGCAGAGTGCGGGCCCGAAGACATGGAGGCGGTCTGGCGGTGGTGATGTCTCGGGGCCGCAAAATGAAGACTGCTGTTCGAAGGCACCGGCGACTCGGGCAGGGGAAGCATGCCCAGCTGCTCGGGGTAGAGGAAGGGCGACGGGGCGCCGGGCAGCGAGGCGGCAAAGGCGGCCGGGTCCTCCGGGGGCGGGTAGCTGGGCGTGGTGGTGAGCGGCCTGATGATGCTGGACGAGGGGTTCCTGGACGGTCAACGGTCAATCCGATTGTGTCTTCTTCCTCGAGGTGAGGTGGACCGAGCCGCGAGTGTGCCAGGGGCGCCATCAAGTGTGCCTAGATCCACACGGGCTGGTGGGGAGGGACGAACCCGACGCCGTAGCTGCGATGCGCCTCGCCAAACATGTGCGGCTGCTGGCCGTGGTCGTACGAGGCGCCGGCCAGGTCGAACGAAGACGAGTAGTCCTCCGAGTCGCTGTAGGCGACGGAGCCCTCAAACGTGGAGGAGGCCGGGCTGTAGGCGCCGTGGTACGAAGGCGACGGGATGCCGAGGTACTGCTGGCTCGGGAAGGGCGACGACAGCATGAGCGGGCTGACCGACGGCGGCTGGGGCTGGCCCGGGATGGAGGCGCTGTTGAGGATGGGCATCTCCTCGGTGCTGTAGCTGAAGGAGACGTTGCCGTAGGGCATGTACTGCTGCTGCTCTGCGGCCGTGTGCGGCGGCAGGGCCAGGTCCTCGGCGGTCGGGAAGTTGGGCGGGTTGAACTGCGGGAAGGACGGCGTCCTCTCCGGGTGAACCCAGCCCATGCGGGAGCGGAACTCGCCGACCGTGTCGATGGGGAACTCCATGAGGGTCAGGGGCGTCTGCTGCTGGGCGCCGCCGGGGCCGTCGGCGTTGTGGCCGGCGACGCTGTAGGACATGAGCCGGCGGGCGATCTCCTCGACGGGCGAAATGGACAGACTGCCAAAGTACGCGGCGCCAATCTCGGGGAACAGGCGCTCCATGAGGATAGCGACGGTGTACAGGTGAGCAATGATGACGAGCGAGTTGGGCGAGCCGTGGTAGCTTTGCAGGTAGCCGACGGGCATCCAGAAGAGCCATGTGCGCAGGGGCTGGAGGCGCTCGTACTGCCCGGCGATGGACAGCGTCGGGCTGATCTTGCGAGCGCCCTTGAGGAAGCCGATGAGGTGTTGGACCTGCGTCGTCTCCTCCTTGTTGCGCTTGAGGTGGGCCTCAACCTTTTGCACCTGCTCGAGCGTCCGTTGGTAGGCCTGGAGGTCCTCGTCCCGGGGCTGGCTGGGCCTGTGGTCCGGAGCCGGCGAGGGCGGCGCCGTGGGGAACGTGCTGCTCTCGGCGATGAAGTCGCCAAACAGAGATTCGTGCTTCCAGGCGTCCATGGCGTCGATGACGGTCGAGGTCCCCTGCATGAGCTGGGTCCAGCTGCGCCTGCGGTGAACGGTTAGCCGGCATTCGTCGTCGGCGTCGTCGTCGTCGGCGGCGGCGGCGGAGGGTCCGCATGTCGCACGGGCACGCGCGCGCGCGGCACGCTGCAGGAGACTATCGACTTACCAGTCTGTGGCCTGCCACGAGAGCACGAGGGACGCGGCCAGGATGGCGTCCGACGTCTCGCGGGAGAAGGAGTTGATGGCCTCGTGCAGGCCGCTCAGGGCCACGCCGCGGTGCTCAAAGGCCATGCTGCCGACCAGGGGGCAGTCGGTGAGGAAGGCGATGTGCATGGCCGAGAAGGCGAGCAGGGCGTGCATGACGTAGGGCGTCGTCGCTCCGATCCGCAGCAGCCTGGATAGCGAGGTCAGCAGGAGGCGCAGGAAGGCAGGCAGGCAGCGCGCGTCACACCCAGACACCCAAACGGAGCGAGCGAGGGAGACAGAAAGAGATGGGAAGGGAGCAGGGTTACGTACGTCGGGATGTGGCGGGTCCACAGGGTGAAGTTGTTGGCGTCGATGGAGGCGAGCTGATGGTACAGGCTGGCGACGTGGTAGATGAGGCGGAGATCCTCGACCGCGTACATATGCGGCATGGGGGCCGGGTAGACGCCGAGCGACGGGAAGGGAAAGACGCCGGTTGCCTGCCACTCGCCAATGGCGGCCTCGATCTGAGGCGTCCACATGAGGTCGGGCTTGTCCGGCGTCGTGGAGCGCTCGGCGTCAGGCACCTGTACGTCGTTGTACGGGCACCGGATCTTGTGCTTTGTGCAGTTGCGGCTACAACGGCGGTCAGCACCCGTCGTCACCAAAATGGCCATCCGGCCGGGCCTCTGGCTCGAACTCACCATTGCGGGAAGTTTTCGTCGCAGCGGATGTGACGACGCTTGCTGTTTGACACGGGCACGTCAGTTAGAGGCGGCTCGAGGGGCCATCACCCCGGCTCAGCTGAGGCGGCTCGCTGTCAAGACATACCAGGTTTCACAGCCCTTGCGGGACTTGGTGTGACTGTCACCACGGGTCAGCGGGGATCCCAAGACCATCCATCGAGGGGGGTAAAGGGAACGAACCTGCGGCGAGGAGGACCACCACCGGGACCGGCCATGGTGAAGAATCGAAGAGTTGAAGAATAAAAAAGTGAAGCGAAAGACCTAGGGTCCCGTGTGAGCACGCCAGATCCGCGTCGACGCTGAGACACGGGGAGACGCACGAATAGACAATCACACAGCAGCAAGCAGTGTGATCGGGTAGCGAACGTAAGGCTGTCGAACCGGTGCTGGAGAGAGGCTACGGTTGTCTAAGCTGGAGCGGCGGTGTCGAACACGGCAGCCTTGAGTCTGTCTACCCAGCGTCGGTAGAATCGGGGTTGGAATTTCTTTTTTTTTTGTTTTTGGTTTGGGGTTCTAAACCTCCCAGGACATCCGGAAAGGCTTGGAGTTGGTTTCGGTTTGGAAAGCGAGCGTGGTAGTTGCGAACAACAGGTTACAGCACAAGGTGAGCAGACATGGAGCGTGGTGCACACAATGTCTGAGAGGTCGTCGAGGCGGCGTAGAGTGGAAGCTTTATGGGCGGTCCCTCGAGCGTTTTCTCAAGCAGTTTCGAAGAGCCCTTCACAATCCTGTCCGTTCCACACGAGTTTGGCTGTGCACGAGCAAACGTCCGGGCTTCGAGTTGCAGGCGGCGGTATCGTCGGCGAAGGCTGTAGGCGGATGGTGTGGGGAGGCGAGGAGACGAGATGTGTGGCGGGGAGGAGAGCGAGAAAACACAAGACACCGTTAAGCGAATGACAGGAGTCAACGAGGACTTCCTAGGAGCGAGAGTGAGGTTGAGGAGAGCGAGCGTCCGAGAGCACGTCGAGACGGATGGTCGATGATGGATGCTGGATGATGGGCCGGGGGGGGAGGGAAGGTTGGGCTGGGGGACGGAGAATGTTAAATACACACAATAGAGGGCAAGCGTGGCATGCACTGCCCGCCAAGGGTCGAGCGAGCGAGCGGACGGGGGGGCGAGGGAGGGCAGGCCGGGGAGAGGGACGGACGGGAGGGTGTGTCGGTTGAGTTGAGCATCGGGGCGTGGGCGTGAGTGGTGAGAGGGAGCAGCACCTGAGTGTGTGTGTGCGTGTGTCAACTGGTTCGTGTGTGGGCGGTGCGTGTGGTGCGGGCGGGCGGGCAGGCACCTGAGGCGGGCACCTCAGGCGGGCACCTCAGGCGGGCACCTCAGGCCCCCGGGGCCCCCCCCCGCCAGGCAAGCAGTGGCAGGCCCAGCAGCCAGGCAGTGACGAGAGCCCAGAGGGCGAAGGGGCGCTGGCGGCGGCGGCGGCGGCGGCGGCGGCGGAGCGGGTCCAGAGCCCTCAGGTTGACAAAATGCCCCAAAAGCCACTGCGGACAGCTGCTCGTAGGTTCAGGTACAGGCAGACGCGAGTACCTTTCCTGCCGCGTCTGGGTGAACTGTACCTTGCCTGCCCGCTCGTGGGACCCTGGGCCCCGAGGTACCTGGCCTTGTTAGTGGGTCGGTGGACTCTCCGGCACCGCAGCACCAGTCGACGGCACCAGACATGTACTCGTAGAGCCGACCACACACCGCGCCGCCGCAACCGCAACCGCAACCGCACCTCGGCCCCGTTCGTCGTGGAGGGCATCCAGCGCCAACGGCCAGGACGGGCCAGGACGGGCCAGGCGGGCAACCAGGGTAGGGCTGGGCAGGCAGCCCAACCTGGGGGTCGCCCGTCGGCCTGGGCACCGCACCACCTCACCGCGCCCACATTCGCCCAGCGCCGGGCGGAGAACTGATGCGAGGTGAGGTGAGGATGTGGGCTCCGTCGGCGGGGACGGGAGGGCACATCCCAGCAGGACGGGGCCGGCCCAGTGGTGCTGCTCGTCGACGACGGAGACGGCCAGCCTGATGCATCCCGCCCCATTCCATACCATCATGGAGCCCAGCCCGACCCAGCCTCTGGAGCCCAGCAGAGCCCGGCGGCACAAGGCACAGGGCCGACCACCGGGCACAGGTCACCACCACCACAGACCACAGGCCACAGACCACACAGCATCCAAGCATCCATCGCAGTCGAGCCAGTGTGGACCGGCGTGAGGCGACCCACCGCGGTGCCTGAAGGTTCGCGCTTTGCAGCCCAGATGGAGTGCGGGAGCCCCGTTGGCGCGGCTGCCGCTCACGCGCCAGCCACTAGGGCCAGCGCCAACCAGCACCAGGAGAAGCGCAGCACCAGCAGCAGCCCCAGCAGCAGCACCAGCCGGCCGGCGCCCAGAAACCAGTTGCCGGGGGGCGTGCGTGGTTTCCCCCGAGGTGCCCTGCGCCGACCCGACCGCCGGGCGCTGACGGGGACTGCCTTTCTGCCTGCCCGCCTGTCTGAGCCGTGGTGCGGTGAGGTGAGGCGAGGCGAGGTGAGGTGATGCTGGCCCGAGCCAGCCATCTGTTGAGGACTGCGCCGCAGCGCCTAAGTGAGGTGCAATTCCCCTCCCCCGGCAAGGGTCCTCAGGCATGTCACCTATCCGGCCCCCGAAGCCCGTGGGTAGCCAAAGCCAGGACAGGTTGCCGCTGTGGTCAGGAGAGAGCTCGCGGGGAGAGCTCAAGAGAGGGCGCAGACGCGGACTCGAGTGGTGACGATTCGATGGCGACTCGAGCCGGCCTTGCCCAATGCTCCGTCCTGCTCGTCCTCTGGTTCCCCCTCCCGACGCCTCGGGCCTCGCCTCTGCACGACGCACGCCTCTGGTCCGCGCGCGCATGGGCCTAGGCGTGGGGGAGACGAGGGGAAAGGGCCTGTCCCTGTTGCTGTTGCCCTGCGCCGCCTGCCCTGGCCCGCACCATGGCTGGCGGGCGGGCTGGCAACAACGTCCGTCCCTTCGTGCTCCTGCGCGTTTTGATGTGCTGGACGGTGCGGTGCGGTGCGGTGCGTTGCTTTGCGGGTGCGTCGCGTTGCGCTGCGGCGCAGGGATCGGGGGGGCGTGTGCGACTTTGCGGCCATGACGCACATGGTTCGACCGGGCAAGAGACCAGGGTCCTCGACCAGCCACTCACGGCCGTTGGTAAAAATAACACGTCGGCCACCTTGCTGGTGAGTCTGAGTCTGAGTGGTGGGGGGTTCTGGCTTCTGGCGGGGGGGGGGCAAATGCGCCTGCGATGGAACTCGTCCACTTCCCTTCCCACCACCGAACCACCGCCCAGAGCTTGACGCCCACCGAAGCTCCCTGCCTCTCCACCGCCCTCCGTCGACATCGCCATCGTCGGCACCAGACAGCCCGAAACCGAAACTAACTCGTCGCGGGTCCTGAGCAACTGACTGTACCGTCGAGCTTCCGCCCGTCTCCTGTGTCGTGATAACTCCATGTCTGCTCATCAGCTCATTGCATCGCCGCGGAGCAGAGAAGAGCAGTACCCGCCGCGGCGACTGACTCGGCGCCTCTCTGGCCAGCCACCACCAGCACAGCCCGGCGCGTGCTCAGCGGCCCCCGTCGTGTCGTCGTCGTTGGCCCTGCCTCTCTGGCCGTCACCGTCACCGTCACGTCGCGGCCAAAGACTGCGGCGGCAATGGCCACGATGACTCGTCTCACGCCCGCCCGCTCTGCAGACGCGATCCTCCGCGTCTTAGTCGTGCCACGCCGTCCGGGACACACATGTCGTCCATCCTGGGCCAGTGCCGAGCCAAGTCATAGATCTGTAGATTGCCTCGTCGAACCTCCGCCGGCCAGCCCGGGATACGGACGGGGCAAAAATAGATTACCTGCCCGCCGAGCCGTAATCCTGCCTCACCTTGTTTCCCGATACGGGCTCATCTCACCTCCCGTCAGACCGCGCTGCCCACGACTGCTTCGCTGTCAGGGCCGGCCGACCAACCACGTCGCCCAGGCGCGTGGTGCATTCATCTCGCTGTCTCTCTGCAACCGTAGGACCGTCGGCAGTAACCGAATATTTTCGCGGCCTGTCTCAATGAACCCTTCCTTCGACATCTGCCCTTCCAGTGTGCAAATGGCAACGGCTCCGCGAGTGTCGTCGGCCAAGAAGCCAAGCCGGCGCTCTTCCCGTCCCAGGGTCCCATCGAGCCCGCCGCCGCTGGACCGCGGGCACCCGAGCATCATCATCACAGTTTTTGTTCTCCATGTTCATTGATGCGGCTGCTGACCACCGTGGGGGGCTGCGAGAAAAAGACCCGCTCCGAGGCGCCCGTCAGTGCTAAAAGGTACCGGTCATGAGCTAGGCGCGGTAGCTTCGGTCACCATTCTCGAATCAACAAGGGCCGACCGGTGCTGGGAGGAATGACGGCACACTGCGTCGTCGCTGGCCTTATGGCAATCTTGTTAACACGATGTTTTTATCGCCGCATTGTTCAAAGCGCAGCCCCACGAGCTGCTGCTGCCGGTCCGTCGAACAAACTCCGGCCGCCGTGTCTCGCCGCTCGTTGTCCTGGTGGTGCCAGTCCCTCCCCGTCCCCAGCCTACGTTTTTATTGTCACGGTCGTTGCCCGTCGTCTTGGCTGACGACTTGCTGGGTCAGGTATTCATTCCTCCCTTGCCGCGCCGCCCAAGCAACTGCTGGTCTGGCCAGCGCTTGTCCATGCGTGTGTGCTTCTTCCAGCCTCGGCTTCCTCGGGTTAGCATTTCTCCTTTTCGTGCTGCGTCCGTCTGCTTCCGCCTCGTCGATCTCCAGAGCTAGTGTTTTGCATCTGCCAACTCCGTGGCGGCTTTGCTCCGGCTCGACCCAATTCGCACGCCCGCCTTGCATTCCTTGCCGCACTCCCTGGCTAGCTTTCGTTCGTTCCTAGGCCGTGGCTCCTTTCGTGGAGACCGACCGCATTGACTCGCTCCTCGACAGAGTTGTTGTCAGTCGCGCCGCCTGCACGCAATGGTCATGCCTCTTCAAGTAGGGAGCTCAGCCACACTATCCGTGTCGTAAAAGGTAGCCTGCCGAGGCCGCCTGACCCTGTCGGCCGCATCCTGCCAAGCTCACGTTTCAGCTTCGTCGATGAGCGCGCGGTGATTCCCTGCCTGGGTCTTGGTGCCTGGATGCCATCTCTTGCAACTGGGCTTGGTCACTCGCCCCCAGCCGGCTTGCGTATCTGCAACTGGTACCATCACGGTTCGCGGCTGACGCTTGTTGTCCGCCCACCCTGCTGTGCCTGCTCCGTCGCCGTGGTACGAGTCGAGCTGCAACCCCAGAGCAGCCATACAGCGTTGCGGACGTCCTTGCTCTAAACAAAGAAGGCGGGCTGGCGGTCTCGTCCCGCCGCCCGAGCCCGTCTCACTGCGTTGTTCCCTTCATCGACCGGGCCGAGCCCTCTCCAGGAACGTACGATGCTCCGTGATGCCACCCCTACGGGCATGAAGATGCCCTGCGGCGGCTGCAATCCCTCGTCAGCCCCTGCGCGTGCCCCAGATTTCGCTTCCTTCCCGTCGCACACAGCCTTTGTGCCAGCTGCAATGAGGTCATGGGTCGAATCCGGTGGTCGGCGAGACACATCGGAGACGGCTGGAGGGTCTGCTCCATGATTTGAAGCCTGGCCGAAGCGGGAAGATGGCTTTGTTCGCGTCTAAACCACCACGACCAGCTCGCGTCCGTCGTCGGGATGCCGCCGGCATTGCCAGTTGACGCCGGGAGAGGGCATTGCCTCGGGCGCCGATGTCTTGGCCCATGGGGGCCTGTTCAGCAACTCCAGCCTGGAAGACCGTGGTCCCTGCGCCCGCTGCCAGCATCACCCCGGTCACGCCCGGGGCCCATGTGCAAGGGCAAGATCTGATGCACCGAACATTACCACTTTCTGTCTGGCGGGGATTGAGAACCTCGTGTCCATAATTGGCAGTCGTGCATGATCCAGTCCGCCCGCCTGCCCCTTTCCCGTGCCGATTCGTTCCTGAAAATCAAGACACGCGGTACTTGAGCTCTTGCTCCATGACGTGGACTCTCGCCAAATATGTCCTCGAACAGTGACGCTGGCCCCGTCGCCGAGTCCACCTAGCCCTACGAGATGGAACCCTGAGCCCCAGGGTCTCTCGGTGACTGGGAGGTAGCGGAACGCATGCCGAGACGCCAATGACAAAGCTGGCTAGACTGTACGCGCGGGGGAAGCATTGAGAGCGTCCGTCGCCCTGAGTCGTGGGGGCTCGACAGCGGTATTAGCCGACGGGCCAAAAACTCACACACACGCTGGACCGTAGTCGCGGGACATCAATCGTCCATCCCCGGTGCCGTTACCTTGGCTCCGGCGTGTGCGAATTGCTTCTCCAACAGCTGGGCTCCCGATTCCATCGCTCCAGCAAGACTTATTGGGGTGGCAGGTGCCCAGCTGAAAGGTGATGCCCTCGAGACATCGGAATTCATGCCAGGCCCTTAATTGCACGACTAGCGGTCAAGGGTGCCCGTGGGACCAGAGCCTGGCCTAGGCCTTGGGCCGATGAAGAAGGGCGGCGTGGTGTCGAATGGGACTTGCAGGCGTGCCTTGTCGCGCGTCAGGTATGCGGTCGGCCGCACCTCCGCACCCAACCTCGCGCCTTCAGACCCGGTGAACCCCGGCGTGCTGGGGCAACAGCAACAGCTGGCAATCGAGCAGCCACGAGACTCAAAGCCAGTGGCTGCAGATGGGCTCGCCAGCCATCCTTCTTCGAGCCTAGCTCGCTGCTATTCCTGCTCATATTCTTTTGCAGCTCTCGCTGGGCGTGGTGGTTTCCACGCATTCGAGGCCTACGTTTGCCCCTCGATGCCCGCGTCCTCCATCGTGCCTCGGGGCATCATAACTTCTGTGCCACCCTCTTGTGCTGTGCTAGGCGTCATTGACTGCCGGCTGCAACACCGTGGCCATGACGTCGTTTGGCACGGGCGCCTGTTTGGAAGCTAAAGGATAAGCTTCTGGGCCTCCTCAGCCCTCTTGTGGCGGTGCACAGAGGCAAAATACAACGTTTCATGCTTATTAGTACGCACCGATCACCGGCTGTTGGCAGATCCTGTTGTCTCGGAGCGGGTCTCAGCCGCCGCCAGCAGATCCCGTTGGCCGGGTTCAAAGTCGCGGAGAAGCACAGGGGATTGGGGGACTTGAGGCATCATGGCAGGGACCAGGCGCTCTCGCGCATGTGCGACCCGACGCACGGGGCCCTGCTGCTGGTGCATCCAGGGCTTGGCCGCCTGTGGCGTGTCAGCTTCAAAGGACCCTGAAAGCGGAGCCTGCGCGGAAATGCGGGCACTGAGCGGGTATTGACTTTCTTTTCTCTGCTTCTTTTTGTTCTTCTCTCGTCCCTGTGAGTAGTAATATGAGGCGATAACTGGTCGGCGAGGGGCGTCGGTGAGACTCGGTCAACATCTCCGACCAGGCGAGACTGCAAGATCTCGGGGCGACTACCAGAACGGATCCGGCGACCCGTCCGCACCTCGCTTCTTGTGGACTCTGTGAGGAAGCCGCCTTGATCGGGACCGGGCCTGTTTGTATGGAGCACAAGCGCCATCAGTAGTGTCCTGCAGCCCGTCTTCATAGGGTTTGAGGCCCTCCACGGAAGCAGTGATCTCAGCGGACAGGACAGACCCGCGAATTCGGAGACCAGTCTGGCTGCACTTTGTGCATGGACAGCATGCTTTTGCAAGCTTTGGCAGACAAGTCTGATGAGGTGAAGATGCAACTGCCGCCTACAGGCCTGTCGAGAATCGCCAGCGGCGCTGGATAGGCGTCTCGGGTTCGCGCATTCGCCCCTGCCATACAGGCCGCCATGAACATCTCATCTCTCAAGTCGGGCTCGACGGTGCGCTGGCCGTGGCCCCACCCAGCACAGTCGATATCGGCCGGCGTTGCGCCGAGGGGATCGGCAAGTCGAACAATTGGCCATTCTAGCCATGTGCGGTTTCGGGGAACCGCACCACAATCCCCATGCAGGAGCCGCTGAGGGGACAAAAATTCCTCGTCGCGGACTTTCCCTAGACCAGCTTAGACGCGGGTGACCTGGAGAGCGGCTGGCTGTCACCCACGGCTCACCATGACGACAAGCGGGATCCCTTTGAGCCGATTTGCCGAAGCTTCGGCGCTAGCGTCCACGATGCTGGCACGGACTATATATAGAACAGTGCTTGGAGGGGGCTTGGCATGGGGGACCATGTGATGGCTGGTGCTGCGGCGTGATCCAGTTGCAGTCTCTCTCTCGCTTGCTCGCTTCTTCTCGAGGGCCCAGGCATATCACGATGCATGCATGTCCATATGTCGAATGACATATCCGTAAGTGGCAGCGACACATGCGCCCAATCGGACGGCCTGCGAGCCTCTGGGACCACGCTTGCAGGCTCGCGTGAGGGTGCAGATGCAGGTGCAGGTGCACGTCGTGCAGGTCGTCGCGCTTTGCTGCTCCGTCGCCTGCTCTCTGCGTCTCCCTTCGTGGAGATGCTCCCTCGAGGTGCTCCGGGCGCCGCCTTGCAGACGGCCATCGATCACACTTCCGCTCCGCGCGCTGTCCGCGTACTGACTTTTGGTGTGCCTGGTTGACTTTGACGCCGTCGCCCGCGTTGGAGATCCCACCAATTGTGATGGGGCTTGAGCCAAGGGAAGCGCGCCCCTCTGTGAGGCGCCTCGCCAGGTTCGGCAGATGTGGCGAGGAAATGGTAGGGCCTCTTTCCTGTCCGTCATGCATCTCGTCCTGGCGCCACCAGTGCGCGGACTTTGTCGAGTTCCGAGACCGCAGAGCTCCGCCGATGCAGTTTGTCGATCCATCGTGTCTTTGATCGGATATCGCTGGAACCAGCGTGCGAGCCTCCACGTGTTGACTGGTGGTCCTCCGCCATGATGCCAATGCGAAACACTGCCCCAGGCCCACATCACGCGCCAGTTGCAATCGACATTAGCGGCTTCTTCCGCCCATCTCAAGTCGTTCTGAGTAATATCGCAACCGACATGACTGTATTGGAGAGGTTTTTCCTGACGATTTCAACGGAGCCTTGAATCAGTTGAATCAGGTCATTAAGTTTTTGGCGCCGGCAATGCCCGCTGGGGCCGGTCTGCAGCCAAAGCCAGCCGGTCTAAAAGGCACGCCCACGGGCAAAACGGGCAGGTCCCATGCAACGGCCGCTGTCCCAACAGCCCGGCTCGGGGAAAACGGCCACTTTCGGTGTGGGGTTAAGAACTGCCGTTCCAGAAGCTAACGCGCTCACTGTTCAGTGTTTCCCACCGATGCTCGACGCTGGCGTTGTTGGTGCTCATGATGCAGCCACGATGACCTGACAATCGCGACATGAAACTTGTTGGGTCGAGCACTGACTGCCAGCAGTTCGGTCCATCGCGGCACGGACGTGCCCGAGATGGCAAATAGTCTCGCGCCTCCTGACAGCCACGATGCGGTCGCTGTGCTTGACGTAAGGGTGTGCAGAACCACGGTCGAGGCCTGAGCCACCGGCGCCCGGAGTGCGATGCTGGCCATGTGAGCGGAGGGACTCTGTCCGTGCAGACCTGGTGACCTCGTCCGAACGACAAATCCCGGAGGGGACTCTTTTGTAGCTTTAGCCAGAGGAGGCGTCGACACAGTCGTCATAGTACATATTTGGCCCCCGTCTCTAGGCACGTTCGTCGCTATTATCGCATCGAATCGCGGCATCTGCTGTGTACATCCGTCATGATTGAGTGATTATCAAGAGATCGCGACCTCATTGGTCTCGGGTCTTGCAGTTTGGAATAATGGGCACTCGTCTTCAAAAGGAGTCGGCGGTGGCTTGTTGGCTCGAGCCATCGTGGCTTTCGTGAATGGCCGTTGTAATTCTCGCTTGTAAACGACACAGAGTCGCTGCCTCTTTGGACGTATTGGGCTCTGTTGTTCGTTCCGTGTGCCGAGACCTTGGACGTTTGCTGGCTCTCTAGTTGCAGTCCGTCAGCACAGCCGCCCGTTCACGACGATTGCAATACTTCTTACCGCGTATGCGTAAACTGCCAAGCATGGTAATCCCGTTCTGCCCCAAATGCTTCGCCTGCAGCTGGGGGCGTACGCTCGTCGTGTTGACATGTTGTGACCCTCCGTCGCGGGACGTTTGGCGTAGACTTGTAGTCCTCATTGAACCGCCTGCGAACATTCAGGAGTCGAACTGTCGCGAGCTGTGCATCTGTGACGGTAGTACCGGCATTGTTCTATTTTTCTTGTCGGCCTGGGAGGCTGGCATTGAACTGTCCAAGGCTGCTTCTGACCTGTCAGCCGAGGCGTCGTCCCTGTGCACTCTACGGAGCAAACAGAACACGTCGTCATACCTCACTACTGCAGCTGACCTGATCCTGGCACAGGGTCTCCAGTATAGCAGCAGAACAGCGTAGTTCATTCTTCAAACACGAAAATGGCTGCCAATCGTCCTAGTTTCTAGTGTGCGCGCGCACAGAACGCGGTGTGGTCGTTTTGATCGATACAACCCGACGTGGTGAGGAATGAAGATATCGTGGAACGAGGACAATGGTGGAAGGCGGAATAACACAGTATTCAGGCGCAGAAGGAACTTTCAGGTGTCCCAAAACTTCTAGTTTTCTCGATTGAAAATCAGCGTAATGAACAGGAGTGCGCGGATGGGGTGCAGTCACCTGCCATCCAGCAACACCACGTCCGAGATCACGATGCAGTTGGGTGCGTCTTCCCGGGGTGCATCTCTCACGCAGATACCCCTTCGGACACTCGAAAGGTAACAAAAACGAGCAGAAGAGTAACTGGATTCGTTATGAACAGGGGCGGTTCGTTGGGGTGCGCGCAGCTGCCACGCAGCTCCACCATCTCGACATCGCGACGCCCTCGAACGCGTCGAACGCGTCTCTCCGAGGTGCATGCCAGTCCTCCAGACACGCAAAAAAGACCAAAAATGAAGAAGCAAATGACAAAAAAATTGGAAGTGAAGACGCTAGGATTACAAGCGGTGATTCCGGCCCATCCCCTGGGTCCCCCGACGCTCGAACCGAAGTCCTGACAGGGCCGCGCTTGCATACACCAGGATTCGAAACTGCGCAAAGGCATACGAAAAACACAGCTGTGCTTGAATGTACCGGAATACCACTAGACTATGTGCAGCCTACCAAGCCGCCGGAGCGACTGGCTTCCCGACCCGAAGGTTGCAAGCTGAGTGGGCAGTCTTGCCTTAAGTATTGTTCGCGGCTGGCCGAGGCCGTTGCTGCGGCGAGGACTTGGGATGAAAAGATGTTCGTCGGCGAGGGGAGTTGTGAATGTGCGCGCGAGGATGCGTTGCCGGGAGGTCGGGCCCGGGGGCGCCTGAACGGGTGGGCGGTGCCGCTGCCAGACGCGTTCAACGCGAGGCTACAGCAGTGTCAGCACATCTTGCAGTATTGTAAAGGCAGCTCTCAGTGCAATTTGCTCACTGAGCCCGTTGACAGCAACGGAAGTGCGCCACAAGCGAAATCGTTGCCTGGCTGCTGGTCGTTGGCGGTGGAAAAGGGCTTCCAGCCAGCCCCTGAATGAGGTCGGAGGTGGCGACGGCGGCTATTCAAAGAGGTTAAAACCATCCATTTCTGTAAAAAGATATTCGCCCGTTGAGATCGACAAGAGAAGAGGCGATGTGGCATCAAGTGTCGAAGAGGAATTTGGCAGTTGTCGGAGGCTGGGCTCGTGACGCAGGAACGGCTTAATGCACTTGCCTCGTCTGGCCTCACCGCCGCACCTGATCTCCCTCATCGTCCTACTTTTGCCTTGCCAAGGCTCGCCTGAAATTTCAGATGACCAATCCAATAGAATACCTGCTCCGTGGCCATTTGACAGTGGCAGCCGCGAGCACGCCGTGATTGCCCGCGCACAGCTCGGGCTACCCTGCACTCAGCTCTTGCGGCAGCGCATCACCGGGAGTGCAAATATGACATGGGCGTCGGGACAGTAGAGAGAGAATAATGTTCCTACATCGGAGGGCTTGCCAGGCGAGTACTGGCCCAGCACATACGCGTGTGTTCGTCCGAAGCGTTGCTGCAAATACGTGAGAGTCACGTTGGGCGCTGGGGGACAACACGTCGCTCAAAAGCACTCTTCCCAGCATGACGCCTATCTATCTATGGTTGTCCTCGTGGACATGAAGAAAATCAACTATCTACTGGCCGCAAAGCCTACGGCCGAAATGAGAATCAATCGCCTTGGCGTCCTACCGTCATGCCTGGTATATTGCTGCACTTCAACACTCACCAGCCATCGTCATTCAAAAAAGTCGTGCCTCGTATTTTCCTCCCCGCAATATCGCAGCCAGCGCTGGTGCTGCGTCGTCTCGGCCATTGCGCATTCACTCCCATCTTTCCCGCCACCAAATGCCATGTACAGATAAGAGTCTATCCCTCGCCAGCAAAGAAACGCTTTTCCGAATGACGGCCCCGACTGCTAACAATATTCTCCCGCGTGACTGGGCGTACCCATGAGACGTCCGAATGCGTCCAGCCTTGTTTAGATGGCGTAATTGGCTTTCAAGCTCTGCTGATCTTGGGGTCGCAACTGGCCGACGAACTCGTTGAACTGAGGAATCATTTGCTTGTACACGTTCAAGACCTGGCGGGCATTCAAGTTAGTATTTGATCACGGGCGGCGTGACGGGATATGACTTACGTTCTGGAACACCTCGTGCAGTTCCTGCTTGATAGGGTTCCGGAGGTTCATGTCTTCGTACTGCGCGATGGCGGAAAAGTACTCCAGCAAGACCTTCTCCATGGCATGCGGGTTCTGACCCACGACCATCGAGAAGCCCTTCAGGGCCGTCGCCTTTTCCTCGGATGGATCGACTTCCTGCATGGCGGTCAAGAATTCTTCCGCAAACGTGGGCAGCGCAGGCGCCAGAAGCTCCGAGCTGTGAAGGCCGAGCCGGCCCAGTGCGATAGCCGCGTTCTCGGTGAGGCCCTTGGGCACTCGAGGGTTCGTCATGACCTCGACGAGCCGCTGCAGAAGCTCCGGGACCCATTGCGTCATGCCCTTGCCGTGCTGCATAGCGACCTCACCGGCCGACCAACAGGCGTTGTTGACGACGCCGAAGCCACTGTCCATCTCCTCGTCCAATACACTGTCCATGTCGAGCTGCTTCAGCAGGATCGGGACCAAGGTAGCGAGGTGTGGCTGCAACTGAGGAAAGACGAACTTGGCGCAGTCTCCGAGGAGCGCATACGCCGATTGCCGCACCTCGTCAGTTGGGTCCTCCATGCAGAAACTCAATAGCTCGAAGAATGGCTGCGGTGAGGTTCTGACCAGCTCCGCAGACTTCTCGTCTTCGAGGGCCTGGATGATGGCGCTCAGCAGGTCCAGACTGGTGATGAGGAAGTCCTTGTCGGGCATTTCCAGAAAGGTGTTGGTGGCGGCAGCCATGCCCTGCTCCAAATTGGCGTGGATGATCTCGACACACCGCGCGAAGATTGGTCCGGCGAACGGGGTAAAGGCGTGGCCGAGGGCGAGCGCAACGTACGAGAGGCACTCGAGCAGCGGAAACACCTCGCGGGAGACGTCCGAAATGACTTGGTAGCGCCCTATCAGAGCGGGCATGAGCTGGTCAGCCAACTGGGGATCCGCCAACAGGGGCCCAACACGCTCCGCGAGCGTCTGAACACAGTCGTAGAGAATGTACATGTTCCGATCTTTGTACTTGGCGAAGCAGCGGACGAACTGTTGGATGATGGGGCCGCAGTACGGCTCCAGATGCTTGCCGGCTTTCTCCTCGAGGTTAGCAAATGCTGAAGCACCGGCCTCCTGCACCTTCTTGTTCTTGTCCAGCATCTTACGCAGGATGCCATCCATGAGGGGCACAAAGTACTGTTCTTTCTGGGCTGGGTCCTCCAGGTTCGCCGCCCACGCCGAGTACCGGCCCAGCGTCCAGCAGGTGATCTGCCTGACAAGCGGCTCCGTATCTTCGAGGAGGGAAATGAGATAGGGCACGAGTTCAGGGAGATGAGGGATGACGACATCCATGGCTCCGTCCGCCACGGCACCCAAGGCGAGAACAGCAGCCTCGCGCTGCGGCCACTCGGTGTGCTTGAGGTTCTGGGACAGGTACGGGAAGATGGCCTCGAAGACCGCGCCTCGGAAATCACGAGCGAAGACATCGAGGGCTGCTGCGGAGCATTTACGCACGGTCCATCGCTCGTCCGGATTGGCGTCGTCTCCATCGGCAAAGTCGTCATCGTCGATTTCGCCTTCCTCAAAGTCGTCGTCCATCTGGCGAGCCTGTGCGTAGGCCTCAGCGCCGTCACCTTTCAATTCTCCTCCGCCGGTTCCCTCGCCGTTCAAGGCTCTTGTCAGGACCTTCTTGGCAAAGGCAGGCTGAATATCTTCCGGGCGGTCCTCCTCGTCCTCATCATCCGAGAGGCCCCCCAAGAGGGCAATATCCTCGCCGCTGTAGACCATGCACTCGAGTAAGACGGGAATGATCTTGCCAAGATAGGGCTGTAGCGCCTTCCACAAATCTTCGTGCTCACCAACTGCAAGCCAAAACTCAGCGGCCTCGCAAGCGAGGTCCTCGTCATCGCACCTCTGCTGCGAGATGATGTAGTCGACGAGACCAGCGATGTGGGGCTGAAGCTTGTCGGGTCGCGTCTCGATGAGGTGGACGAAAGCTCGGCAAACCTGTCGGCGCACGTCAATGCTCTCGTCACTGGCGAGGACGAAAAGATGCTGCAAGAGGTCGTCGATGGAGTTGAGCATGGCCTGCGACTCGCGCGGGGTGAAGACGTTGATGGCCGTTAGGGCCTGGACTCGAACCTTGGGCAGGGTGCTCTTGGTGGCGGCGATGAACTGGGGCAGAACATAGTTGAGGGGACGCTGGCCATTGACCTCGCGCATCAGCATGCGGGTGTTGTCCTCGCAAATCTTGGCCATGGCCGACATGGCGCCCTCTTGGCCCTCATTCGAGACGCTGCCGCTGGTGTTACCGATCATATCGAGCAGCTGTGGGAGCAGGTCCGGCCAGCCCAGCAGGCCGCCCCTCTTGATGACCTCAGTCGCAATATTTCCGGCGAAGCCCCTGATCTGCGCGTTCTTGTCCTGAAGTGCATGGGGGACGGCGAGCTTGATGAGTTGCAGGCTGGACTCGGGGATCGACTTCCACTCCGACTTGACATTGTTCTTGAGCATGATGCCAGCGGCAGACCTCACCAGGTGATAGTCCTGCTCGCCGCATTGCAGGCCGTCAGGGACCTGGGAGCTCGAGAAGAGGTACGCGAGGTAGTTGTTGATGTCGGGAGAGGACTTGGCCTGCTCGAGCATCTGTTCGGGTGGTGGTTCAGCACGAGGGTCATGAGGCGCCGGGATGAAGTAGCGAGCTCACCGTTTCCGCCTGCTTCTGCGCATTCTTGTCAAAGCCACTGAGGGAGTCCTTGAGGCATGCAGCGAGCTGCCTCAAGGATTCCGGGGCGGGCTGCCACGCCATGGTTGTAAGTAATGGACGGGGTGGTGTGGTGGTGCGATGCGCGAAAGGAGGGGCGACGACGGCGCGCAAAACGGGGAGGAGTGGCCAGAAAGGCCGTGTCTATCGTGAGAGCCCTTGCAAGGCCAGCCTGAAGAGACATAAGTTAGCCAAGCATCGGCATGCGATGCCAGAGCGGGCGGCGGCAGCGGCGGCGGCGCGCACCTCGAGGAGCTGCTGCGCCGGGCGTGTGGATGGCGGGGCCGCTCGCTTGGGAGGGGTGAAGGCTCACACGACGGACGCCGTTTGACGGGCAGGCGGGCAGGCAGAGCAGCGAGACTCGCAAGAGACGAATTCCGTAGCTGTCGCCAAGGGGGCGGTCGGTCTCGCGAAGAATCACGGGTCGGGCCTGGGGATGGAGGGGCCTGGGGTTGAAGTCGAATGCGGGCGAGGTTGGAGGGAGCCAAACCTGTGCGCCTTGGTGGTGGACTGGTGGATTGGTGGACTGGCTCGTCTGTGTCTGGCTGGAACTCTGGCTCTGGCCGCCGGCAGCGGGGAGAGCGAGCGGGCAGGCGCGCGGGCACGACTCGAGGTGGCCAGGGTGGTGCCCGCCAAAAATTGGTGGCGGGGTGCGATAACGATAACCCGGCGGGCGGGTGGGAAATTTTGCGGCCGCTCGACTGGCTGGGGCTTGCTGGCTTGCTGGGCTTGCTGGGGACAGGGACAGGACGTCGTCCATTTTCGGGCAGCGCGAGTGGGATGGAGGGTGGGCGGGCAGCAATTTTTTCGCTGGCCGGGCTGGGAGCCGTTCCAGGTTCCAACCCAACTGGAGGCGCCGTGCCTATTCGTACAGCGCTGGTACCCCGCCACGGGGACCCATTTACAGCGAATGACTGGAGGCACCGCGTGCCTGACGGAGAGTCAAGTCCCCACGTGCCTCATTAACAGAGGCGGCAACATCGAGGAGCAGCAATGGTGTTTCATTTCATGGCATCGTGAGGTTGTCATTATTGTAAACTCTATGAGAACAGATGAAGCCCGTCATAGAATTCCCATGGCAAAGCCCCCGACGAACTAGATGAGGCGCTATCTGCCAGCCCAAGGCGCGCAGCTCCGTGGCCATTCCCCGGTGCCACGAAGGGGGGACGCTGGCTGGCTGTCCCACATTGAGCTGTGAAACCCCTGATAGCCCTGCAGCGGAGTCGTCTTGGCGTTGCGGCTTGATGATAGCAACTCACGTCCTGCAGCACGGCCGGCGGAATTGAAGGCGGATTCCGGCTGTAGGTCGGGCTGTCGATGGCCTGGCGTGAAGGTGCCATGCGCTCCGCCGGGACTCAGTGTTGATGGCAAGTGATCCATCGAGGGCCAAGTCTTATGCCGTCTGAAATCGCGGACCGGCCAAGACGTCATTCGTTCGAGCGTCCGGCACGCGCTGGGTGCGCATAAAGACTGGGAAGGCACATCCTGACACTGACCGGGGCCTCATGCCATCTGGACTCGGCATTGCCGTTCACCGCTCCGGCAACGGGCTCCAACATGCGGTGCTGGTGCCATGGACAGTTTTGTCGTCAAGCTGCGCAGACCTTATTTGGAAACCACGCCGGCTTCGCGAAGTCGGTCCAGTACCACCTCGACGATGCTCTTGAGCGCCTCCATTTCCTCCTCCACGGTGCCTCCCATCCCGGCGTCGGCGAAGCTTATCGAGTTGGTGACGTAGACCGGGAGCCCGGCTCTGCGGGCGATGAGCTTGGCCAGGCGCGTGGTGAACTCCACCGTCGGCTCATGGGAGAAGAGGGTTGTGGAGAGCGGCTGCTGGGCATTGAAGCGCTGCGGGAAATTAGCACACGGCGGTCCGCGACAAACAGCATCGCGACAGTGACGCACGTCAGGGAGGGCGTAGACAAATGAGCCCATCGGCTTCGGCGCTGCGAGCTCGTCCTGAGACGCCGTCGTCAGGGAGAGCAGGATGGCCTTGGCCTGCGTGGCCAGGCGGATGTAGATGCGCGTGTCCAGCGACTTGGGGAGTGGGATCGACAGCTGCGACACCTCGCCCTCGACGGCGGCCGTCCCGGTGTCCATCTCGGGGGGTTTGGGTGGCGACGATGTCCGAGATGTCGTGCGGTCGAGGAACTGGGCTTTCGCGGGGCGGCCCCAGTGAGGTACAGTGAGGTGCTCTCACGGAGTCTCACCTGAGGTTGAATTGAGGTGCTGATGGAGGAGTGTTGAGATCACATGATTGGCCCGCTTCTGGGCCGGCTTGCCTGATTGGATTGATCGGCGGGCTGCTCCGCGATGCGGCCGACACCACCATCAACGCCTCAGCAGCGAATCTCGCCGTCGAGATACGGAGTACACGACGCGACGGCGCGTGGCTTCAGAGTGCATCAACTTCATTACCGGAGAGCCAGAGCAGCGACGTTGGATCCACAATCACGCAGCGCCGCCCCTTGCCACTCTCCGAAGCGTTCACCATCTGACTTGCCATGAGCCACGAGCTGGCGTCGCAGCCGACTGCGGCCGACGACCACGCCTGGAGTGGCGTTGAGGAGAGCATTGAGGACCCTGAGGAGGTCAGGGTTATATTTTGTGCCCTAGATTCGTTCTCGTGAGTGCTTTACCCCGCGTTCTCGAAAAAGTGAACAAGGGGGGGCTTGGTCGTGAGACGACGAGCCTTGCTCGGAACTTGAAGTGGCACGCACGCTGGATTGGATGACAAGAGCTGTGCCGCTAGGGATTCATCTGCTGGCTTGCGCTTCAGCGTGTTCCGAATCATTGCTGACGAGACCTTCATAGGCAATACGCCAAAACGGCGCACTTCAACCTCACCCACCTCCGAAGGCGGTCGTTCTACGCACTGCCGCAGGCTCATTGGAAGCTCCTGGCAGATGCCCCGTTCAACTTCCTTGAGACGCTGGACAAGGTCGACGACGCCATCGACTCCAACGCAGAGCTCGCGCGCTGCGTCGTCGAGGTAGGGCTGACGGCGTTCCGGTCCCTCGCCACGATGCCGCAGGAGTGGGTCGGCGTCGCCAAACACTCGGACATTGACAAGGCCCGTAGCACGATCCGCCAATTCTACCGGGACTGGACCAGGGAGGGGGCGGCGGAGCGCGAGGCCTGCTACGGCCCCGTGATGCGCGCCATGGAGAAGGAGAGGCAGCGGCTGGCGGACAAGGGCGCGCCGCTCAAGGTGCTCGTCCCCGGCGCGGGCCTGGGGCGGCTGGTGTTTGAGCTGTGCCGCAGCGGGTACGTGGCCGAGGGCAACGAGATCTCGTACCATCAGCTGATGGCGTCGTCGTACATCCTCAACGAGTGCGAGGTCGCCGGCAAGCACACCATCTACCCCTGGGTGCACACATTCTCGAACCACCTGACGCGGGCGAATCACCTCCGCGGCTACAAGGTCCCGGACATCCACCCGGCGACGACGCTCGCCGCCGCCGATAGCCAGACGGTCGGCGGCATGTCCATGTGCGCGGCCGACTTCCTGTGCCTCTACGGCGACGACGCGCACGAGGAGGCGTACGACGCCGTGGCGAGCGTCTTCTTCCTGGACACGGCGCCCAACCTCATCCGCTACCTCGAGGTCATCCACCACTGCCTGCGCCCCGGCGGCGTGCTCGTCAACGTCGGCCCGCTGCTGTGGCACTTTGAGCACCAGCCGCCGGGCAACCACGGCACCGACGACGACGGCGACGGCGAGCACGACCTCAAGAACTCGTCGGGCATCGCGGACCCGGGGAGCTTCGAGCTGACCAACGACGAGGTCATGGCGCTGCTGGGCAAGGTGGGCTTCGAGGTCGAGTGGCAGCAGGACGGCATCGAGGCGCCGTACATCCAAGACGGCGAGAGCATGCTGCAGACCGTGTACAAGGCGAGCGCGTGGGTGGCGCGCAAGCCGGCCGCGGCGGTCACGACATGACAGACGGGCAGAATGGAGGGCTGCGACCACGGCATTTGGAGCGCACCTCTAGCGTCAGGGCGCATTCACGGCAAACATGACATGACATTGCTAGCGTGCATGAGATAGAAGAAATAGACTTTGGATTTAACTTCTTTTCCGTCTGCGCGGCATGACGGCTCAGGTTCTCAAGAATTCGTACACGACAAGTGGACAAGACGCCATGCCCCCCCCAGCATAACCCTACGCTCACAGCTTCGCCTCGCCGGGGCGCATGAGCTCGCCGCGGGACCAGACGGCGCCGCCGTCAATGGCAATGGCCTCGCCGTTGACGTGGGAGCCGGCCCTGCTGGCGAGGTAGACGACAATGCCGGCAATGTCCTCGGGGCGGCCGAGGCGGCCCATGGGGTTGCCCTCGGCGGCCTTGTCGGCGCCGCCCGAGATCTCGAGCAGGCCGTTGGACATCTTGCTAGGGAAGAAGCCAGGGCAGATGGAGTTGACGGTGATGTGGCGGGGGCCGAGCTCGACGGCGAGGTTGCGGCCGAGGTGGATGACGGCGGCCTTGCTGGCCGAGTAGCCGTAGGTGCCCTGCTTGCCGATGGTGCCGATGCCGAGGCCGGCGACGCTGGCGGTGATGATGACGCGGCTGGGCTCCCCGGCGGGGCTCGCGGCGGCGGCCTTTTCAAGGAGGGGCGTGAAGTCGCGGATGGTGTTGAAGACGGCCTTGACGTTGAGGTCCATGACCTTGGCAAAGGCCTTGTCCGGGTGCTGGTCGAAGGCCTCGCCCCAGGTGGCGCCGGCGTTGGCGAAGAGGATGTCGACCTTGTCGGTGTGGCGGCGCACCTGGGCGAGCAGGTCGGCGACGCCCTGCTGGGTGCTCGAGTCGGCGGGCGCGGCGATGGCCTTGGCGCCGGGGGCGAGGTTGGGCAGCGCGTTGAGCGCGGCGACGGCCTCGTCGCAGGCCGCGGCCTTGCGCGACGAGATGAAGACGGTCGCGGCGCCGGCCTGCAGGAAGCTACAGTACACGTTGGTGTCAGCGAACGTTCTCTCAACACTCTCAATACGCACACTCATCATGGACGGTGCGCCCCATCGAATACGGCACACCGCGCAGAACAATGTCTCATCAGACAGCGGGAGCGTGTCCGAGTGGCACTAGAAAAAAAAAGGGGGGGGGGGTTTGGGGATGTCGTACGCTGAGGCGGCGTGCAAGCCGAGGCCGCGCGAGCCGCCGGTGACGACGGCTACCTTGCCCCGGAGGGAGAAGAGCGACGGGAAGTCCTGGAGCTGTGCCTCTGCCATGGCGTCTGCGTGTGTGTGTGTGCGAGAACCTGGGGTATCTCCTTGGACGAGCTGCCTAGACAGGTAGCTTGACTGGGGCGCTTCGAGTCGGACGGAGATCGACAACCAGACGGAGGGACAGCAGCGGGCGTGTTGTTGATGCACAAACGAGGCGCCGACCTGCAGAGGATATGTGACGACGTGTGCGACGTGTGTGTGAGCGCGCGCGGGTTGATCCAACAGGAGCAGGAAGATGGGAAAGGACAAATAAAGATAACGACGACGGGGGGGAATTGATTGATGGGAGTCGAGGTGTTGGAACGAGGTCGGTCGGTAGTCGGTAGATGGCTCGATATTAAACCATCGCCCTGAACCCCCCGCCCCCCATACCCCGTCCGTCGGCCGGTCCGGTTGCCACGCCGGCTATGTGGTGGTTGCGGACTACAGCTCCCCAAAACTCCGGGGCAGCGCGCGACGCAGCAACAATGGATGGCCCGAAAAAGGGCCTCGGCGCACCGGCGGAGGGCAATATGGTATCAAACCCTGCCCAGCGGATTCGGGGCGGGCGCGCGCCTAGCGGGCGGGCGAGCGAGGGGGAGGGGCTGGAAGGGATGCCGAGGCACAAACCCCATCTCCCGTCCCGAATGTGGGGATGGCGGCGCTAACTTTCCACGGAGCTGGACTGAGGTGCTGGAGAGACCAAGCGCCGGCAGCGGCCAGCAGGGGGCACACAGCAGGTAGGTCACTTTTGGTGACGGGGGCAGCACTGGGAGGCACCGGCGCCGATACCTAACGACGGGCTGGAACCTCCTCCACAGCTGCGGGCTACGGACGGGCGAGCATGCCGGATCGGGAAGCGTCTCCAGCGCCCACTGGATGGATGGATGGATGGATGGATGGCCGGACGGAAAGACGGCGTCGGTTTCACTTCACTAAATCAGGTGGGCTCGGCGGCGCCTTGGACGGGGCACGCAATCAACAGCCGCAGCTCGCGCATCACAAGAGTCCTGCTTCTGTGCGTCATTGCGGAATACCTACAGGTAGGTACCTTGCGGCGCGCACGAACAACCTTGGAAGACGGGAGGCCAAGTGCTGTGCTTGCTGTACGGTGCAGTACTGTAACTGTAACTGTCGAGACAAAGCCAAAGCCAGAGCCAAAAGAGATCATTCTGCCAGGTGCCTGCCACGCTAGGAAAAACCTCAAAACGAAACAACGCTGCGGTCGTGCATGCTCGCATACAGTAGTAGATGCCGCCTCCTCGTTCTGCCTGTGCTTCTGCCCATGGCATGCCATGGCATGCCATGCCTTACCACACCGTCTCATGGCTTCCTCTCCTACTCCACCTCCTCCTTCTCCAAATGTGTCCTGTGTCGCCACACGATCCGTCCCATGCAGGCGATGGCGACGCAACCGACTGCCAACCAACCAACATCCGAACACACAAACAGTGCCGTCGACCAATCTGCCCTATGCCTCCGTCATCCTGTAGGTACTGCCCCTCCTCATGCCTCTCTCGTTCATGCCGTGCAATCATCAGTGGCGGTACGAGCACCAGTACACCGTACTCCGTAGAGGAGGGACTGTTGGCCCCTCTTCGCCCTCTCGCGGTGTTCCATGCTCACCGCACCAAAGGCCCCCCTCCCTGCGGCGCCGGGGACGCACGAGGCGGGAAGCAGCCCGTGCCCTCTGACGCGGTGGTGAGGCGGTGGGCGCGGGTGGACGGCTCGGGTGCCATCCCGAGGGACGGCGAGTCCGTCCCCCGCTCTCCGGACAAAAACGTATATATCACTCGCGGTGCCGCCATGTCGGCAACCGCAATGATGGAAATCAGACCAAGGAAAAGAAACGTGTCGATCGCCTCTCCAAGCGGCGCTCACCTCCTCTCACCTCCTCTCGCTCCACCTCACCTCACCTCGCCTCGCCTGGTCGGCCTCACCTCCTCTTCTTGTGCCGGTTCTTCTGCTCCCAGCACTGGTTGACGGCCTCTTGCACGAGATCCCAGTCGTCGCCCACGATGGACCCGATGAAGAAGACCTTGACGTTGTGCTCCACCGTCACCAGCTTCGAGTAGTTGACGCGGGACTCCTTGGAGAGCCTCTCGCCTTCCTCGTGCATCTGTACCTTGACGGGCGGGAACCCGAGCGGCGGCTCCTTGTCCAGTGGGCGCGCCTTGTGCCCGCGCTCGTAGACTATGCCGTGCTTTGCCGGCTTGACGCCCTTCTTCTTGCACGCTTTGCCGCCGTACGTGAGGATTGGCCTGTAGGGCAGTCAGCAACACAACGCGCAGACTCCATGGGCGGCACCTGTGGGCTTGTGCCTAGAGAAAAAAAAGGGAGCGGCGACGTACACGCATGTGCTGTGGCCCAGGTCGTTTGCTACCACGATGAAGCGGCGAAACCCGACGAAGAACTTGGTCCCAAACCTGTTCTGGATCTCTTGCCTACCGGACACGCTTGGCGCGTAGTCATTGCCAGCGCCCTGCGGCTCTGACCAGTACACCTTGAAAATCTGGACAGGGGAGCCTGTTAGCCAGTATAAACAAATGTCAGTGATCTGCCGGGCGAACGAACCTCCCCAGGCTGGAATTTGGATGAATGTTCGACGCGGTACCCTAGGGCATGTTAGCTACGAACCCATCGCTACGAGGCTGGAAACGCACGGGGATCCATCTCTTCGGCTGGTAGCTCTTCCTCGGCGGTGACCCGGGGCCTCGGCGTGGGCGGGCCCTCATCCTCATCGTCGTAATACGCTCCTGAACCAGGTCAGTCTGCAAACCGTGGACTTGCGTCAGGGTTCTAACCGTAGGCCGAGGTGGAAGACTCGCCGCTCTCCTGATGCTGGCCGTAGTACATTGATTGACTCGCCGCGATGGCTGCCTGAATTTCCTCCTCGCTTCTCGGCTCATGAATGTTGCTCTGAGCGGCCACTTTCCGCATCGTCAGCTGCGCTCCCACTGTAGCGACGTCGAGGGCTTCTTACTTGTGTATCCCTGTGTCGTGCTGCCATATGCGCTCGGCGTCCGTGGGTCTGAGAGCGTTAGCTGGTGGCACCGTGGCAGTTTCTAGCCTGCGCGCGCCGCGCACCTGATGTGTAGTAGCCAGACTCCTCTGCGTACTCGTCTGCGGGAACATCGTCAGCACGGTCCGGGTTGGTATGACGTGAGTCGTCGACTGACACCTCTGGTCGGCGAAACCAGCATGGCTTGAGCCGGTGCCGGGGTCGTCACTGCGCTTGTGCGACCCATGCTTCGTTCCCTTGCTCTTGGACTTGCCCGACCTCTTATCGTCCGCGCCGCTGGCGACCGTGTATTCCCCCGCTGGATGAGACGCATGGTCAGCGCTGTTGCACGAGGATCTGTGCGACGAGGGCGGGACGTCGTGGAGCGGCCGCTCCCAGACCGGCGGCCGCCCGGCTGCCGCGCTCGAGGTCAACGTACACGGCTGCTCGTAAGAGTCTGTTGTGGAGAGGTGCCCAAACTCCCGCGCTAGATGTCCCATATCCCGCGGCGTCGACGCCTGCGGATCAGCCCAGTCGTAGTCGAGGTTTCCTGTTCGGCGGTCAGTGCGACGCCGCCAACAGAGAGCGGCAGGCCTTGGAGCGCACCATGTATATCCTGGCGCACCCGATAGTGGCAGCCGCGCGCGTCGTCCCAGGCCCAGTCCGACCAGGCGCTCCATGCTGTTGACTGAGTTTTTGTTGACTTTTCCTTGTGCTTGTGCATGGTGGCATCTTGCGCTGGGCTGCCGGCGCCCAGACTCGGATGCGCGACGACGAGCGGGATGGGCAGGCGCGGAGAGCACCCGCCGGGCAGTCAGTCAGCCCCTCCTGTCTGCTCGGGCGAGAGACCAGGGATCGCGGCCGAGGGCAACGGGGGCGCAGAGGCGGAAAGGACGAAACTACAGCAAGGGCGCCGCGGATCGGGGGCGGCAGGCGAGTGTACTTGTAGGAAGACAAGAGATCATGCGGCTCAAGTGAGGAGAAGTACTTCGTACAAATAGCATGCACCCGTGAACGAATAACCACGGCGCCCCGAGGGGGAGGAGGGGACGGCCGTCTCGAGCTGGGCGCTCAGCGTCCCCACGGACGCCGTTGCAGCGACGAGCACGTACGGCTAGACTGGGGAACTGGGCCGGCCCGTGGGCCACTTTGTCTCTCATGGTCCCTTCCCCTCTTCTGGCCGTTCGCGTGCGGCGGCGCGGCGGCGTGGGTTGGCTGGCAACGGGGGAGCTGCAGGCCCGTGGAGCGCGAGTGGGTTGACGGCGTCTGCGCGCCCCAGAGACGAGACGAGACGAGCCGGACGGCGCACGCCCACGGTTGGATAGCATAGGTAGGCAGGTAACTGGGTAGGTCAGGTAGGTAGGCAGGCAGGCAGGCAGGCAGGCAGTCGACGGATGGAGGAGTGGATGCCGCGCACCACCAGCCCGATGTCATGCCCATCCCATCACCAGTCGGCCGGGCCAGCGGCAGCGGCCGCGCGCGCGGCGCCCCAGGAGATGGTGGAATTGGCCCGTGGCATGTGCCTCGCCGGCGACGCGCAGCAACCCTGGGCTCCACGTCGTCGGCGCCCGGTGGCTTATGCTGGCGCATTTGCCCAGCTGCTGAGGCGCCCGTCAGCGCGTGAAGAGGTCGAGGTCCAGCAGATGGCCGATGCGCACACTTTGTCCTAGCAGATGCCCCCTATCAGCCCCGACTCGTCGACGTTGCACAGCATGCGTAACCCTGCCCGCATCGCGCCGGTTCGTGAGTTAGTTGGAAGAACGTTGCACCCCGGGGACCTCGCTCACGCGGCTAAGGGGAGCCTGAGGCACTGCTGGGCCAGATGGTGCGCCCGCTGCGTCGCAGTCCCCAGCGCAGCTCCGACAGCTTGCCTGGTACGTCCGTACAGGCTACCACTGACCAGGCATGCCGGGGGTCATTGTGGGCTGATGGAGGAGACCCCGGCATGGTTGGTGCGTGGTCTCGTTTGTATGCGTGCCGCATTATGGGCTCGTCATGAGCATGGATGCGTGCTCTGGCGATGGCCGCGCACCGGTTCCGGGCGTCTCCTGGCCATGCAGAATCACGCAGCCTCTCGAGGGTCCGCCTGCCGGTCGTGACGGCTTCGCGTCCCATTTGCGTGCCGGACGTGCGATACCCCATATGGCGGGGGGGAGTCGTGCGAGGAAGCGGAGGTGTGCCGGTTCACTCGAGGCCACGTTGTGATGCAGTCGAGGTAGAGTGACATGGACGGCAGGAGGGGAAAGCGCTAGCTGGCCGAGTGCCCGCCTGGGATTGGCGCGACAACCACCTTCCCCCCCTGTGGCGCCTGTTGGTGCCGGGAAAGGCCCACTAGCCGGGGCGCCCCCTGTGGCCACAGCCGTCCAGCTCCTCGAAGCCACTGTGCGAGCTCCAGCCGGTGGAAGATGAGGTTCCCAAGGTGTCAGACAGACAGCCAGCCATCCACCCAGCAGTGAGCACTCCCAGCCCGTGGAGTGTGGGTCGCCTGCAAGACAGGCTGGCTGTCTTTTGGCTCACTTCACAGATGGGACCCATTTGTTGATCTGATCCATCTCATCCACGGATGGACTTGTGGGTGTTCCGTTGATGCAGACGGTCCGCTGGAGCCCGCTGTGGCCCCAGCCGCTGCGGCGCCCGAACTCCAGGGCGCCCCGTGGCCCGAGGGACCCCCGCCGCGGCCGCCCGTCCCGCGCATCCAGGTCCACTGGGCGGACGGGCGGCCCCAGAACCCCAGGATCCAAGGCGTTGAAGCTTGGTCAACCTCCCTGAGCTCAGCAACCTAAAGCTGGTACGAAGTAGCTGCCCGTGCGATACTGTACCTCCCTGGACTCGCGGAGCAGGGATCTCTGTCGGCGCCGGGACACCCCCAGACAGCGCAGCTGACCGAACCGACCAGTCACAGGCGCCCGGATCCGGGCCTTTGCTTGTTCGTACTTCGCAACATCGAGCAGCCAAGGCAATTCGTCCAGGCCCTTCCATCCATCCATCTCATCCCCCGCCGCCGCGCCGCAGCGCAACGCCGCAAGCTGTCCAACCAGGCCAGCCACCTCGCCCGCGCGCCTGCGGACCTCTGAGACACAGACACGGCGAGCTGTCCCCCGCGAGGCACCGCCTTCCAGCGGTCAAAGCGAGGCGGCACACCGGCCGCATCACCGACTGGCACGCCCGCCAGAGACCAGGCAGGCCCCGGCTGCAGATGGCGCCCGAGGGAAGCAAAACGAAAAGACAGCTGGACGTTGCAGCCCGATCTGTCCTCCGCCGCGTCGTCTCCCCTCGTCTCCCTGCCCGGCCCTGCCCTGCCCTGCCCTGCCGTCCCGTGCCTGAGGCGCCTTCACCTCGGAGCCGCAGTCTCACCGCAGCCGCAACAGCACAAGTGTGGCAGAGGTGCCCAGGTGGTGTGTGAGTGAGTGTCAGCGAGGCCAGCCCTGCCCTGCTTCTCCCTTCCCAGGACCTTGCCTTGAGCGCCTCCCGCTCTGGCATGTGGTAAGGCAGGCAAGGCAAGGTACTTCGTACTTTGGACACTTCATGGCCTGACCCGACCTGCCTCGACCCAGCTCTTCATTCGACGCTTCCCGACCGACGACTCACAATCCGCCCCCTGGGGGCTCGCGTGCCTTTGCTTCCAAGACATGGCCGCTGCTGGTCGCAGATGCTGATGCCGATGCCGTTGCTGACGCCGACCCTGCGCTGAGCTCCGTTGCGGTGCGACGATGACGACGGCTACCAGCAGCCGTCGCCCATTTCGCCCTCCATGGAAACCGCCGTTTGCAGCCCTACCAGCCTGGTGCCGCGGTTCGACGCCATGGCCTCCTCGCCGATCGACACACTCGATGTCGACTTCGACAACGACCGCGACATTGCGGCGACCGCGTCTTCTCATGGCGACGACGACATGAAAGGCAGCGACGGTTGGCGACTCGCGAGCGACGCGTCCACCGCGTCGAGCAGGGTCACGACGCCCGATCCCTTGCCGCCGCCGCCGCCGCCGACCGTGCCGCTATCGAGAATACTCCAAGCGCCCTTTGCCGGCAGAGCGTTTGATGTTCCACCGACGCCCTTAGCTCCCCTGCCGACACACGATGTCGGCATCTTTCGACCCCATCCCCCGATGAAGTCGTCTGCCGCCGTGGCCCTACCCCGGCATGCCGATGATGCAGATACCCGCGAGTGCACCACACCGCAGTATCAGCAGGCCGCCGAACCGAACCAACTACCTCCTCAATATCCTCCTCCGCCTCCCCTCGCTCGGTACGGCACTCGGTTTCTCGATGACATCGGCCCTGCGATACCGCCGCCGCCGCCGCCGCCTCCCGGCTTGGCGAGCCCAAACCACATATACGAAGGCTCTGTTCACCCTCCAGAGTCCTTGTCCAGCTCCCTACCTCTTCCTCGGACGACCCCGGTTGCACCTACGTTCCAGCAGACACGATCTCTGAATCGCGGTACAACAAATGGCCGGCATCATCGCCGCCACAATAGGAGCGACTATTCAGATTCCTCACTATCATCGAGGCAGCGGCTGGAAGATACATCATGGAGTTCCGATGCGTCATCCGAGGAGGATCCAATCGAGTACCGCAATGCCCGCCAGTTTCCTCCGTCGTTCCCGGCGCCACCGAGGAGCTTTGCATCTATTCCACGGAGCAGGTCTTTGGCCACGAACCGAATTACCACTTGGGTCTCCCAGTACGAGAAATCGCGGAGCCCCATGCGCGCGCGGTCTTCTGGTATCGCGCTAAACAAGGTCTCGGGGGAGGCTGCCTCGCCGGACAACGAATCGGCCGTGTCGGACGTCTCGTCGTACGCGGAAGTCGAGCTTCTGTGGCAACAACTGAAGGAAAAGAGGGCAAGACTTGGCGATATCAAGACGCAGATGTCCCAGCAGCGACAAGAGCTTCGACGCCTACGCCAACTTCAAAACGAAGCGGATAACGCATTCATGAGCGTGATCCGGCCGATGCTTGTGAGCCAGCGAGGAATACTCCATACATCAGTGCGGATACTGGACAGCCGGGTGGCCGACATGCAAGACCTGCGGAGCAACTACCATAACCGGGAGTCTGAGTACGAGACGCTCGAGTTAATGGTGGATGACGAGGAGAAGCAACTCAACGGCCTCGAGACGCGGTTTTTCAGCCTACTTGCTGCTGGCCAGACTAAAGTCGAGCGGGCACCGCTGTCAGCTGTTTCCGAGGACACGCACAGTACTACTCCGGATGTACCGATCGAGCTGCGCGGCATCTCGGCGGACAGGGCACTCGAAGATGTTCATCCACTCTACGTCAAGCTTACATCTGCCGTTGGAGACCTCGAAAACGCAAGAGAAGAGCTCGAAGACTTGTACTACGTGAACCACCAGTACGAATTCGAAGCCGAGTTGAAGAAAACTACGGGCAAGTCGACCACGGACGATATGGAGGAGTTTTTCGAAGAATTCCCAGATGAGGAGGCCAAGATGAAGACCGACGTCGCAACGCTGGAGGAGCGGGTCCAGCGGCTCAAGACGACTTGTGAGAACAAGGGCGTCATGCGCAAGCACATGTCATTGCGGATGGCATACGCGTTGGACCCGAGCACCAAATTCGAAGACATGGAACTCGAAGACGAGGCATCCATCCTCGCGCAACCAAAGTCGCTGGCCCATGCCGTGTTTCCGGAGCTCGTATCCCAACCTATCCATGTGTTGGCGGAACCGGAGCCGCAGACGGCCCTCAAAGCCTATACCTCAGCCACGAACCTCCCCGACGACGACCCCCAAAAGCGCGACAGGCAACGACTAGCGGCCAAAGAGTACTCTATCGACAGCTTCACGCGGGGCCAAGAAGGCGGAGGCACGGGGGACTTTGTGAACCGATGGCTTCTGCAACAGCTGAGAATGTCGCGGCTCAACGTTCAGCTTCTGCACTCGACCTTTCTGTCGAGCCGGTCGCTCAAGATCCGGAACCTCTGGCGGTGGCAGCACGACGTGATATTCTATTGGTGGCGCGACAACACGGTAGACCTGACGGAGGGCGCGGACCCGGTTCATCGCATCACCACCATCGGCTCGGACTACTCGTCGCGGCTAGGAACGCCAGAGATGTCAAGGGCGGCGTCGGACGGACAATTTGGTCGGCCGCAGCGCACCTTGCACCGCTTCGACAGCGACGACGCAATTACAGTGGGCGGCTAAGCAAGAGCCAGCCTATCCACACCAGACAGATATCTTGCTCGGATTCGATATCACAGCTCGTCAGTTTTTTCTTCCCTCCTTTCTTCACGTTTGTCTCGCGTTTCGTTTCCCACGATTGCAAGGCGTTTCGTTGCTCGGGTTTTCGCGGGTCAGCAGTAATCATGGCCTGGGGACTAAAATTGGACGGGCACGGAGGAGGGAACATGATGTTGGGGCCCTCCGGCTCACGGCACCAGTTGTGCGCAGGGCGGAGACGGCATGTGATACCCCGCCGTGGAAGATGATGACTCCACGGCAAACTTCAACGTGTATCTGTACGGACTACGCCTCGGGATCTGCGTCGGATTCGGTTTCATGTTTGACCGTCTGTCTTGTTTTCGTGTTTTTCTTTTCTATCTTTGTCTTGCTGGGCTTAGCGGGCGTGAGCGAGATAGATTGCGGCGGATTTACGGTAGTTTCTACCTTGGCTACATTCAAGACGGCTGCTTTACCAAGTCGTGATGGCTAAGCGTGAAGTCTGGACGTGATGGACCCGGCGCTACCGGATCTGATAATCTCACTTGGTGCGTGCCCGTAAGTGAGCTGCTGCATGTCGTGCAGAAGCGGGACCCCGCCCTCGTGACCCGTACACGTACTTGTATGTGCTGGAGCTTCTTCCATGAAGTCGAACAGGCCCCGCCCTCTCGACCGTTGGAAACGCCAGTCCGGGGGGGTCGACTAGCTCCCGTCCCGCTCCACACGATGGGGGCCGCTGGCCGCTGGCCGCTGGTCTGTCGCCGTCCCGCCCGTCCCAGGCGCTTTGTCTGCGAGTGAGCGAGTGCGTGCGGGTGTGTGTGGGACTGACGAGATGCTTGGTTCCAGAGTGAGGGGTTGGCAGCTGGCCCCCCTCCCCCGCCCTCCCCCGGTTCCCCGTCCATGAACAAGTACAGGTACGCGGGGGCAAACACGCGAACCTTGCGAAAGGCGCGGGCCGCCACCACCCGGAGCCAGTCAGTCATGCGCTGTGTGGGTGTGTGTTGCTGTGTTTGAAGTTGGCCGACCTACGAACCCACATACTTTGGAGGTACAGGTCGAAGCTGGGGAGGCCAACATGCAGGCTCACACTCTCACACTCACACACTCGCACTCGTCGCATGTACGCGCACGTACGCACGTACTCGCACACGAGACGAGACGTCCCGGCTCAGGGAACGGCGCAGCCAAAAGGGCGTTTGGGACAGGGGAGGGGGCAGAGGGCCAAGGACTGGCGATGGGTGATCACTGGCATTGCGGGAGACGGGTGAGCGGGCGGGAAGCGCGTGCTGGTGCGTCCATCCACCCCATGTGATGTGATGCTGGATACGACGGCCCTTTTGCGTGGGTGCGTGAGCGACGGAGGGACACATCGCGTGCCGTTCGAAGACGCCCGTGTCTTTGCTCTCGCGCGGGGGGGCTTCGTTTGTGACGGTGCGTGCGGGACGCATCGGCCGACGGAGACGCGGCAACAACAACCAGGACGGAGGGGTAGCGTTGGATCTTGTGCGGACCTTTGTTTGTTTGTGTCCTGACTCCTGACTGTTTCGAGGTTGAACGCTCCCCGAAAGAGGCAGCTCAGCCGGTGCTGGGGCCCAGCAACCCAATGCGACGATGGGCGGGGCGTTTCGGAGGGCTCACGTTTGCCAGACTCCTGGTTCATGAAGATGGCGGACAAACGGTAGAACAATCTGATCTGTCTGGTCTCGTCCGGTCCGGGACATCCGTCGTCACTCTGCCCACCCGGATTCAACCCGTTTCCGCGGAGACGGGCGGCGCAAGACGTCATGGAGGAGGGCATTTGCTGCCGTTGCGTGACTGGGTTGGGCAAAGGCGGATATCGCAACGAGGGGGCGCGCCGGCTGCAGCCCTGGCTCATTGTGCATTAGCCGTGGGGTCTGGTGGCTGCAGATGGGCCGGTCGCATGGTCACCAGATGCGCCACGGCCGACAAGATTCATGGTTATCTCTTTTAGCCTTCTTAGGTATTATCCTCCATATTGTGTAATGCTCGTACTGCCAATCCATCGCTTGGCGTCCCGTGCCTGGCGCGTTCGCATAGTCTCGGCGTGGACGGGACCCGACTTCACCAGAATAAAGACACAAAGGGGCCTGACGGCGGCACGGCCGTGGCGAAGACCATTTCCAGTTCTACCGCGTCCATCATCATCAATACACCATCAGATCAGCCGCTCGTCACAGGCCAAAGCAGCCCAAGCCAAATATACTCTTGGACTTGCTCTTGCTCTTTTGAGGCGCCTGTTTCTTCGATCTGGTCGAGGTCCGGGAGCGAGTGCTGGTAAGGCTGAAAGGGCGTCGCGGCATCTTGTCGTCGGCTGGTCTTTTCGACGTATTTTTTCTGTGCCGCGACTTGTCGGGGGGTCGCCGGTCGTTCTCTTGTTCCCTCTTGTGCTTCGTCTTGGACTGCTTCGAGTGCGAACCTTGGCGGGACGCCGTGTGGTTCTTCGTCTTGGGATGGGACTCGATGGCGTGGTCATGAGAGTTGATGGTGCCTCTGGGCAGCGTGAGGCCTGACGGGAGGCTTGCGTAGACGGCCGAGGGCCTGGTCTCGGCGCGGTGGCGCGGCGGCGGCGAGTATCGTCGATCTATCTGGGCCCGATGCACGCTTGTCATGGACATGCGTCGGGAGTCGGTCCGGTGGTGGCTGCGGCTGCTGCGTCTCTCCGCGCTGCGGCGTCGCTCCGCGCTGCGATCCGAGTCCATCGACGCCGCTAGAGTCGCATAGCTATAGCCTTGGCCGGCTGTTCCGCGATAAAGGCCCATGTTCTCGACGGGGGCAAAGCCATGGAGCAGCCAAGCCGCCTCGCTGCGTGCTGATCGGATGCAGTGTGCGTGCGTTCGAGCGACGAAGCCGCGAGCTGTTTCGATGATTGTAGCTGTATATGCAAATGGGTTCGGCTGAATGGATGTAGTGGGAATGGATGATGGCAACCCGCGATGCAGGGGGATATCGCACCTTGATCCTCAGCAAAATTGCATGGGCAAGAGAAGTGATAAAACGTCGTTTTAGGTGGTGGAGGAGGTTGTGAGGGGCGACGATAGAACTGAACGCCGCGTCTGCTCTTGAGTCGTCAGAGGTCTTCCAGGCCTTTAGCAACGAGGAAGGAGTTGGTAAAGTTGTGCTTGCCAGTCGAGGCGGGACGTACATGGCAGGAGCCTCCAATCCTCACGGAGCAAGTGCGATTTCCTAGGCTACAGATGTGGCGATTCCTGCACCACCAAACTGCAAGTGCAAAGGCAAAATATTCTCGCTTACGGTCAAGTGAGTTCCTGAGGCCCTCGCTTGGCTACAAGACTCAGGTGGCCTGCTCTACCTCAGTCGTGGGCGTCATCATAGACGTGAATGCGTCGCCCGGGCCATCCAATTCGCGGTCGGAGTCCGGAGTGAAGGTACCGTGCCGAGGCACTCACGTTCATGCCTGCATTCGTTGACTAGATTGCGTCGGTGTACCTCTGTCAGGGAGCTCTTGAACGAAACAGCCTGAGAGCCGGGCTGGATACCGCACCCACACTGACACCGCCAGGCTGAAGATGCCATTTTCCAGGGCATCTGTGTCTAGTGCACGCAAATAACATCGACCGGCGAAACATGGACAACAAAATATCTTCTTCTACCAAGCGCTAGAGCATGAGCTGCCCTACCATGTCTGGGATAGACAGAAGGCTCTGTCTCGAGACGAACACGGAAACACACCCATCGTTGAGTGTCCATGAGAAGATGCCCAAGATCCGGTCTCACGCCCAGAACCTGCTGACAACAGAGCATTCGCAGACCGGGAAACCGACGGACGTTACGCAACCACCGGCCGCCCACTTCTTGTCGACTTGGAACACGTCATAATTAGATGGCAGAGCAAGCGTCACTGGTAGGGGAATCGCGACAACGAATGGCAAGCAGCCTTGAACCTTAACTGAGCGCAAGTCTCCAACTTACCAGCATGAACCGCCGCCGTGCTTAGACCACGGCTTGTTCTGATGATTCAAAGGTTTGGCGACTTCTTCCATGCTGCCATTGGTGAGCCTTATGGCGCCAAAATAGTTGCGCACCGGCTTCGGAATGCTGGCGTGGTGTGCAAGGTGACTCACCCCTGTATGTGAGCTCCATGTAAGACGGCGTTTTACTCGAAATTCTTCCGACTCAATCGCTCCTGCGACTGTTGACAACCACCACCAACTCCCCCCATTCGCCCGTGTGCGAATCATCATGAGTGTGAAATTCGCCCAATTCGAGGAGGAGACGCTCCAGTACTGGAGGGAAATCGACGCGTTCCAAAGACAGCTGCAACTTACTGAGCATGGGGCGCGATTCTCCTTTTACGACGGGCCACCGTTTGGTAAGTTTGCCCTCTCTGAGTCCCAAGAAGCAAAGCTCTCTGACCCAATGAAGCTACAGGTAATCCCAATCATGACAGGCAACTCGACTGCCCCTGACACAAGCAGGACGCCCGCATTTTGGGCACCTTCTCACGTCCACCATCAAAGACATCATACCGCGCTACTGGTCCATGAAAGGCCGGCATGTTGTTCGGCGGTTTGGCTGGGACACGCACGGCGTGCCAATTGAGTACCAGATCGACAAGAAGCATGGCATCTCCGGTCCCGACGCGGTCCGTCAGATGGGCATTGGCAAGTACAACGAAGAATGCAAGGCCATCGTAATGACCTACGCGGACGAGTGGAAAGAAGTCGTCGAACGTGTCGGCCGATGGGTCGACATGGAGAACGATTACAAGGTGCGCTCTGCAGCGGCAAGACGCGAGGTGGCGCTGACGACATAGGCCATGGACACAAACTTCATGGAGTCCGTTTGGTGGGTGTTCAAGCGCCTCTTCGACGACGACCAGGTCTACCGCGCGTACCAGATCATGCCGTACTCAACGGCACTGTGCACGCCACTGAGTCACATGGAGTCGAAGCAGAACGAAAAGCTCACCCAAGATCCCGCCGTTTTGGTCTCCTTTCCCCTCGTCGGCGTCGAAGGCCGCGAGAACACGTCTCTTGTCATTTACACAACGACACCGTGGACGTTGCCTTCGAACCTGTTCATCGCCGCGCATCCTGAGTTCGAGTACCTCGAGATACTTGACGAGGCCACCGAGGCGAGGTATCTTCTTGCCGAGAGCGGGCTGTCCATGCTGTACAAGGACAAATCCAAAGCGAAATATAGGGTGCTAGACCGACTGAGAGGCAAGCAACTTGTAGGGTGGAGGTATAAACCCTTGTTCAACTATTTCGTGGACAAGTTTGGCGACTGCTTCCAGGTCATTTCGGCAGACTACGTCGAGGAAGGCGAAGGCACTGGGTTGGTGCATCAGGCCCCGGCCTTTGGCCAAGAGGATTACGATGCAGCCGTCGCTGCCGGCTTTATCGGTCCTCACCGTCTCCCCCCTTGTCCAGTCGACGAGAAAGGGTGCCTTACCACGGAGGTGCCTGACTATGCAGGCCAGCATGTCAAGACTGCAGATAAGGCCATCTTGCGAGATCTGCGACCTACCGGCCGCCTCCTCGCCGAGACACAGATCACGCACTCGGACAAATTCTGTTGGCGGTCTGACACCCAGCTCATACGAAAAGCCGTGTCATCATGGTTCGTCAAGGTCACCAACTCCATTGAGCTAATGACTGCAAACCTCGAGAAGACCTCATGGACGCCGGCATTCGTCAAGGACGGGCGTTTTCGAAACTGGGTCGAGAATGCGCACGACTGGAATGTCTCGCGGAATCGCTACTGGGGCACACCGCTGCCACTGTGGGTGAGCGACGACTACGAAGAAGTGGTTTGCGTAGGCAGCATCGACGAGTTGAAGAGGCTGAGTGGCTACACTGGCGAGATAACGGACATTCACCGCGACAAGATAGATCACATCACCATTCCGTCCAGGCGCGGCAAGGGCCAGCTGCATCGAGTCGAGGAGATTTTCGACTGCTGGTGAGTCCGTCCCGTCTTCGAATAGCGCAAGTACTTACAGAGCAGGTTTGAATCGGGCTCAATGCCATACGCATCCATTCACTACCCGTTCGAGAACACCAAGGCGTTTGACGAGGGCCACTTTCCTGCCGACTTCATCGCCGAGGGCCTAGACCAGACGCGCGGCTGGTTCTACACACTCACCGTGCTAGGCAACAAGCTTTTTGGCCAGTCGCCGTTCCGGAACGTCCTGGTCAACGGCATGGTCTTGGCCGAGGACGGGAAGAAAATGTCAAAGAGCCTGAAGAATTTCCCCGATCCTATGTATATTGTCCGCACGTATGGTGCCGATGCGCTGCGTCTTTATCTCATAAGCTCGCCCGTTGTTAAGGCGGAGCCGCTGCGGTTCAAGGAGCCCGGGGTGAGGGAAATTGTGTCCAAGGTGCTTTTGCCGCTCTGGAACAGCTACAAGTTCTTCTCGGAGCAGGCTGCCTTGTTCAAGAAGACGACCGGGCAAAATTTTACCGCCGACCCAGCATTGTATGGCGATATCGACAGCCACAGGCATCCTGCAAATGCCATGGACAGGTGGATTTTAGCAGACTGCCAGACGCTGCTCAGGTTCATTGAGCAGGAAATGGAGGGTAAAGTGGCACTGACATTCCAAGAATTGCGACGCGCATACTGACAAGGATAGGCTACCGTCTGCATACTGTTGTGCCCCAGTTGCTCAAGCGCATCGATAACCTAACGAACTGGTACATTCGCTTCAATCGCAGACGCTTAAAGGGCGCGGCAGGCCTAGGACCGGACGACACGAAAGATGCGCTGAACACCCTGCTCAAAGTTCTCTTCACGATGGTTCGAGCCTTGGCCCCATTCGTCCCGTTTGTGACCGAACACATCTACGGCCTTCTTAAGCCATACCTCGGGAACGTTCTGGACCAGTTTAAGGACTCTCGAAGTGTCCATTTTCTCTCCTTTCCGACTGCTCAAGACTCCCTTTTCGACGAGGATATTGAGCGGAGGATGACGGCTATGCAAAAGGTCATACAGCTCGGGCGTGTGGCGCGTGAACGTCGAAACGCGTCGCTCAAGACCCCACTGCTGAGCCTTGTTGTTGTCACCAACGAGCAAACCGTCTCTGACGTGGAGTCTCTCAAGATATACGTTCAGGAGGAACTCAACGTGAGAGACATAGTTCTGTCGACTGACGAAGGCCGATACGGTATTGCCCTGGAGGCAAAGGCGGACTGGAAAGCGTTGGGGGAGAAGATGAAGGGCGAGGCGTTGCAGGACGCCGAGAAAGCCAAGTTGAAGAAGAACGTGCAAGCGCTTCGCAAGCTTTTGCCGTCGCTCACACAGGAGCAGCTCAGGCGATATCAGCGCACCGGCAGACTGACTCTCGGTGACGTTGCACTCGAAGACGGTGACTTGGTCGTTTCGCGAGTGTGGACGAAACCTACGGACGCGGCCGGCGAGGAGGATGGCCCGCAATGGGAACCGGCATTTGCGGCCGAAGTGGTCGTCTTGCTCGACGTGGCGCCGCATCCTGAGCTGGCGGATGATGGGTTCGCGCGGGAGATTGTGAACCGGGTGCAGCGGCTGCGGAAGCGGGCGGGACTCGTTCCGACCGACGACGTCAGGATGCAGTACGCCATAGCGTCTAATCCAGATGGAGTGGACGTCAAATCGCTGCTGTCGAAAAGAGAAGAGTTGTTTAGAACTGCACTCCGCGGCACGTTGGAGGAGGTCGATGAGGCAGACCCAAAGCATGTTTTGCTCGGCGAGGATCATGAAGTTGGCGCGTTGACATTGACACTGCGTTTACTGAAGCACTGATTGAGAGATACTAGTTATAGCTTAGGGGCTTTTCCTTTGAGGTGATATATTTATCGCTGGGTATGTGATTTTTCAAGTCTGTTCGAGTGTGAGGACTTGTACGCCGGAGCGGCCAGTGCCGTTACCACGACCGGCCCTGTTTTTTCACGACTAACACCGCAAAGGCAATCACCTCTTCCGACTCCCTCAGGCTTTCTTTAACGAGCGCCTTGCTCCTGCGAAGTGTATTTAGTCGCTTCTCCCACTGTTCAGCCTCTGCCTCCATCACGGCCAGGGTCTCCTCGTCCGCCTCGCTCAGCGGCCGACGGTAGCGCAGCTCGTTGCGCAGGCGCTGCAGCCGATCAAGCTCGCGCGCCAAGTCGCATATATCCGCGCTCAGGGCGCTCATCTCCCGCGCCAGGGCGTCCTTGCGCATCCTCGCGTCGCGGCCCAGCAGGGCGATGTGCGCGCGCTGCATCGGAGTGAGGCGCGCGATGGCGTCTTCGCCGCTGCCCTGGCCCTGGCCCTGCTGGTGGTGGTGGTGATTGTACTCGGGGCGCCGAGGCGGGCCGAAGAGCTTCTCGAGGCGCTTGCAGATGGCGCGGTCTAGTTTTGAGTTGTAGGTGTTGGCGCTGTGGTTTTGATGGACGGCACTGGTGTTGCCGGCGGTGGTATTGGTGATGTTGGCGTTGGTGTTGGCGGTGGTGGTGTGGTTGCATTTCGGGTCAAAGAGGCCCGTCGCCTCGGCGAACATGCACTCGGCGCAAGCACACTTGGCTTCAGACTCCATCGCGAGGAAGTCTCTGCCTGATTGATCGGTCGCGTTTTTCGTGGTATTGTCCCCGATATGTGTCGAGTGGCTGCGGAAGAAGCTGCGCAGGGCGTGACGGCGTGACTTGCGAGGCGCGTCGCGGCTAAGGGGAGGCAAATCGAAAGACATGATGTGAGGGTGTTGTGTTTTCGGCGATGGGGAATGCGGTTTCGTGACACGAAGCAAATCTTCGATGAGCATTTTGCGGCCCTGCGAGCCAGAGAGACCGGGTTTTGTGCCATTTCGTGCCGAGACTCGGCAGCGTGTGCCCTTTGTTGCCGGGCCGTGGTTCGCGATGTATGAACGGCCCAAAAGCGCAGAAAGAGCAGTGCGATTTCTTTGTCAGGAGAAATGCTGTTCAGGTTCATTGTCAATTGAGAACTTTGAGAGTCGTAAAACGAAGCCCATGGTTTTTAAATAGTTTTAATTGTTTTCTTGGGCTTGACTGCAAGGAAGTATTTCAATCGGAACCCGGTGAGCCTTGTGTCATGCACACTAAGGACGTGTACAGCAGGCGTGGTTCATTCTCAGCAAGGCTTTGTGTCGATTGGCAGCGATGCTGAACATGACACTGTTTGTCGGTCTTGGAGTCTCACCACAAAACACACTCAGAAACTCATTGTATGGGGGGTCCGGTTAGGCGATATCGGCGAGGTGAGAAGGAAAGCAGCGTCAACGTGTCTCAATGGCGACCGGCGCGTATGCGAACACGGTGATGAAACCTGGTTCTTTTTAATCTAAGCCATATCGTCCTATTATTTCCCTTTTACCACGCGTTGATTGAGTTGGCGGACACAGTCTGAGAAAGTGTTGCCGCATGCCCGTGCCTGGAACTTTCAAACAAAACGCCTGACACGCTGGCCGCAGCACGGTATCGCCCGCTAATCTGCTGGTGCATTAACATCTTGATACCATTTTTTGCGTCTGCAATAAAGGGGGGGTTCAGCGCGGGCAGGCCCTTTGCTTCGCCGTCAGCTCCGCCGCCAGCTGCCTCAGCCGGTCGGACCGGCTGGACTCGAACACCCGCTCCTCCCAGAGAAAGTACGCATAGTCGAGGTCGCGCCTGGTCTGCTCGTCCAGCTCATCCCAGTGGCAGTAGTACACGATGAGCTGGTTGGCCATGACCTGCAGCTCGAGGTCCGTGCAGCAGGCCGCGGAGCCCGGACCCAGCTTGGCCCGCAAGTCGGCGATGAAGTCGGAGATCTCCCCGGACGAGTACCCAGGCATGGTGACGTGCGAGAGGCTCGGTACGTCGTAGATTATTAAGTTTCGGTTTGTTCAAGTTGGTGGAAGGCTTGGTGTTTTCGTGCTCGTTGCGTTTGCGGATACATTTGGTTCTCGCGGGCGTGGGATTTATACATGTAAGCGAAGATGTCGCGGTTGTTGCTGTTGTTCAACCGACCGTGCTGGATGCATGATCCGGTGTCCGAGTGTGAAGCAACCGATAGCGAGGCTTTGGGTTCAGGATGAGAGTTGCGCGGGAGCGCAGATGTAAACAGTTGCGGACAGGTGCGAGGTTGGGACAGAGGATGGCATTCAGCGGCACTCACAGCAACAAGGAGCGCAAAAGCAACAGAAGGTTCTACAGTATCGCCAAATCGGCAGCCCAGCTTTGGTGACACAAAACGCGGTCACGCTCAGCGTACACAAGGCCCGGAGAATAACAACAAACACGCGGCGGCGAGCCGGCTCCAACTCCCCCTTTCCCAGAACCCCTCGCACAAAGACCAGACAGCACCATTCTCCAAGCCGCCGGGCTCTTTTCCCCGCTAAATATGCTGGAGCTTGTTCGACTCCTCCTCGATCTGGCTGCGGAGGCAGTCAAAGGTAATGCGAGTCTCATCGTCAACGTCCGTGGGGATCAAGTCCCTCCAGATGCCGTAGGCCGTGTCGAGCTGGAACAGGCCGTCGATGTCGCCCGTCACCATCGGGTTGCGGTACCAGCAGAGCATGTCGTTGCCGTAGTCGATCATCCCCTCCGTGGTTGTCGTGTAGGTGAGGAGGTGGTAGGTGCACCGGCCGATGGCGTTGATCAGCTGGCTGAGCGTGAGGGAATTGCCGTTTAGGGTGGGCATTTTGATTGGTATGTGGAGATGTACCTGATACAACGCTTGTGAGCGAGAGCTTGAGCCCTGTGTGCTTTGAATTGGGACGTCGAGTATGCTGGAGTTGCTGGCTCTTACAGGCACACTTGCATTGTGGTGCTAGGAAAGGAGACGCGCCGCGCGCCCCAGGCCCGAGCAAATATAACTCGAACCACGTTCCTTCATCACCCGTCCCGCATGTGCTGTGAATCGCAACGCCAGGCTACAGGCCGTGGCATCACACTCAGTGCATGTCAAGGCGACGCGCCCGCAGTCAGTCACTGTGGCGAGTCACTTCAAGGGCAGCCCCCGGCTCCTGCAGTACACGCTGGACAGATGCCCAGCAGAGCAGGAAAACTGAATTTGTCTACATGATGATTTTCTTGCAAGTTCAGACATGGTCGAACGCATTCATGGTCCGGTAGCAGGCGGGCGATGTCCCCTGAGGTGATTCAGTCCGCCTCGCACCTGGCGACAGCTGGGGCCAGCTAACTGCTCTCAGCACCACATTGCCGCTCGCACGGCTTCTTGAGTCGAAATCCATGAATACTATTTCTTCTTTTACTAGCTCATCATACATCTTTGGATGAGCTTTGTTGTGGTGCAAATATGCTGCGTCACGGGTGACGATAAAACGCAATGAGGTGATGTGAGGCGCAGCGGAGCGTCGTCGGAGGAAGAACGCACATCACCACCAGTGTAGACATCCCATCAGAGCCATCGCCAGTATTTTGGATGAAATTTTTCATGCAAAAAATAATCATTTTCTCAACTTTTCACGCTCCTCTCGCCATTCGGTGATGCAGTCCCTGAAGCGTCAAAAGGTAGCAACTCGCAGCACCTGTGGGCTTCCGGACCGATCTGAAGCGTCGCCTCATTCTTCGAAGCCTGCTTCTTCTCTGTGACCTCGCAACGTTAAGCAAGTGACAGTGTCATTATCCGCCTCAAGGGGTCCCTTCATTCCAACAATTGCACACGGCAGACGTTGTTTGTCGTGGTCGGGCCAGATCTCGCCCTTTGTCTCCGCGAGTGCGGAGGGGACGACGTGCTTTGTTGACGTCAGAATCAACACCAAGGCTCTACGGAAGAAAGACAATCACACAATGAACAGCAGTTCTCGTAATAAGATAAAAAGAATTGTATTCCTTTGGCAGAGCAGATATCTGTCAGGTGCATGGCCACCTCGCGATCCGTACAACCCCAAACACCTTGCTCTCTGTATGATATGTAGATGCGGCCCAATCTCAATCTCGCGTCGAGTGAGGGCTTTGTTTGAGTCAATCTTCCCTCGTATCAGGTTTGTGACCTCTTGGGCCCTCATTCCCTGTCCAGTAAGCACATAAATGTGCTGCAAATCACCGCCCAATGCCTCCCTCTCCGCTGCAAATGCCCAAGTCGGCGAATACGCGACAATACCAACGCCTCAACGCTGCCGTCCATTACCCAAATCCGCGCCGTCGATGCACGAAACCAAAATGAAAGCATCTCCACCTGACGTACGAAGAGTCCCCCACGTGTACTGCGCCTTTCTCAGGACCGTGGCCCTTACTCCGCAGTACTGCTCACGACAGGTGAGTAGAGAAGGACGCTCATCCACAGCGCGAGCTCCCGGTGTAGTTCCTGTAGCAAATGCAGCTCCGTGGAGCGTGTAACAGGCTCGGCCGCGTTCACGAAGGCATGGCGCACCGCGCTCATCCATCGCGCGTGCAGGGCCAGGAAGCTGTGCATGGCCCGACGATGCGTGTAAAGCACGTCACGGGTCGAGTCTGTTTCGTACAGGCGCCAGATTTCTTTGCCGACGCTGAGCAGGCGGCCGCGCGTAGAGTACTCAACGCTGAAGCTGCTGTGCAGGGCATCGATGGTCTCCGCGACACAGTGGGCGACGGGGAGCTTGCTCGTAGTAGTAGTAGCAGTTGCCGCCTCGGCAAGGGGATCCTGAGCTGCTGATGATCATTCGTTAGCCACCTCCTCCTGTGTTGAGATGTCGTCAGAGGGTGGCTTCTGACCGTGCTCCCGGCAGACGGCCTTCAGGGTGTCCGCGGGCGACATCGTGCCCTTTGCGGCCGAGACCATGGCCGAGACGCTGCCCGGCAGGGTCTCGGAACGCGGCGTCTGCTTGGCGGCGGTGGCAGTCATATTGGTACTTGCTTCAGCCGCCGCCTTGCCCAAGCGGCGAGCTTTCTTGCCGTTGTTCTTGGCCGAAGGCATCACGTTGGGTGTTTTGTGATGACGGCGCGGGTATTGAATAGGCAGGGACGTGATGCACGGTGTAGTGGTAGAGTGCAATATAGTGAATGCAGTGCAGTGCAAGTGCGAGGAGAATAGTAGACGTCCGAGATATCGTCCTGAGCGCTGTGGCTTTGTGATGACAGCGGCGATAGAGGTTGCCGTGGGTACAGAGGATGTGGGAGAAAGGTTTGTGGGAGGGAAACCTTGGGTGGGAGACCTTGAGTGGGAAACCCGGGCTGGGAGCGTCAAAGGCAGCTCGCCCAGGGACACTGGCCAGAGTCCAAACGGCAGCACGTCGGGTTGTGTTGGACATGTTTTGGTGCTTGGTAGTGACTGTCGATGGCTGTTCAGGGACGGCCGCCAGAGCAGACGGGTGCAAGAGCAGACACCGAGCCGCACCGGGGGCAGCCACAGCCACCCACCATGGCGGGAGAGACTGCAGTTGAGACTGCAGTTGAGCAGCAAGCAAGCAAACCTGTTCCACGTGATGCAGTGACAGCGGCACCTAAGGCTTCTGGCTAGGCAAACTCATATTCGACTAATGTAGCTCGTACTCTCTAAGCTTTGAACCGTCTCCTTTGAAAAATGGGCCGCGGCGTACGCTGCCGATAGGCTCCAGGTGGTATCCAGGTATCCCCAAATGTTCGCCATGCTCGATATGCTCGCTATGCTGATGGAATGGTTGGTATGTTCACACGAGGCACGGCCTACCTCTCGCCGTCCGAGAAGTCTCGCTCCCCGCTCTTCATGGACGTCATCTCGCTGAGGGACGCCTCTGGGTATTTCCGTCGCTGCGCGCTCTTTTCGACCTCCTCTTCAACCACCACGGTGGTGACCATGTCCATCTGTATCGCCGTGCCGCGCAACGACTCCTGGCTGGCGTTCCGCTGCCGCGGCTGTTTTGCCCACGACGAGCCCCCGCCGTTCTTGAGCCGATGCCACGACAACCACCCGCCCGCAGTTTCGTTCTCCATGCCGTGTGCCCGACTGGAGCCGCCCTGGATCCAGACCATGTTGCCAAAGTCGCGCGAGGGCGTCTGGAGGAACGCAATGGTCGTGACACCTGTGTCCTCGTTGTCCAAGTCGGACGGCGCCGCAAAGATGATTGTGTTTCGCGTCGTCCCGAACAGCAGGCAGTCAAAGGACCCGTTGAAGGCGATCATGCCTCCCGCGAAGCAAAAGTAGCCGATTGGCACGTTCAGTCCCGCCATGGTGGCGATACGGCCCAGGGCGAGGGGCAGCGTACACGCGACATAGATGACGGGGTAGATGAGGAAGGCAGGCTTGTGGCTCAGCTGTACCGGGGTGCCGTCGACACCGGCTTCCTTGCGCGCCTGGCTCTGCTGACGACGGAGGGAGATGAAGATCATCAGGTACAACGTCGAGGTGACGCAGAGGGCGAGGAAGATGAACAGGTAGTGCGTGACGAGACGGAGCTCCTCGTAGTCTTGGTTTATCCAGCACTTGGTCGCGCCGTTAGCTCAAAGTCAGAGTCAGGGGTTGCCGGGACACCTACCCAAGCGCCGGCCCTGACGAAGAAGCCAGCCGACGCGTGGCCGTTTTTGGTGGCGGCGACGGGCAGGAGAGATATGGCGTAAACGAAGACCCAGACGAGAATCACCGCGATGTATAGGACCAGGTGGGAGGGGCGGCGGTTCAGCACGACGGACATGTAGGTGTGGATGGCGATGGCCATGATGAACATGCTCGATGACAAGTCGCCGGTGGAGACGAAGAAGCCTTGTGCCCAGCAGGTCGTGGTACGGACGATGATGCCATCCTGCTGCAGCCAGGCCGTGTTGAGCAGAAAGGCCAGGCTCTGGTGCATATCGGCTAGGAAGAGGTTGTAGATCAAGACGAGAAACTGGTTCGGCGGCGGGCTCCTGGGCGCCGGCGGCAGAGGGGGTGGCGGGGGAGGCGGGGGCTGACGCTCATTCTGATGGCCTTGCTCATGCTGGGCGTCGGCGGACTCGGGCTGGCCTTGCTCGCCAGGCGGGAAGATGTCGTCGATGCCGAGGGTGAAGTTGGTCGTGGGCTGGGCGGCGTTGCGGCGGGCAGGATGCTGCTCAGCGCGGGCAGGGTGGTCGCGGATGAAGAAGCGCCACAGGATGAGCTTGTAGGAGAGGTAGAGAAAGAGGGTGACCGAGGCGACAAAGGAGACGAGGGAGAGGACGGTGATGGCGATGAGGCCGCTCCGCAGGTTCGGGGGCAGTGGCGAGAGGGTGCGGCCGTCGGGCCTTAGATGACCCCATGCGCTGTCGTCGGTCATGATAGAAGTAGTGACTGAGGTGGTGAGGCTATCGCGGGCTCGGACGAGGTCGAGGGACGCGGCGTGGCAGCGCTGTATAAGGCGAGGGCATGACGGTCGTCGCCGTCGACGCTGGTCTGCTCTGCTTGGATGCTCGTGAAGGAGAGAAGACGAGGGGCGAGATGCGCAGGAGTCACCTTTTGCCTCTCCTCGCGCTCACCCTCGTGCGGCGACAAAGCGAATGAAAGTCACGGCTGCTGGTGCTGCTGACGGAGGAGTCGGAGCCGGGAAGAGTGCCGACGTGGCGGCAGCCGCAAGTAGAAGAGGGCAGCGCCGCAAATCTGCATTGCCGCAAGAGTGTGTGTGTGGATGAAGTCAGCTTATTAGGTACGAGTCGTTCGTTAGGTTAGGTCCGGACTACGGGTCGTCGTGTAACAGTGTTACCGTGTTACAGTACGGAGTAGTCCGTACCTACAGGACGAATGAAAAGCCCGACGGAGGAAGGAGCGGCGTAGGTCGCGTGGGTGGGATCGGCAACGATACTCCCGAAGCGTGCGGCGCACGAAGGCATCGTGGACGCGGATCCGGCCTGGGCACTGGATCCATCGCTCGTCAGGGGCGTCTAGGCGGCGTTGGGCTTAGCGGGCACGGGGATCTGCCCCTGGTACCCTGGCACCCCTGGCGGCCGTGCTGGGGTGGACGGGGTCTGACGCCCTGGCAGGCCCTGGCAAGGCCCTGGCAGGTCCGTCCGTGGATGGAAGCTGCGCTGGAAGTCGGCAGGTCTGTTCAGGAAGGCACCTGGCCGAGAGCAGTGCAGCCACCTGGCAGCCACCTAGGCCGGCTGGCGCTGGGCGCTGCGGGCGCTAGGGCCGCCATAGGCGGACAAGGCGCCACTGGACACGCCGACGGGGGACCGACCAACAGTCAAGTCAGGTAGGCAGGTAGCAGGCGGAGAGCAGCCACAACCTCAGTGGGTGGACTGGATGTCCAGACTCCAGAGCCCAGGATGGTGAGGTGAGGTGAGATTCACGCAAGATGGAACCTGACCTGGAAGCCAATGGGCGCCGGGGCCGCCGAGCCCAACTGCCAACTGCCCCCGGGGCTCCAGCGCGCGCTTCCGCCCACCGTTGCGTTCCAAGGTCCCCCGACAGGTCACACAGTGAGGTAGGCGATTGGGCAGGGCAGGCTGCTCGACCCGACCTCTGCTGGACGCGGCGCACTGACAGGAGCCCTGGAGGACATGGGCAGGGCCGGTTGCTCAGCCCGTCCATTCCACCGGGATCCACGCGGTGCAGCACGCGCCACGTGCCCGGCGCAGGGCTGGCAGGGCATCTGGGCAGGGTCAAGTCCGAGATGGCCACCGTCTTCCTGCATCTCCAAGGCGTGGAGAGAGCGCCTGTCCTGCTGGTGGTCCGTCCTGTCTCGCCGCAATCCAAGTCCCTCCATCCGTGCATCTCGTCATCTGCGACGTTGCCCCCGACGAAACAACCACCGTTCGTTTGGTCCCCGTCCGTTGCGCCGGACACGCGATAAATTACCGCGGTCATTCCGACGGTTGTGCCGCTGCGAGACGACGAACACGACACAGAGAAACGGAGGAAAGTCTCCTTCTGTCGAAACGAAACTCTCCGTCCGTCTGTCAGCTCGCCGCAATACCCGCCGTGAGATCAGCAGCTGCCCCGCCGCAGACCCAACCGACGACGACCACCACCGTGGTGGTGATGGTGTTGGGTGCTCCCCAGGTCCGTCCTATCGCCGCCTGCGCCGCTCGTGCAGTTATCCACCTGCCGACTTTGCGGCCAGAGAGAGACAAGCAAGACAAGACATGCGATGCATGCGGCCCGCCCGTTCGTCGACTGGCTCAGGCTCGTGTCCACCGCCGCGTGTCGAACGCCCCAGTGAGACGCCGTGCCGCGACGGGGACGCATGGAAGGCCCTTGGAACTCTCATGCAAGCCACGAGTCACGGCGGCGGGGGGAACGACCTTGCGACCCCCTCGCGCTCTCGGGGCTCTCTGCCCCCCCTGCTAGTCCAACAGCTTTGCCGACGACGTTCACGCTCACCATGTTCGTACGACATGTCGAGTCCAGAGGCCATCTCCGGCCGACGCTCACAATCAGCTGTCAATTTTCCCCTCCTGTCGACTTATTAACTTTTCTCCTTTCTTTACGGTGCTCCTCCTCTCCTCTCCTCTCCTCTTCACGTCATTTATTCTTCGCATTTGCAGCACCAACGACGTCCCAGGAACAGGCCTCCCGTCGGCGCGTGCGCGGCGTCGCAATGCCGCCGTATCCTGCCCTCGTCATCTGAGGTACAGTAGTCGTGTCCTATGCAGAAGGGTCTCTCTTCGCCTCGCTTGCCCTCGCCCGCCGCTGCTCGCCCCAAGCGTCCCTGACGCTCCGCGGGATCGGACCCTTGGCCAGGTCGAGCCACAGCCCGCCCCGGAACTGTACCGTCGCCACGAACGCCTCGTCGTACTCGCCCAGCAGGTCGCCGAGAGGCGCTCGGGCCGTTGCGATGGCTGCCTCCTTGGCGTTGTTGGTGTCGTCGTCGTCGTCGTCGTCGTCATCGTCATCTACCCGGCCGCCGGTACCCAGCCGGAGCGCTGCCAGCAGGTCCAGCTGCTCCTCGAGCGCCATCCTGGCCTGCCAGAAGCGATGCACCACCGCCCGCGCCTCATTGTCGTCGCTGTCCAGCTCCTGCATCAGGTCTGCCGGGGCGTCCGCAGCTGCCGCGACGCCTGACGATGGGGGCGCAGACGCAGACGCCGCAGGCACTTGCGCTGCCGCTCCGTCGCCATGCGCGGCCGACGACACCTCGCAGGGGTGGTGGTGGTGGTGGCCATGCACGTCCTCGCGCTGTTGGTCCGCCATTTTGCACAAAACCCCGTCCGGACGGTGAGGCTTCCGCGCGGTGAGCCAGCGTCCAATATTCGCAGCGCGCAAGTGCCGATGTCTCTCCTTTTCCCCTTCGCTTGAGCGACAATTTTAGCGGAACGTGTGTCAACAACGGCGGGTCAATGCTCTGCGACAGTCATGCGGGTGTTGTCCGTCGTCTCTCCCAGACTCTCGGGCCCGCCGCCTTATACTCTCGCACCGACCACCCGTCGACGTTGGCGTGATTCACGCTCGCTCGCTCGCTCGCTCGTTCGTTCGTCTGACGGGGCAAAGAAGCGCGCATGCGTAACTGCCGAATGCTCCGGCGGCATCTGAATCATTGCCGCGGTCGAGGCCCCCGCGGCGCCTTTCGTCTCGTTGAATGTCCCGCCTGCCTGGCTGCCTAGGGCTTCGGAGATTGACTGTCATGCAGAAATTTCTCATTCTGGGGCGCTTGGTGACGCGTCTTGTCTTCCGTCCATATATCGACACTCCAGCAGTGGCCAGCGGGCTGTGTCAGGGACTTCTTGTCTGAGCGTACGGACCAGGTCGTGACTGCCCTGAATCGTGAGCACTCCATACCGTAGCTTGATCTGCGAGCGCCTGCGCGCATAGTAGCACTGTTCTCTCGAAAAGCAGACCCGCCGCGGCTCTTGCCGGGCGCTTGTGAGGCCCGGGCCGCAGTGACTGTGCCTGTGGCACGATACTGGAAAGCGAGTCAGCACACGCCGTAGACGGCATGTCCTCCTCAAGCACCAGCTTACCGATAGGAATGGAGGACGTGCTCCTCGCCCAAATTGCCACGCAATGAAACAACGTCATGTTCGATTTGTCATTATATTAACACTACAGAAAGAAGTCAACGCTGGGCCCGTCTATGCATGCCTAGTCTATAGTCGATCCGTTGGGTCGCCCCCCTCTTCTACGGCAACCCAACCCCAAAAAACGCCAGAATCCAAGATTGCAGCACACATCTACTCGTGCGGACCCGTCTGCTGCATCTCCATCCGCCCAGGCCCGTTCTCGCGCGCGCGCAGCTCGGGCACGCCGTGCCGCTTCCTCAGGTCGTCGAGCACCGGGCCGAACGGGTAGTCGCTCGTCATGCTGTCGTGGTTGCAGCAGGGCGAGTGCCTGATGGGGAGCAGCCACTCCAAGACGTTGTCGCCCATGACCGTCTTCCAGTTCCGCCAGTACCCAAGGTCCCACGGGTTCTCCCTAGGCTCTGTGCGCAGGATAGCGAACACGTGTTTCGCCTGGGCGTCCCTGGCCGCGAGATGCTCGTCGAGCGCGCCGCTGTTGGGGTTGCGCGGCGGGTTACTTGGCGGCGGCTCAGGCGGCCACGGCTGGAGTGGGTAGACGATTGTCGGGAAGGGGCTCGACCGGAGGCTCTCGCGAGGCACCCGGACCGCGAGGAAGTACTGCTGAGTCTTCTTTAGAACGTCGATGTTGGTGATGTTGGTGAAGATGAAGCGAAGCGATGTGAGCAGCATGGCGAAAGAGAAGAAGCCAAAAAAAGCGGAAAGAACGACGACGGCAATGGTCCAGCCGTCCGGCGAGGGTCGCTCTGCGCTCTGAAGCCTTAAGCAGTATGCCCCAGCCCCTAGACACACGGCACAGAAACACGTCGTGTACAGTGTGAACTGGTAGAAGAAGTTGAATGCTGCAAGAAACATTAGCAGGAGCACGGCTTGAGCAAAGTGAGGCGACACGTACACGTTTCCGACACCATGCCACCTACCCACGGGCACAGATGGTCCATCTTTCGGACACACCGACCCAGCTCACTCGAATGATGCGCGCGGTCCGGCTTCCACTGCCTGCATTCGGAGCACCATTTCGGCCGGCCGTCCGCCTCGCAGACGAAGACGTCCTTGCTGTAGAAGGCCTCGAGGCCGGGGCTGTCGGGGTTCGAATCGGGCGCCACCCAGGGGTTCGCCTCGGGGTCGCGGCCGCGCCGGGGCTTCCAGCTGCTTCGCTTCTCGTCGGGGTCGCGTTCGTGCAGGAGCGGGACCAGACCCGGGTCGAGCTGGACCGTGAGAAAGGTGCGCAGATACGCGGCGACGGAGAGGGTGAAGAAGAAGAAGTAGAGTGTAAGCAGCGCGGCAGCGAGCCCAGACTTGTCCTTGGTCCGGTAGAGATATTGCACTGAGGGGGAGACGGTTAGCGACAGACGGAGGACTCGGGGGGAGGGACGCGTAACACGACGAACCGCACAGGCGGCCGGCAACCGCGTAGGTGCCGAGGCCAAAGACCGCGATTATGAAGATGGGGATGATTCGAACCGTCCACCGGGTGGCGGCACGATTGCTGACGGCGGTGCGCGCCATGGCAGCATCGTGGGCGCCGCGCGGGAGAGTTGGATGGAGGATCGGATCGAGGATGGCCGAGTCGAGATGGAAGGAGTGATGATGTAAGTGGAGCCGGCCGTTGCGGCTCGCGCGAGACGGATTGGGGCCGAGACGGCCGACAGTGTGCGTTTTATTAGCACTGTACGAGCACTGTGCCTTGCCTCGCCTCGGTGTCCCGCAACACCGGCCGCCATTTCGGTGCCTCGAGATTCCCCATCGTCATAGGCATCACCGCCACCGCGGCTTCACACCCCTCGACGAATCACGGCAGGAGGGCTGCTCACGACTCCATTCGTTACTTCACCGACCGTGTCACGAAATGAAGGCAACTCACGATGACCGACAGGCAACGTCACTAAGTCCAGACACTGCCTGCCTCGTCGGCGAGGCTTGCCCGCTGGCATCGATCCCCGACGTTCTCGCTCGCGACAACGACGCCAGCAGCGTCACGGCCACAGCCACAACGTCCTATCGTCTCTTTCCCCGCGCCCACGAGTGTGCACTTCCAGAAACCTTCTCTATTCGGCAACGTAGCCGCCGCGCGCCGAGGGCGTCTCACATGACCGAAGCCCTGGCGATGCGCACCTGCTGCCTCTTGGCGACCCATGTCGTGCCAAAGCGCTAACGGGGCTGACAAGGGCACCGAAGCGTTCCCCCCAATGCCGGCCGCTACCCCCGCAGCCTGATAGTGCGGATAGCGCTCATGCTCGGTGCTCGTTCGCCGCAGCTGCCAGCACCTCCGTAAGGCGTCTGCACAGCCCTGGCACCTCGTCGCCCCGACACGCTGCGCAAACAATTGCGACGTCAAACTGCGGCGACGACAGCCGTGCCCTAGGCGTCACGTTATCCCATCTGACGTCAATCCGTAGACCCTGTCGGAGGACTCCGATGTTGAGGCTGAAGCGAGCGAGCTTCGGAGCGCGCTCCCTCCCACCCAGCACCTCGAACACGTGCCAAACTGCACTGCGTCTGTCTGCCCGCCAGGTTTCGCCCTGTTCCTGCTCCTGCTCCTGGGCCCCCAGGGCGGCGACCGAGGAGAGAGGAAATAAGGGCCGGTGTCGCTCTCGAGTTTGAGGCTTGTTCGGGCTGGCTGTGGCGGAGCACGAAACGTTGCCGAGGACCGCGCCGCCGCCCCTGCCCATCGTGAGGTTGCCGCCTGCCAAACGGTCCGCTACCTGACGTCGGCCATCACGCGACGAGCCCGTAACGGTAGATAGGGCGAGACCGTGGCCGTTACAGCATGGCATTGTAATTGCGTCGCTGATAAGGCCATGCCATGTGACGGGAGCCCTGAGGCTTGAGTCAGAGGTGTGCTTCGTTGCGCTGCGATAACACCGAGCGGTCGCGCGCCCCGTGGTCGATTGGCCTATGTCCTCTGGACAATGGTTGCTTTTCTCGCTTTGTTTCCTCGTTGTCTGGCTGCGACGAAGCGGCGGGAACTCGGTCACGCTTCTCGGTCGCCTCGTCGGTGTCTGGCCGGAGGGCTTCGAGCTCGGCGTAACCTACCGACGATGGGAGGCCACTTGGAGCTTTGGGATATAAAGACTCGTGGCGGAACGTCGTTTAGGATAGTCTTGACAGGGGAAATAGACGACAAGGTCTGAACTTGAGCCCAAAGGTTTCACAGCTTGCAAGCTTCGACTGCCAACTGTCCACTGCCAATTGCCAACTGCTATACTCAACTTGAACTCAATTCATTATACCCTCAACTCACTTCACAATTTCCGCCATGGATTCCGAGAACAGCTCCGTCATCTTCTTCCCCGAGGAGGAGGTCCGCCAGGTCTACTACTTCTGGACATGCCACATCTGCGGTGGCGGCACCTTCTTGACCTCGACTACTCCCGCCTGCGTCCTGTGCGGCCACTATCGCTGCACCGCCTGCAACGTGACCTCCGAGCTGGCTTAGCCGGCTCGCCCTCCTCTTTGTAAGTACATCATCGAAAGAGCCCCAACGCTCAATGGTTAGTTGTCTCTCGACTGACGTGTCGATCAAAGGCTCACGGTGCATTGGAGCGTGGTCGCCACGCGCAACATGCTCATCCAACGCACATCACCAACCAGCAAGTGTCACCATGTAGGCTGCTGGTGCACGTCTAAGCTACCTGCCACGTCGTGGTCTGGACCTTTGCTCCACTTCTTGTATGTCTTGCTACAACAGCCCGGTCCTTGGGCCGGGTATCAGGGTGTTGGCGCAGAAAAGTGGAGGGTAGAGGTCGGCCCCAAGGCCAAGGGGGATGCTTGACCGTCGCTGGTCGACAGTCAAGAGGTTTCATGTCTAAGGTTTCCTATGTCGGTTTACTGCTTGCAATTTTGAATACACTTGACGTCAAGGCATATACACTCGCATTCGCCTTCGTAGCATAGCGGTGACACATCCTAAGACTCCGGGCTAGTGAAGCAGAGGGACCCCAGTGCCGGCCGAATCGGCTTACCTGCCGGCCCAAAGCAGTGTAGTAGAGAATCACTATTCTCAGTCACAGGATTCTCTGTTTTCACACCTCACCGTGACTATCGTAGCTGTCGTAACCGTCGTGACGATCGCGACCGCTGTGACTGACCGCTCTCGGTAGGGCCGTGGCTGTGCGGTAGGTAGGCAAGTGGCTAGGATTGGAAATATGTTGCCCTTTGACGCTATAGACTTCCGCACTAGACATCTTTTGAAGGCTCCTGGCGTATCAGTGCAACACGATGCAAACAGTATACACCCCTATTCCCCGTGATTAGTCCGCCAGCTGTCCACCGGATGAAGCAAGCAACACTCCAACCGTCTCCGAGCCAGTGCCACCCAGAATGCGGACAATCAGATCGCAGAGCCGCCCCAAGACAACCTCTGCATTTGCCTGCGTCAGGATCTCGCTGCGCGTATCAAGGGCCATCCGCATCCGCCCATCGCCCAATGGCCGCGACTCGACCAGGATCTTATCCGGCGGATGTGGCCAGTCGTACGGGCAGGTTACCAGGGCTTCTGCCTCCCCAAACGTAAACGGCAGGTCCGGCTCGATATTCTGATGCACCAATACGCTCTGGTGCGTCGTGCCCTCTACCCATGGTGTCGCTTTGCGCACGATGTCCCTTAAGTCAAGCAGCTCGTGGTCAGGGCTCCGCCGATGCTGCTCCTGCAAGGACTCGAGGAGAATGGCAACGGTACTGGCAGGGTCGAGCTTCATCCGCACAGGGATGAAGTTGAGACACATGCCGACCACGTTTCTCGCACTTGATTGCCCGTGGCTGCGTCCACTAGACGTCTGAGCAAACACGACATGGTCCTGGCCCGTTAGATGCGCTAAGACAAGAGACCACGCAGCTTTGACTACTGTCGCGGTAGTGGTGCTTTGAGAGCTGCCGCTATCGGTGTGAAGAATGCGAGTTGCAGTGACAGAGCTGGAATTTGAGCAACAAGCTTCACCAACAGACGCATTGTCTATTCGTGACACCTGGGATTCTCGCAGGGTCTCTTCCCATAAACGAAAGGCCTCTACCGTTTGCCCTTGTGTCCACAGCTGAACGTGTGTCGAGTACGACGGAGCGGGTCGAAGTTCGCCACCTTCATAAAGCAGCTTGGGATCGTTCCATAGAATATGTAGAGAGTACCCATCGAACTGTGCGTGGCTGAGACTCACAACGAGTGCTTGTTCGCCGCGCTTGTTGTTGACGAGCCAAAATTGCAACACTGGAAAGCCAACGGTTGGTGGCATGATGCCATCTTGAGCTCGATGCTCATCAACGAATTGAGCCACGCTCAATGTCGTAGTAAATTGCCGTATTGAAGCATCAACATCGTCCATGACAACTTGAAGATACTTCCCACGGTCTTGGACAAATATGGTCCGGAGCATATCATGTCTTTGCATCAATGCCAAGCATGCTGATTGTAGGCTACCGAAGTTGACTTTGCCGGTTAGGTTGACGATCCAATACTCAGGGGTTTGGAACAGGTATCTTTCCGCAGCCTGCGTCACGGGAAGAACCATGACAATATTCTTCTCCGAGTGTCTGGCTTTGTTTTGTAGGTCAAGCTTCCTGACCACCTCGCTCTTGTCGTACGTGACCAGGTCGTTCAGCTTAAATGGCGCTGGCCCGTCGTTGTCCGAATGCATCTTGGAGTCATCCTTTGAGACGAACAGCGCTAGCTGGGACAGCTGACGGCACTTGAATATGTCCGTTACGCGAAGGTTGAAGCCTGCTTTTCGTGCCTCTTCAGCAAGCTGAATTGCGATGATGGAGTCCCCGCCAAGCCGAAAGAAGTCGTCATCCATTCCGACACCAACAGCCTCAACGGCCAGCACGTCTGCCACAATTTCTCGTAGAGCTTTCTCGGTGGGTGATACGGGACCCCGCCTCCCAGAGCATTTCGGCTGGTACTGTTTGAGTTCTGCTGGCGCCATAGCTGCGACGCGCTCTCGCAAAAAGCGGCGATTAGCTTTACCAGCGTGGGACAGAGGTATCCTCGCGAGAGGAATGAACACATTAGGAACCATGTATGTCGGAAGGCGGCTCTGTAGAAATACTTCCAGCTTGCGCGCTTGCTCCCAATGGTTGGCGCTTGGACAAAGAACGGGGTGATATGCGTCTGTTTCCGCGCCCTCAGATGAGTTCCGGTATACGTGTATGAAGGCCACCAAAGTTTGTGCTTCTTCTCGAGGCCCTGACTTGACCACCTCGACAATGGCGTTCGTGATATGGAGCTTAGACTCGCGGATATGGTGTTCAATTTCACTCAATTCCACACGTTGACCGCGGACTTTCACCTGCGTGTCCTTGCGCCCGACGTACTTGAGTGTCCCGTCGACTTCGTATTGGACCAAATCTCCTGTCTTGTACGGCCGCGACTTTGGGCGCAGCCTTTTTAGCCATGCCGTGGCATTGATAAACACCTCGTCCGTCTTGTCTAGGTTGTTGAGATACCCGCGGGCCAGGATAGGACCCTCGAGAAGAAGCTCGCCTACCGCCCCGACCGGTACTAGGATCTCCGCATCCTCCTTGTCGACAACCCAAGACACGGCTCCACGGGTGTACCCGATATTGGCTGGCTTTGATTCTGGTGTCACATCGGCCAGCGCGCAACAGATGGAGCATTCAGAGGGCCCGTACCCATTGACGAGACGGACCTGCTTAGACCAAGTATCAATGTCCCGCTGTGCCATGGCCTCTCCACCCAGGAGAACTGTCTCCACTCCGGTTACATCTTCGTGGTGTAAAACCCGGGCTATTGATAGCGTAAGGTCCATTCTGTTGACGCGCAGGGCGCTGATTGCTCCTGCCAGATCATCGCGAGTGTCCTCCGACGAAGGCACACAAACGCAACCGCCAGCGAGAAACGTCCAAAGATAGTCTGCGATGCTCACGTCGAACACGTGGGATGCAAACTGGAGCGTCCTAGTTCCGCTGTCGAGGTAGAGGTGCCGTTGTTGAGAGAATCCGCTCGTGTAAATTGCAGAGTGCCCAATAATGATGCCCCTTGGCTCACCAGTCGAACCGGATGTGAAGATGGCATACAGGGCATTATCAGGGCTGACAACGTTGACAAGTTGTGCATCACCCACTCTCTTGCAGTGGTGACCTCCTAGTACAGCGATCGTCGGTACCAGTTGAGCTGCAGCAACGTTGCACGCTTCCGAGCTCATAGCCTCTCGGCCGTGGCCACCCAGCTAGCTCTTTCCATAGCATCATCTCTTCTGCCTGCTTTGCTCCCTCCTCTTTTGTCAGGTTATGAGCCCTCGCACACACTGCGTCCGCATTGGGAGTCTTGAGACACCGATCTTCGATGCCGTCGTGTACGCAGCGGTTGATTGCTTCAGGGGGAGTTGAATTCCAGTTCCTTATCTCTTCCCAAGATGACGGGTCCAATAGATCGAGTTTCGCAATCTGGTCATTTAGATTCCCTTGTATCTGTTGCACGATGTGGACAAACTGCGCGGCAAGTCTTTGCACCAGTCCGTGACCAAGTATACCGCTATCAAAGTCCAATCCGATGGCCGCGGTTGTATCCGACACTTGGCACGTCACCTCAAGTGCGCACGTGCCAAAGTCTGCAGCATCAGTCTCATCCTCAAGTGGAACCAGGAGCTGATTTCTAGAACCTCGATGCGCATGTTGGATGAGCAATACGGTTTGAAACTGGCAGGCAGCCCTCCGCGTCACGTCAAGTCCAAGTTTGCGTATTTTATGCAGGCCATTTTGTTCATACGGCGCCATGGACGCTACCTGTGTCTGGATCCGATGATGCTCATCTGCGACGCTCTTGTCTCTGTTCAGATTAAACCGGAATGGGACTGTGGTGATGGTGGGGCCGCAGATGTGCTCGATGCCGTCGACGTCAGAGTTGCGACCCGACCCAACGAGGCCGACAGCAATGTCACTCGAGTCATTGTATTGCGACAAAACCAAGACTCAGGCCTGCGTTAGCAACGTGGCCTGGGTATAAATCCCGACATTTTGAAGATCAACACTGACATTCGTAGCTGAGTCAATGGTTGAGGGACGGTAGCTAGATGGAAGTGATGGAAATGAGGGCCTAGAGGCAGCCGACAACTTTTCGAGCCAGTACTCGTTTGTAGCATTCCCATCAAGGCTCATTATATGCCTAATAAAGCGAGGGAAAGGCTGAGCAATGACTGACTCCCCAGCATAGGCACAGCTGAGTTGACGCAGGATCAGTTCCAATGACCACCCATCATATAGAGAATGGTGGATGGCCAAGAGTATCTCCTTGGAGGCATAGCGTCCATCTGGTTGAATGGAGTAGAGTTGAACCATTGAATCGCCCAATTGTAGAGTCTTGCGCGGCACCACAGTTGCAATTTCTTCGAAGCTGTCGACGGCAACCTCGGTCATTGGGATCTCTTCGTCCAGAACGACTTGGTATAGCTCTGAAACCTGGACAATCCTTGAACGCAAAATTGGATTGGCTTTCACAACCACTTCCCATGCGTGTTTCAGGCTTTCAATATCTATGTCGCGTGGTAGCTGATAGCGAAAATGGGCTTGATATGCGCCAGCGTTGCGTGCAAGCCTCACCGTTTACGCGCGAGGAACATTGACGCATCTCTCGCCTCGCACAGCAGAGGGAGGCTCGCACGACAGACGATCTGGCGGGGGCGATCTCACCCCATCCCGTCTCGTCCCGTCCCGTCTTGTTCCATTGTTTGCCGCGTACGCATCACGCACGCGCCGCGCAACCGGGACGCACGGCAGGAGCAACACCCGACCAAAGCCTGTACCGCTGTGTCAAGCCGGAATGGATGGAAATTCATCTGGGACGGTGGGATATCATGCTCCTAGCTGCTCGGTCACCACTCTTTCATTATTCTGTTTGTGAGTGTGTGTAAGTGCGAACACGTGTATATGGACTGAACCGCATCGTATAAGATGCCCCTCTCCGTCCTGTTCCTGATCATCAGTTCACGACCATCCAGACCACATTGCAGCCACGGCATCTCCCAACTTCCTTGCCCCCTTCTTCCCCAGCTTCGAGACTTCAAAGCCCCCCACACTCTCGTCATGGCCGCCGGCGAGTTCACCGCGTTCTGGGAGCAGCCCAGCCACCCGGAGCTGATCCAGGTCGTCAAGGGCACGCGGCCCTACGCCGCGGCCGCCTACTCGCTCGTGGCGCTCCCCGCGGGCGCGCACTTTGCGCGCATCACGACGGCGACGCCCGTGCCGCAGACGACGTACACGTCGGTGGGCACGGGGCGCGACGCGCGCGTCGAGCTCAACTCGGACCTCGTCTACTGCAACCACTCGTGCGCGCCCAGCCTCGTTTTCGACATGGCCCGCCGCGAGGTCCGCGTCGCCGACGGCCGCCCCCTGCGCCGCGGCGACCCCCTCACCTTCTTCTACCCCAGCTCCGAGTGGGACATGGTCCAGCCATTTCGCTGCGAGTGCGGCGAGGGCGTCCAGGTCTGCCTCGGCGTCGTGGCCGGCGCGAGCAACATCGACCCCCTTGTCCTCTCGCGCTACTGGCTCAACGACCATGTGCGCGAGCTCCTCGCGGAGAAGATGGGTGCCGAATCCACGCAGCAAGAGCGGGAGAAGCAGCAGGTCGGTTCTGCGGGCTTAACTGCGCCGGCCAGGACGGGAGGTGAGAGGGTGGTGGAGGAGCAGGTGGCTGTCTAGGAGATCGAGAAGCAGGTTGCTGACTAGGGGGTCGTGGAGCAGCCAGGTAGCTGTCTGGAAGGTGGACGGGCAAGTAGCTGTCAAGGCGGCGGGAATGGGTACTATAGACGATATGATAGAGTAAAACATACATTCTCCTGCACGCTCATCTCCATATACGGCACAGCCCGCTCCCCGGTCCGACGCCATGCGCCCTCGACTTCCCACAGTCTCAAGAAACAAGACACGCGATGCCAGCACCATCCCCGGAGTAGCAGCAGCAGCAGCAATGCGCACGCAATACCCGGAGTCCTAGGTACGAGTGCTGCTCGGAACCGTCCTCCGCCGCGCGCGTCGTATTCTTTCTTACCTAGCCAACTCCATGCCGGACGCCCGGTTTAAGGACCCGCTGCAGACACGGACGGAACGGTTTTGAGCAGATGCCGCGTGCGTGGCAGCTGCTGTGCGACGACGACGATGACGGTCCAGTCACCAGTGACGCCTGTATACCTTCCCGGGCGTTGGCTGGCATCATCGCTGGCTGCTATCATCGCTGCTGGAGGAGAAACAGGAGGGGGTTGGCGGTCGGAAGGGCGACGTTGACGTTGATCGACAGTGTGCGTGCCTGAAACTGTCTCTGCCGTCCATGCTTCGCACCGTAACTAAGACAGTCTCCGCTTCGGCGCACGACAGCTTCGCGCTGTGGCCTCACCCCGGAACTCGCCCGTGATAGCCGTGTTACACGGAGCCAGCCGCTCTGCGTCCCCGAGCGGCGCCGCGCAGGGACGCAAGGCGCGAGCATGCGAGGCACGAGCTGAACCATACCGTACGTCACCATCTGCAGTAGCACGCTTCAAGCTTCGACACCGGTTGCTTCCTTCTACTCCGTACGACTAGCACTCTTCCAGCTGCATCCATCGCCCCTCGTCGCCCCCGAGGCCCAGCTCACCATCCATCCATCCGACAAGGCCCCCATTCCATCCTTGCAGCAGATCCCCGTGGCAAGTACAGCAAAGGGAAGAAAATAACATAACCAGCGAGAAACCATTCGATCATATTGTACATTCATGCCCGCCCCCTTCGCCGGTACGCCAATGTCTGTGTCCGTTCGTTGCTCCCTTCCCGTAGCTGTAATGCCCCCTTGATTACCCTACAAACGAAGCACAGTCGTCAAAACAGATTTCAAAAGTTGCAAGCGCGCTCTTTGCGCGTCGGAGCTGATGACTTGATGAAAAGGCAGCGCCGCGTTGGGCCGCCGCCGGCTGGGCCTGAAAGCAATCGAGCCTGTGAAGCAACGCGCCGCCTACTGCGAGTTCGAGACAATGCGGATCTTGGCCTTGGGCGACTTGACCGTCGCCGAGGACGACGCCCGTCGGCTTGCCGCTTTGGCCTTGCCGGGGGAGGGCTTTTTGCCCGGCTTCGCGTTCTCGTCGCCCATGGCCACGATGGTGAGGCTCGAGGACCGCGACGAGACCTGCTTCGTGCGGGCGAGCTGACCGTACGTCTTGACCACCTTGGTGGTGCTCGTCTTCTTGATGAGGGCGCCCGTGCTGGCGCGGCGGTTAGCGGGTGACTTGGTGCCGAGGGCTGCCTTCTTAGCGCTGCCGGCGATGCTGGAGACGCCCTTCTTGATGGCCGTGGCAGCTCCCTTGGCGGCGCCCTTGGCCGCCTTGAGACTGGCGTTGGAGAGCGAACGCTTGACGCCCGTCGCCGGCTGGATCTTGCGCTTCTTGGCCTTGGTGCCGTCAGCCTCCTCGTCGCCGATGAGCTCCTTGAGCTTCCGCTTGCCGGCCTTGACCGTGGCCTTGACCGCCTTCTTGAGGTCGGCCTTGGGAGGCTTGACCTCGTTCTTCTTGGGGCCGAGGACGCCACGGCAATTGTGCGAGCCACAGAGGCACCTCTGCACGTTCTTAGCGGAGAAGGGGTCAAAGTTGTAGTCGTACGTGAGCTCGTCGCCCGTCATGATGGGTCTATCGCCCGCAAAGAGCGCCATTCGTGGCTGTCCTGAGACGATCCATTTAATCATCCGGCAGTTGGGGTTGCAGCTGTGGTTGACGAAGCGGGCGATGCTGCCAGTGGTGGCGTCGATGATCATGTTCTGGTCAAAGCTCATGAGATAGTAGCACTGGGCGGCGGGCGGTCAGAATCTCGCGCTCATGTGCGGACGACGGGGGGGCGGCAGTACCTCGTTGTGCTTGTAGACTTCATTCATGCGGCGCTCGCACTCTTCCTCGGTGATGATCTCGCCCGTGTACTCCATGATGATCTGGTTCGGGCGGAAGCAGCGGTTGCTGCGCACGCCATAGCCACGGTCCGACGTCTTGATCACCTCGACGCCGACGCGATACTTGCCTCCCTTGGATCTCCGGCCCATGAGGTCGGCAAAGGCACGGTTGGTGCAGTGCTCCTTGCCGATGTTGCAGTTGGTGGCGTCGCACTCATACAGCATGATGCGGTTCTGGCAGCTCTCGCCGCAGCCGTCCTCGGGCTTGCACACACACTTGGATTGATAGTCGTCAATGTGCGGCAGCTTGCGCCAGACCTCCTTGGAGTCTCCGATGAAGCGATCTGCGGGAGGCGATTGTGAGCACACGGCACGTGACCAGTCGGGGGCCGCAAGGGGGATGCGCATGGTCATGCTTACTCTTGGTCATCTTCTTCCACTCATCCGGCTTGGGCTGGCCGGGCGGCAGCGGGTTGCAGACGTTGTAGGGAAGCTTAAAGTCGCGGCCGGCGATGAGCATGCGCAGACCCGTGTAGATGGGGAGCGGCATCGTCTTGTTGACGCGGCCGCTGGGGATGAGCTCGGGCAGGCCGGCGAGCTTCTTTTTCTCACCCATGGTGAGACCTTTGAACATGTCAACGGGCGCGTCCTGGCCGGCGTAGAGGCCCTTGGAAAGGTACTTCTTGACGCGACGCTGCTTCGTGTTGGTGATGGGCTCCGACTCCTCCTTCTTGGGCTCGGGCTCGGGCTGCGGCTCGACCTTGGCCTTCTTGCGAGCAGGAGTGACAGGGGCGTTTGGGTCGACGAACTTGCCATTGGACCACACGGTGTGCACGACGGGGCGCTCTTCAATGCCGGAAAACTCGTTGGTGTCCTGTAGGCGGCGCAGCTCACGCGACATCTTGGTGACGCCCTTGTCCACGGCCTTGCGGCCCTTCTTACCCATGCTGGAGAGCTTAGCCCCGAGCGAGGAGACGCCGCCGGCCAGACGCGACGCGGGCCGTGAGGGGCGCGGCGACTGAAGGGCCTGGCGGCGGGTGCGCGGGGACTGCGCGGAGAGCGCGGCGGGGGACCATTGGAGGTTCAACGCGTCGATGCCCTCCTGGAGAGCCTTTTTCTGCTTGCCCGTCGCGCTCGAGGGGCTGGCGAGCGCGTCGACACTGCCGACGAGGGTGTCGCCCGAGATGGTGCGGCGGCGCTTGCGGTCGGCGACGACATCGCCGTTAGCGCGTCGCTTACCGTGTCCGTCGGTGCCGCTGAGCTTGGAAAGGTTGTAGACGGGAGCCGAGACGCGGGCTCGCGAGGAGCGGCGCGAGGGCGTGTCGCTGGCCGCGGGCTTGGAGGCAGCATCATCGTCGGCGACGGCAGCAGCAACGGCGGGTGCGGCGGCTGCGGGCTGAGGGTCTGGGCGAGGCGTCAGGGCGGGCTCGCGATCTTCGTCGTCTAGGTGGACGGGGGGCGCGTCGGCGGCGTCGTCGGCCACGGTGATGACATCGTGCTTGGGGGTGTCCGAGTGCAGGCTCTCCGTGTCGGCGACGGTGGTGGGCGGCGTCGAGCCCGAGGACGCGAGATTCGAGGCAGTGTCAGTCGCGGCGGCAGAGACGCTGCTCGTCTCGACCAGCAGCGACATGATGCGAGGCGATGGGGCGACACGACGCGGTCAACGCGAGCTCGCAAACATTCGCCCAGGAAGAGGAGAGGCGGAGCGAGGCGGCGGGCGCAAGCAATGGCGGAGCGTCGCGGGTTGTGGTGGTGGTGAGGGTGGTGAGGGTGGATGTTGTTGGCGTGTCGTGTCGTGTGGCAGACGTGGAGGTGAGCGTGAGATATTAGGTGAGGTACCTCGAGGTAAGGTATGCACCGCAGGCAGTGGGAAATGCAATGGCGGGAGCGCGGGCGGGAGCGGCACAGCGCACCTGCACACACGCGCGCGGCGCGCCGACGCACCAACTTGCTAGGCACACAGACGCCTGGCCAGACGCGGGCTGGCGGGCACGGGCAGACGCCAAAGGGGGGGCGCGCCAGGGGGGAGCGCCTGCAGCTGGCGATTGGCAGCGCGGGGACTCAAGTGTTTGCAGCGTAGGTACCTTTACCTAGCAGTAGCTGCAGTCAGGGCACCCACCACGCGCCGATGATGGATGAGCCACTTGAGCTGGAGGCCAGAGCTGAGCTCTGTGCTGGGGGGGGTTGAGAGGGGAGGGGGGGACCACCACACACACGGGGCCACGAGAGACGCGACTGACGAGCGAGACCGCCAGCGAGTGGTGTGTGTTGGAGCGTCCGCTGCGGGTTTGCGGTAGTCGGCAACAGGAAACGGAAGCCGCCTCACCCGAGGAGGAGAGCAAACGGCGGGGCGAGGACGCGTCTCGAGACCGGTGTGTTGCCGGTGTCGACAGGACCGAGTGTCGTCTCGAAAGCGTCGCTCGCTGTCGAGTTGCTCGACAGAGAGTGTGTAGACGCGGACGCGCGCGCCGTGAGGGGACAGGAGCGGCGAGGAGCGTGACAGAGTCCTTGTTGACGTGCGGGCAGGCGTGTGTGCCTGCGTCAGTTGGAGTATGTGCGAAGTGGGAAAAGGAGAGCGAGAGAGAGAGAGAAGTGCAAAGGTGGAACGGGCGCGCGGCAGAATTTATGACGGGCCCAAGGCAAGGCAAGGCATGGCATGGCAAGGAAAGGCAGGCAACCGACCTCCTGCTCTCTGTCGTCTTCCTCCTCTTCCTCGTCCTCTAGGTTCCTGCAACCCCAGCTCCGAGTAATGAATCCCAACAACAACAAATAATAACCTCGATTCTTAATCACTCACTCCTTCTGCCTTGATTGGTGTCTCTTCATCATCTTGCTCAACCTCATCGTCTCTTCGCGGCGGCGCCATGTCCTGCCCGCCTGCCTGCCATCTTGACACTCGCCCGCCATGGCCCGCCGCGCGATCCAACACTCTCCCATTCATGCCCATCCGCTCGAGACCGCCATCTCGTAGATTACTGGGCTCGTTGCGCGCGTCGGTTTGCACTTTCTACGCGTGCGACCCATCCGCGTCGTCTGCCGCTACGGTGATTATTTACCCGTAACCTCGCCCCCCTTTTGCGTGCCCAAGCCGCATGACTCTTTTATCGATCCCGCAACGATGGGCAGCCTCGTGGCAATTGGCGCGTACAAGGCCCAGCATGTTCAAGAACTTGATGTGTGTGCGTGCAGGTTGGGTTCAACGCGGCGGAGCTTGTCTTCGGCGCGTACATGCGCCAACCCGCGATGGTTTCTGGCTCGCTCGTTGCCAACCTCCCAACTCGCCGCCGACGGCGCCCCCCATCCGTGCGCCCGCGTACGGAACCACCCTCCATCCCTCACTCCCATCCTGATGTTTTTTTTCTACATTGTGTGCGTCGAGCGCGTCTACTCGCCTAGGCAATTCTATCGATCGCGGACTGATGACTTTCGAGGAGTCGCCAAAACTATCTTGTCCCTCATCCAGCCGCTCCCACCTCAGCTCTCGGCACATAGTTTGTCAATCGGACATCCGCCAGGCTGACCAGGGCTGAGCTGCCTCGCCACGGCCTGCGCTGGCCGCCCACCGCCCTACACGCCACGGCCCGCGACCGCCCAAAGCATAACTCAGGTGGTGATGCTCCGCGGGGCACGGAGCCTTGGTGGTTGCTGACACACACTGACTACCTTGCCTACCTGGCCTTGGTTGCGGCCACTGCCTATCTGCGTGCGCGGCCCCGTGAAACAACCTCCTCGTAGATCTGCGAACCCCCCTTCTGCCGCCACCGAGAGAAGGGGGAGCGAGGGAGGGTTCGGGCCTGATGGTGGTGGTGCGGGATGATCGGCCGCCGCCCCCGTCGCGTTGGCCTTCGAACATGGTCGCGGCCATTTCGGGTGGGCGGTGCGGCCGTTGTCTCGTTCGTTCGCGTGCGTTCCTGTGTTTGTTTGCCTCCGGCTCCCAACAGCGACGACGACGACGACGGGACCACGGGGGACGGCGGCGGCGGCGGCGGAATCTGTGGAGCGGGCAGCCGCCTGGGGCAGAGCTCGGACGATCGAGTGCATGCGTGTGTCGCCGCTGAGTCAAGGGGTCGCGTTGCATGAACATCCGGAGTCGCTGGCGTCGAGGCACCGTCATCCAGGCGCTTCATTGCCCGTGACGAATATGTTATCGGACGTAATCACGGTGGTGGCGGCGGCAGGCGTGCGCAGCCGAGCCAGCGCAGTGTCACCTCCATATCCATCTCGGACCCTGACGATGATTGAGCGCAGCCAAGTGGAAGACTCCTCCAGCAATCGGCAACGGTATGCATCGCAAGCACCGTCTTTCAATTGATGTTGCCGCGGACCCCTCAGGCGGGTCGACACGTAACCGCTCATCTATCTAGAGTAGCCACGCACTCCATTTTCTGTCGCTGCGAAGCCTCCATACCCCCAACAACGCACCCTATCAATCGAAGAGAGGGAAAATTCCACCAGAGCAATCACAGGCGTCGTCTCATCGCAGATATGCTCGCCATTTCTCCCCTTTCGCAGCGACACCATCGTCAATGCGCAGTGTCGTGTCGTGTCGTGTCCTGTTCGCATGGCGGTAGCGTTGCGTGCAAGGCGTCAACATCACCTACCCGCGAGCGCGAGTCGGGGCAAGACTCATCCCTCGATTTCGCGTCCTTGACATGCAGTACCTAGAATCCGGGTGGGAGAAGCTGGTCAAACGCGTTCAACTTCCCTCTCGATGCGCTCGGCATTGAGTGTGCCCTGGGTGACGTAACGCCATCCATGTTTTTGTCAATGTCAACAAAGGTCAGCGGCGGCGCAACCTGCCAGGAAGTAATAGCAGAACCGTACGATAACATCAATGCGTCTACGGATCGACACAACAACCTCGGTGCCAACAAGTTGAACCAACATCCCCCAATCGCGCCTTCCGATTCAACTTCTCACATCCCCTTCGTCAGTCATGCCACAGCCCCAGCGAGTCAGCGCAGCGGGTTGCAGAAATTGCGTCAATGCACATCTCGATTGATTTAATCTACTCAGCAAGCAAGGGAAAATCATCTCGTCTATTCGGAATCAAGGTTGTCTCAAGACGCTCAAATTACATCGAGGGGAGGGTATTATCGCCGCTATACCATCGCGCGGGAAGCCAGAAAAAGACACAATAGAAGCAGCAAAACATGAGCGACAGAGCGACACATGGGGATATTCCATAGGCCCGCGAGCCTGAGACCTCAGCCTCTGCGTCCCATCCCTTACGCGGCAGTCTCCTTGTTGGCCTGCTGCGGGACGGCAGGCGTCTCTGCCGACACCTCCACGGGTTCGGGTGCAGTCTCGGTGGGCTTGACATCTTCCGTCGTCGTCTCCGCAGCAGAAACAGGTGTGGCATCGGTCTTGGCCTCAGCAGCAGGCGCAGCTGGCACCTCGGTCGCGTCCTCGACAGGCTTGACCGCGTCTGGAGCCTTGGCCACGCCGTCGGCAGCCTTGTCGTCAGTCGTGGCCGCAGGGCCGTCAGCCTTGACGCCGTCCTGCTTCTCCGCAGCCGTCTCCAGCTTGACCGTCTCGCCCTCCTTCACGCTGGGGCCCTTGCCGCCGTACTCCTTGGGCAGGGTGTCGACAATGCCCTTGAGCTCCGTAGCAAGCGTGGTGCCCGAGGTCATGGGGTGGAACTTGCGCAGGGTGGCGGGGGCGAGGAAGAACTTCATGGCGCCAAAGACCCAGCCCATGATGGCGGGTACGTTGACGAAGAACTTGTGGGCCAGCAGCTCTGGGTACGCCGTCGAGAAGGTCTGAATCGTCTCCTTGCTGGCGGCCTTGACATCCGGGTCCATGCGGAAGAAGCTGACGGACTGGTAGTCGTGCACCTGGAGCATCTGGTAGGGGTCGACGGCGTCGGCGCCCTCGGGGATGGGCTCCTTGATGTCGTTGAGGCGCAGCTTCTGCACGCCGAGCTCCATGAGGGCGGCGCGCCACTTGATGAACCTGCCGACAAGTCAGTCACAGCCGCAATCACCACGGTTCTACCGCACTGGAGAGGGAGGCGCACTCCTGCACATTGCCAAAGGTGGCCTTGTTGTTCTTGACGGAGCCGTAGATGTTCCAGGTGATGACCGTCTCCTTGCCCGCGGCGGCATCCGGATGCACCGTCACGTAGCCCAGGCCGCCAAACTTGGCGCTGTCAAAGACCTCGGAGACGAGCGCCGCGGGGTTGACCTTCTTGCGCCACTCGAGGGCGGCGACGAGCTGCTTCTCGGCGGCGGCGACGTCGCCATTGTTGGCGCGAAGGAACTTCTGCAGGATCACCTGCGAGGGCGCGTGGTCCGACGAGGCAGAGAGCTCGACGCCCCACATCTCGGTGTGGCCAACCTGCTCGAGCACAGTTGGCAGGCGGGCCGTGAGCTTGGCGAGGGGCGTCTCGGTGGTCACCGTGGTCTTTGTCGTGATGGCCGCGCCGGCAATGTCAGACGCGTTAGCGGCATCGGTGCCGTTGGGAGCAGCAGCAGCAGCAGCACCGTTGGTGCCGTTGGGCGCTGCGGCGGGAGCAGGTGCGGCGGCGTCAGCGCCGTTGGCCACCACCGGGGCTTCAGTCGTCTCCGCGACAGGGGCATCAACGGCGACGGCCTTCTCCGCCACGGGAGCGTTGGCTACCGGAGCTTGCTCAGTAGTCGTCATCTTGCTCGGTTCGGTGCACGGCGAGATGGAAAGACGATGCGTCGAGACCGGATCCTCAGCGTCGCGGGCGCGGGCCAAGGAAGGGATGGGGGTGAAGGGAATATGATGGCAGAGCCAAGATGAGAAGTGACCAGGGTGGTGACTTTTTTTTCTCTCCCCCTCGCTTGCTTGGGGGTTTGTTGGGAGGGAGGCGTCAAGCCTCGTGCAACGATAGCTACCCGAGAGCAGTGATGAAGCTTTCGTCTACGCGTTCGGTTCCGTCTCGCGATGTGGGATCGCGGGCTACGCGCGTCAGGACAGGGAGGGGCCGAGGGCGGTTGAGATGGCGAGCTCCGGAAAGTAGCTGAAGAGAAGGAGGGGTGAAGGTGTCCGAGAGATTCGAGGGGAGACGAGCCGGGCGGGCGGCTGGTTGTTGAGGTGATGATGGTGATGTGAGGCGGGACCGGGTGGGCTGGGTGAGTCGATAAGATATACTTAGATCTCGGGTGACGATGGACGGACGGATTGGATGTGACAGTTGCGGTGGGGCCGGCAGGGCGTCAGGGGCAGAACGTGCTAGTGGAGGTACCTGGGCAGGTACTCGTACCTTGTGCACCTCAGTGGGCACCTCCAGCTCGAGGGGCCCACGGATGCTCCGTCGAATGAGCTCAGCGGATGGTGGGTGGTGGGCGGTGGCAGCATGAGGTCCCCACACCTGCCGCAGCAGCCACAGCACCACGACACCACGAGTACGAGTACCTGAACCTGCCAGCCAGTGGAACCTGCCCGTCCACCTGCAGTGCCGGTCCGGATGAGGTTCCTGGCTCCCGGTTGGTAGCGAAATGTACCCGTAACCTACTGAGGCGGCTTGCAAGATACAGGGCAGGCAGCCCGTGGTCGGAGACCGCACGGAAAGCCTGCTGTGCTACCTGCAACAATTGCTCGACAGCCGCTGATTTCCGGACATGGATGGATGCATGGATGGATGGAACAAGTGGCGCAAACAGGCCAGCCAGCCTGATTCACTTGGACGCCCAAACGTCAAAGACAGCGCTCACAACCCTCCCAACTTCTCAACCCCCCCCCCCCCCCCCCCCCCCCCCTTTCGAACGGCGCACTGACGTTCAGGTACGCTTCCATGTCATTAAAACCTAGTAGTCGGTACCTGGGACCTCGCAATTCGTATGGAGGCCAAAAAAGTAAAAACATCACCGTCCAGCTTGGCGTGAATTACTGCTGGCAAGACCTCGTAACAAACGGATCCAAGGCACCGCAGCAGCAGCCCACTGTTAAAACCACCTTACCACCACCACCACCACCAGAAACCGCCATCATGTCCACTCCCCTCCTCCTCCTCTCTCTCCTGCCTAGTCACCTCATCCAACGTCGCAGTCCGTCAGCCAGTGGGGGACATGAAGCGTGCCGGCTTTCGCCTCGCCTCCCCGCGCCTCGCCCCTCCGCCCACCGAAGTCCGAGCTTCTCCGAACCGCCCGCCACGGACCAACCCCCATGGATGGATGGATGGACCTGACCTCACCTTGCTCACCTCCGCCCGCCCTGTAACGAGCAGCAGCAGCTCACTGACCCGGTGCTGGCCAAGCTGATACCGCGCGCGCGTCAGAGAGGAGTAAGCACCACCTCACCTGTCGCTGCCCGGCGCATGCGTGGCGCCTCGTTCGCCCTCGTGAACCGGCTCCCGTGAACTGGAACAGAAACCTTGTAAAGGCCACTGGTGCTAGTTACTCCGTACTCGATCGATAATCCCTTCATTCACTCGTGCCTGGATCTAGCGACTAGGGTACGTAGTCAAAGCACGGGTAGATAGAGTGAGCATCCATTCCTCCAAGGCTCCAACCCACTCCGACCTCACGCAGCCCGCGCGTAGAAACACCAGGATTCATCCAGGAGCCCCCTCGTCGCAAGGCGCGACAATGCCCTATACTACCCCGTCCCCGATCCTCGACAACGCAAGCTTGCCCCCTTCGCTCTCTGTGCAAGCAAGGGACCAACGAAACCACCCCCGGCATTACCCTCGACTGCAAAAAAAAACGCCCCAAACCAGCAAGTCACCTCAAGTCAGGAAAGAAACCGGCGGCGTGTCCAAGCACGGCTACCAACAACGGCTGAAGGAGCTTCGACCTGCTCGAGTATCCATTCCTGCTCAGCGCCGACGCGCGTCTGGTCGTCGTCGTCGGCTTCGTCTCCGTCTCAAGCGCCGCCTAGTGAGGCAGCGCGCGGGACAGGATGCTCTCCACGGCAGCGAACTCGGCGTGCGCAATCTCGGCCAGGGTCACCTCGTCAAAGCGGGGGCCGAAGCTGTGGCCCAGCTCTGCCCAGAAATAGCCCCAGTGCATGTCCGTCTGCTCGCCCTTTTCCTGCAGCTCACGCCGGATCGCATGGGGCCGGGTGAGCATCTCGCGCTGCGTCTGCTCTCGGATGATGGAGATGTACCACTATGGAAAGAAAAAGGCCTCATGTTAGTCCTGACTCCAAGCTTGAAAGAAGACGTACCGCAGACGAAAAGAAAAGAAAACACAAAAGGAAAGCGACGCCAAGGGTGAGTGTGGGTTGGTGGCACTGGGTGCGAGGTGGTATCGTACGTCAATGACATCCAGCGGCGCGCCAGGTCGGGGCGCGAGCGCGTACTGATGGCGCCAAGACCATGCACGCTCCGGCTGGCCAAAATAACGTTGGTCGTCCTCGGGGACGTTGAGCATCCATGCGAGGTTGTCCTTCATCAAGCACGTGAGGCCCGGGCACGACAGCGCCGCGTTAGTCAGGCGCGTTTGCAGCTGCGGCGTCAGATTGAGAGGCTCGCTGCCGCGGTTGACCTTGTCTGCGAGCACTTGGAGAAGTCTCTCGGTAGCCACGTACATGGCGTGTCGCTGGCTGAGAGTAATTCTGTCCGTGGCGTACCACGGGAACTTCTTCAGCGTGCTTATGAGGCATTCGTAAGGACGCTGAGGGCAATCCTTGGAGTAGGGCGACTGAAAGTTGTGTTAGCATGGCCAGGACGATGATGCTCGAGTTGTACATACCCGATGGGGCACCTCCACGTGCTTGATAAGCATCACCATCTCCTCCTCCGAGATGAAGCCGCGGAAGTTCTCCCACGCGAACTGGTCATTGTGCGGCTTGAAGTGTGGCGTTGCCCCATCCCAGATCAAACCACGAGCGAGGGGAAACAAATCCTTCATCAAGCTCGCCTGACTCGAAAGCTCGACCTCGATGGGACGATCTCCGAGGCGGCTCACTCGACCTGTTTTGATGTTGTACTGATGTTTGTCTACCGCCTTCATGGCTTCCTCCAGGTTGACAAACTCGACGTACGCATCCATGGTCTTGGATGTCACACGCTCCATGATGATATGCACGGGCTCATCGCAGTCGTTGAGAATCTTGGAGTTGCGGCCCAAGAATGCAATGATCTCAGCTCGTTTGGTTGAAAATGGAATCTGTGTTTTGTCAGTCAAACTGGTAATGCCCATGTGGGATGCTCAACTTACATTCTTGAGTTTGACGACACCACGGTTGATGGGCTGAGCCATCCGTGGTGCTTCCACAAACGGGAAGTTCTCTGGTGCCAAAGCCACCGAGAGCAGTGGGAGACCACTTGGGGTGTTGAGAAGCTTGGTGAGCTCCGTGGAACGCGTAACGAGAGTCTCTCCAGCCACAGAAACCGTCAATGGCGCATTCTGAGGCGCGGATTCGTCGGAGGCGGGAAGCAGGTGAGACTGTTGCTGCTGCGTGCCCACAGGCTGCAAAGCAACCGATGTCTGGCTTACAGGCTGCGTAGAGGGAGTGCAGGCCTGTGTTAGCACTTGAGTGCCCATGTAGGCAAGGGATTGCTGTGCAGCCGTGTTGTGCTGCGCAGCTGGCTGCAAGCCGGCACCCACGACTCCGTTTGGATCAAATTTTGGAGGCGGCTCGCTCGTGATTGTCGATGGAGCGGAACGTGGAGCATAGTTTCGAGGCTCCGTAAGACGACCCGACGTGGTGCTTGCAGGGCTGAAAGGATACTCATTCTCCGCTACATCATCGAGTTTGGACGATGCCGGGCTGACCAGGCCGAGCAAACCGCAGGAGAAGCTCTGCGGAATACCTCCGGTGACCTGCTTGGGAACAGGATTCCGTAGGACAACAGTCGATGCTAGGCCAGCGTCAGCTTCCTGCTGCATGTTGGACGCAGGCCGGCCAAAGTCCTGGCGGCAGTCGCGATTACCAGTGGCGTTGGAACAACCCTCAAGCGCCGCACCAGCCGGTGCACCATCCTAGTGTGCTCCGGCATGTTGGCGGTCGGTACGCTGCAATGTGTCGTTGAGCAGGTCGAAGGTCAGCTGATTGAAGGCGCGATTCTCGCCTCCAACTGTGCCGATGGTGTTCGCTCTGGCCTTGGTGTGGCCGACGAGAGGTGCGCCATGATTTGCGTTGCGGCTGGAAACTCCGCCAATGAATTCGCTACTTTGAACATTGTGAGCACGGGGAGCCTGCGAATATCCATGAACAGGGCTGTTATACGGGACAGCATGAATCACGGTGGGAGTGTCTGTCTCGGAGTGCGTGCTCAGGCTCGAGACGTGTTGGCCGCTCTGGGAGCTGCTGCTGCTGAAGCTCTCCTGGAGTCCGGTGGCGTGACCCGCGTAGGGGGAAGCGAGAAATGCGCCACCCTGCAAAGAAGCACCTTGGCCGGTCGTCGCTTCGACGGTACGCTGAGACTGCTCAACCACATCGTCCTGGAAGAATCTTGTTAGAAACGGTCCGATGAGGCGGAGGGGTCGGGAGTTGTCGCATACGGTTGGGCTCTGGGCCACCACGGTCGTGGGAGGCTCCCAAACTTTCGACTCCGGGTTCAGCAAGCTCTTGATGCCCGCATTGGCGATGCGGCCCTCAGCCTGCTCGGAGGACTGGCCTTCACCCGTCTGACGGCGAGTGGCAGTGTTGTGACGGCCAGTGTAGCCGCCACGACCGCCACGTCCACGACCGCGAGACGCGTAGTGACCGCCGCGGTGGTTTGCTGGATTCGCGGGACGGGAATCGGCATTGTCAGGCAGAATAGCCTGTCTGTCGTCTCCCTGAGCAGAAGCCCTGTTGTTTCTTCCGCGGCCGTAACCCATGATTTCAACCTGTGTTTCGGCGTTAGCAAAAGGAACAAGGACTGGCGCCTCGAAGACAGCGACGTCGGTGACCACTGGCCATCGATATTGGAGGGAATGTTGACTGTGGAGAACAAAGGATGAAATAGGATCGAGCTCGTCTGGATAGGAGTCGAAGTGATCTCTTACCTTGTGCCAGCGATGTGGTATCAAGCGTTTGCGCGGGTGCGTCGTCGTTTGTAGGAACTTGCGATGTCGTCCGAAAGCCGCAGAGAATACTCTCAGCCAGTGCTAAATCAGCCAGAAGGAAGGCGCTCCTTTGAACCAAGTTGAAGCACAACAAGTGCCAAGGAGAAAGGTGGGAGGAGGAAAAGTGGTGGTGCGGGCGAGGTGTGTGTGCAGGTATGAAGTGCGCACGCCGCTGGTCCGCGAAAACTCTTCCCAGGGTAGCGAGACCTAATACTCGTGGGCGAAGATTGATGCCTCAGGGCATTGAAAGGCTCGCAAGGTTGAACACAGGGCCGCGTGTGTGTAGTGGCAGGCCGTTGCCAGGTGGCGGGAGTGAACGGGTGCTTGGGGAGCCAGCACCTGGCAACGCGAGCGACTTGCGCAACTGCTGGCGGGGACGCTGCAGGGGGTCTAATGACAACAGCCCGTGCCTGCGAGGCGCAAACCCTGGGCTCCTAGCTATTGCCGGTTCTGTATTCAAGGTTGTTCGGCAACAGGCCGGGCTATGCGCAAGGCCATTGTACATGAGATTGAAGCCGGCCATGACGAGTCCCAGGCATTCACAGGCGCCTAGCGCTGTTTGACAAAGCGTGGGTGCACGTGAGCAGCTAATGGATGGTTCAGTTCAATCTCGGTTTCGTCTCACCATGTCAAGGGATGATTAACACGGTGTTGCTGCCTCCACGCGTGGTTCAAAGTCGTTCTGCAAGCATCTGTTCGCACAAGTCATCCGGCGCTGAAAGCTCACATTTCACATTCCAGACTGTATTGGCTGACCTATATCAGTCTCTGGCCACAACATCACGCGTCACGGGGTCCGGAAGTGTGATGAAGCTGCATCCAAAAGGTTCATTCGCTACGTTAGTGGTAGCAGTATCTATACCGCGGGTTGTTTGCCCGCTCATCCGTATGCAGACCCAATTCTGCGGGCGCATCTACCCGATGGGCCTGGGCTGCCGTCATCATACTCTGGTCAGCACGACATCATGTTCCCGGCTTAATCAAACTAAAGCATCGTCAGCGCGCGAAACCACAGTCTCAAGTTGATTAAGGAACGCACCGGTGTCAGGAAAGACTCGGCAACGAAACGTGCGCGCGCGTTAAGCTACGATCGTTAGCGCAGTGCAGTCGAACCAGACCGAGGACGTACGAAAAGCTTCATCTCGGAGATTTCCTTGTCGACGTCCTCCATGAACTGAATGATGAAGTCGACCAGCTTATGCTTGAGCATCTCGTCCGTGTGGAAGTTGGTTATTAAAAAGGAGATGTCGTAGCCCTAGACGATGGTCAGGGATAAGGGCCCCGGTAGCTTCGGGGCTGGGGCGGGTGCAATCACCTTGATGGGTTTCCGCCGCAGGATGAAGAAGGACTCGGCTCTTTGCGTCAGGAAGGGGGTGAACTTGTGTACGAGGATGTGCTCGATCTCGTCGGCCTGCTTGATCTTGATGCTGATGCGGATCGAGTTGATGCTCGGCTCGATCAGGACGCGCTCGTTCTCGTTGCGTGCAATGGTCAGGGGGGTGAGGAGGACCTCGGGCGACGTCTGGGCCTCGATCTCGGGGACATTGTGGCGCTCGGCGGTCTGGGAGGCGAAGTTGGAGAGCGTCAGCGCGGCCGTCAGGCTGCTGCGCACGCACTGAAGGTACGGCCGGAGGGATTGAGACTGGGCGCCGTTAGCGAGTGGCCGATGTAGGAAGAACGATGCTTGACGTTGCGAACTCACCATGGCGGCGGAAGCTGGGGCCTCGAGCGAGGCGGGCCGTGGGGGGATGTCGTCGTCGTTGTCGGCGTCGTCGTCGTGGACAATGTCGCGGGTGAGATGGCCAGGAGGTCGCTGGCGGGGTCAGCGGTGGTGCAGCTCGACGTCTGACGTTGCGCTGTGGGGCGGCCGCGAATGCGTTGCTGAGTGCGAAGGAAGCACCTTGGCAAAGCTGACGGCCCAGGGGCGCTCACGTGACAGCGCGACGTTCTTGGGCGTCCAGGCGGGCTTTGGTGGGGGCGCCAGAAGGGGCTCCGCTGGGGGCAGCTCTTGGTGGGGTCAGGTATGTGGGACTCAGGTATCGAAGTATCGAGGAGAGCAGACAGTGTGGTGCCAAACTGGCAGACGCCCTGCTTCTGCACCATGTCCTCTGAGCTCGCTGAGGATGGTACGACAGCTTAAAGACGCTGAAAATATCATTCATCCCCGAAACTACTTCCACTCTGTTCATGGAAAGTCTGCAGTTTATCCTGAACAGCAAGGTCTCAGTCGCCCGCTTCTGCGTCCACGCTCTTGTCCCTGTCACTTGAGGACCTATTACGGGAGAGCGTCATGACCGCCGAGGCCATGCCTCATATCCCCCAAGAGCACGTGGCCGCCGTAGATGCTGCGACTCGATGTAGGCGCCCGGGACGCCCAGCTTCTCACCGCCCGACCGTGGCACCACTGTGACGTCGTCGTCGCCGCCGCTCCTGCCAGCTGGCCGCCACTTGGCCAACCGGATGGTGATGTGCTTGGCTTTGCAGATTCGCCATCGCGGATCACGCGATCACGCGACTGCATTCGGACGCCGGTGCGCCTGTAGAGTGGCAGCTGCAGGGTAGCGCAATTTCGGCGCGAACTGCCGCCGCCTGCTGTGACGGCGTCGTCGTGACGCGGAATGGTGCGGCCTCGGGGTCACGCGGCGCGCCGTAGAAGGAAGGCAGTCTTGGCCCTTGAGACGCGTTTGATCTCGTTGAATGTGATGGGACCGCAGTCAACGCGCAAGTATAAAAGAGAAAAAGAGCTTCCGCCAGTCTGCCGCTGAGGCAACTCTAGTACTTCCGTGACCCTCGACTCACAATTGACGCCAATGGACACATCGCAGCAAAACAAAGCTTCGCCAACGCCATCGCATTTCAACCATCACAATGCCCTCTACAATGGTCAAGTGCCCTTTCTGCGGCGTCGTCTACGCTTCGACGCAACCCGGCTGTCCCTCCGCGGGCGTCCATTGTAGCATGCGTCCGTCGCCGCCGACCAAACCGGCGCCGAAGCACAAGCCAGGTGTAGGCGCCAAGACCTCGTGATAAGCGGTGAGGACTTTCCACCCAGGAACATTGCGGACGCTTTTGACCTTGGCGTCATAGGTAGCTGCAGCCTGTCGCCAAGTTGCGCTGCCTTTGAGCGTCGGGAACACTGTCGCCAATCCTGTGCCTCCCCGGAGCTGAACCACCCTCTTTCCCACGCAAGGTACCGTTTCTGGCAACTCGTGCTGCCAATATCGGGGACTCCTGAGTCCTGTGGCAGGCCAATTTGAGGGTAGGAGACATGGGGGCTGTGTGAAGTCTGTCTCATGATGTGGAAAGAACTCGGCTAAGAAGGCCCGGTGTGCAATATTCGCGCTGTAAGGCAAGCGTCAGCCAGACGTACCAAAATGAATGAGCGATTCCGCAGTTGCTGAATCCCTTCCAAGGTGATGCTGTTAAAGCGGTTCAAACGCACGACCGTTCTGGAGGTTACGGGGGTATTTTCTCAGAAGTTTTACCAGAACCGACTCTATAGTCCGTGAAATCCTGGGCGCAAATGAGTGGTCGACGGCAATGGTTGCTCTTGCATCGCCTGTGAATGAGGTCCTGAGCGGAACCCGGCAAACGGCGCTAAGCCTCATTTGATGCTGGGCAAGCGCCACACGTAGCCACCAGGTACCAGCGGCGTGACGCACAGCTTCTGCCACCTTCGACCTTCGTCCCTCCGACAACATCCCGCCAAACACGGCGTTGCTTTCCGCGTTTTGATCCTCTCCAACACCACCAACGTCAATTCTGGTAGCCTTCAGTCTTACCACATTGCTTTTCTTGACAAGAGATTATCGTTTGAAGCGCAAACGTTCCGAGTCCCGACCATGGCGACGATCGCAGGTACGTGTTACCCCTCCATCCTGCCCACCTTCTTCGCCACCGCCCTTCGGTGCTGACCCGTATCTCGCAGTGGTCGTCAAGAATCAGGGCAAAAAGTACGACGTCGAGGTCGACCCCAGTTCTACCGGCGAGGACTTCAAGCTCCAGCTCTTCAGCCTCACCAATGTCGAACCCGAACGACAAAAGATCCTCATCAAGGGCGGTCAGCTCAAGGATGATGCCGACATGGGCAAGCTGGGCCTCAAGGCCGGCCAGGCGATCATGATGCTGGGCACCCCGGGCTCGGCCGGCGGCGGCCAGCTCGTCCGCCCCAAGGACCAGGTCAAGTTCGTCGAGGACATGACCGAAGCCGAGCAGGCGCAGCAGGTCGGCGCCACCCCAGCCGGTCTCGTCAACCTTGGCAACACTTGCTACCTGAACTCGACGTTGCAGACCCTGCGCTCCATCCCCGAGCTGCAGACAGCTTTGACCGAGTATTCGCCGAGCTCGAGTGGGTTCATGGCCGGCATGTCGCAGATGGACCTAGCTGCCCAACTGTCCGGTCTCTACACCAAGATGAGCCAGACGCAGGAGCCATTCCCGCCCATGAACTTCCTCAGCGCGCTGCGAGTCGTTTTCCCGCAGTTCGCCGAGAAGGCCAAGTCCAACAACGGATACGCCCAGCAGGATGCCGAGGAGGCGTGGTCGCAGATTGTTCAGCAGCTGAGCCAGAAGCTCACTGTCAAGATTGACGCCGACGCACCCGGTGTCTCGTTTGTCGACAAGTACATGTCCGGCGAGTTCACGTCCTCAATGGAATGCGACGAGGAGGAGGCTCGCAACGGCGGCGAAAAGGCCATCGTGTCCAAGGACCGCTTCTACAAGCTCAACTGCCACATCGATGGTTCCACCAACCACCTGCGGGACGGCATCCTGGCGGCACTGAGCGAGAAGCTCGAGAAGAAATCCGAGGTCCTCGACCGCGATGCCACCTACACCAAAAAGTCCAAGATCTCGCGTGCGCCAAAGTACCTGACGGTCCACTTCGTGCGGTTCTTCTGGAAGCGGGAGACGCAAAAGAAGGCCAAGATCATGCGCAAGGTTACGTTCCCCCAAGAGCTGGATATCGTCGAGTTTTGCTCCGACGATCTGAAGAAGGCATTGATACCCGTTCGCGACAAGGTTCGCGAAATCAGAAAGGACGAGGAGGACATTGAGCGCGCTCGTAAGCGCCGTAAGAAGAACCCCGAGGAGGACCTGGACAACATCCCGGGCGGCGCCGGTCTGCCGTCGGAGAGGGAGAAGAAGGAAAAGAAGGAAAAGGAAAAGGCCTTGGCGGAGAAGAAGGGCGCCGAGAAGCCTGCCGACGAGGACACGGTCATGGGCGAGACGTACAAGACGGATGCCGAGATCGACGCGGAAAAGGACGCGGCGCTGCTGGCGGCCAAGAAGGAGCTCAATGCCGTCATCGACCCGGAGCTGCGCGAGGACGACGGGGCCAACCAGTCGGGCCTGTACGAGCTGCGTGGCGTCGTGACGCACCAAGGCGCGAGCGCCGACAGCGGCCACTACACTGCGTACGTCAAGAAGTCTGCGCCCGTGGACCCCAAGACGGGCAAGAAAGGCGAGGAGGACGGCAAGTGGTGGTGGTTCAACGACGACAAGGTGACGGAGGTGACGGTTGACAAGGTGGAGGCGCTGGCGGGCGGCGGCGAGTCGCACTCGGCCCTGATTCTCCTCTACAAGGCGATTCCGCTGCCCAGCTCCGACGGCACGATGTCGTAGTGGGTTTTCAGAGGTGTAGGGGACACAGGGGATGCGGCTAATGAGTCAAGGCGCGGCGGCGCCCGAGTGGTGTGGGACAGAGAATAAGTGATAAAGACGATTGCAAAACGTCCAGGGTATCATTCAAGTCAAAACGCCGCGGCAATGCGAGTCTATGCAAAATGTACATGCAGGTGCCTCTTTCCCCATGGTACAGTCGGACGGCTCCGTAGCCGACGGCTCTTTGGCGTCTCACTTCCCCTTGGCGCCCTTTTCGGCCTCGCGCTCCCGGACGCGCTCCTTGAAGACGTCGAGCTTGCGCTGCAGCTGCGCCTTGTTCTGCAGAAGGTGCACCTTTTGGGCCTCGAGGACGGCGATCTGGTCGGCGGCCGTCGTCTGGCGGAACTGCTTGATGGTCTGGAGCGGAGACACGGTCAGCAAATTGTCGGCCCCCATCCACCTCCGTCTCTGACAACAACAAAAAAAAATGACATTCTCACCTCTTCCTTCTGCTTGTCCGACTTGAGCTGCGCGCCCGTCAGGGAGCCGACGAAAATGACGGCCGCGAAGGCGGCGGCCCAGATGCCGCGCTTGATCTTGTCCTGGCGCGTCCAGGCGTGCCGCGCCATGGCGGACGGGCAGGTGTTCTCGTGGTGCAGAAAGGGGCAGGCCGGTGCACGGGTAGGGCCCAGACGAGCAGAGGGCCTCGTCAGTCAGTCAGTCAGTCAGTCACCAAAAGTCGCGCCAGACTTGGTCGGCTAGCTGGTGCTGCTGCAGCTCCTTCTGGCTCTGCTGGTGTAGCTCCTGCTGCCTTTGCTTCGGCTTCTTCTGCCTGCGCGGCGGGGGACGCACAGTGCGGAAGCTAGGCGTGCGGGTCCGATACGGCGACGACGGCGGTGAAGAGGAAGAGGAAGAGGTCGAGAGTCGCGGCGGGGTGTCTGTTGTCGAGTAGGTGGAGGAGAACGAGGACGAGGACGAGGACGAGGACGAGGAGCAGGAGGAGACGCTGGTGGAGGCGCGGTGCCTGTACGGGCCGCAGAAGCGCGTGCTCTGGAAGCGCGAGTCGCTAAAGGTGGTGAGCTCGACGTCGTCGGGTCGGCAGCAGAGGTTCAGGCGCTCGTCGTTGCCTTGATCGTGGCCGTGGTCGAAGTCGTCTGCAGCGACGTAGTGGTGCGAAGTCGAGGATATGGCCGCGAGAGCGAGACCCGCAATGAGTAAGCGCTCCATCCTCGTACTTTGTGCCGTGGGGTCGGCTGGCCCAGAAAATGGAAGCCAGCGACCACCACGACCGGCCCCCCAGCGGAGCGAATAGCAGTACACGCCTGTCGTTCACTGGCGGGCTGGCGGCAGGGCAGACATCAGTTGACGTTCCAGGTTATAGTCGCAACACAGAGTCTGACAGACTGGGTCATGGGGGGGAGAATGAATGAGAAGATAAAGTACTTCGTACGATGCCGGGAATTAACTGCGCGAACGCAGGGGAAAGAAACTGGGCAATGACTCGGCCTTTTCTAATGCAACAGCAAGCTCGCTCTGCTGCCTTCCTCCCTCCAGCAATGCATCCACCTGGACCGAGACGGGACGGGGACTCTTTGGTGTTAATGTCTCGAAGACGGGCAGCAGGGCGGCGGGAATTTCTGCCGGGGGCGATGCGTGTCGCAGACGCACACAGCCGTCGTCGCGGCCAGGGCGGGCTCGCGCGCGGAGGCGAAACGCGGCCGTTGCTCCGTCCGTGAGCCAGCCAGCCAGCCAGCCAGCGGCTGGGGCAGGAGGCGGGGCAGATGGGATGGTGAGGTGAGGTGAGGTGATGTGACCCCGGTGCGAGGAGGGATTTGGACAATGGTTCGTTCGCTTCCATCAGGGGACAGAACCGTTCGTCCTCTCGCGAGTCCGTGTGCGCCGCCAAGCCCGGCAGGGTCTCGCGAGTCGCGACTTCCGAGGTTCGCGGGGCGAAAGGCAGCAAACAGCCATCTGCACCACTCACTCTACACACCGCACGCGCGAGTCTCTTCCCTGGCCACATATGAACCAGACATGGCCGGCAGCATCACCATCCGCGTCGTCGTTGTAGTTCCGCAGTGGCGCCGCCCGCGACAGCCATGGAAAGCCGTGACCGCCCCGTTGCGCATGCGACAACCAGGCGGGCCGATGAGCCTCAGTCACAGACGATTCACAACCTCATGCGCCTCCGTGAAGGTGCCGCGGTGCCGACGACGGCGAACAACGACGGGTATGACGGCGCCGATAACGTTGCACGAGCTGTCTCCGTCGAGACGCATCGGCCAGGGGCCGCCCCCAGAGAAACCGTCCTGAAACGAAAAGTCGGCATTTGCGTGCCGGTCGAGGATGGCCCACATGAGCGACTGAATGGCCTACCCTGAACCTCGCTCGTGTAAGTCGTGCCAACACACAGGTTGGATTTCTCCCTTTGGGGCTCGCTCTTGTTTACAAGGCGACTTCACCGGTCCTGCCAATAGTGAGTCCTTCAGTCTTGTCTAGCAGCACGCGCTGCCACATTTGTAAGTACGCGGCCTAGCAGGCTACCGAGGAGATGGCGGTCACGTTGAGTGGCGCAAATGCGTCCGGCTCCGCCTCCGCCTTGACCGCGACAATATCCTCAATACCCAACCACCGATGCAGACTTTGCTTGAAATAGCTCTGCACCAGATGTAGAACGCACAGGCGCTCGAGGGCGATGACGTACACCGCTATGGTGTGGAACAATGTCGCTCGTCGGTGGCCGACAAGTCGCGCTTGGTGCTCCTGCCCTGGTGCACGCAAAAGGGTGCTGCGGCGTCGCCATTGCAAGAAAGCCCTAATTGTCTGTCTAGATGGTAAGATAATTCTTCGCTCATCTTTCATGTTTTCTGTGTCGTCACCAAGGAGGGAGGGCGGTGGTTGCGTATCCGGGCCACCGGGCAGATGGAGCCCGGTACAGGCGCTGGCCGCCGCGATGGTCCTGAATTGTGACGGTCTCCAGCGGGACAGCGACAAGTATCGGCGAGACGCGGACCTGATGCCCCAATGCCATGAGTTTCCCATTATGGTGAGTGCCGTGACCCAGTATGGCAGTCATGCTATGGCTCAAAGTGACAAGCGCAGGACTTGTACGGCTCAGACGCCATGATGGCCACCACGTGTAGATCTCTACGCAATGACCAGGGCTGGGCCTGATTACCAGACTATGGCCATGTGCCCGAGCAAAAGGAATCTCAACGGACCGACCCGGTTGGTGGTCTTTTCTTGGCTCGCCGCGCGCGCACGCTCGACAGGAGAAGGGCGCCGGACGGGTCCAACATCTCTTCGAGCCCATCCGGCCCCACTCAAACCCACGGGTATTCAGAAGGCAGGCGGAGCTGCATTGTGTAAAGGCCCTGTTCGTCATGTGGCCGGCCGGCCGGTCCCGTCCATCCAAGAAGTCTGTTTTGTCGCGAGGGACAATGCGCAGCGGTGGCGTGGCGGCCGGTAATCCGGGATCTGGCGAGATGTTCGGTGCGGGCGGGCGGTGTTAGTTCTCACCTCGCGATGCGCCCCGGAGTCCCAGACTCCCGGAAGGCCCGGCCGGGCAGAGCTGCTTGATTGCCGGTTGAAAGCCCGGGTATGGACCTCTAGAGTCGAGCAGCTCGGTTCCGGTGCCGGGGGGGTTTGCGCACGCGCTCACACGCTGGACTGCGTCCGTCACGGGTCCATGAGGTACGGCGCGCGATCTCGTTTGAGTGCTCGTCCTCTGGCGTCGATTCCACCGGGAGACGGGCGGCGCGGGCACGGACGGGCAGCCGTCTGGTGGTGGAGTTGAGGAATCCGGGTCCACTGCGGCGACGGCGTCGGTGGCCATGGGCCCCCTGGAAGCCCACCTCAGCACAACATCATTGATGCTGCCCTGCGCTGGGCGGGTGCTGGAGGGGAGCCGGACGGCCGGCCCCTCCGGAGCTGCCGTGCCGGGGGGCCCCCTCAACCCCTCTATGGAGAAACCCCAATGGATGGGCTCGCCCGTGTAATTGAGCCGCCGCCCGGGCAAGGACTGCCCGTGTGAGGTGGGCGGCCTTACGCTACGGACGTACACGTTAGCTATTATCAAGCCCCCCCACCGCTGGTGCCCCTCCCGCCGCTCCCGGAAGCGGCGCGCCTCCCACCTGGAACCCCACCATCACCACCACAGACACCTCGAGGTCCATCATAGCTCCATATCCATATCAGTCGACCTCACCCCATCGTCACCGCGCCATCGTTCGTTTCCGCCCTCGTCGAGAACACACACGCGCGCGCGCTCGCACACACCGTGCACAATTGGTTGGCCACGCCTCGAATTCCTCCCGCGAGAGCTCGCAACACCATCACCATCGTCGTCGTCTCTGTCGCCCGAGTAACTAACGACCTGGGGCCGCCGCTGCGCTCGATCCCCTCCCGACACATCCGCGACTCCCATCACCACCACCACCACCACTGCCGCCACCACCATGGGCGGCACCCCGCGCGTCTTCATCGTCCGCCATGGCGAGACGGACTGGTCGCTGAGCGGCAAGCACACGGGCCGCACCGACATCCCCCTCACCTCGGACGGCGAGAAGCGCGTCCGCGCCACTGGCAAGGCCCTCGTCGGCGACGACCGCCTCATCGTCCCCCGGAAGCTCGTCCACATGTGCGTATGCGCCGCTCGCTCCCTTCTCTCGCTCCGCTCTTGTACATGCTGCGTTTCTTGATTTTCTGCGGCCGGCCGCACGGGGCATGCTTCCCCTTTGCGTCCCACCTGCTGCTGCTGCTGCTGCTGCTGCTGCTTCTCCCGCCTGGACCGCTCCATCGACCGACCGACCGACCGACCGATGGATGGACAGGCAGACGGGCAGACGGGCAAACAGACAGACGGCAGCGACATGGCAGGGGGGTGTTGCGTGCACCGCACCAGGCCCTGCCGCCCCCGGTGCTCGTACCTGTGCTCGTGGTCCCACGGACGGCTACAGACGGGCGGCTTCATGTCTGCCCATGCGTGCGTCTGCGTCTGCGTCTGCACCTGCGTCTGCGGCCGCGGCACGGCGGCCCGTCTGGGATGCGGCCACCCGCATGCATCCGACTGCAGCAGACCTTTGCGCCAACATACACGCATACACACATCCATACAACTGCATACGTACATCCATCCTACGACGACACCCAACCGTCGCGCGCCCGCCATGCAGCAGCAGCAGCAGTAGCAGCCCGTCCGTCCGTCCTCCCGCCGTCCGTCTGCCGTTCGCACCAGAGCATGCGGATGCCACTGCCCGTCGTGCCACCCGTCGCGGCAAGGGAACCCCCCTTGTCGGCCGTGTCACCGCATCCTGGCCCGTCATCGTCGTCGGCGTCGTCGCCTGCGGCATCGTTCGGCGCTCACGCCCCCTCTCTCCCCATGGGAAGCCGCAGCATCGCCCATGCGGTATCACGTCGGCGGCAGCGTCACACATACACACACTTGCCTCGTCCTCCCGCGCGAGGCAAGCGGACAAACACCCCGTGGCACCGCATACTCACACCCCTCCTCCTCCTCGTCCTCTTTCCTCCCTGCATAGTTGTCCGTGTGTTACAGACGAGCAGACGACGAGAGCGACTCCACGATATGGCTGTTTCTCTCCCTCTGTGTGTACGAGTGCTTGTATGTGCTAACCGTTGCCCCCCGTGCTCGCGGGCCTGCAGCTACGTCTCCCCGCGGAAGCGTGCCCAGCGCACCTTTGAGCTCCTCAACCTCGGCGTCGACGACCCCCTCCCGTGGGCCGCCCACGGCAGCCAGGAAGCCGGCGCCCTCCCCTGCGGCGCCCGTGTCGAGGTCACCGAGGACATCCGCGAGTGGGACTACGGCGACTACGAGGGCGTCACGAGCCCCGAGATCCGTCGCCGCCGCGCCGAGCAGGGCCTCGACCCCAACTGGGACATTTGGCGCGACGGCTGCCCCGGCGGAGAGTGAGTACCCAGTCCTTGACCTGCCTTTCCCCTCCCACCGGTTACGTTTCCCTTGACGGCCGTTACTGACTCTCCCTCGCCGTCATCCAGGAGCCCCGAGCAGGTCACGGAGCGCCTCGACCGCCTCATCGCCGAGATCCGCCGCAAGTGGAACGAGCCCGCCATGGGCACCGCCAAGCACGGTGACGTCCTTCTCGTCGCCCACGGCCACATCCTGCGCGCCTTTGCCATGCGTTGGGCCGGCAAGACACTGCAGGATGGGCCGGCCTTTTTGCTCGAGGCCGGCGGCGTGGGCACCCTGAGGTGAGTCCAGCTTGTCCTCCCCCGTTTGCCCTCGTTCCCATTTTTCTTTGCTCCTCTTGCCCCTTTCTGTGCCGGCGTATCGCTGTCCAGCCATCTTGGAAAACGCCGAGGGAACCTCAGTCGGCTATGGATAAATCATATGGGGAAAAGCTGACCACGAGATATCTACACTAGCTACGAACATCACAACATCGAGGAGCCTGCTATCTTGCTCGGCGGTGCGTTTGTCGTGGACATGGCCACAAAGGGGAACCTGTAGCCGGCCCGGGAGGGGAGTGGACGTGGGTGGATATACAAGACGGCGACGTAGCAGAACTGGCTTAACGCGGCGGAGGAACGGGAATATGCCAGACCGACGCAAGCAAGCATGTGTGCTATTGGGGGGCACGATGGCATATCATCGCGTGGCCGTATACATAGACAAGACTGCCTCATAACAATCAACACGTAACACAACGATTCCTCCCACGTTGTACATTCACAACCATGCCCTCGTACATTCATGACCCTGCCCATTCATGACGCGTCGCCCAGCGCCGAACCTACTGACCGACCTCATCAGGCGCGCTCGCCGCGCGCGAAAAACACCCGCCGCGTCATGTGGCGGCCCTCGCCGCGCGCATTCTCAAACACCACGTCCTCGTCCATGACACGGAAGGCGAACCCCTTGCCCACGCCGGCGCGCGCAAAGACGTCGCGCATCTGCGCCTCGCTGAAGCCGTGGTGCCGTACGCCCTTGGTGTCGCCGTGGTCTGGGTCCGCGTCGTGCGCGAGGAAGTCGAGGATGAAGAGCACGCCGCCACTTCTTTCACCGGCGTTCCCGTCGGGGCGACGCAGCCGCTCGGCGAGGCGCGCGGCCGCCAAGTGCGGGTCGTCAAAGTGGTGGAAGCCCGCGCCCACGCCCGCCACGTCGAAGCCGGCGAAGGCGGCCTCGTCGGAAAAGGGCGCGGGCGAGGGGTCGGCGGGGTCGAGGAGGTTGCCGACGTGGGCGGCGCGCTGCTCGGGTGTGAAGCCCTGGCAGTACGGGGCATGTATAAGCATCGATCGGGTATTGCAACGCCTCTGATGGACAATGGGACGCGGCAACGAGGGGAGGAAGTCCCGCGGGAGGACGTCGCGTGAACTCACCTGGCTCCTTGCCTTGGCATTGTACAGCTCGACCATGCTCTGGGAGACGTCGATGCCCACGCACTGGCTCATGTGGTCACCGAGGGCCTTTTGCGTCCCGTCGTCAGCACGCAACTTTCAAACAAACGCCGCATCGCACGGCAGCTAGGTGAATAAACTTGGCGCGGGAGGCGGGCGGGTGACGCACCCTGGATAGGAGCCCCGTGCCGCAGGCATAGTCCAGCAGGCGGCCGCCCTCGGGGGCGCCGATGAAGTCGACCAGGCCCCTGACCTCCTTCTCGAGCCTGCCGACCGTCTTCTCGAACCGCGAGTCGTACTCGGCGGCGAGCTGGCTGCATGGGGGGAGGGACAAAGGCGGTCAGCCAGCAGTCACGAGAAGACGACCCATGGGCAGGAAGGGTCGGAGGGGCTCAACGGCAGCGGCGTACTTGAAGTAAGCCTTGTTCACTTCGGTCGTATCCGTCATGATGAATGGGTTATTTCGTTGGCTGATTGGTTGCTTGACTGAGGTGGTTGGTCGTTGTGACCTCTGGCTGCTGGCTGCGTGTTGGTTGGAGCTTTTGTTTGGTTTATGACGTCGTTGCTTCCGTCGTGTTCCTGGTCGTCGCAGCAGCCCCGTCGGGTCAGCGTGGTTCTGGAGACCTTGGACTCTTCGCCACACGGTTCTTTCTTGGACGTGTCAAAACTGTCAATGATTTAATGCCCTGGCTTCCTGCTTGGAAAGGGGAGCCATCTGGCTGCCTTTTATAGTCCGCGTCCCGGACACTTCTCGGGAGGTTTCCACTGGGTACCGTCGCCGGCGCCGGGAGGGAGGGCTTGGTGGATGATCAGGTAAGGATGGAAATCAGGGCAAGGCACAGCTCCGCCGCTCCTGGCCCGAGCGGCGCGCCGAGCCCACCAGGGCAGACTGACGGCACTCGCCTCGGGGGAGTCAGAGCCTGACGGGTGCCCGGACGGGAGGGCGTTCGGCGGGGCCAGCTCCAGCGGGGGCTCCCGTCCGGCCACCTCACCCGCACCTCCCGCCGTCACCTCAAGCTGGAGAGCCCTGGAGGATCCGGCAGGTCCCCAAGCAAGCCAAGGTCCCCAAGGTCCCGTCCCCCTCATCAACGGAATGCGGTGGGGCTTGGGCGCATCGACCGCCGGCGCCGGCCTTGACGGACGGACTGGAGCCTAAGGTACAGCGACAGCGCGCCGCCGGCCCGCGAGAGGCGCCATCGCCCGTCGACAAAGACATCATTGCCACAAAGTCCCCCGTCTCGCCAGTCGGCCTCGAGCTGTCGTTTTACGCCATCGTCTAGCCTAATCTCTGCGGGCGCCTTGCGGCAAGTCAGCAGCGGTCTCGAGCCTCGACGCCTCGCCCCGCCTCGCCTCGCCACCGACTGGCAGGGCCTGTTTGAAACTCCATCGAGTCCAGATGCATCGACGGACGGTGATTTTGCCCATGCGTCTCCTATCCGCGAAGATCCAGAAGAGGGACGTCCTGGGGGTAAGGCCGCTGTCAACTTGCGGGCGCTTGTATCCAGTGTGACATACTTGGGTCGCCCGAGACTCGCAACAGATTCGCGCCGAAGTAGACCGTTCGAGGTAGCCACCGCTGGCTGAGTTAACACCGACCCTTGTCGGGCATGCGAGCGAGTGCCAGTGAACGAACCGACTGTCGGGCCGTCTCGATCCTAGCACGTTGGCGAAGAGCAATGTTGTCTGGCCTCCAGAGAACAACGCGAGAGCGACAATAACAAGGCGATGACGTACCACTAGACGGCCCTTCCTACGACTCACTGTACAACCTACCTGGCTGCCAGCCCAGCCCGGCGGTATCACGGCCAGTCAACCTCCTACAGTTTCTTTCAGGGGCAGAGTCACCTGACGCCAATGACCCGTCCCAGGCAACCGTAGCTCGGGCTCGTCCTGGACTCGCCCAAAGAGCGCCGCGGCTGCCCATTCGAGCCGTGCCACGGCCCAGCAAACCCTCTTTTTGATCAGGGAAGCACATCATGGGCCGCGTATACCGGAGCACCACATTCATCAAGGTGCAGAGGGAAAAACAGACATGGTCGAAGCAGCCCTTTGCTGATGGTGTATCGGCCTGAAGGGCGCCGACCTCACGCCTGTCCTCCAGGGATGAGCCGCGGGGGAAACCGACCAAGGAACGCCTCCTCGCCTATTCAAAGCGGCATACCCGCTCTCTATCCACTGTCGACGACACTTTGACACCTCGTGTCGCGTCGGCAAGGCGACACAACGGGGGCTGGCCTGGACGGCTCGGGGCAGGGTGGCCCCGGCACCCACCTCCCCTATCGTCCTCGTCCCAGCCTCAAGGCTGCCACCTTTCCATGTCGTGCCATGCCGTCCCCGCACGTCTCGGGTCCGCCATAGCCAAGCATGGCCTCTCGAGCTTAAGCACCGGGCGGACACACGGCACCATCGCAGCCACTTGGTTACGACTTCGGGGTCTGCAGCCATCGAAAATTCGTACCCCCCCCCCCCAACCGTCACCGACATACTCTTCCTCAGAATGGCTCCAGTCCCGAGCGGTGCTGCTGGGAATCTCGTGAGAGTGCCGGTGACCTGCCATTCCTGTTTGGCGACGGGCCCCCTCAACAACGGGCTCTTACCCGCTCATCGGGCTCGGCCCGGCGCCATCCGTCACGCCTGCAGTTGGTGTGGGTGGGTTGGGGGGGCGGGCTTGCTTCGTGGATGCAGCCTCCCAAGTCCAGTTTGCAATTCTGGCGGCCGATTTGCGGTCTGTGAATGCGCCTCATCATGTCTGATGCCTTCTCCACAGCTGTTTGACAAATCCTCGCCCGCCCTCAAGACGAGCGTGCGTCTTGCTTGATGTTCCGGCACAGACCAACATGCCTCGTCGTCGGACATGACGCACTGCTCCGAGTTGCCACGGGACTCGGGGCCAGAGCCAGGTCCGCGAAGCCCTCGGCAACGGACCATAACCACACATACACTATCCCTGCCCATACCATGCGTGATGCGACTCAAATAGAAGAAAAAGCCGACGTCGTCTGACGGCGGTACGTGTTGACCTCTTGCCTCACATGACCTGTGGGAAATGCGCCTGTCACGAAAAGCACCAAACGCCGTTGCCGACCACCGCGAAAGGGGAGCCCCCCCGGATTGCCCACTCCCGAATCGACGACTCGACCACGGAGAGACACACCCAGCATGTTGGCGGAGCCTTTGAAGCGCCAGGCCCGCCCGTGAGAGAGGGGATGGTGCAGCAGCTTTGCAGTAGGGCCGCAGAGAGCGTCGTCTGCCGCGACGAAACGTGGCCAATTTCTATACGCATACCACCTCGACGGCGGCAGGACCAACGCTGCGTCAGCCAGTCTTTTGGGGCGAAGAGCCAAATGGCCAAGGCAAGGGGGCTCCCACGGGACAGGGGTGAAAGCTCGACATGGAGGAAACATCAGCCGATCACGGGTGATCATGCAGCTGCACGAGCGCACCGTTCCGCGGGCGGCTTCCCCAACTAGTGGCGGCCAACCCGGGGCGCTATCCCCTCCCCCCGGTCTGTTGGCTTGGATCGCTTCCTTCAAGCCGTGGCTGCCCAAGTGCCTTGTGACAGGAGCCCCAGCGTGAACAAGGGCTGCTGGGCAAGGCAGTGCACTGCGGTGCGCGGGCGCAGAAACGCCAGTCGATGCCAGGAAGACCTGTCAACTCTTGTCCTTCACACTACAGCTCAGTCCGTCACACAGCTCAAAAGGCGGAGGCGGACCCCAGTACCCAAACCACAAGACCGGCCAGCCCGCCCTTGCTGCGTGTGTCTGGCTCGCCAAAGTTGACTCGGAGGTCGACGGTGGACCAGGGTGCAAGTCTAGCATCACGACTCCAGCTGCGGCCGTCGCTGAAATTTTTAGCCCAGCCTTCTGGCGTGTGTGTGCTCGCCCGCTCGACGGGAAGAAACGATTTCGTTCGGACCGTCCCTCGTTTTTGACCCCCCTTGCGCAGGCGTGAAGGACACGACAGCTCGTGCCAGCGAGCATCGGTTTTGTCACGTTGCGGCGCAGACGCGGGCAAACGCGGCGCAGGCGCAAAGCTGAGCCAACAAGCCCCCCCCGACAACCAGCAAGGGATACATGCAATCGTCCCAAAACAGCCATATGCCTCCTGTTGTTGGCGCACACCGCTCGTTTCCGCGACCCGAAGGTGGCGACACCGCTCGTTCGTTGACAGCACAAAGTCTCGTAGGATGTCCAAACCACCTCCGGGGTCTGACCGCGACTCCAGAGCCTGGCATCGCGGTCACCCAGGAGCCGGTCCATCCGGCGAGCGACTTGGTGCGTCCCGGCCGAATGCACATGGACGTTCGAAAATACAACGACCGCCGCTCTGAACCACGGAGCCAAGGCAACTGCATGAACTAACAGGCCATTACGGCGGCTCAAGTCATTTCGCGTCAATGCAACCGTGGCCCGGCCATTCGTCCGGGACCCACGATGATAGTGGGCGGCGGGCACCCCAGCTCGAGCGTGACGGGCTGACGGGGTCCGGCAGTCGGTACATGGAGACGGCGCGGTCCCGGAAAGGGGACCGCGTGTGTTAGCCAGCAACATCCGCCTCGCGTCAGCGGGCTGTGAGACGGCACACTCGCCAGAAGACCGCCACAAAGCCTCTGTCCGTCCGTCCCTGACCACGCCGGCTCCATTGGTAGGATGGATGCCCTGCGTGAGAGACGAGCTTGGTTAGGTTGGCCGGGCGGTGCATCAGCTACCGTCCAGTACGCGCCGTGAGTACTGGCAGTCCGCGGCCCTTACGTCGCCCCTTTCCCCGACGGGATGCATCGTCACGGCGTCCTGGTAAAGACGGCCGCCGCGTCTCTATGCAACGATGGGACCAGCTCGTTGTCGACGGTGGTCGACCTGATTGACGCCCCATGCCCGCCCTGGAGCCAGGATGGCGGCCCCGCTCGCTTCCGGGCCGAGCCCTGTTCTGGGGCCGTTGGGTGCCTGTGCGCCAGCGCTCACACTGTGTCTCAAGGTCACTGGACAAGGAGACGACGCGGGCAGCGAGGCGGGGGATCGCTGAGGAAGCGGGCTTTTGCGCCGTGTTCCAGACGTGAAATTGCGACGTGGCAGACCCTCGGCCGTATGCACACACCCCCTTTCCCGTCTGGAACCCGCCCGCCGCCTCCGCGCGTGCGTCTTTTGCCGTTCCCGTCGTGCGTTTCCTGGGCCTCGCTTTGGCGCCCCAGTTGGGAGGAGAACAGGGGCCATTGGGTGCGGTGCATCGCCGAGTGGGACGAGCCACGGCAGACCAGACGGCAGTCCGGGCCCTTTCCCCGTCGTTAGAGATGGTCGGGGCGGTCCAGGTCGCATTGGCTGTGCCGGCGGCGTCTTGTCTGTCAACCGGGGGGTTTCCTGTCATCTCGTCTGTCTCTATTGGGCATGGCTGAGCCCGGTCCTCCCGCCCAGCCAGCAAACAATGGCCCCTCCCCCTCCCTCTCCTCCCCCTGAAAACGGGGCGGACGGGAGAGCTGCGCTTGCATGCATGTACCTCTCGTCATGTGACGTCCCGCTGCTGTGTGCGATGTGCGGGATGGCCCATGTCTGGAGCAAGCCAATCGCCAGACCCATGCCAAACAACAGAGACATGTTCCAGCACACAGCGGATTGAGCCTCAGTTGCACCAGCACCACACATCCGTCGGCGCCACCCTGATGCCCATTGCCGCGGTGTGGCCCATCTCCCGTAGAGAGGCTGGGCTCATGTTTGCATTGATTTTTTGCCTGCAGACCGTGGGTGCCGGCCGCCAGTGGTAGGCCACACTGCCTGCGCGCAGGGTTGCGTCCACCACCGGGCAAAATTTCGGCCTTGCGTGCCGCTGATCGTCGCAACCCGTCGTCCTTCGTGTGCAGAGTGGACTGTCGGTCGACGCACAGACCCAGAAGAACATGGGGTGAAGACACTTGATTTTGCGTGTTAGCGAGCCTCCAAGGTCAACGGCTCCCGCATGCTTTCCGACCGTCCTATCCCAACGATAGTACGCACCACCTGCGCCGCCTGATGCGCCTCCACTTTCTTTTGAACGAAGAAAGCCTCCCAATCGATGCATCACATCGGTCTGCTTTTCGAATCCTGTTGTGCTCCCTGTTGCCGCCGCAGGGTAGCGTCGACGGGGATCCGGCCGGCGAGGAGCACGGGCAATCAAGCAGCATCCATGGGTCGGCGCTGGATGACGAATGCCTTCCAAATAAAGCTCAAACTTGGAGCCGCAGTTGCGCTGCTACGCTCGAGGGGCATCGCGAGGGTGGGGCTGCGGTGTTGGCATCTCGGTAACTAAGTCGTCCATGTCGTGTGGAGAGTAGATGTGAGGAAGCGGATCAAGACGGCCACCTCTCACTGCTAGAATCTGCCGCGCCTTCCTCACATCTCGCTGCATCATGATGAGGGTGCGACTGCCATCACGGCAGGCCTTTCGAGAAAGGGATGGAGACAGACGTACCTGCCGCTGGCCCCAGCGCTCCTGCCCAAACTGTGGGAAGTGCTCTATAGTTTGTAGGAAGGCGCGACTTGAACCCCTACCTCCGGGTCTACCGCTCGGACAGCGACCCCAGCCGGGACAGCGCCGTAGTTCTTGATTGCCACTCTCCCTCCTCGACAGCCTTGTTCCTCCGTCTGTGAATTACGTGAATATCTTCACGTTGGTTGAAATCAGTGCACCATTATACCTGACTGGCCCACTTATCTCCTCTCTTTTCGTTCTCTTGGTTGTCAGGGACTTCGGCACCAACGGCATCGAAATCCTCCGCGGATTGTCACCAGCCGCGACCGCGAGAGAACAAGGTGTTAAATTGGCGACAGCCACCTGAGATGGCGTCCGAACTACCCGTACGGCTGACTGGAAGATGTCGCATTCGACTTGGAGAATCGCCCAGGCTGGCGGCATACGATGGGCACAGTACGTAACACTCACTGCTTGGACAGGCTAGGTTGCTGAACCACGCTTCATGTCACCAGCTGTAAGCGCCGCCGCCGCGCACGCCACTGAACACCCCAGGTGCCTCTCTGTTCACGACTTCTGTTCATTTGCGCTGCGGAGCAAACACCTTGGCCCGCATCAACTGTTTTTGGCGGCAGCATCATGAAGATAGCGATGCAGCCAGATTTTCTCGAACCTTGGCCCGTGTTGCCTTGACCAGCGTTGCCATATTTGGCGTCGACCGAACCTCTGCTCCGGCCTGGACTCCAGTTGGAAATTCTCGAATGGCTAAGTAATGGCATCCCGCAATTTCACACGGGAGCCCGCGAGCCGTTCCGTTAGCCTGAATTTTAGCGGCCCGACCCTGAGACGCGGGCTGTGGGATGAGACACTCTTCACCAGGCGTCGGGAACGGCGGTTTGAGCGACCTCAAATCTTTTTCAGAAACTGACAGTGATGGTGTCTCACGAAGTCTCGCAGGGCATCGGCGATCGCTCTCACACGGGCTGGCGCGGGGGTTCAAAACGACCCGAAGGACTGGATGACCGCCAATGACCAGCCTCACATAGTCGGGCAGAATTGAGCCTGGCTAAACACGTCGGGCATCATCCCGCGAGAGTCAGCATCTCTGCCCAAGGCGGTTGGTACCACTGCTCGAGCAGGACAGTCGGTTTCAAATCACTCATCCAGTGATCCCCGCTGCTGCGGGAAGGATCAGGGTTTATGGTGCGTCAGCACCATTTCCCTAGCCAGACCCCTCCCCAATGCTCGAGAGGGGATGAGCCAGCGCCGGCAAACAAAGTCTACAGGACCTTGACTGCAACTCGCAAGTTGGTCGGAGTTCAGCATCAGCCGAGTGCCAGACAGCCACGGAGCGCCTGTTGATTTCTGTTGAAGATGGGCTTCCGAGCCACGACGTAGTTGTTCCCAAGAGGCGAGGGAGCAGTACGGGACCTTGTTTGGGCCGAAATTCCCGGATTCAGCAAGCTGCTCTTTCATGATTGATTCCTGGTACTTGGGCGAGGGACCGCCTGCGGCCGGGGCATGCGACACCAGGATCGCAACAAGCGGTATGCAACTTCCTGCAGAAAGTGATGCTGGGATGATGGCGCTTGCGCTGGGTAGTGTCCCACAAAACTGCTGCACGAGACAGGTGACTGACCTGCTGCAGGCGATGCCCGTTTGCGGGCTGGCGACCAACCCAGGATGATGCTGCTCACCCAAGCGGGAAGCAAACGACGGGTCGCAGGAATGACTGGTTGGTGGTGCTTGACATTATTACATGGTTGTCCACGGCCTGTCTATGCGCCGTGCCCTCCAGCATGACTGCAAGCGATAGGGTCTGGCCAGGCGGTGCATCACACGCGAAGGAGCCTGACGGGAGCCAGCAGGGAAGTGCCGCGGGGGATGGGGCCGTAGTCATGCAGGACGGACAAGGCGTGGCACGACGAGCGGGCGGGTGGGCGGGTGGGCGGGCGAGCATGCTGACTTGTGCAGAGAGCAGCACGCCGTGTCGGCCAGCACGACCGCCACGAGTGCGCATTGGCAGCACCTCAAAACTCCCTGGTGCGCATGGTGACGAGAAGCTGCTCCCAAGAGTGACGGCCCTGTCGGACCCGGTCTCTCCGTCCCTTCACGCAAAGTCTCGGTCACTGCGACCGAGGCGGTGGATGAGTTGTCGTATCGTCCATTCCCACGCAGGGCCGACTGTCTCTGGTTGCGTTGATCCGCCCCCGCCGTCGGCGGTGGCACGAACCTGGGTGAGCTGGAACACCAGAGGACGAAGGCTGCTTGCATTGATGATTGGCGGCGGCTAGTCGCCGGCGCTAAGGCCGAGCTCGCGGCGGCCAACTTTCGGTGCGTTCCCAGAGAGTCGGGAGCCACTAGGCTCGCTCCACCATATGGTTCGCGACGCTACGAGTTCAATCCCATCCAACCGGTGACCAGTGGGAGCGCGCGACGGCCATTCCAAGAGGGATCCAAGAGGGATCCAAGCCGGCCGCGGGCTCCACACGCCTTGGCAACGCGGTTTCCCCTCTCGCGTGCCCACTGCAATGGCGTCAATGTCCCACGCCGCGTCCTCGCCATGCCGGGCGGGATCACGTTGAGCCCACGTTGCCACGAGGATGGCGCGATTTTCAAGAGCTAGGGCCGTTGGTCGGGTGGACAGTTCACCACGACAGGCCGTCAGCACAGGCTCGTCAGCCACCACCAGTTGAACCACCGTGATTGGCACGGTCAGCTCCTCGCCAGGCCCGCAGGTTCAGGATGATGCACATGGACGAATCGAGCGAGAGCTGCGGCTCTGGTACAGAGCGCCGGCTGCGCTCTGGGAGATATCAAGGGGAACTCGCCATTGGACCCTTGGACATCCCTCGGGTTCGCTGTAGCCCGGTCCGCCATTGCATGTCGGACAACCATCCACGACCCAACACTCGCCAGCATGGAGAACAACGCGTCGCGGTGCAATCGTCGAACAAGTTTCGTCCATCACGGGTGGATTACCTGGTCACCGAGCTGGCGACCTTGACAAGTGAGGGGCGGTGAGGAGGCAGATGCTGGTCGCTGGAGCGGCGGCGGCCTCGCAGATTGCCGTCAACCACACGGTTTTCCGGTTGATGGCGCTGGCATGCGACAACCTTCTACCGCGAATCCCGCTCTCCATGTAGGGGCCCCTGCGCAAGATCTGGCAATTTTGCCGTTCAACGATTGCAACCAAACAAGACCGCGCTCGCAGCCCGGATATTTGCGCGCATCACAGCGACTATCAGCGGTTTTGTCATGTCATTGGACTCTGGGAGCGTGCAACCACCAACAGACCTGGGCCGTCGACAGGGCGGGCCACCGCGGGCTGAACCGCGTTGCATAAACAACCGGGGCCTGTGAACCAGGCTAGCGCAGACCAGTTCGGTCGTGCTGACTATCATGGCTAAACGGCTCAACCGAGGGTTGGAGGCAGCGCAGGTGCCAGGTAACGAACTGACGCCGTGGTTCCCTGCGGGCCGTTGCTCACGGCATCCCTTCTCTGCTTGCTGCGTCACCATTCTTGACTTCCAGATTAAATGTCAAGGGGCACCGGAGGAGCACTAAAGAGTCATGAGGCGTTGGCTGCGCACAAGACGACCTGCTGTTTTGCCACGCCCCGTGTCAAGATGCGAAGGCACCTCGGCCCTGCACGTCCTGATGCGCGACGATGGGCCCAGCACTCTGCAGTGGAACATGGGACCTGTGACGCTGTATTCCGAACCAGGTAGCGCAATATGCGCTCCGCAGAGGCCGCCTTGCAGGCGGCCATGGGACGGCACGGGAGAAAGGCGACCGACAGTGGCTGCGAAGCCATCGCCTTGACTCTTTGCTCCATGTCAACACCCCGCCGGTTGCAGCCACCACAAACTCCAAGCACTGCAGCGGGAACATAGTTCCATTCCAGGGTCAGCGCGGGCCGGGCTGAGAAGCGAGAATGTTTGTTACCACCCAGCCGTGGCACTAGAATCGACAAGACCCCACACATTGGCGACCCTGGCAAGCCTGGCTCCGAGCATGCCTGACCTGTCAGATCCTGGCAAGCCATGAGCCAGTGACAACCGATCGTCACAAACTGGGCCGTGGAGACATGTGCCTGCCAGAGCTTTCGCAGCCCACTAACCCCAAGAGAGACCAACTGGTCCGAATGTCACAGACCGGGGCGCTGCGAACGCAGCACCTTTGGACAATACGCTGTCTGCACGTCCTGAGCCAGACTGTGTGACGATAGATGAATTACTTGCCGCTGACTGACGAAGCGATGTCTCTCTGAAGCGACATATGCTCTGCTCGTCATCTATGAGGCGCTCTCGACCGGCCCGTGGGCGCTGGGGCCTGCCATCCTCCGGGTGGTGGGAATGAACGTATGGCCTTGTTGCCTCGATTGGCGCCGCGAAAAAATGACGACAGGGGACGTACGCACCGTCGAACCGCGGCGGGAGGTGCGTTGCACTGCATGAGCAAGACTGGAGAGCACAGCATTTGAATGCAAACGAAATGAAGTCCGCATCATCCTCAGGGTCTCACAAGGCGCGTGCCATGGCGGCCGAGCCTGCGCCAGGGGCGTCTGTCGCCAGGCAAGTGGCCCCCGGTTCGCCCCGATGTCTGCCAGCCAGTTGGGACGCGATCGACACAAGCGGGCTCTGCCAACAAGGTCCGGACTGTGTCGAAGGCACATCGCTGAAGAAGAGCGACAGTCTGTCAGGGCTTTGTCGATGGCCTCACGGGCCGCTGGTGAATCTACCAGGCCCATTCCCCCTCGCCGACCCGGCGTCGGGTCAAGAGAAGGCCCGACTGGAGCCGTTCTGACGATGACAGTGAGTATTATGGCAGATACCAACGCAGTGCATCATCAAGCGCAAACGGACTCGGTGGTGGGATCCCTGCAGCTGTCCTCTGCTGCCACTCTCGGAAGCTTCATTGTGGCGGCGGTGGAGGCCCCTGGAGGGCGGACGCGGAGGCGGCGATACCCGCCCGGCCTCCCGTCCTGTCCCGCACCAACCCTCGTGGCAGGATCCTCAGGGTGGACAGTGAGCTGCGGACGGGGCTACAGCAAGCTGCGGCGCCAACGGGGATCCACGCCTGAACGGGAGTGCAGAACTTTGAAGATGCCAAGCTGACGCCGCCTACACAGCCCTCACAGACCCAGATCTGCCTGTCAATGCCATCTCTCAGGGCCCCGCGGGTAGGCAACGAGAAATGCCCGACCTGTCAGGTGTCATGTCCAATTGCCACAAAGCCCTCCAACGGTCACGACTCGCATTGAATTCGTTGCTCGAGTGTGGGAGCTGCTTGGCGTTCCCGTGTCTCCATAATGTCACTTGACATTCTCCAATTTCTTCTTGCGTCATCCAGTTATCGACCTCAAACGCGACAGCAGCTCAACAGCCACGGCCTCAAGCTGGCAGCGAGGCGCGGGCTGGTCCAGGGCTGCTGAAGTTAGAGGGGTCCCGCCAATTTCAGTCCCCGGAACGGCATGCGACAGAAAATGCTGCCGTTCAACATGGGCCAACCGATCTTGTACGCCTTGCATGGCGGGCCGAAACGGCGGCATAGCTCACACGCCCAGGAACCCTCGGGCCATCCGGCCGACGCATCGTTTGGCGAGCCGCGATCATCAAGCGGAGCCATTGCTAGCATCTCCCCTGGTCCTGCTGTATGGCTGGCTCAACGGGCGACTTATTGTGAGCCGCTGGAGATGCGCTGCTAATATGGACAGCGAAAGCGGGAGGGCGCGGCTCCACGGAACAATTTCAGTCCAGCGGCGTCTTACCAACTCCGCGTGTGAGAGGACCAGACATACGGCTTGAGGAAATCGTCCAGAGGTTCGATGGCAGCAATGTGCCGTTTGCACTGCGAGCCGGGGGCCCCATGCTCGGTGGAGAAAATGGGCATCGCACATCCGCACCGCACTGGCCTCGCAGTTGCTCGCACCGTCGGTCTTGGAGCAAGCCGTGTTTGGCATCGTGATGGGCTGCGATGGCGCTGGGCATGCCGGGTCCATCCCTCACCGCCACCAGTCAGATGAGATGGGGGACAGCGCGGTAGCGCCACGGCATTTGAAGAAGCGGAAACGAGGTGGGCGACAAGCGTCGACAGGAAATCGGTCTACCGTGCGTTCTGTGCCCAACCCAACATCGACGTCCGTGGCTTGCTCGGTTTGGCTGGTGGTGTGGTGGCCCCGGCCGCGCTCAACCACCTGCAGGACACGCTTTCCACCAGGCCACCAGCGACCACCCTCTCGTCCTCGGCAGCACCCCTGCAGCAACAGCCGACCTACCAGAGGGCCGTTGCACCAAAGTCGAAGGGAAGCAACTAACGAGTAGCGGGGAGGACAAGGAGACAGGGGGGAGAGGGAAGCGGGGTCCATGGCATGGCAATGGCATTGAGCGGACAGCAAGCCAGGCAAGCCAGCCAGGTCCGACAGGCCAGGACCCAGCAGGAGGCACACAGCTCGTGCATGCTGCGGCCGCCTCTGCAACCCAACCCGTCCTCGCGTCCTCGGGAGCATGCGCGCCGTCTCGGGACCCCAGACGGGCCTTCTGAATCGTGTATTTATTAGCGGGAAGGGCCCGCTCCTTGCGGTGCGCCCCTTGGAGCAAAGTCAGACGCCATTGACGGGACGCTCTGACACGACCAGGAGGCCGCACGACGACGCAGGCCGGCACGAGTCGCGACAACGATCTACGAAGAGTCTTTGCGTCGCCTTGCTCTTGGTCGGGGGACAGTCGCCGCAAGGCAACCAAGGCCCCCCGTCCGGTATCAAATCCCAACCATCACGCGCCGGACTTCCGATCCGAGACGGCCCCAGGCCCCAACAGTGGTGAGTGATGGCGTCACTTTTCCTTTTGTCATGGGCTCTGGGCAAGCTGGTGTCTCGTGCGCCCAGTCATCTTGCCACGGCCGTTCCCCGTCGTGTCGCCCTCACGCAACGTTGTCGTCCGCCACGCTTGACCCTGGCTTCCAACTTGGCTTGTCCTACTTGCGCGCTGTCGATGGTCAATGCCCCAGTAGCCGGAACCGTACGGATGCACAAGAGCATTGGTTGCAAAGAATTTCTCCAACATGACATCATGCTCGGGGTTTGCTGTTGATCACGTTCCTTGCCCTCGGCTTCCGTGCAGTGCAGTAGGTACCTGTAGGCATGCGAAGTCATAGTGTCTTGACTCCCACCTCGAAGGCTCAGGGCTCAGGCTGCGGCTGGAGGAGCATCTGCTCCCCCCGCCACGCGCCGCCCTGCACCCGCTCGGAAGCGAGAAGCACGAACGCACCTCGTTTCCCCTCCTTTCCCTGCCGATTCTGGGCACGTCCCCATTTTCTCTGCATACACCCCCCCCCCTCCTGTCTCTGGCATTCCAAACAGGGTCTCTCCTGTGCCAGAGCCAGTGCTCACACTGGGCGAAAGGAGCGCACCGCAGCGCAGCACACGCCCTCGTGCACTCGACAGAGTCGACACGCTTTGTCTGCCTGTCGAGGAAAACCATCCTGGCCCGGCCCAGTGATGCTCTGACTGGTGAGTGCCATGACCCCCTGCTCGGGACCACGGTTCGTCGCCAGGCTCCTTGTCGCGCGGCCCACCGCCTTGAGGCCCACGGCACACCCGTCGCGGCGTTCACAAGGAACGGGGCAACATGGAGCGGGCTGTTGGTTACGGAGCGTGAGAGCCCAAGGCATGCGCTTTGTGGACGCGAATGGAGTCGACGTGCCGGGCACGGCAGTGATGAGTTTGAGATGTGTTCCCGTTCCCCAAACAGCTGCCCGCGCAGGTCAGCCATACCCGCCTCGGAGCCTTCCTCCACGTCACCCCACGGCCCTGTCCCTGGGTGTTCCCTCCTGGCCCGACGACAGAACCAGGGCTCAGGCAAGTCAGGCTTGCCCGGCGCTTGTTGACTGGCTAGAGGTGCGCACCCGTCCTGCCGGGTCGCGCCAGAGACTAGTGTGCAGCTGCGCTCAGCCATCACAGACCCCGACCCCGCCTCTCTCACACCCACCCCGTCCGTCAGACGAGCTCCTGTGGGCGTCGCAACTCTTCTCGTCCGGCCCCGCGAGACGCACGGGGACATTGTTTGTTGCTTGCATCTTCGTTGCCGTCGGGATTGCTCCCGCCCCGTGTTGTGCATGGTTGTTACTAAAGATATCTCGCAGTCCAGCTCCGCGCCAAAACTCTGACCTTGAGTTCTTGTCGCTTCAAGAACCCCTGTGTCGTCGTTCGTTGCTTCGAAGCCAAGCTCGAAGCTCCACATACAGACACACGTTCTCACACACTTTCACACAGCGAGAGGGTGAGAGTGAGAGACTGAGAAGAAGAAGCAGACCTTAGTATGTTGAGTGCTATTTCGTTCCTGTCATCCCCCTGCGTGCCGCTGTCTACGTTCGGCAACGAGAGCAGTCCCGATGCGTGATTAGACCGCCGGCCCTGGCCAGCGGGCGAGGTGCCGAAAGGCCAAGCGGCGAACACCACCATCCGTGGTACGGTGGAGACGGACGGCTGTTGGTCGTGCAGGAAATGGCCAGCTGTTGAGGATTCGGAAGGCAGGCAGGCGGCGGCGGCGGCGGCTGCATGCAGCGGTCTCGCCTGTGCGGCGTGTGTTGTTGGCCACATGACCAACATGCACGACGGCGGCCCGTTGTCCGGTTGTGCGTCGTGTGTCAGGCAAGGTGGAAATGGATCGACTGCCATGCCAACAAGGACCGACTCGTATCGGCATTCTACGAGACAGGGATCTGATGGACCTAACCTGTGTTACAGGTGCCAGAAGATTATAACTACCTACAACACAAGGTAATAATAAGGCACGCACCGCACGGGGTAGCGTGGACGTGCGTCGCCCCCTTCCTCCAACGCCGGCCCTGAGGACGGAAGCGGGCAGAAGAAGCTGCCACGACAAGGGACGAGCCCGCCGGAAGCCGCACTGCGGCAGGCCGCATCAGGCAGTCGACTGAATCTGGGGCGCCAGGCCAGGCCTTGGCTTTGGACGTGCGGCTCTACTCGGCGTCATTGCACAAGGTGGGTAGGAAGAAGCATCGTCACGGTGCCTCGCATCGCATCACACCGCACCGCACCGCACCGCACCGCATCACAACGCATCGCCGTGTGCCGCGACACGACGACACGGCCACACGGCGCGCGAGACGGGACCGCGCAGGATCGCGGCCGGCGGCGGAGCACACGACGTACCCGTACAGCAGCAGCGCATCTGCGAGGAGGCCGGACGAGACAATCGACGGTGGTGCCGCTGCGCACGCTGCCCTGCCTCGCCTTTGCACCTCGGTTTGCAGGCTGGGCCCAGTCCTGCCTGTGGCACCGTGGTTACGGAAGACGGTACCCCGAACTTACAGGGCTGTTTCGCAGGCCAGGCTCGTTTCCACACGGCGAGGTACCTGAGGTAGGTACCGTACGACGGTAGGTACCTTCCAGGTTACTGCTCTGCTCACCTCGGAAGCAGACAGGCGAGTTGGCGAGGTACGGAGTACCTGGGTACGCGTACCTGCGGTACGGCACTGCGGAGCGCCAGGCCTTACACTGCAAAGCCGCCCCTCCCCCCAGCTCAAGGCAGCTTAGCGCGTGCTGGCAGCTGGGTCGGCACGCACTGGGAACGGCACGACGCCGGGCTATCCGCCCGCCGCCTCGACCCTACGTTAGGTACATTCCATCCCGCCCGCCCGTCCGCCCGCCGGGGCTCCCATGCCCTGTCCTGCCCTTCCCTTGGCCTGGCTTTGTCCGCACAAGCCGCCCCCCTGCCGCCCACCCCCGCCGGAACGGCCTCATCGTTGGCGGCCACCCAAGCGCACCACCCTCGGCGCACCTGACCACGGACCGCGACCACGGGCAGTCGCGAGCCACGGGCCTACGAGTACTTGCCCGTCCTAGGGGCCTGGCCTGCCTGGCAGGTACCCAAGGCAAGCAAGAGGCTGAGTCTCCCACTGAACCTTGTTGGGAGACCCCTCCAGCCCTCCCGTCCTCGCATCCCTTTGCGACCTGCGCAGGTTGTGTCTTGCTGTGCTGCACTGCGCTCCGCTGTACGGACTACCGCACAGAGGCGCAACGGGCTCGCAGTCGCCATTCCAACGTTCGGGCGTCTGCAAGGTACATAAAGGTGTCTGCGGCTTGCTCACGTCGCTTACCTCAGTTGTCAAGGTAAGGTAGGTACCTCAGGTACCCGTACCTTGCCTGTTTGGCCGGCTGGCCTGCGTCAGTTGCCCGACCTCTCCCTCCCCTCAGTGCCCCCGAGATCCCCGGATCAGCAAGAGCGACCGCCCACGGCTGACGGATCGAGCAGGGCAGCCAGCGCCTTTGCGGGCGACGTCCATTGTACGAGCACTCGTACTCATACTTTAACGTCCAACGCCACCGCCTAGCCTCCCCCGCCGCCTTACACGCTGTTGCGCAGGACCAGGCGTTTGGTCCCGTTTAGAGTCGAACGGCGCCGCTACCTTGCCGGGTGTTACTTCGTACGAAATCACGAGTCGTCGGTGGCCTCGGCAGGGTGAGAAACACGCCCGGCGCTCACCGGGAGAGGTATCTGTACCAGGCGGGGCTCAGGTGCCTCTGCGAGGCGCAGGTACTCTTACTCGTGCGCACCTTCCGTCTGGGCACCCGCTGTGTCGCTGTTCCCTCCCCCGCCGGCAGGACGTCACCTTCAGGTAAGGTAAGGTAGCCTTGGCCGCGGGCTTCCACTGCCTTGGGGCGACAAGGTCGCGCTGGGCACACCCCTGACAGAACGACAGAAGGGCCCCCCTCCCCTTCCCCCCCGGGCGCTATCGCAGCCCGCCAGGGAAAAAGTGGCCACCACCCGCCCGCCTGGGCAGCACCACACCCACACACGCACTCACACACTCACACACCCGGACACACCTGGGCAGCTCACACACACACACACACTCTCTCTCTCTCTCTCTCTCTCGCTGCACACACACTCGTCTGCACTGGGCACTGTGGAGCGCCCCCAGCCAGGCCAGGCCAGCCCGCCCAGGCAAGGTCGCTCGCAGCCCAGCCCAGCCCAGCCCACTCGCCTGCCCGCCCGCCCGCCCGCCCGCCAGCCAGCGCCAGCCAGCCAGGGAACGAAAAGTACACTTGACTGGCGCACCCCCCCTGGCCCTGCGGGTACATTATTTGTACCCTCTCTGTTCCTTGCACCACACGCCTCTTGCCCAACTCAACTCAACTCACTCAACTCCTTCCTTTCCTCGTCCACGCATCTCCTCCTCCCCCCCTCACCCTCCTCCTCCACCACCACCACCACCACCCAAAAAATCAGACGTGACGTGGGCAACGACTCGGCTCGGCCCTTTGGCGGACAGCAACATCCGCCCCTCTGGACGCATCGCGCATCGCGGACCTCTCTTGCCGCGCCAGGCCTTGCCGTCATCCTCTCCCGTCGCCCGCACTCCGTCCTGATCCTCCCCTCGCCCGTCGTCCGCGACCTCGACCGCCGCCGACTTCCCGCGTTCGCCCGTTGCCACGCGACTGCCGCCCACGCCGCCGACCAGGGAAGCACCGCGCATGCCCTTCTGACGACGACAAGACGCATCCTGCCTCTTGGTTTAATTCCTCCGACCTGCCTTGTTCGCGCCGCCGACGTCCGCACCCATCGCAGCCCTTCGCGCCGAGGCCGCCGCCTTCCGCGCCCGCTGTCCCCAGCTCGCCTACTCCCGCCCGCAGCGCGCCCACCGCCGTTCCAGTACCGTTTGGCATTGACAGCAACAACGCTTGATCGGAGATTCGCTCCCCCTGGCCGCCCGGCTAGAGGTCCCTCGCGCAACTCCATCCGGACGGGCAGAGCATGGCAGAAGACCGCCTACGCCAAGACCGTCCTCAGCAGAACCATCCCGACGACAAGCACCAACCTTCGGCCCGCTTTGCTCACGGCCCGCCGCCTTCCACGGACGACCACCAGCAAGGCCGGCGCTCCGTCGAGGGCCCGCGACCCGCCATGGCTACGACCGTAACGCTTCCTTCCATCCACGAGGCTCGCGGCGCGCCGGGTTACGGTCCTCAGGGACCGCCGCCTCCGCCGCCGCCGGGTGCCCGCCCCTACTCTCATGACCCCCGTTATGCCTCGCCAAACGCTGTCAACGGCTACCCGCCGCCGTCGGCGGGCCAGCAGCCACCTCCCTCGACCTACCTACCGCCGCTGCAGACGAGCCCTGCCGACCCGCGCTCCCCTGCCTACCCGCCAGACCAACGGGGCGGGTACTATGATGACCGACGGCCTCCGCCGGGCCAGTATGCCGACCCGCACCAGGCGCAGCAGTACGCGGCAGAGGGCTACTATTATCGTGGCCCCCCGGGAGTCGTCCCCCCTAACGGCTATCCTCGACCGCCGCAAGGACCGTACCAGGAGTATGCGCCTCAGCCAGGCGGCGCGCCGGGCATGGCGCAAGCGGCTCCGCGACAGCGCACATCGATTGCCTGCCGGTACTGCCGCAAGAGAAAGGTTGGTTGACGCCCGGGCACGCCTCGTCGCGGGCCATGTGAAATCAGCGGGGCAGTGCGGCTGACTTAGATCCTTTAGATCCGTTGCAGCGGCTACCAGAACACGCCTGGGGGCAAGTGTCAAAACTGTGCCCGCATGAACCAGGAGTGTATCTTCCAGCCCGTGTCGTCCTCGAGCTCGACGGCCTTCATCCCCGTCTCTGCGGTTCCCGGCGGCGTCCCCCCCGGAACTCAACTCTTCGGCGCGTACGGCCAGCCGTTGGCGCCCAGCGCGGTGCCCGTCGGGCATCCCTACCCGCCTCCCCATCACGGGGGCCCTCCGCCCGGACCGGCGCCTCCCAACTACTATTCGCAGCACCCCGGCCCGCCACCTCACCCCTCGCAGCCCACGCAGTCGCCCACCGAGTCCTTCTCGTCGTACGGCGACGAAGCGCAGGTAGCCGGCAGGCGCCGGCGTCGGACGCCCGAGGAACGTGAAGAGGGCTACAGGCTGCCGCCCCCACGGGGCGGTGCTGCAGACGAAGAAGCGCGCCGCCGATCTCCTGCTGAGTTCTCCAACAACAGCAGCCCGGGCAATCTCGCGCACCTGCCGTACCAAGGCGCCAGGCAAAGCCCTCGCAACGCGGCCGCCATGCCGCAGACGACAGGACAAGGTGGCCGCTCCCCCGCGGGGGCCAACGGATCCAGTGGCGCGTCAACTCCTGCACGACAGCAACAGGCGCCTTCGAACCAGTCGCAGAATACCTCGTCGGTCATGAGCCTGAGCAACCTGGTGGACAAGAGCGACATCGACCGAGGTATGATTGACAGGCTCAACAGGCCCCGAGATTCAAAAGGAGCGAACGGATCTCGCTAGATGCTCGCGGGCCACATGGCCTTGCTCGATTGCCCGTCGACAAGGGGTCCACCACTCCCTGGTTCGTGTTCCCCGGAACGACCAGACCGAAGAAAAAAAAAGCCAAAAAACCAGCAAAACACGAAAGAAGTCGACTCTGCCGGACAGTTGGTCACTTTTAAGCTACGCACGCACGTTTCTTGTGGTACATCGGAAGACCCTCAACACGATTCTAGCTTCTCGTTGACGAGACGGCTCGGCATCAGAACCACGGCGAGCAGAACCTCGGGAGGTCTTTTGGGCGATACAGGACGGCGATACCAAAGTTTAGAACAACCATTCCGTTTGGCAACAAACACCCTTGCTTTTGGACGCACGTCGTTTTGCTTTTACAGTCGTCCCCGATCGCTGTCTGCCCCAGCTCCGATGCCCGATTCTACCTACACCTCGATCCCCCCCCTCCCCCCCCCCCCCCCCCCCCCCTCTTCTGTTTCTACCAGGACCCGGAGACGCTCCAAAGCAAGCTCATCACCCAACGGCCCGGCAATGCCTGATGGGCTGCCGATGGAGGGGTTCCTTTCTGCGCTAGTTGTAATGGCACGATCAATGTTTATGTCTCTTTTTATATTCATGTCATCAGAAAAGACGGATCTGCCTCACGGCACCAAACGTTTTGATTTTCTTGTTCATTTCCTTCGGACGCTTTACTCTCGTTTTTCTTGGTATCGCCGCGAGGGCGGCCGGGTCAAGGGTGGTACGCATTTGGGGCGCAATGGGCGGAGAGACAGTTGGTGGCAGCTGTCCACCTTGGCTACCATGGGCACTCTCTCCCTCTCTCCCTCCCGCTCTCTTCCCCCCGCCAGGGGTGAGGCCAGGGTGCCTGTCAGCGCGGTGCCTGGTCTGGCCACGCCGCTTCGGCCGGCAATGTACATGGTTCACGTGGTCGCGGAGGATGGGATAGTGCCGAGTGAATGGAGTGTTAGCAAATACAAGCTGCTGTTTGGCAGCTTTTGCCTCAGGCCGTCGTGCCACGAGCCACGAGCCACTTGTCCGTGTCTTTTTTTGGCCTATTCACGCGGCCATTGTCCCCTCTTGACGCCGTATTCGCCTGGCGCGATGCCTACTGACGCCGTCATTGTCCCCGTGTGGTTCGAGCCCTCTGGCGGGGCAGCTCAGGGGCTCACCCACCTGGCCGCCCCGCCTTGGGTCGATTTTCGAAGCAATGAAGCGCGCTCTGGATGATTCCCGAGCGTCCGTGGGCACCAGCGGCGTTGGGGACCAACCAACACTCCGAGTCGTGGTCAGAGCGGGCGCCCGTGACCACGGGGGAGCCCATCCGGGGGAGCGAGAGTCCATGCGGGAAAGGCGGCGCGACGGCGGCTTTCGGTGCGAAACGACGGGGTGGGTTCCCATTTTTCGCGGCACGCACCACCGCCGGCGGTGGGGGGGAGAAGGGGAAAGGGGGAGACGAGAGGAGGGGCACGCACGCACGCGACGAGGAGACGACGACTGCTCGTAGTCGATGGACGGCGGACGGAAGCCTGGATGGATGACTCGCCCTCGACTGGCGGCGGGCGGGCGGGCGGGCGGCGGCGGCGTCGGTCTGAGCTGAGCCACACTTGGCGACACGGGGGGCGCGGGCGTCGTGTGGCGACGTCCCAGCACTGACGACGTCTAGAACGCCAGTCGGTTTCTGTCGAATACTCATCATCAGGGGGGGCGGCGCGCGCGACTTTCGGTTTCTTCTTTTTTCTATTCTGCGCCGCAATCGGCAGGACGGAACACCGTGCAGACGACACGCGCCGATGAAGGTTGGAGACCCCCCGGACGTTCGCCGCGCGAGGGGGGCGTTGGCGTTTTTCACCCTCTCTTTCTCACCGCAGAAAGGGGGCTTGCGAGCAAGTTGTCAGCGCGAACGACAGGGGTGGCGGCACACGTCAAGCTGCGTTGATATGAGGGCCAGGCGGGATGCTACGAACCCAGCGCCGTGGAATCGGCGTAGCTAGCTAGGGGCCGGGGGGGAACGCACTCGCCCACTCGCAAGGGGAACAACACTGCGAGTACAGCGCGATGCATCCAGAATTAGGGGACCAGGACAAGCGTGGGCCCGACCTTCCCCCCAACCAGCGCGTGTCGGTCTGGAGCGCCGGGGGAGGGAGGGACCTCCTGGTGGGTAATACTTTTTGGAATAGGGAACCAGACGCCTTGATGGGCGAGCCGGGGGCTTGGGGAGACAGCAGATGCTGCTGCTGCCCTACGAGGCCAATCACACTGACAGGATGGCAGTTGGACAGGGAAGAGGTCCCCTACGAAAGGGCGGAGCCGTGTCCGGGGCCCAGGATGGTGGGTTCTTGATCAGTCCCCCCCTACTTGTCGTGTGGTGTCCGCTCGGGACTGCTCCGTGGCAGCTGGCCGCTGGGCAGGCTGCGCGGCGGCCGACTGCCCGTTTCGCAGATGGGCGTGCGGCAGCCGCGGCAGCAGCAAGGCCAGAGGACACGATTTTGGGAGAGACGAACGCGGCGGCCGGAACACCTTGGGACCCTGGGGCGGACGACGGGGAGGGGGAGTGCAAAGGGGAACGGGGAGGGGGCCGCGGCGCACTACTTGGTACGCCGCCCGCCATCGTACCTACGAAGCGGCGACGTTTCGCGACGGGCCTTGGGGGAGCCTTACCTTTGGCTCGGGGGCGCCGGGCTCGCTCCCTCCCGGGTCTCCTCCCGTGGGAACGGCGGATGGGTTAACCCGCGAGGGAGAACCCACTTGGCGGCGGCGGCGGCGGCGGCAGCGCGCGTGTACTCGTACGCTGGCAGGAGCCGGGGATGGGAGAGCCAGGGAACGACACGCGAGCAGCTGGGCCGGGGGGGGGGCCAAGAAGGGGGCCACATCCGTCCGGGGGCGAAACGACTGGGTTTTGCGTTTTGCGTTTTGCCTTTGTTTGGCTCTGTCACGTTAGCGGGGGCAGAGGGGGGCTGAACTGACTGACTGACTGACTGACTGACTGATGTGAGGACACGCGGGTGCTGGGTGCTCCGGAGACAGAGAAGCGTTGACAGCGGGAGGGATGGATGGGGAATCGCCGATAGTTTCGATAGCGGTTTTGAACTGAATACGCGCTGCCCAGCCCAGGCCGAGGGGACGGCGGGTGGCTGCTACGTACTGAACTACGAGTACAACGTGTGCTCCTTGTGCGGCTCCGAGACGGTGGCAGACTCGGCGGGCTTCAGGAGGGCAAAGGGGGGGGGAGGGGCGGCTTTCTCTGCCTCTAACGAGCATCTCTCCGCCCTTTTTTCAGCCCGCGGCGCACGGCAGTACAGCAGTTACAGTTACAGTACAGTACAGTACTGTACAGTACCGTACGTGCCGTTGTGGTTCGCGGGCGGGTGGGAGCTGGAGGTGGCCGCGTGGTGAACGTTGGAGGCGGCAAGGTTTTGCGGCTTGAGGGAGGCGGCGGGCGGACGGACGGACGGGCTCGCTCTGGCTGGCTTTTGGGAAGTGGGCGCAAAAAAAAGGAGGGGAGGGAAGGGGGGGTCTCTCGAAAGTGTGTGTGTGTTGTGTGTTGCCTGTGTGGTGGGAGGCGTGGTTCAGCTGACCCTGGGTGTGCGCATGCGGTTGACTTGACTGCTCTCGAGCCATCTCTCTAGACAGTCTACCGCTGTCGTGTCTTTTCACTACTGTACTTACCAGATTGCGGGCCTATACTACGGTACGGGAGCCTGGCGGGCTCGGGCACGAGAATCAAAGCATGTCCCCGAGATGTGAGGCCCCTTGGCCCCATCCGTGACGTAGGTATTTGCCTTGTCTTCGCTCCTCCCGCGTTGCGCTTCCTATTGTTGGTGTTTAGGAGGACCACATGAGCAGGGACCAAGCGGGTAACGTTCGAAGCGAGGAGGATTTGCGAGAGAGAAACGACGGCCCCCGGGAGGAGCAGCCAGGCAGCCAGCCTTGGGGGGGGGGGGGGGGGGGGGGACGCAGGAACGCGGGGGAGGGGAGGGAGTGAAAGGGTGGTCAGTGAGTAGGTACGAGGTAAGGAGCGTGGCGGGGGGAGAGGGATGAGGACGAGGTTGATTGAAGTTGATGGAAACGCAGCAGCCCCAAGCCCAGATCTGGCACGCAACGGCTTTGTGTCTCGGCGGTCTCAGTCCTGTCCAACATCGTCTTCCTCCCGCGACGCCTCGATGCTCCTTAACGGCAAAAAAAAAAAAAAAACCAAAGGAGGGGCAGGAACACGCAAGGCAGAAGTGAGACATTCCCATCGCCCACAGTGGTGGTTGCCGAGGGCGTGGAGATGGGGGGGCGGCCGCATTTCAGGCCGCGCTCCGATAGAAACAGGGCGAGGAGGGTGCGCCGAACGCGGGGGATTTGCGTCGTTCCTGCAGCGTGCATAAGCGTCCGGAGGGGACGGTACGGGGACGAAGAAGTGGTGGGTGGGAAGGGCAACGTCAACGTCAACGACGACGACCGACGACCGACGACGACTCGGCCATGTGTGCCGAGTGTGTGACTGTGTGAGTGTGATTGTGAGTGAGTGCGAGAGAGAGAGAGAGAGAGAGAGAGAGAGAGTGTGTGTGTGTGTGTGTGTGTGTGTGGACAGCGTCATGTCTGACACGTTGTCGAGTCGCAAGGCCGAGCGAGGGGGTCACATGGCGTCCGCGGGGTGGTTGTTTTACTGATACGAGCGAGTCGCCACGTATGAATCTCTTTGTTTTCACGAGATGCGCCGAAAGCTGCTGCGTCGTGGCTATCAAGTCAGCCAGCGGCAGTCGGAATATCTATCACCCCTTCAAGAAATGCGAAAGAGGCCGACTATCTAGGCCTAAGCGGTTATCAGGGCCGTCTTATGCAGGCATGCAATGGCTACTGTTTGTCAGTGACGGCGGCGACGACGACGACGACGACGACGACGACGACGAGGTTCACCTATCGACGGCCTTGCGATAGACCGCGTGGGCAGGTGAACCAAGGAGCCATCCATCCTCACCGTCGCATCCCGGAAGGGGGCAGCCCGGGGGTCTTGCAAAAACGCGGAAGAGTCGACAAGGAACTGACACACACACACGCACACGCCGATGATGGCAAGGAAAAGATGGGGGGGCCTCGTGGCCACGAGACCACGGATAGAAGCTAGGTGAACTGGGGACTACAGCGATTCCAGGATCTGTGGGGTTGCCAAAGGGCATCGCTGATAGGAAAGGAGAGCAAATAAGACAAGCGGGAAATTATGTGTGTCTGTTGTCCATGTACGTCCGTAGGCTCTGCGCTCTCGTGCCGTCGATCTGGCAGTGGTGGAATGACCTACGGTACTCTGCGGAGGGATGGATATTGGTGTCCGAATCGCAGAAACAACGGCGAAAACGAAACAGGCGAGACCGAGACCGAAAAAAAAAGAGTGGTCGCGTCCGGTCCCTCCCGCAGGCCCTGCCCCTGTGCTGAGCTGAGAAATCAATGGAACGTGTCTCACCCGACTGCGTGGACTCGGTGCGAAGGGCCAGGCGCCTGGCACACACACACCACCCTCCCTGCCTCTCCTTTCTACGCACAATCCTCAGTCTCACACACTCTCTCTCTGTGCCCTGCGTGCAAACAAGCGTGAGACATGCTGGTGGCCTTGTGGGGTGTGGGTTAATGGGATTGATAGGGAGGGGGGCCCAGACGCCGGAATGGGCTCACTGCGCTGGGCAGTTCGGGGGACCCGGGGGGGGGGGGGGGGGGGGGGGCGCCATGGAGGGGAGGGGCGTGAGGTGAGGCCCGTTGACTGACTGACTGGAATGTAAATGACGCCGGGAAAGGAAAGATGGAGAAAGCACTTCCCAAGCCTACGCTGCACCTCTAGTCCGCAATGCCATGTCAGTCTGCCTGTCATGGAGGTTTGTCCGTATGGCTTGTGGTAAGTGCGTCGACCAGCCCGCGATAAACGTCCTTGACTCTGGGACCACACCCCTCCTTTGTTTCCCGCTACTCTATGGCCCCCCCGACAAGGGGGGAACCCGTGATGCCATACTCTCTGGGTAGTTCCGTAGGAGGCGGCATACTTTGGCGCCAGTCTCGCTGAGGAGGAGGGTCCGCGCTGGCCCGGGCCCGGGACCGCGGAGTGGGCAGGGAGAAAAGGGAGGGAAGAGAGGGAGGAAGAGCAAGCAAGCAAGCTGGGAGGGCCCAGCGCTGGCCGGCCCGGGCGGGAAGTCAAGTCGTGGCCTGGCGGGCTGCGCATAGTTGGGTTTTTTGACGCGCGGGAGGCGCCCCCTCCGTCCCTCCCGGCGGGGGGGAAGTAGTCGGGGGAGTGAGTGAATGGAAAGGAAGGCTGAGGGCGGTGAGTCGGTGACGACTGCATGTGCCATGCGGCTGATAACTACCATGCTGGTGGCGGGATGCCTCTTGATATCCTGCGGGATGGAGGAGGTTCGTGCCGTCGGTGACGACGCCCGGAGAGGTGAACCCGTGGTCTATGGCTGGACGGACGGCCGGCCGGCCGGACGGGAGGGAGGGAGGGAGAGGCATAGGAGGCGTATCGTGGTGGTAGTGAATTCGGGCTGTGTGGCCGGAGAGTCTCTGCCCACCCACCGTGGCAGTTGCGCAGAAGTGTGTGTCGTGCTGAACTCAGTGCCGGGCTCGACTCCCGGGCACGCGGGACGCACACAGGTGTATCCCGGTGCCCCAAGCGTAAGGTAGTTGTAGCACATACATCTCGCGCTCACCATCTGCCCATGCAGTACGGTACACGCCATGACGCCGGTCCGAAAAAGAGCGCAGGCCAGGCTCCGTCCAGTCCGTCCAGCTGACCCGTGGTTCAAGAACACCACACACACCTCCTTTCTTCCCCTCCAGGTGATTAGCCTCGGTGAGGTCGGGGACGCGTTGTTCCCCGTCCCCCGGTCCCCTGAGTCAGTGATGTCCCCGTGCTGCCACGCCTGAGGACGGGACGGCTGCTCCTCTTGGGGCGGAAAGGGGGGCGCAGGGCCGGTCCCGAAGGGGCGAGAAGGTTAGCGAACGGCTAGGGCGAGAGACACAGAGAGAGAGAGAGAGAGAGTGGGAGAGAAAGGAAGACCAAGAGATACTTGGGAATAGAGACACTCCCCTCGGGGGGCAAGTACCTCGACGGTCTACGAGCCGTCGCCTCACCAGTCGCCACCATGGGCCACACTCTCTCTTTCTCACGCTCTCTCTCTCACCCCCCGGCCCGGGCGGGCTACCACAAATGGCGGGAGGAGGAAGGAAAAGGGGGGCGTGACGCTGGCTTAGGTTTTTTTTGTGTGCGCGCGCGAGGGCGAGGCGGGTTCCATAGACGGAGCGGTACGTAGACGGGCGGGCGGTTGCGGTTCCGTCCCGAGGGGAAGGCCCGTTGCGTGGCCGGCGCCGGATTCGTACATGGACAGACCGCTTCGGGGACTGGAGACGGTCTGGCGGGCGGGGGGGGGGGGGGGGGGGCGCCCGAGGGGCTTTCTTAAAGCGTCTTCGGAAGCCAAGGCGACTTTGCGCAATGTTCTTTGTTGAATGCTTATTCTTGGTTCTGTTCAATATACGTGCGTTACGTCGTTGTGGCCGAGCGTTGGCTGCTGTCCTATCTGATACGTGGTTGAGGCGCCTGGTTCAAGACTGGAGTCTGACAACTAGTTACCTAGCCAGCCACTCCCGCAACATCCAACGTGCAACGCCCGTACCGCCGAGAAAACACCAAAATCATTTTCTTTGCTTCTCTTTCTACTGACCATGCGTGTCAAATGGCCGCGGCTTCGAACACAGTGGTGGTTGTCGCTCGACGGCGAAAGCTCCATCAGATGACGAAGTCGGCTGGGACCACGAACCCGCGGCGCTGTTTGAAATTCGATCCCCGCCACGACGCAGCGACATGACCTCCTCGCCCGGCCCCGACATGAATAAACGCGTAAAACGCAACGCCGTGGTTCTTCGGGCGGCGTCCGGGGGCGGAGGGTTCCGCGGCGCGGCCGGCGAGGCGGCGGCCACGGGCCTGCTGCGGGTTCATCCGGCGCAGGATGTCCAAGTCGAAAGCCACGGGCGCTGGCGCGACTCTGCAATACACTCGAGTGAAGGGCCGTCGATACTTCATCTGTTGCTTGTGTTGTCGTCAGACTAAAAGCCTCCTCGCGGTCTGCCCGCGTTGCGTCGGGGACCTCAGATGCAGCAGCCCGAGACCCTGGACCGCAGAGTTGGGGCTCTTGCATGACTGGCGGTTCCTCGTCCCCTGCGTGCGGCTTGCTTTGCGTCTTCCGACGATGGCCAAGATGATTCAAAGCAATTCGTTTGCCCTGCCCCTGGAAATGTTCTCGGGCGCGGCTGGAGTGTCGATATTGCCTTGACTTACACAGCCCAGCCCAAGCTTCAATCACCTAGCCCATGGTCCATCACAAGTTCGTAGCCACGCAGTCTCCAAGGGCATAAAGTGGAATGACTCAATGGCCCTTTGAATAACACTGCTTTCTTCGGATGCTACTTTTCGAGGTTGCTGTTGCAGGCCACCGTGCAACGTCGTCTCGCACCAGACGCGACGACTTACACCAGCTTCCAGAGTCGCGCCGATGCAACCACCACCTATAACAGCGACTGCCAACCTCCCCTCTAATGTGCATCCCCTGAATCGTTCAATTCTGCTTCGCCCATCAGGACTGACGATTCCGGCGAGCGAGAGCGCGCATGACTAGGCAACGTACCTATGCCTCGCCTTCCATCGTACGGTCTCATCAGGCTGGCCGCAAGCGGCGACATGGATCCATGGATCCATGAATGGCATGGATGGATGCTTTCACGCCGCATGCTCCCCGCGCTGGGCCGCCCCACCAGCCAGGCGAGCCAGCCCGGCCGGCCCAGCCCAGCGAGCATGCGCGCGCGCCCAGGCGGGAGTGGGACCTCGATGGAGAGCACGGAGGGGGGCGGACGGGGGTGGAAGGTCACTGCACCGCCGGCTAAGGTAGCGCCCGCCGCGCCCTGCATAAGCTGGTACCAAAGGCATGGTAGGTACGCCGACCCGTGTCCGCGCAGCAGCGCTCTGAAGGGTGGCGGGGGCCCTCTACCTAGGTAGGTACCGGGGCGTTGGGCTGGGCTGGGCTGGGCCGCTGGCTCGCTGAGCCGCTGAGCCGCACCCGCAGTAGGTGCCCGTCAGCGCCCGCCCTCGCCCACGGTTCGGTTCCAGTGCCAGTGGAGGTCACCTCAAGTACCTGCTTCGGCTGCAGGTACCTTCCGCCTGCCCACGCCCACACCCACGCCCACGCCCACGCGTCCACCTCTCCCCCTCCCTCCCCACGCCTCCACTCCTGAACAGGTACGACCCGCAGTACATGCCTTGTACAACGGTCGTGACTTTCATGTACCCAAGTACCCAGGTACCTGCCCATGCCCTGCTCGGTTGCCTTCCAGGTTCGCGCTCCTCCACTGAAGCGGGCAGGGAACGCACCGCACCGCCCTGTCGCTGCCGCCGCCGCCGCGACGCCGCCGCCTCGCCTCGCCTCGCCTCGTACCGCCCGCACCGTACCGCACCGCTGCCCGTCGGCGCGCCGCTGCATGCACCCGCACCCGCTCCCGTCCCACAGCGGCCACGGGGGCTATCCAGCGCCTTGCCCTGTCCGCCACTAATGTGCCGTACCGTGCCGTGCCGTATTGGGTACCGAACTGATACTGCCGGCCGACCTAGGGACCTACCCTGCACTGTTGACCGTCTCCCGAGAATCCGTCCCCCCCTTGATACTTGCAACTTGCAACATCAAATGTCCTTGTCTGGCATGCGTCAGGGATGAAGGATCTGTCAGTCTGGATTTTCTTGAACCCCCTTTCCGAGACGGGTCGGCTCTCGGTACCGTACCGCTGGGTCGCCCTATCCCTGTTCTGTCGCCTCCTCCATGCACATTTGCCAACCCGCCGATCACATGCGAGCCCCGTGGAACATTCGCTTTCCGCGCACTGACCGTTTCGATGGCTAAAACCGCCATCTGTGTCCCTGTGTTTTAGACTTTGATGGACGACGAGATGGTCCGTGAACGAATCGTTGTCCTCCGTGTCTGCCCCGGATGGTCGTCGGGCCGCTCGGGGTACCGAAAGAAGACTTCGGCATTCGAAACAAGCAAATGTTCAAGTACCGACTTGAACGACATTAGTTCTGCTTCCTTGCCCCCCACGTCATGCCTGACCAATATCTATGCATCAAACGCTTCTCCATATTACGATCATGTGCCCTTCTGCCAAGCCAACTGTCCCTTCCCAACTCGACTGGGTATATGCGCAACTAATAGCCTTCGTTTCATCATGATGCCCGCCGTGTCGTAACAATACAGTACCTCTCACGACCGAAAGTCTTCCATCCGGCTTCAGAGTTGCACTGGCGAGCGACACCGAGGGCTCTCCGACGCCTGCTCCTCGCGAACCTCGTACCTCATCTCCCCCACCTGTCTATCCAAGACAAAACACCGCTCAGCAAACACGCCCTGCTCGTTACGTCGTTTCCACTCGTAGCCCAGTCGTCGCACCATGGCACGTCGCCACCCGCCAACGTTGATGGTGACGCACCGCCAAGGGAGATGCGGCCTAATCCGCTCCCTGAGTCCAATGAGGTCGTTAAACGTCTCCATTGCAGCGTCATAATCGGGGTCGGTGTTTGGGTCGACTCTTTGTGTGGGCCGGATGCGCGTTTGGACGTGTAATGTCAAGGTGTGCAGGCTGTGGAAGGAGCACAGCACCTCCAAGAACTCCCGAGGGTCACATAGCGCCTCGTCCATGTCCAACTCTAGGCTGTGCATGTACGGCATTCGCTCCCTGAGTGATGCCAGGTCTCCCGTGGCTAGCGTTGGGCATGGCTTGCCGTCTTGCTCGAAGCCAACGTGATCCCTGAACCGCAAGACAAGGAGGGTGTTTCCGTGTTTCCGAATGGCGTCGATGCCGAACATCTGAGTGTGACAAGTGATATCAAGTGTCTCTAGTGCGTCGATATGATGCTTGACCAGGTCATGCAATCGCCGCGTAGCGCTCGGCCGCATGTCCTGGAGGTGCCCGCCATAATCTTCTACCTTCAGCGTGCGCAGGCGCGCAAAGTCGGGAAGATATACCGAGTTCAGGAAATTGGACACGGGCATATTGACCAACTTCAATGAGCGTATCAAGGAAAAGTCCCAGTGTCTGGCTACCTCGTCCGGGGAGTGGTTCCAGTCGTACGACTTCAGAACAAGGTCGCGGATTGGCGGCATTCTCTCCGCTCCACGGAATGAAAAGCTCGTCCCTATTCCGAGGTCCTGGTAGTGAAGTGTCTGGAGAAGAGGAGATTGCATGATCAGACGCTTAAGTGAGTCTGGTCTGGTCGTCAGAGGCGGATCGGAGATGGCCAGCTTGAGCGAGACCAAACGGCCCGTCAACGTGGCATCAAGGTAGGATTCATCCAGGTCATGTTGCGAACCACCAAGGGGAAGATCCTCGATCAATATTCTTGTCCCGTCCAGGTTGATTCTGCCGGAGTCCAGAATATCTGATGGTAACCATAATCTGGGAATGCGGTCACGCTGTGGCACATACTGCCATCTACATGATTCTCTGTCAGTTTCCGCAGACTACAGGGTAGACATGATTCATACCTGATGGATGACAATCTGCGAATCCCAGACAGCACTCGTTTTACGCTCTGAGTGTTCAGATCGCTGCGAATGACAACGCACCTCGTGTGTCGAGCTACGTGCTCAAGCGCACAAGGATACAGGTGCTCCGCACGGAGATGCAGCAGAGCGTCGTTGAATTTGATCGTATGGTAAGCTACGGGGGTGGCGATGGAGTTGAAGTGTCGGCAGACCAGGCGGAGGAGGAAGAGGGATCGGTGGTCGAGGTGCCGCAGCTTGAAGTGTCGTTAGTGTTATTTGTTACAGCCTCAAAGAGAGGAATACTCGACGTACTTGCTCCAAGACTAAACCAAGAAGTTCCAGAGAGAGGTTGGAGAGTGGTTGTCCGGCTGGTGTAGCAAGCTGGCTGTCATGGCCAGCGTTTGTAGAGATCATCTGCTGCGAGACGGCTTGTAGGCCGCATGTGACGGCCGACGAAGCGATGAGCCCGTGTTCAGAGGGCAACTGGGGCAGATGAGGCATCGGCAGACCAGATGTAGATAGCATCTTGCAGTCTACCCGACTCGCGGAGAGTGAAGGCTGCCTCGACTGCAAGTGGTCGCACGAGTGAAGAGGATGAAGTTGGGGGAAGACGATGATGCATCCGTCATTGGAAGGTTAGTCGCAGATATGTATGTAGGTATGCGTGAATAGCCCAGAGTAGTACACAGGCCGATCGGCCTGACCAGGTTGAAGCAACAGCGAGTGGGCGCCAAGGATATCGGGCGTCCTATGGCGCGAGTGACTTGGCGCAAGGTTCCTCGGGCTAGGAGCCGACCAGAGAGCAGCAGCAGGATGATGCGGCACACGCAAGAGAGTGGCTCCGGGAGGCGAGAAGGGCCTCAACGGGCTAAAGTATGGGGGCGAGAAGAGGACGAGCTTGGGCCACGAAACCAGGATGCGGGCGAGGGTGCGGCAGTTGATCAACTGAGTCCCAGTCTCTGCGGTCTCATCAGCCAGGGTGATGGAGCCGACCGGGGCCTCCTGCATACATACGTAGACGTACATGGGACGTACACCTGGCCAAACGGGCACGGATTTATGCTCGAGACAACAAACGTGGCTCCAGACGCCGTGCTCGCGGAAGCGGAAGTGGGAAGGATGATGGATGATGAAGTGCGTTCCAGAACTAGGTTGTGCCGGCCATGAGGCAGACACGGCCGCGCGGACTAAGAAAGTGATGGCGAGACGGGCCGTCAGGAGACTGGATCCGGTGATGACGGCCAATGCTCAACGCTTTGGGTACGTAATAGGAGCCTTGAGCGAAGGACGGGGTGATGGTGAGGGCGAAATCCGATCAAGGTCGGGCCTCGTTGTGGAGCACGTGGACCACCTGCGACGACGTGGTAGCGTGCCTCGAGAAAGTGCTACGCCTCGAAGGAAGCTCTCGCCTGGATCACGTCGTGATAGTGGCCAAGGAGCCGTTTTGCCGTCAATGACCCATCTCATACGGAGTACATTGTGGGCAAATGGAAGGCGGGTAAGCGAGCAGCGAGAACTCAGAAGCAACGCGGGACGTGCGGCTAAGTGCGTGTCGTCGCTCCATGCCTTGGCCTGGTGCTCAGCAAAATGGGACGCCTGGCGACTCCGTACTGCCTTATCCGTAGCTCCATGCCAGGGTGGGAAGTGAGCCCGCCGCCAGCTGACCGCTTGGGCCACACGGCGGATGAAGCTCATAGGAGTCCGGTGCAGCCATTCGCGCGGGCGACATCCGGGGCCGGGGCTGCGCTGCGATGAGCCCGGAGCTTCTCCAACTCTGGTTGGAGCTTCGGGGCATGAGGGGGAGCAGATCAAAGAGGGGAGGGAGAAGGTCCCGCTCCAGTTGGAGGAGAAATGGGGTCTCCGAAAGAGACCGTCTGGATTGGAGAGGTCGCGAGCAAGGATGGATGGATGATTGGATAGATGGGTGAATGGATGAATGGCATGTGCAAGTGGAAGCCTCAGACACTGCGACCAGACGTCGACGACGACTTGACCACGACGTGGGAAGTCGAGACGACAGCGCCAGGCCTGTCTGCAGCAGCGACAGCGGCAGCGGCAGTGGCAGTGGCAGTGGCTGGCGGCTCCTGCCTCTCGCAAGGATGACCCGAAAAGGGCAACCAGATGCCCCCGGCACCCAATCGGCTGGCCAGGGCGGGGGGCGCTTGCCCAAGTGCTCTGGGGTGGCCTGCCTTGCCAGTGGATGGCTGCGACTGAGGCAAGTGAGTCCCGGGAGGCGTGGAGGTTCTGAGGTGAGCCCGAGCCTGAGCCCGTCTGGGCCTGGGGGCGCGACTCCCCTGCGACGGGCTTCCACCACAACTGCCTCCCTCCCATGGGTGAATGGAAGTTGCGGTGGGTTCAGTGGGCTGCCCGAGCCATGGACGGGAAGGTGCGCGCATTCGAGATGGGTCCTGCATGATGCGCTACGATATTAGTGACCTGCCCAGCTTTCCTCGTGCATCAGGTACTCGGACGTGTGCAGTACGTACCGTGATGCTGCTCGAGCACGTCCCAAACCTCCCGTCCAGCATCGGCGCTGACGGCCCGACGGCCTGCGTCTCGCCCCAACTTTTACGCAGGATGGCTCGCGCTCCCGTCCATGCGTCCTTCAGAGTACGAGTACGAGTGCGGCTATGTTGCCAGGCGAGCCACGGCTAGCCGACGCCATGACGGCGAGACAGGGGCTGGGCAGAACGACACCATGCCTCTCCTCCCCTGGTCGGCTTGCTCACCGAAACCCGGCCTCCTACTGGGGCTGACGTGATGTTGCGACTGGAAAGATTAAAGTTGCCCGACAACCAGAAAACGGCGGCGGTGGACCGGCAGCCTGGCGATGCCATGCCCAGGCTGGTCTCGCCCGGGGTATGCCTGGCCAATACTGCTTCGTCGAGCTCCCTACAGTCCTGGATGTCCACGGCGGTGCTCTCGGTGCTGCGGTGATGGTAGAGTATGCCGCTCACCGAAGAGCTCGCCTCAGCCAACAGGCGACGTCGTCCTCGTACGGACATGACGCAACAGTCGTCCAGCGCCTCACAGGGAAACCGACCTGCCGGGACCCGGGACCCTGGACTGTGCCGATGTCCGACGATGGAAACGGCAAAGTAGCCGTTCCGCCATGCGCTTCAGCGTCCATCGAGCCTAGCCTGGTGCCTACCTAATCCCGTACTCGGCGCCGGGCGAACCTTGACTACCTACAACCCCGAGCCCTCCCCAAATAGAGGAACCAATTCGAGAAAGACAGGCCGTCGCCATGCTTGGACGTCCCTCCCGCCCCAGCGTGCGGAATCTGCCGTGGCACAAAATCTCTCAAACGTTGTGCCGTCGCGGGATGGCGATCATGGCGCCCCTCCTGGCCCACGCCCGTCTCCATTTGCGGCCGGTATTCATCGACGACGACTCCCATGGCTGGCTGAGGCAATCACCAACGGCCAGCACTTTGGGCACGCACCGCCAGAGAAGGTTCCCCCCCACTGTTATCCGCGCTGAGACACCTGGAGCGCGCTTCTCGAACTGCCAGGTGTGGGTGCCTCTGCCGTCAGCCCCAGTAGCCTGGACGTCTTGCGGATGCGACTGGCTCGCGGCCCAGGCTGCATGCGCAGCAGAATGCGAGACGCAAAATGCAGACGCAGAATGCAAGCCTTGCGGCGGCTAACCGCAGCTCTCGCTTGCATGTCTCGATCGTATCTACCGTGCGAGGCACCAATCAGCAATTCGTCCAACAGGGCAGAGCAAAAAGAAACGTTGCCATCTGCCAGCTGGCTCCGTCCAAGTTGCCGTTGCGTCTCGCTTCCTTGCGGGCGCACGGACAGGGCTGATGATCGAGCACCCGGATCGCAGAGCCCTCGCCATGTCTTGTGACAGCCAGCCATGATCTTGATGGGCTGACCCGTGTGTTAGCCAGCTGCTCGCAACCTCAGCCGATGCGGATGAAAGTTGTCCGGGCGACCGAATGGGCAAAGAGCGATCGGACCACCCAGAGAACGCCTCAGCGAGATGAAGGCGTGTACAATCTTGGTGATATCCGATCTCACCAGTCTTGGCTGTCGTCCCCAGCGTTCATCGCCATCCCGTTTCCAGCTCCGCCCCGATCCTTGCGTCGCCCCACCCTGGTCGATAACAGGATCGCGGCTCGGAGTCAATACCAACTTCAAGCAAGACTATTGCAAGAGATCCCTGCTTTCCTGGGCGCTTCAATCACGCAGCCAATCAAGCAAGAAAGCAAAAGGGCCGTGCTAGAGAGTGACAGGTGATTAATTACCTTGCATTTAACAGAGCAAGCTAAACATCGAGGTCCACAAGCGTTCATATACGAACCGCTATCTTCCAGGATGCGGACCCATACTGCTCCGTGGTATAGTAGAAGGTCTGCATGTCGTTTGCCACGATATCATCCTTCGAAACGGTCTACACAAACGGTGCATGAGTGCCCCGAGTACATTATGCTCAAGACATAAATGTTTGCGTTCCTCCATTTGGTACTGTGCTCGCTTGCTTCCTTCGTGCGCTCGCGGCAGTATGCCGGGTCGCGCTGCCCAGGCTCGACGCTCGACATGTCAAGCTTGTCCTGACTACGTTGCAATCCTTCTCCTTGCAGGTACACAGGCTCACGTCATATCTCGCCTTGTGAATCCCTAGGAACTTTGTTGTGCGCGTCTCGGCAGACTCGCTTGCGCCCCAGTCGACGTGCCGTGCCACACAACCAGTTGACCCACATCGCCCTGCGGACGACCCATGGAGAGAGCGGTGGGAGCCCTTCCCTAAAGCACAACTGCTTCGGACATGCTTCTCACGGCACGGGTGTCTTCATTCCCACAAGACCCTCGGCTTTCCTACTCTGTGGCATGCCTCACATCGACTGGGATATGCGCTGTCCAAGGCAAGGAGCGGGCGCATCGACGCATGAAACAGGTGTCTTTCTTTGCTCTGCCTCTGCCTCTGCCCCTGCTTCTGCTTTCTGCCTCTGCTGCTTTCTGCTACTGCTGCTGTTATACTGATGCTCGCGCTATGAATCAACGGAGACGCAAGACACGCCTCTGCTCATCTCTGGAAAACCAGCCCGCTCGAACGGGGGAGGGCCTCCCCCGCACCCCCTCGTCTCGATCCCCTTGTGCCACCTCGGCTTTCTTGCTGCAGCAAAGCAAGCAGCCAAGCAAGCGCCCGGTCGTCTCCGCCTCTCGGCCTGCGGGACGTCCGTGCCAGGCCCTCCTTTCAACGACAACGACAACGACAGCCACAAACAATGGCATCAACGTCAAGGACAACAACATATATGGGGAATCATGACAGCATGGAAGGAAATGAAACTGCTAGGAGAAGTCGACAGCGAGCGGGGAAAAGGGGGAGCTGAACGCTGAGGATTGTTCATCGTAGACACGCCACGGTGACGCAAAAACGCCTTGCATGTGGACTGTGCGCACGTCGTCGTCGGGCAGCGACTAGTACCGGTTGATGGGCTCCTTGCTCTTCGGCGTCGCTTCGTAAATGTCGTCATCGTCGTCGTCGTCGTCGTGGGCGAGACCCTTGCGCTGGCCCCCTGGCGGCGGCGGCGGCGGCTGCAGGCCCGTCGTGCTCGAGGCCCCCGAGCCGTTGACCGCCTCCTTGTCGTCACCGAGGCCAGGCTTGCTGGCGGCTTGGAAGCCTGGGTTGAAAGGCTCCTGAGCGAGTCGGAGGTCGGCAAAGGCGCTCGACGAGCCCTGGCCCGGGTGGGGGTCCGCGAACGGGTCCTCGGCCGGCCCGTCGCTGTCATCGTCGGCGTGGAGGCGGCGGTACCCCGATCCGGAGGCCTTGTTGGTGGAGGGCGGCGGCGGCCCGTCGGGCGCGTCGTAGACCTCGGCCTGCTTGCCCTTGCCGTTCGCGCCTGACACGACGGCCGCGCCGGCACCGGCCGCGGCTGGGAAGCTGTCCTGCCGCGGCGTGCCGTTGGTCGCCTCAGGGCCCGGCGACCCCTCGTGTGGCGTGTTGAGGCCGAGCTGTTTCCGGGCGTTGAGAACGGCGCGCTGGTGCTGGTTGAGAGCCGTCTGGAGCTGCTCGTTGGTGTCGATGAGGCTCTCCATGGTGTCGTTGTCCGGGCCGGGGTTCTCCGACGTCATGTACCCCTGTATGCTGCGCGAGGCGCTGAGGCAGCGGTTGGCGAACTCGCGGATGAGCTCGTTCTGCAGCATCTCGGTCGAGGGCGTGTTCATGACGACCTGCTCGAGCAGCTTGGCCGAAGTCCGCGCCTCCTCGAGCCGGCTGGCGAGCTCGACCGGGTCGGGTAGCCGGTTGTTGGAGTGGGCCTTGGCGAAGTAGTTTTGCGAGTGGCGGTTCATCATGGGCGGCGGGCTCATGAGGTGCGGACGAGGCCCGGCTGGGGGAACACGGCCCTGTGCGGAAGCGACAAATCCATTGTCAGTCCGGTTCCGTACGGCAGCAGGGAGGGGAGTATTGGTTTCCGGGCGGCGCCGAGGGGACAAAAACTTACACCGTAGTCCTTGAGGGCCTTTTCTTTTTCCTTCTTCCACATCTGTATGAGGCCGGCGAGGCCGTCGTCGTACATCTTGGTGTGCTCAAAGTCGTCGAGGGTCTCCATGAGGATCTGGCGAACGCTGCGGTCCCTCGCATTCTTGAGCAGGGCCTTCGCCGTCTCAACGAACTTGTCATCGAGGTTGCGGGTAAAGGTCTGGCCGGGGTTGTCGGTGAGGATGCGGACGAGCATGATGGCGTTGTACTGCCACGAGGGGCGCGACGAGTATTCCTTGCCCATGTACTTGCGGATGATGCGCGCGCACTCGGCAGCGGCGGCGGGGGACGACTCGGCGGCATCGACGATGGGCGGCAGGAAGAGCACCTCGTCGCTCTGGGCGTTGCCGCCGGACTCGCAAAATGCTTTCTACATAACGTAGAGTCAGCAACAGAGGGTGACGGGTTCTTTTGTCTTGTCTCGGGGACATGCGGGGCTCTCGCGCGCTGGACGACGGGCACACGTACCACGCTGTTGTGAGCTGTGACTTCTGGGTTCTCGGCGGGCGTTGCGGCCGAGGCCGGCGGGGGCATCTCTGCGCTGCCTGGATCCGCGGTGAAATCGTCAGTACCTTTGGACGTACAAGCGGTTCGGAGCTGGCGCCGGCTCCCATCGCGAAACCGCGTGGTCGCGACGGGCGCCGCGGCCAAAGGGCGAGAGGTAGGGGAGGACAGGGATCAACGCACCTCCGCCGCCGGTCTTCTTCCTGATGCTCCCCAGCATCTTGTTCATGCTGAGCCCCTTCATGGCTGTGCTACTATCTCGGGCGCTCGTACGACCGTGGTCGCGGGGGCTTCGGTTTCGTGGCGAGGACGGGCGACAAAGGGCGGGCGCGGGCGGGTCGAGTCGAGGAAACGCGCGCGTCAAATAGTCGTCGGGGCGTCCTTTGTTGAGCGGGAGCGAGGCGAGGAGAGAAAGGAGGGAGGGGAGGAGGGAGCCGCGGACGGGCAGCGTGTTATGTGCTCTCTCAGTCGGTCCAGGAGGGCTCGAGGCGGCGTGTCGAGCAGGCAATCGCGCGAGTCTAAGCTCGAGGTAGGCAGCCGTCGCGCAAAGGAAGGGCGGGCTATGCTTGAGGTTGGCCGAGGACGGAGGGGATGTGTTTCGTGCGGTTGCGAGAAAACCGTGGACGAGAGGAGGAGGAGCAGCAGCAGCAGCAGCTGTTTCCCGCACCGGGCGCGTCTGCGTTTCTACGGCGATCTGCGTGGGTGGTGCTGTCGAGGTCCCTGAGGGGCGACTGGGGTTTCCCGTTCGTTCGTGGGCCGGCGTTGTCTGGATTGGGGACAGTCTGCAGACTCTCCGTGTCTCTCCCTCTCTCATCCACTCTCCTCGGTCCCCCGTCAGCGGGCAGCGGGCCAGGGTCGTCGGGGGGCGGGCTGGCGGATAGGTGACAGCGGGGGGTCGGACAGGGCAGGACAGGCAGGACAGCAAGGACAGACAGGCAGACGGGCAGGGGTCCTGCTCGTTGGGTTCCAGTCCGCGTTCGCCCCGGGCCTGATGGCGGCCTCCACACACGTGGCGGGGGTGCGTGGTGGTTTGTCAGTTCCGTAGGTACGAGTACGAGTAGCAGTAGCTTAAGCCAGCAGGCCAGGTCGGGGCTGTGGTTTCTCTGGCGTTGTAAGCAACCACTGTCGCTCTCTCGGTGGCGGGATTAAGGTTGCTGGTTGTTGAAGAGACGACAAGGTCGGTCGGGGGCGGAAGGAAAGAGCCGGGGGCCCAGCGCGTGTGTGTCAGGTCAGATATCGACGCGCGATGTTGGCTGGCTGGCGGGCGATGGGCGTATGTATGTATGTAGGTAGGCATGGATGCCTGCACGGAGGGAGGGGACGAGAGCGTCGCAATTAAAGACGTGGGCTGCGGGACGCCGCCATGTCGCAGGCGCAACACCTGGGCAGGCGCAGCGGGCTCTCACGCGTCTCGGCGGCGAAGTGGAGGGGGCCGTCCTGGGGGCGTCTTCCATTGATGATGGAATTGGAAGCGCTGAGAGCCCACTGTGGGAGCTGCGTGTGTGCGCGTCCACCTGCCCTCCCACCGGCGTCTGGTCCTCGCTCACTGGGCAGCTCGAGCTCACCACCACCACCAACACGTGTGCCAAGACTGCCGGGTCGCCGCCGTCGCCCGCCGTCGCCGCCGAGCTGGATGGGGGCTTGAGAAATCGAAGGCCAAGGAATAGGGTGAACGGCTGGATACACCCGCTGAGTGGGCGAGGGGGCCGTTGATGCGATCCCGGCTGTTGGTGGATGGAATGGTGTTCCGTCTGGCCCAGGCTTCTCCTACGGAGCTGGAAGTACAGGGCATGCGGGCATTCAACTGAGGCGGCGCTGACACAGCCCGACCCGGACGCCCTAGAGCGGTCCACGGGTGCATCTGGGCTGCTGGGGCGCCGTCCCGACCGCCCTGGAGATTTCCAGGGTGATTCGTCGACAGCAGCCATATGCATCTCAGTAACCTCCGTAAATTTGTTGAGGCTTCCATTCTTTCAATATCGCTAACACACCGCATCGCGCACCGCTGCTTAACCCGCTCATTCCCCTGGCCCTAGGCCCTTCCCCTGGCAGCCGCAGCCCATCTCTGTCTCCATCGAGAATCTCCACCTCCACATCCACGTCCGCCGCGGCCTCCGCCCGCCCCCGTCGTCCTCGGTGTCGTCCTCGTCGTCGTCCGTCCGTCGCCTCCTCCCCTCCTCCCCATTGCACCACCACCACCACCACCACCGCCACCGGGCCCGCATCCACTCCACCTCCTCCACCTCCTCCACCTCCCGCCGTGCGTGCGTCCTGCACAGCCTCACACCGCTACGCAATCCCCCTCCCATCTGCCCATATGCCACACACCGCGACGTCGAGTCGACGACTCGTCGCACACTTGGCGCACCACAGCCGTGTGCATGTCATGTATGACCATGGATGGCTGCACCGACCTACCGACCGAGTCGAATCGACGCTACGCTCATCTGCGCATGACTGGCTCCCCCACAACCCTTGCCTGGCTGCCGCGCGGCAGACGGCCGCGCCGCCGCCTCCCCGTGCCCAGATCTCTCGTCACTTTGTGGATGTTATCTCCGAGTCTTCATGCTGAACCATGTATTGCTAATGCCCTCTCCATCGCCCAACTGCCGGTCGAGCACATCGTCCAGCTCCTCGCGCCATCCATACGCGCACGCGGGCTGACCGCGGCGGCGCAGCGTCACCAGATCGCGCATGACGCCGCAATATATGCATACCTTACACGACCGTGCACGGTCCAGATCTCGTCTAGTTCAGCTATTACATGCAGTACTGTACTGTACTGTAGTGTACAGTACGGCTCAGTACTGTACTTTACTCGACTGCCTCTACGTAGACTCGTCCTCATCGTCCTCATCGTCGTCGTCGTCATCCTCCTCTGCGTCTGACTCGGGCCCGACGGGCTCCACAATGAGGTTGCCTGACCGCCCAATCTTGTCTCCCATCGTGTCCGTCGTGCTTGGCTCGTAGACGACCCGAGGCAGCGTCGATGCTATCCGGAATTTGTACTTGTGCTCATAACCGGCCGGGCGAGCCGCCGTGCTCACGGTGTCGCCCTGCATCAGGTCGTAGCATTCCACGAATGCGTAGACCTCTTCGAGCGGCGCGTCCTGAGGGAACCGCCGCACGATCCGCCCTGCCCCAGACTCCTCTGGCATCTTGAGAGCGACGCGCACCACGTTCTTGTCGCCGGCAGGGGGCTCGGGCAGAATTTGGCGCACCCTCCACGCCTTCCACTGCTCCCGCATCTCATCCAACCGTGCGTCTGCCTCCGCCTTTGCTAGTGCCCGCTTCTCGGCATCGGCGGCGGCAGCGGCGGCCTCTCTCCTCTCGCGTGCGCGTTCCCTGTCGATGGCAAGCGATCGCTCGTACGCCGAGTCTTGCTGCGTTCGGAGGTTGCGCGCCACCTCGTTCGCCGTCCGCTCGGCGCGAACCCCCTCGAGATCGGAACCGTACTTCTCCATCGACCCTTGCAGCTCCGACAGGTAAGTGGCTGGAGGCATGGGCCCGACGAGGCGCTTTACGATGCCCATTCTCGTGCTGCCCTCCTTGGGGGTCAGACACACCAGGGCGGTGAAGGGGTACTTGGTGCAGTTGTACTCGGTCGCCGCTTGGTATGCCTCCGAGTCCAACACATTGCCTCCCCACAATATGACGTTGTTGGATGAGTTCTTGACGAACTCGACGACATCGGGCGACAGTAGCGTGCCGCGGATAAAAGAAGACGTGTCGTCGTGCTCAGGAGACATGAGGAACACTAGCAGAAACTTGAGATCCTTCTTTGCCAGATCGTGCGCTTGCGCCAAGCCGCCCTCGAAGAACGGAAGCTCGTTAGGCCCGTACTCCTCGTCGAACTCGCGCTTGAAGCGAGCGGCCGTGTCGCGCGGCATCAACATCCGGCGGCCCGTTGTGGTTCGGAGGCCCGTCGTGATGGCTCGCGGTCGCAGCGGTGCGGGGAGAAACGATAGCACGTAGCAGAAAGTTCTGAACAAGGCGCCCGCGGCGCGCCACCCCCAGCCAAACGGCGCGAGCAGGAGCCCAAGCAGCCACGGGGATCGGTGCGTGACGGGCGGCTGCGGGACTATCCTTGGCGCCGGGTCGGTCTGGTTCCTCCGGCCCAGGTACGACCGGTCGGACGAAGCTATGAGGCTCTCTTGGAGGTTCTCGTGTCGGGCGGCGGTCCGCGGGATATCTTGGGCGGCCATGGCCTCAGCCACGGGATCGGGTCCTTCGCCGTCGAAGAACTTGGCAATGGCGATCTGGCACAGACGTCAGCGGGGGTAATTGCGGCAGCGACGGGACTTGGAGGGTGGTCTATACCTGCACATTCCATTGCGACCGCTGCAGCAAGGGGATCGCATCCTTGATATCTTGGTTCGTGACGGCGATGTATTGCTGCAGCGCTTCCTGCTGGGTTGAGGACAGCTGTCCCACGTCGTCGCCGGCGTCGGCCATGACGTGCGCACCTTGGTCGCGTCGCCTCGCCGGATGTGGTAGGAGAAGAGAACCGGACGTGCCATGCACGGGCAGGGCGATAGAATATTTAAAAGGCGCGACGTCGGGGTAAAGTTTGTCGAGAGGCGCGACGGCGCGAAGTTGGGTGCGTGATGGCAGTGGCGTTGGTGTCGCCGGTGGTTCAGAGGCCAGCTATGGAAGTTACGTCAGGTGTGAGGTGTCAGGCGTGGGCGGCCAAGGTGAGCTCCTGATCCGGCCGTCGCGTGGTCCGTGCGCCGCGTCGAGTCTCACCTGGAGGTGATGGAGGTCGTGTGGGTCAAGGCGCGTGCGGAAGCACTCACTGGACGGGCGTTCTGCGAAGCCTGGAGCCGCGCCTGCGTAGCACCGCCAGCGGACACCTCACCTCAGCCAACGGCCTCAACTTGCGCTACCTTGCCGTCTGGGTGCCCAAGGTTGGTGCATCTTCCCCCATTGGGATCCATTGATGAGCGCCCGCACCTGTGCCTCGCAGCGCCTGAAGCAACGAGAGGCCCCGCCGCCGCCGCTGCACGTCCCAGTACCAAGCAGCACCAGGCCAGCTCTCCTCAGCCAGCACCCAGCCCAGCAGCACCCCAAGGCGCCCCCCCGCCCCAGGGCCCGCCAATCCCAGCCGTTGCTCGAGACCTGCCGCTCGCCTGTGATCTCGTCTCGACTCGGCGCGCCCGCTTTGCTTCCCTCCCCCACCACGAACCACGAATCTCAACGTCTGCGTTGATGTTCTGCGCCTCGACACAACGCCGTCCTCCCGCGTTTCGATCCCCCGCGCGCGCCTCGGTCTGCTCGGCAGAGCTGCACGGCCTGTCCCGCGTCTCCCGCTTCTCTCACATGGGCCCGACGTCGCAGTCGTCAATTGAGCCATGGCATAGGGCTGCCCCAGCGAGGTGCGTGTCGCGTCACCTTCCTCATCCCCGTCGCCATCGTGAACTGCCGCTTCGCCCGCACTACCACCCCCCTCCCCTTGTGCGCGCGGCTCTTCCCGACGTGTCTCTGGCCCGGCTTGGTTTCAATTGCTGATATAGCCCAGACGTCGTAGACCCGGCCCCGAGGACGGCCCTCCCTCGAGCATTGCTATCTGAAATGGCGACATCGCGATTCCAACAGTCAGATCTACGGCGTCAGGTCGGGTCTCCGAGGCCTAAAGGGCGCGGTATGCCTCCTCGAACATATAGTCGTGCAGGGGACGCGTGTTGACTCCCGCGCAGAGAACAAGGAAACACTCTGCCGTAACGTCCTCATCTACGGCCACTGTCGATACGAGGATCAAGGATGCACATTCTCCCACGACTTGAATAAGAATAGCAACAGCAGCAGCAGCAACAACGGAAATCAGATCGATATGTAAGTTAGACATGGTGGCTTTCACATGCCCATGGAGAGATTGGATCTCAGACGTGGAACGACGGAAGACGACACGGGTCCTATGAGGCAGCCAGAATGGGTCGGTCCGGTCACCGCCATAGACCCTCGCATAGCAGTCAATGCTATCACGACGAGCGCGCGACCCCTGTTGTGGGCCAGGGACATACCATGCGGCATAATGTGCTGCCTTTGTGTCAGGACCAGGCAATGGCTACCCGTCGTCGAGCCTGAGTGCATCGTCATCAGGCTTTACACGCTCGCCCACCGATCAACACTTGCCGCAAAGGCACTAACTCGAGTGTTTCCCTTAGGTCTAAGAAAGCGCTCAATGTCGAATCCCCGTCCTTCACCCCGGCCAGCATACAGCCGGCGGCTACGAAGAAGCCGACCTTTTCTACCCAGGCTGCTAGCGCACCAGCCTTCACGCCGCGCTCCGTCGGAGGCATGTTCGTCCTATTTTATACAAAGGCCACGAGCTGACCCCTTTGCAGCTGCAACACCCGCCGGTAGCACGGCTGACACCGACTCTCCCGTCTTCAACCCTGCAACCATCCGCGAATTCACTCCTGGGTTTGACGCCAGCGCACAGTCCGGCGCGAATGGCTCTAGTCATGACGCAGCGGCGTTCGATCCGTTCGCCATGGCGGCTGTCGGGCAAAGTCTGTCTACTCCTCAGTACAACCCATATGCCGAGGACCACAGTGCCATGGGGGGTGCGGCGACGCCCTTCTTCCAACCCCAGGGAGCCTTCACCTCACCGCTTCAACCCCTCCAGTACCACCTCTACGCCCCCGTCGGACCCCACAGAGACGACCTGATGCCGTACCAACGCCTTACACACGACTTCTTCATACCCGAAAAACTGCGGGAAGAGCTGCAGAAGAAAGCCGAGGCGTCGCTGCAGATCATGCCAAACTCGCAGCTGCCGCAACTAGACAACTACCATTCGCTGGTCGCTCTTGACACGACACACAGGAAGAATGCCAACATCTACGGCTATCCCAGCTGGGTGTACAAGGCAGTCTCATCCAAGACCGGAAACCTCTACTGCCTGCGCCGTCTAGAAGGGTTCAGGTTAACCAACGAGCATGCGATCCGGTCCGTGAAGGAGTGGAGGAAGATTGACAACGCCAACGTGGTGACGATCCACGATGCGTTCACTACCAGAGCATTCAGCGACAGCTCCCTCATATTTGTCCAAGACTATCATCCCCTATCGAAGACCCTGGCTGAGGCACATCTGGCACCCACCCCTGGCCCTGGAAACCGATTCCAGCCGAAGGGCCCGATCTCCGAGGCTGTCTTGTGGACCTACATCTCGCAGATTGCCAATGCCCTGCGAGCGATCCACGGGGCGAACCTGGCTGCCCGATGCATCGATGTCACCAAGATTATCCTAACAGACAAGAACCGCGTTCGGCTGAACGCGTGCTCTGTCCTCGATGTTGTGCAGTTTGACATGCGGCGGACCATTCCAGAGCTTCAACAAGACGACTTTCTGCAGTTTGGGCGAACGATCCTCAGCCTGGCCACCAACACGTTACCGGCCCATCTGACTAATCTTAACTCAGCAGTTGAACAGTTGAGCCGGTCCTACTCGGTCGAACTGCGCGACACCGTCGTTTGGCTCCTAGCACCGCCACAGCCTCCGGCCCAGAAGACGATTGATGAGTTTGTCCGCGGTATCGCCGGCCACATCGTGGCGACCTTGGACCAGAGCCAACACAGGGCAGACGAACTCAACTCGGAGCTCTTCCGTGAGCTAGAGAATGGTCGCATCGCGCGGCTGCTGTTTAAGCTCGGCACCGTCAACGAGCGCCAAGAATTCGACGGTGACCGATCTTGGTCGGAGAACGGGGAGCGGTACATGCTGAAGCTTTTCCGCGACTACGTTTTCCATCAGGTGGACAGCAACGGGAATCCGGTCCTGGACATGGGACATATGCTTCGCTGCCTTAACCGCCTCGATGCGGGTACAGACGAGCGGATCTGCCTAACCAGCCGCGATGAGCAAACCAGCTTTCTTGTCAGCTATAAAGAGCTGAAGAAGCAGCTCAACAATGCCTTTAGTGAGCTGCAAAAGGGCGGAAAGCAAGGGCGAGGGCTCTAGTCGGCCCGAACCCATTGCATCCCCCCGTTCGTCCTCCCCACGTCCCTCCGAAGAACGCGCTCCGGCGCGCGAGGCAAGAGGCTTGGGCAGCGTCAGACGGGATAGGAGCCGACCATTATGGTCCAGCGCGAGGGCGCAAGTACGGCCAACCGGGGCTCAGCTCTCGAGGCGCGGAGAACCGGCCGCGTGACGATTCGAGAGGCCTTCAGGCCCCTACGCGGTGGTATCGTAACCTCGTCGATGACCAGGCCGTCCGGGATTTCTCGCATAACGGAGGCGCGGAGGAGCACGCGGGAGGGAGGTTTGCGGGCACGCGTCCGCGCAGCGCAGCCGGGCAGGCGGGCGGCGGGCGGGGCCGTGTCTCGAGGCGTAGAGGTGGCCCGACGCCGCCCGCTGCAGGCAGTGACGGTGAACGGACCACATATACAACCGATCTTGCCCATGGCGAGATGACGACCGAGGGGAGGGGTGGACGCTTTGGCTACGCAAAGTTGTTTGTTCTTGGATTCATTGCACGACGTACATGCAGGGATACGGGTCTGTCGATATCGGCTTGGGCTGGGGCTGGGTTGGCGGGCGGTATACTGGACCGGAGGTGTGGTTCTCACATGAGCGACATACGCGGGCGCGGCGCCGACCCTTGTTTCGGGACTGGTGTACGGGGGTGATGGCGACGACGACGATGACGAGGGAGAGTCATTGGGGTGACTGCGCTGACAGTCTGAAGGGAAGCGGCACCAGCGTCTACGGGGGACGTGCCCCAGCGAGTGTACAAGGAGCGCAGAAACAGTCGAATAGTTGTATTGTTCATGACGTGGACTGGGTGCGTAGATGTTGCGAGTAAACAAGTTACGGAGGCACGTAGCTGGGCACTGCGCGCAGCCGCCATCGAGCTTTCTTCCCAGCCGCGTCCTGCCTCGTGGTGGTCTCATGATGGTGTGCCATGCGCTGCCAATGACCACGGCCATGTCTGCCTCGTTGCCTCCCGGTTGGCCTTGCCCCAAATTCTGGACGGGCCGCTTGAGACCCTCGATCGATGCCCACCGCGTGTCTCTATGCACGCTCTCGACAGGCGCACTGTTCTTCTCGCCTGCCAGCCCGGCCGCTCTCGCCGACCGATGCGAACGCGGCGTCCTCCTCGTTCCCACAGGTTCCTTCTCTCCCTCCCTTGCCCGTGTGCATCCGCTTCCGGCACCCACAACCTCTCCCCTGCCTGGAAAAGCCGAGCCGGATATAGGCCAATCGTAATTTACAAAAGCAAAAAGGGGGCCTCGTTCGGACGGGAGGGTGCCGCTCAGGACTCGTCGTCGGGCTGGGCAAAAGGGTTGGCGATGACCTCGCTGCCGTCGACGGGGGTGATGACGACGAGGAGGGTGCCGCGGGCGACAACGAGGCCGAGGGGGCGGGAGGACTCGTTTCCTTGGTCATCTGCGAAGGGGGGACATGAGCAGGTCAGCGCAGTCCTCACGCGCGCGCACACACACACAGGTGGTGGGCGAGGGGCAAAGGAATGGTCGCGATGCTACGGAGGGAGAGACGGGTTTGGCATAGATGGACAACGTACCGCGTAGCGTCTCTTTGACGTCGTCGAGGACCAGGTTCATCAGGGCGTCGTAGCCCTTGAGCGTGCCCGTGACCTCACGGCCGCCGTTGAACTTGACCGTGATTTGCTTGTCCATGTACTTGGCGAGGTCGAGGATGTTTTCCTTCTTTGGCCGCTCGGCGCTCTTGTCGCCGCCACCGGCCCTGTCGTCGCCGCCGTGGGCTCCGTGACCTCCTCGTCCCCTGCCGCCGCCGCGGCCACCTCGAAAGTTGCCACCTCCGCCTCCGCGGCCGCCGCCTCGGTGCATGGGTCTGTCGGACATGATGTGTGGGCGCGCGCGCGTGTGGTCGGGAGGGGAAAGGGGGGCAAGCGAGCCTCCGGTTGTGGTGATTGTGGTGGTGGTGCGGTGCGGAACGACCAGCCAAGCCAGGCGGGCAAAAAATGTCGGGTCACGTCGTTGTAGTCAGGACGCGGGGCGGGGAGCAACATGGATTGCGGCACGCGCGCCCGGCGGCAGACTGGCAGGCCAGTGGTGACCAGCCTGGAGCTCCAGTGCACCTCATCGAGCCTCCAAGCGCTGGGCGCGACGACCTCCACCTCATGATTTCCGCTTTGGGCTTAGCGGCCCAGCGGGAGTGCCGCGGTGACGGGAGTCTGGCGCTGGAGCCGCATCCCCTGCGGCATCGAAGCAAACCAAGGTACCTGACCGTTCCTCCGTTGTGGTACCCGAGATGCCTTGGACGGCCCTCAAAGCTTGTTGTTTGTGAGGGCATGCGCGGCGCCTCCATTCGGGGACATTTGTCGAAGAACTCCCGACTTGACCGGTCCCCGATCCAGGGCCGTCAGGGTCCTCGCGGTGGTGGGCAAGTAACCGCGGTGGCAACGATCCTGGCCCCGCCGCCTTACTTCGGATCAACCATGCGCATCATCGCCGGCTGGTGGCAAACCTCTCCAACTAGGTGGATAAGATCGCTGCTCGTGTCCCCGAAGCAGGGCACGAGACGGACCCCCGGGGCGATGAGGTGAAATCGCCGAGGTAACGGTCACGCAGGCGTCACAATTCCCGCCGCCAGTCGGCGCACTATCGCCCAAATGAGGCTCTATACCAACAACCTCGAAGGAGCGTGTAAGACGTTTGGTTGGGCCAACATCCTGGACGCTCTTCTCCGCACTCCAATGATCCGAGGCACAGGTTAGAGGCAAATTGGCACACCGCGGGCAGGAGGTGATCTACACCAGCGGATCGAGTTCCAAGGTTCGTCCCTTGTCCCTGCTGCCTTCCGGGTTGAAGCGGGCGAGGCGAGGAAGCGAGGTAGCGAGGCACAGTGTGTTCCCGCAGATGCTGGCATCTGTTCCTTGCGCCAATCGCCGTCTCGATGGCCGCTGTTCAATGGTAGCAACGCAAGCATGGCCAACCCCTCGACGCTAACCTAGGCAGTGCGTTCGTTCGGGTGGCGTCCTTCCGAACTCGTTCAGAGACGCCCCAGCCTATCGAGGTCACTAGGTCGTTATATCCGCAGTCATCTAACCACTTTGGCGTCTGTCCTCGTGCGTGGCGACTGTGCTCCCCCGGAACCTGTGTCGTGCGTTCCGAAACCGATGCGGAGAAATGAGACAAGGTTGCAACCCCTGGGCGCGAACCACAGGCGGCACAGCCGCGGGGAATAAGGTAGGCGCTATTCCGGACGGACTGCTTTGTACTTCAATGCAGGCAAGCTGTCACGTCTGACCGCGTGAGCGACCGGGCGTTGCGGGCCCTGCTTGAGCGCGCAACGTGGTCAGGGACGCGGGGAGGCCTGCCGGCCACGGATTGCGGGCCGCCTGGCAGCCGGGAGGCCGGGGACGCAACGTCCGTCGTGGCAGGCAGGCTGTAGGGAAGCGAACGATCCGGCTGTGCGGGCGTCGACGATGTTGGTGACTCCTGCGACGCCCGCCACCGTGACGCCGGCAACTGATGGCCGCCTGTATGTCCTCCAAAGTCCCTCTTGTTGTGGGCATCGAGCGAGTGCGGGGAATCAGGCGAAACACTTTGCGCTTGTTCGCAGAGCGATGTATTCGAAACAATCGCTTCGTTTCCTGCCAAGTCGGGTCAAGCATCTCATGAGCCCGGCGGGCAACTCACCAGTCACCCTCCGGTAAGAAGGTGGCTGCTGACGGAGAAAATGCCCTGCGTCTCGGAAATGCCCGCGCGCCTTTTGGAGAGATGGGACTGAGAGCCCGGGCTGGCGCACCGGTGACGTCTCCGGAGGCACGTCTTTGGCTGAGACGGACCACCCTCGCCTCCGCCGCCCCAGCCCTGCGGCGGGCGCAGGTGCGGATCTTGCAAGCATCAGGCAAAGGACAGCTTGGACAGGCCGGATGGAGATGGCACACCCACTGCGGGCGCAGGCCGGCCGTGGCCCTTCCCGGGACGCGCTCCCTGCCAGCCGCGAATCCTTTCCCCCCCAGTACGACGCTGATGGCCGTCCCTTTCCACATTTGATTCCACAACAAGTCTTTGTCCACCCGCCCACCCCTCATTGCGGTCCGGTGCGGGGACAGGTCCTGTTTTTGCTCGACTCGAGTGCCGTCGGCGCCCGTCTCGTGGGCAAGGTAGGCTTGCTTGAGATGGATGGCGGCTTGAGGGGCGAACCGAAGGCCACACGCGTTGCGGTGATGGAAGCGTGTCGACGAAGGGTTCCAATTTATCCCCCCCCCCCCGCCCGATCCGCCGCGGCCGGCATTGGCAACATTGGCACCGTCGGCACCTTCCCGTCCGCACGAAATAGACATACGAGTACGAGTACTTCGTACAGTACGAAGTACGGAGTACCACTAACGACGGAAGGAACAACCTGGGAACAAACGAACGAACGGAAGAGGGGTCTCCCTGGCTACCTTGGTAGTCGCCTCATCAACCATGCCTATATCCCGACGAACCTCTTCAAGTCCGTCTCGTGCGCCTGGCTGCATGGTCCATCTTTTTCCCGTTCGGTTCGTCTCCCCCCCTTGGCCACCATCCAGCTCGACTTAATTGCACCTTTGAGTCCTCCCCGTCCTCCGCTCCCTGCCTCCGCAAACACACCCAGCTCATCCGCCGCCGCCGTCGTTCCGCTGCGGCATCACACGCGCCCCGCGACCTGCACGACAGGACAGGCACCGCTCCTCGATCCGTCGCCGTGCCGTCGTCTCGCCTCGTCTCGCCTCGCCTCTCGCGTCGCACGACGCCAGCCAAACATCCAGCAGCCTGTGGCCGCGGCCGCCTCGCACTTACACGCGCACAAGCCCGCCGCACCATACGCGACAGGAGAGGGCCTGGCGGCGTTGAGCTCAAGCCACTCTCCTCCTTCCTGCATCGGACCCACCGCTCATCTTGGGACCGGTCCGCATGCACGGCTGATGGTTTCGCCTCTTCTTCGGTCTCTGTTGCGACATATTATTGCGCCCCAGGGCCCCGGGGCTCGCGTGCGTTCCGACCTCTCTTCCGTCTCCCACGCCCAACGTCGTTCCGGACGAGTCGAGACATCTGCAGCGCCGTCTCTGCTCGCTCGTCCGGCCCGGCGCCGTCCCGCCTCCCTCGTCTGATTCCGACCCGCCTCTTCGACGCCTGCCAGCCGCAGCCGCCGCCGTCTCCGTGGCTGCCGCCGCTGTTGCCGCCGCTCGGCGACTGTTGCCCGCCAACGAAGCAGGCAACTCGGGGCTGGTCCCGCGAAGCCCCGGTCGAGTCGCTGTCCGGCGCCATTGCGACACTGCGCCTCCCCAAGAACAACGTTTGATATTCGCCCACCTTCTCTTAACCCACGCCGGCAGTCAAGCGCGGGCGGGCCCCGACGCCAACATGGCGCATGCAACTGCCGGCGCGGACGCCGACCTGCACAAACGGAAACGCGACTTCGACGAGAGCGGCCTGCAGCACGGCCACTATCCGACTGGCCATCATCAGCAAGGTATGGTTGCCCAGTTACCCAGTACTCGTACGACGAGTTCCCGATGCTTCGAGCGCAATTTGCCATCTTGGCGGCGGCCCCAGAGTCCCAGACGTTGCGACCCCATTCGCGCTCCTGGTTTGTTGGGGGAGGACCCGCGTCTCCTGCCCTACCAGGAGTAGACGGTGCCTGCATGGGGATAAATTCTCCGATTGAGTTTGCGCCGCCGCTCACTGGTGCCGTCGCAACGGCGGCTGGCCGCTCAACCCTTTCGCGCTTGACAGGTGGCAGTTTGATTATCTTGACAATCAATCTTTCCGCCACACGCTTCTCGAAGCTCGAGGGTATCGGGTGATTGCACTTGCGTTGCATTGTCGATGCTGCGCGTCGAGACCCAATACTCACAGCTGCCGTTGGCTGACGCGTTGTACGATGCAGGTGCCGCTGGATTCATCAACTACTTGCCCAAGGCAAATGCCGAGCGACTCTCGCTCGTCCAAGGAGATGCGGACACATTTGCCGACATCATTGGCCTGATCGGTCAATACGAGAGTACGTTGCCATCATTGCAGTGGCTGCCGTGGGCTCGATGCTGATCAAGTTTCAAAGGTGTGCTCGACCGACATGAGAGCCTCGCTGCCAATCTCGGGGCCAAGCTGACCGGCCCTCGGTTGCTCAAAGGCATTGAAAGATTCTTCGACGGCCCCATCAAGACGAACAATTCGCAGCCCTTTTCCAACCCGATCAGTTGGCTCGATGTCGTCGCATTTGCAAAGGCGAACCCAAATGACTTTGCTCTGACGGCCATGCCCGACGGCTCCCGGTGCTGCCAGTTCATGTGCAAGGGGGTACGCACAGAGATCACCGAAGACGACTGGCGCTTGATATCGTCTGGCGCGCTCGACCGATTTCCGCTCGAGCACCCATTTGAGGAGGACGAGACCGCCGAGCTCGCCACCCTAGATATCCTAGAGCAGCGGACGTCGATGCTTTACAAGAAGGCTGACGAGGTCGCGGCGCGGGCCCGAATATTGCACCACAAGCTGGGCCATCGCAAAAACGACCTTGGGCGACGGCGGAAGACGCACGATGGCGGCGGCACCCGGTTTCACGCAGCGAACCACCAGCCACGATCGGCGGGATTCAACCCGTCATACGATCTGCATGCGGACCTCTTGCAACAGTTTTTGACACCAGCCTCTTCCTTGGTTCCGTCAAGGTCAACTTCGGGAGCAGGGGTCTCGGTCACCAGCCTTGGTCCGGTGTCGCCTCCGATGAACACTTCCCACCACCACCATCGTCTGTCAGGGCAGTCGGGTCGCTCTTCCATGGGCAATGCCCCCGACACAGCTGCTCAGGCAGCGGCGGACAGTCGGAGTGATGTCTACAGGTCTTTGATCACTCAGAGCACTGACAAACTTGGCAAAGGCGACCTCATCAGCCCTCCCTGCGATCGATGCCGTCGCCTGAAGCTTCAATGCGTCAAACATCTAACGGCCTGCCAGGGCTGCACCAAGAAACACGCCAAGTGCAGCTGGAAGACGGTGACGTACGAGGAGATTATGAGGTTGAAATACGAAATGGGAATCGACTGTGAGCAGGAGGGTGAGCAAGAGGGTGGTCTCGCCGGCTTGCGAGAGGCCCGCATTGCGAGAGTCGGCGACACAACACCGGCGACGATCAACGAAGAGGGCGTATCGCGCCCAGCCAGCAGAGCTGATACGGATCTCGGCACACTACCCGTGTACAGCCCGGATCCGATGCCAATGAGAGGGCCAGAAGGCGGCCACCAGGAGGCGCGACGACAGCACCTATCTCTCGGGCCGCTGGGGACGCCACCGCCCCGCGAACATTCACGGCTAAGCAATATCTCGTCGCTCATGTGCGATGACGACTACGGGCGGCCATCGCACCATGGGGGGTCGAACCCTCCATCGCGGTGACAATGGGCCTGGCTGCGGCGATTGCGCATTAAATGCGGTCAAACCGGCAGACATGTGACAGTTCATCTGGGCACGAAGCTGTGTGACATACATGGACGGGTGGATTATCTGGGCGACTTGGGTGCTTGTAAAGGCTGAACGGCCGATGCCAGCAGCCCAGAGTCGGATGACTGAAACGATAGTACGAAGTAGGCAGCATGGCCACGCGGCCATCGAAACATGGTATGGACTATGGACAATAATGATAATAATTCGATGCTGGCAGTGCCGTGGGGCGAACTTGGGAATCTGCAGTGCCGCGTTGTCTCGTAGCGAGTACTTCCTTTGAGCGCTTCGCATCATGTGTGCCTTACCTGGTATGTCGTACTTCGCAATGCGGGATGGACGACTACGAGTAACTTCCATACAAGTTTAGATACCCGCACTGGCATTTGTACCTCCAGCTTGATTGATGGTGTGTCTCTTTGGCGGCATCGGCTGCTGACAAAGAAACTGGAGGCCTTGTCTACCGCGGGACCCTGGCCTGCCCTGGTTGCCTGGATGCTATGCCCGGGGGGCGGCATCCTCCACTGGCTGTGGCTGGACCCACATCTCTATGGGCCCGCCGACGACTCAGATGGCGCTGTCTGTCGCGGCGAAAAAAAGTTGGGGACTCTTCGATTCATCATTACTTTTGCCGTCCCCTTTGACGCGACCAAACCCCGGGACGGTTTCGGACGACTGCCACGACGACACCGACTACGGCGACGACGAAGACGCGTACCATCACCTCTGCGAGTACCTTCGATGGCGGGCCGGTAACCGTCACCTACTCTCCCCTCACGATAGCGCTTGAGAAGGCCACCGTGAACTTCGCCATCGCCCCGAATCTCCCCGACCGCGGCCATGGCGCAACCACAGCGGGCGGCGACCACTCTACTGTCGAGTCGCGACGACACGAGGCCCTTTTCGCATTCGCACGTCCCGGCGGAGCATGCTGCGCTCATACAGTCCCGCGAGACGGGCGACGTGCTCCCGGACGACTCGCCGAGAGGCCAGGTGAAGGCGTTGCCCTTCGCCAAGTCCTGGGTGCACCTGTTCGCCGGAGCGTAAGTCGAACCGTATCGCACCAGAAAAATCGCGACATGTGGCTGACGTGTGTTTCACCCTGCAGAGTCGGCGGCATGACGGCCGCGACGCTCACGGCACCGCTCGACGTCCTCAAGACCCGACTGCAATCCGACATCTACCAGGCACAGCTGCGGGCCAAGGCACAGACGATAGGGCCGCTGAACCCGGCGCGCGCGGCAATCTACCACCTCACAGACACGCTGCAGATCCTGCGGGGTGTATATCAGACCGAAGGGGCGCGGGCGCTCTTCAAGGGCCTCGGGCCGAACCTGATTGGCGTGGTGCCCGCGCGGAGCATCAACTTTTACGTCTACGGTAACGGAAAGCGAGTGCTGGCGGAGCACTGGAACCGCGGTGAGGAGGCGCCGTGGGTGCATTTGGTGGCGGGCGTCGTCGCGGGCGTCGCGACGTCGACGGCGACGAACCCCATCTGGATGGTCAAGACACGGCTGCAGCTCGACAAAAATGTGTCGGAGCGGAGCGGCGGGGCGATGCAGCGGCAATACCGAAACAGCTTCGACTGCGTGCGCCAGATTGTGCGCGGCGAGGGCCTGCGGGGCCTGTACAAGGGCATGAGCGCGAGCTACCTGGGCGTCGCCGAGTCGACGCTGCAGTGGATGCTGTACGAGCAAATGAAGGCGTCGCTGGCCCGGAGAGAGGAGCGCATCGTGGCGAGCGGCCGGGAGAAGACGCTGACGGATCGCATCATCGACTGGACAGGCAAGGTGGGCGCGGCTGGCGGCGCCAAGCTGGTTGCTGCCGTCTTGGCCTACCCGCACGAGGTGAGCTTCGCAGACGCCCCTTCCCCTTGCAATGTGATGTTGGCAGCAGGAACACGTCATTAACTCGCAGACAGGTCGCGCGAACGCGTCTCCGACAGGTGCCCTTGGACGGCGGCCGCCCCAAGTACACCGGGCTGGTGCAGTGCTTCAAGCTGGTGTGGAAAGAGGAGGGACTCATGGGCTTATATGGCGGGCTGACGCCGCACCTCATGCGGACGGTGCCGAGCGCGGCCATCATGTTTGGCATGTACGAGGGCATCCTGCGGATATTTCACACGCCCGCCTAAAAGGCGTGAACCGAAGGTGCCGCCACGGCACCCGTTTCCCATCCTGGGAATGCAGCCAGACACGGCAACAACCACGAGTCGAGGGCGGTGTGTGTACATGATGGAGGAAAGGACGTGAAAGAGAGGAAGAGATCTCGCCGCTCGGTTGGCATACACGCTGTATACTTGGAATACCCGCCTTTGCTGTACAATATGCGCCGCGCGCCGACGGAGGCTGCGCGCGCGTGCCTTAGACGAGGGTCATGGGGTTGGCGTTTGGGACGGCGGATTGGCCAAAATCCAGCTAATAGACTTTGACATTGGTTTGACATCTGTGCATGCTCCGAAAGAAAGAAGGGGGGGGTCAACTGCCGAGGCTCAACGCTGCGAACAGGCCCTCCGCCTGAACAGGAGATTTGCTGCCAGTCTTTGACCCAATGCGGATGCCCAACCCGTACCCTTTCGGACAAGGTACACGACGGGGTAGGGGAAATCCAAAGGCCCAGGGACCCGGCGTGTGGACGCGAGAAGGGTCCGCATTTCAGTCGATGTGACGTTCAGGCACAGCTGCCGCCATTCGGGGCCACGGACTCTTTCCGTGTCGCGGACCCGGTTTTGATACGGGACCGTGACACTGCCGACCCGGCCGGCGATCGGCCGTCACATGCCGCCGTCGACGACAGAGATGTCTAGTCCCGAATTACAGTATGGCTGACCGGCTGGGCTCGCGAGAGATGACGCTAACAAGGAAGAAGCATAGATAAGAGCGACCCGACCGATTGGGGAGAGTGAGCATGCAAGGTACGATACGCTTGTGAGAGCGGCGGCGACGGCGGCAGATCGCATCCGCATGGAGCCGGAAGCCGGGCAGCTAGGCCTTCTCTGGGGTAGGCGGCAGTACGACCGTGCGCTGTCATCTCATCTCGCGCCGCCCGCCGTTATCGGGACCGGCGTCCTTGGCCTCCCTACTGCCTACTCATACGTATCAGCGAACGTATCAGCGAATAGGTATGGTTGGTGATTTGGCGTCGAAAGACGCCGACGAACATGACGCACGGATGGTGGGGCGCTCTAGCACTGACGGTGTTAGTTGACTTGTTGGACTCACAGGCGTTCGGCCGAACGACGCGCGCCTATGGCCGACCATCGAGAACGGTACGCCGGGCGGAGATGAGGCTAGCTGCGATGATGAACGGCTTGTACGGAAAGATGGAGGGTGAGATTTGCGCGCAATTAGCGACTAGTACAGTCCATCAGAGTCCCTTATCGTCGGACGTTCGGGGGTGAACGTTGGGATTGACGGCAGATCCGGAGAACTAAAAGCGTCCGGCTGATGAATTCGTTCAGAAGGTGAAAACACGATGCCAGAATCGGCCGGTGAGGTTGATAAGAAGGTCGCATTGGCAATTGAAGAAGCAAAAAGAATAGCATCTACCCGCATCATTCAAGCGTTGGCGGGCTGGGAACATCGTATATATAAAGGTCGTGTTTCTCGCCATCGGTAGGTTTAGGAGTAGAGAGAATAAACCCTACTCGCCTCGGTCAACTCAGTATTCAACATTGAAACCCCCTCACATTCAGTTGCCTTTATTCATAATGCGCATCAACGCTGTGCTCGTCTTGGTGGCTGGCTTGGTTGCCAGCGCGATTGCCGCACCTGCTCGTACGTACAACGAACTATGCACACCGTCACTCTGCCAATATGATCGCGGTTATAGATACTAACCAACGTATGTCAAGTACAGGGGTAGAACAGCGGTCCCTCATCACCGAGGTCGGCAAGCTCGTCTCCGGCCTGGAAAACGGTCTGGGCGTCACGGCGCTCGAGGACGCGCTCGATGGCCTCCTGGGCGGCACTCTCACCAAGGTAGGTCTCCAGCTCCCCTGAGCCCTCACAAAATCTCCTCTGTACAAACACCTGAAGAATTGCATTGGTTACTGACTCGTTTCTGCAGCTCGAGGACGCGTTGGGCGTCACCTTTGCCGAGAAGCTGCTGGGCTTGTCTGAGAGCGGCGCCTCGCCCGGCACCCTGCAGGCCATTGGCGAGGCCGTCGCCATGCTCGAGTCCGGGCTGGGCATCGACGCAGTCAACGCGTTCCTCGACAGCGCGACGGGCGGGGCGGTGAGCTCGCTCGAGGGGGCGTTGGGGGTGACGGACATTGAGAAGGCGCTGGGGCTGGCGTAGAGGGGCGGTTGCTCGGGACGAGACGCAGGAAGGGGGCAAAGTGTGCTGCGTGGACCGTATACTTCATTTCAACCGCCCGGCTCAGGCTCATTCGATGTACATTATTGACATTCGGCAGAAGTTGGAAATAGAGACCGGTTGAGCACTTGATTTTGTTGACTCGAGACGTTCATTCCCGTGCTACTGAGATTTGAAAATGAAGAAGCACGAACAGTCGAAGAATGGTGACATGTTGACATATTGGTCACGAGTCCTGAATTGGCTGAGGTAAAAACTAAAACCACTCTTGCCCATATCCTAGCATAGATATGCCGTACACCTAACGTCCTCATCAATAATGACGTGTGTCCCATTGTTCGTCCATGTGGCCACCACTCTCGGTACTGTCACGTCCAACAACGCCTGCTAAGTCGGGTTAGGCTTGCTGCTCTTGACGTAGCTATACCGGTGGCCTTCCAGATCCGAAGCACGCTGAGCGTGCCTGACACCGCCATAAAAAGTCTCGACGTCTACCGTCACCCCATCAGGTATCCCTGCGATGGACCTCGGCCAATCTTTCACACCATAGCTGTAGACCGTCATGGTGAGGCAGTCGGCCGACCGGTGGCGAAAGTCTATGTCGATCACGCACCAGTCTACCAGCTTTCCCTGACAAAAGGCCGTCATCGTCTGGAGAGCCTTCATCTTGAGATCGAGCTGAGCACGAGAGTCGATGGTCCCAAAGATGGGAAAGGTGTAGGTTACTTTCTTGCTCTGTTTGATGTCCCACCGAACGTCCATCGGATTCAGGGTGGCGATGCTCTGTGGATGAGGCATTTGTGACGGATTGTAGGGCCCCCGGACGTATGGGGACGGCGATGATGGTGAAGCGCTTTGGTGATGTTGTGTGAGTGTAGGCTATAAGTTTTATAATTCGCGGGCGGGGAACCGCCTTTCACGAGCTCGGTTTGGACTGGACAGACAGATGACAGACGAGAGCTTAATAATGCTATCCTAAACAGGCCATTTGATGAAACTTACTTAATGGCTTTGTCGATCTCGCTTGTATTGGAAACCGTTGCCACGAGCATATCGAGACATCGACTACTTACGTCAATGTGTTACGGGTGAGCGCACCAACGGCTCTTCAGTGCCGCCGTGCGGGCCATCACCATATGACCACCGCCCCTGACATGAGCAGCACAGGCAGATATCTTCGGCAAGAAGTGCCGTCCAGCGTGTTCAGCTGGCAGCCGTCGCCCATCCCGGGCGAACTCTGTCCCAGTCTGTGCCTGGCCCTCGCGGCCTCTCGCGTGCGTGATAGCCCAACCCTGGTTCGCCGCTCAACCCTTGCGCTGCGACTGGTCGCCCCTGCTGCACGATGAAATCGCGCGCCAGATTGAGCAAGCAAAAGACTGGCCCGCGCGGGAGACTCGACACGCACGCTGAAACTTGTTGCGGGGGGGTGTCGGGCCGAGATGTGGTGACCCTGGCGGGATGAGTTGTTCACATCACCAACGCACGGGGCCGTGCAGCCACTGATGAAGGTCGTCAGCGCGCGAGATGTAGGTTTTATCATTGAGGACCAAGGCCGGGGACTCTGCCCATCAGCCCGTGCGGAGGTGTGATCGTGGTATGGTGCGCTGTGACGACTGTTGGTCCCGAGGTTCACGGTCGTCAGCGATGGGATGACTGCCGTTGGTCAACAGGTTTCATCGCATCGCGAATGAGGTCTGCCATTTTGAGCCATGGACTTTTTGTGCAATTTACATTAGCAAATCTTTGGAGCATACTGTGTGCGGTTTCCCATTGATTGCACCAACGAGAGCCTACCATCGTACGTAGCCTCAACTGTCTGCGAAGGTGGACGTGTGGAAGCGTGCCTCATCATTGTCGGCTGGGGGCGCTCGTTGAAACTGGAGCCCCTGTCATGGGACGTGGACCTTTGTGGTCAAACTCCCGTCGAGATCGATTTGTTGGTCCTGCGTACGTATGGACATTGAGCGGGAACGGTGACTCAGCCGGAGGGTACTCGATTATTGCACTCAACTGCCGTTTTGCCTTGCTGCGAGACGTCGTCGCCAAGACGGACTGCCACAAGGATCACGATACATAGGTACCTATGAGGTTGCTACTGATCGATTGGAAGGACAGGGTAAGGTACTGGTCTGGAGCGAGACCGAAGTCCGAAGTACATGTGCGCGACCTCCAATGCTGGTACGTACCTATGGTACCCCAGGTACATGCGAGAGCCTCATTCCATTGTAAACGGGAGCCGGTGCCTACCTAGGTGGTGCTAAGAATTTCTACCTAGGCAGTCGCAGTTCCAGGTCCCAGGGCTGCAGGCTGCTGCGTGCCTGGCGCTTTCCGGTTCGGGCTCGGCTGGAAGAGACGTATCCGCGGATCTTTGGGGGATCTTGGGGCTCCACGTCCTCTTCAGCAAACCAGCCGGTGGGATGCCAGATGCCCCGCATTTCGCTCACTTCAACAACCTTGGATCTTGTTGGAGACCTTGACCCGTCAACTTCTTACCCCATCATTCAAATTCAACTTGGAGCCGGCCTCTGCTGCTGGGGAGCGCAGCGCACGAGCCTCATGGAGCACACGAGCCGCCCGCTGACGAAACGACCGCGCGCGTCGCTGGCCTGCAATGCCTGCCGCCAGACCAAGTCCAAGGTGAGAGAGGCACCGCGCGAGAGAGAGAGTCTCTAGTGCCTTGGCTCGCAGCCTGCCAGAGCCTCTGGTCCGTGATGTTCATCGCGACTGACGACTGACCATGCGTACGCCCAGTGCGACGGCAACAGGCCGACTTGCGAGCGCTGCGCAAAGTGCAACGCCGAGTGCGTCTATACGCAGAGCGGCCGCGACAAGCGCATGGATCGGCAGGAGGAGCGAAAGTGAGACCGCCTTGTCCGCTGTTGGCTGGCTCCTGAGATGACTGCTGACCGTGGGAAAGAGCCAACATGGCCCTGAGAAGCCGCGTCAAGGAGCTCGAGGCCCAGCTCGCCGCCGCCGGCCTCGGACCCCAGAGCGCCGACGTTGCTGCCTCTGGCTCTGGCTATCCCCAGCCGCTCGACCGCGACAAGTCGCCAGGCCAGGCGAGTCACGGCGGCTTCTCTGACGTCGGCAGCAAGGCCACGGCCCAGACCCCAGAGTCTACGGCCGACGCGATTGCCACTGGGCTCTTTGACCACCCTCCCGTCGTCGACATTGGCTACTTCGGTGAGTTTCAAGCGTCAGCAACTATCCGAGCTTCCCCAGCTCACCCGCCCCGCAGGTTCGAGCTCCAACCACGCCTTCTTCTGGTCACTCTCGGCCAGCATCGAGAACGTGAGCCACCGCAGTACGGTGCGGTACCAGGAGCCTTCCAGGCAGGGCCAAGACGCAGAGGTCGATGAGGCAGCGCGAGCTCCTCCTCTTCCGATGCTGCCGCCGTCCGCCTACCGGAACATGCAGCCCGACGATGACTCCTTTCCGGGACGCGCTCTGGCTGTGGAATGGACCACGCGCTTCTTTGACACGGTCGGCGCCGTCTTGCCATATGTGAGCGAGTCGCAGGTCCTTAGGGAGATCGACGTCATCGATGTGCGTGACCAGGGCTGGCAGATGGCACAGAGGTCGTCGCAGGCGCTCCTCTGCATCATCTTTGCCCAAGCACTGCAGACGCTGGACGATCGGTCGCCGGAGCCGTACTACCGTAGAGCCCTCACCTTGCTCGACGAGAAGACCTTGTACATTCCCACAGTCGACTCACGTAAGTTCCGTATCTCCCCAGCAACGCAGAGTGACGATACTAATGAAGCACAGTCCAAGCCTTGCTTCTGCTGGCGAGCTTCCAGCAAAACACCCAGAGGTCCATGGAAAGCTGGGTCCCGCACTACCTGGCTGTGCGTGTGGCCTACCAACTCGGCATTCACGCTCCGGCGTCATATGAGTACCTCGCCGTCCCCGACAAGGAGATTCGGTCGCGTTTGTGGTTTGCTGTCGTGAACCAGGATCGGTATGTTGCCAAGCCACGCACTTGCGACGGGTGCTGACGTGTACATGTCAGGATCTTGGCCGCCGGACTCGCGCGACCGGCTCTCATCCCACTGCAGCATGTCCGAATGGACTTGCTTGAATTGCTCGACCCTGCACGTGCCAGCAGGACGACGGACGGGTCGTGCTCCCGAGAGAGCTTGGTCTACTTCCGTCATCTCACGTATGACCGTTCCGGCTCCCATGTTTGCGTGCATGTATCGGCGCTAACCGGCCCAGTGCCCTGCATGAAATTCTCGGAGTTACAGTCGACTCTCTGTATAGCTCCAACATCAGCTCGTCCAATCGCTTGGCGCTTGGTGACCTGGTAGCCAGAACCATCGATCTCTCGTCAAAACTAGAGCAGTGGCGAGAGGGCATCGCGCCTCCTGGGGTCATTACTTCCAACGCCGACTTCAGCGTGTTTTCGGCGGCAGCCATGGACTCGGAACAGTACACGATATTGCTGTCCATATTCCATTACCGCGCCATGATGCTCATCCACGGATCGCTCCTCATGAGGGTCCTGGAGCGGGTAACGAGCACCGGCGAGGCCGCGTCCTCTGGCGTCCTCCAGGATGCCGGCTTGTCGCTCCTCAAGAACTATTTGTGGGCGCTGCGGGAGTGGTTGCAACTCATTACTAGTCTACTACAACACAGACGAGTGTTTCTAAACTGCAACGCCGTGTGGTGGACTTGCAATTACATGAGTAAGCTAATCTTGGCCTCGGAGACGGACGCTTACTGACAGGTTCCCAGTGCTGTCAACCAGTATCCATTCCTTTGCATTCTGGCTCCTCTCAGCCAATTTGCGGTTCAGCATTGGAACGATAGGCATTGCCACGCCAGACGCTGAGGCTATGTTGAGAACAAGTCTGGATACGTTGCGGACCCTGGGAGGCACGAGCATCATGAGCCGCAAAGCGCATCGATGCCTTCACCGGTATCTAAGCTTCCTCAAGAACATCGGTATGACGGTTCGATTCCCCGACCAAGGCGTGGGCTGACCCAGATGCGTAGCGTTCGGTGCCGACGATCAACCCAGCGATCCGGCGCCCACGACCGCGGCGACCGTACCGGAGGGACTCGAATGGTCCCAGCCGACTCCTGTCGGTGGCAGCGGTTTGCCACAGGAATTCCGGCCCGAAGTGATCTCCAGCTGCATCGACGACATGTTTGGAGCCGTCGGCCAAGAAGACTTTATGGGCACGGGGTTTCTCGCCATGGGACAGCACCAGGGCATCAGTGACTTTGATGCGGCTGGTTTCATCTGAGGCTTCTCGGGCTTCTTAGATGCCTCTCCGAGACCCGAAAGTCCTACGACTCAGCGCCTTGACTCGCCTGGTCGAGGTGTCTGTACAGCGTCTTGAACTTCTCACTCGCCTCGAGCATGCAGTCGTGCGAGTAAATCATTTTTTGCACGTCTGGCGACGCCCACTTGTCGGGAACACTAGACCCTTGGGCCCTGGATGCCGCGAATTCCCGGTCACGCTCTTCCCTTGCCTTCCCCTCGCCGAGGTGCAAGACACGGCCCGAGTGCGCGGCCAGGTCCACGAGTGTCGTGGTGCGCTCCTTTCGCAGCAGCTCGTACACCCGGAGGCACTTGTTGATGACGTCCGGCGCTGCGCCTGGCGCCTGGGCCAGGACCTCTGCAAGCACAGCGCCGTCCTCGACAGCCATCGATGCGCCCTGGTTGAGATGCGGCAGCGTTGGATGGCAAGCGTCCCCAATGAGACCGACGCAGCCGTGAACCCACGTGGGCAGTGGTTTGTGGACACGAAGCTTCCACTCGCAGACCTGACCATCTGGGACGAGGTCGAGCATGCGTCGAATCAGCGGGCAGAAGTCGGAGAAGGTCTGCAGCATGGCGTCGTTTGATCCTCGGGTCGTGTACGTCATGGACGGGGCCGAGGCAAAGTTGACGTCCGGCTGGATGGACGACATGTTGTAGATTGTGCGCGAGGCGATTGGGTAGCATATCCAATGCCGCTTCTCGCCGATCCAGCGCGTCACCTGGTTGCTGTCGAGCAGGGCCATCATTTCGGGGTCCGCAGCCATCTTGTCCCGGGGCAGCATGACACGGTAAGCCGCCTGGCCGGTATCTTCGACGTCGACCGACGCGCCAAGGCGTTGCATCAGGTGCGTCCGAGCCACGGACTTGACACCGTCGGCGGCAAGGAGGACGTCGGCGGTCACCTGGTGCGGGCTGCCCTCTCGTGGCGTCACCGTGAAGACTGGGCGCGGCTCGAATTCGTCGACGCTGGAGAGCGTGTGGCCGAGGTGGAACTTGATGGCGGGCTGGGCCTTGCACGCCTCGTAGAGCCCGCCGGCGAGGGAGGCGCGGTGGCCGGTGCAGTGCGGGTGGCCGTACTTTTGGCGGATGTCGGGCATGTGGACGTGGGTGAGCTCTTCGTTGGATCGCCCGTCTTTAGCCACGTCAGCGTACACCATCATACAAGTGGCATTGACGCCAACTAGCACTCCCAGCGCCCAAGCTCCGTGGTGTGGCACCAACCTCGAATGCTCGTCTCGACAATGTCGGTCGCCTCGGCCTCGATTCCCTGCCAGCAGCCGAGGCGGTCGAGCACGCGGACCAGGTTGGGCGCGAGCTGGATCCCGGCGCCGACGAAGCCCAGGTCGGATGCGTTTTCGTAGACGTGGACGTCTCGGAAGCCCTTTTTCGCGAGGGCCAATGCGCAGCCCAGTCCCCCCATTCCTGATACCACGCTTCGTCAGTCATACACGTGCGCACGCCTCTCGGAAATTGGAACAAAGAGATGTGGCGTCGTACCGGCGCCGATGATGGCGATGCGCAGGTCACGCACTGCAGCAGCACACTCGGCCGGGCGGTCCATGGCGTAGGGCGACATGGTCATCACTGACGTTGTCTCTGGCAAGCGGTGCGTGATGCGGAGAGAAATTTATCTAGCAGAGACTGGGTTCTATATATGATTTCCGCGCGCGCGCGAGGTGCCGTGCCGCTCAAATACGAAGTTCGCTTGTTCCTAAGTTAGATCTGGCCAATATCACGCCGGCAACATTACCCGGCCGGGAACTGTGATCCACGAGTCGACAACGCATACAGGTGACGGGCCACCAACGCTGCAGCTGCCCGCCTGCGTACACGCGCGCGCAAACAATTATCCAGGCATCCATGTGCCACGGCGTGGCAAAACGATCTGCGCCCTCCATTTCTGCCCCGTCCCCGCACGACGTACCAGCGGCTTTGGCGGCCCGGATGAAGAAGACACGTGGGTGGGCGGCTGGTGCTGCTCGCCAATTTGTTTCAAGGTTGGTTGCTGCTGTGACACCCGGAGTCCTGTCCTTGTCCCCGGAGCTGCTGGAGCTGGCCTCGTTGCGCCGCCTGGAAGTCCCCCCAGCGCCCGGGCCAATCGGGGTGGGGATGGCCGCGGCCGGCCCCCGCGCCGCATTCCGTGTAATGCCATTGGTTCAGGGGCGCCAAAGCCCGCCTCAGGCGACGGGACGCCGGGGGGGTTGGCGTTGACATTGATTGACGCGGGCGGACCGGGCGGATCGGGTCGGATGGCGGAGTGTCGGCCGGGGTCGTGGGTGGTAAGTAATTCGAATGCAGCAGCATATACAGTACTGTAATATAACATGACTGATAAGAAACAATACTATCGGGGGAGAAAGTGGTGGATGGCGCAGAGAGGCAAGTCGCCCTCACCGCAGCGAACAAGAAAAACCACATCATGGCAGCTGTGACCGAGGAGTGGCACACGCCAAAGGGCCCATACAAGCTTGTGACCGTCAACAACGCGCCCGAGCGCGCCGAGGTCGTCATCGGACGTGTGGCGCGCGACCTCGCGGACAGGTACACGATTGAATACGTCGGGAACTGCTTGGGTAGGATCCCTCATGGCAGCGCACGACAAGGGGGGGGGCAGCGGACATGGGCGTTGGTGCTGACCGAATGACGACGGGCAGGCAAAGACGAGGTGGAAGCGACTGTCGCGGCCCTGAAGCCTGATCTCTTGGTACGCATTCAACCAACCCCCCCCCCATTTGCCTTGAACGAATCGATTGGGCAAAAAAAGAAGAGGCAGATATGTGAGGGGGGGAAGAGGATAGAAGGACCGGGTTTCGATAGAGAGAGAGACGACAGTGGGCTGACGTACCGGTCATGGACCAGTTTTGCGCGTCCATGTGGACGCTCGAGGAGAGCGACGAGATGCGCGCCACGGCGCGGCGCGTCGTGCCGCACGTCGTGACGCACGCGATCCCATTTGGGCTACAGGTGAACAATGGGCCGGACGCCGTGGTCGCGCACCTGAAGGAGGCGATTCCGAAGCTGCTGGGTTGAGAATTGAGATGGAGGGGCGGTGGTGTAGGGTGGGCAGGCTGTGGATCGCATTTGTGTGAGGGGCACAGCGACCGACAGTGCGGGTTTGCATCATGTGTATGTCTCGGGAATGATGAGAATGTGGCAGCATTGATTTTCAAATTTTGGTGACATTGGGGAGATCATGGATTGCTCTCGCCTCACTCCGAATCTTGAACGTGAAGGTGGTAAGCTGTAGTCGCGCCGGTAATTTTGCGGGCTGTGCAGTTGAGAGTAAACAAAACTCGAACGAAGCCACCCTGATCTAAATTCTGCCCCAAAGCATCATGATACCTTCGCGTCCATCTACGGCTCGTTCTCAAACACATTGACCAAGGTCCCGACGTGCGGCAGAATCTCCACGGCAAACTCGTCCCCGTGCCGCAGCGCCACCTTGGGGTCCCGCCCTGCGCCCACGCCCGCCGGCGTCCCCGTGATGATGATCGTCCCCGCGGGCAGGGTCGTGCCCTGCGACAGGAAGCTCACGAGCTTCGGGACGCTGAAAATGAGGTCGCTGCCAAAAAGGTGTCACTGTAAGCCTTGAGCCTGCCCTCCGCTCATTTGTTTTCTCTCGTGCTTGGAGGATGAGGAGGGGGAAGAAGAAGAAGGAGGAGGAGGAGGAGGGGAGGAGGGCGTGAAACTTACTCGGTGCCGCAGTCCTGCAGGACCTCGCCGTTCTTGAGCCCGCGCACCCGAAACTTGGACGGGTCTGGCATCAGCGCCGCGGAGACGAGCGTCGGGCCTACAACGAACAATTCCCTTATTAGCGCTGTTGCACAACCCCCATCATTATCGCGAGATGTAATGTGATGATGATGAGGAGGGAAGGAGGCAGGCAGGGAGGGAAGCCAGGCGACTTGCCGATGGGGCACGACCCGTCGAATCCCTTGGAGAAGCACCACTGGCTCTGCGCAAACTGGCTATCGCGGCTCGACACGTCGTTGCACGCCGTGTAGCCCAGCACGTGCGCCATGGCCTCGTCCTCGGACACGTTCTTGGCGGCGCGGCCGAGTACGACGGCGAGCTCGGCCTCGTAGTCGCCGCAGTCGTTCTGCTGGGTGAGGCGCGGCAGCGGCGTCGTCGCGGGCCACGGGTCGCCTAGGGAGGTGCTCGGCTTCCTGGGAGCTTTCGTCTCAGTAGGCGGGCCTTGTACGGCGAGTCGATGACGACGAGCTTACATGAAAACGGTGGGGACAGTTGGGATCGGCAGGCCGACCTCTTGTGCGTGTTGCTTGTACTGGAAGTGGCATCTGCGTTAGGAACTGATGATACTATTCCGGTATGAGGCTGAGGACGTACGTTGAGTCCAATGCAGCGGATCGTGCCGATCTCTTCCGCGGCGAGCGGCGACAGCACGCGTGATACCGTCTCTATCTTCCCAGTTTTCTCACCCGGGGAAAGCGCAGAAGCGTCAGAGAAGGTGTCGACGTTGACCTCGAGGCCCTGGCGGAGCGCGAGTCCGACATCAACGCTGGGGTCCAGCGGCTCCCCGATCAAGATAGACGACGGGTCCGACCTGGGCACGAAGCGGACGAGGCCTGATAGTGGCAATCGTATTAGCGGAATCATCCATTTCGTGCTTCACAAGAAACTGTAGCAAGAAGGGCCGTACGCGTGAACGCGGGCAACGGCATGGCTGTTTGCTGCATCTGCTCAGCCGCGCGAGCGTATGTCATTGTGATCACTGAAGACGGGGCTGCAGTTGGTTGTCGAGACTCAACAGAGTCCTCGTCAAATCGCAATTGACATCAACGTGGCCACACTCACATTGCCTTCCGCCGGTTTCTCAACCGGCGAATCGGCAATGTTCGACTGCGATCTCGGACGCAGGCCGGCAATGCTCCCCTCTCGGACCCGGACCCTGTCCGCTCCCTGCCTGGCATCCGGAACGCGGGAGAGGAAGCCGGCGGGGTCGACCCAATGGGGAGGCAGACTGCCGCCCCCGGGCCCCCGCCCCGACCCGGTGGCGCGGCGTCGGGTTTCCACTACAGGGGGTGCTGCCCAACGCGATTTCGAGCTCCGGCCGTGCTCGACGACGGCTGAGAACTGCCGTGAGGAAGAAAAGCGTCAGCCGATATAGCTGATATAACTGAAATTTCCGCCTTGCGAGCGAGCTGCGGTTCGATCGTGGCCCACGCAGCTTTTTGTCCTCCCAGGGCGGCATCACGGTCATCGACGTCATCCGAAATGGCGCAACCCGAGACGCACGACCACGACCAGAGCGCCTTCAGGGCGCACCTGCCCGACCTCTCCTCGCCGCGGTTCGTGGCCATGCGGTCCCAGGACCCGTACGAGTACGCGCAGGCCTTCCGGGACCAACAGTCTCCGCCCTGGCTGCACGCGCTGTACACGCACTGGCAGGCGCTGCTGGCCGAGCCCTTCAAGGGCATCACGTCCGACGGTGAGCGACGCCGATGAGCCGCGGCGGCTGCGGCTGCCAAGCGCAAGAGCTGGCCATGTGTAGCAGGTCAGGCTGACGGCGAGGTCTGCAGGGGTTGTGAGGCCGGGCCTGTTCCAACTCGAGGACCAGGGCGTGCCGATCGATGACATCGTCGCCGCGGCCCGGCACGCCGTCGCCCAGATGGACGAGACGCAGCGCCAGCGGACACATTATCATATCGACTCGGCCGAGTGGCGGACGTGGTCGAACCCCGAGTTCCTGCTGAGCGACAAGGGCATCCGCTTGGATGAAGTATCGGGCGGTCTGCGTGAGGCCGTCATGCAGGTGCTTCGCGCGTCCCTATCACCCGAGGGCTACGACAAGGCCGTGGCGGCGATGCGCATAAACGGGTTCCTGGGCGAGCTGGTCGAGGCACCAGCCATCATGAACGAGTTCTCGTACAACTTTGTCCTCTTCGGCGACGAGCCATCGACGGCCAAGCCGTGGGGCTTCTCCTTCTACGGACACCACTTGTGTCTCAGCGCGTTCTTCTACAAGTCGCAGATGGTGCTGTCACCGTGCTTCACCGGCGCAGAGCCCAACGTCATCGACGCAGGACCCAACGAGGGAACGAAGATATTGCAGGCCGAGGAAGCGCTGGGCCTGCGCCTGATGCGAAGTCTGACCCCGGAACAGCAGCGCCGGGCGCAGACATATGCGAAGCTCAAGGACCCGGCGATGCCGCACGGGCGCTGGAACCACGACGACCAGCGACACCTTTGCGGCGCGTTCCGCGACAACCGCGTAGTGCCATACGAGGGCGTGTGCGTGGCGAACCTCGAGCCGTCCCTGCAACGCCTCGCGAGCGACGTCCTCGCCCAGTACCTGTTGTACCTGCCGGCGCGGGCGCGCGAGATGCGCCTGGTGCAGGCGCGGGAATGGTTCCACGAGACGTACTTTTCCTGGATCGGGGGCTTCGCCGACGGCGACGCCTTTTACTACCGCATCCAGAGCCCCGTCATCGTCGTCGAGTTTGACCACCACTCGGGCGTGTTCCTCACGAACAAGGAGCCGGCCCGATTTCACACCCACACGATCCTGCGCACGCCCAACGCGGGCGACTACGGCATGGCTCTTCGTCCGTTGATTCCCGGCGTGGAGCAGGATTTCGTGTGGGAAGGGCAACGGTGAGCTGAGCGAGGTCCGAGGCGCGAGTCGTGCGACTGCCGAGACGCGCTGCTCCTCGTCGCCGCCGCCGTCCATCGCAGGGTCACAGGGTGGCATGTAAATACATAGCTGCGCATAGCTTGCGCCGCCAAGGGTCAGTGGCGTGAAACGGCCACCGGCGCGCGACGTTGGAGCCAAGCCACGGGAAGCCTCCTGTGCCTTACCACATGATGCCTAATCCAGATCGACGGTGCCCAGAGGCGCCCAGAGACGCCCAGGGATGCGAACCACGGTCGGGCCTCGCTCGTGGCGCGGCCCCGCTCGGCAGTTGGCCCTCCGGTCCACCAGCGTCCGATTGGGGCTGCCCCGGCCCCCGGGAATCCCCGTCGTGTTAGCCGTGTCGGACGTGGAGTGCTACCCCGGATGGCGTTTTGGAGGCGGCCAAGCAGCCCAGCGTTGCCTCACATCTCCGCTCGCATCCCACCTCGGGCGTGCCCACCAGCCCGCATGTTCGCCGGCGAATGAAGCGCCTCCATTCGTCAGGAATGACCGATCTTCTTTCTAACATATGAGCAATCTCTTGGCCATTAGCATCGCTGGGTTGGCGGGCGAATACTACTCCCCCTTTCTCGAACCAGCCCAGATCCGGGCATGGCTCATTTCTCAGGGATCATGCCTCCCCGCGGGGAAGGCGATCTCGAAGCTGTCTTTAATAAGACGTCAGTTCCGTGTCCAGAGTTTGACACCCAGTCTCCTCCATAGAGCATTCCAACTTTATTGGCAACTCATTTGCCGTTGCCCACAATGTCCAAGCTCGAGACCGGCCTTGTCGACGAGAACTCTGTGCGTTGTCCCATGCCAGGATCAAGCGATGCCTGGCCTTGATAGTCGACTAACCTCTCGAGACTGTAGGACGAGGGTGTCGCTCTCACCGCGTCCCACCGCGACTACCTGCTGCGCCGCCACGGAACGGTCGAACTGGATCCGGTCCCGTCGCCCAGTGACGATGACCCGCTCAACTGGCCGCGGCCAAAGGTGAGTTGCAGCACAAACTTTGCTTGCGACTGCCGGCCAAGCGGAACAGTAGCTGACACCAGACAGAAAGACTTGAATCTGCTTTTCGTGGCGTTCCACTCCTTCATCGGCCTCTTTACCGCCTCAGCGATTCAATGCACTTTCGTCACCATCGCCGAGGACCTCGGCAGATCGGTGCAAGACGCGAGCTACCTCGTCTCCGTCTTCATCGCGATTCTCGGTGTCGCACCGCTTATATGGCAGCCATTGTCGCGCGTATACGGCCGGCGCCCCGTCTTCCTTGCCTCGCTGCTCTTTAGCCTCGTTGGGAATGTCGCATGCGCTGTCGTGCACAACTACTCGGCCATGGTCTTTTTCCGGGCTTTCACCGCATTCTTCATCAGCCCGGCGCTGGCACTGGGAAGCGGCGTTGTCGGCGAAACCTTCTTCAAGAACGAGCGGGGACGATACATGGGCGTCTGGGCAATGATGACAACTTTGGGCGTGCCCGTTGGACCGTTGGTCTTTGGCTTCGTTGCCGTGAGAGTGGGCTACCGATGGATATACTGGACCCTTGCCATTGTAAGCTTTTCGACACGAAGACTTATTCAGACGCTGACAACGGGCAACAGACCAATGGTGTTCAGTTGATCGTATACGGACTGTTGGGGTCGGAGACGCGATACGTCCACGACCCCGCCATCAAGAGGCCCGGATCCATGGTGCAGCGGCTATTCTGGCTTCGTCGCGTTGACCCGAGCCGCCTCACCTGGTACGATTTTGTACATCCTCTGACGCTCGTCACCAACCCAAATGTGACCATCGCCGCCGTGACCTATGCCATGATCTTCCTCTGGGGCTGCGTCATGACCACGCTCATGGTACCGCAAATCTATCCTCAGATCTGGGGGTTCAACGCCGAGAAGGTAGGATTGCAGTACATAGCCTTCATCGTGGGAACCGTCATCGGGGAGCTTGCGGGCGGGTTCGCCTCGGATCACTGGATGAGGCTGGCGCCCAAGCGCGAAGGCTCCCCACCCAAGCCCGAGTTCCGCCTATGGCTGAGTTACGTGGGATACCTGCTGACCATCTGCGGCGTCGTCGTGTTTCTGGTGCAATTGGGTGCCGCCTCGGATACCTGGGACGTGAGCCCCGACGTGGGCATGGCCATCGGCGGCGCGGGCAACCAGGTCGTGACGACTGTCATGATAACTTATGCGGTCGACTGCCTGCCCCAGGACGGCGCGGCGGTGGGGACCTTTGTAATCTTTGTGCGCCACATCTGGGGATTCATTGGGCCTTTCTGGTGCGTCCACCCGCCAAACTGTGTACTCGTAAGCTGAGGCGATGCATTGCTGACGGCCTTTAGGTTCCCTCAAATGATCAACACGCTCGGGTTTGCGCGGAGCACCGCTGTTCCCGTCGCCATGATAGTCGGCGTGTCAGTGATTCCAACAGTGCTGCTGCAAGGACTGGGGGCGCGGTGGCGGCAGAAGCAATCGTAGTCGAGAAGTTGGAGGGTTGTCGGCGCGATCGGTTGGACGGTTGGACCCTGCCGGTGTGGCGCTGGTCAAGATTGCGCCCTTGGATCGACACGAGCCCCAGGAACAGTGGCCGTTTTGACAAGCCTTGTGGATAACACGCCTTTTCCCGACATTTACCATATTCGCCGGAATAGTCTAAGTTGGCAATAGAAGTCGATTTAAATAGAGCTGCTCGGCTCAGCACGTGCGAAGTTGGCGGATTGGTGAAGACTGCACGAAGTAGTCCGTACTCTGTACCGTATTCCGCAGTCCGTGGCTCGCGTGCAGATTTGGCCCGAGTCGACCAACGACGTGATACTTCTCCATTACTCGTACGCATTGCCCGAAAGATGCTGGCCAAGCCGAACCCCCTCGTGCTACGACGGCACCGCCCCGGCGACATCGGACACATCATAAGCCGACACGGCGCCATCTATTGCGAGGACTATGGCTGGGACGAGCGATTCGAGGCCATGGTGGCGCGCATCATGGCCGATTTCCTCGATCGGTACGATCCGCAGACGGAGTGTGGCTGGATCGCGGAGCGCGACGGCGAATTTCTCGGCTGCGTGTTCCTGGTGAAGGACCACGACCTGGACCAAACGGCACGCATCCGCGCGCTGTTGGTCGAGCACGGCGCGCGGGGACTGGGGCTCGGAGGGAGATTAGTACAGAATTGCATCGACTTTGCGCGCGAGGCCGGGTACAAGGACATGGTCCTCTACACGAACAGCATCCTGACGCCGGCGAGGAAGCTGTACAAGACATTCGGGTTTCGGCTGGTGGACGAGGCGGAGATCACGACGTTTGCGCCTGGAACCCTGGGGGAGACTTGGAAGATGGCGTTGTGATTTGTGAATGCCTCGGAGCCTCGGCGGCAACGGAATTGGGGTTAGAAAGAAAAAGAAACGACCAATAGAGGCGCATTCGAATTCTGGCAGTTGAACGACGAAGGGCTCTGGAGATGGCCTTGCGAGTTGTTGGACCCGTCCGCCCAACGAAGCAGCCCTTGCTTGGGGAAGTGCCTGTTGGAGCCGTTGATCGCTGTCCTTACGACGGCCCAGTTGGGGCACGTGCGTGTGCCTGGCACCTTCCTGGACAGTGCGCACGAGGGCGCTGGCTGGTATGCTGATTGGGTGTCTGGCGTCGGGTGTTGCACGGGGCAGTCGCCAGTGGGGAGCTCTGTCCACTTTGCTCCGTACCTCCAGGGCCGGGACGCGCTAGCCAGCCTGCCATTGCATGACGGCCAGTGCAACGGCCCATGCCAACCCATACCAACTGCCTGACTGACATGCATGGCAAGAACAGAGCACGGATGGGTGGATGGGAGGTGGCACATGCTCTTTCCTCTGCGTCTCACTCCTTTTCCTCTCTCCCCATCTCGCATCGCGTCGCTGCGTCTCACACAGAGAGGCAGTTGCGATGGGCTCTGGCTGAAGCAAGGTAGCCGCCGTGGCCCGTGGGCGACACTCTCGCCGCTCTGAGCGCATTCGACCGACATGAGGGATCACGACGACGAAGAGGACCGCGGTCTGCTGCACGACGAGGATGCGGACCTTAAGCTGCCGCCTTCGAGACATGCAACCCGCGGCGACAGGAAAACCGCCTCCGAGCGCTGGCTGGCCGGCCCTTCGAGATGGACCTTGCTGGGATTTGCCGTGCTTGTCACCATCTTGGCCCTGCCCTTGCTCGGCTACCTTGGCCGCCATGCGCTGCCGACTGTCGCCTCTCAAAGCCAAGAGGGCGACCAGCTCGCCATCCGTCTGCATCCAGATGAGCACGCGACTCGATCTCCGAAGACCCTGACCTTTGACTGGAACGTCACTCGCCAAGTTCGTTCCCCCGACGGAGTGGAGAAGCCAGTGTATCTCGTCAACGGTAATGCCCATTCCCCCTTCTGCTTGTCGCCTGCAACTGACGCGAGGCAGGCGCTTTTCCTGGCCCGACCATCGAAGCTCGACCGGGTGACAGGCTCGTCGTCAATGTTGTCAACAGCCTTGAGTCTGAGGGCCTTTCTATCCACTGGCACGGCTTGCGCATGAAGGGCTTCAACCGAATGGACGGCGCTATCGGCCTCACACAGTGCGCCATTCCGCCCGGCGGCGAATTTGCCTACGACTTCACCATTGGCGACGATGAGCACGGCACTTTCTGGTGGCATAGCCATAACCAAGTCCAACGCGGGGATGGGCTCTATGGCGGCCTCGTTGTGCACGACCCCGCCGTACCCTCCACTAGCCGTGGCGACGACGCCCTGGTTCTTATCGGCGATTGGTATCACCGCGCACAAGCGGACGTGCTCGCCTGGTTCGCCGACTTTGGAAGCCTCGGGAACGAGCCAGTCCCAGATTCCCTGGTCGTCAACGGGGTAGGCCGATACAACTGTTCCATGGCGGTTCCCGCTCGGCCGCTCAACTGCACCCAGAGACTGCCGTCTGATGTCAAGCCACTGCTCGCGCGGAGATCGGGCAAGCCAGCGCGGCTACGGTTGGTCAATACGGGATCGCTTGCGGGCTTCTCCATGAGCGTTGATGGCGCGACACTGCAGCCCGTCGCCGTGGACGGCGCGGCTTCCGTGAAGGAACATGCGGGCCAATCAGTCGGCATTCTATACCCCGGCGAAAGAGCCGACGTCCTGCTCAAGTGGGACAAGGACGATACCGGACCACCCCGCATGAACATTTATCTTGACCAAGAGTCAGTGGAGTGGCTAGTCCTAGACGATTTCGAGGATAAGAGCGCTGACACTCGTGCCACAGGAACTTTGGCGGCTTTCCCAACGCGGCTCTGAATCCGAATCAGACGTTCCATGCGCTGCCCGCTGGTAATGTTACTCTACAGGAAGGGGCTACTGTGTTGCAGATGGACAAAGACCATCGCGACCTGACGACCCTGACTGCAACGTCTTCTCGCACTACGGCAATGCCTGCTAGGGCACAGGAAACAGTTCTCTTGTATCTGAAGACCCAGAAGCTGTCCCACTTCGGCAACAAGCCACTCGGCTTCGTAAACCATACGACATGGCAGGTGCAGACGCCAGCTCTCTTGTCGCTCAACCGCACCAGCTGGGACGACCACCAGTTGCTCCCATTCGTTGCCTTCAAGCCTAACGAGCCTGTCACGGTTGACCTAGTCATCAACAACCTCGACGACGGCGCTCACCCTATCCATCTACACGGCAACTCCTTCTACGTGCTCTCGTCATATAGAGCCGACGGCCGTGATGGCTGGGGCAGCTACAACCCGTACGAGGCCAGTATGCCACCTTCCGGGTTGAACCTGAAGAACCCCGTGATCAAGGACACGATTGGCGTGCCGAGGAGAGGACATGTCGTAGTGCGCTTGACGGCGGACAATCCCGGGTTATGGATGTTACATTGCCACATGCTGGTCCACATGGGCACTGGCATGGTGGCCGGGCTTCATGTTGGCGGGGAAGATGACCTTGATCACGTCCGAGGCATCGATCCCGCAGCAGCCAAGTTATGTAAGAGCGCATAGAAGTGCTAGAGTCGCAGATGCTACAATCCACTATAAACGGCAAGACAATGTTGAAGTCACCAGCGCGCCAACAGGACAGTTCCAGTGTCCTTCAGGTTTCGAACCCCCTCAAGCCTTAACGCGCAACTGGCAAGTCGATAACTAGCCCATCCGCGCTCATGGTCGCTGCGAAAAGGCAGGACGATGGGGGCCAGATCCGACAAGGCTCGGACCGCGCTGGGCGCCAGGTGGGCGCGGCAAGGCATGTCATTGAGCCAGAGGCCCGGAGCACTTGCATGCTAGTGTGTCTGGGGTGGCTCGAGAAGAGGTCGCATTGAGATCGGCCGCCGCAAGGTGCACCTGCGAGGGGCACGCGAAGTAAACCCCGCGGCATGCGGCCGACGAGGCCCTGCATGATCGGCCGTGTGACCCCACCGCCGCTTTCAACTAATTATACCGTGAATGGATGAGAGGCAGGCTGGTGTGGCTGCCTCCATGCGGGAACGGCGTCGGCTCGGAGGGAGGTGCCGGACCAGCGATTTGCGCCACGAGCATCACAGCACGTGGTGAAACGTCCAAGGTCATTCGCCTATTGTTGTTTCGAGAGCTTTGACGCCGACGGCAGAGCGATTTCATATTGTCGACTGGTGACCGGCAACTGCGGCAGCCCTACTGAGGGTTGAGCCTGTAACACGTTGGCGCTGAGTCCCAAGACGTGCGCCCTGGTGATAGGAACACCACGGGGCACGTGCGTCGGGGTTGCGGCACGTCGGCAGTATCAACTATCCTACGGGAGGGCTATTCTAGGACCCCGTGCCGCCAAGAGACGCGGAGAAAGCTCAGATGCCTCTCGCGCGATCGCTCACTCCCATCGGACGAATCCACCCCCACCGGCGGTGCAAGCAACGTTCCACTGTTCATCGAGCTTCCCTATTCATCATGTCGGGAAGATCGCAAACTCCACATGGCCCTCCTTCGGGGTGGTCTTGTGAGTTTCAGGAAACGGCTTCGCCTGCGCCCGGGGCACGTTGGAAGGGAGGTAGTGACGGTCAGTGCTAACTCCGAGGTCGTTGGCGGTGGTGGTGGCGGTTGGAAGCGTAGCGTACATTCCCGAGACAGGCGGAACACTTTGCGCGTCGAGCATGTCTTTGACGTGACTATATATGCGCCATCGCCTCCCATCCAAGACATGGAGACTGCTTCGCGTTTCCTGCCAGGCATCTCCAGAGGAGAAGGGAAAGGGAACCGAAAAAAAAAAGAGTTCGCCTCATGCATATTGACATGGCTGTCTTCAAGTCCGCCGTGCCTATTGCGGGCGCCTTGCTGGCCCTGGTCGGCTTTTCAAGCGCTGGCAGCTTGAAAGACATTGACCATGTCGTGCTATTCATGCAAGGTTCGTTCAGAGCTTACACCTCGCTGGCATAAAGGCAAAGCGCACAAAGACAGGAGCTTACAAAGTACATGTAGAGAATCGCGCGTTTGATCATTACTTTGGCACCATGGCTGGCGTGCGCGGCTTCAACGACGCCAACCTCCAGACCAACAACGGCGTGCCTGTATGGAAGCAGCTGTCGCCGTCCAAGGAAGCTCAATACATCTCACCCTGGTACATCAACTACCTGGGCGGCACATGGCCCGAGGCCACGCAGTGCATGCTCTCGGGGAGCAACAGCTGGTACAACAACCACGCGGCGTGGAACCACGGGACCAACGATCACTGGGCGGTGAACAACACGCCTTACAGCATAGGCTTCTACAAGCGACAGGACTTACCGACGCAATGGTCCCTGGCGGAGAACTGGGTCATTGGCGATATGTACCAGGAGGCCGTCGTGGCGTCGACGTCTCCGAACCGGGTGGTTTGGCAATCCGGCTCCATCAACGTCCCAGGCGGACCGCAGGCCCCGGACCAGGGCGGCAACCCGTACATCGATAACAACGAGACCCCGGGATGCGAAAAAGGCGGCATCAACTGCTATCCGCTGAAATGGAAAACCGCCGCCGAGCACTATGAGGACGCGGGTGTCGACTGGCAGGTCTTCCAGGACGCTGACAACTTTGACGACAACCCGCTAGCGTGGTTCAAACAATTCCAGGACGCCAAGAAGGACTCTAGCCTCTATAATAGGGGCATAAAGGGCCAATCCCTCAATACTTTCTATGCTCGGGCCGCCAACGGGACGCTGCCAGAGGTCTCGTATATCGTCGGTCCTATGGAGCTGGCCGAGCACCCCCTTACTCCCCGCACGACGGCGCCTGGCTGCAGAACAAGATTGCCGAGGCCATCGTCAAGTCGCCCAAATACTCCAAGACCGCGCTCATCGTCTCCTACGACGAAACGGGCGGCTGGTTTGACCACGTCGACCCGTTCCGGTCCCCGGACGGTACCGCCGGCGAGTGGCTCGACGACCCGTACGACCAAGTCGGGCGAACGTTTGCCGGCCCGGGCTTCCGCGTGCCGTTTTATATCATTTCGCCGTGGACGCGCAAGGGCGGCGTGTACACGGAGCACGCAGACCACAACTCGCAGCTGCTCTTCATCGAGAAGTGGCAGGCCGCCAAGGGACGCAACGTGACGACCAAGGAGATGGTCGCGTGGCGTCGCGAGAACATGGGCGACCTAGTCGGCGCGTTTGACTTTGAGAACCCCGACACGAGCGTGCCGAACCTGCCCAACGCGCCGGAACCGCACAAGGACAGCAAGGGCAACTACGACGGCTCCTCGCACTGCAAGGACCAGTACCCGAAGCAGCAGCCGCCCGTCCCCTACAAGGGCGAGGGCGTCATCACCGACATGCCAGCCCTCGTGGAGAAAGGGTTCAAGCCCATCAGGGGCAAGCTCACCGAGGGCCGCTTCCTCGTTCTCGAGATGAACGGGTTCGCGCTCACAGCCGGCTCGCGGTGCGGCTCCAAGGACGGTGTGTGCTTGACAAAGGCCACAGACAAGCACGAGACGGCCGCGCAGCGATGGGTTGCGCACGTGTCGAAGCTCGGTGGCACCGAGTTCACCTTCAGCAGCAGCGTGGATGGCCAGTACATCTGCGAGAGCGAGAAGCTTTGCGGCCAGAAGGAGAAGGCGATGAAGTTTAACGTTGGGTTCACCCCCAGCAAGGGGTATTGCTTCAAGATGACGAAAGGGGGCCAGTACATGGTTGCGAGCAGCAGCGGGGTCCTGTCGCAGAGCGGCAGTCAAGGCGACTGGAAGGTATATAGCGTCAACTACTAATTCTCGGGGCGAGACAAAGTTCACGGGACGGGCACATAGTTAGCATTTGAGGGCACATAGCATATATTGCATAGCTGGCTGGAGGCATCACTCGGCATATACTTGAGTAATAATATCACGAGATCATGAGCCAAATGGCTTGCGCGGCACCGCACTTGTGACGACTCGCCCTACGCTCGGTCAGTAGCATCCTGAATCTTGCCTGTGATCTTGCTGATGTCGGTCTCGTCGAACGGATCAACCGGCGTGCTGGCAAACTGTCGCGCGGGGACCCTCTTCGCGAAAAGCACATCAAGCTCGTGATAGGACCGGTTCCACGTCTCAGGCAGGCGGAAATAACTCCAGACGAAGACGCAGAAGCAGGTGCCGCCCCAGAAGAAACCAGTGTATCCCTTGAGGTTCCAGGCCTGCGGGTTCATGAAGTACTGCTGCAGGGTGCCGCCGATGGTGCCCATGATATTGGACGAGTCGCGGGCCAGGCAGATGGTCTTTTGCCGCAGACGAGTCGAGCCCATTTCCGCGGGAAGTGCCCAGCCGAGCTGCCCGGCGGAGAGCTGGAAGATGAAGGTCCAGAGCATGGTGAGGCAGGCCTGCGTCATGGCGACGGAGTAGCGGGACGTCCACACGTTGAGGATACCGATGAGGATGAGGACGAAGCACATGCCCGCCATGCCCCAGACGTAGATGGTGCGGCGGCCGAACCTGGGCATGAGGACGAACCAGTTCACCAGACACCCGATGAACGCCAGGCCGGTGCCGCCGAGGGCGAGAGAGTACGTGGTGCTCGTGCCGAGACCCATCTGCGAGAAGAAGTAGGAGCTGTTGTACGCGAAGCAGATGCCGCAGAGGATCTGGCCGGCGAAGACGACGCAGGCAATCTCGGTGCGGCGCAGCTCGGTGCCCTTGAAGCAGTCCCAGTAGCTCGTGCCGACGCGCAGCTGCTGCTCGAGGTTGTTGGTGTAGACGATCATGGAGAGGGTCTTGCGCGGGTCCACGTTGGTCGCCTCCTTGGACTGGAGGCGCCGCAGCGATGCCTCGGCCTCGTCGAGCCTGCCCATGCGCACGAGGTACCAGGGGGACTCGGGCGAGAGGTAGATGAGGGGCACGAGGAAGACGGGCCACACCCACTGGATGGCAAAGGGGATCTTGTACCCCCACTCGTCGGCGCGCGTGGAGAGGCCCTTGAGGATGCCGGCGGAGATGAGCTGGCCGATGATGAAGCACATGTTGGTGTACGAGGTCATGTAGGTGCGCAGCGCCATGGGGAGCACCTCGGAGGCGTAGGCGGGCGCCGTGGTGGCGAGGATGCCCCAGGGGAAGCCGCAGAGGATCTCGCCGATGACCAGCGCGGTGAGGTTGGGCGCGAAGAAGACGACGAAGATGAAGGCCGTCAGCGCGAGGAGCGCGCCGAGCTGCACGCGCCGCGAGCCGTACTTGGAGACGAGGTAGCCGCTGACGAGGCAGCCGATGATGGAGCCGACGTTGGAGCCCTGCGACAGGCCGGCCTGCCACGATGGCGTGAGCTGGTAGCCGGTCGGGGTCTCGGGCGTGACGCCGACAAAGTGGCCGTATCGGATGAGGAATGACGCTATCAAACGTTGGCACGAAGTAGGCTTACAGGAAGGGGATAGATGGGGGGTTCTCACGATAGGCAAAGAAGTTGGACAGGAGGTTCGTGTCATAGCCCTCCATGATGACACAGGTGGCCGACACGAGCGCCCAGCCTACGGCCTGAGGATATGTCCGGAGGGCATCCATGACGGTGAGCTCGTGCTCGTCGGCCGTGCCCTCGAGGGCGGCCTGGTTGAGGACCTCATTGGAGATGGTAGCCTCCTTGGCGGCCCGCGTGATGGTCCCCCCGACCTCGACCTGCTCGACGGCACCCAGTTCGCTCTTCTCCATCGCGGCGACGAAGACGACGGAGCAGCACTGCACGGCGGCGCAGTGTAGATATTGTTGCGCGGTGGTGGTGGTGGTGGTGGTGGTGGCTGCTGACGGGGACGAAGAGCCAATGCAGGACCGGACTGCTGCTGCTGCTCGCTGTGCCTGAGGGCCTTGCTGATCACCGCTCGATTGATTGATGCCGCTAGCCGCAGTTATATAAGAAAATGCATGTCGACGACGACAACGACGAGTGTCAGGGCCCAGCCCGTCTGTGATCTGCAGTAGTCTGGTGTTTGCTCCCCATCGTCGTTGGCGGCGGCGGGCGCGTGTGTCGTGGGGTACGAGTAGGTAGTTTGTCGAGTGATCGAGGCCCGCCGCCCACCGCCCACGGATGGGGATATATTCGGGGCAAAAAGAACGACTCGCGGATTTCGCGGGGTAGCAAAGCCTGCTGTTGTCGGTCCGGCAAAAGGGGGGGGAGACTGCCGCGTGCCTTGCTGCTGTGCTGGCAAATAGGTTGAAAGAGCCCGCGGTGGCGTCCGCGCCACCACCGGACCTGGCGCCGAACCGGAGCAGGACATGGCTTTGGAGGCGGGCCTGTGAGACGGACCCCCCGCAGCCGATGGCGGAAGAAACCTGGGGTCGAGGGGCCGGAGGCTAGAGGGACAGTGAACGGGCTATCCACTTCTCCAGCTTGGCGATTCCATCAAAGTCCCGCTGGCCGGAGGTAAAGGGCCCCGTGCTTTCTCCTATAGGCTGACGAGGCGTGTGTTTACGGCTCACAGGGCGAAGAGCCGGGGACTGGCTGGGGCAGGTGGCGCTCGGATGGCAATGGCAAAAGGCAGGCGATTCCAAGACTCAAACAAAGTAAGAGTGGCTCGGTCAATGCCTTACTGCTCGTCATGCTTCTCTGTACCGCTTCTTATGACCAAACGCAGTGTAAGTGAGCCTCTGCTTCCAGCAACTGATGTGTGCATTTTGGCAGATTGAACCCGCATGAGGACCCCGAGCTTGATACTCCTGATGGAAACGCACGTGGCCAGGTCCCATCCCCGCGCGAAGTAGTAGCGTTCTGCTGGTGCCGCATTCTTACATGAACTACCTAACCACGTAGCCCAAACGGTAGATGTGTAGTGGTGTACGAAGTAGTCACGGAACGGAACCTGTGCCTTGCCAACATGGTCTCGCCGTCTGCCAGCCATCAGTGATGTCCGTACTCCATAATCTCGTTTCGCATGACAGGGAGTCAACACCTTCACAGAAGACGGCCATGGTAAAGCGTGCAGTGCCGAATCTGGATCCAGCCCAAGAACTCCCGCGGACGTGGCGCCGGACCTATTCACCGCCATCGACGGCGACCTGAAAGGTAAGTTAACTAACACAATACCTGTCCAGCTGCGGACTAGTTAGCCCCTGTACCCCAAACCTGTACCCCAAACAATCTCCCCATAGTCCACGCTAACCCCAGGCCAGTGCGAGGCGATCCCCAGGACGCAGTTCTCGCAGAACCGCACCAATCCTACGGGCCACAGCCCTGCTGGTTGCGGCAAGCTCCGTACAAACACCAAGGTATTCCAGGAAATCGATGGCTTGGCTCGTACACGCTTGGATTGCCACCGTGCTGTGCACCAATAGATGCCGTTTCCGAAGGACTCCCCGTCCGGTACTCGCTTTGGAGAATGTGGCAGGCAATACTTCGTAGTCGAGACTCGAAGTCGTCTGGTTCCTGGCCAGGGAGCGGGCGTCTGAACGGTCCTGCAGTCACTCGGCTGTCCCGCGATCACGCCGGATCGCTTGGTGCGGTGCCATGCATGTCGAATGGGATGCGGAATCACTCGGCGCTCGGCGAACGCTGTGCAACTGCGCACGCTGCAGAGACTGTTTCTCTCGCTAGCTCAGCTCAGCTCAGCGGAACTCTGACATCAGCTTTGCTGCGGCACATGTCGCAGAGTGCGGAAACTCACGCCAGGGACACGATACACTGATGGCCGGCACCGCACGGCACGGATATTTCGTGTCAGCACTCTGATGCACGACGCCCACGAGGCAGCATGTGCAGCTCAACGTAGTAAGGTAGCCTTGTGTGACTCTTTTCAATTGATACGAGAGATACGAATGCACCTAGGTACTTTGTGGAAGGGGCAGCCTCTCTCTCCCCAGTCACTTTTTGGGCCTTCTTCAGCCACGCGTGACAAGAATGACATTGCGAATGCTGAGCATTCATCGCGGCGAATTCACATGAATCATCTCTTCAGTGTTTGGCGCGCGTGCAGCGGTACATGACACTCTGCCCCCCGTTGAGGCTGGCGCTCAGCCTCGAGCTTGTAGTCGAGCTCTTCTTCCCAAACACGTCGAAGCAAGTGTACCTGCCCGAGACGCCCAGGTCTCCAAACGACGCCGACACCGTCTTGGTGCCGGCGTCGTCGTAGTTTGCCAGGACGGCGATGAACTCGCCCGCGGGCGAGGGCCCCGCGATCCACGCATTCTGCGCCAGCCAGGCGTTGCCGCCCGAGCCCGGGTTGCGCGGCTGCATCGGGTAGTTGGCCGTAAAGGCCGCCGCCGCGAGGGCATCGCGGTCGTTGAGCAGGGCCAGCCCTTGCGGGTCGGGCCTCTCGAGGTCGTCGCCGAGGTTCAGTTCGGCCGACGAGCCGATCCAGTGGATGAAGACGGACCGGCGCTGGTCGAGGCTCAGGCCGCTGAGGTCGCCCGCGTTGAGCACGTACATGGTGTCGAGGTTGGGGTGGGTGCGGACGGTGTCGTAGTGGGCGACGGCGGCGTTGATCCACTCGAGATAGTTGGTCAGGGTGCGCAGGACGCGCGACCAGTCGGTGAAGGGCGTGTGCGAGTACGACTGGATGTCCTGGTCGACGCGCATCGAGTCGGCGTTGGCGCGCCAGATGTCGAAGTAGGGCTTGCTGCGGTCGAGCTTCCACGAGATGGCGAGCGTCATCTTGCGGCCTGTCTTCTTGATGGCCTTGTGCCACATCTGCACCTCGGGGCTCTCATCGGACGGGAGGTTGACGCCGTTGTCGTTGGACCCGGGCGTGATGAAGTCGAGCTTGATGTAGTCGACGCCCCTTGAACGTACTCATCAGGCCCCTGAACTACCCAAGCCCGAGATTTTAGCAAAGGAAAACTCACCAGCTGGCAAACTGCCTTGCGTTGGAATCGATCCATTTCTGCGTGTCGGGGTGGTCGTACTTCAATTGGCACCTGGCGAGCCCATTGCTGCCGCCGCAAATCTCGCTGATCTTGGTGCTCGTGCCCTCAATTGTCTTGTTGAAGTCGTTGAGGAATGCACCCGGGACGATGTAGATGCCCATGAGGAGCTTCTTCCCATGGAGGTAGCTAGCAAAGCGAGGGATGACAAACTTGTTGGAGTCATAATTGATGCGGCCGTAGTCATCGCCGTGGTCGCCGACCGACCAGCCAGAGTCGAGGCCGCAGAGCTTGTAATTACCCCGGAGGTCGCTCGCCAAGCGATCGCATATTCCCGTGACGTGGCCCTCGTTGTAGTCATCGTCGCCGAGGTATTTCCCAGCCTGCGTACCCCAGGAGTTCCAGCCGCGGATCGGGGCGGTGGTGCCGTCTGGCGTCGTCCCGATCTTGACCACCTTGAGCGGCGTGGTCGCGGCTGCTACAGCCACGAGGCCGAGACTGGCAATGGAAAGCAGAAACATTCTCGATAACAAGGTTGACCGTGGCGCTCAGTCTACGAGAGAGCCGCTAATTGGAGATGACCGGCATCAGCATCAGCGGCAACCGCGGTCATCTTGTAGTCATCACGGAGGCACAGAATTGCTTCATCTGGCAATCTCGAGCGAGGCCAATCGTCGTCTCCTGCAGCACGTAAGCTTATTTCGCCCGTCAATCAGGTCAATTGCCGTGTATTTCCCCAGCCTATCCCCGTGCCCGGTCGTGCGAAGTAATTAGTCCCGGCGAGAAAATCGGGAACCCCTGATGTTTATACATGTAAACATCGGGACGAGGTCAATTTAGCCATCAGCCAGGCAGCCCCCAGCGCTCCGGCTCCGAGCACAGAGACTGCCGGCGCGACGGCTCAAAAGGGCAGCTGGTGCAGACACCGCAGACATCTCTCTCTCTCTCTCTCTCTCTCTGTGTGTGTGTCTCTCTCCTCTCTCCCTCTCTGCCCCTCTCGGGTTCTGCCGCTCGGGTTGCGACGATGATCGAGCCCGTCACACAGACACACACATTTCTCAGCCAGGGGTACCAGTCCCGCGTGGCGTCGGCGTCACACGCCATGGCACGGGTCGGCGTAAGCAACGCGAGTCTCTCGGCGCCTGGAGCGTCACCTGCGGGGGCACGATGACGACACACACGTGGCCCTGGGGGCAGCCTCGCGTCGTCGAGTGCGTCAGTTTCACGCCCTCCACTGCCAAGTCGTGTTTTTGCGCGTGCGAAAAAAATCGTGCGTGTGAGTCAACCGGCGCCGTGTCTATTGATCGCTTAGCAAAGCTGTGGCTTGGAACACGCCATGAGGCTTCCTCGGATCGAGTCAACGTGCGTGTAAACGTCGTAAGCAGCCGGAGCCTGGTAAATGCTTCTGGTGGTGATAAAAAGGCGTGAATTGTCTGCTTCAATTGAAAGTCTGTCTCCAGTCGCCATCCTCACACGCAACTTTAAATAACTCTATTTCACCTGCCTCATTGAGCAATCCGGCACACTTGACTCCAACAAGTCTCCAACCACGCCATCCCAGTACACGGTTCACAGCACAAGTTCCCAGCCAACGTTGAACATGCCTTCCAATCAGACTCAGAACGGGTTCCAGTCCGCCAAGGGGGGCTACGTCCGCCTCAGTGAGCAGCCGGGCGTCAAGCAAATGCCTGCACCTCAAGCCGGCAGCAGCTCCGTGTCGCCGTCGCGGGATCGCCATGACGAAAACATGTCCCGCGTAAAGGAGGCATTGGCTGGAAAGGGCTCCTTGCAATTCCACTGAAGAGCACACTCCTGTGATAATGTGAGTCAGAACATCTAGTTCCCATTACCAAATGGGCAATAGCACAGACCAGTTCCTCGGCTAACACTACCCCAGGTTTCCAGCGGAGTCGTAATTTTTTGTCAGTTATTATGCGAGGCGGATTTTGGCGACGAGCGGGCACGAATATACCAGGTACACAACCAGGATCACAGATTGCACAGAGCAAATCGGCTATTCACGGGAACATGGACAATGAGGCGTTCAGGATTATGTTCCTTTGTTGGAATCTATAGAGCGAATCATCAATGATTATTGTGACACCTTTGCAACACTTTTATAAGCTCACTGCAATCCACTTGACCTCCTGGTGGCCTCGATCTCCACATTGTACACACATGCACCGATGTCCAATTGTGCCGCGGGACAGGAGGGCTGCGCCGACAACAACACCGCCGAATTTCCGTCTGGTCCCACCTCCCTGAGAGGCACATTGAACTTCACCTTCTGCCCGGCCCAAGACTAGGACCTTGACGAAACGTGCACTTTGGTCCAGCTCTGGCAGATAGCGGCCCGAGACCTTCATCGGTCGCTCAACACCAACGCTTATGCCTCTTGTTGGACGCACGAACAAGGAGGGTAACGAATTGCGTAAATTATGGCGCAGTCTTGCGCGTAGCTTTGTTTCGTCATCGTACCGTGCCGTTTTGTTACACGCCCGCCATACATGATGTGGTCAGTATGGACGATGAAGCCGTTGGTCGAGCTGAGATAATGCCATTGGGGCTACGTTTTATATATATGTACCCGGCGCATGCCAGCATGTTGCTTCAGTGCTTTCCGTGTCGCACCAATTCTCTTCCCAATCCTCGTCGTCCGCTGCGAAGGCCTAGACAACTCGCGACGAGCACTCATGATGAAGCATCTTTACGGCGTGGCTCCTCTTCTCTTCTCCGTTTGTGCGGCAATGACCACCCCTCACAGGCTAAGCAATGGGCGCCCGGCAAGATTTAACGGGGTGAGGGTTCCTTCGATCACCGTACCATACTCACATGTGGGGACGTCGCTAATTTTCGAGTTCAACGCTTGGCTAGACCTGCAATGCGCAGACACAGAAATGTGAGGTGACGGTTTACAATGGGGGTTGGCACAATGACCTTTTCTATCAGCATGGCTGGACGTACACCCGCGAGGATTACTTTGGCATCGTGCCGCAGGGCGATGCTCCCCTGCCGCCGGCAAAGCAGAAATCGGAAATCAAGAGCTGCGACTTTTGCAACTCGCCAGTGAGTAGCCGTATCGAGCAAAATCAGGGTCCCAAGGGACCTCGTCAATATATACTGACTGACCCGGTCCAGTGCCCTCAAGACAATGCTCCTTGCCACGTGGAGGGGCTCAGAAGCTTTGCTGATTGCGATGATTGATGCCTGACGGCGCCACAGCCGAGGCCACAGGTACCGATGACGGGGGAATGGGTGTCGGAGAGAACGGGCTGCAGTCAGCACTGGAAGGGGGGTCCGGCGCGGGTGGATTCCCCGAATAAACCTCCACGGACTCGCGGAGGGGGGGCACGTCTTGGTGAGCCGCCAATGTATCCGTCGCCACAGTTTGCGGAGACGACCGACGAGCCGCTCCAGTTGCATTTCATCAACAGAGGGGCGATAAAAGAAAGATGAGAGCGGACATTACTTGGCATTGATTCAGTCGCTCGCTTGAATTGTTCTTGGGAAATAAATATCTGGTCCGGTCGCTGCCAGGAGCCGCTCGGTGTTGTTCCATTGTCATTGCGAGTTGTGCCAGAGTGCTGCCTGCAACTTTGCTGCGAAACCGGGTTCCCGCACGAGCGACAAGATGAAGAATCGGTTCATTGCCGCGGCGGCGATGCCTGCTGCCCTTGTGGGCGCCGTGAACAACGGACTGGCGCGAACGCCGCAGATGGGATGGGTGAGTGAATGAATGAAGCGGGCGCGATGGCGCGCTTGGTGGCCCGGCGGCTGACAGCAATCGGCGCCAGAACAACTGGAACACGTTCGCCTGCGACGTTTCCGAGAAGCTTCTGCTCGAGACGTCCAAGCTCCTGGGCGACTACGGCCTCAAGGACCTGGGCTACCAGTATGTCGTGCTCGACGACTGCTGGTCGACGGGGCGCGGCGACGACGGCTACCTCGTCCCGGACACGGCCAAGTTTCCCGAGGGCATGGGCGCCGTGGCGGACAAGCTACACAAGGAAGGCTTCTTGTTCGGCATGTACTCGAGCGCCGGCGAGATGACTTGCGCGAGATACGGTGAGTCTGATCAGGGCGCCCGACACGCAATCTCGTGGCTAACGCATCCGAACGCAGCGGGCTCTCTCGACTACGAGACGCAGGACGCCGAAAGCTTCGCCTCGTGGGGCGTAGACTACCTCAAGTACGACAACTGCTACCACATGGGCCGCATGGGCACTCCTCTCATCTCGTTCAATCGATACAACGAGATGGCCAAGGCGCTCAAGAAGACGGGTCGTTCGATCCTGTACAGCCTGTGCAGCTGGGGCGAGGACTACGTGCACACGGTGAGTCACTTGTGAAGCAGCTCGTCTTGCGCACCCACGCTGACCGACGGTGCACTGGTGTTAGTGGGGAGGGTCCATTGCCAACTCATGGCGCATTTCCGGCGATATTTACGACTCCTTTGCCAGGCCTGATGATCTCTGCGCCTGCAATAACGCGGCTGATCCGGCGTGCGTGGCCCCGGGCACGCACTGCTCCGTCCTGGCCATCATCAACAAGGTGGCGACATTCGTTGATCGAGGCCTCCCCGGGGCGTGGAACGATCTCGACATGCTCGAGGTTGGGCTGGGCGGCATGACTGAGGAAGAGGTACGCGTTCCTGTCTAATCCGCAGCTCGTTCATTGCACTGACTTTGCAAAAAAAACAGTACAAGGCGCACTTTGCCATGTGGGCGGCTCTCAAGTCGCCGTTGCTCCTCGGAAACGACCTACGAAAGATGGACGCCACGACGCTCTCCATCATAAACAACCCGGCCATCATCGCCGTCAGCCAGGACCCCAAGGGCCGATCGGCCATTCGCATCTCGCGTAACCTCGAAGCCCCCATCGACGAGCACGGGGTCGGCGAGACGCAGGTCTGGAGCGGCGCTCTCGCCAACGGCGACCAGGTGGTCATCTTCCTCAACGCCGCCGACGAGGACGTCGACATGTCAGCGACCCTGTCGGAGCTCTTCGTCATGCACGGGCCGGGCGGCTCGGCGCCGCACGTCAAGCAGGACTGGACGGTCAGGGACCTCTGGGGCAACGAGGGCGCGCGGATGAGCAAGGGCGTTGCGCAGGCCGTGCTGGACGCGACGTCCGAGGGAGAGCGCAACGGCATCTTGAAGAGGGAGAACTGGTACAACGCCACGGCGACGCCTTACGCCGAGGGGCTCGAGCAGGGCGACGCCCGGCTGCTCGGCGAGCGCGTCGGCACGGTCAAGGCCGGCGGGAGGCTGGAGGCGAGGGTCCCCCGGCACGCGGCCAAGGTGTTTCGCCTGCAGAGCGCGTCCGGGAAGACCGGCACGGCGAAGAGCAGCCTCAAGGACGAGCTTTGATGCCCGAGGGATGAAGCTCTCTCATCATCATCAACTCGGCTCTAAGAATATCTCGGGACGAACGGGTAGACGGCACAGGAGACGCGTCGATGCGGGCGGTGCCAAGGTGCCTTGGGTGCTTGGCCTTCTAACAATGTCTTGCCATAGTATGACCGCATGGTGGTGGTGCAATAAGACACTTGCTAACTATCCACCCACCACCCCTTGACGCCGTGGGCTTTCTTTCCCTTGTTGACATGCGCCATGCCTCGCCTCGCCTCGCCTCGCCGTCGTCATCGGCAGATCGGGCTGGCTGCGGACCGGAGCCAAAGCAAAAATTGGAGCGCGTTGCTGGAGCGCAGGAGAATGCCACCTGGCACGGCGGCATTTGGAACATGCGCGGCGCCGTTGCTTTCTCTCATGCACATGCAGTGGAAATGTGAAAAGGGCGCCAGCCGCAAGTGCCGCCTGGCCCGATGCCGACGTACGTGTGTGTAGCTCGAGGCTAGCTTAGCTGCGCCCGACGAGAGACATTGAGACAAGGTGGCATGCCCGCGACAGCAATAACAATTAACACGAGGGAGACAGACGTCGACCGGCGCTTTGTATTACAAAACGCGTCAAGCCGGCGTCCGCGACGGCCGGGCGAGATGGGCGACCCCCCTGCCCTGCCCTCTTTGATTGAATTGAATTGAATTACTCCCCGATGGCATCTTCAAGTCGATAGACTCGACCGACGCCCCCATCGCTCGCAGACATTGCTTGAGACCGCGAGGTCGGGACTCCTTTCTCTTTCTGCCCGCTCTCTCTCTCTCCGTTTCTCTCTCTCCCCGTCAAGCAAGCCGCCGCCACCATGCTGCGAGTCTCGGCCCTGGCGCCGCTGCTGCTGACGCTGGCCGCGGCCGTCGCTGCCGCCGCCGCGGCACCGGACCTCAGGCAGTTGCAAGTCGAACTTTATGAGCTTTCTGAGACTTTGCGGTGGAGCGGCACTGCTCATGGGACGTACGCCCCCGTCGAGCCCGCGGCCCGTGCAGCTCACTCGACGCTCACGGCCATGGCCAGCCGCGACCCCAAGGCGATCCCCCAGGCCGACGACTTTGCCGACGCGCTGGCTCGCCTCGTGGCCGAGAGCCACTATCTCACCGAGCTGTCGAGGCCCAGGACCTACAAGCCGGGGGCGTCCGACACCATCATGTTCCTGACGGGCAGCGTCAACGAGTGGCACTACACCATCAACCTCATGGGCGCCAACCTGCGCAAGGAGTCGAGCTACCGCGCCCCCCGCCCGGGACGCAGCACGGCCAAGGGCATCTCCAGGGCGACGGCCCCGGGCACCGAGTTCCGTGACCGCGATGACGCGCCGACCATGGTCGTCCTCCCGACAGGGTCTTACACGGCCGGCTCAGACCAGGAGGAGCAGGACCACTGGGACGTGCCGCACAATCGCCGCCAGTACGAGCTGCCACACCGACTCGTGCGCATCGCGACGCCGCTAGCCTTCAGCCGGACCGAGGTCACCGTCCAACAGTTTGAAACCTTCCTCCGCGACACCGACTACCCCATGCGCGGCGGCGCCCGCTGGTGGGATCCAGCAGACCCCGGCGCCATGGTCTTCAACGCGGACCTCAACTATAGCAACCCCGGCTTCCCGCAGGAGCCCGACTATCCCGTCGTTGCCATTACACGACAGGAGGCCCAGGCCTATGCCAAGTGGCTGTCCATCGTCACGGGGCAGACGTATCGGCTGCCCACCGAGGACGAGTGGGAGTTTGCCGCACGAGGTGGCTCCAACGACTCCTTCTTCTGGGGCCACGACCTCGACCACGTCAACCTGTACGCCAACTCGTACGACCAGTCGGCTCGTCACGACAACAAGTTTACCTGGGCGGCGACCAACGTGACCGACGGCTTCGGGTACACGGCGCCCGTCGCGTCCTTCCAGCCCAACGGCTTCGGGCTCTACGACGTCACCGCCAACGCCAGGGAGTTCATGGCAGACACGTGGGTGCCGGATCTCAGCGACGCGGCCAACGACGGCTCCGTCCACCTCGGGCCGGCGCCGTTCCCCGTCGTCCGCGGCGGCTCCTGGAACTACCAGCCGCAGAACCTGCGCATCAACTACCGCAGCGCCTACTTCTCGAGCGAGGTCGCGACCAACATGTTTGGCATCCGCCTGGTGCGGGAGCTGTGAGAGGGAGAGGGAGAGGCTCTCGTGTCAGCCGCGGCTTGTTCGCAGACCAGACCTCCTGACGAGCGCATTTGTGCGTCATTCTCTTCTTCTTTTTTTTTCTCCCTAAACCCCTTCCCCTGTAACAGAATTTGGGTTCATGTACGTACGTATCGAGTGCCGGGCACCCTGTTGCCGCTGGCGCGCGATCGAAGAAATAGCACACGCAGTATGTAGTCCCTTCTGAAGCATTCCAGCCTCGTATTGCGAGCACCTTTTGGCTCCCATCATGTGTTCAACCTGCGCCTCAGTGAGAACAATTTGGAATGCGGCAACTGTAGGACGTTGCCCGAGTCCAGTGTCCTATTGGAGGCTTGAGACTCTTTAGATAACTAATATGTGCCCCTCAACGTCCTGTCTCAGACATCACTAAAAGGCGTCATAGAGCCTGGCCTTCCCCCTCAGCCCCCCCTCCCCCCCCCCCTAAGGCTCACGCTCGCTCTCTCAAAAGATCCTTCCGTCGGTATCCCGCAAATAGAGAGATTCCCGGATACTCGCATGACGCTCGTATCGGCAAGTATCCGCAGTCAGCGGTGGCTGGCTGGGACGGCGTCCCCAGTGCGCACAGCACGAGGCCGATCGCGGGCACACACCAGACACCACCCGGCCCTGCCATGTCATACATACTAACCCTTGACTGCCAGCTCTTTCGCCTCGGTCGCGATGTCGGCCACGTGTCGACGTTGGTCTCATGAATTGTGGGCTGTGCTGAAGAAAGATCACATCACATCGCCGTATCCCCGCCTCCCCTCTCCCCTCCCCGTCGGGCGTCATCGACGGGCGTGACTCCGTGGCACAAAAAGCAGAGCTTCGGTGAGCATCGGGCTTCGCCGCCTGGGCTGAATGATGGACACGACATCAACGGGCCGTGCCGACCGGGGCAACAATGAAGAAACGTTGCAGATGCCGGGCCAGCACCGACGACGGGCTGCTGCACGAAAGCTCTGGGTCCAGTCCAGTTGTCGTCTTGCTCCACAGGGGGCCCGGCATCAATAATGAGGCTGTTCATCTAAACGACTAGTAGAGAGTGAGAGATCGATGACGGCGAGCCAGTTGCGTTGCGTGAAGTCGCTCTCGCTCGCGCCCCATTCCCACCCCGTATCCGAAAAAGACGACTCTTGAGGAATCCCTCACGGCTGGAATGCTGACGGGCTCGTCGGGCGCCAGCCATGGTCCCGTCCAGATCTGCCTGGAGTTGCACCAAAATGAGTCGGCTACGTCGGCCCCCCCGGTCTCCGCCTCTCCCTCCCACAGGTCTCGGGCAAGAATGCGGCGGCGTGATTCAGACGGGGGACTTCCATTTCAAGGTTGTCGACAAGGCTGGGGCCGTGATGACGAGACGCCAGGTCTCGCTTTTCTTCTTAAGCGAGCGCGCTTGCAGTCATGAGATGAGACGGGCAACCCCTCTCACTCTCTCTCCCGCCCTCAAAACCCCTCGGCAGGCCCTGTCCCCAGGGTCCTCAGGATGGCGGCCTCAGCCTCAGCAGCAGCAGCAGCAGCAAGAGACGCAGCGGCTCGAGACGACCGCGAGAAGACGACCACAGCTACCGCAGAGGCAATCATCATGGCCGACATCACAGAGCGACCCGCGGAGTTTCAAGTCTCCTTCGACAGCGACGACCCCGAGGACCCCAAGAACTGGCCGACATGGTATCGGGTTTGGGTCATGGTGACGGTCTCCTTCTGTGCATGGGTGGTGGTGTTGTACAGCACCAGCTACAGCAGCGCGGTGCCGGGATTGCGCGAGGAATTCCACGTCTCCAAGATCGCGGGAACCATGGGAATGACGGCCTATCTCCTGGGGCTCGCTGTAGGCAGTCTCATCGCTCCGCCGCTGAGTGAACTGTACGGCCGACGGATCGTCTACCTTTGCTGCCTCTGCTGTTGGGCCGTTTTCGTCATCCCGGGCGGCCTGGCTCAGTCCCTGGCCTCCATTATCGTCGTTCGTCTTATCAGGTAAGAAAGAAAAAAACAAATGTCCCAGCCAGATTGAAAAAGCACAAACAGCGAGTTGACCTATTTATAGCGGCCTGTTCGGCGCGGCCCTGGTCTCAAACGGCCCCGGCACAATCGTGGATGTGTCAAAGCCAGATTGCCTCGCCATGGGCATGTCGCTGTACAGCCTCGGACCCTTCAACGGGCCGGTCCTGGGCCCTCTAATCGGCGGCTTCGTTTTCGAGGCGCTGGGGTGGCGGTGGACGAACTGGATGGTGTTGATCTTGGGCGGCGTTTCGATCGTGATGATGCTCACCGTCAAAGAGACGTACGCGCCCGAGATCCTCAGGCGCAAGGCGGCCCGCCTTCGAAATAAATCGGGCAATCCGAAGTGGTGGTGTCGCTATGACCAGACGTCTTCGTCGTGGCATCTCATCAAGGTGAACCTGCGCCGCCCGTGCGTGCTGTTCTTCACGGAGCCCATTGTCTGCTTCATCAACGTTTGGTACGGCCTCTCCCCCTCCCCCTGTCCGTGTCTGAGTCGGAGGCGCCGAGCTAACAGGGGAGCAGGAACGCGCTCATCTACGGCGTGCTGTATCTTTGCTTCGTCGCGTACCCGGTGGTCTTTTCGCAGCATCGGGGTTGGGGCCCCGGCTTCACGGGCATGTCGTATCTGGGGATCGGCATCGGCATCGTCCTCGCCATCGTGGCCGAGCCGCTGATTCGACGAGTCATCAACTGCCAGGGCCGCGACCCCAAGACGGGAAAACCACCGCCAGAAGCGGCGGCGCTGATCATGGCCATCGGATCCCTGCTCACACCAATTGGCCAGCTGGGGTTCTCCTGGACCTGTCTGCCCGAAACGATCCACTGGGCGATTCCGATATGTTTTGGGATTCCTTTTGGCGCCGGCAACACCCTGAGCTTCATTTACTCCTCCAACTACCTGGCCGGTGCGTACGGCATCTACGCAGCCAGCGCGCTGGCGAGCAACGCCGTCATCAGGAGCTTGTTTGGAGCCGGGCTGCCGCTGGCGGGAGCCAAGATGTATCAGTCCCTATCTCCGCAGCTGGCCGGCACGCTGTGCGGCGTCCTCGAAGTCGCCATGATCCCGATCCCCTTCGTGCTTTGGAGATACGGCCGACGCATTCGCGACAGGAGTAAGACCATCCGCCAGCTCCGCGACGACAGCGACAGCAGCGGCGAGTCGCGGCCCGAGTCGCGGGACGACGTCGAGAAGTAAAGCCCCGATCAATTGATTGCAGCACAGCACTGGAAAGATCATGCGTCGCAAAGCTCGAGAGCGACGTGAAGCGCACATTTGAGCATTTTGGAGAAATGGTTAGATACATGGCATCGGCCCTTGTGGATAGCAGTTGACGCGGCGCATTGCCGCCAGGATCACTCCTTACTGGAAAGTATCGTTAGGACCACGACGGAATGACGGACATGACTGGATGGATACGACGGATGGATGAAGCGGTATTATCATTACACACGATTGATTCACGTCCTTTAGTCTTATCACAGCCATGACGGGATGGATGTTGGGGCTACATTGTTATTGATCTTTTTCCCAATGAAGACACACACACACGCTTTGTCACAAACTACAACCAGTCGGGGGAGCGCGGACGGAGGGTGTCGCAATATCGTAGCAGCAAGTCGAGCGAATCCCCGCTGACTGCATGGCGCCGCTCGGGAACCTTCTTGACGGCGGTCAACGGCGAACGGATTTGGGCCGGTTTGTTGGACCGCCGAATTATTCACCGCCGGTGGGCCGACTCCGGCGTATCCACCCCTCATATGAGGACGTATAATAAGATCACTATATGGCGACCTGTAATTCCGTCACCGTCGTCACCGGAGGCAAGACCAGTCCCTTGGAAATCATGGACGTCAGTGTCGTTTCGGCGACGAAGCAAGCCGTCGTGCTCAACGGCCTGTCCAGCGTCGTCGCCCAAGCCATATCCGTGTATCAGTCCCAGGTGCGTTACAGACTACCATACACCATCAATGTTTACGTGCCCGGGTGCCTGGCCCATACTGATGAATGTTGCGATAGAGCTTCGGCGCCATCGATCTCGTCGCATTCACACAGTTCCTCGTCTACACGGCGCTTACGACGCCCCCGAATCACAAGTGGCAGCAATGGCTCGAGTTCGTCTTCCCGACGCAAACCCCTGTCCGTCCGGGCCACAAGCCATCCACGAAAGCCGCCAACGGCTCATCAGAAAATGGCCCGCGCCGTCGCGATGAACAACAAAAAGGCGAAGAGCCCACGACCCTCAACATTGCCAACACGGTCGCCAAGTTCCTCCTCGACCAGACCCTCGGCGCGGCGGTCAACACCGTCTTGTTCATCTGCCTCATGGACTACATGAAGACGAGTAGCTTCGCAAACGCGCGCACCAACCTCGAAAAGGTACGCAATTTCGTCCTTGTCCTCTTGCGCGGGATATTGACTGTCCACAGGACTTCTGGCCCATGCTGTTTGCAGGATACAAGGTCTGGCCGTTTGTCTGCCTGCTCAATTTGACGATCGTGCCGTTCGAGTACCGGATCCTGGTTGGGAGCACCGCAGGACTGGCCTGGGGAGTCTATATCAACCTCATGTACGCTTGAAGTGGAGGAGTCTCCGTCAAGGCGCAGTAGATGTCATCTTAGATGGGAGAAATCGTTTCCCCCGGAACGGGGATCACGCCAACTCCCCCGTATCGACGTTGTCGAAGCCTAGCTTGTCGCAGGAAGCGGACATAAATGTGCCGACCGTATCAAACTGCGAGAGCGTGCACATGTCCTGGCCCGACGGTGCATCTTCAAGCTGCATGTGCGCACCGTCCGCGACCGATTCCGGGTCCGAGCCGGATGACTCGTCTCCGAGCGTCCACTGCATGTCAATCTGCGCGGCCGGCGACGTGCACGCCAGAACGCCCTCGGAATGCTTGAGCAGCTCAGGCAGGAGATGTGATTTGCCACCGCGAATGCGACCCAGACACTTGACGATCGACGACAGCAGGTCCAGCGACCCGAACTCGAACGATGACGTAGGGAATGTCACCAAGGAAGCATCAGCGAGGCTGACGCCAATATCGAAGAGCTTTTGCTCCTAGCTGCATGTCAGCTAAGATGCTGACTTGAGGGAGACGGGGGATGCATGTAACGTACAATACCAATTCCGTGGCAGTCCTTGGACGTCTGGCTCACCATGTCCAGCTGGGCCATGACGGACTTGCCCGCCTCAAACGGGACGGCCAGGCTCGGCGACGCCGTGTGCCCGTACATGAGACTGGGGTTGACGCCGTACACGAGGCGCCACATGGCGACGCGCAACCACTGCTGCGTGACGAGCGTGTCGAAGCGCTGGCTCTCGAGCACCGAGTCCCCGGCTTGCACGCTGCAGAGCTTGTCGCCGACGCGCTGGCTCAGCACGATGCTCGAGCCCTGCTGCTGCGACGGGTCGCTGTTGGGCAGCCAGTCGTATAGCGAGTGCGGGAGCAGCTCAAACAGGCGGATGTGGTTGACAAAGTCATGCATGACCACGGGGCAGTCTGAGTCGACGACTTGAGGCTTCGTGATGGTGCTGCGTAGCATGACCGGCCGGCGATGCTGGAGCGCATACGTCCTGCAAGGTCAAGTGTCAGAAGTCGATACTAACTAATGACTACGGGTTCGAGACTTGCCTTTCCGTCACAAAGAGCAGCCAGAATATGCGTCGCCGCAGCTCGCGCTCGCTCTTTGGTAGGTTAAAGTATGTCGCTTCGTTGTCTAGCCCTAGCGAGAACGCCACAGTCATGCTCTCATTGAGGTAAAACCACGCATGGTGATGCTGCTCCAGGTTGCCGTGCGCCGCGAAGAGGAAGAAGGACGTCAGGATGGCATCCAGCCCCCTGTTGTCGACAATGTCAAACTGGCGCCGCCATCGCTTTGCGGCTGAGAGCAGGCCCTCGCCAGTAAGCGGGGAGTCCAGGTACGCATTGACGGATGTGTGCGTCTCGTCGCACTCCTCCACGTAGTCCAATTTGAGCTGTATTCGCGTCGCGGCACAGAGTGCGAGTATGAACGCCTGTCTCGGCACGGGCAGCTCGTGGAACTGGAAGGCATCGGCCAGGAGCTCCGCATCGTTGAGGACCGGCATGATGGGGAACAGGTGCTTGAAGAATACTTGGACGTTGGCCGCCAGCGCAACGGCCAGCTGATGCTTGCTGCGCTCCGTGCTCGGCGCCGGTCCGGAAAGCTGCCCGGTGCCGACGGATGGCCGCGGATGCTCCTCGGCGGCCATGTCCTCAAGGCGAAGCTGCGCCGGAGTGCTGACTTGGATGTGGTCCTTGTCGATTTGCGTGAGGCCCTGGCGTATCTGCAGCAGGCGACGGCCTTTGCCCCCGCGAGGACCTTTGCGCCGCAGCGTATGGAGATACTGGCAGCGGATGGATGACGCGACGCAGCTGCTGCAGGGGAGACCGCGGTCGCATTTCGTCTTGCGGAAGCGACAGTTGTCGCATACTTGCTGTGGCGATCGCGGCTGGCCAAGCATCACCGGTGAAGCCATTGTCGCTAGCCCGGCAAGGTCAGGTCGCGCTGGTAGAATAAATACGAGGGCCGACAGTGCACTCACTTGACATGATGTCGAGCCGGCAACACGGGTTCGAGGAACCCAGGCGGGCTTCGAGGTCGTTCGGCGTTGGTATTTTGTCTGAGGTGGGATTGAGAGTGGCCTCCGTCTCCAGAGCAGAGGAGTAAAGCATCAAGACAAATTGTAACGTCAAATGGCATACGTTAAAGGTGCGACGTCAACTTCAACCTCAAGCTGGCTGCATGACCACGGCCATCCACCTCGAGATCACGACAAGGGAGAGTCAAGTTGCAGGCCCGCGCTTCACCACAATCACAGGTCGCGCGCGGCAAAGACCCCATCGCCTCCGCGTTCGGCGGCGGGCGAAGCTGAAGCTGGTTTTCTCCAAAACTGTTGACCGACGACACCACCACCCCGTCGATGCGCTAACCTCGCGACAGCTTGGTGGCACTTGGGCGCATCCCCCAATGTGCCCACTGCGGGGTGAGGCGCTGGTGAGTGCGACTAGCCGCTTGGGGTAATTTTCGGGCGTTGAGCCATGAGCGCGAGTGGCAGACTCCAGCGAGTCATTCGAGACTCTCGTGAGGCTGCTGACGGGGGCCCTGGGCGGGCGACCATGGCGGGATTGGTGTGCGTGAGACGGGCGCGGGGTCATGGGCATGCGTTATGTCGTGAGAGCCCTCAGGAATTCCCATTGGAGGTAAGGCCGCTTGGCAGGTCGACGGCCACTGATGAGTGATTCTGGCCTTCATCCAGGTCGGGACGCAGGAGGCATGGGAACTGCTGGTCTTGACTCTCGGCTCTCCAGGCGCAGCGCACACACGTGCGTCCTGGTCGGGCCGACGACACGAGGGGGAAGGGGGACGGCATCATTGGAGAGAAGAGGTGTATGGCGGTGCCACTGCCCTGTAAGTGAAACTTTATACTTCTACTTCGCAGCCGGTGTCGCCTTGCAATCTCGTCTCGTCCGGTGCCGCGAGAGCCCGTGGCGGCCATTGCTCCATGCTTGTCGCCTGGTGTAAGTCGGTTGACAACCACACGCACTTAGGGGGGCGTGCGCACACCTACGAGGATGCCCCAGACAGAGATATGTCGCCCAAAGTCACATTTAGTATGACTTCAAGATGGTAGAAGGCATTTGCTGAATTATCGGTGTATGTCTCCTGGTCTCGAGCTTCAAGTCAACGTAATGGCCGCGCCTCGACTGCGTCAGCAACACGCGGCTACCCTGCAGCCATCGATACATCGCCCTATGACGACAGCAGCGTTTATAGTCAAAGGACTCGACGCTTCTTCCCCTCACCGCGATGTCCTGCCAGAGATGGATTGATGTTCTGCGTCCGCCTGCGAATCATGGAAGCCCAGTTCGCCATTCGTCGTGCTCGAGCCGATGATGTGGAAACCATCACACGCCTCAAAGTCGAGTCGTTTTCGCAAAGCCCATACCAACAGGCAATTTTCCCGGAGCATTTGCGCATCAAGCCCGGCCTGCAAGATCAAATTGACTGGTACAGCTCGCGTATGCAGCAAAGCTTTCTCGAACCGTGCAACCGGTACGTTGTCGCCGTCATCGCGGACGAGACGGGCAAAGAGACTATTGCTGGCTTCGCAAAGTGGGTTGCTCCAAAGGACGAAAGTCACACTCACCCTGCACCGCCACAAGAGGACATGTCTGCCGCGCAGGATGGACTCGCAAGGCAGCTCCCCGCATATCTGGATCAGAAAGCGGCCGAACGCTGCGACAGGGATATTGGGCGAATGATGGAAGCGGCGATGCCTCTTTTTGGTGGCAAGAAGCTTGCAGACATGTGGAGTCAGTTGAGATCCCCGTGGCTGTAGATGAGGCCGCTTGATGCCTCCCTGGATATTCATGCTGACACTGTGAAGCGCTCAACTCCATTGCAGTGGATGCCGCGTACAGATCTCGCGGCATCGGCAAGGCTCTTGTGCGCTGGGGAATGGACTCGGCGGATGCGGAGGGCAAGGATATCTGGCTCATATCTGCGCCAGCCGGACGAGCCATGTACCTCTCCCTAGGCTTCAAAGAGCTGGCAGAAGGATCCAGAGCGGGGGAAGGGCAATATCTGATGCTCAGGAAGGCCCATGGACAAAGTTGACGTAATGTAGCGAAGCTTCAGGCGGCGGCATCAATGATAAGAAATTCGTTTAGATTCCAAACGCTGGTCCTGTCAATGCGGTCGTCATGGATCTTGGATAGCATGATTGCAATGAAGTGCTTTGCGGAACGACAGGTCACAGGAGCTTGTAGCAGGCCGCTCCGACGCCAACCGCAGTGCCAATGATGACTGCCATATTCCGGAACGCCTTGCCGACCCACAGTCGTGAGGCTTGGTCCTCCCGCTCCTTCCAGCCTTTGCCCATAGCGTTGACGTGAGGAAACTCTACGTCGGGAACAGGCTTGCCGAGGAACTTACACAAAGGCTCCCAGCCGTCGCCGACACCCCACTCCAGAAGTCGCTCCTTTGGTACCAGGCCCCGGATCATGTTGCAATGCTCTTGGAGAACGCCATCAGCACAACACGAAAATCATTCATGGTGGAAAAACGATCCAGATCCAGCGAGCTCACCTCTGTATATCCACTTCCCGTTCCTCCGGATCGCCGTGGCCATGTTGCCGTCTGGCGCCCGAAACAAGAGCGCCCACAGGAGCCTCTCGGCCACATGCCACGCCCAAAACGCCTCGCGCTCGAACAGCCCCGTCAGCCAAAACACCCAGCTGTCGTTGATGCCGACGATTGTCTTGTCCACGCTGCGGTACCACGCATCAAGATCGGCGCGCGTGTCGAGCACCACCTTGGCGTCCGGGTACGCGGCGATGAGCTCCGCCGCGAAGACACTCGCCGGCGCGTCCGTCACGGCGACGGCGTGGCCCAGCACGGCGTCCAAGTCGGCGGCGGTGATGCCCGCCTCGCCGTCGGCCGCACCGTACCATTTCTTGCGGCACAGACGCGCCCATGCCGGCATGCGGTGCGGCGACTCGAACATGATGTCCCACCCGTGATAGGTGTAGTCGTAGCCGAGGGCGAGGAGCGCCTGCTGCAGGGACTCTGTGCCGGAGCGAGGCGGGCCGACGCAGATGACTTGCATGGGCTTCGTGCGAGTGCGAGGCGGTGGTTCCGCTACGCGATACACGTAGTTCTCGAGGAACCGCCACCACCAACTGTCAAGACCGGGAGAAGGGACCATCTTGCCAATTGTCACCGTCGGCGTTGGTTGTCGTTTTGTCGCAAAGGTCCGTCCATACACCTGAGACGAGAGTAACAGTTCGTGGTCGGGCATTTAAATATTGAATCATCGTTGAACAATCACATACGTCATGCTTGTCACTTGGTCCGATGCACCTTCATTGAAGCTAAAGTCTTACATGTCAAGAGGCGGCTCAATTCACCATGCTGGGCTAGCAGCCATTGAAAACCAAGAAGGATTCAAATGTGCTTGGCTGCCAAGCTGTGTTGAGTCTTCGAGACTTCGATTGAGGCGGCGCTACTGGCCATCAAATGATGTCAGCGGTAGTGATACGCGTATAAGCCAGCCCACCAGGCTGCGGTCGGCAAAGGTGCGAATGTCGATCAGTTTGACCCACGAATGGGAGCTTGTTAGGAATTGAACTCACTGCATCCCCAAGGCGGCATTAACAAGAGCGCCCTGACCTCAGCAATCCCCCCCAAGATATCAATGCTACCAGGCTGTCACGGACTCATCATGCAACCCATCCAGGCAGGGCGCGTCGGCGAGGCTTGATCACATGGTGAGGCAACATGAATGGCCCATGCAGCTAACTTTGTTTATGACTGTTCCCTGCAATCAGCGCGACAGGCTGTTGTTCTGTGACGACCCGAGGATGTGCCTGCCATTTTTTCCGCACTCATTCGACTGCCTGTCATGTATAACGATCTCCAATCGGCGCCATGGTGAAACTACATGTAACTTCAGCTCCAAGCTTCAAACCCACTAATGTGCCACGAGGGCCAGGAATGACGGCGCTTACTTCTTAGATGATTTTATGCAGCATTGACGGCAGTGCGACACTCATCTGTAAGAAGATGCTGACAGCATTCGCCTTATCAGTCGTCCGCTGTGCGCGACCCCAAAGTGATGCTATCAGAGATCGGTCCCACCTCAACTGACAAAGCCCCGGGGCCCCATCCCATCACGATGAAGTCGGAATCGCAAGCTGCGACCGAAGGAGTGCGGCGTGCATGTGAGAGTACCGTGCGTGCAGAGTCTCCATGTAGGCTGGATTTAAAAGGCTCATTTCATTCGGCACAGGAGGCACAGCCAAGCCGGGACCGGGCGATGGACCGATACAAAGCTGGGGTGAAAGGTGGACCCCCGGACGGTTGCCGAACATGAACATCGGGCTGAAGCTGACGGGGGCTTAGACGCACAAGGGATTGTTGGACTGGAGATGCACTTGCAAGCTCCATGTCCTGTTGGCTTCGGGCGTTTGGCAAACTTTGCGCTCTCTGCCATCATCTGCAAAAGTCCAGCACTCCGTCCCGTTTGCTGAAATTGCCTCAACCCGCTGGCTAAACCTGTCCTGGTATCACGGGTGGCTGAGCCGGCCTGGCGGCACGGTTCGCGACCTGAGGGCTTTCCCATCCCGCATTGGGTGCCACCGCGGGACAAATGGGGCCTCCATGCCGGCTACCCATTTCCCAGCTGTTATATCCACGCGGGAATTTTTTTGCCTGAAAGAGAAAGAAAATAGCGAGCCATACGGATGGCGGTGAGGGTTATGAGTTCGTGCAGTCACTTTAAAATGCTAGTCGTGGACTCTGCGGCCTGCTCCCTGAGTTTTGCCTTCGACGACTCTCGAAGCAACCGATTATTCTGCTGCTATTGCAATCTGAACTTCAGAACCGCCTTCTCAACACCCAGAAAACACAATCTGATGATCTTTCCGAGCACATTCACGACACTGGCGGACATTGCAACTGTTGTCCGCCGCCCCCGTATCGACGCCGGCGACTTCCCTCTATCCGAGGAGGTTTGGCCGCCATAGGACCAAACCGTATCCGCCTTAAAATCACCTCCATCGATGTGAAGAAGCAACTTGTAGCAGAGGAGCCGTACCCGACTATGGGATAGAGTAGGTCGCGGCCAGCCAGGCGGATACACGTAGTGCTGTGCATGGAGCTGACAAGACATCAGCATAAAGACTAGAAGAATAGAACGCCCGATTCCATAATGAAGCCGATCATGGAGATTCTCGCCTCACCTGGAGCAAAGGGGGCCATCGAGGGCGCCGCTCCGACGCAATATGTTGATGCTACGCTCAAAGACGCGATCGAGAAGAATGACAAGGAGACTGCGGTGGAAGCCGCCAACGAGAATGCTACTGGCTACGTTGCCAAAGTTCGTGAACGAGCCCTGGACCGTGCTCTTGACTGGTTCGTCCGGGCATCTGGATCTGAGGCGGTCTTCGTGTTCATCGTTCTTGGTCTCCTCACTTGGGCCTTCTTGGGCATCCCGTATGGACACACCACCGACTGGGCGGTCCTAATCTCGGATGTCCAAGCGATCGTCAGCTACCTCTTCGATTCGCTCCTTATGCGGCAGCAGCTGAATTCATACGAGTCATCCTTGAGGGTTTCCGCCATTCTGAGGTCTCGCAACATCAGCAACCGAAGGATGTTACAGGAGATTCAAGCCAGTGGACGCTTTCGTTACGTTCCTCCACTAGACAACAAGGTCTCCACGGACAGTGAGTTTGCTGCAAAGCTTCCGGCCGAGAGCTGGGTCGGCCGTGTCAGCAACGTTGCCGCAAAGGGCATGGGCCACATCGTCACGGTCGGCCTCTACTGGGCTTGCATCTGTGTCTGGATCGGCTTTGGGCATTACTGCGACTGGAGCGACACATGGCAGCTGTACATCAACTCGGCAACCTCTGCGCTCATGGTTCTCATATTCGCCTTCCTCGCCAACATTCGGGAGCGACACAACGCATACATCACGCAGTGTTTGCAGTGCATTTTCGAGGTTGATTCCGCCATCGAGTTCAACCTGCGAGCCATGACCGGTGATACTACCCCTAATGAGACCGTCATTGTCCCCGCGCCAAAGATGAGTAGGATCCAAAGGGCCATCTTCTACTACGCAGATCTCGTCGGGACTCTTACGGGGATTGCCATCCTGATCATCGTCTTGGTGGCCTGGATTGTCATCGGGCCAGCCATGCACTTCAACGCCAATTGGTGGCTGCTGATTGGCACATACGCGGGTCTGGTTGGACTGAATGACGGATTCGTCCTACGCAACGTCCAGAAGAAGTTCGACGACTACGAGGTGGCGGCCTTTCAAGAGGTAGATCTTGCCGACAAGGCCATGTTCGCGGATGTTGCCATCCCCGATCCCGCAAAGGACTACGTTCCGAAAGAGACGCTGACGTACCGTCTGTCGATGCGCATGGGCCGGGTTTGCGCGCACGAGGCCACTGTCATCATGGGTGTCGTCCTCATTGTAGGGCTCCTGGCGGGTGCGAGTGCCATGAAGTGGACGACTACGGGCCAGCTCCTGTGCAACATTCCGCCGAGCATCATCGAGTCCTTCTTCATGATGATTCTCATCACTGGCCACAACCTGGCTGAGCGCAAGCGCCGTCAGGACTACAACAACCTGTACCAGCGGCGATTGGCCATTCACGCCTACGTCAACTGTCTAACAGCATGAGAAAAAAAAACGTTCTGGTGGTGCGTAGAGCTCGGATCTTCAGCCTTCAACGGCTTCAACGGGCAGCCCATGATGAGCCTCAACGCTCTTGGTCCAAGAATTTGGTGTTACATGTTGTATGCATGTTTTTGAGGCACGGTAAAACTAACTGTTCGGTACTCTAAACATTCTCTGCCCTAATATATCGTAGTTATTCAAGCTGTGCCGTACATATTGCTTGACGATTTCACGCGGAGTCTAAGCCTCGTGGGCATGACGCGTCTCAGGGAACGTTCCCTGGCGATGGGGTGTGATCCTTAGAAGCGCCCGTGACGAGGATCAACAGCACAGACGAATCATTTTCAATTTCTTGAGGCTTCTGCTTTGGGGCAACTCAAGAATTTCGGCTATCCGTGCCGGTCGGTTGTTTCGGGCGGTGGTGATGGCTGTACATGTAGAGTGGCTGTGCTCGCGTCGCTTCCGGGGCGTAAGCGCCAAACGTCTGCGTGAGATGGTTGATTGGAAGATGAAGATTGTGATGTATGAAGAACATGAAGCTTAGACGCTTGCGTTGGCCACGGCCTTGCCATTGCGGTGCCCTCCCCCTTGCGTGTGATGATAGTTGAGACGCGGTGTAACACCACCGGGGCTGTGCAGCCAGGGGCCGAGGCGACCACAACCAACTACAGATATCACCTAACCGCTTCGCTTGATCATCTACAGAGAGGTTTGCGCACTGAATGGATACTGTCGACCCATTAGATTTGGCGCTTCGAGTGCGCTGGACCAACGCGACCAAGAAATAAGAGATGTACTCCTGTAACTGCTGTTGTCCCGTCTGGTGATCGTCCGAAGTCGAGTGCATATATTAGTGACCGCCGACGCAGGATACGCTGATGTCTACAGTCTCGATACTACTGTAGCCATAACATTTCTTCAAATTCAACTCTTTGGCATCGCCGGCCGGCAACCTGGAGATCCATCGCGTCCCGTTCTGCTCTCAACTGTCACAATGGGTGTGGTCGGTGCCGCTATCAAGTTCATTGCGATTCCCATTACCCTCGTCGTACTACTGGCATTCGTGGCGTTTGTTGTCATCTCCATTCGCAATAAGAAGAAAGGTCAGAAGGATATCGAACAGACGGAGACCTTCACAGAATTTCGGCTTCCGCAGGCACCGCCGCCAACATACAACAAGCTCCCACCTCAGACAACCGCGATGCCTCCTTCAGGCAATCACGCAGGAACCGGGTCTTCTTGATAAAGGACATGATACCTGACAATGTTTGGACTCTTGTTGTCGCTTAGGTTCAACTTGTATTCATGCCGCAGGGTACAACCTTTGGGTTAGTCCTAGGCGCACATGTAGCAGCACAGGGCTCGGGACACTGCTAGGCTGCTCAAATACTGAGGCAGGAGAGTATTCACTTACTGAGTGCTCAACTAATGAAAGTCCTTGCTGTCTCAATTCCACATCCTATCCTGGGGTGGCGAATTTGGCTACTGTGGTGATATCAGGCGGCAAGTCCATGTCCTGGATCGTCGAAGGTCAGCGCCATCCAAGCTGACCCTGCAACTATGCGTGCGGGGTTGAACGTTGACGCTTCTCCATGATTCTTTAAATGCCTCATTTGTGACCAAGTTTATTCAAGTCTCGCCCCTGTTGCAGGCGATCTGTGTCGCGGCAGAACTAATTTATCGCTTCCGGAACAGGGCGCAGTATTTGTCCTTCCCTGGGGCGCACTAGAGGCCGGAGCAGCGAAGACAAGGCGTGGGAACAATATTCACGAGATGCGTCTCGTGAACGCGCAAACACTCGCTCTCGAGGAATTTGACGACAGCCATATCCCGGAGTACGCCATTCTATCACACACGTGGGGAAACGATGAAGTAACATTTGAGGACATGAAGGATCTCGGGATTCACCGCGCAGGTTACGAAAAGATTGAAAGAACATGCCGCCTCGCGCGTGAGTCCAGCATCGGCTACGTCTGGGTCGACACGTGTTGTATCAACAAATCCAGTAGCGCGGAACTGAACGAGGCCATCAACTCCATGTTTGCTTGGTATAAGCGAGCCACTGTCTGTTATGCCTTCCTCTCAGACCTGAGGGCAGATGGACCGACGGAAGACGTCATGCCAGGGTGCCGGTGGTTTACCAGAGGGTGGACGCTACAGGAGTTGATCGCACCCAAAGTCGTCAAATTCTACGACGCGACATGGCAATTCCGTGGAGCCAAAGAAGACCTAGCCGAGGTTATTTCCCGCATAACTCACATCGACCCAGATGTCCTGCGGTGCCTCGATCGGTTGGTCTATGCCCCCGTGGCCACAAAGATGTCTTGGATGGCTGGCAGGCGCACAACAAGAGTTGAAGACATCGCCTACAGTCTCCTAGGGATATTCAATGTCAACATGCCCATGCTCTACGGAGAGGGACGCAAGGCCTTCATCCGACTACAACAAGAGATCGGTAAAAAGACGAACGACTTGTCGCTCCTTGCATGGTTGCCTGATCCTCTATTGGCGCCGAGATTTAGAGAAATTCTGGCTAAGTCACCTTCGGATTTCTCTTGGGTACGCGAAAAGCGGCTCGTACGCTGCTCGGACAATGGCGAATCTGCATTCACAAACAAGGGACTTCGCATTTCGGTTCGACTACTAAAGGGCACTTCACCCGACCTGTCAGACACGTTGCCTGAGTTTGACTACATCTTCAGTCTTGGGTGTACAATTGGAAAGGACGACAACGAGTTCCGCATTGGCTTGCGTCTTCAGAGAATTGGAGCATCATTGTTCATCAGAGATGTCGGTGACCCAAGCACAGCCATTGTCCTGTTCCGGCGTCACTGGGTACAACGACTGCCAGAAAAAACCATCTACCTGCACTTGGACAACGAAAATCTCCCAGAATGGGGGATGGGGTATATCTCTTCGGGGGTTAGCGCTGCTTCGAGCGTTGCTACCAGTACTCAGTTAAAGAGAGTTGGTGTCCAGTTCCCATCCCAATCGGCCTTCTTCATAAGCGACGCCGTCATTGGCCAATCATGGGATCCTTTGGATAAGATGCTGCACTGTGGTTGGAGTCGCACCGGCTGGGACGCAGTGAAGCTTCACCATGCAGAAATAGACGTGGAATTTGTGGTGTTTGTCAACGGGTTGAGGACCACCAATGCCTTTCCAGAAATGATAGACATCACTGCAATAGACAGCAAGGACAGTAGGGTTGCGGATATTCTGAGGCTAGCGACAGAGCTGGAAGGAGGAGATATAGTTACACTACTGCACACCGAGAACCCTCCGCGGTGGCGTCGAGATCACCGTGCCCTATCATTAGACAAGATGTGGGAGTTCAGAGTTGTTGGAGAAAGAGTCGCTTTTCAGTCCAGCACGATCTACGACGCTCTACGGCTGGAAGTTAGCATCTCAAGGTTCAGACCTTTTGACTGCTGACAGCATTGTCTCATCGATGACGATACGCCACCTGACTACATGTTCGGTGGCAACTGTGTCCGGCATGATCTTTGGACCTCGACCAAGCTCGTTCAACAAGGACCCCTTAGCCGCGGTACAGATAGCCGACTGGAGTTCAACAAATTGGTAGATAGTCACTTATTTCAGTCATACAGTTCACTATTTTCACACCTCGCCGCGACACCTAGCGGTGACGCCTACATGTAGCAAAGTGACGGGGCTATACACTCTTGCCGACCGTTGTGACCGCCATGACTGTCGTGACTGCCATAACTATCTCATTGAAACGTCAGCGGAGGCTCTCTTGTAAGATGCGGCAGACTGGCAGATTCGTCAGAACATAAGCCTAAGTGAGCCGTACTTGCGCTGGTTCATGTAGACCCGAGTCGTACTTTGTGGTGAGCTCAACGTCCATCGTATATCTGGTGTTTTTATATGGTGGGCTGGCTACTCTGATCATTGGACCGTCATGTCATGCTTCTCGCCAAACTGCCCCACGGTCCTCCAGACATCATACCGGCGACGGTCCGCAAACACACGAGTGCGACGACCCGGACAAATTACAGTTGAGACGTTAAATTAGGCCCGATAGTGTCGCGCTTCTGTCGTGCGTAGTTTTCCCCAGATTTCGCGCCGAAGGTTAATGCAACATTGAACACTCAGGCTATTGGGCGCTCAGACCGCTTCTGCAAGGTCCAAGGTTCAACCTTGGCTCGTCCGTAAAGTCACATCGTACGGCGGGGCTTAGACAGCTGCATAGGTTTCATGATGCTTAGGAGCTCTTGGCAGACTTGGAAATAATGCTCTCTGGTCCTTGTTCCGTTGCAGACCCCATCATCAAATCCTGGAAGGAAGAGTTCATGGTCGCTAGGGTGCTCACAAGAGGACTGGAGCTGGTCAAATGGCAACGACATTGCATCGTATGGTACGGACTAGTCCGTACCTAAATGTGCTAGAGATCTCACTAGCAGCAGACACTTTTGCACAAACCCTGCCCCTGTTCACATCAATCTGGCAGCCGAGCTTCAGAGCCGATGATTGAATCCAGTAGCCGTTGGTCAACGGGCGGCTAACCGTGCAGCCAACGAAGCGTTGGTACTGTCCTTCGCAGACCAAGTACGCGTCACCTTCGAGATGGGCACAGCGTTCTGGAATTGATAATTACTTTGGTCTGGTGTGACTGGGCTCTTTGTGGTGCGCGATCCAGCGACATGGACTTGGAGCCAGATTACGCACCGCGTCTGGTTCAATACGTCTGGCGCATAAAGGAAAAGAACTCGTGCACGATGTGATCATATTGCCACTCACTGACTGTGCAGGTGGTGTACTTTCTCCTCCTCTCACAGCTACCCCGTATCGAGCGCGTCAACGCTTATCCTGCCCAACTTGACCATCGACTAACCTCGTCGACTAACGTCGATGTACATAAAGCGACATGGAGTCGTGGCGCATTACACATGTCGGTTGGCTGTGCCTCGAGCCACCGCCTGGGCACGGACCCCGGTCCTTGGCCAACGGCTAACATGTAAAGAAACAGGGCGGGCCTCGTGCGACAGTATTTTGTAGTCCCTCAATATCCATGTGTTCCATGCGATATTATCCGGACAGGACGACCCAGGGTCAAGTGCATTGGACTGGAGCAATTCTACAAATTGCCTCCGGTGCCGGCCGTTATGTAGCACGTCAGTCCGACGGCCCGAGTGCAGCGATCCAGGCTCGAGCTACTGTAGGTGCCTTGGTGCGTAGTCGCGGCTTAGGTACAGAGAGTATGGGCTAGTCGCGATGTCGTGATATTCGTGATGCGGTGCGTCATGGCGCCATTAGTGGGCAACGCGACTGCGACGCCGTGTCTTGGTCATGCCATGCCCGTAGGGGTCGGTCGGGCAGTGGATCCGTTCTGGCTCGTCACGGCTCCTGCCTATTATTGCCTGATTAAGCTGCTGGCCCAGGAACACCGTCGACGGCGCATTGCTATCTGCAAAGGTAGATGCCTCTATCCCCACACATGCTCTCCCCGAGCCTCTAGCGATCTGATCTGCTACCCGTCGCCAACCGCCGCCACGCCGCAGAGGCCGCGGTGGCAAGCCACTCAACAGTTACGGACAAAACACGCCCGTCGCTCATTGTACTGTTGCGTGCTTCAAGGTGCGTGCGCACGACACCAGACTGGAGATGGAATCCACGGCTGGGCGGCACCAATGCACGGTTACACTGTACTTGGGCTAGAACCAGACATACGTAATGCCGTTGTTCCTAGCTATAGCATCGAGGCTTCGTGAACTACACCGTCGCCGCGGCGGTAGGGCCTTGACCGCAACTCCAGTCTGCACACTGACCTTTAACACACTTGACGCTAAACAGCCTAGATGCATGTGGCCTGGGGACGTGAATGCTGCGTGGGCCCTGAATTCGAATAGAGTTTCGCGTGCATGCAAATAGTAAACCATTTGCGTTTACCCCTGTGAAAGGTACTCTGTGAATATGTGTTCCAATGAGCCAGGATGGCAAGATCGTCCGCTCGCAAACCTGGTCGCCGTTGGTCCTGGACAGACGGAACGTCGGCAGCACCGCCGGCATCGCTTTTTCGTCCCTTGTGCTCGATCGTAGTCGCTACTTAAGGGGGGACCTGCTCCCGTGCCGTCACGATGGAGGGCACGGTGCATAAACGGCGGGCGTCCGAGCGCAAGAGACCCGAGGAGTCGACCATTGGCTTGAACTCAAGGCAGTTTGTCCTCCGCAGAGCCATCATCACCATGGGCCTTCCTCTCTTCCTCCTTTCGGCGCTGTTCCTGGCCTTCAATGCGTTCAACGTTCGTGCTGAGGATGCCGCCGCCACCAGCGGCAAGCCTGCGGGCAAGCCCAACATCATCTTCATCATGACTGATGACCAGGATCTGCACCTCAATTCTCTCGACTACCAGCCAATTCTCAAAAAGCACTTTGCCGACAAGGGCACCTCGTTCAGGAAGCATTTCTGCACCGTCTCTCTGTGCTGCCCGTCCCGCGTCTCTCTGCTCACGGGCAAGGCAGCTCACAACACCAACGTCACGGACGTCAGCCTCGTAGGTCTCAGATTGCCCCATAACGAGCAGTGCGAATAACGCTAACACACCACTAGCCATATGGTAAGGCGAGATAATGCAGAAAGCGATTGCAGAGGTTAACGGAAGCAGGCGGTTATACCAAGTTCGTCGCCGAAGGGCTCAACGACAAGTACCTCCCCGTCTGGCTGCAAGCCGCGGGCTACAACACCTACTACACCGGCAAGCTCATGAACGGCCACACCATTCAGACCTACAAGGCGCCGTACGCCAAAGGCTGGACCCGGTCTGACTGTACATACTCCCTCTGTCGCAAGCCACCAGAACGGTACGGCGACATGGACCGGCTAACAAGACACAGTTCTCATCGACCCCAACACATACCGTTATCTCAACGCATCCACGGTCCTGGACAACGGCGATTACAAGTTCAACCCCGGAAAGTATTCCACCGACCTCATTGCGGAGCGCGCAGTCGAATTCCTGGGCGATGCCATCAACGGGAAGAAGCCCTTCTTCCTCGGCGTCACCCCCATCGGCCCTCACTCTGAGACAGTGCTGGGAGAGGGTGCCACAAAGTTCTTGGCGCCCATCCCCGCCGACCGACACAAAGATCTCTTCCCGCATGTCAAGGTGCCCCGTGGAGGCAACTTCAACCCTGACCAGGTATGTTGGTAAATGAAAGCGATGGGGGGGGCGCCTACGCGGCCACCGACTGCTCGCCCGAGACCACGACTGACCAGAATGCGCACAGGCCGGGGCCGTCAGCTACTTCGATATCCCGAAGCTCACGGACGGCCAGGTCCAGTACAACGACAATTTTCACCGCCGCCGCCTGCAAGCGCTGCAGGCCGTCGACGAGCTGGTCGACGACATCGTCACCAAGCTCGAGGCACACCCGGATGTCCTTGCCAACACATACCTCTTCTACACGTCCGACAATGGCTTCCACATCAGCAACCACCGTCTGCCTCCCGGGAAGACCTGCAGCCGAGAGGAGGACATCAACATTCCGTTTCTTGCGCGCGGGCCGGGCATCGCCGCCGGCAAGGTCGCATCGTTCCCGACGTCGCACACGGACCTCGTGCCCACCTTCTTCGAGCTGGCGGGCATCCCGCTGCACGATGACTTCGACGGCGTGCCAATCCCGCTGACGCAGAAGAGCCAGCGGGACAAGAAGGCGAAGCATGAGCACGTCAACGTCGAGTTCTGGGGGTCGGGACTGGCTGAAGGCACCGCCTTTAGCAACTTGGGTAAGCCCTCCTGCTGTGTTACTGCTACCCTTTGACGCAAGAACCCGAGAGAAACCCGGTACTAAAGAGACACACAGTCGGCAGGTTTGGAAACAACACATACAAGACGCTGCGCATTGTTGCCGACAAGTACGACTTCTCGTACACCGTCTGGTGCACCAATGAGCACGAGCTGTACAACATCAAGGTACGTCAACTCAGCTCGCCTGCATTGACTGTTACTAATGCTCTCTGCAGGACGACCCGTCGCAGTTGAAGAACCTGTACGGCTCCAAGGGCAGGGCTTCTGGATTTGCCATCCCGGAGCTTACGGCCCGGCTCGACGCGCTCCTTCTGACATTGAAGAGCTGCAAGGGCAAGGCTTGCCGTGACCCATGGCAAACGCTCTTTCCCAAGGGCAATGTGAAGACCCTCCAGGAAGCCTACAACTGCCGCTACAATCGTTTCTTCTCCGAGCAAGAGAAGGTAACTTTCTCTCGATGCTTGCCGGGATACATCACGTCGGCCGAGGGTGCTCTGGCACCAATTCCCTATGGCGCCAAGGGGCTGGATGAGCCGATAGAGGCGCGGTGGGAGGACCTAGTTTGAGTGTCGCGGGAAAAGCGAAAACGACCTTGAGTAGTATGATGCGACGGCCATGTATTGCTTGGTGGCATCAGAAAGACTATATGAACGAATGCGGCTGCGAATGCAGCTTATGACAACCACCCCAGAGTGTTCCCATGACAAACCACAACGGCCGTGGATGGCGGTTGTAAACATGAATGCTCAATCGAGCGATGAGCCAAACGCCTGACCGCGCACTACTCATGGCCTGTCGGTGCAAAATACGCCCCGAATCTTAGCACGGCAACCGTCGTCAGCGCCAGATTTCTGAGGGTCGTTCGAGACTGGTTGGCACTTACCCGATAATCACGTAGCAGGCACACATCAGCCCGCCCTTCAGTCCGCTTAGCCTTAGGCTCCCCCCGACGTCGTTCAACACGAGTAGGTTCACCAGCAGCACCCCCCCTAGTAGTGTGGCCATCTCGAAGAAGTTGAACACGAGCGCGAGCTTCTTGCCCAATGCCCAACCAGCGAGCACAGTCAAGGGCGTGACGCACAGGGCGATCTGGATCGCCGAGCCCACAGCAACCGCCAGCGCAAGGTCAAGTTTGTCGCGCGTGGCCACGGCTACCACGGTGACGTACTCGGCGACATTGCCGACGATGGGGAGGATGATGAGTCCGATGACGGAGGATGAGAGGCTTGTTTGCCTGGTGACCTCGTCGATGGCCCCGACAAGAAACTCGGCGCAGAGTGACATCAGAGCGGAAGATACGCCCAGCACCACGATCGAGACGATGACCTCGGCAGAAGCTGAGTGCTGAGGCTGGCCTTGGGCAGACAGAGCAGACTCACGGTCTGAAGATACTTCACGCTCTTGCCGGTGTGGGTCTCGGAGCATGTGCAGCGTGGTCAGGTTTGACCGGGAGAAGCCCCTATTCAAAGAAGACTCGCGGCTCATGCGTCGGCCTCTGCTCACTGAAGAAAGAGAGCGAGAGTGCATACGGGAGCGAATCAGTGGCTGATGGGAATTTTGCCGCGACCAAACGCTATCAGAGTCGCAGCTGCGCCGCTCACGATAGTCGGCGGGTGGATCGTCCTCCGATTCAGATTCATGAGGCTGCAGCGTGCCCAACTCGATACGACTGACGGTCGGCTTGTGCGACAGAGCACTGCCAGAGGGGCCCTCGTCGGCGAAGCGAATAGTCCGCGGCGGTAGGATTTGTGAGCCTGATACGGAATGAGGCATCGGTTGAGGAGGTCGGCCGTAGTGATGGTCTTGAGCTGAGTGCGCACTCTCCAGATCTGACTCGTCTTTGTGCAAGCCATTATCGTGATGTCCCGAGTGAGACCGCAGCTCATGAATGATATAAATGATGTAGATGGCCAGAACGAGAATGCAAGATACCCGACTCATATGCAGGCTCGCGGCGTTTGTCCCCTTGGCAGGGTCGAACGTGTAGTCAAATGCGGTCTGACAATTAGTCTTCGAACTGAGACGCGGTACGGAGCGGCGACTCACTGGCATTAGAAAGACAAAGACGGATACGAAGAGTAGGCAGGCAAGCAGCTGTGCCTCTACCGTGTTGTATGTCGGATCGCAGTTGAGGACACTTCCCGCCACCAGGGCGGAGCCTAGGATGAGAAGCATGTTGACCAGTATGGACCCGAGAATCGAGGCGCGAACAATGTCAACCTGGTTGTTTCGAAGTGCAACACTACAGATGTTAGAAGTGACGGCCTGACCACCGGCTACGAGGGGAGCCACCGCCTTGACTTACACACTTTGGAAGCGTTAGCAGTGTACGGCATCAGAGAAATCAGCAACCACTCACAAGAGAATTAGCTCGACCAAGTTTCCGAGGCTTATATTGAGCAGGGCACCGATTGTGTCGCCCGCATGAGCCGCAATCCTCTCCGTTGCATCTGTGAGCAAGACGGAGAGCGGCACAATGGCGATCGAGTTGGAGGCGAAGACAAAGAGCGGGCTTTGTCTTACGTGGACACTGAGGAGGGCGACTGGCAAGAATACCAGGAGCACATTCAGCCACGACGAGAAGATGATGTCTCGTAGCGGGCCGAGGTAGACGGCCACTATCCTGAGTCGGCCATGGTAACCCTCGGTGACAATATCGGGGCTGTCAAACTGATGGAGGGCTTCAAACTCGGGTGTCTCCGAGGAGCCACAGAGGCTGTCCACTCGGGAGGCCCACGTCTCGATGAATCGTAAAAGCGCATCTGGAGGGTCATGTTAGCGGTCAAAGCACACGGTGCACGAGCTGGTACCTGCCTTTCACCGGGAGCTTCAGGATAGAGCCGAGTCCTGCCTTAGGTTCGCCGTCGGTGTCGGAGCATCTGGCACTGGCAGGGTCGCGGTGGCTTGATAAACCGTCGCCGTCGGGACAGTCGCCGTCACCGCCATCATCGCCGGCAGCGGCACCGCTAATATCGTTTGCCTGAGCATCGCACCGGAGACTTGCCGAGGTGGTTGCTTCCATGTAGATGAGAAAGCTTGCGAAAAGGGGGCTTAGGGAGGTTCAAAACGGTTGGCTTGTTGGAGAGGCAGTGTGAGGCGGTGCAAGGCGGGTTTGGTCAGGGGAGACGGGGAGATGGGCAGGACGGGATGACGGGACAGGGACAGGGCGATCAGTCACGGCTGCTCGTGGGCTGAGGCCGTGGGCGATCGGACGGTGACCGTGGGCGTCTACAATGATGCTCGTATGGAAGCAAGACGGGACGCGGGCCCGGGGCAGAGTCGCAGCACAGATGGAGCAGGGCAAACGGCCGGGGAACGATAATGAGACCGGACATGTCTTTATTGGATTATGCTTATACCCTGTGCGACGACTGAGCTGTCGGCTTGCTACCCACGCATCCAGCGAGCTCACGCGACGAGGGTCGCACGAGCATCAAAGGCAACGGCAGGGGGGCCAGCTCATACGGCCGGGGAAGAGTCCCGCCGCGTCTTGATGGAGACACGGGGCCGGCGACGGTGAGGTACATGAGGCCCGCGCGGGGGCGATGCGTCGCTGCGCGTACACGCTGAGGGATTTTCGATGAGGCTCGAGGCGATGACGATGGGATGGATGGATGGATGGATGGAATAACAGGAGGGCGGGTGGATGAATCCGAAAGGGGCAGTGGGAAATGGGCCATCAGCAGCGGCGGGTTGAGGGAAAAAGCTGACCTCCACCATTGCCCTCGCAGGCTGGCCGTTGGCGCTACAGTACCCGCCGTCGCCAGCACGGCGCATGCCCAGGTGAGCGTGTCCGGCAGGCTTCGCTAGCGGGCCTCGGGTGCTGTACAGTGACGTCTCCAGGGTCTGGTACAGTGGAGCGCTCGACATCCGGGGTCCGCTGGTAGCCCTGATGCTGCTGTACTTGGATCCCTCAGCCCTGCGACTCACGCTCACGGCACCTCGGCCGCCTGGGCAGCGGGTACAGCCGCTGTACCGCCCTAGAAATTGCAACCTCTGCTAGCCCGCCCGTCGACGACGTCCCTCCAACATCACGAGCCGCTTTGGGCTGGACTCGTGCCGCAGCCGCCGCCCGTTGCATGGGCTGCCTCCCTCCCTCTGCGCGCCAGGCGCCCGCCCTTTGCCCGCACGCGAGGGATTTACAGCAGCAGCAGCAGCAGCAGCAGCAGCATCGCACGAGGACGACGACTCTTTCCTCCATCTGGACGGCAAGAGGCATCGAGAGCCCGCGGGCTCCGTTTGTCTTGCGTGGTCACGCTCGCTCGCTCGACGAGGCACGAGGCACGTCCCCCCTCCCCCTTCTCCCCGTTTCGACTGCGCGCCAGGCCGCCAACTCGCATTCCTCGCGCAGCCAACACGGGCGAGTACAAAGGGCTCGACCGCCGTGCCTCAGGTCTCCCCCCGACGGACTGTCCCAACCAACCCCCCCGTGAAGCGCGGAGAGCTTGTTTGTTATGGGCATGAAGATCCGTCCGGCTACTCTCGATGATGTCCCCGCCGTCGCGCGACTCGTCCTCGCGGCCCTGGCGGACGAGCCCCCCTGGCGCGCCTTCGTCCCGCCCAAGGCGCAGGCCCGTGCCGACCTGGTCGAGCATGCCGAGGCCGCGCTGAGGCGCTTCGTCCGCCCGGCTAATTCGGACGGCGGCGTCTGCTTCCTGGTGCTGGAGCTGTCCGGCGCCGACGTCGGCTGCCGCGCCGGCCCGCCGCTCGTCGTCGCGGCTGTTGCGTGGGACGCCCCGGCTGTTGATGACGGTGGCGACGATGCGCCCTCGCGCAGGCGGCCGTCGACGATGAGTGGCGTCGAGGATGACAGTACGTTTGCCGGAATCTCACCTATCCCATCCCCGATTGATGAATACACCCCATCAGCGGGACGCTGCAACCCTCACTTACACCGTCTGCGCGGACAGCCACTCATCTGATTGCCACCACCGCGCCAAACTCTGCGTCGCACGATGACGAGTCGGAGGCTCCAGGCAAGGTCGCGGCCCTCGTCGGGGCCATGTCCAAGGGAAAAGAACAGCGTTTCCTCGGCCACGACCCGTGCCTCTACTTGCGCCTCCTGGCTACTCGACCGGACCATCAGCGTCGTGGCTATGGCAAGGTGCTGGCCGCCAAGGCCATCGAGTTCGCCCGGCAGCAGCACCTGTCCGTCTGCCTGCAGTCGGGCGCCCGAGGCTACATCCTGTTCTCGGGCCTGGGCTTCTCTGATATGGGGCCTGTGATGCTGCCCGCAGAGGCCAAGGGTGGTGAGGAGCTGATGCTCAAGGCCATGATGCTGAGCAAGGAGCGTGTGCAGAGGCGAGCGTCGTGGATGGAGTCATTGCTCCGATACGTCGCGCGCTGAGACGGTGCGGGCGCAACGGCTTCTTTGGGCGCTAGGAGAAAGTCTTGGATTGGTGTTTGCCTAGATACGAATGGTTTGAACAGGTTAGCGATATAGCGAATTGTACGTCCTCCCCTTGCAATTTCTGCAGTTGATGTCGCAGGATGAGCCTTGGAGTGCGTCCATGGGCAAGATCTCGGGGTCATGCGCTCGATGAGGGCCGATGAGAAACTCCCGCGCTCTCATACTCTCCTATGCATGGTTGCCCCGCTCCTCCAGATTTATACCATTCCTTTAGACGCAACTTTGATGATCAGATTCTAGGCCATGGGGTACACCGACGTGTACAGCCTTCCAACCACTCCATTCAGCTGCTAATGGCTCTTTGATTTTCAAGACGGCCCTATCATGCTCAAAAGTCACGCCCGACATCGCCTCAGACACGGAATATGACCGAAGTCTCTGGGTACGGTCAACGCACGGGCAGGCCAGTTGGTGTTGATGATCTTGTGACGACGGCGGCCACTGCAAATTTAGAACCGGACCGGAAACAGGACTGAGCTTCGACGTCGGACTGTCTCCGACGGCACCATGACAAGGCAAAGGGACCAAATGGACCGAATCAAGAGGACTGCAGTTGATGTGGCCACCTGCCTCGAAGTGACGGGTGTCGCGTTTCATGCAACTCTGTGTTGGTCACCTCGGTTGACAGCCAGTCCTACAAATGGCTGCTCGAATCCGCTCGCCTCCAAACCCGCGGTTTGATGCCTCCCCAGGATTTGACACTTTCTGACGGAACGCTGAAGATCAAACTTTTCAGTCCAGGTTCAACGGGTGCTCTACGATAATACCGCCAGTCAGACAGTACCGAACGCAGTCGCCATGTTCTTCGCCGCCTTTCTCATGATCCTGAAGCATGATTCTGCCAGACGAACACCGCCACCGGCGGACAGACAGTACACTCTCGGCGACCCATCAAGGGACTCGAGCACAACGGATGCCCTGTACCCGGAATTGAACCCGGCGTCACGTTCGGCGCAAGCAGGGCCATCGACGTCTCCCTCTTGTCCCTCCGTGTTCTGAGCAGACGACACCATCACGGGAGACCTTGAACAGGGTCCGGCCCGTACGCGTATTCGCAACGTCAGAGAAGCATCATGACAAGTGTATGGCAGCGACATCCCTGAGACACCTTTCTCCGGTTTTTGCAGGGAACTGTGAGGGTTGGAGGTTCTGCACTTCGGAACAGATTGGACCCGAGAGCGACACAGGGATGCATGCATGCAGTGCAGCAACATGTCAAGATTAGCTACCAAGTACTTCGTACCTCATGCAGTGTTTCCAAGGCCAAAAGCGAATCGCAACGAGCCGGCTCGATGCTATGCTGGGAACCCTGCCGCCATTGGGCGCCTTATCGTGCCCCATGTGTAACCTCCCGCCAAACCTGCCAATCGAGTCCCTCGCGTAAAACGGAAGGACCCAACCGACAACCACCTGCGTCGCGCTGAACCGGCAGTCGCTCGCATGGCCGATTCGGGCAACCCAGGGTCCAAGCTCCCACCAGCTCCAGCACCTGACCAACACACGATCAAAACCTGCCCCTGTGCATGGCCTGCGTCCTGCACACACCGCGACAAACAATCGCGCATCCTGGCTCCATCGAGACGACACTGACTGCGATTCGACCACCACTCCAAAAGAGTACCCATGGCGTGCTCGTGCTGCGGCCCGCCCGACCGAGCGCCTTCGCCTGATGTTCCGCCTCCGACGGTCGTCGACGAGGCCCTTGCCGAGAGCGCGCACGAAGCTGACCGTTCTTCGTCTGGCTCCTGCTGCGACCCGAGTAACTTGCAGTCGGTCGATTGTGACGCCAAGGCGGCTTTGGACGTCTGCGAGGACGGATGCTGCGACGACGACGCCAAGACTGCTCCCGTCGCTGCCAGCGAGCCGCCGTGCACCGTTGGGTGCTGCGGCGGTGACGCCGATGTCGCAGTCGCGGCAGCAAACGCTGTCGAGAGATGCTCTTCCGACGAGGCTGGCAAACTTTCCCGTGGTGTGTGTGATGAAGAACCAGCTTGCGCCAGTGGTTGCTGCGGCGGCGACGATAAGGCTGCTGTAGGCGTCGACGACGTCCCGAATGATCAGGAAACATGCGGCGATGGCTGTTGCGGCGGCGGCGATACAGCCGAAAGCGTCACTCGCGGCTGCTGCGACGATGAGGCCCTCGACGTGGTGTCGGATGCCGCGCAGCAATGCGCTTCTGCATGTTGCGGAGACGATGCCTCCAACACTGTGGAAGCGACCGACGAGTCTGGTGCCTGCTGCGGCAGTGAGACTCCTACTGTTCCCGGCCGCCTCACTGATGGCAAACAGCCTTGCGCCGATGGCTGCTGCGACAAGCCACCTGTCGACACGCAGGCCAAGGAATCATTCCAGCCACTGTGCTCGGACAATGCGGACACGAAGGCTCAGCCAACCCGTACCGATGGTTGCTGTGGCACAGCCGCTGCCGATGCCCCTGTGGACGACGCCCCCGATTGTTGTCGTGGCAAAACGTCACCGTGCTGTGATGAGGCGTGCCTCGATCGTCTAGCTCTTCGTGAATGCGACACCAAATCATGCGGCTGTGAGTACATGGACATGTCCCACCACCTGGCGACCACTACTGACTTGTTGAACTAGCCTCATCGTGCGACGGCTCTTCATCCTCCACCACCAAGGACAAGGCCTGTGGCCGTCATCGCCGTTCCACCAGGGAGAGATATGGAGCCACGCTCGAAGCTCTCGGCTGCATTTGTCGCGCCCTCATCGCCCTCGGACAGGAGTCCTGCTGCGACTCGAAAAGACGAACTTCTATCGACAGGAAGAAATGCACCAAACGCCGCACTGGCACGTCGTCGTCGCGCTCCTCCCTTGACTCTTGCTGCGCGACCGGGGTGTCTACCAAGACTCCTCAGGTGGCAGTCCGAGCTCGCCGTCAGAAAACTCAGTGCTGCAGTGATGAATCTTGCGAGTCCATGGTGAAACCTGTGTGCAAGACTCGCAAGCCAGCTGTCGTCGCAGGTTGCGATGATGGCTGTTGCGGTCCAAGGCAGCCTTCATGCAACATCCAGCCAAATTCAAAGCCAAAGGAGGACTGTAGCGACGCCTGCTGCTCCTCGGGAGAGAAATCCCATCCTGAGGCGATACAAGCTGCGAAGAAGGATCCTGAAAACCAGGCAGTTGGCCTTGAACATGTCGTGCTTTGCATATCTGGCATGACCTGCACTGGCTGCGAGACCAAGCTCAACCGGACCCTTGCCACCGTCGCTGGTGTCGAGAATCTCAAGACAAGCCTGGTTCTGTCGCGTGCCGAGTTTGACGTCGACCTCAGCCTGTTGACCGTGGAGAGCGTCGTGAAACACCTGGAGAGGACGACCGAGTTCACGTGCGAAAGAGTCTCGAACCAAGGCGCCGTGATTGAGTTCATCGTTGACGGCAATGCGGATGCGCTTGTCGAGCAGACTTGGCCGGCCGGCGTCACCGATATTTCGGTGATCGGAAAAGGGGCCATTCGCGTCTCCTTGGACCCCAAGCTATGTGGCGGGCGAGATCTCATGGAGCGGGACTGGGGCATGCCCATCAGGCTGGCGCCTGTGCGTGGCGACCCAGGGCTCGAGGCTGGCAGCAAGCACGTCCGCCATGTCGGGTACATGACGCTCCTCTCTGCGGTTCTGACTGTTCCCGTCTTGGTTCTGGCATGGGCTCCGCTCCCGGACAGGGAGCTCGCGTACAGTTCCGCGTCGCTTGCGCTCGCCACCATCGTCCAAGTGGTCATTGCTGGGCCGTTCTATCCGAAAGCGCTCAAGGCTCTCGTCTTCTCCAGGGTCATCGAGATGGACCTGCTCATCGTTCTCAGCACCAGCGCCGCCTACATATTCTCCGTCATCTCCTTCGCCTATCTAGTGGCTGGAAGACCGCTGTCGACTGGCCAGTTCTTCGAGACAAGCACCCTCCTGGTGACCCTCATCATGGTCGGCCGATTCATGGCAGCTCTAGCAAGGCAAAAGGCCGTCGAGTCTATCTCCATTCGCTCACTTCAGGCCACGACCGCCATTCTCGTGGAACAGTCCGACACCGAGGAGCATGAGATCGATACGCGACTGTTACAGTACGGTGACGTGTTCAAAGTTCTGCCCGACTCCAGGATCCCTACAGATGGAACTGTTATATCAGGCTCGTCGGAAGTAGATGAGTCCATGCTGACCGGCGAGTCCCTCCCGGTTGAGAAATATCCGAAGTCGCCCGTCATTGCAGGGACCGTCAATGGTTCAGGCACGCTGGTTGTACGTCTTACTCGGCTCCCGGGCGATAATACCATTACGACCATTTCCAGCATGGTTGACGAAGCAAAGCTATCCAAGCCGAAACTTCAGGAGCTCGCTGATATTGTCGCGTCCTACTTTGTCCCTGTTGTTGTCGCCTTGACCATCATCACCTTTGTCATCTGGGTCGCCGTCGGCAAAACTGTGCGCGGAAAGTCGGGGTCCGAGGCGACGGTGGATGCAATCACCTACGCTATCACGGTTCTGATCGTATCCTGCCCCTGTGCCATTGGGCTGGCTGTGCCAATGGTCGTCGTCATCGCGAGCGGCGTTGCCGCCGAGCGGGGTGTCATTTTCAAGTCAGCGAGCGCGATTGAGGTGGCACACCAAGCATCCCATGTGGTTTTCGACAAGACGGGCACCCTGACCGAGGGGAAGCTGAAAGTCGTCTCCGAGGAGGTTTTGACGGAGGACACCACGTACCTATCGCTGCTCCTAGGACTCATCAGCGACAGCCGGCACCCAGTCTCTGTTGCTGTGGCAGACCACCTCAGAAGCAAGGGAATAAAAGTCACCGCGGTGTCTGATGTCAAGAGCTTGACTGGAAAGGGCCTAGAAGCGCAGGCGGGTGGGCGAACTTTTCGGGCTGGGAACAGTCGGTGGCTCAACTTGGCGACTGAAGGTCCTGTCCAGTCTGTCCTCGGTAACAGGTTCACCGCATTCTGTTTCACGGTTGACGGCACTCTTGGCGCTGTTTATGGACTCGAGGACTCTTTGCGCCACGGCACCGAATCTGTCATTTCCGATCTTCAAGCACGCGGCATCTCGGTTCACATTGTCTCAGGGGACGACCATGGACCCGTTGAGGCAGTGGCTACCAAGCTCCACGTCCCAAGTAGCAGCACGCTCGCTCGCAGCTCGCCTGGCGACAAGCAAGCGTATATCGGTAGGCTTCTCAAGACCGGTCAGAGTGGTACCAAAGAGCCGGTGGTCATCTTCTGCGGCGACGGGACCAATGACGCCGTCGCCCTTGCACAGGCCACTATCGGCGTGCACATGAATGAAGGCAGCGACATGGCCAAGTCGGCTGCCGACGTCGTCCTCATGCGCCCAGATCTGTCGGGCATCGCCGTCATCATGGACACGAGCAGGCGATCGGTCAACCGTATCAGGTTCAACTTTGCGTGGAGCTTCGTGTACAACACCGTCGCAGTGCTGCTCGCGTCGGGTGCGGTTGTCAAGGCCAGGATCTCGCCGCAGTTTGCGGGACTGGGCGAACTGGTGAGCGTGCTACCCGTGATCCTCGCGGCGGTGCTACTGCGCTGGCCCAGGCGTTGACGCGCGAACTGGTGACGCGACACCAGACCAAACTGGGTCGGTCATTCACTCACCCCTCGCGGTGAGATAACTGTTACTTTCTGTATCGTTCAGTCACTACGGGGACTGGCGAACTACCGGACTTTGGACCCTCCGTCCTACTTCACTCAAGTCCCGATTTACTATATGCCTTTACATAGAGGGGCTTGCAATACCCTTTACCAAGGGTGTTTGTAATGGAACCGCTCGTGTGCGACGCCAAGTGTCACACCCTGATCGAGTGATTTCTGTTTGCTAAGCTTGTGACGCCAGTCTATGCTTGTCCAGGGCCGCGAGCACTGCCTCTTTGCTCGACTTCTCCTCAAGACACCGTAAAATCACATCCTGTTCCGACAAGGGCGCCATATCATCTGACTGTGGCGGGTTCTTGTCGAGATTGGTCGGAAACGGATATCCCTCGCCGAGGACGGCGACAAGAGCCATGATCTCGTCGCTCATGCCCTGCTCGGCATGTAACCGCCGCAACTCACCCCAGCAGCTCTCGACCATGGGCCGCGCATCGATGGTCTCCATGGGCTTGCCAAACGCGCTACTGATCTGCAGGAGGTTCGCCATGCGCTCAATATCCCGCGAGGTATTCTCGCCCGCGGCGTGGAACAGCGCGGGGTTGAAGAAGAGCCCGTCGCCCTTTTTCAGCGGCAGCGCAACGTAGTTGTCGAGGAAGTAGGCGTTGAACTCTGGTCGGCGGTACGCCATGTAGCCCTCGGCGAAGGCCTGGCTGAAGGGCAGGAGGCGCGTGGGGCCGCTCTCGGGGGGCACGTCGACGTGGGCGACGGCGCCCTGGAGGGTGAGGAGCTGGCTCGCGGCGTGGGCGGCGCGCGGGACGCGGGCGCATCGCGCGGCGGACATGAAGCCGAGGTGGTAGTCGCGGTGGCAGACCTGCGGCGCCGCGCCGGGCCTCACGTTGTTGACCTGGGCGGTGACGCGGTAGCCCGGGCCGAGCCAGGCGTCGGCGACGAGGGCGAGCCACGGGTTGGCGTAGTAGCGCGCGAACGAGGGCGCGTCGGCGAGGGCGTGCTTGCCGAGCGAGTTCCAGATGCGGTCGTTGCTGCCGGCGCCCGCGAAGTGGTCGCCCGCCGCCGCGGAGGAGTCCCCCTGTCTCTCGCGCGTGATGATGCTGTGGAACACGGCGCTCGCGGCGTCGACGATGGTCTCGTCGGGGACGAGGCCGCGCGCGACGAAGACGCCCGGCCCGTGGAGGAGCACGCGGTACCACTCGTCCTGCAGGGCGGCGCGGTGAGCGGCGGCCGCCGAGACGGAAGAGGACGACGAGGGAGAGGAAGACGAGGAAGACGAGGAGGAAGACGTCCACGCGGGGAGGTCGTAGATGGGGATGTTGCGCTCGATGGACGCCGCGAGGGGGTATTGCTCCGCCGTGGCGGTCTGCGCGCAGAGGGCCTTGAAGGCGTCTAGTGAGGGAGGCTGCGACGTGCTGTACAAGCGGGCCGTGTCGGGCTTTGAAGGCGGGGTTGAGGCAGGGTCGCCGTTGGGTATGTGTGATGTGCTGGCCATGGTGGTGAGGCCGAGGTGAGTTTCGTATGAAGGCACAGCGTTCAGCGCGGCGAAGAAATGCTATCTCTCGTTGATATTGCCGCTGATATGGACGTATTCGCTAATGCTGATTCTGCCGGACAGTGGAGAGGTTCTGGACATTTAATGAAAAATAAGGTAGGGAGTCATGGAGGACGTCGAAGTATTCGTTCGGGACAAAGGCCGAGAGGGCGGGGTGAGGTTCGACCTGCAACTCCACGATCTAGTTAGGTAGTTCGTTGACTCTGTGGGGAATCTCCGCCGACAAGCATGGCACTGGAGAACACAACATGAGTATGCACGTTGGAGAGGTCACAGCTACCCACTCACCCTCAAGCTGGGCGTTAGGATCTCCTTTTGCTGCATTGCGATCCGGCCCCGGGCAGCGCGAAAGAAAGCGCCGCCGAGATTTGCCAAAACAGGCGATGCGAACCCCCTCCCCCCCCCTCCCCCCCCCGGGGTGGGGAGGACTTGTCTGCGCGATGCAGGACCGGGCGGCAACTGGATGCGTGGTTGGTGTTTGGGCCTTTATCCATTCAGCCGATGCGCCGCGGCTCGTCCCGGTGACTGAAACGTCGCCGCCACCGTCGTCGTCGTCGTCGTCGTCGTCGTGGCATGGTGGCTGGCCAAAACCTCCTGCTGAAACGGCGGTGCTACTTTTTGGAACTCCGGTCGCGATCGCTATGGCAGAGTCGACTCTCGCCGCGGGTATGTCACGGTGCACAAGACGCAAGTTCAAGTCTGAAACTACGAGTTATTGTCAATTCACAAGCATCGCGACCTCTCTCGGCCAAGTACTTGTGTCAAACGTACACATCACGGGACACCGCTAGTAGGTTCAGAACTAGAGTTGCCAATACTTCATTAGTTAGCTACTATTAATGTTCGTGTCGGCCGTGTAGATATGAGTGTCGTTGCTCGTTCCACCCCCATCCTAGTTCCCATCATGCCAATTCATGCGCCTCCAGTCCCATATTCCGCGTGTTCGTCCTCCCAGTCAGTTATGATGCCCGTCGAATATGAATGCGTCGCCTCATAGTTGCTATTCCCTGTCCTCTTCGCCTTCTCCATTAGTGTTGCTCTCGCCACCTTTGTCGTGCTCCCCATCGTCACCGTCGTCGTCCTCATCCCAGTCCGTTTCCTCCTCCGAGTGCTCCGACGACACCTCCTCGACTACACCCAGCACAGCCCGGCCCACACGGTCGTCGCTGTAAATATCCTCTTCTTCCTCACCGTCATCGTCGTCAAAGAGCGGCAGGGGCTGCACGCGCGTCCGCCGCGGCGGCAGAGGCTCGTCGTCGTCGTCGGGCTCCTCCACGCCCGCAAAGGAAAAGCCGCAGCCTGGGGGCAGCTCGACGTCCACGGCCGCGTCGTCGCCAAAGTGATAGACGTAGGCGTCGCCGTCGTCGATGGCCAGCTCCACCTCAGTCAGGTGCGAGATGTCCTCGTCGTTGTCGCCGACGACGTACACCTTGAGGTCGAACTCGGCGGTGGAGCCGGACGCGCCGCCGACCACCTCAACATCGTGCGCGACGTTGAGATCGCCCAAATCGTCTTCGTCGTCGTCGTCGTCGGGCTCCTCGTACTCGGGCTGCGGGAGGACAAAGTTGTTGAGCGCGATGACGTCGTCCCACTCCGCGGAGCTGTCGCTCTCGCATGCCGATACGGGACTGTTGTTGGGCGCCGCCGATAGCTGGCTGTCGAAGACGTCTGTCAGGGGCGTGTACGTCGTCTCGCCGGACGAGCGCCGCGATGCCAGCGTGACCACTGTGTCCATGTCCGAGTCGTCGTCGTCGTCGTCGTCGACAGCAATGTAGTTATCTGGAACGTTCGCCTCATCCGCATCAACCTCCTCTCCGTGCTGCTCGTCATCCACATCCGCCTGTCCCAGAGTCCACTCCGGCAGGAGACTGCGACCAATGTACACGTCCCGCAGGTCGAGGCCGAGCGCCCGCGCCCGCGCGAGCTTGAGGCGTCCCTTGGAGACGATATCCCCGCAAACGAGATCGCCGAGCTCCCGAGCCACGTCCCAGTCCACCAGGCGGTTCTGCAGGTTCACGTGCAGTGACTCCTCGTTCGAGTCCCACTCTAGTTCGCCGGGCCACGTCGGGAGGCAGTCGTCGCCGATGGTGACTTGGTCGAGTGAGACGCCGGCGGCCCGCGCGGCGTCGAGGCGGGCGTTTGCCTCGCGGTGTACAAACTCGCGCAGCTCGTAAGGGATCAACGCCGTCGGGACAGTGTTGTGCAGAACCTCGGCGAGGCGGGCGGCTGTGGTGGTGATGTCTGCTTCATGGCGGGTGTCAGTCACTCAACTGCCCGGGGAGCGGACGGCGGGCCGTGAATCCACGCACGTTTGTCACGGCTGTTGGCATCATGGTCACTGTTGCCGCGGTCGGTACCGGAGGGCCCCGTGGTAGGATTGTCGGATGGCGTTGAGGAATTCATCAGAGCCGTTCTCGCATGGACGAGCCATACATGAGTTGAAATGGTGTTGTTGAACGGATGGCTTGACTTGTAGACTTGTAGTGAAGTTGAAGTCGGAGGATCAGGGACGAACGCTTGGAGGATTGACAAGAGTAAAAGTGTTGTAGGGGTTTGGAAGCAAACGAAAGAGCGCAGAGGTCAGAGCAGAGGTGCATCAGTGATTCATTTCGTATTCATCGCGCGCAGAGAATAGAGCCCGGCCCACACTCCGTAGATGCAACTCCCAGAAACAATGCCGCACGGCTTCCACCGACTTCGATTCAGTGGCCGCGTTGCGCCCACCCATAGCATTCCTCCATGCATCCGATCTTCTTCTCCTTCCGCTCTTCGTCGACCCAAGTCATCCGTAGCCTGCGCAGAGGCGCAGTGAATCGTCCTGCCCCGCGCAACGCCATCCACCCTTCGTCACTCAACACCACCAGCATCCCATCGACCACCCACGGGCCACAAAGTTCCTGCATCACAGTCAGCATCCCCTTCACCCACGCAGCCTCGTCTGGGGCCCGGGCTCGCTCACTCACCTCATCGAATCTCCATGTCCTCCTCGGCAATCTGCCGCTGCACCGCCTCCTCCACCTCGGGCGCGTCCTTCATCTCCGCCTCGCCCTCGGCCTTCATCTTGCGCTGCAGCGCGTACCCCAGCTTCTTCTCCAGCTTGCGCGCCTTCTTGGCGCTCACCTTGGCCTTGGGTCCGCTCGTCGGCAGCAGGCCAGGCCGCGCGCCGCGCGCAATGTCCGCCTTGGAGATCTTGTGTCGCGCCTCCTCGCCCTTCTTGCGCCGCAGCGACTTGGCCTTGGTGGCCCGCGCGGCGAGGCGGTTCTTGGACGGGCCGTTGGGGTTCTTGACCGACGGCATCTTTTTGGGTGCTGTCGGGTTCGTTTGTGTGACGTGATGGAGAGAGCTGATGAAAAGCACTTCGCTGGGCGTGAACATGGACGACGATGTTGGAAAATCTCTGCCCCACCGCCCCACAGACCCTGCATCAGCGGGATCTCCGCCACCGATCGTGGCTGAAACTCGACCTACGGCTCTCCTCGTTGTGCTTGTCACTCATCTTGAACAACTAAAATATGTATTCACCACGTATCAAATGCCTAACGCCTACCTATGCTGCCAACTCTTCAACGGTGTATACCCAAAATCCCTCCTCCTGTTTCCAATTACCTTACCGCACAGATTGCTCGTTGTTCTTCCCCAGCGTGCTAGGCGTGTCCAGGCTCGTGCGGTCCTGCAACATGTGGGCATCCTCGTCCTCGCTCACGAGGCCGTCCAGCTCGAACTCCTCGGCGTCCCTCAGGCGGCCGTCGTGGGCCGCGCGGTACTCGCCCAGGTTCTTGGGCTCCTCCGGAGATAGGCGGTCGTACAGGTGGATCAACATGTTGGAGAAGAGGAAGACCAGCGAGGCGAGCGAGTAGAGGATGAGGATATACGAGACGCCGTCCATGTCCGAGTTGTGGACGAGTATCATTTGCTCCTCAGTAGCGCCCAGGAAGAGGAAGCCAGCGGCGTAGAGAAGCTGCGCAAGGTCAGTACGATACACACACGACGTGTTGGGGAATGGGGTGACGCGTCGACGTACGAAAACAGGAATGTACTGGAAGCTGTTCCACGAGCGGCCATCCTTGGAAAGGGACTGCTCGTCTTTGAGCACAAAGGCAATCTCAATGATGCGCGTGAGGCCAGCCGCCATCAGCGTCTTGCCGAACGTGCTGTGCGTCATGGCGCTGACCATGAGCTCCTGGGGGTGCGCCGACATGGCCCAGCCGGTCATGAAGATGACGAAGCCAGGGATGAAGTTGCGCTTCGGCTGCCCATCGCGATCCCGGCTGAGCCACATGCCCGCGAGGCCGGCGCACCACCAGATGATGCCCATGGTGGTGTGCTGCCAGTCGTTCTTGACCCAGGCCGTGCCCCAACGATGCTCGGTGAACGTGTTGACGCAGCCCCAGGCAGCAATGACGGCGCTGTCGAAGAACTCCTGAGACCGCCCGCAACGACGCATCCAGACTTGGCCGACAAGCAGGATGATGGTCAAGAGGACACCGTATGCGATAAAAGCGCTGCCCATGATGAAGTGGGCGAGGCACTGGCCGAGGTGGTCGCCCTGGCAGAAGCCGAGGGTGGTGATGCCGCCAAAAATCATCTGCGTCCAAGACAGAATGGGCATCGCCTTGCCGATGATGGAATGGAAGGGCCGGATGAGCTTCCTGATCCTGCCATTGAGACCCTTCTCCCAGTGGCCCTTGAGGTACAGGCCGAGCACCACCTGGCCAACGAGCAGCAGCTGCAGGATGTTGGCGAAGACGGAGTGGATATTGTGGCCGACGAACTCGCGGCCGCCGTGGGCGTGGCCGAGGAAGAAGCCGAGAATCGCGAGGAGCGAGCCGACGGCCTGTGTCGGGACGTGCCACCTAGACTTTGTGATCTGCGTCTGTCAGCGGGCGGTCGGGATGCAGAACAAGCCAGCATCGCACTCACTCCGAGCACCATGCCTATCGGGAAGATGACGCCGTAGGCAAACATCTGCACAAAGATGTGGATCCATAGTATCGTATCCTGCACTCGTACACGTCACGTCACGTCAGCGCTGCGGCCAGCTGGGTAGATGTGTCGCGCCGGACAGAGGAGGCGTGTACGCACAACCGGATCCTTGGACACGGTGTCCCCCGTCGGGATCTTGCTTTCGCCATCGTGGTGGTCGTGACCCGTCGACATTTTTGCCAGTGCGGCGAGGATGAAGAGGGAAGAGGCCGAGGGCCCCGATCGAACGAGCGAAGCCATGGATGCTGCTGTTCTGTCCCGGCAGTGTGCGTTTCAGCGTCACCGGACGGTTCGTGGCTCGGACCCCTTGAAGCCTGGGCGTGCCGGTGGGCGAGGCGGGTCGCGGTAGTAGGTTCGACGAATGGCGTCGACGGGTTTGTAACGACCGCAAACAAGCGCGCGACACAGGCGACACAGGCGAGGTCGAAGCAAGCCGCGCGGAAGTTTCGAGGCGATGGCGATGTGGGATTGAGGGGGGACGCAGGCGACGGCTGGCGAAAAAGGGAGATTGACGGCGGAGGCTTCGGCAGCGACCTCTGGACGGTGCTTCCTCTGGCGGACACGTCCCATGTCCTTTGCGCATGTTATGATTGGCCGCCCGCCCGCACCCGTCAAGTTCCCCGGGCGGGTCGGCCGCGCCCAGATCAGATGCGTGGCACGCCCTGGCGACCTTGTCTCCCTGTAACTCCCTGTGCCTCCCTGCAACACGCCTAGCGGCAGGCGGATGGCGTGGCATCTTGGCGGCATGAACACCCAGTGCAGCGGCTTCAGCCGCCGCCGCCGCCGCCGCCGCCGCCTCCGTCCGCACCTCAGAGCAGCAACCGACCTGGCATCGGATGTCTGGAAGAGCAAGGCGGGCCAAGGTACGATGAAAGTGTCCTCAGTTCGTTCGATGCAGCGGTGGCGACCCAAGACCGCTGACGAACCCGTGTCAAACCTGCCGCTGCATGTTTCACGACCCCTCTCGACGCCGAGTTCTCACACCGTAGCCTGCCTCGCACAAGCTGACCTCATGACGAGCTGTGCGCCAGGTTGATCAGCGCACGGGCGCGCATGTCCTCTATGAATCATGACTATGCTAATGCTGCGTGTCCGTTGTCAGCGATCCGAGGCCGACCACGCCTCGGCGATTACTTGTGCCGGAGCACCTCACCTCACGATGGTACTCTAGGGACACGCGCCACCAGATTGCCAACAAACAAAACACGAACAGGGCCACGAACAAGAAGGCAAGCCAACATCTGTCCTCACGTCCTATCTGCACCTACCAGGAAAGTGCCTAGCAAACAAAAGTGACATTCTTCATAAATATGCCGTGCTGGGACGGGCTTCCAAAACATCCCATCCACAATGAGGCCCATATCCCATTGTGTCTTCTAGACCATGGAGCAGATGATCTGGGCCGCCAGCGCTGCTACGACTTCCCGTCCACAGGGCTTGATCGACGTTGATAGCCTCGGAACCATCATCGGCCTGGCCGTCACCTGCGGAATACTCTTTGTCGTCACTTGCGTATTTGTGTACGCGTACGGCCACTGGCGCCATAAGCACCGCATCCTCGAGCTGCAGCTTCATCCCGAAGCTAACATCCCTCTCCGACCACTTCGACCAGTAGCTGGGCGAGCGCCGCAGTCCCCCGCACCAGAGCCAGAGGCGGCTGAAGCGCGACCTGACGACGGCCAAGATGCGGTAGCTCGCGAGGCCTCTGGCTAAGTCCTTTGGCTTTGCCAGGAATCGAAGTCTAAGGTTGAACGTTGGACTACCACACAAAGCCGACAAACTCTCTCGCAGGCATGATACTATATAGACACACGGAATTGCTTTCTTGCAGCATCGCTACTTTATTTTGTGACTTCTCAGAGCCAGCTGCATCCCGTGCCACTGACTGCTCCCTAGCCAACAACGAATGATCATCAACGCCCTGCTCTTTACCACGAGTTCTGATCCGCACGATTGTTCTCTCAAAATACCTTGCGCATCTCTGATAAAACGCGACCCACTCCAGTCTTAACAATCACCATGATCTCGAGAATCGCACATAGTTTGCGTTGCCTTATGGCCATTGTGTGCCTACTCAAGCTTTTGCGCGCGGCATAGTCCAGAACGAGACCTGACAAAGCGAGCAGAAGATTCTCAGCAGTGTACGGAACCTGAATTCCGTGGGGTGCTGCGCCGGCTGACCCTTGGCCGCGGTCGCATTTCAAGCCCGACGACTACCCGCCCGGCGAATTCGAATGCTCGCTATTGGCGGTGCGAAAACCAGCCAGGTACTGTATGTGGTATACAAGCCCGTGGCCGGCGCTTGTACGACACGATCAAAGTTCTCCAGAGACGACTCCCACGGCTATCTTGTCAAAGTCTCCATGCTTGCAGACTCGCGAGTGGTGACCTGGCAAGGCGGGCCCGGTTGAGGATGTAATCAAGGACGACATTGGGCCCGTGGTTGCAGATGTTGACTCTTGACGGGGAGGGTTGTCCCCAGTGGCGCCATAGCTCCTAAATGGTTTCTTCTGGCCTGAATAACGAGCAGAGTCCGTCGTGGTGATCGTGAATGCTAGGCGTTACGCTGCTTCTCCAGGAATTCGCGCGCATCTCTCCAGAGCTCCGCTTCCATGTCCCGCTCAACCCTGGTGCCTCTGCTGTTGAGCCAGCCCACATCTAGGTTGCCCACGCTACCCACGCCGTTGGGCTTCAGCGAGGCCTTGGAGGTAGCCTTTGGGTCCTGCGACGCGGACGCGGCGGCAGACAGGCGCACGATGCCGGCCTCCTCCAGGGCGAGAACCTGGCGTTTCATGCGCACGTCGACACTGTGCAGCGTCGTCAGAAAGGCGTCGGTCGCGGAGCGGAAAGCCTCCTTCTGTGCGGGAGGATTCAATGCGGGCTTGACCGAGCCCTCGGCCGTCGGCGTTGTGAGCGCGCCGAGAGCGGTGGCTGCGTGGTTCATGAGCTGGACTATGGACTTGTCGATGGCGTTGAGCTGCTGGATGTTTTCCTCGACGGTGAATGGCTGGGACTGGTCGTCCCGGACCATGTCAACGTCGTCTGGAGAAGCCATTGCCGCTGCGAGAGCGACCCGGGGTCTGCAGCGGCGTGTTTAGAATCGTGGTGTGCTTTGATGATGGTGGTGGTGGATGCCTTGGTATGGACGCATTGCAGCCAGCGGCTTTGGACTTTGGAGTGAGGTGCACGAGGCCCGGTTGACAAGGGGGGAGGTCACAGTGGGGCGTTCGTGGGCGCGGCCCCCTGTACGAAGTAGGCGCTCAGTGCACGGACTGCACTGACAGCACATGCAGTGCCTACGGTGTCATGGCAGCTGCTCGTACGGCGTACTTGCAGCGTCTTGGAAGAAAATTCTCACGAAGCGAAGCGCAAGACTATAGGGACGCGTAAATGCCCAGTATTTGCCCTTCAGCGCTTGAATTAAGCCTCAGAACGAACCGAGCCAGCCTGTTGCTGTGGTTGCTTGGAAGGCCTCTGGTGGACGGCAGAGGTAGCGCCGCTTAAACCTCGGCTGTTTACCTGCACTCCAGCGAGTGTGCTCTGTGCGTGCTCCGTTCCCTTGCCATGCAACTTCCCAAGTTGGATCCACACGTTCTGTGCTTCACCACCGCATCTCATCAACCGCCACGCGTTGTTCATCACTTTGTCGCCAACATCGTATCGGAATCACCTCGACAATCTAATTCATCATCGCCGTGTACGATATCCAAGTTACCAGCTCCGCGTTACGCCAAAACGAGCAGCGCGCGGCTCACGGCTGCGCGTAACGCCCTCCACATCGGCTTCCAGTCGGACCTCAGCGCAGTCGGTTGCCTGGAAGGGACGTTGTTGCGGCTGCCAGCATGTCTGGCCAGACGCCTACCCAAGGAAATGCCAATTATGGCGGCCAGCCGGTTACTTCGCCGGCTGCGCCTGCGGCCCAAACGACCACCGCTTCCGGGTCAACGGGTGGTGCCATGTCAAACCAGAATCTGAACCAAATAGTACGTGCTCTCCTCTCCCTGTGCCTGCTGCCGTCGATGCCTGGGTGCCTGGCCAGCTTGCCGTTACTGGGCAGTGTTGGTTTCTGTGCAAACAAACCCCGTGCGATGCGTTCACCTCTCCTGGTGCACCTCTCGTGTTTTCTGTTCGGCGCGGTCATCCTCCGCATGCTTCACCATGCCACCCCCCTCGCCAGATGGCTCTCCCGGCCCTGAAGGCCATACTCCCTTCAGATTTTCCCATTGTAGCGCATCCCAACCTGCAGCCATGACGAGTGACGCGCTATCTCAAGACGGCATCGCTGACACAGCGCAGGTCACAGACTACCTTCTGAAGCGAGGTTTCAACCGCACCGAAGAAATCTTTCGCCAGGAATCCAAGCATCTTGGGCCCGATGGAAAGCCCATCCAGCAGCTAGCCACCATGGGACCCAAGAAGTATCAGAAGGCGTTCAAGCTCCTGAAGGAGTGGGTTGACAATAACCTCGACCTGTACAAGGCAAGTGTCGTCGCCACCACGGCTTGCGCTGTCGCTGACCATCGCAGTTTGAGCTTTCGAAGCTTCTATGGCCCATGTTCGTCTACTCGTTCCTGGAGCTGGTTACCCTTGGGTATGCAGATGACGCAAAGGCGTTCTTGAAAGACCTTGGTCATCACTTCCAACCCGTGCACGCAGACGACCTCAAGACGTTTGCAACGATATCCTTGCCCCAGCACGTCGAGGAGAACGAAATGGCCAAGCTGTACAAGGTCAACAAGTACCGCATCCCCCTGAATCAGCACGCTACTGGCGATCTCTTCAACTTCTTGGAACGCGAGTCCGAGCAGGGCGGATCGGTGATTCGTCAGCTCATCGCATCGTACTGCCAGATTGACTCCACCGCTCGCGGTCCCATTACCCCCTTCAGCTTCGAGTCCGTCTTCAGAAGATCCAAGAATGCCGACATCGAAGAAATCGATGCCAGGGAAGGAATTCCAGGCGTCAACATTGGACTGGCCAACCGAGACGTGCTCGACCCTGCCCAGCCGCTCAAGCTCGGACCGCTCCCCATGGAGCAGGACCTACGAGAGGACGTGCGTGCCGAACTCGAGGATGAAGAGAAGCGCAACCCACCACCGGAGGGAACCACGAGCCTTGTCGACGAGTTCGACCAGAAGATTAAGCGCGAGGAGAGCGCGGATGCTCCAAGCCGTGCCGACTTGCCTCTGCCCCCGTCACGACCTCGTGACATCATGCTGGAGATGCAGCGGGTGCGAGAGAACCGAGATCGATTTAAGATTGACGGTCGGACTGGTGGTATCGGCACGTCCGTGAGTGCGTGTATGTTTACGTTCCACAATACGCTTGGAGGGTATGTGCCACAAGTCGCCTCGTGTGTGAAGTCATTTGCTAATTTGTTAGCGTTACTTGCATGGACTTTTCCGACGACGGCCGGCTCGTTGCTGTCGGCACCGGCGAATCGTACATTCGCGTCTGGTCTCTTGATGGCAAAGAGCTCCCCACGATGAATCCACACGAAAAGGATGCCAAGTTTAACAGTCGCAAACTCATTGGCCATTCAGGTCCCGTGTACGATGTGTCGTTCTCGGATTCCGCCTCTGGCCCGCCTCAGAAACTCTTCGGAGATGAAGGACGACACATGCCTGCCATCGATGGCCGACCGAAGCTCCTTTTGTCATGCGCCGCCGACGGCCACATCCGCCTCTGGTCGCTAGAATCCTGGAGCTGTCTTTGCTTGTACAAGTCACACGATGGCCCCGTCTACCGCGCAATGTGGGGTCCTCACGGCCACTACTTCCTGAGTGGCGGATACGACAAGGCAGTGCGTGTCTGGATGCAGGATCACGCATCGCCACAACGACTCTTGGTCGGACATGATACCTCTATTTCCGCAATCACCTGGCACCCCAACGGAATGTACGTCTTTTCGGCGTCTGACGAGACGGACAAGTCGATCCGTATGTGGTCTGTCCTCACCGGTCAGTGCGTGCGCGTCTTTACCGGCCACACCGACTACATCAGCGCGCTGGAGTGCGCGCCCAACGGAACTCTGCTTGCTAGCGCCGACTGCTCTGGCAACATCATCTTTTGGGACATCAACAAGGGCACGCGTATTAAGCGGTCTCGCGGACATGCCCGTGGCGGCATTTGGTCGCTCAGCTTCAGCGTTGAGTCTAATGTGCTCGTTTCCGGTGGCCAGGACGGAACTGTTAGGCTCTGGGACGTCGAGCTGCCAGTGGACCCTCAGAAGGTGGCCCAGCAGGTTGGACTCGATGCTGCCGCCACGGACGCGCCAGCGGCCGGAGCAAACAATGCTCAGGGAAATGCCGCCCCAGCGCAGCCGGCACCGGCGACTGGGACTCACAAGAAGAAGGGCAAGGAAGTCATGGTGACGCCCGACCAGATCAGCGCATTCCCGACAAAGAAGACGCCGGTGATGAAGGTCAAGTTTACCAGAATGAACCTCGTTGTTGCTGGCGGTTGCTACGATCCGGAGCGCTAGGAGTTTGCATCGGACGAAGAGGACAGCCTGGTGACGCGAATGGAGGCATGGGAGGCGCTGCTTCGAAAACCGGAACCAGCGACTAAGACCCAGGGCGCCAAACTCAAGGCCGGCGCTAATGCCAATGCCAAGGGCAAGGGCAAGGGAAAGGGCCAGAAGAGAAAGGCGGGCGAGGCAAACATTGGGTCGTGATGGGGCGTGAGGTGTTAAGGAGTTTTGGCAAAAGCTACGGCGAAAGAACTCCTTGATTGCGCTGGCAGGCTACACGTACCTGCTGGAGGGGCATGTACGCTGTTAGAATTATACAATGATACCTGAGAGTGGCTGGCGGAACCGCCTCGGTGATGATGCTGAATACTGGTCCTTGGTGCGAGAATCCGAGCTGTACGGACATACTTCGTAGTGTTGCCGTAGCGGATGAAGCTGACGTTGACGAGAAAAAGTGGGGTCCGTGCGACTCCGACGCTGACGTTGAGTCGCCCCACGCCCCGAGCTTCCTGCAACCTCCATTGTCATCAGTGATCACCACGCAGCTCGGCCAGCCCTCATCGCATCAAGACAATGGACGTCGAGGAGTCGCCGTGGGCCGACTCGGCTCAAAGCCAGCAGGAGTCACAGAATGACCGCCCGAGCCAGTCAAGCCCCGCGCCGGCCTCGGCCGCGGCACCCCGACCCTCTCGCGGGCCGCGTCGCCTCGTCGCGCAGCCGACCCGACTCGAAGCCGTGGAAGACCCCCTCGGCCCGCTCAGCGCCGGTGGCGACGACGATGCGCAGGCCCTCGACGCCGCTCCCCCGCCGCCGCAGAAGGAGCAGATGGTGATCCGCACGATCATGTCGTCGCCCCAGCAGCAGCGGCGCCCGGCGGATCCGCACCACATCGACGATGAGGACCGCGAGGGCCAGAGGGGCCCGCGACCGCCGCCGCCGGTCGACGCCGCGCGGCCCAGCAGCGTACAGAGCAGCACCCAGCCGAGCATGAGCATCGAGCAGGCCTCCAAGCCGACCTTCCACATCACCGTCGGCGATCCCGTCAAGATTGGCGACCTGACGAGCTCCCACATCGTGTATTCGGTCCGGACGAAGACGACGTCGCGCGCGTACAAGCAGCCCGAGTTTGAGGTGAAGCGGAGATACCGCGATTTCCTATGGCTCTATACCACCCTGCATGGGAACAACCCCGGATACGTGGTGCCGCCTCCTCCCGAGAAGCAGGCCGTGGGCCGCTTCGACAGCAACTTTGTCGAGAGCCGCCGAGCCGCGCTGGAAAAGATGCTCAACAAGACCGCAGCGCACCCTACTCTGCAGCACGACGCGGATCTGAAGCTCTTCCTCGAGAGCGAAGCGTTCAACGTCGACATCAAGCACAAGGAGCGGAGGGACCCGCTTCCCGTCGAGAGCAAAGGCGTCCTTGGCTCTCTCGGCATCAACGTGGGTGGCGGCAACAAGTTTGTTGAGCAGGACGACTGGTTCCACGATCGCAAAGTGTATTTGGATGCCCTGGAGGGCCAACTTCGTGGACTTTTGAAGGCCATGGAGACAATGGTCGGTCAGCGGAAGATGATGGCGGAGGCGGCGTCCGACTTCTCGGCGTCGCTGCACGCTCTCTCTACCGTGGAGCTGTCTCCGTCGCTGTCCGGCCCGCTTGACGCCCTTTCGGACCTGCAGCTCACCATTCGCGATGTCTACGACCGACAGGCTCAGCAGGACGTGCTGACCTTTGGCATCATCATCGAGGAGTACATCCGTCTCATCGGCTCCGTGAAGCAGGCTTTCACGCAGCGCCAAAAGGGCTTCTACGCCTGGCACTCGGCCGAATCGGAGCTGCAGAAGAAGAAGTCTACCCAAGATAAGCTGCTGCGCCAGGGCAAGAGCCAACAGGACCGGCTCAACCAGATGAACGCCGAGGTTGGTGAGGCCGAACGCAAGGTCCACCAAGCGCGGCTGCTCTTTGAGGAGATGGGTCGGTCGATGCGCACGGAACTGGACCGCTTCGAGAAGGAAAAGGTGGAGGATTTCAAGAGCGGCGTTGAGACGTTCCTGGAGAGCGCAGTCGAGGCGCAGAAGGAGGTAAGCTGCCCCCCTGCGAGCAACCAGAGCATGCAATTAGCTAACAGCCGCAGCTTATCGAGAAGTGGGAGACGTTCTTGATGCAGCTGGATGCCGAGGACGATGAGTCGGCCTTCTACCGGCCTCCAGTGTACCAGACTAAGCCCCCTGGCAACACGGCCATCGACCGGGCACGGGCGAACATGGACGACTCCGACTAGCCATGTGTTGCTGCGGGACATGACGTTGTGGTTCGAGCGCGGTTAGGTGTTACGAAGGGCAACGGTGCTTAATCAACGCTGGTATGATATAGCCGTGAATAGTGCTGTACATATACACTTCAATCCCCCCTTATCGTACACGGCAAGGGCCGGTTGGTCGTCTCCCCTTATCCGCCCGTCCTCTACTTCCTCCTCGTAGGCGACTTCTTGGGCCCCGAATCCTTCATCGCGCTGGCGTCCTGCGGCGCGTATCCCGTGATGAGGTCGGCGAAGCCATCGCCCTGGTCGGCGCCAGCCTGCGCGTCGGCGTCGGCGCCGGCGCCCTCCTCACCGGCCTCGGCGGAGGCGTCGTAGCCCCTGCCGAAGCGCTCGCGGAAGGCGGCCAGCTTGCCGGCCTCGTCGAGCTCGACGTTGCGGAGCGACTTCTCCGAGGGCTGCCAGAGCAGCGTGTTGCGCGTGTCCTTGGCGGCGCGGTAGAGGGGCAGCGGCGAGGTGCTGCGCATCGTGTACGTGGAGCCGTCGGACAGCTGCACGAGCTGCGTGAAGGTGTAGGGCCGGCGCGGGCGCGGTACAAAGGTCGCGTGCCGCACCTGCGAGGCGACGACGGCTCGGGGCGCGCTGAACGGGGTGCTGGTGGTGTGTCGGGAGGTTGCTGCGATGGGGGTGCCAGCGGCGGCGGAGGTGAGGGCGCGGCAGGGCGCGAGGGAGGGGAGCTTCCCCATGATGGCGGCCAATGTGTTGTCTCCTGAGCTTGACGCTCCTTTTCTCTCTTTCAAATTCTGAGCGATGGGAGATCGAATTCGGCGTAGTGTCGACTGTCGTTGAGTGCTTTGCTTGGGAGAGGTTGCGCAGTGTGTCTGGTCGGGATGGGTCGCAAAATTTCCGGGCCGGCCACTGGGTGTAGCACCACAGATGCTTTCCTTATCGATAACGAGACTTGCATCCGCCCGCCAGTGGGTGGGTAGGTTCGTTTTCCGACATGAAGCGATCAACTCCATAAACGCCCGCCTATACGCCGTCACTCCTCAGCAATTGCGTCTGCTGCTGCATAATGAACCGACGAGTGCGATGAAGACCTGCAGGGCGATGCGCAATGCGTCGCTTGCGGCGCGGGGCCTGCGGGCGAACCCGGGTAGGCTCGTCGCAGCTGGACCATCCTCGGCCTCCACCATCCAGGCCAGGACGCTGAGCCTCCAGAGCGTCGCGAAGGGCGTCCACGATGGGGTCATGGGCGCGCTTGAGATTGGGGCGTGGCTCACGGGGAGAAAACCTCTTCAATATGCGTCTACATCGCAGCGGATATCGCCATCACAAGGTGAGCGACCTACTAGTCTTCTCGGTCGCCACGACCTCCACTGACACCACGACGAGCAGCGGCAGCAGTCCGCTCCCAGAGCCACCACCATCACCGCCACCCCTCGTTCCATGTCTCGCCGCCCTCCCCGCCGACGGCCGACCCAGAAGCCGAGACGTCGCTGCCCGAGCAGTTGCGGTCCGTGATGCGCCTGCTCGCCAACCCCGTCGTGGTGTGCACGTCGACGCACGGCGCCACCCCGCGCGCCATGACCATGTCGTCCTTCACGTCGCTGACGCTAGCGCCGACGCCGCTCGTCACCTTCAACGTCGCGACGCCGAGCCGCACGCTCGACGCCATCGCCGCCAGCGGCCACTTCAACATACACGTCCTCGCGGGCGATGCGGCGGGCGCCGCCGTCGCCGACCACTTCACCCGCGGCAACGTCGACGGCGTCTTCGACGACCTCGAGGGCGCTGACGTGGCCAGCGTCGCCGGCTTGCCGGTATTGCGGGGCGAGGGCGTGCTGAGGGTGCTGCGGTGCAGGGTTCTCAAGGACGGGCCCGACGGCGGGCTGCTGCGAGTGCGTGACCATGTTATTGTGGTGGGCGAGGTCGTTGACATGATACCCGGGAAGAAGTCGGACGAGTTTGGGTTGGCGTACGCGGATAGAAAGTACAGGCTCGTCGGCGGCGTCATTGCACGAGATTGAGGGCGATGGTAGAGGGGTATCTAATGCGTCTGCATTCTATAGACTGTACTGTATAACGCCTAGCGCTCACGGCAATGAAAGCTCTATCGATGCCTACTGGTGCGTGTTCACTAGCAATGCTCGTTGGCTCGTTGGACGAGTTCCGCCCGCTTCTTGGCCGCCCAGTCTCTCACGTTCCGGTATGCCTTCACTCCTTCGCAGAAGCTCTGTCTGCTCGCCAGCAGGTCCCATCTGCCCAGTAGGGCTGGCACACACCAGCCCTTCTCGTGGGTGGGCAACGCGTAGCACGCAAAGAGCGTGAGCCAGCCGTCTTGGTACACGCACCCGAAAGTATAGGCCGCCCTGTCGACCTTGGTCGGAGCTCCGCCACTGACAGCGTCCTGGAGGGTCCGGTGTGCTCGCGCGCCGAGGGCCATGGCGTACAGCATCTGGCAGGTGGAGGCGCCCTCGCTCGCATCGGACGACTTGGCCTCGAGGAAGACGGTGGGAAGGATGGGGTCCATCCGACTGGGCGAGGGGGCGATCTGATGGCGGAACTTGGCCAAGACGCGCGAGGTGAGCATGTTGGCGGGCACGCCGTGATAGACAGCGGGTTGGGCTGCCATAAGCGTTCCGTCTGTGAGGTGGTCGAGATTCCTGAAGAGGACGTCGCTTGCCATGGCATCTCGTTGGGCGTTTGGTCCCTCTATTAGCGAGATAAACGCATCCGGCGTGTTCTCGCCGTCGTACACAAGGTTGTTAGTCTCAATGAGGTCGTCATAGCCGCCATCTGATCCGACAATAGAGGCACGCCGTCGACTTAGAACCTCCTTGAGCTCGGGCATGTTACTAGGGGGCGGGCGCGATTTGCAGGGCAGTAAAACGAAGCCTTGAGGGAACACGCCCTGTGCGAAAACGCCATGGTCGACGAGGTGTTGCGCAAATGCCATGTCGTAGGGCCCATCCTCGTCGACGAACGGGATCGTGCTCACTCCGTCATACCCGTCTCCGTCGTCTCCATCGCCCTCCTCGTCCTCTTGTTCGTCTTGGTGTGAATAGAAGATGTACTGAGGTCGGTTGTTAGCGGCCATCGCGCGTTCACATACGAACAAAAACGGAGATTTCGAAACTTACGCCTACGACATCCTGCATGTCAGGCCCGCCGTGCCTCGAAAACGTGTGAGGCTTGGCCAAGCACTCTTTCGGGACCTCGAGCTGGTACGCGAAGTCTTGCTCGACGTGAGAGTCTGGCTCGAAGGACCCGACCCGCCGCGTGTGCTCCTGCAAGGCGTCCTTGGTGAGAAGAGGGCGGGAGAGGTTATCCCAGAAGGAAGCCGGCCTCGTCTCCGGGTGCACCGACTTCTTTCTCTTCGCCGGCGGCGCGGAGGCGCTGCATGCGCGCTTGCAGACTACCATGATGCGGCCGGGACGGAGAGCAATCGAGAACGCAGAGACATCACCGGGGTCGTGTATCGATGCAGCCTCTGGGTCGAGGGCGAAGACGAAGTGAGAGTTCGAGGCCGTTTGCACGCAGAGGAGATGAGTCGAAGTCGGGGCACGGCGAGCGCTGGCCTTGCGAGGCGAACGGTAGGCGGCATGGGCAACAAAAGGCCGAACAAAGCATTCACGGTGCGAGAGCCCATTGTCGGTCAGCTGGGGCCAGCCGTGCAGCAGCCAGAGCCCGAGACCCCTTGCTCAATTGATGCTGTGCTACACTCGTAGGGGCACGTGCCACCTCGAGCACCGGATGGCCAGCCCCGATCGCATCGCCATCCATGATCGCGGCCGCCTATGCGTGGTGTTCGCTGCTGGCATATTCAGTCACGGTGAGGCTCGGTGACGCTTCGCTCACCCACAGTGGTGATTGTTCTCCAAGGTTCCAATTCCAGTGGTACCTTGCCTCGACATAGTACTAGCGTCGATAAGATAAGACGGCAGGGAGCCCCTTCTGGACTGGGCTGGATGGACCCTGCTGGGGCGTGGCCGCTGGCTGGGGGAGCTCGGCAGGCGGGCAGCGGCACCAGCACGCCAGTTGAGCCCAGCGCGCTGATGCACAGCACCCGCAGCACCTGCACCAGCGCTAGCGCACTCAACTGGCACTCAGCCTCGCGGACGGTTCGAGGGGCCCAAGCAGCACCTGTCAATTGAGCCGTGCCACCGAGATGTTTCGATCAACGAAATTGCCAGAAGCACTCATGGAAGCACAAAGGAGACGGCTCCAGCGTCCCTGGGCGCTTCCGGAGCTCCCTCTGCGCTTCGAGGCCCCCAAGGCCCCCCAGAAAGCGCCTGTGCAACGCTGCTGCGTGCGGCTCTAGAAGGCTCCATAAGGCTCCAGCGCCATCTCGCAGCCAATCAGCGTGCGGCTGTCCGTTGCCGTGGAAGGCAGCGCCATAGAATCCCATGGAATCTCAACCGCTGGAGCACACCCGACCTTTTTAGAACTACTTTTTCCCTTCCCCCTCGAGCCTCTCTCTCCTCCTCCTCCTGCAACCTCCCTCCCACATTCCATTCCCCTCATTCGCGAGAAGCTGTTAGAGGCTGCCCTCCCCTGCCCGTTCTTTTCCATCGCAGCGTAATAGGTAAGCGCCCGCCTGCACGCCACCTCGACGAGGCTCGCCGTGTAAGAAGAAGCTTTGGCTAACGCTGCTCTCCCTCCCTCGGAAAGATACCCTCTTCACACAACCGCCCATCATGTCCGAGACTTTCGAGTTTCAGGCTGAGATCTCTCAGCTGCTCTCCCTCATCATCAACACCGTCTACTCCAACAAGGAGATCTTCCTGCGAGAGATCGTCTCCAACGCCAGCGATGCCCTCGACAAGATCCGCTACAAGGCCCTGTCGGACCCCAGCCAGCTCGACTCTGGCAAGGACCTGCGCATCGACATCATCCCCAACAAGGAGGCCAAGACGCTGACCATCCGTGACACCGGTATTGGCATGACCAAGGCCGACCTGGTCAACAACCTGGGTACCATTGCCCGCTCCGGCACCAAGCAGTTCATGGAGGCCCTGACGGCCGGTGCCGATGTCTCCATGATTGGTCAGTTCGGTGTTGGTTTCTACTCGGCCTACCTGGTCGCCGACCGCGTCAGCGTCGTCTCCAAGCACAACGATGACGAGCAGTACATCTGGGAGTCGTCTGCCGGTGGCACCTTCTCCATCACCGCCGACACCGAGGGTGAGCAGCTCGGCCGCGGCACCTCCATCGTCCTCCACCTCAAGGACGAGCAGGCCGACTACCTCAACGAGAGCAAGATCAAGGAGGTCATCAAAAAGCACTCCGAGTTCATCTCGTACCCCATCTACCTCCACGTCAAGAAGGAGACGGAGACCGAGGTCCCCGACGAGGACGCCGAGGTCGAGGAGGTGACCGAGGAGGGCGACGACAAGAAGCCCAAGATCGAGGAGGTCGACGATGAGGAGGAGGACAAGGAGAAGAAGCCCAAGACCAAGAAGGTCAAGGAGACCAAGATCGAGGAGGAGGAGCTCAACAAGCAGAAGCCCATCTGGACCCGCAACCCCCAGGACATCACCCAGGAGGAGTACGCCTCCTTCTACAAGTCGCTGTCCAACGACTGGGAGGACCACCTGGCCGTCAAGCACTTCTCCGTCGAGGGTCAGCTTGAGTTCCGCGCCATCCTCTTCGTCCCCAAGCGCGCTCCCTTCGATCTCTTCGAGACCAAGAAGACCAAGAACAACATCAAGCTCTACGTCCGCCGCGTCTTCATCACCGACGACGCCACCGACCTCATCCCTGAGTGGCTGAGCTTCATCAAGGGTGTCGTCGACTCCGAGGACCTGCCCCTCAACCTGTCCCGTGAGACGCTTCAGCAGAACAAGATCATGAAGGTCATCAAGAAGAACATTGTCAAGAAGTCTCTCGAGCTCTTCACTGAGATCGCCGAGGACAAGGAGCAGTTCGACAAGTTCTACAGCGCCTTCTCCAAGAACATCAAGCTCGGCATCCACGAGGACTCGCAGAACCGCCCCCTGCTGGCTAAGCTGCTGCGCTTCAACTCGACCAAGTCTGGCGACGAGATGACTTCTCTGTCTGACTACGTCACCCGCATGCCCGAGCACCAGAAGAACATCTACTACATCACTGGCGAGTCCATCAAGGCCGTCGCCAAGTCTCCCTTCCTCGACGCTCTGCGCGAGAAGGGCTTCGAGGTGCTCTTCCTCGTCGACCCCATCGACGAGTACGCCATGACCCAGCTCAAGGAGTTCGAGGACAAGAAGCTCGTCGACATCACCAAGGACTTCGAGCTCGAGGAGACCGAGGAGGAGAAGAAGGCCCGCGAGGAGGAGGAGAAGGAGTACGAGTCCCTGGCGAAGAGCCTCAAGAACGTGCTCGGCGACAAGGTCGAGAAGGTGGTTGTCTCCCACAAGCTCGGCCTCTCCCCCTGCGCCATCCGCACTGGCCAGTTCGGCTGGTCCGCCAACATGGAGCGCATCATGAAGGCCCAGGCCCTCCGCGACACCTCCATGTCCTCGTACATGTCCTCCAAGAAGACTTTCGAGATCTCCCCCAAGTCTCCCATCATCCAGGAGCTCAAGAACAAGGTGGAGACGGACGGCGAGAACGACCGCACCGTCAAGTCGATTGTGCAGCTGCTGTTCGAGACGTCTCTGCTCGTCTCCGGCTTCACCATCGATGAGCCCGCCGGCTTCGCCGAGCGCATCCACAAGCTCGTCCAGCTTGGCCTCAACATCGAGGAGGACGAGTCGGCGCCCGCCGAGGCTGCCACCACGGACGCTCCCGCCGCCGCCGCGGCCGGCGACAGCGCCATGGAGGAGGTCGACTAAACTTATGAATACGACGGGATAGAGACGAAAAAGTTTCACACGGAGTTGCGGTTTAGAGCAATGGGCTACTTGATTTGCATCGTTTATGATAATGCCATTGGGACGCTGTACTCTAGCTAGCTCTGCGAGGTAGATAATGAAGTTCACGTCATTGAACGTATCAACGCTTGCTGCGCCAGGAATCAATGCATGAGTGACAGGAGAGTGAAGGTGACTGTCTAGAGGTCCATGCCCATTTCGATCTCGCCCCTTTCGTCGATTTCGGCAATGTCCTTGAAGCCGAGCTTGGCGTAGAACTTGTAAGGCGAGTCTTCGGGCTTGGTGCCCTTCTTCCCGTCGGGGCTGGCCGACATGAGGCGCATGAGCTTTGCCTGGGGGTGGTTTTCCCTGACGTGCTTGATGGCGAGCAGAATGGCCTCTCTGCCGAAGCCCATCTTCTGGTAGCGGTGGTCGATCATGAAGCGCCAGACGCAGTACCACTCATCAGGGTCCCAGATGGACATCATGAGGAAGCCGACGGGGGTGTCGTCGGCGTAGATGGCGCGCGCCCAGGCGTCCTCGCTGTAGTGCGACTCGACGAGGGACATTGCGTTTGTCGACACGTTGGCGGCCTGGCTGGGCAGCGTGACGAGTTGGGTGACGGCGCGCCAGTTCTCCTTGTTGATTTCGCGGAGGGAGACGGTGGAGGCGCGCGTGGGCGCCGGGGGGGAGGCGTCGCCGGTGGGGGGGACGGTCATTGTGCTGATAGCGGGTTGATGAAGGGTTGACAAGGTGTGGGGTGGTGTTGTGAGATTGAGGACTCAAATGAGTTGTGGCGAGGATGAGATGGCTGTCTCTGGCTGGTGTTGACTTGTGATTTATCTTGATGAGGGGACAGGTGTCGCGAGTTAGAAATTGAGGTTCTTTTTAAGCTTCTCTGTTAGACTTAATGGGTGCTGTGTGTTAGACTCAATGGGTATTAGCAGTTGCGAAGACCTGGTCCGGCGTGGACGTGGTCGCGTGAGTCAGGCGGCATGGTCACTATGAACCATCCCGTGTCGAATTCATCGAAGAACAGAAGTACCTTCCAGGTTGGTGGTGGTGGCGGGAGAGAATACGCCCGTCTTACAGGCCTGGGTAAAGTGACTGCATATTCTCAGCCGCTAACAATAAGCATGAGCTAGCTTGAAGACAACGCACACAGAAACACCTGGCGCTGGTTTCTGTATCTGTCATTTAGCTGAGTTCACACAACGCTAAATGCGGTTGCGAGGGGCCAATGAGCGTAGATGTAACAAGAATTGTGCCCGCACAGGTAGGTAAGGTAGCTAGCTAACATCATCAACGTCGTGGAAGTCCCCGCACCAAACCTCATCAACACCCAAGGCACAGAACGCTCACCAACAACACCTTCAACTCAGTACACGTAAAAGACAGACACGTCACCGGCCTCCTTGAGCCTTCTGTTGCGGCGCAGCATAATCCCCTTCGCCAGCCACGCCAGCGCGGCCGTCGCGATGCTAAAGCCCGCGCTGCTCGCCATGGCGAGGACGTAGCGCGGGGCGTGCCCCTTGGGCCAGAGGTAGGGCGTCCACACGAAGCTGCAGTTCATGATCATGGTGACGATGCCGATGGCCGCCGCCTTCTTCTCCTTGGTCTGCGCGCACACGCTGCCGCACCAGCCGAGGATGAGGCTGTTGACGCCGTAGGTGCCGATGGTGAAGATCACCATGGCCGCGTACCGGCCCGCCACGTCCCCCGGGGCCGCCGCCGCCGCCGCCACGAACCCGACGACGGCGACGGTCTTGGAGCCCGTGATGTGCCACGTCCGCTCGTTGAAGCGCCCCGACGACCAGGACACGAGGATGGTGACGGCGCCGGCGATGAGGTACGGCGGGCACGTCAGCACGAGGGTGATGGTCGTGTTGAAGTTGAGCGTCTCGACGACCGACGGGAACTACAACACGGTGCGACGAGGACGTGATCGTTAGCCAATATATTCTTCTCTGGTGAGGCCTTGAAGAGGAGCTGGTGTTGGGAAAGGGGTCCACGTACAAAGTTCTTGAAGCCGTTGGCCGCGAGGTGCATGTGCGCCATAAACGCAAAGATCCAGACGACGGGGTCCCTAATCGCCTGCTTGAGGCCCTTGACGGCACCCGTCTCGCCCTCGTTGCCCGCCGTGTCGAGCTCCATGCGGCTATACGCGAGGTCGCGCTCCTCGGGGTTCAGCCACCACGTCGTGCGCGGGAAATCAGGCAAGAGGAAGAAGCCGACGAGGGCGACGACAAACGTGACGGCGCCCTGGAGGATGAAGAGCCAGCGCCAGCCGGCGATGCCGGCGACGTCGTCGAGCCCGTGGTAGATGCCCGCGGCGATGAGGCCCGCAAACGCCGTGGCGAGGATGTTGCCCGTGTAGAGGACGGCGATGCGCGTCGCCACCTCCTTGCGCGTGTAGAAGACGGACAGCAGGTACACGGCGCCCGGGTAGTAGGGCGCCTCGGTGACGCCGAGGAAGAAGCGCGTCAGGAGGAGGCCGACGAAGTTTTTGGACAGGGCCGTCAGCGCGCTGACGACGGCCCAGAGCATCATCATGATTCCCTACAGGCGGGGTGTGAGGTCAGTGGGACGTGGCTCGCCGGGGAGGGTAGAACAAAAACGTTACGTATAGATTGTCGGACGGGGTGGGGGGGGGGCCAAGGGGTATAGATAGGAGTGTGGCATGCCTCACCATGTAGCGGCTCGGCCGGGTGCGCGTCAGGAACATGTTGGACGGCACCTGGCCGAGGATATATCCGACGAACAAGATGGACACGCACGTCTGGTACTCTTTACACGCCCCGTCAGTTCCCATTCTCGGCCCGCCAGCGCCATGTTCCCACATGGAATAGTAACGGGAGGGCAGCGCAGCGGGCGGGGGCTACTTACGCGTGCCCGTCAGGCCGAGGTCCTCCTCCAGGTCGTTGAGGCGCGCCAGGGTGATGGCGTTGCGGTCGAGGTAGTTGAGCCAGTACATGCTCCAGAGCATGGGCTGCACCATGGCGAGGGGAGAGACGAGGTCAGCACGTTGCTGCTTGCCATGTCGAGCAGTGAGAGCGACGCGCAGCCGTGGGCGAAGCGGGAAGCCACAAGGAGCGAGGTGAGAGACGGGGAGGGAGACGGGGAGAGAGGGAACGGCACATACCATGATCCATCGGTCCAGCTTCCGCACCAGCGCAATCTCCTTGGGGTCTGTCTTCTCGCTGGCGCCCGAGTAGTCGACCTTGGCCGCGGCGACCTTGGTGGCGCCGTCGTCGGCCTCGAGGACCTGCGCGTCTCGCTTCTCCATCGTCAGGGGATATATATACGTGTTCGCAGATATACTCTTTAAAAGCTCACGGCACCAGGCCAACAACACGAATGGAGAACGGGGTGAGGGACGGTAGATGATGTATTATCTGTTGCCGTCGTTACTTCGACGGAGGGAAAGGCGAAACGGCAGGGAGCATAAGCCAGATGCCAGTTCGCTTGCTCTCCTGGGACTCCACGCTGCTACACCGAGCCGGAAAGCCTACTTTATATTACCATTTGACCTTGCAGCGCACGCACGCTTCTCCTCCATCACGCCGCCCCCATCTCCTCCTCGCCGTCCGGCAGCAAGCTCCTCCCTCCTCCCGCCCGCTCACCTTGCGCGGCATCACAGCCCTCCCGCGGATGCCCCCTGGTGCAGAAAGAGGAGCGTCGACGCCACAAACGCATCGGGGCGCGCTGCTCCTGGCGAGCCAAGTCCGACATCTCCCGCCCCGCGCCTGGGGGGATTGGGAGGGGGAGGGGGGGTTCCTAGATGTGGCTGCATTCGATCGAGCGCCTCGCGGCATTTGCTCCTCCTGCCTCACCGCCGCGAGGGCAAGAGCGAGGGCGAGCATCGTCCAGGACAGCTGACCGCGTCCGCCTGGTCCGGCGTCGCCAAGGTCGAGTCGAGTCGGGCGAGTCAGTCGGCGACGCCGAGCAGCTGAATACAAGGCAGCGCTGCCTTGGGACCGGCGCGCTCAAAACCACGACATTGTCGTGATGGGGACACCGTGGTGTTCGTACATGATGATTCATGGAACCGACGCGCGACCTGGCCACAAACCCCATCCTCATGACCTCGTAGCCGCATGCAGACCGTCCGTCGCTGCGTGCGATTTCCCATGCACCAACCCCCCATCCATGACGGCGCGACACGGCAGAGTTCGATACCGTCGCGCAGCTATAACGCGCGCCCAGCAAGGTATATCCTCATCAACCTGCCTGACTCGCACCCGCGCGTTCCACCCGACCGACCGACGGCATTCTTGCCGCGGGCGCGAACCCCGGCCAGCCAGCCAGTAGCCCTGGCCGCCAGTGAGTGCCGCTGCAATGTCGTCGAGCCAAGCAACGATCTGCGCCAGTAGCGCCATGCCACACGAAGCTTAAACGAGAGCTTCTGCAGCTGCCTGGCCCCCGGCCCCAGACTCCTCCGCATTCATCAGTTCCATCGGGCGCGTTCCAGAACAGCTCATCAACCGCCGCCCAGCAGCCAACGGCGGCCGGGGGGTAGAGTACCTGGACCACCACGGTGTGTCTGCGACCCCGGGATTGGCCTTGCGCCGGTGAGGATTCATGCATGTCCCCATGGGGTATGACCTCCGGCCTTGGCCGTGTGCCCCCCACCGGCTTACACGCATGCGTCTCAATATCACACAAACACAAGGATCCCCATGTTTCTCCCACGGATGGCCCTGCTCTGCCGCGTTGGAAGGAACCGCATCGTGGGTCGAGGTCAGCCACGGCTGGCGGCTGGCGTATGGCGGGGAAGCGCGACGGGCTTGGCGAGAACGAGAACCGCCGTGGGTTTGTCCGTACCATGGGGCTCGCTGACCGGGTTGCTACCCAAGCCGTGCAGGGCACAGACATGCCAAGCGTGGCTGTATCGTTTGATGTGAAGTGGACGCCAAGCTTCAAGAGCGGAAAATCACCTCATGCGGGGGAGAGAAGGAAGCGGCTGGCAATGACGATCTTTTCGCTCCATGGGTATCTGGTTGGTATCTTATGGCCTCCCGCTCCGGCCCCGCTTCAACTGCGCCGAGAACTAAACCAGCACGTACAGCGCACAAATCTGCAGATTCCTTCTGTTAGTTCGAGTCCGGAGATGCGGAGAAGGTGTGAGGACAATTCTCACCATGCTAAGCCCCATTATCATGCTGATCCAGAAGCACACGTTGTTCAGCGTCTCCCTCCCCCGCACCCACTTGGTGCGCTGCAACATGACAATCGGCAGCTGCAGCATCTGGCAGACGAAGCCGTAGCCGCGGATCTTCTTGGTGATGCACGCCATGACAATCTCGTGCCCCACGGCCGAGATGAGAAAGGTGATGACCATGGCGCCCGCCTTGCCCGTGTGCGGCCTGCTCGCGCTGTACACGTGCCTTCGCAGGAACGAGTACACGGGCACGTTCCACTCGCGCGAGAACTCCATCCAGTCGGTCGAGTTCCACCAGTCGGCGTAGAAGTGGCGGTCCGCAAAGTGCGTGATCTCGGCGAACGCGCCGAGCACGTACTCGAAGATGACGAGGAACACGAGCAAAAAGGTCAGCATGAAGGGGAAGAGCAGCCACGAGATGCTCTCGGCCAGGATCAGCAGCGATTCAGACACGGAGCCCGAGGTGGCGGACACGGCGTCTAGCCGGCGCGAGGCGTCGGCGAGAACCGGCACGATGAACTCTTCCGAGGTGATGGTGAGCAGGAAGATGCAGCCAAAGGTGGCCACGATCTTGGCGTTGAGCGAGGTCCAGTTGATGGACTTTGTGCGGGGGTACTCCAGCTCGTAGCAGAGCGTCGGGCAGAGGAGGTAGTCGAAGTAGTTGGACCAGGTGAGGTTGCGCGGGTAAGTGACATTGCCCATGGGGCTGGTGAGCTCCCTCGCGAGGTCCTCGCGCAGCGTCTCGAGCTCGTCGGCGCTGTGGCTGTCCTCGTCTTCAGGCGGCGTCTGCTCGCCGGGGGTGGCCTTGCCCGTGGCGGGGTTCATGGATGTAGGGATGCCCGAGATGCTACCCTTGCGCAGGACCGCCGCCGGGTACTGATAGGCCGGCCCGCGGTCCGCCCCCGACGCCGGGTTGTCCAGGGCGCGCAGCCGCTTCTCCGTCTCGGACAGGTGGCCGTTGTAAAAGGCATACGAGTGCATCTTCATGAGCAGCACCATGGTGTGCAGCAGCAAAAAGACCTGGGCGGTCCAGGTCCACTCGAGCCAGAAGGGGATGACGATCCACAGCGCCAGCCAGGCCACCTGGTATATGCTCTGGACGGCCATGCCGCCGTTCTTCCAGGTCCAGGCGCTGCCGGGGGCGCTCGCGCGGGCCCAGCGGTGGAGGGGCAGGCTGACGGCGGTGCCGGCGACCATGAGAAAGTCGGCAATGGCGAGGTGCCAGAGCTTGACGGTGAAGAGGGACCATATCTCGATGCGCAGGGGGTAGCCCGTGTCCTTGAAGTTGCGCAACATGGTGGTGATGCCCATGATGGCGAGGCCGATCCAGAAGAGGTTGAAGAAGCCGTGGAAGTCGCGGTAGTCGCTCTCCGGGTCGAAGTGCGAGACGCGCGAGGCGAACTCGATGGTCGGGAAGATGCGGCGGCGCTGCTCGGCGCGCGCGTGCTTGCGTGCCGACGACAGCGACTTGGTCGAGGGGGGCGCGTTCTCGGGGACCGGCGTCGAGCGGCCGCTGCGTAGTTTTTGTTAGCATCGAGGGTCCCCGGTGCGTGTATCGTCGCTGGTTTGCTTGGGTGCTTGCCTCGTCATGCCGCTGTCCGGCTCGGCCACGGCCAGGTGCCCATCGTCGACCGACGTCCGCGACAGGTTGGACAGCTGCGAGTGCACCGGCTTGCGGGCCCGCGGCCGCAGGACGTGATCGCTGTCGCGGCCATTGGCCGTGGCGTCCGAGGAACCCATCGCCGGGTCCGTCGGCGAACGATCAGGGGGAGCGGCGGATGGAGGGTTCCGTCTGTCCTCGGCTTGTTGTCGTCGTGTGCACGCTGAGGTTGTCTAGCAAGGGTTGGCGCAGAGAAAAGTCCCAGTCGCTCGAGCCGTGTCGATGAATTGAGGACAAAGGCAGAGCTGAGCCACAGCTGGACGAAGGGAAGAAATTCGGAGGTGAGGTGTCAGGGCCAGGTGTTCGGGTACCGGTGGCTGTTTCGCGATAATGGTTCGACTGACTCGTTGAGCTGATGTGGGTTCAGAAGCTGGATGACAGCTGGAGCTTTGAAACAGAGTGATGGGCATGAATGCTTGCCCACCACCTAGCATCCCAGGTGCCCGGAAGCTCGCCGCGCGTGGCGGGTCCCTGCCCGAGCGCCTCAGTGATGAGCGGCACCAGCCCGTTTGCCCGTTTGCCCGTGAGGTGCACCTCCCGCGCTGTCTGCCGTCACAGCAGGCGCCACAGTCCTTGCCGCGTCCCCAACGCCCTGTAGCCCGCCGTGCAACTTCTCTCCGCTACGTCACGCCAAGCGGCCCCCGACCCCCCCGTCCGCCGGCTCCTGTGAGCCCCACGTGAGACCGGCAAGCACCCAAAACGTGTCGCCGCCGAACGGACCCCGTCCAACGAGGACGTCAGCAGCACCTGAGCCCGCTGCAACCCAGAGCCCCGGCGCTGCGCTTCCATCCATTGCATAAGTGTCATGGAGCCGTGGAAGCAACATGAAAAGGAACCGATAGCCCACTTTGGTACAGTACTCCGTACAGTAACGCAGGGCAATTAATGCCACTGCCCGTCCCGACGGGCGCCGGCTCAGCGTCTCACTCCGTCCGGCGCTTGGCGCGCGCGCAGTGCCGCCTCCCGCCCTCTCCCCCAAGCGAACACGAAGACGGAAACGAGCGTGCGTCGCCATCTGTCTGTGCTCAACTGCCATCGGGAGTGGATCGAGATCTGCCGCGAGTCCGGAACACAGCTCCCCACGAAGTGCACACTGACGTCTGCAGGCCACGTACATGCACCCCTAGCTGCTCATGTGTCCATTCATGAAGCAGGTCACGTCACGGCCTTCTGGTCCAAACTCGTCATCCCGTCCAACAGGGGCGGGGAATCTTGTCAAGGACACATTTGACTCTGCCATTTGCTATGCAGTATCCAGCTATGCTGTGCACTCCACGCCATGCTCACCCGGAGGCGCCACTTCGATTCGCGAAGCGACCACCACCCCGGAAACCTCGTTCTCGTATCCGTCTAACCACCTCGCCTTCACGCCCGGCAACTGTACATGATGAAAAAGAAAGCTTGGACTCCGCTATGCCAGCCAGATGCGAAAAGAAAATACGTGCGAGAAACGCCGCCCAGTCGCCGTCCCATGCTCCGGCTCCTCTAGTGTATAGTACATCATCCGCTCGCTCCTCCCGTTCGTCCCCTGTCCAGAGTGCCCTCGTCTCGCTCATGTCTCCGGGCACGCCGGCTCCGACTCCGTCTCGGGCGGGCCGAGGTGTAGTCCGCGTCCGTCGGGATACCTAGTGTGCGGCGTGAACCCCCACGGCATATGTGCCCACCACTCACCCTCGAGGTGGTGCAGATACTGCATCCACCACTGCGCGTTGCCGCTCCCGAGGAGCAGCACGAAGCTGTCGCCCTCGGCTCGGATCCGTCTCGCGAACCGGCCCAGGCCCTCGTGCGCGAGGAAGCGCCGCCGCTCGAGCCGGATGTTCTCGCCCTCGTCGGCCTGCCAGCCCGGGTCCATGACCGCGTCCACCTCGCGCACCACGTGCAGCGTCTGCCGCAGCGCCCGCACCGATCGCGGGAACAGCAGCTGCAGGTACCCGCCGCTCGTCGCCCGGGTCCGCCGTTCGCGGGGCGAGATGACACCTCCCATGAGCTTGCGCTTAGCAAAGTCCTTGGCCTTGTAGTAGTGCACCTCGTCGACGAGGTTGGTCAGCAGCCACATGTTGATCATGCGCTCCATCGTCGCGTTGAGGTCCGACCCGCCCTGCCGGAGGTCGCTCGCGTACACGACCCGAAACGTCGTCAGCTTGAACTCAAGCTCCAGCAGGTGCAGCTGCAGCCGCATCACGGGCTCGTCGCCGAGGTAGAGGCTGTCGCCCAGCCGGGGTGTCGACGGCTTCCACCCGCCGCCGAGCCGCGGGCTGCGACCAGATTTGTTGGACGTGCTCGACTCCTGCGATCGCGCCGAGGGCGACGGGCTGACCTCGCGCATCATGCTCTCCGTCCGGTGCACGTTGCGCGCGTAGTTGACGCATAGGAAGAAGTCGTGGTATTCGCGCCCCGTGCGTGTCGTCGGGTGCCGCCGGATTCCCTCGCGCCCGCGCTGCGCCGCGACGTGGAAGTCGATGCACTTGACCAGCAGTTGCTCGTAAAACGCCTCCAGGTATGTCGCCACGGTCTGCCAATGCACGTAGTACCACATGGCCGAGACGTTCTGTATGCCATGTTTCAGGAAGATGTGCGCCAGGTTCGTCGCCGGGCCCGTCCGGTTGTACGCCGACAGACAAGCGTTGAGCACCACGTTTTCGATCTGGTACCGCGCCAGCAGCTCGGCCACCTCTTCTGCTTTGGTTAGGTTCGTCTCTGGCATGATATACTCGCTGCCGTCGTGTGGCTTGGCGAAAAGCAGCCAGGGCACGAGGATGCCGTTCCTGTTGGGCGGGATCTCATGTCAGCGATGCTCATCGATCCCAACACCGCAAGCTTGTGAGATGGCAGATACTTACTCGTCGCGCATGATGCGTCCGTGCAGGTCAAAGTGCACCAGATTGAACTCGACCCGCTGCGAGGCTCGGAGCTGCAGGTGGTGTTCCAGCTCCTCACGACTTCCCGGCCGCACCACCTCGAGCTGCATCCTGCTTCGGAGCTTCTTCTGCAGGCGCACCAGCGGCCATTGCGCCAGGTCGGGCTCCGGATCGCGGTCGGTGCCCGTACGGGTGAAGTCGCGCGCCACCACGAGGAGCACTTTGAACCGCGCGCTCTGGTCGGCCTGGACAGTCGCGAGCGGCACCGGCGCCGGGAGCATGGGCCGCAGAGAGCGCCGCGCCGGGAAGTCGCTGATGCGGGTCACGCGCAGGCGCAGCTTGGGCAGGTGAGCGGGCTGCACGGCCTCGAGCAGCTCCCAGGCGAGGCAGTGTATGCCGCCGAGCGTCGCGTTGGTGGGGTCGACATCGTGGTGCTCGACGACGAAGATTTGGGCCTCGGTGACGCCGACACCGAAGAGGCCCGCCCCAAGCTCGATCTGGGCGAGCAAATTCTCGCCGTACTCGCGAATCACCCGCTCGGCGCGCGACGCCTCCTCGTCGATGCGGGCTCTGCCGACGTCGTCATCGCGGCCGCCTCCGCCGCCGCCGCCGCCGTTGCTGCTGGTGTGCGTCTCGGTCAGGTTATGCGTGCTCCATTTGGCGCGGTCCGAGCTCTTAAGATACGTCTCGAGGACGGTTCGGTACTGTACCTCCTGGAACGGGTCGGTGATGGCCGTCGTGATGGGGTCGTGGCCGTTGACGCGGATGGACACTCTCCACGAGCGGCGAAGGTTGGCGGCGTCCGACGCCGTCGCTGAAGACGAGTCTACGTCGTTTGGCCGCGCCGGATAGGAGCGTATGTAGACGACGTCCATCTCCATCGCTTGGTGCCGTGTCTGTACCAAGGCGGGCTGGGCTCGTGCGTGAGGTGCATGTCGCGTCTAGTCTCCAGCTCCAGAGGGGGGAGGCCAATGCGCGGGCGGCTTCTGTTATGTGTCTCCTCGTCAGCCTCCAGCCACGCGCAGGGAAAGGGTAGGCATGCGTCCGTTTGCTGGACCTAGGTTGAACAAGGGCTCGAGCGAGGGTTGTCAAGGACGACGACTGCATACTGTACCGTGCTTTTGTCCTGTCCTGTCCAGCAGGCTTAGCGTAACGCTCTCTGCAAGGGCTTCGCGTTCAAAGCTGTCTTTGCCATGGCCCCGCGACAGCAACGACGAGAATGCGTGTCAATGGGTCGCGTGCGGTGCAATAAAGAGAGCTGGAAAGAAAAGCCACGTTGGAGATGGGAGCTGGAGCTGGAAGAGGAGGTCCAGTCGTGTGCTCGCTCCGGTGTCGTTCCAACGGCCGGGGGTGCAGTCAGGGGATCGTGGGCGCGCTAAGCGGCAAACGACCAACGGCAGCTGGAGTCCTGGGGAGACAGGGACCGCTGAAAGGTGCCGCAGCGGCCGCTAAATATGGGGGAAAGTTGGGGGCCGCAAGCCTCAGCCGTCTTGCCGCCGTCCTCCCGCCTCCCGCGTCGCCTGGGTATGGACCTTGTGGTCCTGGCATCAGGTGCGTCCTGATTATTGACCGACCCGCCGCCATCTCGAGGCTGTCGCCTCTGCCGTCACCGACCCTGTCATGGCAGCCTGAACGCCCCGTTACTGACCGCCCCGTTCAGCACGATGGCTGCTGCCTTGACTCCAGCGACCGCGCAATGCCCTCGTCGGTCGACGGCCTCGCGTGGTTAATGTCCACGCCCATTGTTTGAACTCTCGCCCGCCTTTATTCCGAACCCTTCGTTGCTCACGGCGAGCACTCGAAAAGGGGCTGAAGGCAGCTACTTGAGTCGCGTGGATGGTGGGACGGAGGACAATGGCCGTGTCACGGCGTCCATTGAGCCTCATCCTCAGCCCCCTTTTGTCTCGGTCTTGCAAGCAGCTGCACGCGAGCGATTCGCCCAAGGCTGCTTCGTACCGAGGTGTTATGAACCCCGTAGGTAGTCTTTGTGACCCGTTGGTCGGTGGCACAGGTATCGCTCTGCCGCCACCGAAGACAGCATGTCAAAGCCAGTCAGGTAAATCGTCAAAGACGGATGGCATGCGGCATACACGCCTTCACCCATAACTTGGTCACCGAGAGCCAGAGTTCGGTCACGCCGGGCCAAGAACTTAACGCGATGCACGACGCAATGAAAGCAGAGTAGCGTCAAACACACATATACACGCAGTCAATGAGTGCTTCGAAATGTCATCTATTCCTCTAGAAACGAGCGTGGTGTCGTCGCCTCATCCCAAACGCCTCAGTCCCAGCCCTGAGGCGAGACTCTGCTCCCTGTTATGCATACAGCGCCGAGCCGGTGCGAGCCGGCATCCCAATGACCGCGTCCACCATCCTGGGTAGAAACAAAAAAACTCTCATATCGCATCATTTAGCGTCCAGTTGCGCATCGCGCCGCCGCTTCGGGTTTCGTTATCAACACATGTCGTTCGTCAAGACGTAGAGCCAAACCCATCCAGGATCAAATGATCTTGAAAAACACACAAAAAATCATCCGCAGCCAAGCCGGACTGGGGTCAAATAAGACAGACCTCCCGTAATGAGGTGAAAGCAAAGCCAACGCCGTTCATGCATATGCCGAGTACTCTTCGCGATGCGGCTTGTCGTAGTAGTTGCTGTACTGCACGTCGTCGTACCCGTAGGCCTTGGACGTCTTCACCTTGGGGAACTTGGACCCCGAGGCGGAATAGCTGCCCTCGCGGGGCGGCATCGGCGGCCGCGTTTCCACGACGGGGATGCCGCCGACCGTCGAATAGTACCGGTACGGGTCCGCCTCGGCATCGAGACGGCGCGAGTAAGACAGCGGCTTGGCCCGCCCGGCGTCGATCTGGTAGCGAGAGACGTTCTCCGGGCGGGGGCCATCAGGCGAGCGGTGCCTGCGAGCCCGATGCTTCTGGTCGCGCTCTCGGGCGCGGCGCTCGTACATGTCATCCGAGTCCGATTCCTCCTCGATCTGTGCGTGCATGCGCGAGCGGTCACGACCACGGGGAGCGCCTTCACCGAAGGCATTAAAGGTCTGAGCTCGGACGATGCCCGGTGCAGGTCGAGAGAAGCCCGCGTCGACGGGCATTGTGGTGGTGCGCGTAACACGGGGCGGCGAGCTCGACATGACGGGAGTCGTCGAGGCCGACTTCTGAAATTGAGCCGCGTGCCTGGAAGCCGGCGACGCGCTCACGACGATCGGATCGTCGAGGGCCTCGCGCGACGATGCGCGGTATGAGCGTTCTCTCGAGAGTCGCCGCTCATCGGCGGAGCCGCGCCGCGGGCGGGCAGACGACCGACGCACCTCTTCGTCAGGGGGGCGGCAAACGGCGACTGGGTTGCGACCGGAGGCGGCGTGGGTGCCGGAGGCTGGACAGCCCGTGGATGATAGGTAGCCGATCGCTGGATGCCGGGCGCACTCTTTGCCTTGGAGGCTTGGATGTACGACTTGGCATACACGTAGGCCTCAGAGGACGACCTCTGTTGTAGTGGAGGCATAGGCGCGTCCTCGCGGCCCGAGGACCTGTCGCGTTTCTCCTCATACCGCCTGCTGCTCGGCTTCTTCTTGTCCGACTTGGACGGCGAATCTTCGTCGTACGTCTCAATGTACGGCCGGGCGTGGCGCTTCTTCTCGTCCGTTTCCCGACGGATCTCCTTGTCGCGCTGCTTCTCTCGCAGCCTCTTTTCAGCGCGACGTTGCTCCTTGGCATCCTTCTCAGCACGCCTCATGGCGTCTTCCCGCTTCCGTCGCTCGCGATCCCGCTCCTTCTCCCGTTCCCTGATCTCGCGGTCCTTCTCTCGCTCCCTCTCCACTTCCCGTTTCGACGGCCGCTCCGCGAAGCTGGCCTCTCTCCTTGACGATCGGGGAGTGCCGGCATCGAAGATACGAGGCCCGCGGGCAACCTCGTCTTCCCAAGATCGCGAGTAGGTGGAATACGGCTTAGGGGCCGAGGCGGGAGAGCGGGGGCGGGCCGTTGTCCGCGGCTCGGCCGTGTACACGTTGTATTCCCTGGGTGATGAGCGAGGCGTAGAGATGTTGGCCTTGCTGCGGAACTGCTCGCGCAGCTCGGCAAGCTTGACCTGGTCGTCGTACTTTTGGCGCTGACGGTCATCGGAGAGGAGCTCGTAGGCCTCCTGGACTTTCTGGAACTCGTCTTGCTTTTCAGCCTTGAGCTTGGGGTCCTGGATCTTGTCGGGGTGGCATTTGAGGACCAGCTTCCGGTGTGCGGAGCGGATCTCGGGGATCTGGGCGTCCTTGGAGACGCCGAGAGTCTTGTAGGGATCGGCAGGCAGAGGAGTCATGATGAAGTGTCGAGGATGCAAAGCCCTCGAGGGCGACCGGCGCGTTCAAAATGAGGAAGGGACGAGTGCGAGCGATTGCTGGACTTGGACTGGGAGCGAGAGACGATGGCGAGGCCGTGCTCATCGACAGGTGGCGTCGTGGTGAGAAATCTCTAGCGCTCGGTCGGCGTGGCGAAGCCGGCGGTAGGCAAGTCCGGCGACCTGGAGGCGGGTTGGGCGGGCGTTGAATGAGAGGCAGCGGGAACGTCCGCAGGACAGGCGGAACGGGCGGGACGGGCGAATGGTTCCTGGACGGCGACCTGGAGCGTGATTTATGGCCGTTCGTCCGTTGTTGCAGGTCGCACAACGAGGGCCGGCGGAGGCGGTGGTTGGCGGTGGGAGAGCGGCCCTCTTTTGGGATGGAGGCCAAGGAGGCCACCACGGCCGTTCTGGCGGTGCGTGGTGCCGGCTGAGGTGCTTCTGGGTCTGGGACTCTGGGTCTGCTGGGCCTGCCGGGCCTCCTGGGTCACCCCCAAACCCCCTTTGGGCCCGGGGTGGCTGCTGAAGAGTGAGTGACCTGAGTGATGAGGTCACGGGCGTCCAGGGGTCGCAGGGCCCCGCTGATTCGCCAGGGGTGGCTGGGGCGCGAGAGGGTGGACGCTGGAGGGTGGAGGCACTGGAGGGTGGGGGGCGGATCGGACGCACACGCTGCCAAACGAGGCCAAACCGAGGCGGGGCGGGGTGTGTCGGTCTTGCGCGAGTGGCCGCGAAGCGCTGGACGCGGTGTGTGACGGACGGGCGGGCGGGCGGGTGGACGGGGTGACGGGCTGGGATGGGCTGGGCTGGGCTGGGCTGGAGGAGGGGGCGGTCGATTGTTCGGAGTGTGGTGCGCGTGTGTCGAGTCGAGTCGAGCGGCGCGGGCCAGCGAAGCGCAGCCAGACCAGGCGAGCAGGCGAGCAGGCGCGCTGAGTGGCCGGTGCGGCCGAGGGTGTGGTTGTCGGCGGGCGAGGTGCTGTGTTGCGCTGGGATGCGCCGTGTCGTGCGGCGCTCAGCTGATGGCGAGCTGGTGAGACTGAGACGGCGGCCGGTGTGCTTTGTCCGTCCAAGTTCCGCCGCGAGTGAGGCGGCCGAAGGGCGAGTGATGCGAGATAAAAGAGAAATCGACAGCCTGCCTGCTTGGTGCGCAGAATCGAAACGCCCGCTGCCTCGGGCTGCGGCGTGCGTGACGGAGCGACTGGAAGGCCGAAGGTGCCGTGACGGGCTGTGACGGACCGTGACAGATGATGACTCGTCTATTGTACCCGTCCTTCGAGCTGACTGACACAGTGACACCCGTCGTCCTTTACCCGGCGGCGTCGAGAACGGTGGCGGCGTTGGGCCTCGGGGAAGGCGAGAGAAGGGCACTGGAAGGACGCCTCGAACAAAAGGAATGATGACCAAGATGCTCACCCTCGCAGTGACGGGGGGGCTGATTGGCCCGGGGGCGGCGATGGCTCGACGATGGATGGCTCGAGGTCGAATGACGACGATTCCGTGGATTCCCGCGTGCCCAAATGCGCGCAACTGGCACCAGCACAGACAGAGACCAGAGCCAAAGCACACCACACACACCACACCACCGTGCCGTTCGGCGAACGAGAGCCAGGACAAGCCGCCGCGACGGCGACTCGGGGCTGCGTTACAGTGGAACGGTGATTAAGTCGTCAGATGCCGGACGTGGCGCGGGCGGTCCGAGGCGAGCCCGGACGGCGTGTGATGCAACCTAGGTATTCACCAAGATTGCCAAAGTAACTCACTAACCACGTCGTCCACGGCGCAGACGACAACACTGGACTGACACCAACACGTACCGGGCGGGACTGGTACCCCCCCTCGCCTGGCGTGGTTCGGTTCGGTTCAGTTCAGTTCAGTTCAAATCAGTTCAGTTGGCCACCCGCTCAACTATCGAACCTGATTGACTTGCCTGAGAAGGTTCAGGGCCCGTCTCTGTCTGGGTTGGGCGGGTCGGGGGCCCCGCCTGGCGCGGGAACGAACGATGTGATGGCGGGGCGTTAGTGTTGGCCAGATGGGACGGCTCGCGCGCGGGTTCCTAAGAAAAGCCCGGAGCTTGCAACCCTCCTTCTCAGGGCGCGCCGATTCCACCGTCTGGTGGCTTCCAGGGGCGGCGCGCTGATGCGACGCAGGACCGACCTTGTCAGCGAGACCGCCCGTGAGTCAGCACGCGGCGCTTTCCAAAGACAATGTTGCTCCCGTCTGTGTGATAAGCAACAGAAAGCTGCAGGGCGAGCCAGGGCAAGCCAAGACGAAGACGGCCTGCCTCGGTGATGGTGACGGTGATGCTGGCGAGTCCAGCGCCGAGGGACGGTGGCGTGTGGCTTGGCTGGCGGCCACGAGTCGTCCAGTCTCAGTGAACGCGCTTAGCGCTTGAGCTTGTCAGTCAAGCTTGGTGGTGGACCGTGGACCTTTGTGGCGGCACCTGGTGAAATCTCAAGGTGGCAAGTCCCGAACAACATGTACGTGTAAGCCTCGCCTGGTGTAAGTTGTGCGCGTGAGGTGATGTCGCGAGACCGCGATAGCAGGGCAAACGGAGGGAGACAACAGGCCTCTCAAGCTGCACACGCGTGGGGTGTTATTGAATCGTATCGGCTGGCGCGATTGACCCGGCGACGGCCCTTGTCTGGCGTCCTTGTCGTCGTCGTCGCAGAGACAGAGGCGGTGAGGCGAGATGATACAAGGGCACCGCGACGACAAGGAGACAGCTCCACAAGGTCCCCGGAGAGTCGGCCTCGCGGGCTCAGCGGCCGGGGGCCACGAGGAGACGCAGGTAATCGACAGGCCAATGGGGCGTCGATTAAAAACACGGTCGTCTGTGCTCGAGAGGACGGCGGCGCGGGCAAGGCGGGCGAGGCGGGCAAGGCGGGCAAGGCGGGCAAGATGCACGCCGGATATCAATCAGTCAGTCAGTATTCGGGTGCCGTTTCGTGATGACGGACAATGAACAAGACCCAAACGCCGCCGCCATTACCGAAGCCTGGCAACGCATCTTTGTTTCGCCCAGCCTTCGCTAACGTGACGTGACGTGCTCCTGATCCGGGCCTGCCACATCTTGAGCGTCGCACCGCGCCTTCCCGACGTTCTCCAGCACCGCTGCGTGCGACGAGGTGCCTGAGGTATTCACGTTTGGCCTCAACGGGTACTTCGTCCCGTGTACTTCGCAGTCCGCCAGAGCACCTGCGATGCCTCCGCCTGAGGCAGGAACGCCGTTGGCGCCATCCAGCAGCTGTCACATTGCCCACCCCCTCCTTCGCAGTCCCTTCGCACGTCGTCGCTCGAATGGCGTCCTCCAAGCTGCATGCTCCAGATCCGCCGCCTGGTCGTTGCCGTCGGCCGACTGATCCCTCATTCGTCCGCGGCCCCTCGATGCCCTCCCTCATGGCCGCTTAACCTGCTGCCTCGTCACCCAGCCATGGTGGTGGGGAGAGGCAAAGAGGCCACCAACTGCGCCTCGTCCCCAGAAGCCTCACGCACATCCCCCCCCGCTGCGTCGTGCGTGCGACCCGGCCATGGCGCAAGGAGCCCATGCGAGTCCCGATTCATGCTTGGGCGCCGGCCAACCAGCTCCGGCAATGCTGTCGAGGCGTTGAGGAGGCGAGCTCCACGAGGCGGGACGTGGCCGCAGGAAACCTGGCCACGGCAGGGGACCAGCAGACAGCTCCATTGCTCCATTGAGCTCGTCCCCTCCCTCGATTCTGCTCCACTCGCCCCTCCTCGATTCATGAAGCTTCACGCATCGGCGGCGAATGGCCATCATGGGGCGACACGGCCGCGTCTCTGTGGGCTGTCCATGGGTGAGGGACCTGCATTTCCGAAGGCGGACGACGATTGCAGCTCGACGCCATGTGCAGGAGAGGGAGTCGACTAATGCTGCAGCGCTGTCGGGTACATCACGGTGCTTGGAAGGCCCAATGTTGCCAATCCAGTCCCCGCCACTGCACGCCACGTCCTGCACAAGCTGCACTTCCTTTACCTGCGCGCAATAGCTCCCCCTCGATCTCGGCAAATACCCACCCTGAACCGGATGTCTTGAAGACGGACGGATGAGGGGTAGGTGCCTCAGGTCGTTGGACGAGTGACACGATCCAGCAGGGGGCCCATGGGCCGCATGAAGGACGACGTGGGGTCATGATGACCGGGGCGAGGGGTCGCGAGGGAGCAGCTCATGGCTCTCGGGATCCTCTCACAACGAGTTGACGTGCTTGATTGCCATCAAGGAAACGCAGCCAAAGCTGGCAGCGACGCGGCCCCTCGACAGCACAGGCACCAGCAAAGGCGTCGTGGACTCTGGCGTTGGGCGGGATGCCGGGTTGGGCAGGGTTTTGGACCGGATGATTGGATGCCAGGCTCGTCAGATGAGACCACGCCCGTTGGCCTGGCCGTGTCGTATTCCATCGGCTTCCGCTCGACGGGACGGGAGCTGGTCAGCCCGCGTGGGGAGGCGAGGAGGGCTGGAGGGTCCCTGCCGTGCTGATCAGCCATTCATCACCTCTCCAGGTCCCGAGCTGCACGGCGCCGAATGGAGCCATGTGCGTTTGGTGTATTCCATTGGCGTGCGGGTTCGAGGCCCCTCGGGGCCCGCAGCGATAGACCAGAGATAACTCTTATTAGACAGCGGAGAGGGGCGAAAGAGCCAAGAGAGGCAAAGAGGCAAAAGCACGGCACCAGCGGTCAGAATCCGGAGCACTTTACGCGCGGCAGTAGGTACCACATCTGTGCCTCGTCCTGCATATTACTTGCAGGAAGCTGGACGGCTGTTAGCCAACTGGACTGCGCCTGGATGCATACGACAGATGCGTGCCTGATTGACCGGGCCAGGGACCAATGGACCAGCCAAGCCCAAGCCTCTCTGGCGCCTCCGCATTCCTTCTCCAGACGGGAGCGGGTGATCAGCTGGCTGCCGCTGACGGTGCGCTCCCGCACTGCAGCTTTCTTGGTTTGCTCCGGGCTCTGTCTGGATAAGAGCCTCTCCAACGAAGGATCATCGCCAGCTAACGCGATACCAAGTCGACCGTGGCAACGGAGTGGTCTGCTCAACAGGTGCCACGCTCGCACGGGTTAATGGAAGGCGCTCCCCGGCCAGTAGCCGCACATCGCTCATCGAGGGGGCGGGCATATGGGCGACGATGAGAAAGCCTCCGTTGATCAGACAAGCATTCACAGTGCCGAGCTGGGCAGCGATCCAATCGCCCAGCACTCACTCGGGCGATGCGGCACAAGCGCCTGTTGCGAAGGCCCCGGCATCAGTGCATGAGGAGGGGGGCCACCGGTGCCCAGCGCCGATTCCACCTCTGGCAAGAGATCCTCAGTGCCATGAGCCACTTGCCAGCCTGTCTCCGCCTCGTCTGGTCGACATGTGTGTGTATGTATGTATGTATGTCTGTCTGTCTGTCTGCTGCCGCTCCTCCGGCAAATATGGTCGAGACGACGAGGCTGTTCTAAACACGCGCCGTGTGGACGCCGCCCACACCACGTTCGGCACGTGGTTTGTGTGATCCGGGAGAGCAGTGGGCGTTCCACATCACGGCCTGCGCATCACGATGGAGGGGATTAGGCACTGCTTCTCAGTGGTGGTGCCGGGTCACGCTGCCGCCATTGCGGCTATAGTAGCTCCAACTACACGAGGCAGATTGGGCTGAGCTGGCAAATCCTCCTTGCTGTCTTCTTTTTTTACGGCCGGCACCGCGCACGTAAAGGACGTGCAGGTGGATGCATCCCCGTGCCGCCGGACATGCGTGTCTCGTGAATCGTGGTGGTGTCCTGGTGCAGGGTAGTCAATGGCCAACGGGCTAAACTTGGTGCCGGCCATGGCGAGGATGATGGTGGTGAGAATCGGCGAACAACCTCATAGTACATGTAGCCCGTATGCAGTTGCCGTACCTCCCGATCAAATGACGTGGGCGCTGCTCGTGTGTGCTGGATGATCGAGGCGAATCGACGAGCTGAGGGCGGGCTTAGCCCAAGATACAGACATGTCGTAGCGGTGTTCTCTCGATGAAGCAGACTGGAGCATGCCAAGCTGCACTTGGACACACCTCGTGCGTTGGGCACCAAGGTCAGAGCGCTCTAGTTCTACACTATGTGGTCTCGGATCGCTACGAAGCCGCCTCTTCCCACACGGGCAAGTCCACGTCCACGACGATGGGCTTGTAGTACTCCTTGCCTCCGACGTGCGGATACCTGCTCTTCATGATGGCGGCGTTGACGATGCACGTCTCCCGGCGGCCAATTCTGCCCCGCGCCTCGGCGCTCAGACTCGACTCCATCTCATGGCCGCTATGTTGCATCACTATCCGGGACCCGTCATTGTCCAGGGCCGGTTGTCCGCGCTTGCCCGTGAGGTCGACCAGGCTGATCTTCTTGCTCCCTTTCCCTTCTCCGGGATCCGTCCACGTCGCCGTGTGCCTCTCCTCGAACGCCGTCCCGAGATCCCACGCCAAGCGCTCCGCGCCCCTGCCGTCGTGAATATGTCCACAGACAGCGAGGCGCGGCCGGACGCGCCACAGGGCCCTCCGCAAGGCCTCGCATCCGGCCGCCGGGCCCTTCGCCGCTGGCGTCGACGGTTTCGTCGCGTCGCGGTGTCCTCGCGGCGGCGTGTGCGTCACCACCACATCCGCGTCCGGTGGGACCGCATCCCACAGGGCCGCCGCGGCGGGAGTGTCCGCGTCGTAATAGAACGCCCAGAGCCCGTGCCGCGGCGCGTGTGGCGAGCCGAAGACCTTGAACGTGGTACGTGGGCCGTCGGGCGAGGTGAGTCTCACCGTGGCGGATGTGTGCGCGAGGTACGTGATGGAGGGGGACGACGTCAGCAGGGAGATGCAGGATTCCGAAGATTGCGGAGTCTGGTTGTGAAAGGAATGGCCATGCTGCGAGTAGAACTCCGCGTCCAGTGTGATGTCGTGGTTGCCTGAGGAGGTCAGTGACGGGCACCCCGAGGACCGAAGGTGAACGACCATAAAGCATACCGGCAATGACAATCTTGGCCTCAAAGTCTGCGGCCTCGAGCCACTTGACTGCTTTGGAGAGCTGTTGGCCCGTCAGTCTGGCATCTTTCAAGAGAGACGAGGCCGGATGTACTCACCTCCGAATGGCTGCCTTGGTTGGTAATGTCGCCGGCGTGGATGAGCACGTCGCCTTTGGGCAGACTGACGGTGTAGTTGTGCGTGTCGGATATGCAGACAAACCTCGTCCTCCTCATCGCTGGCGTCGTCATGCCGTCTACTGCGCCAGACACGATGCTCGACGCCCGCCTCGCAGCGCTCGAGATGACCAACGGCGCTCGCGTGTCTAAGACAATGGCGCGGGGCTGATGTGAGTTCTCAGACCGCTTCGCGGTTGGAGTTGGAGGTGGTGGGTGGGAAGCTGCTCCAGATGGCCTGTCGCTCAAGGTATGGCGATGTGGGGACGATCAAGCGGGACTAAAACCGCCATTTTGAGAAGAGCTACGGCTGCTCGACGACATTCACGTTAGGACAGGTGCGCTGAGAGCATCTCCTCCCACGTCGACAAATCCTTCACAAACTGGGAATACTCCTCGCAACCCTCGTCGTTCCATAGCCCCAGCTCCTGCCTCCGCCGCTTGCCTCGGTTGATGGTTTGAATGAGCTCGAAGCCGCTTCTTGGGTCCGACGTCGCGCCGTGCATATGGTTCTCCGCGTGATATTCGAGGAACATCTTGGTGATGCTGAATGTGTTGCCTCCTGAAACTGCGATGGACCCGACGTTGGCAAAAAGGGCCTGGCGGTACGGATCGTACTCTTCTTCTGCAGGATTACCCAGGATGACAAATGAATCGCTGAACCTCACGGCGGGCTGTTGCTCACGCTTGAAGATCTCGTCATTCATGAGGCGACGACGTTGCTGCAGCGTGAGAGGGTGCACGGAGAATCCAACGGTCGTGCCGAATCCAGGCAGCTCGAGCTGGATCTTGTCGATGACATAGGGCGCGGTCTCAGAGAAGGTCCCCTCAGGGGCGCCTTGGCTCGATACGTCTGACCAGTCGTCGCCGGTGGCAGCTCCGGTGGTTTCGTCAACGGGTTCGAGGTCGTTGCGCTTCCACATGCTGAGGATGTAGACGGTGAAGAGGGCGATGAGATTCCAGTACGTCAACTCGTCATCATCGTCCACGCACTCCTCCCACTCGCGGTCAAAGTCGTCTGGTTTGCCGAATAGTCGTACTCGAACACGAACGAGTTCGATGCGCGTGGGCATGGCCGGGAAGGTGAGCCAGGTGGGAAAGATGCCGACTTGATCGACGAGCATGACGTCGAGCGTGTACGGCAGCTTCTCAGGCCCTATAAGCGCCAAGAGCTGCTCCGTCTCAGAGCGCAACTGGCGGCACGTCCCGAGAAGGGCATCCTTGGGGAAGCGCAGGGGTCCATCCTCGATGTAGATGCTTGTGATATCGGGCCAGACCTCGTCGTATTGGTTAGGTAAGGGGACTCGGTTGCCACAATCGGCGAGCGACACTGGGGGTTTGCGTTGCGACAGAATGACCTCCCGGAGAATCTGGTCGCGGATCTCTCGCGGGAGATCTAGTAGCGATATCATCGCGGGACGGTGGCGTGGCTCGTCCGTGTTTCGTTGGTGTCAATGTGTTGACTGGCTGAGTGGAGCCGGCCTGGCAGTCCAGGGTCAAGGTACGAGGTACAGGTGCCCGAAGCGTCTGGATCGGCTCGGGTAAGGGTTCACAGACCCCTGCACCGGCTACTGTCATGCAGTGAGTTGCGCAAGTGGTTCCTTCGTGAGGTGTGCAAGACGGGTGTGGTCTGGTGGTGAGGGCCGACGGACGAGATGATGGACAGGGCGCGGAATTTTTTTCTGGGCCGTGGTGGTTTCGTTGACGACAAGAAGGCAACTGCCCCGCGTTGATGCAGGGTCCTGCCTGCCGCACTGCACGTCGCCAAAATAGCGGGCGTCACTCGTCCCTCCAGCCCTTGCCGGGCATTTCAGACAGCAAACTTCCCTGTGCTACTGTACTTTCCAGACGCACCGCGTAACTTACTTCCACCGCGTATTCGTACGCAGCACAGAAACAATATGCGAATAAAGAAGCCAGTGTCCAGACGGCAGTGAGCACACACCGGTCCATGTGCCGAGCCCGGTTGGCCAACGAAATGAGATCAGGGCGCGCAGCAGGGAGCTTGGTGCTCGAACCTGGAGCACCTTGTCTCGCGGGTGCTCTGGGCCCTGGTGCTGGGCCTCTTTGGAGGCGCCCATTGGTGGCAGCGCGCGTTGGCCGCCCCCTGTCCCCAAACCCCCATGCTAGACCATCATCAACCTCTCACGAATCTCCGACGACTGAAGGGTGATGCATGAACTACTTGCTTTGGGCGAAGCACCCCGTGACGAGGCGTTTCGGTGTCAGCAGAGGACGTGCGAGGATCCCCTTGCTGGCCTTGCAAGCCTTGCTCAAAGGATGGAGGGATGGATGGATTGCTCCAGCACACGGCGGAGCATGGTCGGTACGACGGCAACAGTGTGACATCGTGCCCTGGGCTCATTCAGGTAGATGGCGGTTTGATGAAGAAGGGTACGAAGTAACTTGGGTACCGGGGTATCTGATACGACAGAAATCCACGTCCCCCGGCCTTGTCGCAACCAGTGTCTCGTACGAGAGAGGCACGACTTGATCGCCATTCGCGGACCAAGATCGCTACATGGTGTTCCCGGGGTGGGTGGCCTGCAATGGAAGCTCTGTTTTTGCTTCCACGTTCTTGCCTCGGCGTGTTCTGGCATTGGCAGCGTTGGCAGTGATGCAGCGACCATCTTACGCTTGGACGGAGGGAGTAAGTTACTCGTACCTTCGAGTGAGCGAAGCCCCCGTTAGCTACCTTAGTGCCATGCCCACCTTGGGTCGCCGTTAGTGATGCACTCGTGCACGGCAAAATTCCTTCGTTCCGCGCCGTCTGTTCTTCTGTAGTCGGACTCCCAAGGTACTCCGCAGCGCACAAATGGTTGACCCGTGCTAGAAACGCCCTCATCGGGAGAAGAAAAACCCAAACGTCTTTGGCACCTCGATTTGAGACTGTCATAAGTCGCCGCCCTACAGGTGCATCCCACGCCCGGGCCGGCAGCGGCGCCGGCGCCCAGCGCAGCCAGCATCAGCACCATTGAGGGCAGCCATCAACGGCGGCTGGAGCTCCAGCACCATTGATCTCAGGTCCAGCTGCCCGGGCAGCAGCACCGCCTGCCCCGGCACCCCCAGGCCCCAGCCCAGGTCCGCAGGCCCACCGGCTCATTAGCGCTCGGCCCACTGTTGAGCTCCGGCCCGGGCTCTCCACTGCTTCTCCAGCACCCAACCACGGCCCTGGGCGGGGGTCGCACCACCTGAGGTGATGTTGACGGGAGCTGGAGACCACCTGGGGGGCGCCGGAGCAGCCCTCCACGGCTGGTGCTCCAGCCCGCCAGCCTCCTCAAAATCCCGCCCTCCTGTCGGCTCGACTCCCTGTCCCGACAGCTGCTCCCCCCGTTCGATTGTGCAGTGCAACTCCTTCCGTCCCGTCTCCCGTGTCTCCCCAAACTTCGGACTCTCTCTCCTCCTTCTCCGCGCGTGCCCGACAGCCTGGTCGGCCCTCATTGCGGCATCACCACTAACTACCCACGCTCGTTTCCCCGCCGGTCCCGTGGGCAGGCGGATGGTCGGCCAAGCTGGCTGACTTTGGCGCCTCCAGCCATCCTCGACGAAATTACGCTTCCTTTTCGAGAAGCCCCTGGCCGGTGGTCTCTCCTTCGGATCAACCGACGCCTCACCGGCAACGTCCTCCACCAACCGCAACCCATTATTGACGCTCACCGAAACCTTCTTCCAACGCAATCGGCGAGTGCTGCCGCCGGTGACGCGTCCGAGGCCGACACGCATTCGCAGGACCGCCCCGTCGACAAGTCTCTGGCCTCGGCGCTGTGGATGACTCGTTGAGACTCGCAGCTCCCCTCAGCTCCCGCCCGAACGCGCCCTCAAGCTCGATCCTCGCGTCTCCGCCGACGTCCCGTCTCGTCAGATAAGGGGCATTCGCCCCTAGCACAGCGCCGCAATGGCTGCCGTTTCATCCGCCACGGGCACAACGGCCCTGACGCCCCCGAGTAGCAGCCATGGGGAGGAGGCAACGTGGGAGTATTCCGGAGTGCAGTTTGAGGTGAGTTTGCGCTCTTCGTTTACCAAAACCAAACGCGTGGCGCGGGTCCCGCAATGGCCCTTGCGTGAATAGCCACTGACCGCATTTCTATGCAGAATGCAGCCCATGACAAGACTGGCGCTGCTGCACGCTTCGACCACGCCCACAGAAGCCCCCTGGGTCTGCAGAACGGCAACGCCTTCCCCCCATCCCACCACACAACGTCCGGCAACGGGCTCGACGCGGGTGCCCGTAAGATGCACTCGGTAGACAACCTGAGCGCCGCTCGCTGGGACAGGCCTACCGAGGAGCGCGTCTTGTCGCCGCCACTGGCCATCGAGTCGAAAGCGCGCCGTGGTTCGTCCGACTGGCACTCACAACACGGAGACGATCGAAAACGGCCGCTGCACCAGACCCTCGGCCTCGAGATACGCGACCATGAAGACTCGAAATGGATCCATCGCGACAAACTGGCCAAGATCGAAAGCGAAGAGCTACAGGCGGCCGGCATCTTTGTCCCGCGTACTCGGCCTCCGAGCAAGCAGCGAAGAGAACGCAGCCAGAGTCGTCTCACGCGAGGTACGGAATCGGTGGATATGGATAGCCGTCCTCGCAAGGATTCGGCGACTCTGGAGCAGCTCCTGCCCTCTGAACCGTCGACGCCGCATTGGGACCTGCGGACGCCCGAGGAGATTGCTGAGGCAGAAGCCAATGCCTACTTCACCGCAAACGGCGGCAAAGGAGGCTCTCGGATCCCGGTGGCCAAGACCAGCCCCGCGCCGATATCAATGGATTATCTCGAACGTGGCTCCCCGGCTGTGCGAAAACCGGCCGACAATGCTGACGGCGATGCCATCTCGTACCCGAAACCTCGGTCTCGAAGCGCCAGCCTGTCCGCGAGTGTATCGATTAGTGATCAGGCAAGCACAGGCCCCGGCCAGCGGATCGCAAAGCGTTCGGTGACGGACACGTCGCCCAAGAAGAGCTCGTCTCGTAGACCATCCGCAGCGTCCAAGACGAGCACGAGCACCGGTCGCCCAAAGACACGCTCTGGGCCAAACAAGGACGCACCGGGTACCCGGCCTCCCACACGCGGCGAGGGGTCTGCTGCCAGCAAACAGCCCGAGGGTGACCCTCCGTGGATGCTCAACTCATACAAGCCCGACCCGCGACTGCCCCCGGACCAGCAGCTGCTTCCTACCGTGGCCAGACGTCTCCAGCAGGAGAAGTGGGAGAAAGAGGGCAAGTTTGGAGACACATACGACAAGGACTTCCGACCACTCAACGACAATGAATTTCAGAAGCCTCCAGAACCCGACTTCAATGCCGCCCAAACTGAAGAAGAGACCCCGCATGCGGATGAGTGGCCGCTCAAGCCTGGCGTCGCGAAGAGCCCAACCCTCCGGCAAGGCTCGTACTCAACCATGCCCAAGATATCCGACAAACCCCTCCCTGTCAGTCCTATCACCAGTCCTCGAGCCACTACCAGCGGTCCACCCGCACAGGAAAAGGAGCAGCCCCCGCCTGCGCCGGTTGAAGACTCCGAGGAAAAGAAGGGTGGCTGCGGGTGCTGCGTTGTGATGTGAGCCGTCGCTCGCACGGCCGTCGTCCGGCGAATGGACGAACACGAACCGCAACGAAGCTGGACGGACTCACCCTTGACGACGTTACGACTTTTGACATCCCTGTTTTAGCCTTTGCCTGACTTATCTGCCGTCATCTCAGCCAACTGTCACTTAGCGACCATTGCTGTTTTCATTTGTCACCTTTTCTGCCTTCTCGACAAGCACTCGCATGCTTCCATGGACCAGGGAAACCAAAATCCAGCCCAGAACACCACCCGCCTCTAGATTTTCACGCCGGTCCAGGATATTGGCGAGAACATCACAATTGCCCGTCTTGGCTCAGGTCACGCCCTCGGGGGCACCGTTTTTGTATGCGTTGTAATTCTGCAAGAAATTGATTTTCAACCGCAGCCGCTTTCCTCCTGCCCGCCTTTGCGCGCCAGGCAGTCAGATTGGTCTTGTCAGCAAATTCGAGAAAGAGCCGCATCGTGCGGCGTGGAGAGGCGTCTCGGCTCGATGCCGTGGAGGTGTCGCGGCGCCTTTGACAGTCGCGGGGAGCCACGGACGAGCCGGGGCTTGACATAGATACCCCCTCGAGCGAGGATGGATGGAGTTGAGGTAGCTACAATACGAGAATTCCAGATGCCAGCGCTCCTCAGACCTCCATGAACAAACTTTCCATCCCGTGCGTCTCATAAAGCCACATGAGCGAACCGTTCATGATCGTGTCATCTCCGGTCAACAGCACATCGAGAACGAGCAAGTTCATTTGACGACTGTAAGGAGATATGATCGTCGTTCCACTAGAGAGGGCTTTCTACTTCGTGCACTAATTTCAGTTTCATGGCAGCTCTGTCCCGTGCTTGGGCCTTGAATGCCCGTTCGATTAACAGACGGCATGACTCTTGCCAGTCTTTCCTTGGAGGGAATGCTTCACGCGCTGTTCCGTGTCAGTCAGCTCGCCGTGGCTCGGGTAGGGACCGACGGATCGCACCTTGTGTTCGTGCTGGGGATTGTTGAGCGGGTCGTTCGTCTTCCGCTTGGCGACCGAGTGCTCCTGGGCGTGCTCCTCCATGCGCTTGATAAACTGCTGGCTGTCCTGCTCGAGGTGGTGGCAGCAGAGCTTCATGTCCTTGATGAGCAGGTCGCACCTGCTGCGCGAGAAGTCCTCGCGGACGACGATGCGCATCATCTTCATCTTGTCCGTCTCGGGCGCCATGGTGTAGGCGGGGACGACCCAGCCGCGGGCGCGGAGGTAGAGGGCGAGGGCGAACTCGTCGAAGTCGGCGTCCTCGGCCTCGCCCTCGTCCTTGCCGGGGAAGCGGAAGGCGACGAGGGGCAGCCCGCGGCCCGACGTCTCGGAGAGGATGACGAAGCCAATCTCGCGGAGCGCGTTGGTCAGGTAGTCTGCGATCTCGGTCAGGTTGCGCATGATGTCCCGGTAGCCCGTCTTCCCGAGGCGGATCAGCTGGTAGTATTGGCCGATGACTTGCGACGCGCCCTTGGAGAAGTTGAGCGTAAAGGACGTCTGGTCGGCGCCTAGGTAGTTGATGCTGAAGACGAGGTCGCTAGGGAGGTACTCGGATGACCGCCACACAACCCAGCCAACGCCAGGATAGACGAGGCCATACTAGGAGGTGGTCAGCCGTGCGCGGCTTGGCTGTCAGAGAGATCTTACCTTGTGCCCAGAGGTGTTGATTGACACCACCTTCTCGACTCTAAAGTCCCACTCCAACTCGGGGCGAACAAACGGTGCGACGAACCCGCCGCTCGCAGCATCAACGTGGATTGGGACGTTAGACTCGTGTTTGACCAGGAGATCGCTAATAGCCTTGACATCCTCATACGCCCCGGTGTAAGTGGTCCCGAGGATGGCGACAATGCCGATGGTATTCTCATCGCAAAGGTCGACGGCCTGCTTCGGATCGATGACGAAGCGCGCCCTCGTGCAGTTGACGTATTTCTCCTCAATCTCGAAATACCGCGCGGCCTTTTCCCAGCACACCTGCACCGCGGACGACATGACGAGATTGGGCTTATCAGTTGGCTTGCCCTCGGCCTCGCGCTGCTGCTTCCAGCGCCTCTTCATGGCGAGCACGGCGAGCATGATGGCCTCGGACGACCCCACGGTCGAGGTTCCGATCGACGTCTCCTTGGGCGCGTGGAATAGGGAGCCGATCATGCGTGCGCAACGGCTGTGGATCTCGGCTGTCTGCGGGTATTCCTCGTAGTCGATGAAGTTCTTGGACATGGCCTCGGTCATGAGCTGCTCGGCTTCCTTTTCCTTTGGAGATGTTAGAGAGATGGCGCACGTAGGGAGTGAAATGGCTCAGACCTACCATGTATGTCGACACAAACGACGCCAGACTACACGCAAAGGTCACAGTCAGCCGTCATCTCATGTGCACGCGGTGAGAGTCATTGAAGAGCAGGCCCTGCATGAGTTGCGCGCGTCTTACTTGAGCTGGGGATTGTTATCGAGGCTGAGCTCATCCTTGATCATGCGGTAGGCCGTGCCAGGAGGCATCGGAGCATCGGGGATGTCATCCGAGGGCAATTCGGACACGGCGTATCGCGAGCCATAGACACTGCCAAAATCGCCCTGGCCGGCGCCGTTGGAGTTGGCCCTCGGCGCTCCACGCTTCCCTGAATGAGCCATGAACGACACTGGACGAGGCAGGCGATTCGATGTGCGTATGTAAGTAGTTATCACCCTGAGCACGGCAGCAGCAGCAGCAGCGGAGGTTCCATTTACAACAAAGGGTTCATCAACGACACCCGGCTCCCTGAGTCTCCTTATGATGTAGGCGGCACGCGAGGGGCCCTGGGGGGGAGGGGTTCATCGGTTAACTCGGCGACCTCATCGCCGGAAACGTTGAGCTCTGTCGCTAAAGACGAGCTTGTTGGCAAGAGCTCTTCATTCATGGACCGTGACTGGACGGGTGGGAGCCGTTGGGAGGGCGAGGTGTCGTGGCTGAACTCAATTCTCGCGGGTTTCACACGGTCCGCACGGGTCTCACGTTGGACGGTGGCGTTGACGACGCTCCATCGGCTGGCGACGCTAATGGCGAAACATGGGAATTTGGGGATGCTATCGACGTGAGCTTGACTGCAGTGGCTGCGGCGAGCCTGCATGTAGGTCAATCGTTTGAACTTTACGGGGAGCCAACAGCCAACAGGAGCCACAGCACCGCCGACCCCAGGAGAAGTTGACATCTTATACCATGCTCTCAGCATGGCTACGCTTGTATTGCAGGCGGAGTCGATGGTTGCGCACATCTAGCCACAGCATCACAATTACGCAGTCGCCCTTGCAGGCCGTTCTCTCAGAGCCACTCTCGCATACCAAATCCATCCATCAACGAGGTCCCTGTTGCGCCACTCGATCCCCATGGACATGGCCTTGCCATTGCGACCAATCTCAAACTTGACGGCGGCAAAGTCATGCATTGTGAGTATGGGAGCATCCTTCGAGTCGACATACATGAACCATTCCTCGCCTGAGACGTGCACCAAGTCTCCCTTCACGTGGAATCTGCTGTCCGGCAAGTCTGCGCTGAGTTGCGGTTGCGAATTTGCAGGAGATTCTGTGTCGCTGGTCCGAACGACCGTGAGCATAATGTACCCATAACCCTGATTGTAATATACGCCTGCGTATTTTGACAGGGGCACTGATGGAGGGAGAGTCGGATGTGCCCTTCGGTTGGGATACAGCGTGTCCAGGCCACCGCGCACATAGTTTTCAACGTCTTGCATTATGAGTTGAAATCTGCACGCAGCGTTAAGATGCATTCGATCAACATCTTGAGTATCCGTCCCACCGGAAAAGGTACTCACTTTGTTGCCCAGTCTTTCCTCTCCGCGGGAGGCACACCGAGTTTCTCTTCGACCAGATGCAAAGTCGCGATCGCTGCGACCGCACTGGACGTGAAGGCAGTATTTCCCATGACGGCGACGCCGAAATCCAAGTCTGGGGAAAATGTTACCAGCGCTCCAAAGGCGTCCACTCGTCCATGATGACTCCAGAAGCGGTGGCCGCGGTACGATAACATTCGCCAGCCCTTGGCATGCAGGCGCGGCATACCGTATGGTACAGCGTCGCCGCCGTCGCCGTACACAATTTGACCCAGTCGAAGGGTCTGGTGCGCGGCCGGAGACAGAGGAGCCTCCTCACGAAGCCAGAACCGAATCCATTTGGCCAGGTCTTCTGCGGACGTGATGACGGCCCCTGATCCAGTGAGATCCTCTGTAGTTATGCGTGGAAGGGCGATGTACTCTCCCTTTTTTGTATCCCAGAAGTAACCCCTCGCTACATTGCGGCCGGAGTCGAGAGCATCTTGCAGTCTGAGGTATGTGTTGGTCATTCTCAAAGGCTGCCACAACCCAATGCGTAACGCGTCGCCAAGCGACTGGCCCGTCAGTTTCTCGATGACATGAGATAGTGTGGCGAACATCAAATTGCTGTAGCGATAAAATGGGCCTGAGTCCTCCGCCATTGGAAGATACCGCAGCTTGCGTACGATGTCCCGCGGCGTAACCACCCTTCGACTACCAAGGAAGCCGTCTGGGCGGGTGTAACGCATGTATGCATTGCTGTGCCTCGCTATGCCCGTTTGGTGGTGCATGATGTTCTCCAAAGTTGTATGATCAGTTGCCCACGGGTCTCGCAAAACAAAGTCCTCACGTATGAGGCAGCAAATGGGAGTCTGCCACGATAATGGTCGGAGCTTGTCGTCTGTGTAGTGTCCAGACTCAATCATTAGGGCCAGGAGTGCGGCCACATGTGCGTGAGAGGTGTCGCCAGCGTAGCAAAGAGTCCACGAGTCGAAGAAAGTGAGACCTAGCTCGGCCATCCCGAAGCCCTGTCGTTGACGTTAGCAAATGCCCAGAACCTGCTACGAAGCTCCAATAGACGATGTTACCGGGAGGATCCAATATGTCTTCACCTTGGGGACTAGATGGTCTTACCTCGGACTCCGTGCGATCTCCGTCGACCACCGTAATGGAGGCACCAGGGACGCGCCACTGCTCGAGAAGGCCGGGCATAAACGCGAATGAGCCCGACAAATATATTTCATCCTCAAGCTCAGGTTGTATGTCCCCATCAAGCTCAGAATTCTCGACGCCGCGTGGTTTGGACATGACGGATTTCCTGCGTAGGAACTGTTGGTGTAAAAAAAACTCGAATGGCCGGCTCGAATGTTCGGCTGAGTCCGTAAGGTGACCCGGAGTCGCCTTTATGCATATACTCGCTTCCTCGAGTCCCGATCTGCTGTATTCTGATACATGTAACGGTGATCAGGAATGGGCGCTGGTGCAGCTGACGTGGATACAAAGTCGAGCTCCGCAGTCAAGGCGAAAAGGGTCTTGGTTTCGTCAACATGGATCCCTTCTCGAGGGGCTACGGGTAGACACCATGAGCCTGATACGGACGTACCTGCCAGAGTCGTGGGCTTGTGCTTGCCCACCTTGTGGGCCAAGCCTGCCACAGCACCACATCCATCCCCCGAAGAAACGCCTCGACACCTCGTGATGGTGGTGGTAATGCTGATGTGCTCCCTCAAAATCAGGCTTCCCCATTACGCTGTTGTGGCAACGCACTTCTGCTGTGTGTGTGGCTTGTAGACGCCTTCCCGCCAAAAACAACCTCCAAGATCAATGGGAAATGACGTTTTGGCTTGCCTACAGGGATCCCTCATCGAGGGCATACATACACTAATACTGGTACCTGCTAGAGACTTGGTATCGCGCTTGCTCACTGTTTAGGCCAAGCCTGCCACAACAACACCACCCACTGATGACACGGAGCAACACACAATAGGGCTCACCGCCGAAGTGGGCTGGTGCCGAGGGACTATCTTAGGTTTGCAGAATGATTCCCGTCGAAGAAATCCGGAGCTCTACCCGCACATCGAAGCAAGATGGAACGGTGGATCTGTATCTGCGCGTTGTGTGATGTCATCAATGGTCCCAAGATGCCAATGTATTCTTGAGCACTCTTGACTGAGCGCCTTCAGAAACTCCATAAGGGAGTTTTGGTCTGAGACTGAGAAAACCGATGAATGTCCTGTAAGGCGAGATGAAATAGCCCCCCGTCCTTTGCGGAATGTACAAGCAAGCAGTGTTGATTTGAAGCGCTTGTGCCCTCCAAAATGCTGCGATACATGCAATGATGGGCACAAAGTACATGCACCTCCTGAGTGGCTCCCTTGTAAAAGGGGATGGGACTTAAGGAAATTGCCTGCTGCATGTACTCCGGAGCGTTTGCGCTTGAACCTCCATCGGCGGTCGGCGAAGAGTCCACATATATGCTCACCAAAGCGACAGTGCTGTAGCTGCTAACGTAGCAGCCACAACCTTGCGCGTCAAGGTGAACATTGTACTGCTAATTATAGCAAATCGTGTAGAAGACGATTCTGATGACCCTGTAGCACTGGGCGAGGGTGCTGGGATGACTGCAGCGTGAGCCGACGACGATGACACGCATGAGAGAGCCACCTCTGGCGTTCGAATGTCCTTCTGATCAATGTCTCGATCGTAGCCCCAAACTGTTGCAACGAGATACGTTCGGTTAGAGGCAGCTTCAAAGGCACGCGCGTCATGCGGAGCGTAATAGCCAGTGCCCATACGCCACGTCCCTTCCAGCAAAACATCTGCAGCAAGAATCGGTGCCAGCACTGGATTGGCTAGGCTTGTAGAATTGAACGCTGAGGATAAGTCAGCGAACATGTACTCTGTATTGCTATGGTGGGATAGGGGGATGGGGGACAGGCTGAGGTACCTATGACATCTTGTCGGGCGTGGCCGAAGGAGTCCCAGCAACTTTCTGGGATGGGGTCGAACCCCAGGGCTGAGCACATGGCTGAGTCGTCTGCCAGTCCCCAGTCCTTTGTAAGGCTTTCAATCAGGTCCGCATGGCATGAGTCTCCTAAGAAGCCACAGCCTTTGCCTTCCCCGACAGCGCGCCTAGCTTGTTCTTTCGTGCTTATGAAAATGTGTCTGCAGATGTACCAGGAAGGATCCATCGGCTCGAAAGCAAAGTAAGGCTTGCTCATGCTCTCTGGAACGCTGAAAGTCAACGACGAGATCGTCGTGGTTGAGTTTTGGACGATTGTTTCTGGAATGGGTACGTCTTGTGTCATATAGAGATGCACTTCGTGCCCTGTAATGCCGACCCCAGGGAATGGCTTCGTCCAGTCATAGCCGGTGGTAGAGGTCGAATATTTGGATGTCGTGTCGCCGAAACTGGTATCGGGAATCAGTATTATATTGCTTACATTGGGAAAGAACTCGATGTTGTCTGCGTAGACCGGACTAAGATGCGTGCTTGAGTTCTGTCCCATTGTGGCCGGGGCTTTCCACATTCTGCAGCTCAAAACCTCGCCAGCGGATGTTGTGCGAAGAGTCGTTCGTGCAACAATTGATCAGGCTTAAATAACTTCCCCAAGTGAAGGTACTGTATTAGTTACCCTTGAGTCATACAGTTTGCTACGGGACCAACAGCTAACAGCCAACGTTGCAATGTCCACCCGTTGGGCGTGTGATGGAGGGCACACCTGTGATTCGAGCCACGAGGACCGGGGCACGGACTCCAAATGAGCAGACGTCTGTGCTGAGGCATACAGACGAGTGCTCTAACAAAACATGAACGTATGCGCACTAGATCGTCGAGCTGGCTTATCTGTTTTCGTGAAGTTCAGGTTGCGGCGTTCAGCACGTCTGGTGCCCCGTTTGCTGGTCTCCGCTACAGCCACAGCGGGATCGTAGGGGGTTTGTCGCCGCATATCACAGTGTCTATATGGTGCAAGGGTTCAGTAACCATGCCACAGGATGGCAGTTCAAGTTCGATGTGAGCATGTGCATATGGCGAACGGACGTGTTCGAATAAGATGGCCTTCATGAGCGTCTCGGGCATCACGGTATCGACGACCATGAACACAAAATCTTTAAAGGTATTTGTCCGCCGCCAACAAGGTCAAACTTCTACCAGAAACTCACCGATGTTTGAGCCGGTCAAGATGTTCCGGGAGCAGTGGAATACCCGAGCCATGCCCTGCTCGAATTCTATTTAGCTCCTCTGTACTTGCAACTCCTCTTACTTCTGTTTTAAAATCCTTGATAATAGCATACGGAGAGTTCTGACTGCATGCGAAACTGCCCTACGTTTAGTTGAGTGTCATCTATCTATCGGCTTAGTGCTAAGCGACATTTCGATACTGGAAATTTTGCTCACTGTTGAGCGATCACGACTTGGCGGCACTGAGCGCTCATGAGCGTGCGATGGAAGGTTCCTCTAAGTTGGCCGAAGACACTCTGGAGATCCTTCGGCCTCAGGGTATTATTTGCCGTCAATGCAAAACTTCGGGCGCGTCTGATCAAGTAAGGTGGACGTCTGCACTCAAGGCGACGTCACAGGAGCAGGCAAATTGAAAATGAGGTTCTGACTTAAGACGAAATGGTCCACACGCGAAGTGCGAAGGATGTGACCGTCCACGGGAGCGTCCACTCGGACTTTAACGAGAGAACAGACGGTTGAAATCGGCTGAGAAGCCTTAGTCCAGCCATGCGGGATATTGGCTGGATGTGGATATCCGACGCCCTTTGTTGATTTGTGGGTGACGCACGAAGTGCTGCGTAACTAGTTAGGACCTTTTCTTTGTGAGCGCAAGCACCCGTAAGCCGGCGTAGCTTTTTGGCCGTGTGGTCCACGTCATTGTCCTTGTGACGTACGGCCTGTCAAGTACTGTACGCAAGTCTGTAGCGAAATGTTTCGGTAGGAGATACCATATTTACGAAGCTTTAGACTCCGATGTCGGTGGGCTCACTCTCATATATTAAGGCGACCTGAACCCGACCGCAGCAATGCTAGGCCATTTATTCCGTTTCTGCTACACAACTAGCCCACTCGGCAAATGCTACGCACCATCCCCAAGAGTCAAAATACAATTGAGAGAAGCCCACTCAAGTGGCTCAGGGGCACGTTACCTACATAGATCACCACCATGTCTTATGTATCGACGGTCCTTTACCCGCGCCGGGATGGCGCAACGTTCGACATGAAGTACTACATCGATCACCATATTCCCTTGGTGGAAAGACACTGGAAATCCGCAGGGTTGTTAAAGTCGCAGGTTGTCGAGTTTGACTATACGAGCGATGGTGGCGAGCCACAATTTAGTGTATTGGCTGTTTTTACCTGGAAAGATGAGCAAAGCTATAAAGCTGCGCGCGAAGGACTTTCAGAGATTCTCGGGGATATTCCGCAGTTTAGCACGGAGACGCCCACAGTTATGGCCGGACGTATCGTTCCTAGTGCCTGAAAAATTCGAGGAAGCGGTATGTTCCCTGATGTGGTTAAGAATATGCATGACGTCCTCGAGTCGCAACGCCCAAAGGCGTCGCATTATTGCCCCGTATCTAAGATGTGCTGTTGATCGCCGCGGCCCATTTCTGGGGCCGATTCCGGCTGTTTACCACACTGTGTGTCCCAAGCTAGAATCGGTGTTTGCCTTTATGCATTACAAGCGAAGTCCAGACTGGCTATATGAATGTATGAATGCCCGCCACGGAGATCTACTATGTGAACCCGACGATATATGTGAGCCAGGCACATCCTGGCAGACAGAAGTCCTGTCCAATTCGTGCTTACGCAGATTTCTCAGCAATTAGAGAGCCACGTAGCAAGGACAGGGAGGGTCATTCGTGCCCAAAATTGCTCAGTAAGGACACCCAAGGCACGACCCAACAAAATTGATCCGCCCTTGGATCAATGTCGCGCGGGAGGCCCGTGAATTGCCCGGAACTTAGAGACTGAGCAGGGACGGTAGTGGAATGGGACCAGCAGCGCAGAGCGATCGTTTCCACGAAGCCTTCCAGTCACGATGAGCGATAGTCTGGACGCAAGCCACATGCGACTGGAAAAGTTTCCCCAATCCTTCCGCGAAAAGGATGCCATTGTTCAAAACCTGGTCTAGTCCTGTGGACTGATTTAGTCGCGCGGAAACTTAGATGATACTGGATTCCTGATAGCTACTGCATCATGGTAGGCGCTGTTGCCTGCGTTGCCTGCTTGGATGGACGATACATGTAGCAAATCCTGTCAATACTTACGGCTCAAGATCAAACTTCGACGGAAGGCTGACGACAAAATTGTCCTGCTTCTTCAATGGAATGCCCATGAGATATGAGCATCACGGAGAATCGTGTTGTGCCAGTCAGTACCTTGCAACAGACGCGACGATATGCTCGAATGGCTATGCATTTGGCAGAGACCTCAATAGTCGTTTCGCGACTCTCGGATACACACGCATGTTTGAGAGTTTGCATACGAGAAGTCCCAAGGTCATACCACAAAGTATTCCGCTTGAAGTTCTTGAAGTACGGCAGTTATTGACGGGTCATTGAGTGCCGGCGACGGTAATGAGCAACGCGCTTTCATGCCCATTGAAACAGTACTTTGCGAAGTACATCTACACCACTGCCGCGGCGAGGGAGGAGAACTGGCCCCCTGCGCCAGCCCAGGTCAGCTTCCAATCCTTGACTGCCTTTCCCTGTATACGCTGCACAGCGTCCACATCATCGTCAGATCCGAGCCCCAGCTGTCCCTCGGACCCAAAGCCCGTAGCCCACGCGCCGCCGTCCTTGGCAACAAATATCGTGTGGTCCGTCCCGCACGCGACGTGGACCGCCTCGCCGAGCTGCGGCACTGGCGTTGGCTGGAGGCATATGCGCGGCTTGTCGCGCTCGTCCCGACGAACCGCCTCTTCATCGCCCAGTTGCTCTTCCGTGAATTTGACGCCGAGCTGTCCGCCGTCCATGCGGCCCCAGGCGTAGACCTGTCCATCCGCCGCCACGGCCGCAGAGTGATGCGCCCCGCCGGCCAGGACGGTGACGCCCCGTCCGGAGAGTGCTTTGATCTTGACGGGGTAGGGGAGAAGCGCCGAGTCTCCACCCGCCGTGTCTGGGTCGCCCGCCTGGCCGAAGCTGTTGAGCCCCCATCCCCAGACGTCGTCTTTCCGCCGGCCTACGGCGAAGCAGTGGTACTCTCCGCTTCCGATGAGTCGCGCGCCGCCGCGGCACACGGGCACAGGTCGCGGCTTGAGGCTCTCCTGATGGCGCCCAAAGAGGTGGCGGCCGAACTGGTTCTGTCGGCCGGAGCCCCATGCCCAGATGGTCCCGGCAGCGTCGAGAGCGAGAGCGTGATTGGCGCCGCAAACGATTTGCGTGATGCGGCTCAGGCCCGGGACGAGTATGGGGACGGGCTGCCGTTTGATGAGGACTCCAGAGGGGGAATAACCAAAGCGTTCATTGCCTTCGGGGTCCTAGAGCAGCTCACATCAGCGAACGGTGAACCTCGCTGAACCTGGGGTGACATCACTAGTGGCATACGCGAAAGGTGCCCCATCCATAGACAAAGCCCATGTCGGTGAGGGCGAAGCTGCAGCTGTCTCCAGCGGCTACGTCGACGAACCTGGTCCCGTCGGGAATGGTCTCCGAAGACACCTCCTTCGGGGTAGACTCATGGGGGTTCAGCTCGGCGTCGTCACTGCCCGACTCGTCGTCGACATCGCGCAGGCCGTCATCCCAGTCGGTGCGGCGGCCGAGGGCGTCATTGTCGTTGACGCCCCACGTAACGAGCCGGTTGTCTGCCGTCAGGGCGACGGTGTGCATGCCACCGCAGGCCAGTCGCACGACATGAAGGGCGTTCGGGTCCTTGGCGTCAAGGAAAGGGTTGAGCCGCGGCCGGGTGGACGCCGTGTGCCTGGGGCCGAGGCCGAGCTCGCCGTTTTCGCCGGAGCCGAAGACGAATACAGATAGGACGGATGAGGGAGCCGTGTTGAGAGGCGTCTCTTCCGAGATCTTTTGTCTCTTGCGTGGAGGCTGTTTCGCTCGTGATTTCTTTGTCTGCGCAACGGCGGCTGGCTTGGGCGGTGCGGGAGCGGCCTTGTTGGGCGCGCGGCCCGATCTCCGAGAGCCTGGAAAGGTGTCAGATGGACTGCGAGATACACATGTTGGCGGTCTCGCCTCGTACTCATTCTTGGATTAGTCGCGCAGTCATTGCGAGTCGCGACGAAGCGCGTGGTTGGGAGGATGAATTGTTGATGTTCACGGGCCACGGCGTGTTTGCCTGGTTGCACTGAATCACTCACTGGTCGATCGGGGTGGCCCCGCCGAGGACCTGGAGCCCACAGCGGGCGGGACGGCACCGCTGTGGAGTCCCGATCGGGGCACAGGCCCGGTACAGAAGGCCGAGCGCCCGTGAGGTACCTTGTCCGTCGCACTCCGTACCAGCATCGGCAGTCGCACCGGCAGCGCTTGCATGGGACAAAAAGGGCGGATTCGAGAAGACATGTCCTCATGGATGGCGTCTCTCGAAAATTACAAATGCCATCTCCAAAGAGGTCTTTGCATCGGCGAAAGCGGTCTGGTGTCACCGTTGACACCCCTTGCTCGTTGCCGCGCCCGCGCCCAAAGACCAAGACCAGACAACACGATGCTCATACCTTAGTGTCAACACCACTTCCGGTGCCTTTTCTTGCCTGCCGTGGGGTGACCGACACAAGTCGAGGCCAACAAGCTCCGATGTACCGGCGCGGATTTGCCGTTTACCAGGCGCCGGCTGCATTACCCCAAAGTCAATTGTCGACCACGAGCAGGTTTGGCTGCGTCGCCCTGACATCATTGATGCATCTAGAGGGATCCACCGCGTGCCGGGCTCCGGGCTGACTGACAGGCGCATGGGGAAGACGGCTGTCTGTTTATCAAGCTCGGGACAGTCCATGTCGTTTCATTTTCTGGGATTCAATCTCAATGGTTTCTTCGTAAAACCATTTCGCCGCCGAGTCCAGCTTCAACAAACCCCTTCCCAAACCGAAAATCAGCACGCCAACCGACACGATGGTGGCTCAGCACGGCGACGGCTACAAGATCCCCGCGGAGTACCGCATCCACAAGTACGTTTTTCCTCTCGCCATGTGCCGCTCCTCGTGAAGTTGGCAAGAGCGGCAGAATGCTGACGGACAAACACCGTCCTCCTGCAGACCCGGTGCCTGGCTTCCCGCCGACCACCGCATCCACCGCGAGTACCTCCGCCGCGTCAACCTCCACGTCGAGGCCAACAAGGACGAGCGGTTGACGCCCGCCGTCGCCGAGTTCAAGCAGTTCATCGAGACCAACTCGCGCGTCTACATGTACTTTGTGCAGATGTTCGACGAGATCCCCCGCAAGCACCCTTACTGGCGCGACCCGACCGGCAGCCGCCAGATCCGCGACTACGACCACATGCTGCGCGTCCTCAACCACATCGTCACCCGCGCCCCCGAGTGGACCGACGCCGCCGAGGGTGCCGGCGTCGTCGGCGTGCCCATGTGTGCCATCTTTGACTATCCCATGGCGACGGCGAGGTAGCGTCATCATCCCACATGAACATCTGTCCCGTCCTGTCCAGTCCTGCCCCCCCTTGCACGGCAAATGGAACTGACTGGTGACGGCGCACTATTTGTTAGCGGACACGCCGCGTTCCTCGACCCCGACGTCAATCGCATGCTGAAAAAGGTCCTCAACTCGTGGGGAAAGTTCCTGCAGGTGAGATTGCTGATTATCTGACACCCCAATGGTGGTGGCCCGCGCTCACATCCCGGCAAAGACACCCGAATCCGCTGCCGTATTGGGCAACCACAAGGTCGGCTGGTTCGGTGAGACGGGTCTCAAGGACCTCATGGAGGTGGCCAACGCGCCGTACAAGTCGAGCCACCGCTTCGAGGACATGTACATATGCGACCCGTCCGCCAAGTACTACGGGTTCAAGTCGTGGGACGGTAAGCCGAGACGCCTTCCAGCGCGGAAGCGCAGCATCACGATTCATGACCGGCTTACACGCGCGCGCGCGCAACCAGACTTCTTCACCCGCAAGGTGCACGACAAGGCGCGCCCCGTCGCATCCCCGGACGACGACTCCGTCATCGCAAACGCCTGCGAGTCCAAGGTGTACAACATCGCGCACCATGTTCACCTGCGCGACCAGTTCTTCATCAAGGGCCAGCCCTACTCGCCGCTCGACATGCTCGCCCACGACCCGCTGGCGCACAAGTTCGGCGGCGGCACCGTCTACCAGGCCTTCCTCTCGGCGCTGTCGTACCACCGCTGGCACACGCCCGTCTCGGGCGTCGTGCGCCGCGCCTTCGTCCAGGACGGCATGTACTTCTCCGAGCCGCTCTTCGAGGGCACCGGCGACCCGGACCAGCACGGCGAGATCGACACGCGCGGCATCGTCGTCGCCCAGGGCTACCTGTCGGCGCTGGCCACGCGCGCCGTCATCTTCATCGAGGCCGACAACCCGGCCATTGGCCTCATGGCCTTTGTCGGCATCGGCATGGACGAGGTGAGCACCTGCGACATCACCGTCACGGAGGGCCAGAGGATCAAAAAGGGCGACGAGCTGGGCATGTTTCACTTTGGGGGGTCGAGCCACTGCCTGCTCTTCCGCAAGGGCGTCAAGGTCGAGGGCTTTCCCGAGGTGGGCCGGGAAGCCAACGTGCCCGCGCGAGGCAAGCTGGCAGTCGTCAAAGGATAGCGGCTGCCGCTCAATGTTTTAATACAGATTCTCATTACATCGTTATTTCTTGGCCGCATCGGCCTTCATGCCTCCCTGCACCCAGTTACGCGCGCCCGTGGCCTTCTCGTCGAGCTCCTCCTCGGTGAGCTTGTCGTTGTCAAACGCCGTGTGCGGCTTGGGCACGTGGCGGCCCTTTTCGAAGCCCGGGCGCTGCAGCAGCTTCTCGAGCCACTTGGCGACGTTGGGGAACTCGTCGAGCGAGACGCCGGCCCAAGCTGTGTGTGGCGGACGTGTGTCAGTTCAGTTCAGTTCAGTTCATTCCATGTGCGCTTCATGTTGGCTCGCGACGAACGACAAAACGTCATCACGATGCGCAGGACTGCAGGCGGGACTCACTGTGCGAGGCGACCCAGCCCCAGCAGGCAATGTCGGCAATGGTGACGCGGTCGCCGACGAGAAAGCCGTGCGTCGACTGGCCCAGGTGCGTGTCCATGGTGCGGTACAGGCGCCGCGTCTCGTTGACGTAGCGGTCGATGCCGTACTGGATCTTCTCGGGCGCGTATCCTGGGGAGGGGGGGGGAGTCTGTCAGTACAACGCCCGCCTCCTTGACATGAAATGACACGCTGAAACTCACTCTTGAAGTGATTCGCCTGGCCCTGCATTGCTCCGAGACCCGCCATCTGCCACATGAGCTGGTGCAGTCAGTCAGCGGTGTGGTCATGAACTGAACTGAATTCGCGAGGGGGGCGGCCTGCGCACGCGGTCAACTCACCCACGACGTCACCTCCCAGTGCTCGGGCGTGCCCTGGGGGTACGAGATCTTGTGGTCCTTGTCGTAGCGGTCGACGAGGTACTGCAGAATGGCGCCGCTCTCAAAGACGCGGATGTCCTTGCCGTCGAGCTTGTCCGTGATGGCGGGGATGCGGCCATTGGGGTTGATGTCGAGGAACCACTGCTCCTTTTGCTCATTCTCCATCATCTTGATGGTGTAGAGCTGCTCATCTTGTCAGTTGCGTGAAAGCAGGTACACAAACGTGAAGTTGGGAGGAGTTGCGAGTGAGTGAGGGACAGAGGGTGTGTGTCCGCAGATGAGGGGTCATGGTTTAATACCTTGTAGTCGAGGTTGAGCTCGGCCAGCGCAATGGAGATCTTGATTCCATTGGGCGTCGCCGCCGTGTAGAGCGTAATGTCCGTGGGAGTAGCCATTGTGACGAGTTGCTGTCCGAGCTGTTGAAGGCGCGTCGACATTTGATAACGTACAAGTGCACACAACGCCTCGGTCGCGTCTGGTTGCAACCCGCGCGCCCATGTCCCCTTTATATGAAGGGCCTCGGCTCCGTAACCCACCCGCCCTGGAGCCAGAACTCCGAAATGCTTAGAAATCTGGCGTCAATCACGTCACCAATCGTGGGCACCCATTATTGCGGGGGTGATGCGGAGCCAAGCTTTGGGGTGAAATCGCGGGAGCCTCGTGGTCGTGGATGGATGGCGCTTGATTGATTGATGGGGTCGTCCCGATGCCGGCCCGGCGATGCAACTAAGCTGAATAAGGGAGCGGATGTGTCGGAGGTGCAAGGCTTGAACTGGGCTGCTTGGTCGCGCCTCTTTCTGGAAGCACTCCACGACTGACTGGCCATCCTCTCGACCGACGAAGACGACCAGACGTTGCGAGGAACGGCCAGTTATTCATCACTCGCAGAGTCGCAGCTGTGGCGGTGCCTCTCGACCCCGGGCCAAAGGCGGCTTTCCGTGTCATCCATACAAGCGTGCATTTGGCCATGTCGTGATAATTGACATGGATCTGGCTGCCTGAGCTCCATTGCCCCGGATAGGCGCTACCCTCCAACGACTTGACTCTGCGGGCCTGGTCATGGGAGAAAACAAACCAGAAGACGTCTCGCAATTCGGCACCTGCCGTTTTGTCGGCTTCCGGCCTCCAACAGCGTCATCCTCCGCTGACGCATAATCCTCACCGTGCGGCATTGCACCTCCGTTCGATGTCATCGCTCACGAGTGTCTCGTCGAGATGCGGCTGAAAGTCAAGCCGATTGTCAGCCCTGCCCGGGTAAGCGAGGCTTGCTTGAGCCAAGTCTTCCAGAACATCTGTGGATGTTCAGTCGTCGCTGCGGCTGACCAGGCCAATCGGCGACGACGATGTTTGCGTACATGTAGCCTTGCCCGCCCAGAGCCATGGTTGTCGACCCCGTGCTGTCCGTACTTTTAACGCTGCACGCGACCGTCTGACTGTTGGTTTAGGTCCATTTACAGACGGACATGGTAGTGGAAAGCAATGTGCTTCCTTGGTGATCTACCCGCTGATAGCCACCTTGATCGCGTCAAGCGCAAGGACTATTGAACAATCCGTTAGCATGCAGGTAACATCGAAGACTGACTGCGTAGTCACTGGTCATTGTGAATATGTGATGTGCACTTGGTAGGATCACGCGACTCACCTGGGCGGCGTTCACGCTACCAGGTTCTGCGATATGAACCGTGCAGACACCCCTCATACGGACCCTCTGCACGATCATGTCAAATCAGTTTCTGAGGCCTACAATGTGCGAGTTGCCGGAGATGCAATCGATGCGGACGGAACATGCGCATGGCGTCAAGTTTTGGCGTTGGCCAAGCCACATGGCATCCCACCCAAGGACCTGTATCTTTAGGGAACGGGTCCATCTGACGTTTTCAGGTCCAATCCGCGACCCCTTTTTATTATCGCTTTTTCAGCGAGGGGGCAAATACATCTCGAGCCAGCCAGCTCCTGTGCTGCACAGTCGACTTGCCTCAAGGCGTGGGTATCAATTATTCCTATCCAATTGGGCGCATGATTGTCCACTCTCCTTGCCCGTCATCCACATCAATTGCTCGTGAAGTAGTTGGCCGCAATGATCTTGCCCAGGCCGACCTTCTTCTCCCAGTCGTCGAGGCTGAACCACATGCGCGCAAAGGAGCCCATCTTGGCGCCCTCGGGCGGCGCATGCGCTTTGCCGTCAAAGCCCGCAGGCTGCTCGTACAGGAAGAAGCAGTAGCGATGGGGCCCGCTGCCCGGCGGGGGCCCCGGGCCGATGTAATCGGAGACGAAGGGCTCCTTAGCCGTGAGCACGGTCTTGCCGTCCTTGGTCTCGGCTTTGAGGCCGGGCTGGATCCAGTGCAGGATGGGGCCCAGGACGGGCATGGAGACGAACGGCGCATCGATGTCGATGCCCATGACGAGGTAGGTGGCTTCCGGGTTGGGGACCTCGAAGCTCAATTCGGGGGCGGACCGGGCGTCTAATGTCGGGTCAGCGTGAGGAGTGTGCGATTGAGATTGAGATTGCCATTGAGAGTTGGGAATGACTTTTGCGTACCTGCTCGCGGGATGTAGAGGCCTGGCTCGACAGTGTGTTTCCCGACAGTGAGGCCAAGCAGCTTGGCCTTGTCCTCGGCAACCGCCAGTCCGGCCTTGACGCTCTCGTTGGAAGGCATGTTGGATGTGTCTGCTGTATTCAATTCGATGCCCGTCACATGTCCATGCAATGAGTTTGGAGAAACTCTGCAAGCATCTCACGAGTTTATTATACTTCCCACTGCAAGTTGTTCATAAATACGGCATTCGGGGTTACATTCGCTCACGGCAGACTTAAGTCCGACCCACCAGCGCCGCCCTTTGACTTAGACGGCGTCGGGCCGCCATCGGCAGGCCATCGGCCATCGGCTTCATGCGGCGGCACCACCAATCAGGACGCGCGATCCCGATCGTCTTCAGGAACACGCGACGGACTGGAGGACAAGGGATTATTGCTGTTAGACTAATTTGGTATGTATTGGATTAGATTTTGTTTGAGGGCCTTTTGCTTGGTGAACGGTCTCGGTCCCATGTCGCTGCTGTGGGATTGTCGTGAAGCTCGGTCCACCCGGCGACGATTGACTGCTCAACTGCACCCTCGGATGCGGTCACCCAGTCGGCTGCTGAAGATGTACAGCGTAGTTGGCCGATTTCCCGAAATAAAGGCTATTTGGCTTCATTCCCGGGTGCGTGAGAGCGGCGAAAAGAGCATTGAAGTGTTCTCGTACAGGTAGTCGACTGCCGCACGGATCAATTGGTCACGCCAAAAAGAGACGGCGCCCAGCGCCCACTATTTCGTAGTCCAGCAGCAAAGTCAACATCGAACGGCTTGGGGTGGGTTCAATCGTGCCGCCGGAATTCGAGGCGATCCATGTACGTATTTCAGTACAACGAGTTGAGACACCTCGGACGCATGTCACTCGTAGAGATCCATTGACCGCACTCATTGTGCCAAGAGATCGATAACACCCCCCATGTCGTCATCCTGCCAGTCTGACTCGCCATTGAAGATTGGCCTGTCAGTTCCCTGTTCCCACCCGTCGCCGCCGTGTTAGTCATCGCACATTCACATTCATTCACACATTCGCATTCAATTATTCCCTCGGCTTCAGTCTCTCCGCTTTTCCAAAGTCAACACGCATTGTGCGAATTCATAGCGCCTTACTCGTCTTTATTCGCCTCGGCCGATGCTCAATTCGAACCCCTGCTCAGATCAACATCCTGCCTGGCAATATTGAATGCTTCGCCCGTAAAAGTCACTCAAGATGCCGCCATCTGCCGAAGCGACCACGTCTGGCATAGACACATGGGCCGACGAGAGCGTCATCCAGGCCGGATCGCCATCAGACGACGACGCCCGGTCATTCGTCTCGGATAGAATGTCCGACGACTCGCCGGACCGGCCGCTCCTCGTCGCACCCGAGGAAGAGTCCTGGTCGCCGCCCGTTGGCTTCGCCTGGATCCAGGTCGCCATCATGCTCAACGTCTTCCTCAACGGCTTCGACGGCACCATCACGGCCGCCACGTACGCCGTCATTAGCTCCGAGTTCGACGCTGCCAACACGGCCTCGTGGCTGACCACCTCGTACCTGGTCACGGCTGCGGCCTTTCAGCCGCTCTACGGTCGCGTCTCTGACATCTTTGGCCGCCGCGTGTGCTTCTTCGTCTCGACCGTCACCTTTGCGGCTGGCTGTCTTGGCTGCGGTGTCGCGCGCGACGTCGTGTTCCTCAACATTATGCGCGCGCTCACGGGCTTTGGCGGCGGCGGACTCATGACCATGGGTATGCTTCCACTCACGTTATGGCACCTTCGTTGCGACAATGCTAACCCGTAACGTCATGTTCAGCAACCATTGTCAACTCGGACATGATTCCGTTTCGGAAGCGCGGCATGTACCAGGCCATGCAAAACGGCATCTTCGGCTTCGGCGCCATCGCGGGCGCCTCCTTTGGCGGCACCATTGCCGACCACATCGGCTGGCGCTGGTGCTTCCTCCTGCAGGTCCCCGTGTCCGTCATGGCCTTTGTCGTCGGCTGGCTGGTGCTCAAGAACCAGAGCGGCGGCTTCTCGCTCAACGACGGCCTCGGCGCCGCGTGGAAGAGAGTCGACGTGTCCGGCGCCCTGCTGCTGGTGGCCGCCATCTCCATCCAGCTGCTGGGCCTGAGTCTCGGAGGCAACGAGCTTCCCTGGAGCAGCCCCTGGGTCATTGGCTCGCTCCTCGGAAGCGTTGGTCTCTTCGCCGTGTTCTTCCGCGTCGAGGCGACTACGTCTGCAATTCCCGTGATTCCGTTGCGCATGCTCAAGGGGCGGCTCCCGATTGCTACGCAAATCGCCAACGTGTGCGCTGGCATGGCGGCATACGCGGTACGTACCTGCATGATACTTTTCGTGCGACCTCGTCTAACACACGCAGTATCTGTTCATGTTGCCGCTGTTCTTCCAGGTTGTCTTGCAAGACTCGGCGACAAAGGCCGGCGCGCGCCTGGCGATTCCGTCATTGGCGACACCCATTGGCGGACTCATCGCCGGCGTCGTCATGTCTCGTTGGGGACGGCTGATTGCTCTGATGCGCTGCGGCGTTATCTGCATGGCCATCGGAAACGCCTTGGTCACATCCTTTGGGTTCATCGATCCGTCGTGGAAGTACTTCGTGTATATCTTTCCGGCAAATCTCGGCCAGGGTATCGTTTATCCGTCGATTCTCTTCACGTCGCTAGCATCTTTTGCTCATTCAGGTATTTCCGGCCACCGTCGGCTCTGCCGGAGAAGTCCACTAACCAGCTCGCAGATCACGCCGTCTCGGCCTCGACCGTCTACCTCGTGCGGTCCCTCGGCACCGTCTGGGGCGTGTCCATCACCTCTGCCATTGTGCAAACCTCGCTCAGCGTCCGCTTGCCGGACGCTTTGGGCGTGATACCAGATAAATGGACAGTAGGACCTTTTTCTTATACGTCATTGCGTTGTCTGCGATTCGCTATCCGTGGAACATGAGCTGACTCGGACACACGAAACAGTTGATTGACAAGATCCGCCACTCCGTGGACGCCCTCGACGACCTGCCGCCTGATCTGCAGGTCAAGGCGCGCCACGTGTACTACGAAGGCATTCGGTATGCGTTTGGGGCGTCGACGGCCATTGCGGCGCTGGCCGTCGTCGCGGCATTCGTTGCCAACGGCACCAACCTGCGCAAGACGCACTGAAAAGCAAGCCGCTGCAGCCGCCGCCGACCGGTAAGTCTCCTGCAAGGCAGGTTCAACACTCTTGGAGGGGGAAGTGGGCGGCAAATGGCTCGGTACCTCTACATGTAGAATAGCGGCACATCCCGAAGTTCATGGTGCATGAATTTCCCTTGCCACTGGCATCGCTCGCGCGGTTCGTGACCATGCACAACGCCAGATCGCCTATATGGTACATGCCCAGGGGCAGCGTTACCCGTGTCCCGCGCTGAAATGCTTCGCGTCCGTGTCAAGCACCTACATGCCTCACCTCCTTCGGGCATGGCGTTCTGTTGCCGTTCGTTGACCCGATCGTATTAGCAGAAAATAGGTATAGTACACAATTGAGCCCACGGATGGAGTTGCTACATACGCACACATCGACCTGGATACTGTCCAGTAATGAACGCTTGGGCATTGACATCTACTGAACATTGAACAGCGCTACTAAAAACCGTGCAGTGCGCCTCCAGTACCCTTGTCGCGTGTTCCCTCCCGTGCATGGCGTCGTCGAACGATGTCAAACCCTCAACCTCCGAGCCGTCTGCGGGGGCATCCAGTTGTCCGAGCACCCGGGGTTCGGGAAGCATCCGCAGTGACGGCAGTCCCATGGGCTGCCCCTCTTCCTGTTCTCGAGCTCCACTGCCGCGTTGCTCTCTTTCACCCGGTAGGTGCCGGTTTCACTGCACCCTACCTGTCCATGTTCCCGATCGAGGCAGTAGTCCGGTGTGTACCCGAATTTGGGGTCGCAGATGATGATGAATGGGTCTGGTGGGAACTGGAAAACAATTTCTGGATGAGCTGCAAGTACCATTGTGCGATAGCGGGAGTAGAGCGTTCGACCCAAAGAGCGATACCGCTATGTTATGTCAAGAGTTGGTCTGACGAATCGTTGTAGTCACGAGGTGACGACGCAACACCACGGGAGATGAGCCAGGAGGGGCGCTGGCATTTTATACGCGTGGTTCATGTCCTGGCGGACCGAACGACTTGAGCAAAGGGCGCCTGTTGCGTGTGGGACGAAAATGGAGGCTGCAAGCGTCAATTTGTCGATGTGTCACGGGCGAATTTTCGAGACGAAGCGCTAGAGTATTGAGGACAAAGCCCCCTAATAGTAGATATGTCTAGGACGATGACTATTAAATTACGTGTCTGTTATATCTGAGAGTATGCGCCGCGGGTCAGTGAGGTGATGCGAGAAGCATTGCAGCCTCAAGTGCGCGTCGTCACATCACATTGACCTTTATTAGAGACGTGCACGTTGACAACTTGAAACCACGCGTTGCACTGGATGCATGCCGTGACTTGCATCGCTTATTCCTACCAGAAAGGCGAGGTAATGCTATCTACCTGATGATTTCTCAACATGAACGTGGCGCTTTATCACATTCGGCAGGAACACAGATATCCACTGCATCCTGGTCGAGCAGCGTCGCCCGAGCCATTACATGCACGCGCCCGATTGCAAAGAACTGCGTTGATCAAATCAATTACATTTATATTACGCTACTTCAATCTCAGCCACTAAAAACCTTGAACTTCTCGAAGAAGGCGTGCATGGTGTCCGCAAACTCCTTCTCGTTCGTCTCGATCGCAAAGTGGCCCGCGTCCAGCAGCTTGACCTCGACCTTTTGCACGTCCCTCTTAAACGCCTCCGCGCCGGGCGCGACGAAGATGGTGTCGTTCTTGCCCCAGATGGCCAGGACCGGCACGCCGGACGTGCGGAAGTACTCGTGAAACGACTCGTACAGCGGCACGTTGGTGCGGTAGTCGTAGAAGAGGTCGAGCTGGATCTCCTTGTTGCCGGGCCGGTCCATGAGCGCCTGGTCGAGGGTCCACGCCTCGGGCTGGATCTTGGCGGCGTGCGGCGACCCGTCCGTGTACTGCCACTTGGTGACGCCGAGCTCGAGGGCGCCGCGCAGGGCGTCGCGGTCCTCCTGCGCGCCCGAGGCCCAGTACTTGCGCAGCGGGGCCCAGAACTCGGCGCCGAAGCCCTCCTCGTAGGTGTTGCCGTTCTGGCTCACGATGGCGGCCACCTTTTCCGGGTGCTTGAGCGCGAGGCGCAGGCCCGTCGGCGCGCCGTAGTCGAAGATGTAGATGGCGAAGCGGGCGAGGCCCAGCGCGGCGACGAAGGCGTCGATTGTGTCGGCGATGTTGGCGAATGTGTGCTTGTACGACGACGGCGTGGTGGTGAAGCCGAAGCCGGGCAGGTCGGGCGCGATGACGCGGTAGCCCTTGGAGGCGAGGAGGGGGATGAGATTGCGGAATTGATGTGATGAGGACGGGAAGCCATGGAGGAGGAGCACTGTGGGGGCTGTGGAGGTTGAAGGCCCGGCCTCGCGATAGAAGACGTTGGTGTCGTTGACCTTGACGGAAGCTACGGAAGCCATGATTGCAGCTGATGCGTCTTTCCAGTGGCTTCAATTATTGTAAGTCGCGAGCGTATAGTAGGTTCAGTTCAAGGCGATTGATGCACTTGGGGGTCGCATATGGGATTGATCTAGATGATGATGTAGATGTAGATCTGTGTCTTTATATACATGGACAGCCAGCCCGCCGGACAGTACGTTTGCGCCATGGCGTCTGCCGTCATGTCGTCAGAGGCCATTCATGGTGTTGTGGCTTTCTAAGCTGAGGCGTCCTCGCCTTGCCCTGTTCGGCATGTCCCAGCGAGGCGCCTTGCCGTTGACATGGCCGATTGGCAGCTTATTCATCGCCTGGCGCCTGCACGTTGGAATCAGCGGGAATTGCATCAGCGCACTTGATTCCGACGGCCAGCGCCTGTGGACGGACATTGGCTGATCATTCAGCTTCCGTTGCCGTGGTCCATCGGACAGGCGCCCAGGCGATCAAGATTGGCCCGGCAAACGATAGATCCCAGGGTACTTCGTAGACACCGAAAACTACCGGCCAGGTGGCTACCTAGTTACTTCGTTGCTGACAATTGCATTGCATCGAGACCAAAACGGTCGACGGACGACAAGGTTGAAACACGGCACGTAGTGCTGATGCCGGCAGCGCCGTTGACGCACCGTGTCGCGCGCAGGGCGAAGCGCGAGGCTCGGGATGCGACCCTAACCATCAAATCGCCAAGTCAGGCGTCTGCAATTGAACAGCTACAGACAGGCCATCACGGTACCGACGGCATCGCTCGGTCTTGAGATGGACCGGGATGTACTCAACTGTTGGCGATATGCTCTTGACAGATTGTAGAGGGAGCTCCGTCTCGCCAAGCAGGCACCAAACATCATCAATGATGCCTTGCTTTTATTGTGACCTCGCAATTGCTGGGGCCCTAAGCATTGAGAATTTGCAGGTCAAAAAAATGCAACATCGCTATCAAGGCCCGCAGTCCATCGGTGCGACGGTTTATCCCCTGCCACAATTTGATGTTTGATGTTACGACGTTCATAGCTGGGCATGGCAGCTTTCATCCCTCAGCTACGGCGGCAAGGGCTATGGTGATCCTGAGAGCTCCAGCACTGAACCACCCCCCCCCCCCGGGGGACGCTAAACTAAAACAGGGCATTTTCGAGCATCTTCAGGCTCAAATCTACAGCGACTCAGCGGCATCACCCAGTGAGCTTGCAAAAGGTCTTGATGGGAAGTGTACACTCGCTTCTCACCTTATGAGGATATTTTGACTCAGTCGACATGGTCACGCCTCTATTCATACATGTATAAAGACGGGCGTCGATGCGCATTGTGACGGAATCCCTACATGTACTGTTGGTCCACCAACGACTTACACCAGAATCGCCCCACGCACCTTGGTCAAGCATCGACAGAGCAGGCATGGAAACTAATCCAGCTCCCCGCACTCTTCACCTCTACTACCGCGATGGCCACCACCGGGTCGAGGTCACCGATTGCGACAAGGCCACGGTCCTGTACGTGTGCTACCGCACGAGCTCCAAGCCGCACCTAACCATCTGCCGGGCCCCTTCGCGCGACAAGCCCGAGACCATGGTCGGCCAAGTCTCTTTCCATCACTTCAAGTCGGATATCGACGTGCGCATGCCGCTGAATCCGGGCGCCTCCATGCGCAAAACAGGCTGGATCTCGAGCGCCTACGAGGTGACGTCCCCGGCACAAGGGGGTGAGCTGTGGACGTGGGAGCGCGACGGCGCCATGACGAGCAACCTCAAGCTGGTAGATGGCAGGGGCGCGATACTTGCCACTTTTGACAACGCGTCGTGGTCACGCAAGAAGCAGGGCACAATTACGGTGAATTCGTGGATGCCGGCGCCGGCAGTGCTGGATGTGATGATTGTGACTGGCATGGCCAAGGTGGAATACCAACGGAGGAGCCAAAAGGCGCACAATGGAGCGGTTGCTGCAGCGAACAGCGGACATTGAGCGGCGCAGCTTCATCTTCCGTGTAGCTCATGTTGCTTTCACAAACGTCCGTATTCTTTCCGTCGCTTAGAATGCAACGTACATTTCGAACGACGACTTTGGATGAGTGGGTTTAGTCAACGCGCCTTTTTGTGCGTCAGGGTTCTTGGTATTTGTCCTGTCCCGTGTAAGTGCAACAGCCAACATTGCATTCATGCGTTGCAGCATTCGTATCTCGTCCTCACCAGGAGGCAGTGGTCTGTACTCTACAAACAGAAAAGCAGAAGGAAACACGACGACTGGATCGACAGCCTGACCAGTGTTTTTCTGCCCAACAGGTCCAGGGTAATGATCCCCTCGGTCTGGAGTCTGGACCCCGAGACCCTGGACATGCGAGTCCCACTTGGTGGTGAAGGTATCCACGCCCCCCCCCCAGTTGAGCTTTGCCCACAACGCGCGAAATTCACACCAAATTCACCCACGAAAATCTGCACCGCAATCTTATGAGCCCCGTCTCTATCAGAAGAGAATCCGCAAAGCCCTGCCTCTCGACGGAGAGAGCCCACAGGCGCATCCATAGGACGCATTTGCTCGCCTGTTTCCCAACAAGGACAAGCACGAGTCATGGTTCCATAGCTCAGTTGGTCTAGAGCGTCAGCCTAATAAGCTGAAGGTCGAGGGTTCGATCCCCTTTGGGACCAAGTGTTTCTTCTTTTTGTGCCTGGGATGTGATAATTCCACCAGACCTCCCTGACCTATCTTTTGCTCGTTGAAGATGGTCTGTGCTGGTGTTTTCTAGAAAAGGGTGGCTCGCCGCGTCACAGTTCTTTTTTTTAGCCTTAAACTCGCATAGAGTCTGGTCCCATGTAAGCCACTCTGGGTCAAAACCTACTAGTGTCAGCATTCATGAGTCCAATGTTCTCGTGCATGGACTCCGCCTCGGCCTTCCCCGGTGCGAAGGTTCCCTTCAGTGATAGAGGGGTTGATACTTTTCTGAACCAAGAGTCGCGATCTCGAACGTCGAGGGATACAGCAGTCCCGCTCACACACGAGAAGCTTGCGGTTCCTTGGAAAGTGGTCCTTGGGTTGATGGTATAATTGTCATATAGCCAGGCTATGTTTGTAGTTGTTTTATTGAACCCTAAACATAACCCTAAACATGCTCCTGTGAATGACAGCAGGTGCAGAACTGTACCATGTGTAAGACCAATTGACCCAAGAATTCGCCTTGTTGTACACCGTGAACGAAAAAAAAAACCCCCCATTTGATCCCGGACTGCCCGACCATCCCGATGACTCCATGCTAATTGTGGTAAACTAATGGCCCCCTATCCCTCCTGTCTCGCCTCAATCCATCCATTCGTTTAGAGCCGGATTTTTTTGCGCGGTGTCTTGCCTCTCCATGGCGGGTGAGTTCCGCCCGCTGACGGTTCCATCGATGTCCTTTCGCAATATGTACTTGTCGAACATGGGCTTTATCCCTGGTATAGATAAGGTAATAAGTGTTGCGCTTATTTCAGCAACCTCCACGCAAAGTATTTTCAGGAAGGTAAAGGTGTACTCTTGCGCCGTAGCACCTGCAGACGAAATCAGCGTTAATCACCCGACACTCACGCTACATGTATACATATAGCAAGTGTGCACTTACGTCCGTCCCAGACGACCAGCACAACTCGGGCCACAGAGATGCCCGTGACGCTATCCCATGTTAGCGAGACTCGACTAGACCGGCGGGCCTCGTGTCGGGTCATGTCACTCACAAGACACCCGGTAGGAGTATGCAAGCAAGCTGGATCTTCTTCTTCCGGGACGACTTCAAGACCCAGAGCATTGCTGCCGGGATGCCGAACAGAAGGAGGTCGCAGGCCAGAGAAATGGCCGACACGATGACGGCCACAGTAGTCCATTCCATGCACTTGTAGATGCCGGGGTACGGTCTCCAGAGCAGTGACAGGGGCCAGCAATGGAAGAAGACGACCAAAACCTGCGCGACGAATCCGACGGTCAAGAGCCCGAAAAACACCTTTATGCAGACGAGGAACTCTTGGTGCAGGCTGCACATTCGGTAGTAGAAGGCAAGGCCGGATATTCGGCAAAGCCACAGCGAGGTGCTATAGATCAAATGGGCGGCGGTATCGGTGACCTCAATGGTGACGAACTGGGCTTCGGTACCGAAGAATGCCATAAATTCGGGATGTCGTGCCATACCGAGGGCAATGATGTATAAGCACGAAGCCACAAACGGCATCAGGGTCGCCTTTTCTCATGAGCATCAGTGGTCAGCTTCAGCGCCAATTCTCCCCACGTTTCACCTCAGTGTGTTGTCACGGCTCGACTCACCAGCGAAGCTAGCGCAAGTCCATCGTCGAGACCAACGCCGAAGCGTTTGATGACGTATCTCCGCGAAATCAGCCTGAGGGCGACTGCGAGGATCGCCAGGACCGTAAAGAGGCCAATGATGACTATCGAAGGGGCCTCATAGTTCGCTCGAAGGTCTTTGGCAGTAACACCAGGAGGCACATGTCCGGAAGAAACGAGGTACTCGGCCCACTGGTCGTCGTCCACATGCATCCTCGCGGTTCAGTTGAGTCCAGGATTGATGTCGAATCAAAGCAGCATAGTGGTGGCATGTGAGTTGAGGTCGAAAGATACGTTGCAAGGTCAAATTGATGTGTCGGCAGAAGTATGACGGAGTGCGTACATGTAGGAGAATCGCGGCGGCGGTCTGTCTTTCCATATACTCCCTTCGAGTTGATGGCGATCTGCAACGCCTGGCAATGACTCGTACAGTCGCGGCACTGCTACTGATCGTCTCAGAACGCGTGTTATCTCCCATCACTACAGTACTGCTCTCTGCATACTGAAAGCATGTTCCATTTAGAGTTTTGTCGTAGGAACCCAGCGGAACCTGTGGTTGGGCATCGCGCCTGCTGTGGGTTTCATGTTCGTCGCACCAAGGCGACCATAATCTATGCCATGCACTGGCCTCTCTAGCTGCGCTTCGGCTTGTTCGACCTGTCGAGTTCCGAGCGCGGGTGGGTTGCCAACAGGGGCCTCGCCCCTCCGAATCTGTGCCGCAGCCGCGCCCAGCTGTCGCGAGATTCGATGCGCCGACTCTTGTTCTTTCATACGGAACGTCATCTCATACCTGCCAGGTCGCAGGCAAGTGCAACGTAACGTTGGCGAAGGCCCCTAGGCGCTGGAGGACCGTAGGACAGTTCCGAGGCGAGTCAGCTGCAATCCGCGGATGCTTGGGCAATTTGCTGAACTTTGCGGACCTGCGGCGTGGGGGGGGGGGGGTCTCTGCCCGCAAGCTCATCGGAATATTCATGAGCTCTCCAGGCTATCGGCAGCATTGGTGCCTGTACCTGTGCCTGTTCCGTCACTAGGTCTCTGTGTGAGTGCGTGCGGTATTGGACTATGTACCACCGCCACTCGTTCGCCGGCGTCTGCATGGCATGGCACACGAATAGGGCAATGGCCGAGGCAGCCAGCACGACTATTCGTAGACACAGCGGCGCAAGCCCAGCGTACAGCTGTACTTCGTATCGCCGTGCCATTTGCCGTGCGGCTCTGGAGTCTGAATGAGCGACAAAACATTCATGGCGGTAACGGTGCTGAAACACAAACCGGGTGGTGTATTCCCGCTCTGCGGCGCTACGCTACCTGCAAACGCGCTCCGTCAGCACGGAGACGGCGATGTTGGGGGCGCGTATGTGAGAGTGAGCACCGAGGAGTCAGAACTCGGGAGTTGGGCGTTGGTCAGCCCAGGTGAGACGCGCGGCTCGCATCAATCCCGATTCCTTAATCTGGACAGGGCAGGCGCGGCCGCGTTCCCGAACCCTGAACCTTCAACACCAACCACACCCGTCGCGATCGCAACATGCTTGCGGCCCTAGTCATTGTTGTGACGGCTTGCGCCTTCGATGCGTCTGCCAATGGCCGGGCCCCCATCACGCCCGACCGCGAAAGCGCCGCCGCCAACGCGTTCCACATCCTCAATGCCGTCCACTCCGCTGGTCGACAATGGGGCGCCGCCTTGAACCACAACGGCTTCGGCTTCTTCCCGGCCGTCATGCCCAAGGGCACGCTCCTATACCACGGCGCCCCAGTCCCGACCCGCCGCCCGGCCCGGAGTGGCTCGCCTTGGAGATGGAGCACTCGGAGCTCTTTGCGCAGTCGTGGCAGGACGACGACGACGACGACGACGACGACGACGAGGAGGAGGAGTCGCACAAGACGAGGGCCCTGCGCAGGAATCGGAATCGTCGCGGCTACTTCCACACGTACCGCGCCAATCGGGACCTGAAACTACTCTACATCGACGGCATGGCGGCCGCCAAATCGCGTTTCGGGCCCCTCGACTCGCAGGACCTCGTGCTGCGCGAGAACAAGACGGGCCCCTTTGACGACTACATGGACGAGCCTGGGCGCGCGCGTGACATCTGCCGCTTTGTCGCAGACGTCGGCATGGATGGTTTCGTCCGCGTGGAGATTGGGTTCGAGGTTGTGTACTGCGACTTCTTCGACAGCGGGCTGGACCTCTTGACTGTGACGCGGTCCTTTATGCCGCACGACACCATGACCAAGGTGGAACGCATCCTCTTGTATCAGATGGCGCGGGCGGCGAGCCGCGAGTACGACGGCCTGGGCGCCGGCCGCCTGCGCCTCGACTTTTCGTCCATGGTCTCGGGCTTTTTCTTCCCCATTAATGTATCCAGCACAAATCCCGCCCGGCCTGACCTGGTTCGACTTGGCGCCGCGAGTCTGGATGAGCTTGTGGACGTGAAGCGCCATCTACGTCAAGTATGCCTCCAGCCTAGGAGGTTCACCGTCGACTGGCAGGGTATTGTCGACGCTCTCATCAACCGATATGCAGATAGGCTGGCGGCCCTGGCGTCGGACAAGCTATCGGCAGAATTCTTCATCGGCGAGTTGGAACGGGCGACTCTGGTACACGTCGATGCGCCGGCTCTGCCTGGGGATCTCCAGGACAGGAACAGAACGGCTGAGGCAGTCGATCGGTGTGCACAACATCATCTGCTCCCCGCCCTTGCCCACAAGGCCTCATGGAGTCTGGCTGATGAGCTCGTGTACGTTGCCGTCGAAGCTGTCACGCACGACGTTTGTCAAACGCTCTTTGAATCCCTCTCTGCCCTACAACGCTCTCGGGCGATCGGTAGCGTCGCTAGTCGCAACGACGCCATCGATCGCAGCCGCCGTGCCTTTGCCCGTCTCATGGATCGGCTGGCTTGGACAGAGTGGAAGAAGCCGCGGCGATGTCCCGTCGACCAGGTGTCCTTTGTCGCCATGTACCCATTCGGCAACGACAAGGACCACTGGAACCCCGGGTGTCGGTCGGTGGAAGACCTGGTGGGCTTCAACAGGCATGGATACTGGGACGAAGACTTCCTCCCAGCGCCGGGAAATGACACCGATGAGGAGCTTACTGAGCTGTAAAAGCCCGAATGCCAACACTCACACTTGGTCATCTCGCACCTGGGTGGTGTGAGCAATCGACCGAACTCCACAGTTCCCTCAACTTGGCCATGGCTGATATACCCGAAGAGCCGATCCGGCTGGCAATGGCGAGGCGGAGCCGAACAAGGGATCCCAGGAACTCGTCTATTACTTCCCAGCGGCGGCACTTGCTCCCCCGCACGCACGCGCGGAGTAAACTTGCGCGCGGACCAGACTTGTTTAAGTGGATGACGCTGCCGGATGCAACGTCGTCAGCATCGATCTGCGTCCCCGCAGTGATATTCCCGTCGGCTAGTTGCCCGCTCGACCGTCGCGTTGCTGGAATCATCCGACTTCGTGGAGTAGGGGTGGTCGGCATCACGATTCACGTATAAGAGGGCAAAGGGCCTCATGCCACGGCTTCAAGATGCGCTGATCTCTCGGGGTCCAGTCTAGAGAGCTCACTTGTCACTATTCTAAGTTGGCGACACAACTCCAAAGCGCAAACATGAGGCATCTCAGTCTTCGCACCCTCGCGACGGCGGCGCTCTGTGCCTTGCCGGCCGTGGCATCGTCGTCGTCGTCGTGCAAGACGGACCACGACTGCAGCCTCAACGGCGTCTGCCGGCACGGCTCGTGCCGCTGCGACCCGGGCTGGCTCGGCGGCGACTGCGGCGTCCTCGACGCCCGGCCGGCGCGGCGCTCGGCGGGATACAACCTGACGGCGCACGGCACATCGTCGTGGTGCTCGAGCGTCGTCCGCGACCCCTGGGACCCGACGCTGCACCACCTCTTCGCCTCCGAGTTCACGCACGGCTGCGGCCTCGACTACTGGGCGCCCTATAGCCGCGTCATCCGCGCCGAGTCGCGATCCGGCCCCGCGGGCCCTTACGAGTTCGCCGCCGAGGTGCGCGGCGCCTTCGCGCACAACCCGACCGTCGTCTACAGCCCCGCGGACCGCGAGTGGCTGCTTTACTACATCGGCTGCCCGACCGACGTCGTCGCCGACACGTGCACGGCAAAGGCCTTCTCCTGCGGGCCGGGCAACGCCAACAACGGCGAGAGCGGCATCTCGGTGCTCAGCAGCCGCGACCTGCGCCGCTGGACCCCCCGCGGCCAGGTCCTCCGCGGCACCGACGACGACGCCTGGGACGCCGACGTGACGAACCCGTCGGCGTGGCCGCTGCAGCGCCCGCGCGGCCCCCACGATGCTGCCGGCCGCCACTCGTCCGCCATGCTGCTCGCCTACCGCGGCTGCGTCTACAACTGCACCGGCGGCGAGCTGCTCAACCTGGCCGTCGCGCCGCGCGGCTTCGAGGGCCCGTACCGCAAGGTGCAGCAGCAGCCGCTCTTCAGCAACCCCAACGAGGACCCCTTCATCTGGCAGGACCGCCGCGGCAACTGGCACATGCTGATGCACTCGCTCGAGCCCGAGGGCGGCTTCGGCGACGGACCCAAGGTCGGCCGGCACGCGTGGGCGGAGCACTACGAGGGCCCCTGGACGTTTGGCAGCAAGACGCTCGCGTTTAGCACCGAGGTCGAGTACGATGACGGGACAAAGGTCGACTTTTACCGCAGGGAGCGGCCGCAGCTGCACTTCGCAAAGGACGGCGTCACGCCGCTGGTCATGACGACGGGGGTACAGCCCAAGGACAGTCCCATGAGCTACACGGTGATTGTGCCGATTGGTGACGCGGGAGAGCGCGCTCAGCATGGAGTATACTAGACATACAGATTTTTTGGACCCCAAGTCTCAGAGCGTGTCCAGCAGAACATCTCAGCGAGTGAGTGAGTGCGTGAGTGAAGGCGTTATCGAAATTCGGCCGTCATCCGGTCGCACCACTCGGCGAATTCAGCTGCGAGCCCCGTCCCGCCCTCGTCCTTGCTCTTCATGGCAAGCAGCAGATCCGGCCGGGGGTTCGGGTGCAGCCGCCCCCACGGCTCGATGTGCTTGCCTCCATCCTCCATGACCAGGTCCCGCGAGAGCCCCGCCCAGAGCTCCGTGTAAGCCCCGAAGCGCGGCTCGTATAGCAGCGGCGCAATCACGTAGCGGAGCACCGGTGGGAAGTGTCGTTGCAGCGGCGTCTTGAGGTTTCCCGGGTTGTGCGCCACGGACAGCACGCCCTGTGGGCCGACTTGCCGGGCCAGCTCGCTCGCCAGAAACCAGTTGCCCGTCTTGCTGTGCGTGTAGTTGTTCTGCTGGAAGGATGAAGGCGTTGTCATGGCGGCGAGGGAGCTCGCGCCACCTGTCGGTGCACCATGGTCCGTCGTGATGGATGAAGTGAAGACGACGCGCACGGTTGCCGGGGGCGCGGTTTTGGCGGTCGTGAGCAGCAGAGGGACGAGCAGCTGCGTGAAGAGGTAGGGCCCGAGACAGTTCGTCGCCATCTGCAGCTCGAAGCCCTGCGCAGAAACAGATCCCTTGGGTGGACTCGATACGCCGGCGTTGTTGAAGAGGACGTCGAGGCGCGACTCCGTGTCCATAAACTGTTGCGCCGCGACCTTGACACTGGGGAGGTCATCGAGTGCGACCTTAAGGAATGTGAGCTTCCCTGAGGATCCAGGCGCGTCGACTTTCATCTGGGAGATGGCTTCGAGAGCCTTGGTCTCGTTGCGGCCGGCGACGTACACGCTGCCGCCGGCGCGATAGAGCATGCGACTCAACGCGAGGCCGATCCCAGAGTAGCCGCCAGTGACGACGAAGACCTTGCCTTCTTGGCTAGGCAGGTTGGCCTCTGTGAGCTGAGGCGCTGGTGGGAAGAACTGAGAGTATGTGTTGCCCATTGTCGCCGCGTTTTGGGGGATGAGGGATAAGCGTCCGGTGAATGAGCTGATGACAGGAGGACAAGATGCACATATAAGCTTCTCCCGTTACACCGGCTCGCGTGGCTGAAAGCGACGAGCCAAAGTCGATGACGCCTGGTCAATCAGCTGTGCCCCAACACGCCAGGTTAGGTCAGTGAGAGCGATGAGCTGACTCTGCGGCGTATGGGAAATGATATGAGCCCGGCAGATCCGTTCTTGGTGATTGAGGGCGATGAGGCCAAGTCGACAACATGTGGCAGCTCAGCTGCGACGGGCCGCCGCCGACTCCGTGACGCCACATTCATAAGGGGCAAGTATGCGACGGAGCTCCAAAGTCTGACCAGGAGCACCCCTGCTGTACAGTAAGAAGCAAAACCCCTACAGGCTCACGAGGAGCCGGATAGACAGGATCATGACAATGACGCCGACGGTGCAGGTCGCGCACAAGAAGACGCTCATCCAGCCCAGCACCGCGGCGGCCGTGCCCGTGTGCACCTCGACGGCACCGTAGCGTAGCGACTCGAGCAGCGTGCCCGTGGCTGCGCACGAGACGTGCTGCCACAGAACGGCCACGTACACCATCGCCGTGGCCAGCGCGCTGAATAGCAGCACGAGGACGCTCACCGCCCGCGACGGGAAGGGCTTGACTTCGCGCATGCTGCCGCCTGTGTCCACCTCCTCGTGCCAGCCCGGGAACGTCGACAGGGCGACTATGGTGACGGCGCAGAGGAGGATCGTGATGATGCTGCGGCAGTGCGGCCCGCCCCGGCCATGGTGTTAGAGGGAGACGCAGACTTGCGGCGTGTCGAAGGGTGGAGAGGGCACTCACAGGAGGGCAGAGGACACCGTCTCGGTGCGGAAGCGATGGCCCATGTCCACGAGACCGAGCGGATCGTCGACTTCTACTTTACCAGGCACCGTCGCGCCGTTGATGCCGCACTGCCAGTCCCCGGGTTCGAGCCTCGCGCATATCGCAAAGTATCCCACTTGGACTTCGCGCACTTGCGGTGCCCCCTGCGTCTCGTTCATCGACAGCTCCAGCATCAGGCTTCCGAGCGTCGCGTTCAGCATGGATGGCTTGGCTGACGGCGGCGAGGGCGCGTAGGATATAGACACCAGCCGGAGGCCCTGCATGCCGCCAGTAGTGGTGCATCCAGCGAGTACCAGAGCTGCGCAATTCGTCAATAGGACTGCCCCTCCGGTTCTGGCGGGACAGGGGGTGTTGGATGTACTCACGGAGAGCAATCACGACAACTCCTGCGAATATCATCAAGACGTGGTGATAGCCAATGTAGGGCAAGTACTTATTGTACCAGTGGCTCTTTGCTATAAACCCTCGTCGTCAGAATGCTTCGAGTCGCGTTCTTTGGGGAGGGGTCTTTACCTGGATTGGCAGAGGATTCGGCTGTCAAGTCAATCGACACCGTCGACTCCGCGATAGATACTCGACGCGAAGATGATTCGGTGCGGACGGTGGCTCGGCGGGAAGACTTTGCCCGGCCGCTGTCGCTCCCCCCAGCGTGCGTGCTGCCATCCAGGGCGTCATCTCCTCGTTGCCGCCCACGCGAGGCATCCGATCGTATGCTCCGCACATCATGAGTCGGTTCGCCTTCGGGCGGCCCCAAAGCCTCAAGTTCCAATCCGTCGTCCGACTTTGGAGCCGTCACAGCTGGACCCGCCTTTGGCGCCGCCGGTTCGGGGTTGTCCGAATCGTCAGTGTTGGCTGTCGCTTCCAGAACCTGGCAGAGGTCCGTCTTCTCCTCCACTCTCAGACCTGTTGGCGATGGAGGGGCGCGCGGAGGCTCCATTGTCACAACTCACCATCGAAACAGCCGAGCACGATGAGACATTATTGAGCACATCGATTGACCCGTCGACGATAGGATCTTTGTTCCACTGCATGGGTTTAGCGCCAGCAAGACAGGGGCATCGCCGGGGGTCGGCCCTCACGTGGTCTTACGTGCAGCCCAGGACGCCATCGAACGCAGCTGTCCGCCTCACATTTTCCCGGTGCAGCATCTTTCGGCCAGCCTCCACTCTCTGCGAGGAGTCAAGGAGGACGTGGTCGGCCATGAGTGAGTACTCGGATGGGAGCGCCAACCGGCGCGGGACGAACTCGAGCTATGGAAGCTACGCCAGCAACTCAGGCTATAGCCACACCTATTCATCTGCTGCGAGTGAGCGATTGAGCCCTGGCCCCTGTGAAGACGGGCTTTCCCCACTGACGCGAAATGTGCAGCGCGCAGGCCTTGGACATCGGTGTTGCTAGGGCATCTCGCGAGGATTAAGCACCTGCGGCAATTATTGCTGGCGGCGGCAGTTGTGTTGCCAAGTGAGTCTCATCGCCTCGACTCTCCCGTGCAAGACCCGGGCCGTCTAATGTTAATCGCAAGGCCTGCTTCTCGGCGCTTGCACGACCAACCTCGGCTCGTTCAAAGAGATATATCTCCTCTCCTTCTCGTACCGCGGCGGTTCCCCCGACAACTCAACCAGCGCCGGGGAGTTGGCACAGTTGTTCAATGGTATCAATGCCACATCTAGCATCCGCGAGGTTAGAACCGGCTATCTTGGACTATGCGCCACCGCAGACTCTGTCTCTTGGCTGTGCGCGTCGAGCGCGTCCGGCCTGGCTAGCGACCTGAACTCGACTGGCCATACCGATCCACTTAACCTGCTCTGGGTTGCAGATGAGTTCCGCGCGCAGGCTGTGACGCCGATATTCACGTGAGATTGTAGACAAGTTCCACTTGCAGCGAATGGCTACTGACAATAGATAGCTTCATGGCAGCTATTCTCACCTTTTTGGTCTTCACTATCGGCATGGTGTATCCTGTTGCCTCCGATACCTCAGGCGTGTCTCTCAAAGCAAAGCTCACCGACTTCATCCGTGTCCCCGACTTTTTGACACCGGAGAAAAAGGGCGGGAAGGCTGGAAGCGCAAGTATCTGGTCTCGAATCCGCACGTCGATCAGAAAGGATGCGACATCGATCTCTCTCTTCTTCATGGTGTTCGCCACCGCCACGGCTTTCACGGTCGCCATATGGCAGCATCTTGCGGCGGCGTGTTCCACGGCGCTGGCGGACGAGCTGACCTTCGGCGCGATAGTCGGTCGCATTGGCTCGACAGCTACAGCGATTTCTTGGCTGGGCTTTGTCTGCGCCGCTGCGGGTATGGTGCTAATAGGAATGGAAAAGGGACTTCGATCCGATGAAGTTGATGAAGATGCTTCCGAGGTGGAGGCCACAACTCGGGATGGTCAGACTGGGGATGGCCTCGAGTCGCATGCTGACCAAGATCTGCCAGGTGGCCTGGACGAACCACCGCCGCTGAGACATCCGGAATCGTGGCCACAGATGCCGAGTATCCCTCTATATCACGTTCTTCAATTCATGGGATACACGGCCGCCGGGAGAGAATGGGAAACAAGGCAGCAAAACACTGCTGACTGGGTAAGGCACGAGGGGATGCAACACGGCTTCGCCGAGACAATTGTTGAGACAGAGGCATGAGTACCCATTAAACGTAACGTCTGTTCCAATGTCGAGCGTGTCGGGATAGGAGTATCGTGAGTGCCGCTGCCGTCGCAAGGAACGCGAGGCCGATCCCGACACCAGCCTTGACTGCGGGAGCAAGCGGCTGGGAGAGTGTAGCCGCCAGACCCACAATCACCACCAAGAAGATGACGCCCACGCAGGCAGACGCTAGAGGAGCAGCCCTGGTCCAGTAAAGGACAGTCCTCGGCCACGCCTTGACCCTTTCCAGGTTGAATGCAATGAGTACGAAGGGAACGGACACCCCAGCAGAGACCGACACTATCAAGGTCAGCATAGGCCTCTAAACTCCCGTGCGAAGCTCAAGCTTACATATGATGCCTAGAATGAACCCAACTGGCATCTTGTCTTTGTCGTTATAGGGGAACGCGGCGATTGGTATCGTGAAGAAGGATGTAATGAATGACAAGGGGAGCTGACCGGTCAGTACTGATCACGGCGCGGAAAAGGGGAGGGGGCAGGCGCACAAATACGACCGTGACAACCGTGAATAGCAGGATGACATTTCCTTGCCTAGCCGTCTCCTCGGCTTGTCGCCGCGCCAAGCTAATTTGGTTGGCTACTTTTTTATTGTAAGATGTTGCCAGCGAAGCCTGCCGAGCTGTGTGTTCCGTTTGCCTGCGAGCCGACTGCGCTTCCGACAAGCTGGCATGCTGCTGTTTGAGCTCCAAAAGTGACCGAAGCTGGCATGATTAGCAGACGCTGCGTGAAGAGGCGGAAAGCGTACCGATTGGACTGCCTTGTTTGTGAGGGTTTCCATGCGGTCTAAGCGAGCGAGGTGGCTTGCTTGGACTTGCTTTCCTCGTTTTCCCTGGGAATAATGCTCATGTTCGTCGCTTGTGTTCAAGCGCAGACGGCCGTATAAGTCTTCCACAACGACTTGTTGATCCTCCAGAACCGACCGCAGAATACCTAGCTCGTCACGGATATCTTCGATGTCGACAAGCAATTTCGTCTCTTGCTCGATGCGAATATCCTCGGCCGAAAGAAACTCGTTGGTGGCTGCTGTCGCATCAAGAAGACTGCGAAATTCTCGAAGTCGCTCGGCGGTTTGGTCGCTCTGTTAAGGGTAATTAATTATTGATGGGCAACAGGACGTAGAACAAAGCACCCACAACGTCGCCGATGGACCGTTCGATGAAATCGAAGAAACGAAATTCTTCGGGGGTCTCTTGGGGGTCGAAGGCAGCAAGGCAAAATGATGTGATGACGGAACAAAAGTCACGGGCCGTCGTGATGGATGGTCGTCTCACGTTTCGCAGATACCGAATTGTGTTCTGGAAAACGTTGAGCGGATCTCCATCTACCAGCTTGAAGTCGTCCCAGGACGTAGGATGCGTTCCCTCGGTAGAGGCATCCACCGTCCAAGAGTCCCATCTCATTGAGCAGCAAGAGATGACGGTGTCTGTAATGTCAGCACAAGTCACCTGGAGAGACTATGCAGCATACCTTCGTCGAGCATCCATAGCCAGAGCTGGTCAACCATGAAAATCTTTGGCTCAGAGCCCGCGAAGTTTGAAGTGTAGCGTAGGACAACCTGGTCCGCATCCCGTTTGGCGGTGCTTCCCAAGTGCGTATAGAAGTATTGGTCAAGGGTTCGGCGAGCCTGTAATGGTGGCACTTCGCCGAGAGACGTCTTCAAGTATCCCTTGAGTAACAGCTCATGCAGTGCACCGGAAGTCATCACCATGCTCGGCGCTCGGTTCCTGTTCTCGCTCAAACTTGGCCCCGGGGCGGTGCCCGTGGCGTTATCCCCGTCGCTCTCGGGGAGTTTGAACTTAGCTGTCTTCTTCGGTCGGCGTCTTGGCAGTGCTCTTGAGATTGACTCGACCATGGCGCTGAAGCCTCGCTGTGTCTCATAATGCAGGTATGGCACGAAGGCCGCGATACGTCCAGTGGATGTGCTCGGGGCCGTCTACTTTGTCAGGCGCCGCGGATCACGATGAGAGACGATATCACATACCGAAGCTGGCCGGCACATCGGGCGATTGAAGCAACCTTGCGTGGTATGCATGATGTGGTGTTCTCCCAGAGCACGATTTATACCCAATTCGGACATGAGAGCATCGGGAAGTCGTTCTGTTGAGTCACTCTCGGCGAGATGTCGCCTCGAAAGGTCCTAAAAGGTCAGCGCGTGGCAGAGGATGATGATGGACAGAGTACACACGGCGACCCATTCTGCCTGTCATATCGGGTCAGCATCTCCAGCCAGCAGTTGATAGCGGAGCACGTACGTTGTTGGCCGGCAGGTGGTACCATCGAAAGGCAGGCTTTGACTCGATGTTGCCTTGCCTTGCGGCGTTCATTATCGCATTTGCTCCTATGCCGTATATCATGTCGTACACTGAGGCCGTCTTGTGGATGCGTTGCTCCGTATCGCCAATGAAGAATTCAACAACGCTGACTTTGAAGGCATGGCAGGCACTCTGCTTGTCGATATCCTCAAGCTGAGGGGGGATGCGCGCAGCTGGCGCCAGAGTCTTCCGCTTGACAGGCCGGCTCCCTGAGCTCGAGATCTCTGGCCCACGCAGCAGTTGCGTAGATTTGAGGATCCGCAGCGCATCGCTGCTTCGTGCAAGGCGTTCCGCAGTTTGACCATCACTTGCCCGGACATCTATATCGGCACCGTACTGGAGCAGCAGTCGAATCATGTCCAGGTATCCGTTGACGACGGCGCGGAGGAGTGCCGTCCATCCATTGACGTCTCTGAAGTCGACCTGGGCGCCGTTGTCGAGCAGAACTTGGGCGAGCTCCAGCTGACCGGCATCCGTGCAGCAGTGCAGCGCAGATTGAAGATTTGCCGCATTGACTGCCTCGACGTTTGCACCGTATTCGAGCAGCAGCCGCGATATGTTCAACGAGGGTCTCGCCGAAGCTCCGGAAGCAGCCAGGGCCAGCGGGCGCCAACCGGCATTGTCAGCGGCCTCAACATTGGCGCCGCTCTCGAGCAGCAATTGGACAATGGCCTCATGGTTATTGATGACGGCAAGGTGCAACGAGGTGCGGCCCGTGGTGTGCTCCCTGGCGAGGACTAGAGTGCGGTGTTCGGCCAACAGGTCTCGGACAAGCTCCAGCTCTCCGCTTTGGGCGGCATTGAGGAGAGCTGTCTCTCTCGCGCCCGGCAGAGAGGGGACGAGTTCCATGACGGCTGTGGCTCCGCGGCTGTGGCCTGTTGGTGCACGGGCCACTGGCCTTGGTGTCGAGGGACCGGCGATGAGGCAGTCGCGACGGGATCAGATTGTGCCGCCTACTTCCAGGTTCGCACTGGTGGGGGAGGATAGCCGACACTGCAGCGACGCGCCCGGCGTCGCACAGTCGCGCCTGCCACTCAACGCCTGCAGCTGCAGCTGCTGCCTGGCAGCGCCAGCGCCCGCCTGACAGGGTGCAACCCGGTGCGAGTCATCGTCAGCTGAAGGCTCGTCACGTACCCATGTCGTACCGAGTAGAAAAGTGCATCATCCTCCTCTCCCTCAACTCTCCCCCCGAAGGTCTGTCCTCCAGCCCCTTTCGCCTCGCCGCCGCTCCTCAATCAAGCAGCCGTGCATTGTGTGGCCGGCATGTCTCTCGAACCGGATCCGCGGGACCCCGACGGTCCTGCACCACCTGCTTTCAACTTCACCTTCGATCCTACTCTGGCGACGTACGACACCCCTATGGAAACATATCTCGCCTCCCACCCCGAGTTCGATGCCATTGCCGCTGGTGCTCTCGTCTTCTCGCGCGAGCCAGCCACCGGCGCCCGGCGCCTTCTCCTACTGCAGCGCGCCGCTCACGACTCCATGCCCCTACGATGGGAGATTCCCGGTGGCGCGTGCGACTTTGATGACCCTTCGCTTCTGCACGGACTCGCACGCGAGCTGTGGGAAGAAAGCAGGCTGATGCTACGCCATGTCTCCGCTCTGGTAACTCTTGGCATCGGCGCGCCGAACCTTGGAAAAGGCTCTCAGGATGGCGCCGTCTTTTTCTCGCGTCGCGGCAAGCGCATCATCAAATACTCGTTTTTGGTGGAGGTTGAGGAACCCGCCGAGGTTGTGCTCGACCCCAACGAGCACGCACAATTCCTGTGGGCGACGGAGGAACAGTTTCGCGAAGGCAGGGCTGCTGACGTTGAGCTCAACATGACGACTGACCAGCAGGCCGCCACCATAAGGGAGGCGTTCAGACTTGCGAGTCAATGAGGCAGGCCCCGCTCCGTTAGAGTCGTCTGTCGGCAGCACTCATCCAGTTGGCCAAGGAAGGAGCCAGCCAGCTCTGGGCCCGAACAAAGCGGTTCTCTGAAAGATCCAATCTAGACGACACTGAGAATCGTACAAGAGTTAAGCGTTGTAGATACGCAGTCAGGAATTTAGATACACAGCTAGGGTCGTCTACACCTCGACCTTCTTCAACTCCTTGTCTTTCCCCACCGAAGGCAGTTTCAACACCAGTTTGCCCTCCCCATCCTTGACCTGGAAGAAGAGAAGCAGCTCCAGGCCTTCGAGTACGAACGCGCGATACTCATCCTCACCAGCGACCCTAGCAATTGGCATTGCTCCTGGCAGCAGCCGAATATTAGCCAATCCGTCATAATCAACCATGGGTCGTCCATCGCTGTCGGCTTTGATGGTGAATTTATGCTTGCCGTCCGTCCACTTGCCCACCCAGGGTTCCCATGCGCGACCTGGACTCTCCTTTGGCAGCACGAAAGGCGTGGTTGGCAATTCCGAAGACAAAGAGCCGAGCACCTGCGGCCACCGCTTCAGGTGTGCTACTGCCTGCCCGACTTTCCATACCGCCGGGACACCAAGAGCAGAGTTCGTCATGATCGCAACTCCACAGTGACGCGGGGCGGAGACGTCGCTATCGTCTCCTCCGGGGAGGTCTGCAAAGCCTGTGACCGAACATCGAAAGCCTGGATCGTTGGAACCGCCATGTTCAAACATGACTTTTGTTTTGCCAGGCACGAACCAGGAGAGGGCCATGTTCGAATCCACCTCAGTGAGCATTTGCCGCGCTGTGTTGCGATTGAGGAACCCGTCGTCTCCGTCTAGCGATGTCTGCACTGCTTGCACGACCTTCAGCAGATCAGTCGGTGTCGTCCAAAGACCAGCGGCCGCTTCCTCCGGGTTCACGCGGTGGTCAACTTCGCATGGCGTGTACCCAGTGTAATGCGCTGCCGCCGCGTTCTGTTCTCCGTCGCGCAGCCCGCCATAGCTGGATCGCGTCATGCCGAGCGGTCCAAGGACGATGTCGCGCATGAGAGTTGGGAAGTCCTTTCCCGTGACCGTCTCCAGGATGATCTGAAGCACGGTGATGCCACCGCCAGAATAACAGAAGGTTTGGCCGGGGAGCCCTTCTAGGCGGACTCGCATTGTATTGACGGGTGGGCGTCCTCGAAGCACCTCACGAGCCGATGGAATCTTGGGATCGTTTGACGAGGTTGGGTATCCCGGAAACCCGTGTGTCGATAGACCCGCGGTGTGGCTCATAAGCTGCTTGACCGTGATCTTCTCGATCATGGACCTCTGGCTCTGAGGTGAATCCTCCGTCAGAATCTCAATTACATCCTCAGGGAGCAGCTCGGCCACGGTGCTCTGAAGCGTGAACTTGCCCTCATCGATGAGCTTCATTATGGCCATGGCGGTGACGGGTTTCGAGATGCTGCAGGCTTGGAATACAGTTTCCGTGTTATTGCCGACCGTAGAGAAGCATCGCGACGAGACGGCTCCATCTTCGAGCACAGCAATTGATGTCGTCGGGGTGCCGAGCTTGGCGAGGCACGCTGCGGTGGATACGCAGCTGGGCTGGTCCGCCCGGATGATGGCTTCGAGATCGTCTAGAACTGGCATGGTGTTGGTTCCTGCGCGAGGTGTTGAGAGACCAGCTGCCTCAACGGTCGCGGGATGCTCCTGGTTATAGTCAAAGGTGAGCCTCGCAAGACGTGTCATGGCCGCGTGTTCATCGAATGATTCGCGTCAGCCACGTATTCGGAGGCCAGGATTGACGGGTGAAGCAACCGGTCTACGTAACGTCTGCGAACTGTTGCGTACGACTGCGTCTCAACATTGAGACTTGGAGCCGCCTGGCCCGTGACGGCGTGTTTCCCCGCAGCCCGTTCGGAGTAGCGCTGACGCACATGCACGAGCAGTTTACCTGACGAAGGAGGTTAGGCTGCGACAAGGCGGAACGCGGAATGACAGCGAATAAATTGGATGAAGCTGAAATACTGTAATCGTATGAACGGCAAACCCTGCATCAAGAACAAAGTTACCAACATTGCCCCGGCCAAGCTAGAATTCCCACTGGTCGCACCAGTTCCTCAGCAACTCTGGCGACACTGGCCCCTGACGAGCCGCGGTCGGACTCACACTCAGCGTCCGGCGCATGTCGAAGTTGACGTGCCTGACGCCTTGTTGCGCAGCGGCAAGCATGGCCCTGTACGTGTCCAGCAGCGTGATGCCCGGGTTGCGCGCCGCGTCTGCTGCCGTGTTGGCGCTCTGCTCTAACGCGGCGACCCATGCCTCCAGCGACACCCTCTGCAGCCTCCCGGCGTAGCGCGCCTCCAGCGTGGCCGCCAGAGAGCTCCAAGTCGTCTTTGATGGGTTGACGCCGTGGAAGTAGCCGTGAATGGCAGACACCGGCGTCTTGGTCGTCACGCCCGACACATCGAGGATCAAGCGGGCGACGTCCTCAGTCGGCGTCCAGTCTACCTCGTCACCCGGGCCAATGCTCTCCGGCAGCTTTCCCATGAATAGTGAGCTTTCAATGAGAGTTGGCAAGTACTCGCGCTTATTCCACATCCCCTTCGAACTCCTCGGCCCGGCGACTTGTCCAACTCGCACCGTCGCGGTTGGCACGCCCTGGACCGCCGCCGCGTCGAGGATCAAACTCCCCGCGAGCTTAGACCGGCCGTAGCCCATCTCAGCCAGCGACAGGTCGTCGAGCTTCGTCTCCGGCACGGGGCATTCCTTCTTCCAAGCCGTGGCCGTGCCGATGCTGGAAATGAAAATGATTGGGACGATTCGAGACGCTTTGCTGGCAAAGTCGACGAGGTGCCGGACGCCGCAGATGTGAGGCTCAAACGAGGCGACGCTGATGTTGAAGTTGACCGGCCATGCGTTGTGGATGATGCGGTCGACCGAGGACAGCAGCCGACGGTACCTGGCTTTACCGACGCCGAGATAGGGCAGCGAGAGGTTGGCCCGAAGGAACTCGACCTTGGAGAAGTCGGTGCTGAGTCCCCGGGCCTCGCTGAATGGCACTTGTCGGAACTTTCCCCCATCTCTGCCGCGGTTCAAGGCAATGACCTTTGTCACCTGCGGGAGCTTGCACAGGTGGTCGAGGAGGTAAGCTCCGAGAGACCCCGTCGTGCCCGTCACAAGAACCGTCTGTTCATGATTGAATGGCTCCGGCCGGTAGGCAGGTGGCGTGGGGAGATTCTGAGTGTACTTGTCAATGAGCTCCCTCACGGCGACGATCTCGCGATCCATATCGCTGTCGGTCGGCGACGCGCCACCGTTGTCGAGGGCGGATAGAAGGCGCCCAGCGAGCTGCTTCGGTGTAGGATTCGCGTAGATGACACGCGGCGCAAAGTGAGAACGCTTCAACGCCACGCCCGAGGCCTCGGCACTCGCTCTGAGGATGCTCGCCATCTGCAGAACCTGAAGGGAGTCGACGCCCAGCGAGAAGAAGTCCGCGTCGGGCTGCGCATTCCTGACATGGAGCTTCGTCTTCAGGAGCTTCACGATTGATCGCGCCAGCGCGTGCTCGTCGCTGAAATCAAGGGGCATAATGTCCTGCGCCTCGATGTCCTCGGCCCGTTTGTACAAGTCGTCTATCTGCCTTTCGTACGCCTGGATCGTCAAGGGTCGCTGTACGGTACCCTTGGCCGCGCGAGCGAATGGAATGTCCTCATCCGAGATCATAACGAGCTGCCTCGACACTCGGCCATGGGCGACGGCCTCGCGGTTTGCCTCTTGAATAAACGGCCAGACCTGCTGAAGTAGCTCTGTCTTCTCGGCCTCGTTTCTGGGATAGTCGAACGGCTCCAGTATTAATGCCGGCTGGAAGCGGTCCTGGCCCACAACCAGGGCGCCCTTGATGGCGCTGCAGCCCATTACCGTGTCCTCGAGCGTGACCGGATTGAGCTTCTCACCATTTGAGAAGACAATCACGTTATCGGCGCGTCCGTGGAACTTCCAGTGGTCGGGTAGGGTTGGATGCCGCTTGTATAAGTCGCCGGTCGACCATTCCGAGCACGTGGGGAACGTGTAAAAGGCGGGTTGGTCACCAGGGTCCATCAACTGCTTTCGTTTCAGGAACAGCTCATAGACTCCCTCCCTCTCATCGTGACAGCGCCACACTGCCCCCATAACGTCTGTGTTGATGATGAAGTATTGCCAAAGCTCCGGCCGGGGTTGCATGTAGATGCCGTACGGGATTGCTCTGCTACCGTCAGCGACGAGACTATGATTGCACTTGAGGACGGCTCACTCTGTGGATTGAATTATGTTACTCAAGAGGACTCCATGTTGTAGGAGCGTATCTCCCGCCGCCTGTGACAGATTTCCTAACGCAATGTTAGGGTCGCCGCTGGCATCATCAAGAAATGGTACTCACCGCCGCCGACGACAACGTAGTTTAGCCGTTTCATGGCTTCAAGGCCGCCGTCTGTCTGACATAGACCCTCCACTATTGAAGGCGGAAGCATCACTGAGTCGGCTTTGGAGTAGTGTAGGCAGTCTCTCACGGACTCTGGAGTCATGGGCTGATCCGGCAAGCCCAACGCCAGAGGCACCCCGTAGAATATCGCCAGGATCGTCAGACTAGCCAACATTCCAGCAGCGTGGAAAAGTGGCATGGGCAAGAACATCCTCTTGGACCGCGCTGCCCACCCCGAGAACACGAAAGGAGCACCATGGTGGTCGGGCAGTAGGCGGAATTTGTCGGCAACAGCCATGCTGCCCTGACGGACGACGATCGGTTTCGGAAAGCCGGTAGAGCCGCTTGTGTGCAAGACGCAGAGAGGCTCAAATCGAGCCTCTTCGAAGGATCTGTTGTAGGGAAACATCTTCGCTTCGGAGCTGAGCCACTCCACTGCCGACGGCACCTCTGTTGCCGTCATTTCTCTCTGGTCGATCCATGGTTGGACTATTGATCGGAACGACTCTGCGTACCAGAGGTTGCGGCAGTTCGTTGCCTTGAGAAGACGGAGCTGCCCCTCGACACTGTTGCGTGGCGAGATGAAGAAACCCTGGCAGCCGGCCTTGACACAGGCGAGCATGACAATGGCGTAGTGAACATCACTGGGTCCGACGTATCCCAGTGTCGGGAACGCATCGGAGGAGCTGGGCTTTATGTCCCGCGCAATGATGTGGGCGACGTGGTTGACGGCATTGGCAAGCTGCTTGAAGGTGACGGGGGCCCAGCCGTTTTCCGGCTTGTTCGATACGGGGGCGAAAATGAACGGCCGAGTGGGATCCCGAGCGGCTATTTCATCCACAACGTTAACAGTGAGTCGGTGTCCGTAGTCAGGTTCTCTGCGTCGCGACTTTGTTACAGCCATTGTGCCGAGCGTGAGGTCTGGTGGATCGCGTGCCAGGCTGCAGGCCAGATGCGAGTGTTCGAGTGCTGTGAATGTCATAGGATAGCATAGATGCCACTATTGGTTATCCCAATAGCTGATGTCCTTGTGTCTATGGTGAGATCTATCTGAAGACATCGGGAGCCGGGGAGATACATATATATGTCTCTGACATCCTCTCCAGAGCCAACAGCACCTTTCAAATACTACCAGACGATAAAACATTTTACATACAGGACACAGTACGTGTGGGTGATGCTACCACGGCATCCCTACCGCGGCTCCAGGCCTGCTCGGCACTCGGAAGGCCATCTCGGCACACCAACTCCACCAAGGCCGCCCGCTGTGTGATCCGATTTGCCCTGACAGTGGAAACTTGACGACATATCGAGTCGCACACACGCCCTCGGTACCACACACATTTGTCTGGAGTCAGCTTTCTTGGCAAGCAGGGCTTCCATGCCATCGAATGGGCGATGGGCCAAGGGCAGGGGTAGCACAGGATTTGCTTTCCTTAGGATCCTCGAGCCGAATTCGGAATGACCCATGGGACGGGCCGGTCGTATCGTCGCCGCGAGTCTCAGGGGAGCCCATTGTTGCATGTGGGTTGTATTGAATTGGCGGCACGAATTACGTGGGCTGCCCAACACCGCTTCCGCGCTCTTGGTATTGCAAACCGACATTTAGCGGAACTCCAGTCGCCACTTGCGTCTCTGGCGCCAAGCTTGCCTGCGACGTTGCGGTAAGTACAGCGCAATGGGGGAACCCACCGGTCAGTGCCGTCACGACAAGCTCTGCGAGGGAGTTTGCGGGGTTGAACCCAGCATGCCTTCGCGCCATCAGCTGGCCCGAGGGTTTCCTGCAGGGTCGTGTTCGTTGCCCCTGTCCGGGAAGTAGGCTGCGATGTCCCCGTCCCTCCGTACCCCTGCAGGCGTGGTGGTTGTCGATGGAGCCGCAGGTCCTGGAATGGTCTGTTGGACGCTTCCCGCGGCAAGTCGGCCCGGTACCTGGAGGGTTCCCGGCACACGATGGACTCGGAGATCTTGGTGGACCGTGCTCAGCTCTTTTGTTCGTTCGTGCAGCGGCTTCTTTATTCTCGTTCCAGCTTAGCAAACAGCACTCCGTGCTCGTGGTGGGACTGGAGGCTTGCCCTTGCGTGCGCAGAGCAACTTGAGCGGGCCAACAGGAGATGTAAAAATAGTCTGATATGAGATTGTGCTGTACAGTACCGTGACTGCCGCGACAAACTCCTGCGGGGAGCAGATCTTGTTGAGCTCGGCTCGGCGTCACACGTTGCATGAGAGAGCTTGGTTCTAGTAGCACAGATGCATGACGCCTGGCCGCAATGTACATCTGGCTCGGATTATCAGGCACCAGACGACCTCAATAGGGTTTCCTCAAGTGACAATGGAAAACATGTTTCACCATATGGCATCAGAACAACCGTCCGATTCTGGGTTAAGCGTCAGCGACTTCTGGCCTTGTCCTATGTTCTGTCAAGCTGGGACAGCAATACGAGAAGTCCTGGCTCTTTGACAGCCTCTGGTCACCTGATGAGGGACGACGGGAGAATGGCCTTTCCCATAGCAGTGCTTGTAATTGAGGCCTTTGTTTCGAGGTCTGCTCGGCGGTCCATAGTTGAGCCTCGGCTTGCAACATCCCTGTCCTCCGTGGTGTTCATCTTCCGTGTCACTTACGGTCATTCATGAAATGCAGGGCTCTTTCTGCAGTCCTCCAGACTGGAAGCAAGGTCGGGTCTGTACATGTATCCTGTTTATCATCAAACGTGGAATACATATGACGGTGCGGCTCTGCAACGATTGTGGCGGATGCTGGCTCTCGGCCCAATAGAGAAGACGGAGCCAGGTTCCTTCTCGGCACCTCAGATCATGGCTTGAGAGCTCGAGACTACCTTATGTTCGTGTTGGTAGATGGTGTCGGCCGATGGCAACGTGGACAATCTGCCTTCACGTTGGAAGAAAGGGGCCAATCCCAGAGAACGATTGACATCAATGCCTCTGGCGACCCGCCTTGAAGGTGAGAACTCTGAGAAACCCAGGCACCTCAGGCACCGGACGACATCTGCAGCACCCCATGCCGGTTCAAGGGCCCATACGTGGGGAGGCTACAGCGAGTGTTCTGCCTAAGCAACAGCCCTGGAAGGTGCCCAGCGAGGCACCCCCTGCCAGGTGCCTGCCGGCCGCACGCAGCTGCCGAGCCAGTCTGGTGCGGCCTGGCTCGGAGCTCAGGCTCCCACCGCCCAGTGATTCTCAACCCTGACCACCCAAGCACCAGCTGCAAACCAAACGCAGATCTCCGCACCTCAGCGCCCGGTGCATCTCCGAACACATCTACTGAAGGCCCTCGTCTTGATTCAGGCCGCGTGTCTGCACCTTCCCATCTGCGTGACCCTTACCAGCCATACGACAGCCGTGACACTATCACAGCGCCTCCTTGCCCATGGCGAGCCCCCCTTCTACCAGGGGGCCCCTGGCTCAGATTGCCAGAGATCATGCCGAACTTCTCACCGCCATTCACGTTCTCCGCAAGTTTGGCGTCGAGGTTGGTGACTTCCCGCAGTTCGTCGTCGTCGGCGATCGTTACTCCGGCAAGAGCTCTATTCTGCAAAGTATCTCTGGCATCGACTTCCCGGACACCGGCACCGCGTTTTCGCAATCTGCCCTCGAAGTTTCTCTCTGCACTGGCAATGAAGTTTGTACCATCGTAGAGATCAGAGATGCGGGCTCGGACACCTTTGTGGCCCGGTCGAAAACCGGCGAGGCCGGCGCAAAGGCTCTTACCGAAACTCTGAGGCAAGTGAGGACATTCATGGAGAGAGAGAAGTTCATCGCAGCTCCCCCAGTAGCTGCACTACGAATCAAGCTTTGCGCTCCCGATTTCGGCCACGTTACCTTCGTCGAAGTGCCTGAATTGCGCGCTGCCGCTTGCCCCTCCGACGTCGACCCAGGCTCGTCCGCAAACAAATTGATGCCTACCGCAAAGGAGTACATGCGGCGAACCAACTCGATTATACTTCTTGCGGTGTCTGCTACGAGCTCTGGTGATGGCCAAGCGGCGTTGGAGCTGTGCAGAGTCAATGATCCCACTGGAGAGCGCACCATGGCCATTATTACCAAGGCTGATCTCCTCCCAATCGGCTCCTCCGTCAACAAAGAAATATTCCAGATCTTTCACGACGATCGCAGCGGCTTTCTTCCAACAGAAAAATGGCACCTTCTCCCAAACCCGCCCAGACATGGCATCTATGCCGCTGGTAGCGGCGCTGAGGCGCTGTCGGCCCGTCAGCCTCAGCTGCCGGCCGCACAGATTGAGAAGCATTTCCCTCAGATATCTGACTACGACCAAGGACTCGAGGCCCTTGTCCCGAAGTTGAGTGCCTTATACGGTACTCGCCTAAGCGCGAATCTGCCCACTCTTATCGCCAAGGGGATGTCGATGCTACAGACGAAGCGGAACGAGTTAGAGAAACTCCGGAGACCGCTCGCGACAGATTCAGAGCGGATGCAATATTTGTGTACCGTAGCCAACGAATTTCAGGCCATCGCACAAGCTGCCACTAAAGGAGAATACGATCACGACTACTTTCGCAGCAATCCCAGCGCTCCTCGCGAAGGCGATGTGCGAAAATTGCGCGACATTATCCGCACGTCGAGCCGAGCCTTCGTCCACGTCATGAAGCACAAGGGAGCACATCAGAGGATCTTGTTTGACGACAAGGTCGCAGTTGATGAGCCAGGAGAACCTGTCGCCCTACACGAATCCATGATACCTTGGGTCAACTTGTTCAACATTGAGTCTCCCCCAACAGTGCACGTCTCCGATATTGCATCAACGCTGGCACCTTCATCCTCTATCGTTCAAGGCCCAGGATCCGTCAACTACAGGCTGAGCCTGGAACTCTTCCGTGATCAGTCTCAGAAATGGGGCGAAATCGCGAGGCGCTACGTGGACTTCGTGACAAGTGCTGTCGAAGCTTTCGTGACCGCAGCAATGGAACACATCTTCGGCGCCAATAACTCCGGATTCCAGGTCATGGCAGCAGAGATGATCCACCCGTTCTTCAAGAGCGCTGTGCCCAAACTTTCTGAGAAGCTAGATGAACTTACGTGGCACCATCGACACGGTGACATGATCTGCGCCGATGATGATTTTCAGCAGAAATTGGCCCACAGGCTCCATTCCCGTCACCCCGACGGGCGTGATACACAGCCCGCTTCACCAAGTACTGGCGTCGAAGACGCCGTCGATATAATGATGACGTACTACGAGGTGAGCTGACACTCCAATTACGCATCTCTGGGCGGTCTCCTAACCGAGCATTACAGATGTCCATGAGTACATTCGTCGACAATGTTATGATACTGGCAGTCGAGAAATGTCTTGTGTCCCGAGTTCCGTCAATGATGCATTCGCTTCTCGCTGAGAATCCTGGTCCAGAGGCAGTCCGTCGGCTCACTGAGCAAGCTGTGACGTTCGAATTGGACAAGGCGGTCCTGTCCGAAGAGGTTGAAATTCTTGAGCAGGCTCTGTCGACCTGCTCGAATTACAACATAGAGCACCCAACTAGTGAGTACTTTTTTCTTAATGGAGTTCTCTTTGCTTGGCTAATCGGTCGATAGCGTTTCCCCCAACTGTCCACGGGCATGAGCTCTCCAAGGCGCAGCCGTCACCTCCTATGAAATCTTCGAGTCACTTGGATATTTTGTCTCAGCTGTACGCCACGTCGGCTAGCGGATCACCATCCGAAGCCAGTGGACTTCCCTTGGCCAGAAGTAAGTGAACTCCGTCCATATCCGCATCAGCGTTTTTGCTAACCAAAGATGTCCCACGAGTAGTCGGTACCACTCAAGCTCGCATTCTCGGTGGCAATCAGTCGAGACAGTCGGTGTACTGCGAAGCACTTTGCCTCGTACAGCCAGACACGCAAGCCGAAAACATTGAGAACAAGTTTCTTAGCATTTGTTTGATGCCAAGATACCGTGACTACTCCCCAGAGGAGCTTCGTGTAGTGGATTACGAGGGGTTCGCGCTCATGGAATGATCAGATGGGATGATTCGCAATGAGAATCACTATTTTCAGTTACAAGATTCTCTATTTTCACGTGTCGCCGCGATACCTAGCTGTGGCGCCTGGCGTGGTGACGGTACTATACATTCTATCTGGCTAGGCTGGCAAGGACCTGAATTGCCGCCGTGATCGTTGTAGCCGCTATGGCTTTCGTAACCGTCATGGCCACTATGACCGCCGTGGCCGCCGTGGCCGCCGTGGCCGCCATAACTGCCGTGACTGCCGTGACTGCCGTGACTGCCGTGACTGCCGTGACTGTCGTGACTGTCGTGACTATCGTGACTGTCGTGACTATCGTGACCGTCGTGACCGTTATGGGAGTCATATCTATCGTGGACGTCGCGACCGTTATAGCCGCCATGACAGTCATGACCGTTACATGTATGGCCACTGTGACTATCATGACGGCCGTGACAATCATGACGATCGTGACCGTCGCCACGTACCCCTCCTAGTGGTATATATAGGCCCGTAGATGTGAAAATAGAGGAGCAGGTGAGTGAAAATAGGAATACTCTTCGCAATAGCCTGAAAACTTTGTTTTGAAACCAAGTAGCAGCTCATGCTATGGTGATCAATGTTGGACTAGAGTGGCCTGTTGAACAGTTCCATTGCTTGCGCTACCAAGAGACCGAGGACCCAGACACAAAAATCACGGCGCGAGGTTGCGAAGTTGTGATAGATCAGGGGAAATCAGTATTATTTTCCTCCTACTATGTGATTATATGTGATTATATGAAAGTCTAGGTACAAGACGGGGAGCCAAGAAGAGAAGAAGTAGCTCGCGCCTGTATAGAACAGGGCTGCTGCACCGGTCCACCGTCCATGGTCGGGCTCCGGGAGATGCGAACCGGCGACCAGGTTGAGACATCCAGCACAAGCACACCAGGCCTTTTTCCACCCGGCCTCTGTGGCGAGGACAAGCTTCCGAAGTAGGCTCCAGCGCTTACAGGACGCGGTTCAGCGAGCACTGGACGTTCAGGTCCAAGTTGATGAGGCCGGTCTGTGTGCGGATTGTCAGCTGACTGCGTGTTTTTATGAGTGGCAGTGGAGAGGTTGCTGTTCTTACCTGCTTGACATCGTCGTGCGAGCAGCAGTAGACGTCGCCACCGGAGCAGTTCTCGCCCAGAGCACCGGGCAGGAGGTTGCCGAGGGAGAGGAGGCCGCCGTTGCCCTGGCCCTGGCAGACGACAGTCTGGTGGCTCTGGCAGACGTTGCCGACGTTGTTGTTGCTGGGCTCGTGGTGCTCAGGCTTGTGCTCGGGCTTGTGCTCGACGGGCTTCTTATGGTGCTCCTGGCAGGACTTGCACTCGGTGGGAGCGGCGATGGCGGTGGCAGCAAGGGCCAGGACAGCGATGAAGAACTTCATTTTGAATGTGGTGGAGGGGGTTTGTTTTGTGCGTTGGAAGCGACTGGTGGGTGCTGTTGAGCGAAAAGAGGCGCTGGAGATGCTTTGAACTGGATGCTTGAGTGGATGAGGAGAGAAGTTGGGATTGGAGCGGGATCAAGGCCTCTTTTTATATCCATCTGGACGCTCATCGAGGTTGCCCATGGGCCGCGACTGCCACCAGGCAAGCAAGCGTGTTGTCGGCCGGCCGGCCGGCCCATCGCTCGGATGCTCCCAAGGGGCAGACAGACAGACAGACACACACACACACAGAGAGAGAGACTGGCAGAGAGAGACTGGCAGAGGTGAGAGAGATTTGCTGTCTTGCCACCCGTGAGTGAAGCCCACAACCCGCGTGTCGACGCCCGCCAGCGCTGCGCGTGTAAGACACGAGCTGCATCGTGATATTAGACCGGGGGTCGCGGGTCACCGAGAGACGATCGCCCTGCGCCGCGCAGCAGCACGGACCACGCGCATCCCGGGCGGCCGGCCGTGGTCTGCTCCCCTCCCTCCCCTCCCTCCTTGTTCCGCCTCGCTGCCCCCCGCTCGGCCGGCAGTCCGCGCGACGGAAGGGGAGGGAGCTGACGATGGGGCCGGCAAGGGGGGTCGGTCGGTCGCGATGCTCCGCGCCGGGGGGGGCGCAAGGCCAGGCAGGCTAGGGACGGCTAGGCCAGGGGCAGGGGCTGGCGTGCGGCAGAGACAAGGGGCGGAAAAGAAACGACCGTGATGAGGGGACGGGTTTGTTGTCTTGGTTGTCTCTGATGGGTTGCAACAACTTTGCCTGCTTGCAAGGGGCTCCGCTCCGCCGCCGACGCCAAAAGCAACGTCAAAGTCGAGGGCGGGCCGAGGGCCGTGATTAGTCGCCCGCCCATTCACCAATGCTCGTTTCTCCCTCTCTGTCTCTCGCGACGGCCCCAGAGAAAAACCCGCTGTCAGGCGAACGGGTGACTATCCGTCTGCCGGGGGCCGGTAGGTAGGGCGCCAGTGTAGCATCGCTTATTCTGCGAGTTCCGTGGGGCCCCGGCCGGCGGCGTGCTTTCCCAGGTTGCATATGCCGGGCGCGCGTCTGGCGGGTGGGTGTAAGTGAGGCTGGTGGGCGTGCATGGCGATGATGCCCAGAGGACGAGCACCGTATGCGTATTCCATGCACGGAGTACGTGTGATGGACCATGTTCGATTGCATGGACAAACTGTGGATTGATGGTTCGTATTCGTCCCGTACCTTACGCCCACGACGTCTGAATGAATGCATTGCTGCATGTATGTCATTAAACTTGGGCGGTATTAGTGCGATCAGACCTTTCGGTGGCAAACTCCGCCGTCGAGTCCGCTCTTGCTTTTGCTGCCTTTCGGTCGTCGACCGGTTGTTCATTATTCACGGCTAACTAGTTACCGTGGTCTTCGATGATTATTTTGTCAACTCGGGCTCCCTTGCCGAATGCGCATCTAAGCTGCAGCTGTTTAATTTTCTCTCGGCCGCGCAGGGCACATCCATCCCTTTGCCAAGTTCGCAGCAAGGCCCACCCGCAGGTCCGCGGCCGTGGCCGTGTCCGTGTCGCAAACAAAAAGTATCGAGTGGCGGCGGACACTGTGAGAGACAACAAGAGAGCCGCGATGGATGTCTGTTGGGCAGGCGCCCGCGGGGGGGGGGGGGGGGGGGGGGGCGACGATCCGGGCCTGTTGAGTGTTTCGGTTCATGTCTTTTTTTAATCGACGCAAAATTGAGGATCCAGGCCCTAATCGATGTTTCTTGCAGACCGGCATTGTCGATTTGTCGGTGAGGGCACAGAGAGACACAGACGACAAGCCTGGCATAGAGAGAGAGAGAGTGAGTGAGTGAGAGAGTGGGAATGAGTGTGAGAAGGCGTTGGGCTAGCCGCACAAGGGGCCGAGACAAGAGACAATTGCCCGCTGTCGCCAAAGTGTCTCAACGGCGGCGGCGGCGACTATCATGGCTCGGTTCGGGAAGTCGGCGGCCCCGGGACCTGGCAGGACAATGAGCACGGGGCACGATGGGCACGGCACTGCAGAATCCCATGCTTTATGCATGCATGATAGTCTTTTGGCGTCGATCACCCATATTACTTATGCGCGTTGCATGTACAACGCATCGCTTTCCTCGACGGCATCGAACCAGACATCGCGATGCCCCGGCAGATCGGCAGCAGCTGGGCGTCCACGGCGCATCCCAGCTGACGGCACTAACAACATGTCAACAACTAACAACTACACCCGTCATCGTTGTCGTTGTCGTCGTCGATGCCCAACACTCCAAGTCACGGCTGGCTCAGCCACCAGGCCCAGCCGTGGCGCGGATCGTCGCAGCGCGGTGAGTAAAGTCTGCATTGCGCTGCGCTGCGCTGCGCAGGCTGGGCCTCCCCGTTAATAACACACGAGGCTCGCTGTCTAGGACCTGCAGCCTAGGGCTAAGCCCCTTGCGTCCCGGCGTGCTGTCTGTCGGGATTCTCTGCGAGTACATGAGGTACGAGCGGTGGTGGTGGTCATGCGCTGTGATGGCCTGCCTGCCTGCCTGCCTGGCCCTGTGGCTGCGAGACATATGTATACTCCCGTCGTCGTACCTGTAGGGCCAGGCGCAAGGGGAGGCAGCAAATCAAAGGCGCGTCCCGCTGCGCTGCGCTGCGCTGCTGCTGCGCGTGGCCTACGCTACGAGTACTACATGAGCGGCGGAAAAGGAAAACCCGTATCAATGCGGTTCCACGAAAGTCACTGGACGGACGGACGACGGACAGGGGAGAGAGAGGAGCGATGCGGCGCATTGATGCGGGTCGGGCGGCCACCAGATGTCGGGTCGTCGCCCGTCCTGCTGGACGCCACCGTCACTGCTGTTCGGTCGTGCCTGGGCGGATGCCGGACGTCTGCTCCGTAACAAACCCAAGCCATCCATCGTATCCCGATGGTGTGCCCACGGTCACTGTCCCCTCGACTCGATTGGCCGTACGTCTGAGAGCACTGCTCGATATCGAGACATCTGTCAGAAGTATACGGACTACCAGCGCACTCACTCACTTGGGCACCCAACACGCACGAGTATTTCGTACGGCTGAAGACCCCCGAGGGGACAGCCCCCCGTCCTGAATCATCCTCCTCCGCCCGCCCCAACGAGAGAGTCCCCTCTGCTCTGTTCGTCGTCGCTCGGCCCGCCACTCGGGGGGAGGCTTGCTTGGCTTGGCTTGCTTGTCAAAAGTGTCGGCCCGTTTCTGACGACAGGGCTCCCCTCCGTGCCCTCCCTCCCCCCGTCGAGGCCGTCCGTTTCCCCACACGTGCGCCCCGACGGTCGTATGTTTTTTTTTCTTGTTTTTCTTTCCTGCTCGATCGCGCGCTGCCAGGGGGCCAGGGGGAGCGCTGCGCCATACGCCGTGTCACGGCAGAGCTCGCTCACGCTGCTGCGCCTACGACTGGGGTGCATGGGGGGGGGCCGCCTCGATCGGGTGGTCTGCTTTGCCCCCCCCCCCCCCCCTCTTTTCCTTCCTCGGTGCTGCTGGAACAGATGCGATGGGGCGGGCCCATTTGCCGGGACAGGGACCAGATGCTCTGCATGCCTCAGCTCATTCTGCTCGTGACTGCCGTGCGTGCGTACCGCTTCGCATGTAAACTTGGGTCGGGAAATGGGCTCATTCACTTACACAGATGGGCTGCTACCCTACACTGTGCCTTTCTGTCGTGAACAATTATTGTCGTAGCCGTCGATACTGTCAAATGATTGCCTTGTGATGTTACCGATGAGTTCCGTAAAAGCGATTGACAATTTAAACGCACGCAAGTCTCATGCCGTGCAAAGATGTCGTGGTCGCCGCATTGACGTGTGGCGTGTCGTACCGTCGATACAGTTTTTCAAGCGAGGGTATCACAACGCGGTCTGGGGTCTCAACCTTGTCACACGCACTCGTCACCGCGCTCGCATTTCATACTTCGTAGGCTCGTCCCGTCATGCAATCAACCATTTCAAGGGCAATCCAACGTAATTCGCACCGTGGTTGTCATTTCGACACGTGCAGCAGCCGCGTCCATCTATGCTTTTGTACCAGACGTCTACAGCACCATTCTAAACTCCGGATCGCGGTCATCCCCGTAGCCCGCAAACTTATTGTACTTGCCCTTCGCCTTGTCCCGGTTGATCTTCATGCACCACAGGACGTTGAGCGCCACGCTGATGACCGCCCCCCCGCCCCCCAGGTTTCTCGTCAGCGTTCAAGGTCTCAGTCGAGGAAGGCGGGCAGGAAACACTCACGCGACCCAGGCATAGCACAGCAGGCCTAGGATGATGCTGTGGCCCTTGTGGTAGTACGGTCCCTGCTTCGCGGGATACACGAACGCTGGAGGAGGAAGAGAAACAAAGTAATCAGCTACATGCGCGGGCGAGGGTGAGCCGTCGACAAAGGGGGAACGAGCAACGTACTGGCCACGAAGCCGCCGCAGTTGGCGACGGCCAGCTGCAGTGCCGACGTCGTCGCGCGCTTGTAGTGGCCCGCCGAGTTGTTCGAGTTCCAGACCAGCACGCACGGCACCGCCGCGTACAGCCCGATGGCCATGAGGCACGTCATGGCGAACCGCGGCTGCGCCGCCTGGATGTTGGCGATGACGCCGTAGCCGACGATGGCGATGGGCAGCACCACGAGCATCAGCGTCCCACGCAGCTTCAGCCGGTCGGACAGGAACGCCACGAGCACTGGGATTTATCTCTGTCAGCCGACATAACTGAACAAGTGAGCAGGAAATGGTGGGCAAACGCACCCGTTACCGGCGTGGCCACCGCATAAGGAATGACGGTCCACAGCTGCGTCTCGTTGGCGTTGTTGGCAATGTGCATGTCGTTGACAATCGTCGGCAGCTATACCCCGCGTTAGCCACATGTGCACTCGCCCTCGATCGCTTCAACACAAAGGGATGAAAATTCATACAAAGAGACCGAACGAGTACAGGCCCGACAGGATGGCAAAGTAGGCCGTCGACGACAGCCACACCTGCACGTTGAAGCAGCCGCGGCGCACCTCGCCCCACGAGAAGCGCTCCTCTCGCTCCCGCGCAAGGCTATAGAGTATACAGTCAGCCTGGTCCGTCCATCGTCTCGTTATCTGGCATCAACTGTCGCCATGTGGGGACCCGAGAGAGACGCACTTGAATCGGTCGTGTGGACTACCAGCAAGGCGCTTCATGGCCCACTCACGCTCCTCGTCGGTGAGGTAGCGCGCCGTCGACGGGCTGTTGGGCAGCGCGAGGAAGGCAATGGCTCCGGCGACGACGGTCTGCTGCAGTCAGTATCACCAGGCAATACTGCACGTCATACTATCCAACTCACGAGAAGCCCTTCAATGATAAAGATCCATCGCCACCCTTCCAGTCCGCCGCGAGGTCCAATGGCCGACAGGCCTCTCGCGAGCAGTCCTGCTTGTCGTCAGCAATGCATCCCAACGCCATTATCGATCATCCCGGTCGGTCGGTCGGTCGGTCCAGGGGGCGGGCATATATACCTCCGAACGCGCCCGAGAGCGACGCCGCCGTGTAGAATATGCCAATCCGCAGCGCCAGCTCGCCGCGCGTGTACAGCCCCGACAGGTACAGCACCATGCCGGGCAGCAGGCCGCCCTCGGTCACGCCGAGGACGGCGCGCACGGCGACGAAGCTGGCGTAGCCGCGCACGAAGCCCAGGCACATGGTGACGATGCCCCAGGCGACCGTCAGGCAGGGGAGCCATATCTTGGGCGAGACCTTTTTCAGGACGAGGTTGCTCGGGAGCTCGCTGCCGGCGAGAGCGTGTCAGCTTCCAGGTTGGCTCTCTTGCGCAGGGTTGGAGCAGGCTGGTGTGCCTCGCTTACCTGGCGATGTAGGTGGCGTAGAAGACGGCCAGGCCCTGCGTATACTGCAGGTCCGTGATGCCCAGGTCCTTCTCGAGGCCGATGATCTTGGCGTTGCCGACGTTGGTCCTGTCGAGGAACGAGCAGAGGAAGAGCAGCGCCAGCACGGGGAGGACCCTGCGGATTATCGGGAGCGGGTCAGCATCGAGCGGGCGGGCCCCCGGGGGCGCCAAGAGGGCGATGCATTGCAGAAAGTCATTTTGACGCACCTCGTGTCCGTCTTGAAGAGCACCCTGCGCGTGAGGCCCGCGCGGTGCTGCGCCTCTTGGTGGCCCATGGCATCGAGCTCGTCGTGCTCGGCCTTGGCTTCCATGTCCGAATCGGATTTGGCGTTCATTGGGCGGCGGCAGCGGGCGCGCGCGCGCAAGACACGGAGGGGTGATAAGAGTGGATGGATGGATGGATGGTGTTGCAGAAGCCGATGGGGCCCCTGAGGAGAGCAGGGCGGGGAGGACGACCGCGCGGCTGGGCACAGAGAACAGAGAGAGAGAGCGCGAGAGAGAGAGCTGCCCCAATGTCTCGGAATGCTACCTCGAAATGTCACACAATCTGGGGAAAGGAGAACGGGGCCGGGCTCGCATTTAAGGGCCCGCCTCGCCTCGCCCGCAGATGCAGGATAATAACAGGTACAAGTAATCCGATTATCCGGGGCCCGGGGCCACAGGGGATCTCAACAATCTGCGGGGGAGGAGCAGAGAGGACTGGAGCCGGGTTTGCGGGGTGAGGATGGATGAGATTAAGGCCCGTCCGGGGCCGCTGCCACGCGCGGGAATAGAGTCGCGATGGCCCATGGCGATCGTCCGCTGATGCGTGTCCCCGTCATGGTGGTGGTGGCCCTGGTGGTGGACAACTAGTTAGTGAACTGGTGGTGGACGTGGCGGTGGTGGTGGTCAGCCACGCGGGTCGCCGTCCGGGCCTCAGTTCTGCGCCCCGAGCCCGCACCAGGCGCGCGGCACTTGATCTGGGGCCCGTCGCGGCGGTCGCGGTGGACGGACAGGTGACAGGCATGGCCTGGGCTTGGCGGCGCGCACCCACCCCCCCGTTCGACCGGGTCCGGGTTTGCCGGCGACCGCCCCGATCTTTAGGGTTGGCAGGCTCCCGGCCGGCGGAGCTTCGCCGACGTGACGACACCAGATGCCACTTTTTGCCCACCCGTTTTCTGCGGTTTGCATTGAAATGACTGGGAAAATGCGCGCGTGTCCCCCGTGTCCACTTGGATGAAGCTGTGTGGTTCGTTCGTGTGGTTCGCGCGATTCTGTTCTTGCTCGGCTATTCCCTCGCCATTGCCGTGGGCGGTCGTATAAATACAATTATGACGTGAAGCCCACCGCGTTTAGTATGCCCACGAGCTGCCAAAGTTAATCCCTTCCCTTCCTCCCTTCCTCTCCCTCCATCCCTCCGTCCGTTTCCTTGCCATTGACGTCCGGACCTGCTCCCCGCCGTGCTCTCGCGGTCGTACACGAAGAGCTCGCAGGGCACACGTCCAGACGGGGTATACTTGGGACTCGAGGTAGATACCGCACAGCATGGGGCCGTCATTGCGTCTCGCCGGGAGCCGGCGGATCACCACCGGCTCGTCGTCTACGTCGTCATCTTCGGCGGCAACGCTCGTGTGCAGCGTCGCGCTGCGGCTGTGCGCGCCCAAGACGGGACTCGCGCGCCGGAGCTTCCTCACGACGACGATCCGCCTCTCGCAGGCGGCGGCGTCCGGGCGCAACGTCAACAAGGTGCTCGGCACGGCCGACGAGGCCGTCGCCGACGTGCGCAGCGGCTCCACCATCCTGAGCTCCGGGTTCGGCCTGTGCGGCGTCGCCGGTGCGTTTTCATCTTCTCTCGTCTCATCCATCACAGATACCCCGTACGGGGGCCAATGAGTTGACGGAACTGACTGAGTGGCTAACAAATGAAAAACACAAACAGAGACGCTCATCCAGGCCCTGCACCGGCGCGGCGCCGACCAGCTCCACTCGCTCACGGCCGTGTCCAACAACGCCGGCATCGAGGGGCTCGGCGGCCTGTCGAGCCTCACAAAGGCCGGCCAGGTCAACCGCCTCGTGCTCTCGTATCTGGGCAACAACAAGGCCCTCGAGCGCGCGTACCTCACCGGCGCGCTGTCCATCGAGCTGTGCCCGCAGGGGACGCTGGCCGAGCGGCTGCGCGCCGGCGGCGCCGGCATCCCGGCTTTTTTCACCCCGACGGGCGCGCGTGAGTGTACCCAGGTTCCTATTCCGGTTGCTCTCCTTCTCTTTTTCCATTGAGTTCTCTCTCTCTCTCTCTCTCTCTCTCTCTCTCTCTCTCTCTCTGTGACGGGACGTTCCCTCCAGGCCGTCATGAGAGAGATCCAAACTGCACTTTCGAGTGACAACATAGTAGCGTACATGCATGCGTGTTGGTGAGTAATTAAGAGAGACGGACAAACATGACTGACATCAGAGCGCTCCGGCAGACACCCTCCTCCAGGATGGCGACATCCCGACCCGCATCGGCCCCAACAACACGGTCCTCGAGAGGGGCAAGCCGCGCGAGGTGCGCGAGTTTGATGGCCGGGCGTACCTCCTCGAGCGGGCGCTGACGGGCGACGTGGCCATCCTGCGCGCCTGGAAGGTCGACAAGGCGGGCAACTGCGTCTTCCGGTGAGCATCCAGTCGCCCCCTTCTCACTCTCTCTCTCTCTCCCTCTCACCCCTCTCTTGACGTACCCGCGCGAGGTCAACAAGCGAGGACAGAGAGTGAGCAAGTGTGTCATCGAAAGCTAACCATGGCGGCGGCGACAGATACACCACCAAGGCGTTCGGCCCGCTCATGGCCAAGGCCGCCAAGCTCACCATCGTCGAGGCCGAAAACATCGTCGAGGTCGGCGAGATCCACCCCAACGCCGTCGACCTGCCGGGCATCTTCGTGGACCGCGTGGTGCCCGCCACGGCCGAGAAGCAGGTCGAGGTGCTCAAGCTGCGCGACCCGGACGCCGAGGCCGCCGCCAAGTCGGGCGCGGCGCCCAAGGACGAGGCCCAGGCGCGGCGCGAGCGCATCGGCCGCCGCGCCTCGCAGGAGCTCAAGCAGGGCTACTACGTCAACCTGGGCGTCGGCATCCCCACGCTCGCCGCCACCTTCATCCCCGAGGGCCGCACCGTCTGGATCCAGTCCGAGAACGGCATCCTCGGCATGGGCCCCTACCCCACGCGCGACGAGGTCGACGCCGACATTGTCAACGCCGGCAAGGAGACGGTCACGCTCGTGCCCGGCGCTTCGTGCTTTGACTCGTCGGAGTCGTTTGGCATGATTCGCGGCGGTCACGTCGACGTGTCCATCCTGGGTGTACGTCTTGCTTGCTCTCTTTCCCCTTTCCCCTTTTCACACTCTTACCAAGTGAATTGGTTGAGATCATGGCCGGTGTATGAATAACTGACTAACTCACCTTCCCCCCACCGCAGGCCCTCCAGGTCAGCGCTGCCGGCGACCTCGCCAACTTCATGATCCCCGGCAAGGTCTTCAAGGGCATGGGAGGCGCCATGGACCTCGTTGCCAACCCCGACAACACCAAGATCGTCGTCGCCACCGAGCACGTCGCCAAGAACGGCGCCAGCAAGATTGTCCAGCAGTGCGCCCTGCCCCTGACGGGCGCGCGCTGCGTCAGCACCATCATCACCGACCTTGTCAGTAGTTTCCTGTCCTCCCTTACCCCGTTCTCTGCTTCCCCTTTTCCCCTCCATCCCTGGTTTCCCTCCTCTCCCCTTCCCGCCCTTCGCGCCGCTCTCTCTCGAACAGATGTATCCGCACGCGCAGAACAAAACAACAGTTAACATGGGTCCCATCTTCACAGTGCGTCTTCCAGGTCGACCGCCAGAACGGCGTGCTCACGCTGACTGAGCTGGCTCCCGGCGTCGACGTCGACGAGGTGCGCAGCAAGACCGACGCCGACTTCAAGGTGGCCGACAACATTAAGACGATGGAGTGAGTGAGTGGGTGCATGAGTGGGTGCATGAGTGAGGAGGACATAACATGGGACGGCGTTATTTCTAGACGGAACGGCCTCCTCGGGCAGGACGCCGCGCATACTTGAACATTACATTGAAAATATACCACGGTCGTTTTCACCCGCTGCTCTTAGAATCTGACAAGTGTTATGTCCACGACGGGGCTCTGTCGCTCACTACACTGCCATCTCACCGGAGTACATGATTTATATGCAATGTGCTCTTGATACTTGTACATCCCCGTCTATGCTGTATATGCCAGTCAAGTCAAGTCATCTCTTCGTACAGGCCCCGCCTCCATCCGTCCAGTGCCCCATCACAGCTTCGGCGCCGCATTGTTCCCGCCAAAGCTGCTCCCCCCCAGCGCCTCGACGATGCCGTCGACGCTCCGCAGGAGCCACTCGCAGCCCTCGTCGCTTGCCAGCCACCGCACCACCTCCTCGTCGACGATGCCCGCCTCCGCGTCCCCCCTCCACGTCCCGTCCTCGCACGCCTTGCGCAGCCCGAAGACGTGCGAGAGCACCTGCGGCCCCACGCCCGTCTGCGCGCGCAGGCACGCCACGGCCACGGCGCTCGTCAGCACGCGGCCCGTCCTCGCCAGCGCGGTGCCTGCCTCCGACTCCGGGCCCTCTGACGCCGCGGGCGCGGGCGGGGGCGGGGGCGGGGGGTCGCTCAGCAGCGGGCCGTAGTGGCTGTTGAGGATGTGCACGGGCAGGTCCGGGTGCGCGAGCGCCAGCTTGTCGACGAGCTTGTCCTCAAAGGGCGCGTACACCGAGTCCCAGAGCGTGCGGGCGCGCGCCGCCACCGCGTCGACACCGTTGGGGCTCCCGACCTCGGGCGTGGGCACGCGAGAGGCCCGCCCGTGCAGGCGCGCCGCCACGTCGGCGGGCAGCCCGGCGCGGAAGGCGTTGAGACAGTTGATGGTGCGCGGGATGCCGTTGAAGCTGATGCACTTGAGCCCGACCTCGCGCACCAGCTCGGCGGCGGGCACGGGCGCCGCGCCGCGCTCCGTCGCCACGCGGTGAAGCACGGCCAGCGAGTCGGGCGAGTTGAGGGTGAAGGTGGCGGCGGCCTGGCAGGTCCGACACGCAAGCGTCAGTTAGTCCTGGTCCGCAAGCATGTCACGGCATATCTGGTGATGACGATGAGGAGGAGGAGGAGGAGGAGGAGGAGGAGAGTGAGCAAGACAAGACGCACCGAGATGGCCAGCCACGGGTTCGTGCCCACGCGGTGCTGCTCGGCCTCGCGCGCGATGCGGGCGTAGACGTCGGCGATGCCCCGGGGCGCCGGCACCTGGCCCGGGCGCGCAAACGGCGCGTTGATGAGCGCCTTGAGCGACGGCGACAGCTTCGTCATGCTGCTGTTGCTGCTGCTGCTGCTGCTGCTGCTGTCTCTACTCTGTCGTATCGGGGTATTCGTGTCGCGTCTGCTTCTGTGCGCACGCTCGTCGTCGTCGTCTCTGTCGTGCCTGTCGCTCCGTCCCATGACGTGGGTTGAGGTCCCCCGTCCGTCGGTATTATAACACGGGGGGAGAAAGCAAGGTGAGGGTTTCGGTTCCTCGGCATTGGGGACGCGGGCAATTGACCTCCGCAGCCGCCGCCGCCGCCGCCGCCGCCGCTACGGCTCCTGCTGCGGCGCCAGTGACGGCATGAGCCGCCGCGCGCGCTCTGACCCCCGCACCCCGGCCTCGGCGTCGGCGTCGGCCTCTACTTTTGCACGCCGACGCGCACTCGCACGACATGGCGCTCGCGTGTCGGCCCCGCGGCGTCAAGCCACCTCCCGGTCCTGCCGCCGGGGTGCAGTATTGACGCCGCCGTATTGTTTAGGCCGACACAACTACCTCCGAAGGGGAACGGGCAGCTTGTGACGTTCGTCGTGAGATGGAGATGCCGCGGACGTATGTATAGTAGGTGCGTGTCAACAAGTGCTGTCGCCAATGGCAAGGGTTGACAGTAAGTCGTGACACAGTAGGCATTGTGGCTTTGAGTCCGCGCAGTGTACGACCATGACCGACAAGAAGCGTACGCGCACCAAGGCCAGGGAGCCGTTTTGGCTGGGGTGAGTGCATGTCACTGGCTGCTGCTGGCTGCGGCCGACTTACACGGGCCAGGGGTGCGGCGGCATGCATCGCCGTATGCTTCAGTGAGCCTCACAATATCGCCATGGATGAGCGTGTCGGTGTCGATGCTGACCGCCCCAGCACATCCGCTGGACCAGACCAAGTAGTAAGATGCGCTCTATCCTCATTAGCCGAACGCCGTCCAATACCAACGTGCCTCGCAGCCGCATGCAGGTCCTCAAGTCCAGCAACTCCATGCTCAGCACCTTGTCCCGCTTCGCCACCCGCGATGGTATTCCATGAGCCCAACCCTCCCCTTCTTCACGTCGCTCACCACATCAGGTATCCCTTCCCTGTGGGCTGGCCTCTCCGCCTCCATACTCCGCCAGGGGACCTATTCCACAGCCCGCTTCGGCATCCATGCTGCCCTTTCTGAGTCGCTTCTCCGGCGGTCTGGCCGCGACACCCTCCCGCTGTCCTGGAATGTCGCATGCGCCGGGCTTGCTGGCGGCCTCGCCGGCCTCATAGGCAACCCGACCGAGGTAGTCCTCGTTCGCATGTGCGCTGATGGCGCCAAGTCTCCGCAAGACCGCTTCCGATACAGCAATGCCCTCGTCGGCCTGGCAAGAGTCTGGAGCGACGAGGGCGCACGAGCCTTCACCAAGGGCATTGCGCCAAACGTGGCCAGAAGCGTCCTCATGAGTGCGCCTAGCCCCTTCTGAGTCCCCGTAAGAAGTATCTTGTCAAGTATTCTGACCAGTCTGCCAGACGTCTCTCAGATTGCCACGTAAGTCGATATGCCTGCCATCTTGTCCGCCACACAGTGATGCTCACGCGATGTAGGTACGCGTCTGCCAAGCAGTACCTGGTCCAGTCTGCCGGACGCAAGGATGACATCGCAACGCACGTACTGGCATCGCTTGCCGCCGGCACAGTCGCCACCACGCTCTGTGCCCCTGCCGACGTGCTCAAGAGCCGTATGCAGAGCAGCTCTGCCAAGGATGTGAGATCAACGAGCCCAAGGTCGGTATTTCGGCCAGGCCAGCAGCTGACTTGAAGCAGGGCCTGTTCCAAGTCGTCCGCACGGGTCTCCGGGAGGAGGGGCCGCGCTTCCTCATGAAGGGATGGACGCCCGCGTGGTTACGGTTGACGTATGTCTCGCTGACCCTTGAGGCTCTTGCAACTGCTGACGCATTCAAGACCCCATACCGTCCTCACATTTGTCTTCATAGAGCAACTGCGCAAACTTACACAGATCCAGCTCTTTTCTCGCAAGGAGGAACCAGCCAAGCTGTAGCCATGGTCGATGAACTTGTAGGAGTAGATACCTTCTGATAGTTGTTATAGATTCCACTGTCTCGTTGTCTCGCTTCAAAATTCAGGCCAATAGAGCCAGTCAAAGTTGTTCATGTCCGCCCATGACAGGCCCCCAAACGACGGCTCAAACTCGTTGCCCGGCTGGTTGAGTACGTGTGCTATCTGGTCGTCCGACATGGCTGAGAACTGCAGCGGCTCTGGCCACAGAAGCTGTTGCTGGGCCATGAAGCTAGGCTGGGCCGGCACTGGTTCGCCAACGGGCATATGAGGTGTGGCTGACGGGTTCGTCTGCTGCAGTGGCGCCGAGTTTCCCTCGGCAGCTGCCCTCTTGACAATCTGCCGAAGGTACTTGCCGTACAGCAGCGACAGTCCGTTTCGGTGCTCCGTCACGGTCCCGATGCGTTCTAGCACACCAGCCGCCTCATCGATCAGCTTTCTTATGCTGGGTGCCAGCGTTGAGCGGCCTGTCGTATACGTGCTAAGCGTCAGGGCGAAACAAGCCGCAAAGGAAATCATGATGGTGGTGTTGTTGGGCATCGACTGCAGCTGTGACTCTCCCTGTATGGCGACTCTCATGACGTTGAGGGCAGAAGACAGTCCGGCGGTCCGGAAGAAGCGCCGGACCTCGGTCGGCGCCGTGGGGTGGTTGATGATGCCTCCGTAGGTAGACAGGCGTGTATGTGTCACAAGGATTTCAACGTACGGCGGCAGGCGCCGCTGCGGACCGATGCCGATGGAGGCGCCCCATTCCGTGAGCCACTGGTCGAAGAAGCGTTCGATGGCGCTTTGTATCGACTGCGCGATTAGAGATCCGTCGCTAGTCGCGTGTTGCGATCCGTCGCACAGCGAGCGCACGGTGCTAAAGAGGCCGTCCTGTTCAGGTTAGCAAGCACTCGCTGTCGCGCGCCAGGTGGTCGACGCCTACCAGGTTCCTTCGGAGAACGGCCATGGAGACCAGTGCGCCGTCTTGCACATCACTCTGGGGCGTACGGTGCCAGTTATCGCAGTCCTTGATAACCCGCGTCACCGGCACAGCAAATGGTCGCCCCCGCGCGAGAGACATGCTAGCAGCGGTCAGCTAACGGTGAGCAAACTTGGGACAGGGCGATGCACGTACCCTCGCTCCAGGACAAAAAGGGAGATCCAGCATCGCTCTCTATTCCGCAACAGCAGCTTCCCCATCTCTGACCAGGGGTCGATATCGGCAAAGCCGTCAATGGCCAAAGCCATGCGCGTATCAAGACACTCGCCTCGTGCCAGCGTCAGCTCTGAGCCTTGCTGGAGCAACTCAGTCGGCACCAGAACCTTGTGGAGGGACAAGTCGATGGCGATACTCGTGGCCATGGAGATGTAAACGCACGCCTCGTCGTCTGTGCTGTGCGCCCCCGGGAACATCCACGGAATGTTGATCATGAACGCGAGGACAATCTCGACAGACTTGTGCCTGCGAAGCATAACTCTCTGTGCCAGAGTCTTGACGTGATTGGACAGTCGCTTGGACAGGGCCGATGCAGAGGGCATGAACAGCGCCGCGGCCGCCATGACAGAGGTGCACAGGAAGGCGGACCGAGTGCGAGTAAACGAGACGCTGTGGATTCTGGGGTCCAGACCCCATCGTGTGTGTGCAAGGTTCGCATGGAAACTGCAGTCGTTAGAATCACTCGCGCTCAACACCCAAGGTCGACTCACTATGAGAATAGAGTCTGGGCTTCCTCTTCCGTGACAAGGCCTAGGGTGATGGGGTCGATGTCATCGCCGACATCCAGGCTCACGTGGGTTGACGTGAAGAAGTCTTCGAGAGCCGCAGACTCATCGTTCTGGCCTGGACTTTGGTGAGACCCCGGGCGCACCTGGGGTGACGGCCTGTTGCGGGAGTCGCTTGAGGGCTGGATGTACGAAGCGCGTGCGAGTAGCTGCAGGGGGTTCTCGGCATCGTCAATGGCCAGGCTCTCCTCGGTGCGCTGCACAAAGTCGTTCAGTCCCGCCGGGCCGGCTTCATCTTCGCCCTCATCGCCGCTGGACGAAGCGTCCGTGTCACCGTATGACCGCTGCTGAGACGCCGATGCCTGGCTGGGCGACGTCTCGGTAGCATCAATGTCGCCCAGGAGGTCGCGCAGGTGCGTCATGACCTTGACATCTTCGTTGCTGCGCTTCTGCCCGCCTCTGGCCCGCTTGACAGCCTGCTCGATCTGATACAGCGCCTTGTCGAGGCCGACGCGTTTGCTTGTGGTCGGTCAGTCGTCTGCCTCCCAGGGGGGACACATCCATCGGGGCGCATCGCTCACTTCTTGATGCCCTTTTGCCTACCAGCGTGAAAGTCGGGCCGCACGCATTCGCAATCGAGCTGGACGCAGCGCTTGCAGCGGCCATCGGGCGGTGCCCATTCGCACTTGATCTTGCTGCGACGGCAGACGAGACAGGCGGCCTGCTTGGGCCGCGGGGAAGCATCCATGGCCGTGGCGTGAGGGGGTACGGCGCGGCGACGTCGGCCCCACGGGGCTCATGCCATGCGTGTACGACGAGCGTGGGGGGATTGAGGGCGCACGTGGAATCTCAAGTCGCGCATCGCCGTCTGGGAACGCGCAGTGAGGCGGATGAGGATCAATGGCGAGGGCCACTGATCGGCGTGTTGAGGTGACGTCGGCAGCAGCGACCTCGGATTGGGCGACGGTGAGCGGTGGAACCCGGTGCGTGCAGTCTGACCCTGCGGCTCCTGCAAGCAGGATCCCTCCAATGGACGACTACCCGCTAAGGTATTGCAGCGTGAACACAGTGAAGCTAAACTTCGCTTGCCCCAAGTACCGCGGAGCACCACAGAAGTTTGGCCTGCTCAAGGAGTCAAGAATCTATCGCCGCCACTAGTTACACATCCCCCCGAATCGACGACTCCCGTGAACGCACTTTGTCTTTGTCGCACATGCGAGGCGAGGCCCGCCCCGGCTAGCGACCGAGCCGCCGCAGCTCGAGCCACCGCAGTGGCGGGAACACCACCATGGCCCCCGACGCGCCCAGCCAGATGCCCAGATCTGCACCCCGCGGACTGACAAGCTTGGCGATGGGACCAACGTGGTACACCTGGTCCATGCCGAGGATCGCTCCCGTCCAGCCGACGAGGAACGCGGCCAGTGCCGCCATCCCGAGCGGCAGCCTGGAGCGGTCCGACCACGCGGCCCAGTCGAAGCCCATCGTCCGCCGGAAGAGGGCATGCTCCTCCAGCGCGATGACGACGAAGATGGCCACCCAATATCCCATGAGCGCCAGGAAGTTCTCGAAGATGTGGAACAGGTCGTCGCGCCCGGCGACGGCGCACGCCGTGTAGGCGAGGACGCTGACGCACGAGATGAGCCACCGCGGGGTGCGCTGCCCGTACCGGCCCAGCACTTGGAAGCCCAGCACGGCCGAGTACGTTCCGGGGATGTTGTTGGCGATGAGGCCCAGTGCGACAAAGACACCGAGGAGCTTGCCAAAGCCCCCGAGCCCCGCGTAGCCTTCGAGGGTGAGCGCTCCCGAGGACACGTCGAGGGCCTCGCTCCAGGACCTTTGAGAGATGGTACCCGAACCGAGGCCCACGCCAATGAGGTTTGCAAAGGACAAGCCCAGCCCTACCCCCATGGTGGTCAGCGCGAATGTCTTCCACTTGCGCGTGTCTGGCGGGTAGTAGACGTAAAAGTCCGCCCCTGCCGGTGCCCAGGCTATCGACGACGACAGGCACAGCGAGAAAAACGACAGCCGGTTCCCGGCTATTGTGCGACTGTCCCCCGTGGCCGTGATTGTGGTATCGAAGCTACCTCCAGCCGATCCAATCAGCACAAACAGGGCAATTAGCTGCGGTATCGACGCCCATCTACAAATTGTTCAGCGCAGTCCGAGACTCAGTTTCTGTGTGGTGCACGTACCGTTCGTAGACGTGAAACGCAGCCATGCCGAAAACGACTACAAGCAAGGAGACGACGGCGACAATAATGGTCCCGACAATGATGGTCATCTTGCCGTCGGCAACGGCAGAGAGGACCTGGCCTCCGATAAGGCAGTCGATCATTCCATAGCCAAGCATGATGACAATGTTCAACAAGGCGCAGATCTTGCTGGGCCAGTACCCCATGAAGTACCGTGCGACGACCTTTCTCGTTCTGTTAGAGCAGTAGCCATGCAGTCTAGTCGCGAGCAATCACAGCATACCATTGTGCGGTTTCCGCTGACGGGGCCAAAGGTGCTCATGTACCCAACGCCAACGGCCCCGAGGACCGCCCCGAACACGGAGCAGAGCGCGGCGTCGGTGAACCCGAGGGAATAGTCGATGGGGCCCAGCATGCCGACGGCGATGTTGTTGGCTGTGATGTTTGTGCTGAACCACAGCAACGCCATCTGCGCGTAGTCAGTCGAGGTGACTTTCTCATAACGCTCGTCCTCGGGGACGCGCTCGATCCCTCGGGTCTCGACGTGCTTGAACGGGGAGAATCGCGCCTCTGCGCCGGCGAATGGCTCCGCGCCCTGGCAGTTGCGCTTCTCCGGCATCGTGAGGGAAAGTGACTATATGTAAGACGCAAGGTTGTGCAGAACACGGGCGCTTGAACTGGCAAACCAGTTCCAGGCTTCTAACAACCCATGAGTAAACGACAGCAGGTGTCAAATGAGCGAACCCGAGGAACCTGGCTTATATAGAAAGCGTTTGGTGGAACCGGCAACGAATCTCGTCGGAGACCTGGAGTCTATGGTTCGACTGCGACAATGGCTCTTGCACCACCCCTCGGCACCGCTGTTCCGGCCATCGATGGCTGCGGGCAGATGGCGCGGCGCCTTACTTTGTGTGGGAACCTGCCTTGCCTGATTCCCTGGGCTGTGCGGGCTGCTATCTTTGCTGAGTAGTCGAGCATTGGCAGTCGTCGCGGCGCAATCACCCCATTGCGTTCTGAGATCGGTCCATGTGTTCCCAGGCAAGTTTTTCCTCTCCAACTTGCAGCATACTTGCGCACGCCGAAGGGCGCAGTGTCGCGAGACGCCTTGCGCAGTATGCGGATGGCAAGGACGAGATGCTCTGACAGAAAATCAAGAAGATGGAGGTAAACAGTCGTGTATTGTTCCGGGCTGTTTGTGCCTCTGTGCTCGCGCCACGACGTCCCCTCCACTGGAATGCGGAGCTCAACCTCTCTCAATCTGCAAATGGGCGGCTCAAAAACGAGTTATGCCACCTGATTAAGGTTTCGGTACGGGCCCCATTCCTGGTATACTGGATAGAGACGCAATAGGCAATCTCAACTACTCCGGGCTGCTGTCAGAGCATGCGTTACCAGGAACTAGTCAAGCCTTGCCGACCAACTTGAAGTGGCTGTCTAAAGTCACAGTCTAGGATAGCTGAGTTCCGAGGAGTCGAGTTACCAATGGTTTCCCTGTCTCGAGTCTGCTGCTGAACTGCGATCCTCCACGCGGGTGAAGTGCGTGTGTGTTTCCTTTTCGAATACGAGGCGGCGCGGAAACCGCGGGTTCTCGGAGAGAGCACGCAGTCTTTACGGCTAGAGTATAATCGTCTTCTGGGACCGCTTTGGGCTTTCGTCATTTAAGCGACTTGAGTGTCCTTGAGATGCGGCTCCCTCGCCCGACGATATACTTCTCTCGCCAAGAGGCAAACACACTTACATCTGGGGCAAGTATGTGGGCGTCACACTTTGCTCTCCACAACCGCCGAGCTACGGCAACGAATCGATTTGCGCGGATGTGCCATATTTGGCAAGTCATTGTTGGCCTGGTGATACAGCGTCGAATCATCGCGGCGTTCAGATGGCATTTGCAGCATTATACAAAGGCAGGTCATTTAAGCGCGGCTCGCCTGAGCAGCTCGCTCCAAATGTTCGCTTAGATACGAGCCGTGCAGACGGACGACATGATTGTTGAAGGATGTCGCAATCGACGCCCGTTAGCCCCTAATGCGCCTGATTGCAGGACGGAACACACGCACGCATGCGCCCATTCTGCGAATTCGGGCAATACATGTCTGTACACTTGAGTCCAAATGCAGGTGCGTCCCCTTCGCCCAGGGAGAGCGCGACGACCACGGTTGCAGACAGCCGCTTGAAGCTCTCAAGTTGCCAGAGCCAAGCTGTCAGGCAAAGGATGGCTTGATTGCCCAGGCGCCAACATCCCTTCATCAGCCAACGCCCCCCCTCTGCTTTCTGCCTGTGGTGCAACGTGGCTGCGGATATGAGCCGATGAAGGAGGGCGCCCTGCCTCGCCGTAAACTCGAACAGGAAGCCCAGCAATGAGGCAATTCCCACCGTCCAGCATCCTCCGCGAATGGGCCTCAGGGCCGTCCAGGCCGTACTGGCACCAAGTGTTGGGTGTGGCTGGAACTGGACTGGAGAGTCAACTTGTCAGCACCAACAGCAGCGCAAGCTTCATCGGACCCCACGGAGGCTGCCTCTCCTCCCGGCCCCCCACCCCCATGGCGCATCATCGTGCTGACTTTGGTGGTAGCTCTCCCAGCGGCCCGCCCTCCCTGCAGGTGAGCATTCCTTCATTTGGGATCGCGATGGCGAGGTGATACGGGGGCTGGCGCGACCGGCGCGTGGTGATCGGCGACGTCAAGCGGCTCCCAAGCAGGGCTGCGTGCTGACGGCGCGGGGGGACAGCAGGGCCAGGAGCCTTGCTTGCTGCTGACCTGGCATCTGGATGCCTGGCCCATGGCTGCGCGTAGTTGCGCTGCGAGATGCGGGCAGGCACGGTGTTCTTCCGACACCAATTGCGACGAAACCAACAAGGTCGGCTTCGACTGCCGTTGTCGAGTCAGTGCTTTCGAGGGGCCCATGCGCGCGTGACCGTTCCCACAGTGGATTCTGCCGAAGGTGTGGGTTTTGCCGGCAGGCGCGACAGAAAAAAGAGAGTGCGCGCCAGCGCACACGAGGAGCGCGAGAGGGGAGGCGGAGAGCAGGCCGGCGGACCGGCGGGGGCGGTTCGCGACAATTGAGGACGGCCTTGGCGGGGGGGCCGGCGCAAATCACGACACAAATAACGACATTAGCGCCCGGCAGGGGCGGCGGAGGGGGAGTTTATGGAGGCTGGCACTTCGTACGGACTGCCTACTCGTTCAGTAAGTTACTCGTACGAGTAGGTGTGTCGGAGCGAGCGCGCAAAGAGGAGGAGCCGACGTGTCCGCCGAAAGCTTAGGCCCTTCGTTCTCGAAGAGCTCCAGGGCTCCCCCAGGCTGGGCGGGAAAAGGCGACCTCGGGTGGCCTGGGCTCGATGCGCGCGGGACGAGACGACGGCGTTAGCAAGTGGTTCAAAACCCCCGGGGCCCCTGGAGCCGGGATATTGGCGGTCAATGGAAGGCCCTTCCACAAGTGGGGCTGTCGCGACGCAGTCCAGGACGAAGCACGGAGTCACTTACGAGTGCCTTATGTACAACCTTATTCGGGGCATCCAGTCAAGGCACAGACCACGCGCAACTACCTTACCTTATCACAGCAATCGCGGGTCGCGTGCGCCGTGTCTTGTTTCGGCACGGATGGCGCACGATGAACCAGACATGAGCAAAGCTTGGTGCTGACGGCCGGGCTGATGCGCCGTGCATGTCGCGTGCCCGATCAATAAGGTACCCAAGGTACCTATTACAGGACAGGGCACCTCAGCATTGGACGCCCGGTAGAGCCTCAGCGGCCCAGCCCTTCAGCGCGGCGTCCGCCATCACCAGCGCCTGGGTAGCAGCTGCCCAGGGCACTGGACTGCGCTGATGCTGCCCGTGTGCGATGGCACCAAGTAATTACATCCAGCCTTGCCTACCTACGGACTCCTCGTATGTACGACGGAAAGTGCAGGAGACGAAGAAGCCAGGCAGGCCAGGGTGCTCGGAGCGCGCTGAGACAGGGGTCCTGCGGCTGATTGCATGACTGGAATGAGTGAATGATGGAAAGACCTTGTCTGAGAAAATGCGTGCCGCCTCACCTCACTCCACATTGACAATGGGCTTGTTGAACTGCCGGCCGCTGGGCACATGAGAATGTCGTTCTGTCTGCTTCGCGCTGCGCGACTCGAGCGAAAAGCATCTTGAATCCTTGATTCACGGAACCTCTCTTGGCTTGACGGCATTCCGTCGCCCAAGGCTGAGAAGGAGGCTGGTGCGCGATCTGCCGAGGTTTCTGACCTGAAGCGCTCAGAGTTCATTCGGATGGCACTTGGCGCCTCTCATCATCACCTCAATTGTGGGGGCGGGAGGCTTTCACCAGGAGGAGTCCCTTCCGCAGCACCGGGCCCATCTTGGTGAAGTTCGGAACCAAAAGGTTATTTGCCAGAGGGGCCTCAATCCCTGGGGCACGCTGTCCAGGCCGCACAGCGCCCCCGACAGGGCACGGCACAGGGCGGGGGTGCCCTGGGACACCTCATCCTCCAGCCTGCGCGGGCACATCCCCGGATACCCAGGCACTTCATTTTGCCGCTCATCGGGCTCTGAATGCCCGTGGAAAGGCTACTCGCCCTTCACGCTCACCTTCCAGCACCCACCCACCCAACGCCAATGGCACTCAGGCACCGCCAGGGGGCGCGGGCACGCGACCCGCTGCTCTTGTTGGTCAGCGCCGGAGCGGTCGCCCTCCTCCACCAGGCCAAGCAACGCCCCGTCCCATCAGCCCAGGGCCAGGGCCCCACCCGGCGGCGCCTCTTTTTCCCAACCTGGGCTTCTAGGGCCAGCCATGGGCCTTTCCAAATTTTTCTTCCTTGTCATGCATGCAGCGCGCCCGTCGCCCCCATTGGCAAGTCAAGTGCCTGACAATCCACTGGCAGGGGGGCAGGGGGGCAGGGGCCCGACGCGGGCGCGGGAGGGAGGGAGGGGCCCATGTCGATGCGGACTCCCTCCCTCTATCTCTCTCCAGCCGTCTTGTCCTCCTCCAGGGCTGAAGTGGAATTGAGAGCCATGGCGACGGGATCGAGACCGACGGGCTGACTGTGGCACTGCGCGCGTCCGGTCTCCTTTTCCTCTTCTCGGTGTGCCGGTGTGCGAAGCAGCGCGGGGGCGCGCAAGCCACGAGCCCAAGGTGGTCCGCGTGGGAGCTTGTGGGGGGGGGGACTGACATGACATGGCCAGGCAGGCCTCGGGTCATGGCGATGCTGCATGACGGCGAAGACAGGCGCTCGCTATATCGGTTTTGGTGCGCTCACAGTGACTGGTGCGGCTCTCGCGCGATGGCTGGCTTGGCCGTTGCTTGTCGATGGACTCCGTAAGGGATGGAGGGTCTCGCGTGCCCTCTCGCGTGCCCTCTTGCCACCTGGGGCGGGCGGCGCCTGCTAGGTACCCACTGTCTGGGAGAGTGGCAGGTTCGAGGTTCGGCGTTCCACGTTCGACGCTCAGGGTTCGTTCGAGGTTCGAGATTCGAGGTCCCCTCCGCCTCACCGAAGGTAACTCGGCGTGTGCAGCACAGCGCCTTCCTGGGTGACGCCGTACCTGTATCGAGCGCCAGCCAGGCACCGCCGCTCAGGCTGCTGGAGGCCACCAAAAGGCGGCAACGCAACAGCTGGAGGCAAGGTAGGTGCGGCGGCACTTTCAGGTTGTACCCCATTTCGCATCCCGCCGTCCATCCACCTGGGCATCCGTCCGTCCATCCATCCATCCATCCATCCATCGTCGGTCCGCCTCTTGCCCAAACTGGTCAACCCCGTCTTTCCGCGCCCACCACGCTCTGCTGGGCTCCTCCCCTCTCTTCTCCTCTCCCGCCGCGCCACGCCCTCCCATCTTCATTTTCCTTGCCTCCCTCCTTCTTTCGCTCCCCTCTCTCTTTCTTCCTATCCGCTGGGTTCGTCGTCGCCAGTTGTTCCTTGCGTGTCGTTCTGCTTCTTTTCCTTGTTCTCTCCTTACCCCCCCGGAGCAGCTCATCCCGCGAGGGTCGCCATCGGGCCCCGTCTCCTCCTGGGCGGCCTGCCTCGTCTTCCGCCTGCTGCTGTCATCGGACGCCTCCGCAGTCGACCACCGCCGTGACCAGTAGCCGCTGAGCTTGTTGGAACGGCTCCTGCACCCGACCGCCCACCCGTTCGCCAAGCTTCGTCTTCGTCTCGCGTCCCCGCCGTCGTTCGATTCGCCTTCGCTTCGCTTCGCTTCAACAGCAGCGGTGCGGCGCAGCAGCAGACTTCGATCGCCCCAGAGTCCGTGCCTGTGAAGAATCCGGGGCCAACCTTCAACGGCCGACGCCGCCGATCCGTTACCCTTGTGGCCACCCGTCCATCGTCTCCGGTTTCCGACGCTCCTTTACCGCACAACGCCGCCTCGTCCGCTGGCAACGGCCCCAGACGACGGCACAATGGTGGCCGCAAACCACCAACGACACTATAGCGACCATTCGCAGCGGCATCAGCACCAACGCCGCCGGTCCTCGCCCTCTCCCCGGCGCGCGACCCGCTATCGTTCGGCCATGGAGGCGACGAAGCACCGCGTTGTCGGAACCCTCGTTTCGGCGCTCTTCTTCGCGAGGCGCATGGGGATTGCGCTCGCTTCTCGCTTTGCGAATCGTCGCTTTGCCTTTTCCGTGGCGGCCGTCGCCATCATCTTCGCCAAGGCTGTCCACATATACGCCCATCTCACTGCTCTCCCGCCGACCGAGTTGATACGCTATGGCTTCTCCTTCTTCGGCCAAGACACGGCGTTCCTCCTCGTACTCCGCGTTCTCTTCGACACGCAGCTGTTTGCCAACTGGCGCTGGCTGAGAATCATTGTTACCACCCTGGCCACCCTGGTCGTGGCCCTTGTTCTCATGCTCGCCGGCATCAACATCTCTTTCTTTGCGGTGGCCGGCTCGGAGCTCCATTGGCGCAACATTGGCGTCGCAAAGGACGCAAACTCGTGGACCATGCTGTTGACTGGCCTCGTTTCCTGCTCCATCGCGGTGGGCATCGTCCTGTTCCTCGCGTGGCTCCTCCAGGACTTCTGCTACCTTGTCGCCGGCGTGGCTCTCGACATCCTCAAGTGGCCGTTTGCCTTTGTCTTGAGCAAGATCCCGTACCGACCGTGGCGCGCATCCGCCAACACCAAGTACGAGCATGTTCCGCAGTATGACCTCGAGGGCGGCGCCGAGACCAAGTATAGGGATGACGAGTCGTCGGGCCAGAGCTCGTCGTCTGTCTCGACGCAGCCGCCGCAACCCACCGGGTGGTGGATGGTCTTGTTGTACATCCTCATTGGCCTGACCATGCTGGTCCAGGTTGTGACTACCGCCATCCGCCCTGACGAGACCTCGTTGTCGTTCATGTCCTGGACACTGCCGTTGCTGCCGTTTATCGACTTTGCGCATTCGTCTCCCACGCTGGCCAGCCTGCTCCCCTTCCACGGCAGCAGCATCAACTATAGCTGGGACAACCGCACTGCCCTCGCCGAGCCGATCCCCTTCCCTTGGCTGCCCAAGGAAGAGACGCCGCTGCCCGGCTTCACCGACTGGTACGAGAACAAGCCGCATTACCGAGCATCCGAGGACCCTCTCAAGATCTCCAACCTGGAGGACGACCTGCTGCCGGCGCTCAAAGGAAAGCTCAAGGACGTCAAAATCCGCAATGTGATGCTCATCAAGCTGGAGAGCACGCGCAAGGATGTGTTCCCCATCAAGAAGGACGGCATCATCTGGGAGAAGCTGGCCAAGTCCTTCAAGAACGGCACTCTGCCCGACGAGGCGGCCGAGAGGCTTGCGACTCTGACCAAGAACGCAAACTTCCTTACTGGCGACTACAATGACGGATTTGAGCACACCACCAAGAAGCAGCGCGGCGGCCTAAACATCAACAGCGCCCACACTACCAGCACCTATACGCTCAAGAGCTTGGTAGGCACGCTCTGTGGTATCACGCCCCTCGTTGCGGACTTCAACATCGAGCCATTCAACCACATCTACCAGCCGTGCCTGCCCCACGTCTTCAACGCCCTGACCAAGGTCAACAACGCCAGTGATGCCAGCGGCAAGAAGAAGGGAGACTACACGTCGTACCCGTGGCGGTCTCTGTACATGCAGTCCGTCACCGACACGTACGACAAGCAGGACGCCGAGATGCCTGTGCTGGGCTTCCTCAAGGAGAACTACGTCACCAAGGAGTACTTGCACACCGACGGAGCCAAGTTTGGCAAGGTCAACGTCTCCGACATCAACTACTACGGCATGCCCGAGGTAGTCATCAAGGATTACATCCGCGACGCCTTTGCCTCGGCCAAGAAGAACGACGAACGAGTGTTTTTGACGCACCTGACAAGCACGACGCACCACCCGTTCGGCATGCCGGCGGACGAACCGTATGTCCATCTCACCGACGACAAAAAGTACGATGACATGTCGCACTATGTCAACGCTGTCGGCTATGTGGACCGATGGCTGGGCCAGATCCTGGATATCCTCGACGAGGAGGGTGTTGCAGACGAGACGCTGCTCGTCCTGGTCGGAGACCACGGCCTCTCCATCGCCGAGAACAACGGCATCACCCCCTACTATAACTCCAACATTGGCAACTTCCACGTGCCCCTGGTCGTCTCCCACCCGAAACTGCCGCACATCGACATCAACGATGCTGTCGTGTCTCTGCAGATCGTGCCGACTATCCTCGACCTGTTGATCGAGACTGGCTCGCTCTCCAAGGCTGAAAAGGATGCCGTTCATGACCTCGTCCGCAACTACGAGGGGCAATCCCTCATTCGGCCGCTTCGCAAGAAGTCTGATGCCACGGGCGAAGGCGACTGGCAATTTACCATTATGAATCCCGGTCGGGCCACTCTGTCGGTCCGTGATGCCCGGAACCCCAGCTGGCGCGTCATTGTGCCCATTGTCGAGGACACCGAATGGCGCTTCACCGACGTGTCCAAGGACCCCCACGAGGAGGAGCCGGTCCTGTCCTTTGGCTTCAAGTCGTTCCTGCGGGCCGTGGAGAGGAAGCACGGCCTTGACGCATCCAAGTGGGCCGAAGACGCCGCCTTCATGTCCCGATGGTGGGTTGACGAGAACGCAAAGCGATACCGTTACGACCCCAAATAATACCTTCCGCATAATACTTGTCGTTTTCTTGCATGCGGGCTGTTTATACAACATGGCGCCTGTTTCGGCGAGCATATATCTTCCTGTTTTCATTGTTTTGTTTCTGGCGATGGTGTTGGAATATCTCGCCATGTACTTATACCGTTGGCTAGCCCGTGTGGTTTGTCTTCGTGACCCGGTGGTATTTCTGAGCCGAGAGCATGGTGGTGATGTGACGCTTCGAGTAGTCGGGGCAAGGCGCATGGCGTCCAAATAGGGTTCAAGCACACAATACAGCGGTTTTCCCCTGTTAACGGCCGGTGCCGGCGCCTGGTCGCCGCGGGTATCTCCTGAATCGTGACAGCGTGGCTGTACTGCCATGCGTATTCTGCAGGCAGGCATGCTCTCGAGTAGAGAGCCCGCCCATGCAACCTAGAGCCATGAGACAGAAGCCAAGTGTTGCATGACGCCGACAAGGACTCGATGGCCCATGCGTCAGCTGCCGGCGATGTCGCGGCTAGAGGACGACTCTTGGCAGCGCCTTAAGCGCCTCAACATCAAGCCTGAGTCCAATGTCTGGGGGTCCCTCCCTGTCGTTGACGCGCCGAACGAGTCAGAGCGCATCGCGCGCCAAGCCGAAGCCTGCGAGCGCAACTCTCCCCAGGCCGCCGCCGACGTCGTCCCTTGTATGCGTGCATGACGCACCGAGACGATGGGGGAGATGAACCGTCAATGCCCACGTGGAATGGAGTGGCCATGGACATGGTTGTGGTCGTGGTCATGGTCGTGGTCATGGTCAGGGTCAGGGTCATGAGCTTGCCTCCGCCTTGCGCTGCTGTCCATCCTTACTGTCGCTGCTGCTGCCGCTGCTGCTTGCCGGATGGATATGGGGTCTTTCCAAGGGGACCGGGGGGGGGGGGTCGCCGGTTGTGATGTTTATGCGACTGCGCGCGCGCGCGTGTCGGGCGCTTTTCTCGGTTTGCTTCCTTGCTTGTTTGCGCCGCGCTGGTACTGTACGAGGGGATACCCATGTGCTGCTTGATGTCTTCTCGTCCCTGGCGAAAGTGTATGAATATGGGGCGTGTGTCCCTGGGAGTGGCCTGCTGGATGGCTGTGGAGAGCCAGGCGAGGCGAGGCGAGGCCTTCCTCTATCGTGACGGCGGTGGTTGTGTGGACGTCAGCGAGGCGTCTGCTGCTGTTGGGACAACATCCGGGGCGGGAGTGTCCGCGAGGGCTTGTCGCCCGGTGCGGTTGATGGTGATGGTGACGGCGATGGTGATGGTGATGATAATGATGATGGCTCCTTAGCCCGGGCCGGACCAGATATGGATATGAACCGTTGTCATCCAAACCCATCGCCCCCAAGTGACCACTCGGGAAGGACCGTCCATGATCGGCGAACCATCCCATCCATACCAGCGTCAACGAAGCGCCGAGCCCACCTCCAAGACGGCACGTCGTCGACGACCAGACGGCAGCCACCTCCGCCGTCTCACAAACCCGCCCCCGAGCAGCGGCCGCCGCCAGCCCTGCCGCCGCCCTTGCTCGCGCGCGCGTCAAGTCAGCCCTGCCATCGTGCACGCATGACATGACAGTCCCTCCCGTGTCTCGTCTCTTTCCTGAGACGACACACCCACAGCGCTGGCGGATGAACGGCGCGGCACATCAGAGCACCACGCCGGGCCTCTCATCCGGGACAGGGCCCATCCTCGTCAATCGTCGCATGAGCGAGAGAGCCAAGCCAGCGCTCCATGACACACGCCCGTGAGCTGAGCAACGAGCTGAGAGACAGAGAGAGAGAGAGCGAGCGCGCACGGGGCGTGCCGAGACGGGTTCCCGGCACTCAGTCAGAGAGAGAGTTTTCAGATAGATGGAGAGGGGAGGAGTTGCAGAGGCAGAGGGCGGAGGGGAAAAGTTTGTGGTCTCTTGTCGTCGCTCGTCAACACGAGACGGACATCGTCGACACGGCGGTGTTGTACCGCGCTGCGTCTGGTCATGTGTGCAAGTACAATTGCGGGCAATGCGCAGATATATTGTATGTAATTACTCGTACACACTTGCATACTTTCACATTCAATACGAGTACAGTACAGAGGACGCGCGTCGTCGCTTAACTAGCGTTCGCCCAACCAACACCTGCATCGCCATTGGTGGTGCTGGGGCACGTCGTCGTCGTCGTGGCCGTCGGCGCTCCAGGGTGCGTCGCGCGCTTGATGATTCCACACACGGAGCCGTAGTCTTCCCGATGAATTACGCACCAATAGCTGGCAAGGATGATTCCTCAACGCCACGCACGCGACAGGGGCAACCGGTCTTGATCTTTCGGCGCATCATCAAGCGGGCCGGTCGAACCCTCGTTGCGTGAACAAGAAGCAGAAGAAGAAAACAGTGGGAAACAGGAGAGACGGCCAGAACCCTGCGTGGCTTTTCGCACCTCATCCCCCCGAGTCCCCCGAAAGCACAAACTGCCCGCGTTCCCCTCCCCGGCGCCTGCTTCTTCCGGACGGTAAACGAGGGTCTTGGGACCCTGACCTGGGCTGGCCGGCTGGCTGGCTCGTCATGCACGAGGGTTGAGGACGGTATTGCCGCGCATCAAGCGGCCGGGCCCCGTTCCGTTAAGAAGAAGCAGCGGCGGCGGCAGCAGCAGAGACAGAACCCTGCATGGGTTTCGGCGGCTCGTCCTCGGAAAAGCAAACCGCTCGCATTCCTCTCCCCACCCCGGCCCCTGCTCCTTTCGGACGATAAACGAGGGTCTCGGGGACCCTGAGCTGGGCTGAGTCGGCGCATGCAAGCAGGGTCCCCAACCCAACCATCGTGCATGTCCAGCCAGCCAGCCAGCCATCGGTTTGTGCGAGGCGTGTCTGTCTCTCTTCCACGAGCCGAATCAGCCGCACCATGGACGGCGAGTGCGAGCTTGAGGGTGTTGACGAGATGCACGTTGGGAGTGAGTTGTAGATACCTCCTCACCTTGAGGTTTACGCACCGCTCCTCGGCGGCGTGCCCGCTGCACGCCATCATGACCAGTCACTTCGTCAGCATCGCGAGCTTCTTCACCACGGAGCGCAGGGCAGGGCAGGGCGTGTGAGTCGCTGCCCGGCAGGTCCGCGGCACACCGGCGGCAACAACCAGACACACGAGGGCGAGCGGCCCGGCTCCGACGAGGCATCACCGCTTTCTCGTCTTCGCCAGGGGTGAGAGAGGCCGCGTGGCCCGCCCTTTCCGATCCGGCAGCGATCCGGCATCGGCCGCGACACTTTGCTCTGGACATGCCATGTCATCCGCAGCGCCTTCGGCATCTCAGCCCAGTCCACCTGACAGGTGTCATCAGCAGGACCGAACAACAACACATCGCGCCCTGCAAGCACGGCTTACACCCAGTCGGTGAACAGCTGTGTCACAACAACAAAGGGCAGGGCAGGAGGGGCGTGTGTCGCGTACTGGAATATTCCACGGCCCCTTCTAGACCTCTTCCGCGCATGCCCAGGACTCACCACTGCGGACGTACCCTTGGCCAGGCGACCCCAGCATGCGAGCCTTCCCGCGCGCTGCAACCGAGACAATCTACGCAGGGTACCGGGCGTGATTGTTGTGTCAACTGCGTTGGGTCCAGACCCGCCGCAACCTCACCGAACAGTCTGGCTGGGCTGGGCTGGGCTGGGCTGGGCTTGGCCGGGCCTAGGCGATGTCACTGCCACCGTTGGCCACGTTTCGCCGCGTTGAAGCCATCACCGCCCAGGCACCCAGCCCGCGTTAGGTCCCACAAGGCCGAGTCAACAGATCTGGGGCCGAACCGAAAGAAAAGAAGGGAAAGAAAAAATGCCCGACACGAGGTGACTGACAATGGGGAAAGTGGCCTCCAGGGGACCAACGAAGCAAGTCCGCACGTCGTTTGGCCCATCTGAAACACATGGGCCCTGTTGAGGTGGCCTGACTGACATGCCACTCCCTCCATTCAGGTCCCGGTGAGATCTAGACCAGGCAACAGCCACAGCCAAGATGTGGCTCTCGCTGGCAAGCGCCGCAATAAACCACCCTGCCAATCGGTCCCGGCCGTCGGCCAGCTGGGGTAGGCCGTAGCCGAGCCCAACTGGAGCTTTCCTCTGGTGTCGGTTTCTTGCGTGCAAATTGACTTTTGGCATCCCCAGTGGAGGAGCAGAAGGCCCGTCGTCGCTTCTGCCCGGCCTGCTGGAGCCGGCCTGGCCGGTTGTCGGGCGTCGGGGGTGGAACCGCCTTCGACACCAAGTCAACGGTTGCTTGGATGCTTGGCCCGACGACGCTGCGCTGTCACGACAGTTGCCACCACTCGACAGAGGGCAGGCACATGGCGATGGCGTGCTGGCCGTTGCGACAGCATCGTTCACGCCATGAGGATATCTCGCGTGGTTGCAGGAGCCGTCGCCGGGGTATCCGGCGCCGTCTTACTTCGTGCAGGTCCGTGGTGCGTGTTCCGGCTCCGGGACTGCCGCCTGTGCGACCACAGTTCCACTACCACCACCACCACCAACGCAGCCGACCCCGCGCCTTGAAGATTTCGCGATTCTTCAAACCGTATACTCGCAGACGCACCAATGCCGTGTCGACGCAGCTGCGACGCGAGGCGCTGGCTTGGACTATCTGAGAGGCCTCATCGGTCCGGCGCCGCCTCCCCATGGCTAGTCCCCCACGGCAAGCCATTCGACGCTTCACAACCGAGACGAATTAGAGTTTGCGCCCTGGCAGGACGGCGCACCAATCGACGCTATTTTCAACGACGGATTGGAGCCGCCGGGAACTCTCCTGGGCTCGCACCGGCTTCCCCAAAGCGGTGCGAGGGCACGAGTGTCGTGCTTCGTATGTGCTTCGTACTATGCAAAACTCGGGGCTCCAACCTCGTGAGTCGAAGAGGAAGAGGCCGTGTGGGCAGGCACCCAGCCCGCCGAAGTCGCAGGCTCCGTGTGAGCGTCCTTGCATCGTCGCCCCCAGTCAGACGCACGAAGGGTCCTGGCCCTTGGGGAATGTGCTACGCTACACACTTGACCTGTTTGTCTTGAACGTCGGTGGTCTGGGCCGTAAAAACCGGGAGAGGTCCATCTCGACAACAGATGGCCCGTCAACCACGCACCATCCAGGTGCACAAGGGTCGGCAATTATTGCCATGGCTCGGCACCTACTGGCTCAGAGTCTCAGGAGGTCTCGGCCCTCCACGGCGCGGCCCTCTTGGATGAGTCGGCATCTAGGCCACTGGTCGCCATAACGGCAGCCTGGCCGACCCCGGCGCTTTCTCGGGACTGAGCCGATGGCGGCACTGCAAAGGATCCGTGGCCGGCGCAGGGCGGTGCAGCTCAGCCGTGCGCAGCAGGGAATCCACCCAAGCGTGGCTGGCGGTCGAAGATGGAGGAACCGCAAGAGTAATCATGGGCTTGGCGGAACCCCAGACCGACCAAGCTGTTACTCAATCGTCGGCGACGGCCACGCTCTCGAGGGAAACTCGCCTTGCCGTCTAACGACCCGCGCCTGCGATCGAGGGATCAAAAATGCAGGGAATGCAAAGGGTCTCGCAGCCCGCCTTGGGTGCGGTGCCCATGTGCCGCCCACGGAAGCACAGGCCAGCAAATTGGCAAACAGAGCGGGGTTGTATCTGATGGCAATCGAAGGTTTGGCTGGTGATCTGTGGCGGCAAGCTCATCTCGATCCAGTTCATCCCAGATATGCGTGTAACGGAGCAGGGGTCGCGCTGGTGGTGATGGACTCACCCAATGATTACTGTGCGTCTCTGGCGCAGAGATCAGAGTCATCTCAACGGTGAGTCGCAAAACTCGAGGAAATAATTCATGATCGTGCTTTTTAACACCTGGGTGTTATATCCGGGCGGCCATCGACGATTCAGGGACACGGGCCAATGGGTACCGGTCCGCTACCAGTCGAGACTGTCGTCCCGGTTTCCTGTACACATAGTCCATCGTGCAAGCGTTGTCACGATCCATGGCCATGGAAAGCCCGTTCATTCGCGCATCGCCCCTCAGGTGGCCATCGTTTTAATGGACATGGCGGAGTTGAAGACCGAGACGAGCTTGCGCGATCCACGGCGGCCCAGTTGCGAGTCCAAGCGTCCTCGCAGCGTCCGTCGAGTCCGTCTCGCCGAGTAGGGCTGGGTGGCAAAAATAGGCCCCCACACTTTCCCCTGCCGACGGGAGCTCCCTGGCCGATCAGGGTGGGGATGCAGTAACGTGGCCTAAGTTTTGGACGGAGAGTGTGGCCTCAGTCATGCCAGACACAGGTGCCTCCAAAGCGTTGCGGGTGAGGAAGGTTGCATTGCCTTGCTTGATTGCGCCAGGACAAGGCTTGATGATAGGGCATGATGTATGCATGAGGTGGAATCGACGCAGAACCGCAGATCAGGTCGACATCCGGAAAGTGCTGCATCTCGCCAAAACACCGCGTACGAGTATGAAGTAGGCAGGCCCAAATATCCGCGATCAGCAAGGATCACAACCGCGCAGCCTCGGAGGTCCAACGCCCGACGGGCAGCGGCAGCCGTGGCAACGTCGGGTCGCAACAGGTGAGGACGCGTCAATTACATTGCGTGGTGCCCGTCTTGCCCGTCCGGCGCACATTGAAGGAGCCCAGGTGCGGCAGGCCGCCTCAGAGCGGGACTCTCAGACAAGGACTTGCCCACATGGCTCCGTTTCAGACGACGCCATCAGGGCGTACGAGCTGAGGAGGCCAGGTCGCTCCCAGAACGCTTGCAAGGCTTGCCACGTTTTGCACGGTGCCCGAGTCGACGGCTGTAACAGATGTAGTGCCCAGCGGGGGGGACTCGAATGTTTTCGTTGGATCGCCAGGATGCCCGCGCTAGGTTGGTGCTTGCTATGCACATTTGACAGGACGACCCTTTTTGATGCGCGCCAGGACCGGGCCACCGCGCAAGCCGAGGCAGCAGCTAATGAGCAGGAGCGTGAAACAAAACTCTGATAGACGACGACCACGATGCAGCTGCAGCCAGCGCCTGGTCAGAAAAGGAGCGGCAATTCATCAACGCAGCCGGGTCACGACGACGATGCGATGCGACGCGATGCGAGACGAATACTGCTATACTTCACGTGCGCCTCAGAGAACGGTCCTGACGGACTTTTCCCTCGCGTGGCATCCGCGGGGTTTCGCATTTAGAGTTTGCCGGATTGGCCCATCTCAGCTGGAGCAGGACCTCCGTATTAAACTGGGGTCCGGATCAGACGGCGTGCCTCCGGCGGGCCAAAACGTGGGCCGAAAACAGGAACAGACGAGGGCTCCGTTTCGGATTGCTGGTCCGGCTGGAGACGGGGCGGGGCGGGCTGGAACCGCGAGCGCGCGAGGGACAGCGACAGAGATTGAGAGACACCCGACGACATCCTGACGGACGGTGTTTTTTCGTCTCGCGGAACGGAGAGGGCTCCGCCAGCGACGAAGAGCGGGCGATGGTGAAGTGGGAGACAAAACGGTGCGCGGATTGGGCATCAGGGGCCTCCTCGATCGGAGATTTGCAAGGACATCAAGGAGTCGCCGATGGCGCTAGCCTGGATTAGGGCACTGCCTCAAACCGCCAGCTCACCTCTGGCTGGGCCGCGCTTGCGAGTCTTGCCAGTCAGACACGCACTTTCCCGCCCGCGCCCGCCGCGCCGCGACGCATGGCAGGCACGGCGTGGCACCAAGGCAGCCACGACCGTGGCAAGCATGGCAAGGTGCCGCTCGTCGCCAGGAGGAAATAAGGTACTAACGGCTGTGTATTCGAAACACGGCAAAGTGCGCGCGCAGGCCCTGATAGGCTCCGCTGTCCAGCCTTTTTGCTGCTGATGTTTCTTTGCCGTTGAACCTTGCAAAGATGTGGTTGTTGCTGAGCAGTGGAAGGGAGATGCACACACACATACACACACACACAGAGCTTTCCACGGCGCACACCCCTCCCCCGGGCGCAGATGCAACTACCGGGGCGTAGGCGTCCCAAGCCCAGAAAGACTCGTAAGCGCAGGCAGCCAAGCCTCGCCCGCCGTCGCGGCCAAACAGACGGGCTGCGAATCCGTGCATGTGCAGTATTATTATGTATTATCTACAGCACTCGTACGCGACCGAGTCCGGCAGCCAAGCAAGGGCAGTACCGCGCACGCACGGATGCGCCTTGTTGTCCGGTGGTCACCATGGAAGCTGCGCGTTGTGAACGGCCTTTGTACGTGTACTTTCCGCCTATGAGTCACCTCTTTTTCATTGAAAGGATTCCTCGATCTGGCATTTGTACCTACGGCACGGCGCTCCATACCTGAGGACCTGAAGACAGGCATCTCCCGGCCGCGGCGGCCGTCGGCCAGTAAGCCCAGCGAGCCAGGCCCAGCCCGGCCCTTGCCCGGCCGAAGCATCCGCCCGCCAGCCAAGGTTTCTTTCCTCCCAACAAGCTCCATCACGCTGTGCCAGAGCAGACGCCACGAACCGTCCTCCGCCCCAAAGCTTACACGGTAGCTCGGATTTGAGGCCACGGGATTGCGGGCGTCGCAGGCGACGCAATTGCCGGGACGGGAGACGAGCTGGGTTCGCTCGACACCGTCGGAGGGGGAGGGCGAACGTTGAAGACTTCCCGTCTTGGGCGGTTTGTCTCAGTTTGCTGCGCTGCGCTGCTACGTCGCACGGCGTGATGCGTGCTTAATGTGCCCGCAGGGCAGGGCATGGCATGGCAGTGTCCAGGGCCGTCTGACATGCACCGGACGCCTCGTCACATCTCACCACCAGGTCGTACATACATTGCTGTCCGTAGACGCCCGTGCCGATGCCCGTGATTGCCGCGACAGCCCAGACGACGACGCGCGCTCGTCGGCAACGATGCAGACACACGGGTCGACTGGTCATGCATCGATTCCACGATGGCCGGAAAGCAACCCCCATGCCCCAAGGCGGGATGCTTCTCCCGTCAGCAGGACTCTTTTTGAGCCCAAGCTAGCTTAATAGACACCTCGCAAGCTCGCCAGCAAAATGGCACGCGCGGCGCGGCATCGGCCTTTGCGACAGCCATCGGCCATCGGAGCCGGTGTAAAGACACGGGCACGGCACCAACGCGCCGTAGCGCAGCTTGTCCCAAAGGCTACTCGGCTTGGCCGCCCCGTGGGCACAGAGAGAGACGGAGAGTGCGAGATACAGACAAGACAAGACAGACATTGGCCTGGGCCTGCCCGCGCGTCGTCGGGGTCCGACACAGCCGCCCGCCGCTCTGGGACAGGACCCCCATGGCTGGCTTCGAGAAGAAGTCTTTGAGTTTGCGCTTAAGGGCTGCGACGAAGCAATAAAACGGCCGCCTCGCACGCCTCGCACGCCAAGCCGCACATCAGACGAATGGCCTTGGGCCCCGGCGAAGGCGCAGGCGCAGGTCCAGCGAGCAGGGAACGGGCGGGACATGCTTCTTCTCGGGGTCTCCACGACGACAACCTACCCAGCCAAGCCAAGCCCGCACGCAGGCGGGTGTCTGGACAGGTCAGGCGCCTGGACGACGGACGGACTGCAACTCCGCAGCACCCGCCGGCCGCCCGGCACCGCTGGGAGGCATTGCTTGGCGCGGGCAGGCTGGCACGTTGGCGTCGTCGTCAGTCGTCGCAGTCGTCGCCCACGCCCTCGGCCTCACCCTCGTAGGCGATGTTCGGTCGGGTGGCTGGCCGTTGCTCCGGTTTAGCTCCAATGCCACCGAATGCCACCGGCCGGTTCGCAGCCCAAGGGAGGGAAAAGCTTCCTCAAATCAGGCCACGACCAGGAGCCCTCGGTGACAGCACGGCTGGCGATGCCGGGACGATGAGCTGAGCCCACGAGGCTTGCGGCCTGATGGATGAATGAACGGTATGAGTCTTCATTCGATGCCGGGCGGGGACCCTCGCTTCCATGGTTTGCGTGTTATTTTCTTTCTAGTGAAATCGGTCTCGCCTCGCCTCGCATGGGCTCTGGCGGGCGTTGCCGTACGCCCGCGCAGGGCCTCCCAAGCCTCCCTCCCCTTGCCGGTGCAAGGTGCAAGGTGCAGCAGGATGGGCCGGAAGTTGCCCTGCAGGGCGGCGTCTGTTCGCGCGAGATGAAAGGGCATGCCGCGCGCCTCGTCAAAGGACCTCAGTCTTTCTCGCCAGGTAGACGAGGAGACAATCAAAGAATGGCAAGGCGGCATTTTCACGCAGCCCATGCTTTAATTGACGCCCGTATGGTGATAACAGCAAGACAGCAACAAACAAAAAACACACGCACAAAAAAAACAAAAAAGATTACTTCCATATGCCGACATGAACTGGCAGACAGCGGAACCCCGGCATCCCGGCAGGATGGCGGACGCCCTTGGCTCTTTGGCGGCGGCGCTGCAGAGTCCTAGCCTTCTAGGTACCTACAGCGCCCTGTCCTCGGCGCCTGCCTGGCAGGGGACGCGCACCCCCCTGGGCCGCCCCCATAGATGCATGTATCCAACTCGGGGGCAGCGGCCTGGGCGGGCTGCCCGGATACAGCGACGAGGCGCAGGCCTGGGCCCGCCCCGCTACAGCGCTGCTACCACGCTTGAGGGATGCGACTCGGGCGGGCCAAGGCTGCGACTGTGCGCCTACTGGGGCGTGGGTACCCATTTCCACTGCCATGGTCCTTGGATGTGGGTGCGCGGCCTCAGCCGATCCACGCACCGTGGGCACCCCGAACAGCCTTCCATCAAAATCGTCGATCGGGCCACCCCAGTAGGCACACGCCCGCCGCCGCCGCCGTCCCATCCATCCATACCAGCCGGCGAGGGAGACACCCCCCTGGCGCAGTGCGAGAGCGACCGCTCCTGCTGCTGCAAACCAAGGCCGAGGACTCATCGCGCTCATCGAGGCCCATCGAGAAAAAGGGACCCTTCCCTCCCTTCTTCGCGTTACTTTAACAAGGCAGCCCTCCCACACACCCCCAACCTTGGCTCTCCTCCCTCTCTCTGCCTCTTCACTCTAGATATCCAGACTCGACAAGACCAGACGCTTCGACTCGGCAGCGGTCCCCTTGCAACACATACAGCAACTCAAACCCACTGCTCTGCATACAGCAACTGCTCCTCGACTCGCCGCTCGCGACCCACGCTCCCCTGGGAATAAGCACCGGCCAACAACCCACGTCTGACACCCTACCATCTATCTCTGGCAACCACATCCGATTCGAGCAGACGCACCCCCGGCCTAGCTACGATTCAGGAGCCCCCTTCATTTGGGCAAAAATACCTTCTTCTCAGACGACGACCCTTGCCGAGCATCGACAAGACAGACAGACCCCTTCGGCTGTCAACGACCAGGCCCTTGTCCCGCATCTGCGGCCCCCCCTGTCTCACGCAGACTTCTATATACAATCACACGCACACACACACACACACATCTAGGGCACCACGCATATATACCTGCACGATGCCCAACCGACCCTCCAGCAAATCATTCGTCTCCTCCTCTTCCTCCTCTTCGTCCGACTCTGACGCCTCCATCGAGTCGACTTCCGTCGCCGGCTACCGTCACAGCATGGACGCTACCGCCACCCGCCCCGTCGCCTCGGTCGAGGTACTGCGCTGCATGCGCTGCGCCCGCGCCGTCGAGGCCACATCAACAGACGACGTGAGCTCGACCGGCATGGTCCGCATCGCCCACAACCTCTACTACTGCGAGAGGTGCGCCAAGATGGTGGGCTACAAATAAGCGACAGCACGCTGGCCCGTGGTGGCTTACACAACCCGACGACGACGACGAATTACCCCCTTTGTTACTGGAGCGACTACATGTGTGAGGGCGCTTTCATGGCATCTTCACACCTCGAGATGCATCTTTCAGCGACAGAAAATGATACCCCCGAAGCGACCCCCATCTGTTTTTTTATTGCCTTGCCGGCACAAGGACGTCGCCGGTCGCGAGCAGCAGCATGCTAGTCGTGTAGCGACATAGTACGGCCCACACCGACGTTCCTCGGTCGCCTCGAGACGCATCGCGGCAAGACGCAGATCATTGCCAAGATGCGACTGCCAGGATGCGACACGGCCGTCACTTGGATGCTACGTCTTGAAAAGTCCCGCATCCACATGCCTCATGGACAGGAACCGGAGACTGCACCGCACCGCACCGCACCGCACCGCACCAGCTCGAATCGGGGTTTCCGAGCAACATGTCGCCAATCTGGCGCGAATGCAACAAAGCCCGAGAATCGAGATGGACGCGCGCCAGAAGGGCCGAACTTGCAGCCAAGGCTAGGAGTCTGGGACCCAACTCAGCGTCGTGCAGCAGTGCTGTGGTGCACCCCGGTCCCTGTCTCGCATCGCCGCGACGCCCGACCAACCAAAATCGACTCGCGTCTGGCTCCCTCGCCTCGTTCGTCAGCCTGCATGCAGGCAATGCTGGGGACGAGGGCAAGAGGCTGTGCGCCGTGCGCTGTCGGGAAGCGCAGGCCCAGAGGCGCGACAGATTGAGGCGTGAGGATTGCCGGATTTGGAGACTGCTATTCCTGGAGCGCAGCGCGCGTTGCGGCATTTCGCTGCCCGTGCCTTGGCCATTGCATGGCATGGCAGGCAGGCGACTGCAGGTGCAGATGCCACGCGGGCGACGCGACGCCATTCCGCCCTCAGGGCCCAGGATCCATGGATGTCCCCCGCCGCATGTGTCGGTCTTTGACACTTGGCAGCGCACTGGTCAGGCCGCACCCCGTGCAGGCGCCACGAAGACGCCGTTGCACGACGGGGTTTCACGAACTGGTGCGGCTCCGACCCCGTTTTGGGCTCTGGTTGCAGCGGGCCTGCCATTGGGACTGCCATGGGCGGATTGAAGCGAAGCTGCGCGTGCTCGGGCGGTCCGGCCGCTGCGCCTTGCACCGACTGAATCTGGCGCTGGAATCCGAACGGGTACGCGGCCGAAAGCATGGACGCGCAGCGCAGCGCAGCCACGACGACCAGCCGGGCTACAAGGGCTGGCCTGTCTGGCTGGCGGACGTGGATCTGGGGTGCTGCACTGCGGCGCTGTCAGCACCGCCCCGGGCGCTGCGCACCGCCGCTCCGACGAAAACCCCCCGACTCCACCGGCAAGGCCGGCAAGGGCGACATGGTGCGATGGACGAGGACAAGGACATGTCAGAATGTGCGCGAGTGTCCGGGAGACCCCAGCCTTGGTGGCTTTGGGGCTCGGAGAGACGGCTGCTGGGCAGTCGGAATGATGAGATATCCAAGGATCTAGACTATGATGAATACGAAATCAATCACTGGCTTCGCCGCCAAACAAATTACATGCACGCTGCACTCCCACTTTGCACTCCAACTTTGCACACTCAAGTCGCTCGCTCGACCGGTCACCTAAACCCAAAACCCGTCCCTTGCTCGTGTGTCGGTCGTATCGTGCATAAGGTTTAGCCATGTTGCCATGTGGTCTACCAGTGGCGTCTGTGCGCTGCGCTGCGTGGTGGTGCTGTGCTGTGCTGCCCTGCGCTACAGAGCCAGCCAGTCCTTCCAGGTTCGTGGGCGCAAAGCCACTTGACCAGCTACGTACTCGTAGATGATCTGCGGGCGGGCGGCAGGCGGCAGGCGATCGTTTGAGCAAAAGCATGTCTTGCTGGTTTTTTTCCCTTTCTTTCAATTGACCACTAGTAATGTGCCTCCCTTCCTTTCATTTTCACATGCTTGCGTTCCGTTCCGGTGCATTTATTTGGCTTTCGAGACTGCCTGTGGCTAGCATACTAGGTAAGCCGGCACCAACTGTAACCACCTACCTTACCTAGGTATCGTCGAGAACATTCCACGTCGCTCGTGTCGGGCTGGAGAGACACAAGGATTGAACCAGAATAAAAAAAACACATTTTTCTTTGCTCCTCCTTTGGGGGGCCTGTGGTTCTCGACCACGGCCGGCCGGCCCACGCGTCAAAGTGACAAGGCAGGGAGGGTACCTGGTTCGTGGGCCGGCGGCCGTATTCGACCGCCTTGCCGGAGGGGCTGGTTTTTTTTTTTCCCCAACGATACCTCCCTGGTCAAAGTCGACGATGCTTTACGAAGGACTACGGACTCGGCGCTTCGTAAAATGGGCACCGTATTTTGCAGAGTCGGGAAAATGGGGGCCGTGGGCCTTGTCGTCGAGGGGGGGTCTCTGCGGCTTGGCAGGACCCAGCGGCCGCCGAACATGGGGGGTCCAGTCAGTCAGGCCGCCAGTCAGGCAGGCGAAAACCCAGTCCTGAACCGAACAGCCCTGCGGATTGGGAGACGAGGGTGAGAGGGGGGCCAAAGGGGGGACAAAACAGTGTTCGCATCTGAAACGAACCGGCCTGTCAGATTCCAGCCTCGTCAGGGGGGCTGGCGCGACCTCTCAAAGGACGTGGAGACGGGACTCGCTGCAAACTCCCTCTCCAGTGTGTGTGTGTGTGTGTGTGTGTGTGTGTGTGTGTGTGTGTGTGTGTGTGTGAGAGTGTGCATGTGTGCCTGACAGTAGTGGAGAAGCAGGCCCTCTTTTTCCCTTCCCACTCTGGCCACTCTGGCTGGTCCTCGGACGGCCGTGCCACGCCTCTCTGCCGCGCGGTGGGTGCGTTGATGAAAAAGGGTGGGTGGTGAGGCCGCTGATTCATCATGGAGACGACGAAGACGGAGCGGGCAGAGAGACAGAACGGGGGGCAAGACACGGCACGCATGCACGCATGCACGACTCATGGCCGACACGTTTGGACACCGTTTGGCGCAGCCTTGGGCTTGGTAGGCCTGCTTAACTGGCCTGCCTGATGTGTTCCAGGCACTGGCATGTCTGGCGCGTGTTTTGCACTGACTACCTCGGTAGGTACGTACGACTACTACTTGTATGTTATGGACCCAACTACTTCGTACCTACGAATAGGTCCAGACGTGGAATGGCGTGTCGAACGCACGGGGTAGGTAGGACATACACGTACACGTACAGGCACAGGAACGGGCAGGGTACCAGGTTGCAAGGCAGAGTGGACCGACTGACCGACCGACTGACTTTGACTGTTACTGATGGGACTTGACTAACAAAGTGCCTCATCTGGCCGGCCAGACGCCCGCAGCTTGCGTGTCGTCGTGCGCGTTGGCTGACGCAGAGGACGACTTTGTCTCGCGCGTTGGGCAGGCAGCCGTATACGTGAAACCGCAGCACAACCTACCTTTGGCACCCAACTCCGGTACAATACCTATTTCGATTGTTGTCGATTGTTGCTCCTCGTCCCGCGTCAATACAGCCCGTACGCGGGGCATATGCACACGTGCCACGCGCGGGCCGCAAGCTCGTTGCTACCTCATTCGTTACGGCGGTGCACGGGAATATGGGCCGTTCTATAGTATTTTGGACCGCCTCAACAAGGTACTATGAACGGACCACGTTGTTGGCCCCCATTCTGCAGCACCAAAATAGCGCAGCCGCGTCGCCTCGCCAGGCCTTATTTGGAGCGTCGTCGCCCTCATCCTCCAGCTTGTTGTTAATAAGGGCAGGAAGGGGGCCCACAGGGGGCTACGCGTTTGAAACGGAGGCGTCTCGACAATATGGCCGCCACGTCCTTGATCATTTGCTGCCCGCCGAGACCCCGTCGTGCCGCCGTGACGCACGGGGAGAAGGGAAATAACGTCGGGGTTGTCTTGCATTTCAAATGAGCCGCATCGACGCTGAACCGTGTGTTTACGCCACCGGGGTACAGGACGTAGTACCTTAGTGAACTGATAGTCAGAGTCTGGCTGTTGGGAAGGGCCAACGGTCCCACGAGCCTTGCATCATGCATGTATGTACATCGCGGGGGAGGCTCAAGCCTCCGGGTCTGGGGTCGTGGTGCGCACGTTCCCATTGCCTCATTTGGTTCCGGCTCATTGAACCCAGTGAGCTGGTAGCGACCGAGCGAGCGACCGCGCGGATGGGCTGCGCACGAGGGGGATCGGCACCCGAATATCAATTGTGCCGGCGCGCGGCGTGGGTGTGCCATGTGCAGGCATCCCGACCCAGCGCCAGCTCTTGTTGCTGCCACGGTCCTTGACGCTGATCCCGCCGGTATCGCCCTCCCACGTGCCGCTCTGGGACCCTGAGAAAGTCGTCACGTCCCTCCCTCCCTGCTGTCGATGACAATCGTGACAATCATGACAGCCCAGCGAGGGTGAATGACTGCCGCACGGCAATCCCAATTGGGGTCGGGAGATTGGAGGAGATGACGTGTGCGGGGGCTCCGTGACGATCTGTATATGTCATGTCGACGGGCGAGGGCAACCACGAAGGGCAGCTGCGGTAGCTATCTCAAGCCAAGGTGTTGTGTGCAGCAGCGGGACGGTAGCAGGTGCGTGTGACGGTGCATCGACTGCAACTGCGAGGGAGTACGTACGTCACAAAGTGTCATGTTGCTGCCGTTGCATGGACGGACTCGTCCGCATTGTTCGGATCTGTGGTGTTGTTGGTCGCTGTGGGCTGCGCTGCCCGACAGCCGCGGCAGCCGCCGCCGAGCCGTACAGCGGACAGGCCAAACGTCAACATGGGACGTCAAGGACTCGAGGAACGGGAGCTCACGCCGTAGCTCGCTGGATGGAGTCGCACGACCGGTGGGCTGCGCTAAACTAAGGGCCGTCCATGCAGTCTCCGTATGCAACCCACGAATATTACTGCATACAGCACCGTACCATAGTTACCATACAGCATGACTCTGCACACACACGCACGCACACCACCAGCCAAGCCCGGCACGGCAGACGCAGACGCAGGCGCAGACAGACACGGCATGCGGGCACCGCCAACAGCGCCGTGCGCGCGCGCCGCACCTTGGGGTGCGTTGCCGTGCCGTCACGCGAGGGGGGGAGCAGCCAGCCCGAGCCAGTGACGGGACCCGGCGTCGTCGTCGTCGCCTTGCCTTTCTTAGGCAAGGGTACCAGGTGGGTGGTCGATATAATGGATACTCGTACTCGTACGTAGCAATAAACACAAGGTAATGCCTGCGGTGTGGGCGCGCGTCATTCGAAAATAGCACCGCGGGCGGGACTGCAGATACGAGCACGCGCCAGATGCCGGCCGGTTGCCGGTCTCCGTCGGTCGGTCTGTCTGTCTGTTTGTCTGTGTGTTACCACCAGCCGTCTCTTTTTTTGTTCCCGCCGGGGCCCACGAACCATGGGACGACGAGCAACAGCAGCAGCAGCGGCAGCAGCAGCAGCACGATGAGGAGCTTGGACAATGGTTTGTTTCCCGCTCTGGGCCGCACGGCTCGGCGCCACGAAGGGGGGGGGGGGGGGGGGGGGGGGGGGGGGGGGTGCGCAGGCGGGCAGGCACGATGGATGAAACGCCACGCAGCACGGGTTCAAAGCTCTGTCATGACAAAAAAGGCAACCCAGGCAGGAGGAAAGCTCGCGGAGCCTATATTTGGGCGTTTTGGCGCTTTCCGTTTCCGTTTCCGTCCCGGTGCCCGCCGTGTGCACGGAGCGGACGGGAGCCTCTGGCCGCTCGCCCCGGTGGCCGGGGAGCCGTGGCGGTGCGCGCGTGACGGCCATGGGCGACAAGTGGTTGCAGCTCTTGGGCGTTGCAGTTGCAGTTGCCGTTGTGGTTGTAAGTGCCAGTGCCAGTGCAAGTGCCAGCGGGACCAGTGCCCAGCCCGTGTAAGTGACAGAGGGCGTGCCGAACCGGAGAGCATCGACACCCGCCTGCTCGCCCCCATGGCTGCATACGACACCTACCCCCAAGTCACTGAAAGACAATTAGTGCCCTTTTGCGGCTTGACACTCGGGCAGATAATTGGGGTCCGCAGACGAATTGATGAGGGGCAGGGGACGTGGGCGTGGGCGTGGGCGCGGGCGTGGAGGTGGACGGGCATGGGGATGATGCACGACGATGTCATACTGTCTCGGCGCCATGTTCGTCACTCCTCTGCTCGTGCCAGCCAGCCAGCGAGATCCGCCGGGCCAAATCTTGAAAGCAGGGGACAGATCTGGCTGCAGCGCCATCAGCGGAGGTCTTGATAGGAGGAAATGAGATGGTGGCTCGCGGCGCAAGCACCCTGGGTCGCGTCCTCTTCCTTGCTGCAGATCTCCTTCGAAACACCACAATCAACCCGTTGTCAAGATGGCATCATGCTCAACACCATCACGGCAGACCAACCTTGACGCTCAGCCCTCCCTCCCCGCGCTCCTTCTCTCGCGAACCAAGCAGACCGCCTGCATTCGTGCCAGGGGTCCAGCCAGGAAAAAAACCCCTACAACTCCCCCGCCGGGCCCTGAGAGTGGAAACCGGATGCATGAGAGGAGGGGGCGCGGCGCAGAGGATCGTTCGAATGATCAATAGCCTGTCATCGACCGCGGCGCGTGAGGTCATCCCGCGAGCAGGGGTCTGCTGCCCTCCCCCTCCCCCCACCGCTTCGCTCTGACCTCATCGCGCAGTGTCAGGCACATGCGCGCGTGGGCCGAACGCACCGCTTAGCACCCGCCCTTGCCCTTGCCCTCCCCTCCCCTCCCCCTGTATCGCTATTTTCCTCCTCGTCGTCCTTTTTTAATAACTTGTCATTTTACGAGTGCCTACCTACCTGTGGCTGCTGCGGCCGCCGCTGCTAATCCCCTTTTTTATCTTGCTGAGACCCTTGTCTTTTGTCTGCGCAGAGGGTGGGGGGTGGAGCGCGTTCGTCGAGGGCCGTGAGCGGTATGTACGATACTGGTTGTAGGTAATGGAGAGAGGGGGGGCGTGTGTCTGTGTGCGCCCGTGCGTGCGTGTTGCCATGTGCTTGCGTCTGTGCTCGTATGCGCGCAATGCAATTAATGAGGCGGCAGAGGGCAAGCGCGCGGATGTTGTTGCTTGTTCGTAGACGCCCCCGGGCGCACGCGAACGTACTCGATATGTACCTAAGAAGTGGTTTGCGACGAGAGTAACAACATCGTGTGTTGCCGGTTGATTCACGGCAAGTTTCACGACGGTTACTGAACTCATCGGCAAGCGACTGGTAAGAGATGCCTCACGGCTACTAGTCTCTCATTCACACGCTTGCAGGACCATCGTTTTCCGTAGAGAATCAACCCGACTGGCGTGTTAGTGGACTGCCCTGGCGGATATCGACCGGCATCGCATAGACGGTTGTTAACTCTGGGCGGTCCTCGTCTGAAGCTGCGTCGTCTTCCACCGCATCAGCTGCACGACCGGTGAACTCACGCACACATGGTCACTGTAGACATGCACCAAGTAGGAACACAGCATCAAAGGTCAAGGCCGCCGCCATCTCACCGTAACCGCGTGCACATAAGCCGTGTCCAATGCCACTACCAAACGCCAGACTCCAATATGCCGCGCTCATCCAAGCAGCCCTCAGCCTGCGGCTCCTCCCGTCGCAATGCCACCGTCTTGATACATCTGCGTACATTCGTAGGGACCTCACCCCTCCATCTTGACGTCCGTCTCCTTGCCCAGGTTCTTGAGCAGGTAGCTCCGCTTAAAGTACTCGTTGGGGTGCACAATCGTCTCGAGCTGGTTCGCAGTCAAGACGCCCTCGTCCTTGGCCTTCTTGATCTCTGCCTTGTGCAAGTGCTCAAAGACGCTGGGGCAAGGTCAGCACCACCGCTCGCGACGCACACGACACGTAGGAGAAGAGAAAAAAAAAACTCACCGGTTGCACGCCATGTGGTACTTTTGGGCGTCCTTGTCCTCCCGGACGCCCCGCATCACCGCCTGGTCCGTCACGCCCATGGCCTGCACCAGCGTCGACAGGTTCTCCATGTTGAAGTGCCGGTACGGGCAACCGTGGGCATCGCCCGCACCCGGCTGGTGCTCCGTCAGGATCTTCTGGCAGCTGAACGGGCTGTAGCCGCCGCCGCGTCGGTTGCCGTCGCCGCCCACGTCGCCGTACGCGTGCCGCACGTTGTACCTGTACTCCTTGTTGAACTCGTCGTCCGTCTTGGAACGCATGCCCGTGCGCCAGAACACCAGCGACTCCTCGAGCGTGAGCCCAATGCCCTTGAGGAAGAGCGTGTACTGGAGGCGGCCGTAGTGCTTGAGGTGCCCCGTCTGGCGCAGCGTGCGGTGCAGATGGGACATGCAGGCCGGGAAGTGCTGCGACAGGTTGTCGATGTTGGCCGCGCTGATCTGGGCGCCGATCGGGGCCGACGTGTTAGACATGTAGGCGGAATCGGGCGTGATGAAGTTCTTGGAGAGGTGATTGAGGATGGGCGTGAGCCGGTCGTCCTCGTCGAGACGCGGGAGGGCTCGCGCCGTCAGCTAGGGAGGGAGTGTCAGCCGTAGTCCGGTCTAGAGTTTGGCGCTCATGTGTACCTCGAGTTGCTTCTCAAGCCGCGTGGAAAACTCCGCGACAACCATGCTCGACTGCTCGCGCCCCGGCACGAACGCCTTGCCGCGCTTGAGGAAGACGCGGCGTTGCTCCACGAGCTCCGGCACCCGCTCCCAGTCCACTTTGAACCACGTGTCGTCCTCGGCATTGCCCTTCCTAGGGCCCATCATGGCGGCCAGCTCTGCTGCAAACTCCTCCTTCTCGTTGTCCGTAACCGCCTCCCACCAGTCCAGGTCGAGGCTCGAGACGAACGCGGACCGTTCGCTAAGATCGTCACTATTGAAGCGCATGCGGAACAGCATCGTCTCGACGCGCGTGAACCGCCGACGCAGGTCCTCAGTAGATGAGAATGCGAGTCGCAGAATGAAGTGGCTGTAGTGGTCCTTTTGTCTCTGCGCGAAGAGCCTGCCAGAGGCTGAGCTGTTGGTGTCCAGTGGCAAATACTTGTCGACGATGGGCTTCATGTGCGTCGCCGTCTCCACGGGCGACCTGTTTCGGAACGAACATGCCTCGAGTTCGGCCAAGACTGCGCGACGTCAGTTATTTGGCCGTTTGGACGGCGGCACCGGGTCAAGACAACCTCTCAATCTGTCAATAGCCCACTGCTCAAATTGCTCAAGCGTGATGTCGGCCGTGGGCGCGTCGGCGTAGAAATTCAGGCGGTGGGGGTAGTCGGCGTCTTTGTACTGAGGCGTGGCAAACTGCCGCTTGCGGTGGTCGAGCACATTTCGCCGCTTCGGGTCGATGCGGTTATGGTCGTGTCGCAGCATCGTGCCGTTGTCTGCCGATGGAAGCGAGAGGTGGCCGCGGATACACAGCGTTGAGCGTGCGCGTGGTGGTGAGAAGAGGACTCGGGAGACGCGACGAGACGCGACCAGTGGGGTTTCAATTAACGGTGGTGGCCAATCAGACATTCGCCCCCGTCGCGGGGCCTGTCCCGCTTTGTAGCTTGGACTTGAGCCACCCACCATGTGGATGACGATGGGCATCGTCCAGCCTACCCGGTGTCCCAACTGACCATCGTCAACAGCAACCGGGGGCCGCCTGTCGCGCCATGCCGCCTACGTTGCGGAGGCAACCGAGGCGCTTCCCTTTGGAAGGATGTCGTGCGACCATACCCTTCATAATACCCCAAGAGGTCAGTACAGGCCTCCAGCTTGAGATTAGCACAGGGGCTCACGTCCTTCCAGCTGATCGCGGACAGGAGGGAATTGGGTGACTTGGGCCCGGCTCTGGGCAAGCTGCCACCCGAGCTGCTGGTCCGGATCTTTCTAGAAGCCACACCGGCAGATAGAATCATACTGGCCATGTCCTGCAAGGCCCTGCTCGCTGTCGCCACCCTGTGCCATCTGACGACACCAGAGCCAAGGCGGCACCGAGAGCGATGGGACCTCTCGCCCACAGGGGATCGCGAGAAGACGAACAGATGTGCATGCGCCAGCTGACGCACTTGCTCGAGAATATGCGGCCGCGGGATGCGAGGGGGAAGGCGGATCGAACCCGCAATCTATGCCTCGACTGCTGCAAGTACCGGCCGACCCGGAGGGGCTACTGGGCGGCGCAGCTGGCCCGGACCGACACGTCAGGATGGGGCAGGTCGGAGGGTGAGCTGTGGCAGTCTGCAGTCAAGTGGTTTGCCGCCGGGATCAAGGTGCAGTGTCCTGCTTGCCGGCTGGCCGAGCACATGGCGGAGGAACTGGAGACGGTTCGCGCGCGACGCTAAGGAAATGCATACGAGAAGGGTGGACATGGTGTTGACAATCACACTCCGTCAGCCGCACACATTGCAAAACAAGCATCTTGTTGCAGGAACAGAACCAGCCGGAGAATAATATGACACTTTTCCGTACTTCGTATGGAGAGCGCGCGTGACATGCGTCACGTTGACAGAAACCCGGGGTGCGGGCCGGGGCCGGGACCCCTGCCGCGCCGGAGGACCATGCCGGGCTGTGGAGCAGCGCTCCCGATGAGACAGGCGAGACACGTCCGGGGGACCCGCCGCCTGAACGCTGGAGGCAGGCGAGCCGGCGCGCTGGACAAGAGACACACACATTCATCGAGCGAGCCTCAGTGTCTCACAGCGCTCGCTGCCTGGCGACGGCGCGCGGCGGCAATTGGTGCCCGTTTGTACTCGGTAGACGTCGTCACGACAAGTCGCAAATGGCCTCATTTACTTGTACGAGGACAGCCTTGCCAGCCTTGACGGGCATCGACCGGTCCAGGTTGTCCACCGCACTCGACCCCGGCCCCGGCCTCCCCCGCCTTTGAGTGCCTGACAGGGCGTGGTGCATGCAGGCATGGGTGGACGGCGCAGCGCGGTGCCGTGGTCGAGGAAACGTAGCATCCGCGCGACGCAGACCAGACTCCGCCGTCCCCAGCAGCTGCAAGCTCTTTCTCCTCGCCTGCGTGTCTGCCGGCCGGGACTCGTCGCCTGTCTGTGTCTGTCTCTTTCTGGACGTACCGGTGGCCGGCCCAACCGACAACCTCAATTGCCTCACATCCCCACTGCCAATTTAACCTCTGAGTCTCTTGGCCGGCCTCGATTGGCGGCTCTGCCGGGCGAGGCAGCGCAGGGCGTTCCAGCGGGGGGCACCTCGCCGACAGAAGCATTCCAGCCAGGCCGCCTGTCCGTTCCGCGCTGCCCGCCTCACCTCAGTGAGCGAGACGTGAGGGTTTGCTTGCAAGGTCCAGTGGCGTCGAGTGCCGAGCCTCCCGCGTCGGCGGGTGGTGGCTGCAACAACTCAAGCGCACCAAGGCACTGGAGGCCTGGAATTGGACCGCTGGGTTCGACTGTAGCAGCGCTAGGACACCTAGACAGTCGGGACGCAGGCCTCTGAAGGAAGGGCTCGCAGGGCCGCAAAGTTCGTCCCGCCGGCCCCGGTTTTCATGTCCCGCCCTCCGCCGGCAGGAGCATCTGGAGGCGCCTGCTCTGTTCCGTCCGCCCATCCATAGGCAGGTGAATCCATCAATCGCCGCCCGTCGCCCGCTGCCCATCGCCCGTCCACTCAGTGTCCACTATTGATCCGTCCACCACGCCGTTGCCGCCCGCTGAGAGCCACCACCTCAGTGGCTCCAGTCCGCTCCACCCGCACGGGCCCAGGCGAAACTAGACGGAGGAAGCTGCCACTGGCGAGCTCCCATCCATGCACGACGTCCACTGACTGTCTGTCTCTGGCCGCCTCCGACTCGCCTCGCCTCACCACTCCCTCACCTCGACCTCGACCCGTCACGCATCGCCGTCGCCTCACCCTCCGCCACCGCGCCTCTCCGGCCTCGTCGCCGCCGCCCGACACAAGGCACAACACCGCGCCCATGTCCTTGTTATAGAGGAGCCTCGACTTTGGTCCTCCCCCTCTCCCCGCCCCCCGTCATCCACCACTGCCGCTCCGAAACCGACGTGGTGACTCCCACCGGCCAGAGCCACGTCGCTGGCCGCCTCGACTGGCACCTCGCCGCGCACGACGCGACGCAGCGTCACGAGGTGCGCCGCTCGCCGTCCCCCCTACGCGTTGGACTTGGTACTGAGCCAAATGCTGCCCAGAGAAACTCTGTGACGGAGCAACGATGAACAGCCCGCCACAGCCCCGGATGACGACGGCCTTATCCTCCGACAATCCTCCGCGCAGTCGGCCCAATGCTGTCCAGGACGCTACATATACCGTCGCACGCGGTGCCTCTGCATCGCCCGGCCACACCCCGCTCCTCTTCCAGGCCAATACCATCGCGCCGTCTCCTCCCTCAGCGCAGGTAGAACCGCAGCCTGCGAGGTCGTCGTCGGCGCGAATGCCCGAAGATAAGGCCTTGCACGGTCCCGCGACGCCTCTTCGAATATCTACCGACCTCCTTTCCAACAGCCCGGCCGCCGCAACGGCTCTGCCGCCGCATCCCGATTCCTTAAACTCCAACCGAAATCTCTCGCCGTCCCGATTTGTGGCGCGAAAGTACTCGGCCGGTAGCCTCCCGTCCGTGTCGAGGACACCGAGTCTCAAGGCTGCTCTCACAAACAGTATTGGCTCTGCTGGATCGAACAGCGCCATTCCGAGCCCTGTCATCGCGGCAATGGGCGACATGACGCCCCTACCGAGCCCGCTGCTGTCGGGCGACTCGCCTGGTCCCTGGAAGAAACTTGGCGGCGCCGAGCCCGGCTCGCCGCCCAGAAGCCGTGCTCGATTGCGAAGCGTGGGAGAGGCCTCGATTCTCGTCACGTCCGGAGGGGAGCCAATCGAAGTGGCTGCGGCGCACGCCTCCAAACGCAGGATGTATGCAAACCTGGAAGGAGCAAACAACGTTCCACCACCAGTCTCCCACGACCGCCAGCAGTCCCAGGAGTCACCTCATTCCAGGACTCGCAGCGTCAGCGAGTATGTCCCTGAGCCCATCACGTCCCCTAAGCGGCCCGTGGTTGTCTCGGGTTCCCATGCGAGAATGGCTCCCCCCGATGGACTTGAGGCGCATATCAGACGGGAACCCAACTATGCAGAGTCCCGCGGCCTGACTCCTGCCGTCGCACAGCCTCCCACCCCCCCGCCCAGCGAATCGTCCAGAGACTCAACCGATGCAGCAAAACCTAAGGAGCCACGGTACGAGTATTTCGAGGCTCGGACCAGGGGCGACAACAAGTTGCGCCGATGGAGGGCCATAAGTTTCCTCGGGCAAGGCACATTTAGTCGAGTCATGCTCGCGACAAGTCAGACGGACCCCAACGGCAGTTCCAGAGAGTCAAGTTCGGGCCCGCTGTCACCTGTCACCGACGGCAGCATGGATCGCAAGAAACTCGTGGCCATCAAAGTCTGCGAGCACGGCCCACGCGGCGGGGCATCAGAGGAACGTGTCGAGATGAGCTTGAAGCGCGAGCTAGAGATTATGCAGAGCATACACCACCCATCGCTTGTCAACCTCAAGGCGTGGAGCATCGAGCCCACACGCGCCATCCTGGTTCTGAGCTATTGTCCTGGCGGGGACCTGTTCGATATTGCGACGGCTCACCGGAGCATCTTAAAACCCGGACTTATGAGGAGGATGTTTGCCGAGGTTGTGGGCGCGGTCGGCTACCTGCACGAGCGACGTATCGTCCATCGAGACATCAAGCTCGAGAGTAAGTCTGGTGGCCGAATAAGTGATTGTCCCGAGCTGACACTGTCCAGACGTCCTCGTCAACCTCACGCCAGAAGAGCTCGGAGATCCGTCTGTCGACTGGCAGACGTTCCCCCACTCAATAGTGACAGTGGCCGACCTGGGCCTCTCGCGTCGCATCGCCGATGATGAGAAGCTCGAAACGCGATGCGGGTCCGACGACTATGCAGCCCCCGAGGTGATTATGGGCCAGCCCTACGACGGTCGGGCCACCGATGCCTGGTCCCTTGGTGTCCTGCTCTACGCCCTGCTCGAGGCACGACTGCCTTTCGACCCGCACCCGGGAATGAGCGACGCCCACCGTATGCGGAGTCGCACGAGCCACCGCATCGCTCGGGTGGAGTGGCGATGGGCCGAGTATGCGGGCGAAGACGGCGACCACGAAGCGAACGAGGCCAAGTTTGCCGAAAATGATCTTCTCGGCGCAATGGAAATCACCGAGGGGCTCTTGAAGAGGGCCCGTAGCCGCTGGAGCGTTGCCAAGGTGGCCGCTCAAGAGTGGGTGCGCGAAGCCATCAAGATCCGGGGTGGGCTACAATTTAGGGAAGAAGAAGACGGACAGGAGGTCTAGCGACACCGACCTCGTTTGACCCCCGCCTTTATCTGACCGCGCCTGCTTTACTGGTGTCAGGCTACGACACCGCTTCGGAGACCGCCCGTCTCCCTTTAACTTTGTTCGATTCGAAGACGGACATCCTATTGTTTCCATTTCAGCCCCACGGAATGGCGTTTGTTCACCTCTATATATATATACACCTTACACGCTTCACTTCGACACAGGAGTTTTCGGGTCCTTGTTTTCTTCTTTCGCTTCTCGACTCTTGGCCCCACCTCGCGGCAAGGCAGGGCTCGCTATGTAAACGGATAACGATGTACACTGACGCAGGGGAGACGGAACAACGGCAGAGACGGACAGGAGGCGAGCCGAGTCGGGGATTCACTCGGCGGCGGGAGTTGCGATGGGACACGGGGGAGGCTCGGGATGGGCGGATTGGGATGGTGAGTCCGTTCGCTTCAACAAAGTGTATTGTATGCATTGAAAGGCCGCGGCAGACCCGAGACACTCGGAATAGAAACGGCTGGAATGACTCTTTAGTCGCTTTGCTTTTTCTGACGTCGGCGAGGCTCCCGAGTACCACCGCCCGGGGTATCGGGTCGTGACGACCACCTCTGGTGTGTGAATGGAGGGCATGTTACACGGGCTTGGAGCACACATGGCGGTCAGGCACGCGGACGGAGCTTCCGGCCCCGGGAGAGACATGGCGGACAGAAAGACACCGACTTGCTGTCGCCCCCGTCTTTGGCATGCCTTGGCTTGTCGTTCGGCGGTGCCGAGGCAGCCGCCAGAGAACTCTCATCTGGACTCGTCGTCTCGCGAAGCAACAAGACGACGGCAACAACTGATGGATGCACCTCGCCCCCCCGGGTTCCCCTTGCGAACAGATGGCCCAACAGCCCAGTGCGAAGCGAGGCACGAGGACGCATCACCCGGCGACGCGGTTGTTTGTCCCTTCGCCCGGACGGACGGTGCGATGCCAAGCTCTTCTCGGGCCACACGACAGCGGTGCCCGAAGCTCGAGCCAGGCGCGCGCGCACGCAGACAACACTCACGGGCACGCACGTACACACCGCACAAACGTGCCAACAGTTTCCCTCCCCGAGGGGGGATGGGAGGACGAGCGCAAAGAGGTTGCCGAGCCTGGTGTTCCCCGATATGTCTGGCGGCACGGGGACTGCGGCAGCGTGTTACTTGCACTTGTTCACGCGGTGGATTGCTTCTACGACCGGGACAATGGTGCTCGTCCTGATGAGCCCGCGTGGCATGGGCCCGGCTTCCGTCGCCCGGGGGGGAAGGGGACTGGCACGCATCACGGATCTCGGACGACGGGCGGGGAGGGCGGCTTAGTACGGTAGAGACAGAGGGTCGGACGTCGGATGTGCGTCTCGGGGCCGTGGGAACGGGACTCGGGCCGCAGCGGCGAGGCCCCCGGGGGGGGGGGGGGGGGGGGGACAAAAGGGGACGACGAACCCACGGTCCCTGGTAAATCATGATTCCATGGTTCGCGTCCGCCCAGTCCGCCTGGTGGTGGTTTATTAATGCCCATGGGCTGGGGCCCTTGGAGACCCGCGTTTCCCTTGGCCGTCGCCTGCGGGGTGTGGACGGCTCGTCCGCCTGTCACGCTGCTGGATCTGACTGCAGGCAGGATCCTTGAGAGAGGGCGCTGCTGCGAACGACGCCCTGGCGCGCAGAGGCACGCACGCAGGCACACGCGACGAGCCGTTCAATACTCACAATGTGCAGCTCGATGGGGTAGCAACCGACGAGCTGCCGCATTTGACAGCATCCGAGCCGTCGGCTGGCCAGTTGCCTCCCTCCCCGGCCTGATGGAGAGCCGAGCATCACTTCGCCCCTCGTCCATCACCCCGTCAGCCAGTCTTGCCAGCGTGTTTGGCGCGCACGCGGTTGCGTGTGCCTTAATATAGAAGCATGATCGGCGTCACCAGGCCCCCGAGATGGTTGGGCGCCCCGTCCTCGCGGCGACGGCGCCAGTCCAGAAGACGATATTGTCTTACTCCGGCTGCTGGAGAGAGAAAAAGAAAAAAGGACGGCGAACACAGTGTCTGAGACAACTCGGAGGAGAGCGAGACCTGCTACCCGTCCCGAAGACTGGACTGGGCCGCGCCGCGCTCAGTCAGAGCTGTTGGGCGGAAGGTGACCCCTGGGCTGGGCACGCCCTTTCTCTCAGGACGGGCTGATGTTGGGCCAAGGAGGGCGGCGCAACACGGGTTCGATAACGATGCCAACGCGGGAGCGCACCATCGGGGGCGGCAGAGCAGGCGGCAGTGCGGCAGGGTCGGGGCACACGCTGAGCACACCAAAAGCAGGCCCGTCGTATGTGCATACGGCTGACGTCCGGTGCAGCTCGGTGAGCTTGGCGGACAGCATGCAGGTGACGAGACGGGGGGTTCATTCTAGAACAACTCGCTCTGCAGCGTCGTGACCGTCGCGACCGTCGTGACAGGTCAGGACTCAGGACCAGACCAGGCGCGCGGTCGTGCACCCCCAGCACTCGCTGTCGGCCACCATCGGGTCGGACGTACTCGTACTTTCGTGGGTGAGGTGACGCCGCCCGTCGCAGGCGTAATTCCGCACCCGTTCCTCGAGGCATGTCAAATCTGAAGCAGGCGCAGCCTTGCGAGCGGGAGACTTCTGTGGCCGATCAATGGAGACTGCTTTGCTGCGCCGAGACAACGATGACGATGATGCCGGAGCGGATCCCCAGTTTTCCCATCGGAGAATGGAAGGTAGTGGATCACGAGGCTGTAAAGGTGATACACGGAGGCGAGGCGATCATTCTCCATTGCGGGCGCATCAGCCACGGACGGACGGTTGGACGGACGGCTACCCGCCCGGCGCGGGCAAGGCTGAGTGTGCGATGGAGCCGTTCGTTCACTGCCTCGTCGCAGAAAGCCAATTCAGGCCTGACTCAGGAGTCAGTGGCCGTCTTCACTGCGCCATGCGCCCTGCGCAAGCGAAGCGAAGCGATGCGCCATCCGACGCACGACGAAATGTGGCAGACTTAGCTGTCACCACTTTCCTCTTGGATCCAGAGGCTGTCGTATGCCCCGGATCTCAACCCGAGGTTGGTCATGGATATCCTGATGAGGCTGCCGCCTTTGTCCCAGAAGAGGAGGTCGTTTGGCCATGGCCAATCAGCCAAGCCCGCCCACGGCTATTACCGGTCTCGTTCTCGATCCTGGCCAGTATCACTGGTAATAATACTGTGCTGCACGAACGCCTCTCTGCCCTGAGTTTTGCGGTGGTTTGCTGTCGCGTTTGATCTCGTTTCCGTACGAGTAGGCGGTTGAAAGGCTCGTTCGTGGGTCCAGAATGGGCGACGTCGATCTCGTCCCCCGCGCGTCCCACACACCGGCAGGGTGGCCCGCGGTGAGGTCCTGCCTTCGGTACTGTACGAGTACACAGACTTTCCACATTCTCTGTTCGATCCTCAGACGAGTCCCTGCACGACGCACATTGCTCCCAATCGGTTCGAACCGGTAGCAATGAGACTTCCAAACTTGAAGCCATTCGGATTGCCTCGCCGAGGGCGATTGGCGGACCCGCGGCGCGAAGACCGGCTCGATTTCGTGTTTTGAACCGGAATCGGGCACTCAATGCTGCGCATCATGCAGGAGGCTTCATCGTGTCCCGTCCGGCTTCGTCTCGAGTTTGGGTTGGTGCAGCCCCAGGTGTCGTTTGTGTTGGTCGTCGTCGTCGTCGTCCTCCAGGCATGATCGCGGTTGCGATGAGTGCAACGAACCGAGGGACACGACCGTTCCAACTCGCGCCCTTGCCCCCCAGCAGCGTCGCGTCGGGGTCTGGAGACCCTGTTCCCAGGCCCTGCACTCGACGGGGTGGCCCCATGTTGCCCCCATACCGATGGCCCATGAAACCCGACCTTTCAGGGGAATTGGTTCAATCCAACCATCGAGGGCCGCCCGAACATGATTGTTTGGGAGCTGACGGGAAGCAGGGAACGCGGCCTTGGTTCCCAGCTCGCCGTCTTCCCCCCGGCATCCGCGCAGGCGGGAAGCTGGCTGGGCCCCCCTCGGCATTCGCCATTCGGGCTCACGACAGTCGCTCAATCCTGGAAAGCATTGTTGTACTCGTAGTCATCCCATGCCCGGAGCGTCTGGTGCACTGTCAAGCTGTGTTTCTCCTTCGTGGGAGTGCTTATCCGCCGCGTGCCTCTGGCAAACAATGGGTCTCGACGGCTCCAGACCGCACAGGGTTTGACAGAACCAGGCCTGGCGAGCGAATGAGCCGGGTCCGGCTCGGTGCTTCAGAGCCTTGCCCAAAACCGAAGCCTTTTACGTGATCAACCCCAGGTATGGGCGGTGGCGTTGGAGGCCATTGCTTGGTGGTCCAAAATAAATCAGGCTTCCCCAGAACCCATTGCCCACACCTACATCGTGGCACAAGCCATTCATCGTGCGTGGTGATGAGCCCCGCCTTCGTAGATGGAGGGAGGGGAAACTCGGGAGACCTGATCCCTTTATCACCCTGAAGGCGTCACGTTGCCACTGATCGAGGGCATGTCGAGGCATCATGATCATGCCGCGCCCATGTGTCAGTCAGTTGTCGGTGTACCGTACTGAACGCTGCGGCGCACGGCTTCGTGTGAATGCCATGCATGCTCTCATCACACGTCATGCTTGTTGGCCGTCTTGTACGACACACAAAAAAACTGTCGATGCGTCGGTGAGGGGTTGAGTGCTGCTATTTGCGTGCACTCGTCGCATTGCCCTCGGCATGCCATCCCACGCTGTTGGTCGCGCCTCCTGCGGTTGGTCTCAAGGCCAGCTGAAGGAGGACAGACAGTTGACGGCCCATTGGGGGTGAAGGGCTCCTTCGCAGAGTCGCAGCACCGTCGAGAGCTGCCAGGCCGGGGTGGGCGCGGCGCTGGCAGCAGATCTCTCCTCCATCCCCACCGAGACCCCTAAAATCTCGAGGCTCAGCGACAACTCACTCCCTCGCTTCACATGGCATCGGCAGCACTGTCTTCCTGTCCGTACGAAGGAGCCACTTAACTTGACCTGACCGTCGAAGGTTTGACATGCCCGGAGCCGCACGTGCCGGCTGGGGGGCACGGCGACGACCTGCAAAATATGGCACAAAGCCGCACCACTTCATACGCGAGACCGGGTATTGCTGCATTATTGGGCCCGGGGTAGCAAAACGGAGTGAGCGAGCCGCGGGCCTAGCATCCCTGGCCAGACCCGCCTTCCCAGCTTCCCAAGTCCCAGTTCACTCACCTCCGCGAGCACTGGCGCCATCGCGTGTGGCCCCAGGCCATGGTCAGCCCCAGGCCCCGTCAGCTTGGCGATTCGCTCCAAGCGGCGGCGGCGGAGGCCGGGCGCTCACTGACTGACTGAGTCGTGCGCAGTCCCCACCTCGAACTGCGGTTGGGGCTCGCCCTGGAGCGCGCCATCTGGAGCCCTCGGGCGTCTTTCGCCTCGGCCCAGCAGCCGTGGAGACAGACATACAGACAGGTCGGCAGCCGGAGGAGCACGCACGTCGCGGAAGCTGCTCCTTCATCAGTCGAGGTGGCCCATGCATCGCGGCTGGCAAGCAACACGGTGGGTTCGTTATCCGCCCGCGATACTGGGGGGGGGGGGAGCTGTCGCCAACGACGGCTGTCGCCCACGACGGTTGCTTCGGCGGCACGCGGCAGGCACGCGCGTTTATTAGCCATCCGTGGAGAGGAGGCGGTCTCCGTCTCCAGCAGACAACGGCCCGTTTGCACAGCTGTCTCGTCGCTTGGGGTGGTGCAGCAGCGTCCTGGTGCCCGCCTGGTTGGTGCGCCGCACCAACCAGGCCTCCACGGGCTCAATGGCCCCGGCCATCATCCGGGCCGTGGCGCCGCCACGAGGAGATCTGATCACGGGCGCGGATGCTGCAGCGCTGAGCCGGCAGAGGCGAGGCAAGACAAGGCCAAGGCCGGGAAGGCAAGGCAGCAGAGACAAGAAGGGCTGGCATCGCGAGCAGAAGCCCGTCGTCATTGTCGGCAGGTCAGACCAGGTCCATCGGCCTGATCATCCAGCCAGAGCGGGCGGCGCCCATTCGACGACGAGCTCCTGGCGCCCGTTGGTGATGCGCGAGGCTTTCGCCGGGGGCGCCGGCGCATTCTTGTCTCTCTTGTGGCGTGCCCCCTCTCCCCTCCTCACCCCCCGACGGCGAATCATGATGGGCGACGAGAGGCGGAATCCTTCTGGAATCGCTCCTCGTCCCGAGCTCAGCAGGCCTGTCTGACTTTTAGCGGACGCAGTGCCTTGGGGCCGTCCCCAGCTCGGGAGCCCTGGGGTGTGCCAGGGGGTGGTATCATGCCTTCGTGATTGGCGCCTTTTCCTCGTGTGCGGTGGCTCACGGCCATATCACCTTCTTCTTCAGGCCGACGGTGGCATTCCCACACATGCCGTCCCTCCCCCCCATCCCGAGGCCGCCCAGCTCAGTGGTCAGTCGTCGGCGAGGCCCTGTTCCTCCTCCGCCGTCTTCCCATCTGCTTCGCTCAGCGCCTGTCGCGATGCCAGCCCAGCCCGCATTAGGTTACATCCCCCTCTCGCCGGCGCACTCTTGACTCCCCCGTCCTGCCCACTCTCCACTTCACATCCGGCGTCTCGTCTCGCAGCCCACTGTGAAGTTCGTCCCCAGCGCTGTCCCTGCCCGCCTGGTTGTCCTTTCGCTCCCTCTTTCTCTCCCTCTTCCCTTATCTTGCTGGCCCGACGGAGCTGACCCCAGCACCAAGGCCTCCCCCAGACACCGTTGTCGAAACAGGCTATTGGCTTTCCCTTCCTGGAAAGTTAGGCGAGGGAACTTTTGCTCACTCTCACCTCCTGCGCGCGTGGCTTGGCCTCCACAGCAGGCACTCTGCCTCACTAACGTCGACGCTGGGCAACGGCGCAACGACTCTGCCAGCCGTCGCGGGGGCGCCCTATCGATCTCCTGCCCACATCAGTCAACTCCCGTCGACGAAATCGACATTGCTCGCCCGTCCTTGCCTTGTCATTTCGATCCGATACCACGTCGGCTGGCCTGCCTTTGCATTCTTTGGTTATTTTTTCGCCCCCTTCATTCTCGACGGGCGATTATGGGCTCTCCTGCCGGCCTGGCAGTCACCTCGTCCTCCGTCCTGGCCTGATCACTCGGCTCGCCACTGCCACGAGTGATGAATCCTCGTGCCGGCGACTGAGCACCCCAACCGAGGCTCTCGACTCGTTCGAGTCTCGTCCATCAAACTGACTGACTTCTAGCCAACCGACCGAGCGCTGTCGCTCAGTCTGTTTGGCTCGTTGTCGTCATGTTTAACCACTCATCGAATAAGCCTCATTCGTCCGGCTTTGGTAACGACACCTTCGGATTCGGTCATCAGCCTTGGACCAGGTTCGACGTCAGCCATGACACAACATCGCCGTCGTCCGCGGGACCCCATCATCACGCCGGCCATGGAGGCAACCAATCTTTCAACACAGCCGGCGACATGGACTGGTCGACGACCCCGTCAGACGTGGCGTCGGGATACCATCATGACGTCCAGGGAGGCAACGAGATGGAGCTCGACAATCTTGCGTCTGGAGGCGGCGTCGGCCGTCTGGTAGCCCACTTCGAAAACAAAGGCTTCAACCCTTTCGAGACCAAAGCCAGTGCACCTCCGCTTCCACCCAGGCCCAGTCACAGCGTTCAGATCCCTCCGCAGACACCTCAGGGTGACTCAAGGCCTCAGTTTGAGAACATGGGATACTTTGGCGCCCAAGGGGGCACCTCGAACGCCTTCAACCCGAATCGCATAGCGACGCCGGTACAAAGTCCCGGTGAGTCGCACTGGGGTTCGTTCACCATGCAATCGAGGATGATGAGTCCCATCGCGACCAACTCTCCCGCCATACCGTTTAGCGGCTTCCAGGACAACTCTCGCGTCACTAGTCCTGGAGTCGGCCCGTCGTCTGGACCGTTTGGTAGCCTCGACGACTACATGTCGGGGAATCGTGTTCAAAGTCCGATCGCACCGTCGCCGATGCCGTCATCTCAAATGGCTCCGTCACCAATGATGGCCTCGCCTATGGTCGCGTCTCCCACACACGCGGCACCACCCGTCGGAGGCACACCAGGATTCGAGATTTGGCGGCCCCCTGGATCAGTCAACATCAAGGCCGAGCCCCAGACACCAAACCCCGTCACCAGCCCCGGTGGTTACTTCAAGCCGCCCGTACCGACGACACCGAAACCGAACATGACAACCAGCAACCAGTTCATCCTCGAGTTTAACCCCAGTACCAGCGCCAAGGCCAAGGGCAAGGCACCCGCGAAGCCGCCTAGACCGCGGGTCTTGCCGCCCGTGCCGGCCCCTTTCAGCCCAGAAGTGAAGCAGGAGCCGGCAACTCCTCAACCGTCCGATGTGCCGTCATCATCCACTCCTCTGTCGGTAAGTGTCGTACCTAGAATGCGACCGTGGAACCCAACTGACCCGCCAATCAAGACCCAGAGGCAAGGATCGATTACTCTCCGTGCTCAGGGTGGAACTCGACCGTCACGGGAACAGGTTCCTGCTGAGGCTTGGGAGCAATTCAAGTCAACCATCCGAACCCTCTACCTCGAAGAGAGGAGACCGCTGAAGGAAGTCATGGCCATTATGGCCGAAAAGTACAACTTTCAAGCGACGTAAGTTGGCCCGTGAACAAGGTTTGAGGCGTGGTGCGCGTGAGCTCACATATCGCAGGCCGAAGATGTACAAGACGCGGTTTTCCCAATGGGGCTTCGTGAAGAACAACACGGAGGATGAGGTCAAGAGGTTATTGTCGATGAAATTTCAGCGCGATGCCGAGGGAAAAGTGTCCGAATTTGTCCGAAATGGAAGGGTTGTGAACCTGGGCACCTATTTGAAGAGGAAGGGCGTGACCGAGTACGATCTTGTCGACTTCGAGCTCCCGGCCGACTTGCCGGCCCACGTGCGGTGCCGAACGCCAACGCCGCCCCCGACGCCGGGCTATCTTCAGTCGCCGGATCTCGTCAGAGCACAGGAACTGGTTGTCGGGAATATGAGAAAAGCCTTCCTCCACAGCCGGCAGTTCGAGGTGGAAACGGATGCCCAGATTGGATGGCCCGTCACCATGGTCTGGGGCGCCGGCTCGAGCGAGCTCTTGATGGAGGCCAACTTCTTTTTCGAAGCGAGGGATGCAGACCAGGGCGGCTACTTCCTCATGAAGGCGTTCAAGCAGCTGGAGCTTGACCTGAAGAAGCTCTCCCCGCTCGGCATCAACGAGCTCCTCTTGGGCATGGTCCACCGCGATCCAGGCATGATGACGGCGCTCTGCAAATATCTGGCGGCGTACTCGAGCACCAACCTAGAACGGTCGCACCCTCTTCGGCAAATCTTCACATGCTTGTACGAGGTCCAGCAGAAGCACGGTTCGGTGACGCTCTCGGAGCTGCTGTGGGGGAGCTTCCCAACCATTGCGGACGAACTCGAGGCTATATATAGCCGCCGCCACCCATACGTTGCACGGACGTGGATCGATCTGGCCTTGTTTTACAACCACGTTAACCCTGAGCGGCTGGAGAAGCTTGTGGTGGAACTTCGTGCCGTCCAGCGCCCGCTGGAACAGCGCCACGGGGCTAACAGCGTCGAGTCACTCACACTTCGATACTCCATCTTGCAGCTGCTTTACGCCGCGTCGCCGAACAGCGAGGCGACGAAGCACGCCGCGCATGACTTGTGGAACCATGTACGCGGCATGGGCGTGGTGTTCCCCGTTCGTGACGCCAAGCCCAACGTCTACTGTTACCACAGCCCGGTCAAGGTCGACCCGTGGACGAAACGATGCCGACGCCGATACGACTCTGGGGTGGCCATTCTGGAAAGCCACGTCGGGGTCAAGGTTCATCCGTACTTTGAAGAAGACTTCCACAGGACTGTTCACGCACCGGACGCTCAGGAGGCGTGGTCGTCGGCTCTCAGCCACATGCACTCGTCTTCGAAGTGGGCATTCATCTAATGCGGGTTTCCAGCGACCAGAACGAGAGATGCGGAATAGCCCCTTGCGCGTCAATGACGACCTAAACCAGACGACGGCGAGAGTACGTCAGCGGCCCGCAATCAATGGGCGATAGCTCGGCAGACACGATGCCTCACAACAAGACACTTACCTCCATACACGCGGCGAAGCGGAGTCGCACCCACCAACGGCCAACACCCCATGATTTTTTGTTGTTGTCAATCATCTCTCACAGAGCCCGGAGTCTCGGCACACACACACAAGTATTGCTTTTTTTCTGCTTGGGGCGTCTTTTTTTGCCAGCAATGTTCTTCACTTAGTATATCCGCCCGATGGGTTGCTTTATCAGGCCGGCGTTTGGATGCTCATCATTGCCATGCGGGCGGGCACGGCGACTGTGTATATTAGTAGCGGAGGAGCCCTGGCAACACCGGCACGGCAGCAGGGATTGGACAGGTTGAGCGACTGGCGATTTACGACGCTGACGACGCTGACGAGATCGAGTGGGAAAGCAAGGCATCTACAACAAAGCCGGGAAGGCACTTGAAGAAAAGACGAGTCTCGGGCCCTTGGCTCTGGAGACGTTGAGGAGAGGGAGAAGGGAAAGAAGGAAGAGGAGAGGAGAGGAGAGGAGAGTCAGAGGAGAAGATGCACGTTCGGTGCTGTTCTGTGTACTGAGGCGAGTTCAGGTCGAAGGGCAGGAGCAGCTGAGCTGCCTCTTGCCAGACACCCAATGGCTCCGCAAATGCCCAACGGAGGAGGGGTCCAAGGGTCTTCCACAGGCAGCGAAACATCAACACCTTAATGATACAAAACCATCTATTCTAAACCCCGTCAAATGCATCGCCAGAGACGTGTCAGGCAGTGAACCCAAACGGGGAGCCACAGAGCGACAGTCGTTGCGTGGGCCAGGCCCTCTCCACGTGGCCGCCAGGATGCGACCGGCTGGACGTACCCACTTGCGAGACACCGGCGACGGCGATGTCTTCACGAACGAGGCCGATGAGACAGGCACCATTGAAGGCGACACTCCTCTCGTCGGCATTGCGCCGGCACTGCGTCCTTGTCGCGGTCCCGGGAACGAGCAGCTGGTGCGCAAGTCCCGACAACTGCTGCAGCGGCGAGGCTTGAGCCGGCGCTGCATGGCCGCCAACACCAACACTAACACCAACACCGACACGGCGTCCGATGCGGTTACCTAACAACGCCAGTCTGTGTGTGTCAGCCGTTGATCTGCACAAGCCATCCGGAGTGGTGGGCAGATGCAACGTTAACGTTAACCGGAAAGCCAGTCTGTGCCCGACAGGGGCCTCGGGCGTCCCGAGTTCCAGCCCGCATGTCCAACATCCCCGAGGATTAACCGACGCAATGGCGTTACTGAAGCGCTCGGATCCAACCGACCGGTCCCTGATGAGACGGCCAGCTGAGGTGGTGGTCGATGCCACCCCATCTGTGCAGACTCTGGCTGGGATCAGGCCTTTGACAGGGGTCACTTACATGAGAATGCTCCCGGCAGGAATATGTCCCGTACGGCTCTGCTAACGCCAAGCGCTAGGACCTTGGTTTATTTTTGCTTGAAAAATGATCTGCCGTGTTCGGAGCCTTGTATCGAAGCTGGCGAGCGCTGCAGATCGGGTCGGTATGTAACACTAGCGGCGGCACCGCGGCTTCTGGTCTTGGAGCTGAGCCGGGCGGCCAAGGCGTTGCCCTCATTATCGTTGTCGGACGCGGTCGAAAGCCTCCTTTGCCCTCAGTTCTATGTGCAGTGTGTTAACCAGGCCAGTGTATTCACGCGATCACTTCATAAATGTTGCAACTGGTACGACGCAGTGCTCTTTAAGACCGACGTGCTCGGCGGAAGACTGATAGACAGTCTGCGTAGCCTGCACACTTGTCCCGAGTGTGGGTTGAAGCGGAGCTTCTCCATCGGCTTCCTGTTAGTCCGCCGCGAGCTTTCCTTGCCAATGCCTGCCTTTCCATGTGAAGACTGCTCCGTGAGCTGGCTTGGTCCGGCTGGTGACCCAGTTGCGTTCGGTTACACTTGGGACGGAGAGGGCTGCGACGGCCGTTGTCCATTGAGAAAGTCGAGCTCCAAGACACCGATGTTCGCGCAGAAGACGGCCATCTACCTCTTGACATCCCTCGTCGATGTCATACCAGCCAAATTTATCGGGCTGCTGTCAATGATTTTGTTCCAGAGATTCCTGTCCACGACAAAAAAAAAAGGGTCATGTTCAGACAGCTGCGAGAAGTCTTCAAGTAAGATGTTGCTGATTGCCATCGGCAGGTGGTCGATGAGTTGGGAAACCAGACCCAAAGGTACCCAGGTACCTCGTCCCTTGGATCAAGCTCCACCCTCGAGGAGCCAAAAACTCGAGGCTAGACACTTCACTCTCCAACATCACCTCACTCACCTCACCTCACGGCCCCGCGCCATGTTCCTCAGCAGCCGCGCATCGCGTGCCGCCCGGTGCTGCAGGCATTTCTCGACGAACCAAGTCATCAAGGGTACGCCGCAGACTCTCCACCTCGCGGCATCGGCCGGCGGCAGACGGGCGCCTTGATTGACCCTCCGCGTCCTCCCCAGAGCACGACGTCCTCTTCCTGCGCCAGCAGGGCGCCAAGTACCCGAAATGGCACCTCACCGCACCCCTGCGGCCCGACTCTCACGTCAAGCTCTCCTACGGCGCGACGCTGCCGGGCAATGAACTCATCGGGCGCCGCCTGCTCGACGTCGTCCGCGACAGCGGCGGCCACAACGTGGTCCTGCACGAGCCCACCCTGGCGAGCTACATCATCAGCTCGGAGCGCATGGCCACGCCCATATACCCGCACGACGCCAACACCATCATCTCCCTGCTCGACCTGAACCTGCCGCGCCCCGGCGAGGACCCCGACGACGATGCGGCGCCCCCTTTTGAGGTGTTCGAGGCCGGTACCGGCATGGGGAGCCTCACACTGCACCTTGCTCGCGCGATCCACGCCGCCAACCCGGCCGTTCCGCCGGCTCTGCGACGCGCGCTTTGCGAAGCACGGCTCAGATCCCGGTCAGATCCGTCCACGTCGCGAGTGGATCTCTCCCCGGATCACCAGACTGCTTTGGACGCATACGCCGCGTCCCGCCGCGCCGTCATCCACACCCTGGACCGCAATACGAAGCACCTCCACGCCGCATACAAGCTGGTGCGCAACTTCCGCCGCGCCCAGTACCTCACCTCCATCGATTTCCACACGGGCACCGTGGAAGAGTACCTCTCGGAACGACTGTCTCAGTCTGATGGACAGCCCTTCCTCTCCCGCGCCATCCTGGACCTCCCCTCCGCACATGAGAATGCAGACCAGGTCATCCGAGCGCTCTGCCCCAACGCACTCCTCGTCATATTCAAGCCGTCGATAAGTCAAGTCGCCGATTTCCAGGCCTGGGCGCTGCGGACACAGCAGCCCCTGCGCCTTGAAAAGGTGCTGGAACTGCCCATCGCGACGACGACTGATGGCGTGCATGACTCTGCCGGTGGCAGGCAATGGGACGTCAAGACGACCATACCTAAGGAGCACCAGGGCGACGAAAGCAAGCGCGTCCACATCATGCGACCTAAAGTCGGCGACCGGATCGCTGGGGGCGGCTTCGTTGCCGTCTTCCGACGCTGGCCGGCTAGCAATGCGCCGGCGCCTGACGAGGCCGAGGCGGAGAGCCCGACGTCGCATTGAGCTGGTCTATCGGCGGCAAGCGCATGTCGTTGAACGGACCGCTCCCGTCTATGATTTCGTGTACAACCATGTATTACCATGTAAGAAGCGTATGGGACTCACAGCATCACCTTTTAGACGGCGTTGGGAGAGGTTGCTACCAGAATATAAAGTATGCGACATGCGGCGCATCGTATTGATTCCTTGACAGGCGCCTCGAGCAATCGTCTATACGTCGATATACCGATGGACGGAAAAGTGACCACGCGCTTCATAAATGCACCGCCACGACCTGTCCGCCCTTGCCGTCGATCCCCCCGGCAGTCACGACATACAGTGTCTTCTCATCGCGGGTCAGGACCGCCGACGTGGGCGAGTCGAGCTTGGCGTCGCCCTCGGCGCCCACGACCGACGTCCACCGCCCGTCGGGCGCCACCTTGACCAGCGTGCTCAGATGGGTCGCCACGTACGCCGACCCGTCGCGCGCGAGGGCGAAGTCGTCGGGCACCTTTGCGTCCTCGATCGGGCTGCCCGGCAGCTGCGCGAGCGTCTCGAGCTCGCCCCTGCGGTTCCCCCACTCGTCGATGCGCACGCGCATAAAGGTGCGCCGCGCCGACGACGTCAGGTACAGGAACCAGCCGCCCTCGGCGGCGGCGATGCGCACCCCGTTGATGCCCAGCGGCACCAGCTCCGGCGGCGGGCCCGTCCCCGGCGCGAGGCGCGAGTCCGCAAAGGCGACGTCGACGCGCCCCGTCCGCGTGTCGGTCCGCAGCACGCGCCCGCCCTTGGAGTCGGCGCTCAGCACCACGTGCGGGTGCCGCGGCAGCGCGACGAGGCCGTTGAGCATGCGCGTGTCGGGCACCCTCGCGACCGTCCGCACCGTCGGGGTATTACCGGTGCCGCCGCCGCCGGTGCTGCCGCCGGAGTGGCGCCGGTTGAAGTCGACGGTGACGATGCGCGCCGTCCCGAGCACGAAGCTGTAGTCGCTTAGATTGTTGACGCCCCCGGACACGGCGAAGACGTCGGGCGCGATCTCGGCGATGCCCGTCAGCCCGTCGATGCCCGGCACTTTTACGACGAGCCGCGCCGCGTCGCCGCCGCCGCTTCGCCACCGCGGGTCCAGCGTGTACATGCGCCCGTCGTCAAAGGTGTTGAGGAGCAGGTTCCCGTTGGGCCGGATGGCGATGTTCTCGACGAACTGCGTCGCGTTGGGGAACTGGTACAGTTGCTGCATGCGCACGCTCACGTCGGCGAGCGCCCCCGCGGGTCCCGCGAGGAGGCTCAGGGCCAGGGCTGCAATCGTTCGAGGCATCACCTCCGTGTCCCTTTTTTTTTCCCGTTTTGGCTTCGCGCAGGGCAACAACAATCGTGTGGCTACAGTGAGAACCACGGCCGTAGACGGGGGCTCTTGGTGCGCTGGTCGACAGCAGAGCGGTGCCCTGCTCGCTGCAAGGTCGTCAAGGCGACGTGACATGCGGGTTATGTATCCAGGCCATTGCTGCCTCGCACAATCGGCCCCGAAAGCCGGCCCTGCAAGTGAGACGGGACCCCCTCTCGCGATGCAATCCGCCGTTCGAATCCCGGTGACCAGTGACGCAGCCGCGGGGGGCCGGGGATTGATGACCCGGGTCTAGAATCCAAATCACGGCCCAGGTGTCCCCCTCCCCCTCGCGCCAGGCATCGAAGCCCTCTGCTAGTTGGCGAACTCGCGCCCTAAAAACGAGGATACTCGCCGGGGGGGGGGGGGGGGGGGGGCGTTGTTGGAACTCGCGAAGCTTGCCCAAAATTTGTGCCAGAGGCGCCGCGTCTGCTCTCCTATGCTGCCGGATCCGATGTCGGTCCTGGAGCTTGGATGTGACACGGATCAGAAGCAATGTTACGATGTTCGCCCGCCACACGTCCCCGTGTGATTTTGCTTCACCGGGGAGCTCTTCCGTGTCACCTGGACATCGCTGTGTCCGCAACATATGACAATCTCTTTACTTCGTAGTCAAGTTACTCGGTGCTGGCAGATGTACACGCCGGCGCCCGCAGCCTCCGTTGACTCCAGTGCCAGGACGCCAGCCCGGACGAACACAAATACATGAGGATGTAGGCCAACTCACGTTGACCAAGGAGAAGTACAGCAACAACAACAACAACAACAACAACAACAACAACACCATGAACATGAACCACCGTACGGTAGAAGAATGAGTTGCAAGCTATGAGTACTCCGTACAGCTGGCATTGAAGCTCACGCCGGGCATCAGCATCAGCATCAAGTCCCGAGGCGGACAAGGCGCTCCGAGGCACTTGGAGCAGCCGCCTCGCTCCAAAGGTGTACGCAGTTATTAGTAGTGCCCGCGACGCCGCACATGGCCCGGGCCGGTTCTATGTTTCATCGCGCCGGCGGAGAGAACACGCACTTTCCCGCGGACTCGGCACCTTTCGCGTCGCACCGCAGGACGGGCCGGCACCCGGAGCCAGCCGGCCGCCGCCTTCCCGCGAAACGAACCAACAACACAAACGCGTGCCAGGGTCGCATCGACACCCCGCTCCCGGGGCTATGTAGGTACGTGATAAGAGGCACAGTGGGCAGTAGGAGAGTGATACGGGAGAGGAATTCGTTTCTTCGTAGTCATTAGATCATGAAGCTCTTTCGACCGTCTTGCATCGTTCGTCATCGTGACCTCCTCATGAACCATACAGCCAGCCAGCCAACCAGTCAGCCACCAGCGAGGCTCTCCATCCGAGTCGAGCACAAGCTGTTTGTTATTGCCGCCGCCGCCGCTGCTGCTACCGTCCTTGTCGTTGCTGTCGTTTCCCTCCCAACGTCATCCAGTCAATCTTTGAAAACACCTGCCCCGCCTGATGATCCTCCAAATGCATGGGGGCTCCTGAAGAGCGTGGTCCTTGAAAGGTGTGGACTAACGTATGCCGGAAAATACGAGAGAGAAGGAGGGATCCCCACAAAGGGGGGCCGCAGGGGAAGTCGGATCGTTGCAAAAGAACGCTGCCACCGTTCCTCGCACTGCTGCAAATGCCCGATACACAAATGCCACCGCCGCGGCCTCCTCGTTGTCCACGAAAGAGGCCCGACAGCCTCGGAGAACCAATACCCGAAGAAATGCAGCCAAGCAGTCTAGCCTCCCCGGATTGTGAAGACGTGGCTGCCTTTGCCGTGTCCCGTCAAGGAGAACATCCAATTCAAATGCGCGGGACCCGGGTGTCCGAGAAGTCCGAAAATACGCTGACTGCCGTGGTCCAGCTAAATGATAGCCGAGGGTGGGCTGCCCATGGAGGCCAGAGTCCCCGAGAAACGTGATAAAGGAATGAGGCCACGGCAGCTGGTCCTGTTTGTTCCCAACTGGAAAGGCCGGACTGGACTCGTCATCCATGGTCCTTAGGGGGCCTCGAATTCGAGGCCAAAGAACAGCAGAAAGAAGTTTATGACAGAATGCCAAAGAAAATGAGAAAACAAAGAACAGGAAAAACACTAGAAGTCCGGCCGTTAAATCTGAGCAAGGTCGTTTCTCTAGAAGTTGTCGTTTCGTGTCGTCATAAAGTCGTGCCAAAAAACATGAAGCATTAGAGTATGCATCGCTTTTTGTCCGTTTTTCGTTTGCCGCCGAGCTGGTCCCTTGCCTCTCCCGGCCTTGTTCCGCCTCGGCAGAGGACCGCGCAGGAGGGGTTGGTCGCGGTAACCAAGGTGTATGTCCGGTCATCTCCCCTCGAGGACTGCCGTGAAGCATTTCAACCGCCTTTATGTATGCACCTATGGTTCTCCGCAACGCACCGATCTCCGGCTGAGGACCCTTGGCAGGGAGAGAAGGCTCTTCCACCACTCCGGCTTTAGTCGAACGAGGCAGTGGAGCTGCTGCTCGAGTGGGTTCCCGAGCGGCGGCCCTGGCTGCCGCTGCTGTCACGCGAGGACGTGTGACGGCTCTTGCGGCGACGGCCGGTGTCTGACGTGGCCGGGAGTCCTTGGACGATTCCGTTGCGGGCCAGCATGCCGCCGTTGACGGAGAAGTTCCGGCAGACCATAAAGGCACGCATGGCAGCGTTCTCCTGGGCAAGGACGTCGGACTCGTAGGCAAGGTCCGTCTGGTACTCACGGCCGTTCACGAGGACAAGGCAGGTAAAGCCATTGGTGCCGCGGTAGCACTCGTAGGAGGGGTCCGTCCATCCGCGCCGACGGCAAAGGCCTGCAAAAGAACAATTGGTTAGCAATTGGGTCCGTCTACGCTGCTCTGGCGGTGACCCCGTGGGCAATTAGGCATTTCGTGCCAGGGTCTGGGAGTGCAGGGCTATCGCGAGGCTCAACACGAACCACACGGCTCACGCAGGAACCCTGTCAAGGGACATGCGGCCGTCTCTGCGAGGGTGCTCGACGCCGACGAACGCATCCCACCTGCAGTCGCGCCTCCCGCTGAGATGCAGTCCGGCTATCGATCGCTCGCAACCAGGCTCGTCCCGCCTGGAGCCCGCAGAGGGCCCAATTGGGTCGCGCTGAAATCAAAAGGATGCTCAATTCGGCGTACTTACTCTCCAGGTACTGCATGTAGAATCCACCCATGGTTGTTGTGGTTGCCCAACGGACCCGGGACGGCGGCCAGAGTATCGTCGATTTGGGGGAAAAGTGGAAATATCGACGATACGGTGTGCGCGTGTGTCTGCTGCGTGTGCGTGTGCCTGCGCGCGTTGCCGCGTGTGTTGTGTGGCAGTAGCAACGGCAATGGCACCGGCAGCGGCTTGGGACCGGGAGGGCTTCGCGGGTGCGGCAAGAGACAACAACAACAACAACGGCAACGACAAGGTAAGCAAGCCACCGAGGACGACGGCGAGAGTGCCCAAATGCAGGTGCAGAACCGGTCAATCTGCAGCGAGGCCCAACGCAGAGCAACAAAGAGGGTGGCAGGACACGCAATTAGGGCTTCGAGGGCGGGCGGGTGAGGAAGATGGAGAGGAAGACGTGGTCGACTCCCGGCCAGATAAACAAAAATGGGACGACGCGGGAGCGGAGGGGGAGGGGGAGGGGGGATAGAAGTTTGTTGGCGGTTTGCGACTAAGAGTGAGAGCGAGAGAGGGCGAGAGAGGGAGAGAGAGGGCCGAGAAGCGGGATCTGACCCAGGTACTAAGTTACGCAGCCGGCGCAGGGGAGGCGAGACGGCGACGGCGAGACATGTGTGTTTTAATTGCAAAGCCAAAGAGCATATTGCTAGCGCGCGGCCCGGGGGTGTCTCGAGTCACAGGAGACGCGCGAATCGAGGCAGATGCGAGCAATGGATGCGGCTCTCGAAAAGAGTGTGACCCATCTTGATGTGTTGGCGTTCCTCGTCGCCAGTTGTGAAAAAAACGCTGGACACTAGGCCGCTCCACTGCGGCGTCGCATGGGCACGGCGGGCGTCTGGAGGCGCAAAGGGTCGATCTCCAGCAGACTCGTACGGTAATGGTACCGTGCCCGCCCGAGTACACCATGCAGTCCGTACCTTCGCGTCCGTTTCCATGGTCCATGTCCATCCCATGCCCGTGTCCGAGCACATCTGGCAGTGATGCCGGGCCGCTGGAGACATCGACATTGTCGTTCGTCGTCGTCGTCCCCGCCGCCGTCTATGTGCGAGTCGCGACGTGCCCCATTGCCGTGGCCCCCCAGCTGCGTCCTCGTCGTCGGGGCTAGAATCCTCCAAGGCCCAGCCGCCGGCCCGGCCAGGTCGCGCCGGGGTAGCGGTACCTCGACGCCCCGTCTGGGTACTGTATGTGTGTACACATGCAGATGCAGAAGCTCGAGTAGTAGGTAGACGACTCGACGACTCGACGACTCGCGCTCGGTGGGGTGGCGAAAGGCAAACCCAAGAGAACCGCGGCCAAGGGACCCCCGCGGGTGCCATGGCCCGGACGTGTGAACGGAGTATGCACTTGTGGTGCTGCCCTCATACCCTCACGCCTGGTTGGACCGTCCCCCAGCAGAGCCCATCCGAGATCTCTGTTTCTGGCGGCCACTAATGCAGAGCACGTCGACCAGCGTCCAGTGGCAGCCATGGGGGCATTTCAACGCCGGCACGCTGCAACTCTCCGGGGTGTGGCCCTTGCCCATGAGCTGCAGCGACGATTCGTACGAGGTCCCTGACTCCATGCCCCAAGCATGGGCATGGGCCAGCTGCGGAGGGGGGCGAGGGTTCGTCCGGCAGCCGGCCGTGGGGTCCGGAGCAGCAGCAGGAGCGGCGGCGGCGGCGTCGGCGGCAACAGCAGCAAAGTCCCCATGTCAAACCACGTCGTCGACCGCCGCGTGCAGGCCGCCGCGGCAGACTCGAGGCCTTGGTTGGCCTCTGGCAGGACCGTACGCGCCGGAACCTGGGGTCCGCAATCAACACGTCGCAGAATAGCGCGGGCGATTCGCCGACGACGGGAAAAAGTCGCATCACCGGCGGCAGCTCGACTCGTCATGGAAAACAAATTTACTGGCTCGCCGCGTCCGGGTCGAGCATTGGACTCGCGCTGGGGCGCTTGCCCGCTCCGTGGTGGCGAGCCATTGCCCAGTGAGGAGGCGAACAGGAGCCATGGGCCAACGACGGCACACGCGCGCGCCAGGAAACGGTCGGTGAGGGCCACGACGGCGCCTGCGGTCCGTACCTAGGTACGAGTACTCGTAGTCCGCACCGCCGTGTACTTACTGTACAGTCCTCTACAGACAGCAGACAGCAGTCGCTGTATCTGAGGAATGCGGCAGCAGCAAGCTGCATGAACAGGAGTGGCCGGGTTGTGCGTGGCCGTCCCTCATGCCTGTTGCTGGCTGCATGGCCGAGTGGCTGGGAGGTGGATCGAACGAACGAACCTGGACGAGGGCCACCACCACCACCTCCACCACCACCACCACCGACCGACCGACCGCAGGTGCACGCCCCCCGTCATCTCGCTCGCTCGCTCGCCCGCCCGCTCGAAGGGGGGGCGTCGAAGGAGGTTGGGTCGACCCAGCAGGAGGGGCCCTCACACGCACGCACACGCGCAGACAGAAGCTTGCCGTGTCGACTTTGAAGCTCGAACGGTGAGTGAGGCCCGGTTGATTGGGCCGTCGAGGAGGGGTCGCGAGGCAACTAGGCGCAAAACGGGCCTGGCCTGCTCGACCCCTTCTGCAATGATGAGTTGGCAATGCTGCTGGTTTGACGATATTAATAAAAGGGGCAAGCGGCCGGGACGCGCTCGCGGGCACGTCAGGTAACCCGGCGCATTCGACAAGACGCACACTTGGCCGCCTTTTCTGGCCTCGTTCGCGGGTCCTCATGTGGTTCGCCTGCGTGCGCGGGGTATTTACTTAGGTCGTCCGTCGGTAAAGTCGCATCGATGCCAGCCGTGGAGACGTCGGCGGCGGCGGCGGCGGCGAGGAGCGAGCGGGCGGGCGGGCGGTGACTGCGAAAGCCGCCTGCCTGGTGGATGAAGCACGCCATGGATGGGTTCATCGTCTTGGCCGGCAGAAGAGGGGGCTCGTCATCGTGGTCCCCGGCGCGGCGCGGCGTGCTTGTCCGTCCGTCTCTCCATCATAGATGAACATGGCCATGCTCGTGCCCGGTGCTTTGGGATTGACAGGACAGGCCGATGAATGGCCCCGTCCAAGAGGCGGCTTGGAAAGTTCCGATGGTGGACCAGGGTGCAGGTCCGTGGCGGGCGAGCTGTTGGTCGGTCTTGGAGTGCCGGCGCTCATCCGTCATTCGACAATTGGGGGCCCTTCTCCGCTGCGTCGGGTCTATCAATCGAATAGCAAACATACAAACAAAGGTGCACCACCACCACCAGCATCAGCTGGCAGGTTCAAGTTGCCCAAGACCCAACGAGACGGAGCCCCGCCACGGCGACAACTGGCCGCTGCATCGTCGCCGCCGCCGTCATCCCGAGTGCTCAACTGTCGCGGCCGCAGGCACGGCTGGCCATGGCGGGCTTTGGACTGACAACGCGGGCCGTCCGCGAGGAAGGATCTTGGAGATCTCTGCCGTTCATGAGACTGGAAGCCCGCCCGGCATCCGCGTCTTCTCCAGGATCGGCGTCGGAGCCCGCGAGATTGGTAGCGACCTGTGTGGCTGGCCAACAGAGGCGTCTGTCCTTGTCGGTGCGTGGCAGACCGACACATGCGCACTGCATGCCCTGGTGTCGACTGGGGTGGGAAGCGGTCCACGCCAGGCCAGTAGGAGAGACTGGATGGGGGGACCCTCCTTGCCCCCTCATGCAAAGGCCAGAGAGTAACCGGCTCGCTGGATTTTGGTTGGTGAAGCACCATGTCCCCATCAGCCCTCGATGCCACTCGAGGGGAGCGCCCCCGTGCAGGCGGTCCTCGCCCCAAGTGACACCACGTTGCCGGCGCTGGCTCGAGCGTCACCACCACAACAAGCTTTCGCCTTGCCGTAGCCCTGGAGCTTCGTCTGGTTACACGGCGTGGGCGCCGGCACCGACCAGTCGCTTCGAGGTGGTCAGCCACCCAGCAGCGCGGGCCATGCAATCATCGTCATGGGCGTCATCCGTCTACCCTTCTCTCCATCGCTGTCAGCGGCTGGCTCCCCTGCTCCCCCTCATCGGCCAGGTGCCAGGCGGTGCGTGCGTGCCCGCCTTGGCCCCCCTCTGGGTCCCCCTCATCCTCGTGCTTGCCGGGCATGTGTGGTGTGAGATTTGCTCGGCTTGTGGCCCCTTGGGTCGGCTTTTCGGAATTGGCTACTCCGGAATAGTGGGAGAGGTGTTGGATCCTGAGGGTTTGAGACTGCGCACAGTAATATTGTACGTGGGCTGTGAGAGTAGTGTACCGTACTGTACTGTACAGCAACAGGCGGCACATTGTTTTTGTTTGGATGGTAATGGGAACCGGGCCGCGCTCCTCACGCGTGCTGCTGGCGTGTCTGCCAGAGTCTGTCAATCTGTCCCGTCTGGTTTGTCGTCGGGTGCTGGCAGCGGCTCATGAAAGGGAAGGTGCGCAAAGTGCTGGGTCAGGAAGGCGCGAGCCACCGACAACACACGCACATTTTCACATCACTCCCACTTTGTCTCCCTCTCACCCACGCCCTCACTCAGTCACTCACTCACTCACTCTCCGTCTCTTCCCGTCGCCCGTGTTGCCTTTTCCGGTTCCTACGCTTCCAGTTCTGCAGTGCTCCGGCTCCAGCTCCAAGGGGCTCCAGTTTCGCTGCCTCGTTGCCTCATGGTGGCGAATGATGCACAGATACCAGCCCTGCACCGCATGAAGTTCATGCCTTGGCTGACCCGGCTCCGTCACGAATGGCAGGGAGACAGAGACCGAGAGAGGCGGGTCGAGGGGGAGGGGTGCCGGCCAGCTTTGCCTGGCCTGGCCTGGCCTGGCCGCACGCGCGCCTCCGGGGGGGCGTCATTGCTTGCAGCGGCTTGCAGGGAGCTCCCCGCCTTGGCCCTGCGACGGCACGCCCGCCGCCGCCGTCGCGACACGTCAATGTTGTGCCAGCAGGCAGACCCTTGGTGGCGTCGTTGGTGTTGGCGTCGTCGGTCGTCGGTCGTCGGCGTCGGTGTCGTCGGCGTCGGTGTCGTCGGCGTCGGAGCTGCATTCTGTGTGAAAGTTTTGTTTGGCCTGCAAGCTGGCCCGCCAGGCGGCGCGCGCGCGTCTTGCCTTGGACCGTCGTGGTATTAACTAATATTTATACGCGCCCCCCGTAGTGGGCAAGGAGCGGCCTGGCTGCGTGTGCGCTGCTGTTATGACTTGCATTAGCAGATGGGTGGAATGTGCCGGCATGCTGCCATTTTCCCGTCCGCCTTGTGCGAGTGCCTACGAGCGATGGGCGCAGCAAATCCATCTGTGGATGAGACATGGTAGGCCTGTTTCGAAAAACCTCTTCTAAATCCGGACGGTCCGTGATGCGCCTGCTTCGCCATGGAACGCAACTACGAATACGGAGGCTCGTCCAACGCCGCCTGCGTGGATGTTGCTGGATATGCATCTGCATGGTCATAAAGTTGCGATATTTACTTCATACATTTAAAGCCCCTCTTTGCATAATGCAGCAGGTAACATCCAGGACTTGATGGGTCCCTTTTCATCATCGCTTCCGTGCTGTTGTTCGTGGATCACCAAACACCGTACACGGAGGACGCGTCTAGTTCGAAATGCAGGAAGCGGTCGCATCTGATGCGGCCAGGTACACACATTCACACTCGTAAGTTACATACACGCATGCGTACATGATTCCTGACGACAGGACAACTGAGCCACGGGCCCGCTCGTGCTGTCCGGCCCTCGCCATCGATACCACTTCCAACGACCGGCCCGGTGCTAGCCTGCAAAGGGCCCGGCCACCCGGCAAGTATATCTCGCACTTCCAGACGCTTCCTTGCGCCCGGCGAGTCTGGCCGCGCCCTCCTGCCCGTCCTCCAGCCCGCCGCGGCAGGTTCTTGTCTGAGGCAACTGTTTCGTGGGGTTGTTTCGGCCGCCTGCAGGCGCCCCCCGAGCGACGATGACGACCTCTGCGATTCGAGCGAGAGCCGCATGCCGCTGAAAGCTGTCAAAAAGGCAGCAGCAGCAGCACGCTCCCGCAGCAGTCGTCCCCAGCGGGGACGGTCGCCTCGCGACGTTTGAGACATGCGTCGGACAGGTTTGCCGTGCGTTTGCACCCTTGTCCACGGTGCGCTCGATCCGTACAACCCGTCCCGAGTCCCCAACAAGAGCAGGAGCTGGGACCCCCAGATGATGTGCAGTCCTGCAAATGCGGTGTGCGAGTGGCTGTGGCTCGAAGGGCTGGCCCCCTTGCCCCCTCCTCCATCGAAGACATGCGCCCGTGCTGGTGCTGGTGCTGCTGTTGCTGTTGCTGCTCTGTAACGATGCGCTGGCTGATCCTCGTGCTGCAGTCGGTAGTGCAAGCAACATTAACGGCATGTGGAGGCCGGTCGACGCACGAGGAACCCACTCCGCAAACAGGCGGCCGACGTCTGTTGCGAACCATTCACACGACCCATGTACACACGCGTGCATATCCCGGACTGTGCTGTAGCCCGTGGCCCCTTCAACGTTTGGGGGGAGGCCCAAGACAACGACATGTCCATTGCTGAATACTTAAAATGGGGGCCGCCGGCCGGGTGCTTGTTGGCCGCACCGGCCCAGGCCTGAGCCCCTTGGACTGAGCCATCGACCCTCGCAAAGACCACCCGGTCACGGACTGATGAGTTGTCCATCATGCAACTAAGTCGGCGGTGGCGGTGATGCTTCAGCTTGGCCCGCTTAGACCGTGCACCCGACACCCGCCGCCTGAAAACGGCGTCAACCGCACCGGCTGGATCCACCTCCCCGTAAGAGCAGGAAGATTGGAATTGTGTTTCTTTTCCCGCACGTGATATGGAAGTTTCGGGATGCTTGTGCGACCGCGAATGGGGAGGGTGCATGCGTCCAAGGGGCTGCTCAGAGCATGTAGAAGAAGCGTGCTGCAGCCCGCCGTTGGATCCCACCCGCCATGATATCGGCTTGCGTCTCTAGAAGCCTTGCTTGGAAGCAAAGTACTTCTGGCAGGCGTCTGCCTTGTGTTGGGGAATGACAAAAACGGGATGTGTCGTACAGACTCGATCCTCCTCGTCGAATATCTGCTCGCCCTTGATGTGCGGCGACACGGCCCACGCGTCGCCATCCAACACGGCCGCATCTGCTCGAGCCGAAACAAATCTCCACTGGTGCTGCGCGGAGCTCAATCCTGAAAGCACATAGCAAGTGTGGTACGCGTCGGAGTATCTTGAGCGCCGGGTTAGCAAGGGTGGACATGCACACATGCGCGGACAGACCAGCACGGGGCCTACTCACTTGCTGGGCTTGTCCCTCATCCCCCCTCGCTTCGACAAGTCCTGGCCGCAGCAGAGAATGTACCGTATCAAAGCATTCCTGCCGAACAGACTGTCGTCGGCCTGCAGGGGGGTGTAGTCTGCAGCAGCCTGTGCCGCGGGGCCCTCCGGCCCGTTCAAGGCGGCCTCGATCAGGGGCCAGCACCCGCCGACCCAGTGGCTATAGCAGCCGTCGACGAGCTTGTTGGTGCGGCCAGAGAAGCCACCTTCGGGTGCATACTGGCGAGCAGACAGCCAGGACACGAGTCGAGGGACATCAAAATACCTGCAAAGGGTAGCAACCGTCAGCTCGGGAGGGTCATCTCGCACGCCATAGCCCCAGGGGGTGTGGTATCATGACGGCTTGGGCAACCAGCTTACTTGGGGATACTTCGGTGGGGGGAATCGAGGATCGAGAGGCATCCCAACGCGCAAAAGGCGTATGCACCATGGGCCTCGACGCCCGGCTTTGCCGACACGCCTCCCTCGTACGTCTGGCCTAGACAAATCAAGGATCAGGAGGGGTCACGATCACGAAAACGCGGGGGAAGCACTCACATCGCCGTACCCATTCCGCGAGGCCGCTGAAGAGGTCCGTATGGCCGGCCGCACGCGCAGGAGAGTCGGGTGACAGCTCGAGGGGTATGTTGAGCAGCGAGACGAGGACAGCCGCACAGTATGCGCCCCTGTGAAGTTTGTCAGTGGACCGGCCAGTCGGTGGTACAGCATTTTGGCGTCTGCGCCGGGGGGGAGCTCGGCATACCTCACGTCTTCCTCGCCACCCACAGCCATCTGGAAGCCACCATCGGGTTGCTTCAACGAGCACAACCACTTCCACATGCTACGCCTGTCGATGACGCCGTAGACATCCTCTCCCCCGACCAGGGCCAGCGACAGGACCGTTGCATAGGTGGTGGCGAGATGCGAGGTCTGGCCGAAGCCACCGGCGAATCCGCCCGTCTCATTCTGCATGGGGCGGACCGTCTCGATGAGCTTCGCGCGATAGGAATCCACATCCTGACCGAGAAGCGACAGCCCCGCGAGGCACCAGTAGAAGATCCAGGGCCGGCTGGGGTCAGCGGCCTTGAACATGGCCGGCAAGAGGCCGAGTTGCTTGTGCAAGAATTTCACGTGGCGGTCGCGGTACAGGTGCGGGATGCCGTGGGCGTTGTGGTGCTCATGCCCCTCCCCCTCCGCGGCCAGGAAGGGCAGGCATTCCTCGATGGTTTCGTCCTGTAGCATCGAGCTCTCCGTCTGGAGCGCGTCGCGTATCGGAGGGCTGGTGGTGAAGAGGGGCGGGATACTCACACCCTCCCCATGCGCGCTCCGCATAGCCGGTTCTGCCGCCGTGGCCGCCATCTTCTTCCGACTCTCGCTGGTGTCCTTGGCGAGCCTGCCGATGCCTCGGAGCTGGCGAGGAGCGTGAGGATCCTGCTGCTGGTGCAGGAAAATGACTCGTGGCCGGGTGCGATTTCGACTTCCTCGGGGTCTCATAGGTCTCATATCGCGGCGGCGAGGGAGCGGCTCATAACAGTCGTTTTTAAGACTGGAAGAGCCCCGGAGCGGAAGTTCACCCCGGCGTGTTCGTTTGGTATTGTCTACTGCGACATTGTCCAGTGACAGTGCGAGGTCGGTTGAGGACCGTCGTGGTTGGATTCTACAACGGGAACAATGGAGAGGCAGGCGCCATCATGTGCCCAGTGTGCGCGACGTGGTGTGCGTGGAGTCTGGACTCTGGACCCTGGACCGTGGTGGTGCCGCTGTGCGGTTGAAGCCGGAATATTGTCGGGTATTCTTTTCCCCGACCTCCCTCGCGGGCCTCCCTCGCTGGACTCGCAGGCGCGCCCAACGACATGCCACGCGCCGTTGGGCTCACAGAATGCAACAATGGAAATCGAAATGGCCAAAGCAGCTGCCGAAAGTGGCAACAGCTCTTCACATGGATGCTCTCCCTTGTGTCTGGATTCCATGCAATTCCCGTGGTGCATCATGGCGAGCGCGATGCGACATGGCTGGCACGGACCGGCTGCTTGACTCGATGACGTCCGGCAAGCAGATGAAGCCACCATCGACCGCGATTGCGCCTCTTCGTTGCAGACAACGCCGCAGCCACTCTCGATTCGATTAGTCGGTACGAGCGAGATTGTTTGCTCGACGATCTTCAGTCAGCCCGCCAAGGTGTTCGGTCGGTCGTTCCAAGGTGTCGGTGTGAACAAGTATGCTCGTCCATCACAGGCTGGATACCCTATACCACATTCTGTCTTCAGCTGTCAACCGCCACACCTCACACAGAACCGTCACCCTCAGAGTGGGAATATGATCGTACTCTGTGTGCGTGCTCCTCGAGAACAAGAACAATCCAAAGTCGTTATAAGTATCATCAATTCAATTCTGGTCGTGTCTACCACGTGCAGTCGAGCAAGCAGTGGTCTTGGTCTCGGTTGGACAGCAGCTTGGCTTGGCCATGCTTGTTGGCCAAAAGAGGCGTGGCCGAGAACCAATCTCATACAAACAAACCTCTTTCTACACTTTTGGCACATCTTGAACCTCGCTCGTACAGCGACTCGGGGAGCGCTGAACTCGACCCGTAACGCCATCAATCCTCATCGGCCATAGAGGCGTGTCAATATCCCCACCTACGCCGCCAATATACGGAAAGTGTGCCCAATACATTCGAAAGCCTGGCTCAATTCCATCACGACAAAACCTCGACACATCGGCGCGATGCAGTCGCCAGTGATGATGCCGTCGGAACCTTGCGCGCCAAGTTGACCAACAGGATCGGGGCATCGTGGGCGAGGCCGAATCTCTCCCCGCAACGTGTTGCGCCTGCCCAAGCTTCTCGGCTGCATGCAATATGTCCGCCGACGTTCCCGCACGGCCAAGGCGGTCTCATGACACGGTAAGTTGAATGGGCACTGGCGCTCGTCGGGCGTTTGCGTAAGAGTCTGGCGTTTCATCTTGATGATTGTCAGCCGATTCAACCAACTCCCGTTTCTGCAGTCATGCCATCGAGGGTATGGATAAGCCCCGCCACGGACGAACGAAGAGCGCCGTCTGCCTCCTCTCATGCCGTCTAGTCGGTATATAGGGTTAGAGGCGTATGACGGAAAGAGTACCCCGGGATTCAGAATGGCAATGGATCACATCGTCGGTCGTTATTCTCCGACGGTTGCTTGCATGTCGATTCCAATGGCATACGAACCTACTTTACATGATACCGGGCTCTAATTGGAGACGAATCTCCAACCTGGATATCGAGGCATTATGAAATCTCATCGTCTGCGGGCCCTACGAGCGATCCCGAGTCTCAAGTGTAAAGGCTACCATACTGCGCACACGTACCGGGGTATGTCATCGACTTCCTCTGCAAACTGACGCTGTCCCGGTCAATATCACATGTCCAAATGCAAGCTGGACCTCCCCTGCCTTCGTGTGCGTTTCTCGTCGTGCGGCTGGGAAACAACGGAGGTTGAGCTGGGGCTGCGATGGAATTTAGATTTGACCTCGTGAGCACTTCTCTAACACCATGTCTCGCCGTTGTCGCAGACTGGCGTGCCCGGTCCACTTGGCTGGACGTGTCAATTGCCGCTAAGGGGGAAAGGCAAAGCAAGGAGGCTGTCGGCTTTCCCAACGCATAGCCAACAATCCCAGTACCAACCGAGCGGCAGTGAAACTGTCGTGCTGATTCCTCGCAAGCTGCAACGCATATACAAGTCCAGTAAGGAAGCTGGATGTGAGTCGGTCGCGGTATAGGGTAGTTCCGGAAGGGGTCTCGGTCGGCATGCGCAGAAACCTGCAGGACTAACACGCGAGACAGACGCACGAGACGCCGACGCCCAAGACATGATCCAGGTCCGGTGGCCACGATGGCGCTCGTGGGCGACCAAGCGCTGCAACCATGCGCCCCACGACATGACGCAACAACATCTCTCATCAGTGCTCCTGCGCACCGGCCTCGATAGGACATCGTTGCAACGCCGGGTATTTGGCCGGGTCCTGCCTTGGCCGAACGAACCCTTTGTTCCTGGACTGCGAAGTACTGTACAGTACTACGACTAGTAGTTAACCGGGGACGGGTGCTGGTCAGCAGCCACGCAGTCGTGCAACCATGGTGTCTCAGCCGAGGTGGGAGCCGCGTGGAGAGTCCAGCACAGGGCCAAACCTGGCCTGTCTCAAGGCCCGAAAGCTAGTCGTAACGGTTCCTTTTGGCCCCGGCTCCTACGTTTCTCTACGGACAATCGTCGTTGTGTTCGCGGAACAACACCGTCGGTTTCTCTGCAACGTCTGGGCCGGTGGCTGGTCGGTGATCCACCCCGGCCGGGGCTGAGCCCGGCGCTGGTGAGCGACACTATCGGCTTGTTGAGGGCCCAACTCGTCCCTTGGAGCGCCACGGGCTTACGAGTACACATGGTCCATTCCATCCGGGGTTCAGGTTCCAATGACCAGAGAAAAAGACTGTCATGACAGCCGTGCTCTGACCCGCCGCGGTTCCGTCTCGACGAACCGAGCGGGCTCAGGCCAGCCGCTGACGAACAGGACGTATCGTGCAGGTCTGTCTCCTCCACGCGGGGCGGGCGAGGCGCGCGCGAGCCGTGATGCATGGCGAGTCAATCTAGCTCAGACACAATCAGTGAATCTGACAAACTGGTGCGCTGGCAGTCCAGGATGTGGCCTGTAAAACTCGCTTCGCTGGTGCGTCGACGGGCAATGGTGGCGGCGCGGCGTCGTCCACTCGGAGCGTGGTCGAATGCAGGGGGCACGGTTCGGTGGTCAGGCGGCGGTCCAGGTGACGGGGGCCCGTTGAGGCGTTGAGGCGAGGCGCTCGAGGACAACGGGCGCGTGAGGCCAACGCCAACGGAACCGGCACAGCCAGCCAGTTAGCCATCGTGGCGCTTCTTCGTCGCCCTCTTCTGCGCAGCCCAGGCAGCCAGCCGGCCGGCCGGGCATGGTCGTCGTACTTGCTTGCGACGACCAGAACTCGTGCGAGCGGCGGCGCTGTGGGCAGCAAGAGGTCATCGACATGGCCGTCGGGAAGGGGAGGAAGCTCGGAATGGCTGCTGCATTCACGAATGTAGGTACGCGTCGCGGGCGGGCATGCGCGGGTGGAGGACCAACCATCATGTTCGTGTTCAGCCTCTTTTCTTTTTTTTTTTGCCTGCTTGCGGAGCGGAGCGGGCGACGGATGGCGGGACGGACGGCGTGAGCGAGGTCAACGAGCCGATGGATGAAGCGTGCTTCGGTGCAGCCCGGGGTCCATGCTTGCTTGCTTGCTGCTTGGTTGAGAGTGAGGTGGCCAGGTAGGTTGCGCGCCCCAGGTGCGGGTTCCAATGGATCCCAGCCTGGCGCCTGTCCAGGCAGTCCCGTGCGTTCTATGCTCCAGTCGCTCCAGCTGTCGTGACACAGTGCGGGGCGGGGAGCTGGGGGCACGGCGAGGCACCGGCGGGTGGCGGGTGGCTTTGCGGCTGGCCCCGGAACCTTGATACCGGCCATCATCATCCCCACGAGCAACATAACGCATGCGTTGCTTGTCCATCGGTCGCCGGTCCGTCAGTCGGGTCCGTCCAGCCCAGCCCAGACCAGCCCACTCCAGTCCAGTCGGTGATACGGCGGCGGCGGACGGGTTGCAACTGGAGGCGCATACGAGCGCCCAGGCCATGCTCCATGGTCTGTCCCTTCGGCTTCGTATAGTGGCTGCAGCAAGTCGCTTTGCCTTCCACGGGGCATCATGCGTCGCACCAAGCCGCCGCCTGCCTGTGCTGTGCCGTGCCGTGCAGCGCAGCGCAGTGCATGTTCCGCCCGTCGTCGTCGATACGCAGGCGTGCATGCCGGCCGCCAGGCGGAGCCATCGCCATCGCCATCGTCCCAGTCGCGGTCATCATCGTTGTTGCCGTCGTCGTCGTCGGGACCAGGACTACGGCAGATTGCCGTTATTACCACTGCGGGACAATATTGGTGTTGTCTGCCGGGGCAGGGCACGGATCTCTAATGTGCGTGGAAGGGCCCGTGGCCACCCACTCACTCCACGCCAATCTGGGACACAGATCGATCCCCGTTGGCCCTGCTTGGCGAGTGAGGTGAGCGATTTCCGACGACGCTGCTCTTAGCCGGCGGCGAGACTGCAGGCGGTGCTCCTGGTGCTGCTGGTGGCGACGGAAACCTGGATCTGATCTGATAGTCGCGATGCCAAGGATCGACCCTGTCGAGATGCCGTTGATGGAGCTCGCACCTCTTGTCCATCGGCAGTCGCCCGGAGCAATTCTCGCGCATGAACGAAACGGTTCCAGCCTGTACCAGTTCTCGCGGAAAAGCTACGGACTACAGCCGCATGTATTGCGCCCGAGAGGCGCCCCGACCAGGCCCCACGATATCATGCTCGTATGCTTCACGTCTCCGGCGAACCCACTGTTGCCCGTTCATGTATGTAATGCTCGTCCTCCTGTAGGGCAGCCATGCAGGCGATGCGAGGCTCGATCATGTGTATGTCGTGCACAACGCGACGCAGCTGCTTGCATCGGATGGGCATGGCAAACGGAAAAGCAATGGGCGGCCGGCGGGAAAAAGCAACCCTTCCTCGTTGGAAGACGGACGAGGGCTTCGATGCAGGCCAGCCCAGTCTGTGCAACCAGCGGCGGCGGCAGTCAGCGGCAGTGGGTATTTGCGCCCAAAACGGCCCGAGATTTGGCAACATGGTTGGCTCGTCTTCAGCGCCCAGCACGGGGCACCAGCACCAGCAGCCCCAGCGCCTGGGCTGGCGCCAGCGACGACGGCGGCAGCGGCGACGGCGACCGCGACGATGGACAGGTGGATGCCCGCGCTGCACCGTACGACACCCAAGTTCGCTGCACTGTGCGCCCCGCCCGTGGCATACCCTCTGGATCCCGGCCCGGCCGCCATCCACGGCCCGCTGACAGGCCACTGATTGGGCGGACTAACCCCCAAGACCCCTCCGCCCACAGCGACTTGGCCCGCTGGATCGCCAGACCCAAGCTCCACAGGTGTGCAGATACTCAGGCGCTTTGGCGGGCCGCCATTGGCTGCAGATGCCGGGCTTGGGGCTGGGCGACTGCTCACCGCTTCTTCCTTCAACCCCCTCACTCGACGCCCGTCCCCAGGCTCTCCTCATCGCCATCCATTCCATCCCACAGCCCGCACAGCCCGCACGAGGTTCGCCGTCGTCAGGTCACTCACTGTTGCGGCGCCGCGGGCTATTCTAAGGTTCTGCTGCTGCTGGCTGGCTGGTCCTGCGAAAACCACGCCTGCCCCGTTCGTGCCCCCGATTTCCTCTTTTCCTACTTCGTACACCTCCCGTCCAGTTCTTCCCCGGGCCCTGCAACGAAAGAGCGGTGTCACCGCCTCGCCCTCATACAATATCGCCAGGTCGCGCGTTCGACAGCCACTCCTCTCTCCTCTCGGTTTCTCCCGCCTCTCTCCAAGCATGAGCTTCGACTTTGGCAGTGCAAATGGCGGGAACGATGCCTTGCTAGAACTCGCCTTCGACCACCATCATCGGGACCGCACGGCCTTCGCTTACACGGCCAACTCGACATCCCAGCCTGCTGCCTCATCTGCCATCATGGCCAACTCAAGAGCCTGGCCGATGCCTCTTGATATGGCGACCGCGACTACGAGCCCGCAGGCCAGCTCCCCCGTGGATCGCAAGGGGACGACGCCGCTCTCCAACTCGTCCAGCCCTCATAGCCAGCATTCGTCCCTACGGCACTCGCCCTTTCAGCAGCCGACGAATCCTCTGACCGACTGGGCTCTTCAGCAGCAACAGCAGCAACATCAGCAGCTACAGCAACAGCAACAACAACAGCACCAGCACCAGCACCATCAGCATCAGCATCAGCAGCAGCAACAGCAAGTACCCGCACCAGACTTGGCGCAATTCCTCCACGAGTCGACGTTGATGAACTTCAACGCCTTCCCGCCCAACTTCCCGCCCAACCCGCTCGACTACCTCCCCCCCTCTACGCAGGCGGCGCTCCAGGCTAACCTGTTGGAGTCTACTTTTGGAACCATGCCCTCGATGGAGGAGACGGCTCAAGCGGTCCACTGGAGTAATGCAGGCATGGACAATTGGCAGGAATTCCAGAACACGCTGCAGATGGACGGTCTTCCGCGGCTCGGCAGTGTCGGGAGCAACTCACCGACTGGCACGTATCTGGAGGTTCTCTCGCTACCTTCGTCGTCCGGGGAGGGATGGGCCATGGTAGACTGGGGCCACCATCACAACCTCGATCAGTTCCAGGCTCAGAACGCCGCCATCTTCAACCCATCCCAAACGCTCCACCTCCGCACCAACTCCGACTCTTCTGATGGCGCCAACTCCTTGGAATTCGGCAGCTTCGAGGAGATCCCTCCGTTTCCCTATTCTCCCTTCTCCCCAGACTCAGACGGTTACCAGGACAGTCACAGCCACCGAAATTGCTTCTCGAGTGACGGCCACAGCCACTCGCATGACAACGTCAGCCCGGCCGCCGCTGTCGCCCCTGTGCCCATCAAGGTCGAGTCCGTAGCCGCCAGCCGTCACAGTCCTGGTAGTGGCGCTGGATCAACATCGCCGCCGTCGTCCTCGGCGCGTCGCAACTCCGGACCCCGGAAGAGCCCAATCGCCAAGACTACCAAGACAATTGTGCGCCGTACCTCCAATGGCAAAAAGGATGGCACTGTCGAGAAGAAGGTGGGTCGGAGAAAGGGACCTCTCTTGCCAGAGCAGCGAAAGCAAGCCAGCGAGATCAGGAAGCTGAGGGCCTGTTTGCGATGCAAATTCCTCAAGAAGACCTGCGACAAGGGTGAGCCTTGTGCGGGATGCCAGCCATCGCACGCGCGACTTTGGCAGGTGCCGTGCACTCGCATCGATATCAAGGACATTGGGTACTTCATGAAGGACTGGAAGGCCGATTATGAGAGGCACATGGACCTTGGTGTCTCGGTGTACAATGTCAAAGGCTTCTCTCAGAAGGAGAGCCTCATGTGGATCACGCACGGCTATGGCTTTGCTCTGCCTGTAATGGTTCGCGAGGTTTATGTCGCCGACGACGGCTGTTTTTCAGTCGAGTGGGTCGAGTCGACACAGCCCGACCAGGATCCCATCGACTTCGAGACTCGCACCGAGAAGCTCGATGTCGGAGCCGAGGGTGTCCGCATTGATGCCCTTGCCGAGTATCTTGACAAACACATCGATGGGCCCTTTGAGGACTTCATTGATGACCACTTCGAGGGCACGCCTTTCATCACCGAAATCCTTAAGACGGCTCACCGCTTCTACGTCAAGGAGGGCATGCCCGTCATCAAGAAGGCGCTCAAGCTCGTGCTGGCCTACAACTTGACCATGCACATCACCATGGTGGAGAACCAGGGGTCCGAGGTCAGCCTCGATGGGCAGATTGATGATGAGGACTCCAAGTTCTACGGCCGCACCGTTGCGCCCGTCATGATCAACTTTCAGATCAAGTGCGCCCTTGCCGACATGTGGCGCGAGCTGCAAAAGGACATCCTCGAGGAGCTCTCATCCCTGTACTCGGGTGTGTACAGCGGCGAAAAGATGAAGAACTGGCCCACCATCTTCATGCTTGCGTCCATTCTGCTTGCCGTTTGGGAGGAGATGCAGTTTGACTGCCACTACCGCGTGCCCGACCCGGCGGCGGTGAACAAGTTCTGCAACGACATGGAGACGACCCCTGTTGGAGTGATTGTTGGTCTCTTCCATGCCATCTCGCAGAAGCTGCCGGCCTTTACGGACTGGGACACTCGTCAGCATGGCCATCTCCTGCACAACAACACGTCGGTGTGCGAGGCTATGACTGAGGTTCGACAACATGTCATCAAGCATGGTAAGTGGCTGGAAGTTTCTGTTGAAGCCGATGACAAAAAGCTGACAGTGACCGTGCAGAGGCGTACCTGCGAACTCGCAAGGAAAGCAAGTTTGACCGCTACGACTTTGACTCGCTGTCAAACAAGTTCCTGTCGAAGCTGGTCATCCGCGCCAACTGAGCAGTTCCTCCGTTGCATGATACCCCATCATATTGAAAGCATGTTTAATATCCGACCCGCCTTTTTCGGCGGGCTTCCTCTCCTTTGTTAGACGCCCGGCTCCTTTCGCCGGGACTGGACTGGACCTCTTTGGTCGTCCAGCGACGGCGTTGGACACGAACCCTGCGCAAGCGAAGCGACATGAATTGTTTGATTCAGAATTGCCGGGCCTCGAAATCGTTGTTCTTTTTTACATTCTCCGCTGGCGGCTGGTCACCGCGCACACGGCATGAAGTTACTCGACACATGGAGCGAATGTGTTACGACCCTGTAACGAATCTTTTCATCTTACCTACGATGTATGACTTGAAGAAGACGCATTTATTGATTAACGGTGGCATCACATATGGAGACACGGGACACGCCTTCTTGGCTGAGGCACAAAAAGGGAAAGCGGTGCTGTCGTCTTGACGCAGCAGAGGAGGATCAAACCTGACGCCTTATGGGAAACGAATGATCGGCACGACTTTTGCAGCTTAGACGAATGCGCATGGGAGGTCTGATTGAGCGAGACGGCGACTAGCATTGCCTTCAGAGTAGAAGCGGCACGGCTTGGATCGAGGGCACAGGTTGGTTGAGTAGTTGGTTCACGACGACTTTAGGCATTCTCAATACTGTTGACAGCGTCATCTGCAATTGCAGCTGGTTTGCGTGACTGGTGGATTGAATACTTTGCCTGCCATGCGTCGTCGATAATCCTGGACGTGTCGTACCTTAGGTACTGTACCTTATGAAAACCGCTGAGACACTCATTGTACGATGTACATTGCCGTTTCATCCCTCAGCCAGTTGGCGCGGCTAGATGGATCACCAACAATCCGAGTAGAGGAAGAAGCATCCATGCAGCTCGTACGAGAAGACCACCTGCATGGAATGCCCACATCGACATCTGGTCCTCATGCGCTAATTCCCGGCTACGATAAGAGCATCGGGAGCGTCCCACTTGGCCGGCCCCTCCCCCGCGATGCACTACAGAAAGTACGAAGTAGCTCGAGCCAGTACATGAATGGGCAGACGTGGGCTTCGCGTTCGCTACCTCGGGGGAGAAGACGAGAGAGTAAAGGGCGCGAAAGAATCTGGAACGACGACAATAAAGGCGCATCCCGGATAACACAACAGCCGTTGGCGGTAGGGAAGAAATCAAGCGAGACGCCATGGTCGTATCGCAACCCCCTGCGCGAATGACGTCGTCGTAGCCAGGGGGCTTTCCGGCCCATCGCGCGGGTTTGTGGGCGCGCGGTCTCGGACACCCCGCTCTCGCGTCTCGCTGCTGACAAGCGAGCGCTCTCGCTGACGCACTGGCCGTTTCGGGGCCCGCGAAGGGCCAGCGGCGGGCGAGAGAGCGAGCGAGCAATAGGTGAGGCGAGGTGAAAACAGGCGACGACAACGGCGAGAGGAATGGCGTAGTCGGCCGTTGGGTGGCACGGCGTCGCGTCGTTTTATCGCTGTAGTCCGTAGGGAGAACCTACCTCAGTTGTCTGCCTCCAGCGCCGCCTCACTGTCTCGCCCGCCCGCCGCCGGCGTTGGCGTGCTGGCGCACAGCCGTGGTGTGCTTGGTCGGGGCAGACTGTCCGGGCATGGAGCTCCCCGCCCGTTGCTGTACCGGGCGCTCGCGCTGTGGACAGCCTGAACCTAACGCGGGCGGAGCATCGAGCGGCGCCACAGGCCGCGCACCAGCCTCGCCCTTTCCCCGCAAGGCCGCGAGGCCACCTCGTCTCAACGGGCCATGTGGCGAATGAGCCGGCCTTGGGGCCAAGTGTCTGTGCTTGGAGAGGACAAAGGCTGACCGACGAACAATAGAGATCCCGAGAAACCGAGAGCAGGGGAATGGGGAAAAGAAAATTCCTGCGAAAAGGGCCGCATTCCACGCGGTTCGGCGGCATCACCGGAGCCAGGCCAGGGTCAGAGATTATTCATGGGCTTCCGATGACTGCATCCGGGAGCGCCTTGCAATTTGGGCGCATCATCAAGGTCGGAGCGTGTCGGGACCCGCTTTTAACTGTGCACATGCGCCACACGCTGCGCACCTGGGCAGTCAGAGCCGGTATCAGTGGAGGGAGGCGGGAGCGGAGGGAGGGTCGTGGAGCACGAGGTCCCCGGTACGGCGTGTCTCACCCCATCGCTGCGTGCGGCCACTGTACCGGAAACAACCCAACCTAACAGCCAGCTGCGCCTGACCGCCCGCGCATCCCAGGTAGGCGCCGCCGCTGCACTGAACTGAACGGGCACAGCACGCGCTGGCACGAGGCATGGGAGCCGGCGGCGGCTGGTTCTGGAGCCTTCGGACAGGCGTCACCCCCGCGCTATTGGCTGATGAATCATGCGTCCCCCTCTGGCCACGCCTGACACAGGCGTAATCGGCCACCCAAGCCAACCTGGAACCGTGCTCGCCCAGTCACTGCGCCACCCCTCTCCTCGCCTTCCCCCCCCCTCGGCCTTCCGTCTCGCCTCGCTGCCTTGGTGACATACATAAACGGACTCCTCCCACCGTTCGCCGACGAGCCCCCCTCTTCCTCCTGCAAACCTCTTCTTCGCACCGCACTCCCAACCGCTCCTCTTCGCAGCCTGGGATCATCTCGCATCGCAACTGTCTTCCCACATCATCTCTCACAGCGATACCCGCGCGAACGTCACCATGCAGATCTTCGTCAAGACTCGTGAGTACCGCCCTCTGCGTCATCGCCTGGCGTTCGCCCGCCCCGTCCGCAAACGCGTGCTGACATAGCCACACAGTCACGGGCAAGACCATCACCCTCGAGGTGGAGTCGTCCGATACCATCGACAACGTCAAGTCGAAGATTCAGGATAAGGAGGGCATTCCTCCGGACCAGCAGCGCCTTATCTTTGCTGGCAAGCAGCTTGAGGACGGCCGCACCCTGTCTGATTACAACATTCAGAAGGAGTCGACCCTCCACCTTGTCCTCCGCCTCCGCGGTGGCATGCAGATCTGTATGTTCAGACAGCCCTGGGACGCTTGATGATGCAAACGCTAACTCTGTCCGCAGTCGTCAAGACCCTCACTGGAAAGACTATCACCCTCGAGGTGGAGTCTTCCGATACCATCGACAATGTGAAGTCGAAGATCCAGGACAAGGAGGGCATCCCTCCTGATCAGCAACGCCTCATCTTCGCCGGCAAGCAGCTTGAGGATGGCCGTACCCTCTCCGACTACAACATCCAGAAGGAGTCGACCCTCCACCTTGTCCTCCGTCTTCGTGGTGGCATGCAGATTTTCGTCAAGACCCTGACGGGAAAGACGATCACGCTGGAGGTCGAGTCTTCTGACACGATCGACAACGTCAAGTCGAAGATTCAGGACAAGGAAGGCATCCCGCCGGACCAACAGCGCTTGATCTTTGCTGGCAAGCAGCTCGAGGATGGCCGGACGTTGAGCGACTACAACATCCAGAAGGAATCGACGCTGCACTTGGTGCTTCGTCTGCGTGGTGGTATGCAGATTTTCGTCAAGACCTTGACGGGCAAGACGATCACGTTGGAGGTGGAATCGAGCGATACCATCGACAACGTGAAGTCGAAGATCCAGGACAAGGAGGGTATCCCCCCGGACCAGCAGCGTCTCATCTTTGCTGGCAAGCAACTGGAAGACGGCCGCACGCTCAGCGACTACAACATCCAGAAGGAGAGCACTCTGCATCTCGTTCTCCGTCTTCGTGGCGGCCAGTAGGCGCGCGGCGATGGCGGTTTGTCTTTTGGGATTCATGACTTGCGCTGGGAACACCACACCAGCGGAATGGCGTTATGATGGTCTTTCGGATCTGGAGTCGGGCATGACTGGCTTCGGCCGCATTGATGTCAAATTAGCATAGTTTGCGCAGACTCCATCAGGGGAGCGCCAATACAGACTGTTCACAGTCAAACCAACTTTGTCTGCCTACGGTGCCTGTTTGTGCATGGATCGTTGGACGCATCGTGTCGGTCGAGTCGCTGAAGACGGGCGATGCGTCACCACAGAGCTAAGGTGGGTCAGTGTTCCACCAGACTCAGATCCACTGTCCGGCGCCAAATGCCCCGCCGAGTCCCTTCGACCTTGCTCCCCAAGCCACATCCCTCACCTTTCCTCTGCTTCGTCTGCGCACGAGGCAGCCATGCGATCCCGACACAGCCATAGCAGACGGAGCATTCTGGAAAGCTTGCTTCCGCCTTGAGTCTCTTTACATCCATTTTGCCACCTGGCTTTAGCACCAGCGGCTCGCCACGTACCATATTTCCAGACCAGCGACACAGTTGCGACCAAGCGAGCTTACGGCCTGTTGGAGAGCCCAAGGCCATGCCTTCGTACTTTTACCACTTGAAGTTTGAGCTATACCCCACGCCGGACCCTACGAGAGACTCGGATTCCGTTGTAGAGGAAGGCGGCGATATCTACCTGCCTAGTAACGACGCGTCGGTTTTTGACGACTTCCCCTCCCACCAGCGCCGAGACCGACCGACCTCAAGAGTACTCCCTCGATTCAGCGGCCACAAGTACGGCGTGACCCCAGCTGCTGCGGCTCCCTTGGCCGAAGAGAGCATACGGAGAGACGTGGCGCAGGGCGTCATCGACTGCGGAGCCTCGCGAGCGGCCGATCACGAAGACGAACAGACCGTGGAGGTTGCCCCTGAGAGGAAGTGGCTCGAGCGGACGACAAGTTATCCTCCACCTCCGTCGACGGCCGCGATAAATCCCCAGACGGCGGTTCGGGACTGGCGGTTCGGCCGTGTTAGACTTGAGACGCTTGACCCCGTGCCGCCGGACGCCATGGCCGGCGAGACAAGCAAGGCTGGCTCGTCGGCAGCGCCGACTCTTGGTCCCTCATTTGGCGGCGCCGGCACAGCGACCAAGGCCGAGTTCGCGCCCCTCGAGGGCAGGAACACCGAGCTCGGATGGGGCGTTGTCCATTTCTACAGAGAAGGCGATGAGTCCGCGACACTGAATGCGCCAGAGCAGCACGTCTATGAGGAGGATGACGCGGAGGGTGGCGACTCGTGCACGACACTGTGTATTCCGGCTGTACCGGCATACATGACGCCGGGTGACTTCATGGGCTTCGTGGGCGAGCGGTGGATGGGCGACATCAGCCACTGCCGGATGGTGATGACATCGAGGATGAACCGCTACCTTGTGCTGCTGAAATTCCGGGATGGAAAGAGGGCAAAGCTGTGGAGGAAGGAGTTCGATGGCAAGGTGTTCAACTCTATGGAGGTAGGCCATCGCTACAAAGTTCATTCGATTATGGGTGCTAAATCTCCCCACAGCCCCAGGTTTGCCATGCAGTATTTGTCAAGTCAATCACGTTTGAGACGCCGACGCGACCACATCGAAGCGACAATGCCGGTGCTTCATCCTCGGCCGTGTCCAACACCTTGAAGCCGTTCCCGCCTCCGACGCCGAATCTCATCGAACTACCGACGTGTCCTGTCTGTCTGGAGCGCATGGATGAGACAAACGGGCTCATGACTATTCCGTGCTCTCACGTCTTCCACTGCAGCTGCCTGCAGAACTGGAAAGGCGCAGGGTGCCCGGTATGCCGATTTACGAGCGCATCATCACAGGGGACTACGAGCGATCCGGACAACCCCTACGCGCAGCCATTTGGATCCCCAGTATCGAATCTATGCAGCGTCTGCGACTGCACAGATGATCTTTGGATATGTCTCATCTGCGGCTACGTCGGCTGCGGGCGCTACAAGGGCGGACACGCAAAGGACCACTGGAAAGAGACGGCACACTGCTTTGCGCTAGAGCTCGAGACGCAGCACGTATGGGACTACGCCGGTGACATGTGGGTGCACAGGTTGATCCGCGACAAGGGCGACGGCAAGGTCGTCGAGCTGCCGGGGCGAGGCAATTCGGGAGCCCAGCGCGAGGACGAGGACGTGGTCCCGCGGGCCAAACTCGAGAACATTGGGCTGGAGTACACGCATCTGATTACGAGTCAGCTGGAGTCGCAGCGCGCCTACTACGAGGATCTGATCAACAAGACGGTGGACAAGGCGACCAAGGCTTCGGCGGTGGCAGAGAGCAGCGCGGCGCAGTCGTCTAAGATGCTGGAGCGGCTCAAGGACCTCGAGGACAAGTACAAGACACTCAGCACGGACACGGTGCCGCAGCTGGAGCGCGACCTCGATCGCGAGCGGAACAAGGCGGCCAAGTCGGAGACGCTGGCGCGCAGCCTGGGCAAGTCGTTGCAGGAGGAAAAGCGGGTAAACGAGGGCCTCCTCAAGCGCATCGAGCATCTCGGCGCGGACAGCGAGGCGGTGCGCAAGATGGTGGAGGAGCTGAAGACGGAGAACGCCGAGCTCAAGGAGATGAACCGGGACCTCAGCATGTTCATCTCGGGACAGGAGAAGCTCAAGGAGCTGGAGCAGGAGGGCCAGCTGGAGGAGGGAGAGGTGGCGGGAGGGAGCGCGAGCGTCCCGGAGAAGAAGGGCAGGCGGCGGAAAAAGTGATGGGGATAGGAGCGCGAGGGGCGTGCCGTGTCAGGCGGGTGCGCCAAACGAAGCATCCCCATCGTTAGCTGGCGGCCGGGTGCATTTGATAGGCAGCGAGCGGGTCATGCAAGTTTATCAGAAGCGCGGCACGGCGAACATTGCCGGATCTCGCCATCCGCGCCGTCAGCAGTCAGCAGTCGGCAAAGCAGGCACGCACGCAATGGACGTTGAGCCAGATTCCGAGGCTGTCACTGTCGCATCTCGGCCAGCCCGCCGGCGAGGCACCTCGTGAAGCCGCTAGATATGCAGGTGAGCGGAAAATTTTGTTGAGATGGAGGTGCGTTGGTCCCCCATGTGTGCCGCTGCCGCAGCCGCTGGCTGCCGCTGCGCCGCCGCCCCTGCTGGCGGTACCTGGTGGTGGTGGTAGTATCAGTGGTGTCGTCGGCGGTGCATGTGCCTGGCGAGTCCGGCGTCACAGGCCACCGAGCGAGACGCAAGAGACCCCCACCGGTCCTCGGCCGGCGCCCGTCTCGGTGAAAAAACGAGAGTGATGGCCTCTCTTTCCCTTGTGAATTCCATGCCGTGTGTGACCGTGTGGACCGGTGCCCCCGTCCCCCGTGGGCAAGCAATGGATATCGGCGGGCTTGCACGAGCGGGCTTTAGCATCACGCCAGGCCTAGGTAGGGCCGATGGAAGGCCCCTCCCCGCCCGTGGCCGCCCAAGGCCCAAGGCCCGAGGCACCAGCTGCCAGCTTGAGGCCCCAGCGGGTGACACGCCGGGGCGGCTCAGCGGGCTCCAGCGGGCTCCAGCGGGCCCCAGCGGCCCCCGCCAGTTCAGGTCACTTCGGGCCTAGACGCCGTGCCGGCGCGCCGTGGCAGATGGCCCCACGGAAGCTTTTGCAATGCACGGGTGCCTGTCTCCCACACTCGCTGCACGGGCAGGTGTCTTTTTGCCGCGAGGTGAGGCGTCTGGACGGGAGTGGAGGTGAGGTGGTTGCTCGTGCGTGCTCCGCTGCCCCCCAATTCTCAAGCGCGCTCCCAAACCCAACCCCAACCCCTCACTGCCCTCACTAATGACAGCACGACAGCCGGGGCCGACACGCCTGGACTCGACTGGACTCGGGCTTGGAGCTGGAGAGCTGGAGCAACAGACGGAGCACCAGAGGACCAAAAAAAGCGGCGCCCTGGCCCGACTGTCCAACCGTCCAATCCCTCCCATCCCATCCCCAAGCCCATCACATCTCGCACCGCGCCGCACCGCACGCCAACCAGCTTGGGATGAGCAACGTCGCCTTCGCGAGCAGCCACAAATAGCAGCTGCGCTCAGCTCCTCGACGCCAGCGTCTGTCTGTTTGCCTCGCTCCTCGTGCCTCGCGACCCCGCCTCCGCAGCCTTACCTCCCCGCCGCCCGCCTCTCGATCTCACCGAGCGCTCACCTGTTCCTGCGCAAGAGAGCTAGCTAGGTAGTTGGCTGCACGCATCATCGACGCCTGCGCGACAAGGCAGCAGCAGCGCGCATACGACCCACCCGCCGGAAACGAGAACGAGAGCACACAAATAGCGAACCTGTGCCGCGGGAACATAATAACCGTCCGCTTCATATACTCCCTCGCCGGCACGCCTCGCCTCGACGTCTGCCCGCGATGGCGCCCGAGGACGAGCGCCGACGCGGCGAGCCCGCGGCCGTCGGCGCCAGCGACGAGGAGCAGAGGGAGCGGCTGCTACAGCAGATGCAGATGCAGCGGCGGAGGCAGGAAGAGGAGGAGGGCGCGCGCAAGAAGGAGCTGTATCCCATGGTGAACTGGAAGTACGACCTGTTCCTCTACGTCATCGGTAACCTCGTCGACCTCTTCTTCCGCGAGGTTGTGCCGCGCGGGTCCTGGAGGGTGCCGCAATCGGGGCCGGTGCTGTTTGTCGCCGCGCCGCACGCGAACCAGGTGAGTGCGCAAACCACCCCCTCCCATGCGTGACCGTGGCGGTGACCTGTGATGCTGTGATCTCGCGTCATCCGTGCACAGGAACGGACCTCTTACCGTGTGATGCTGACACGCCGCCCTCTACGCAGTTCGTCGACGCCATTATTCTACAGCGCACCCTGCGGCACGAGGCCAACCGCCGGGTGTCGCTCCTCATCGCGCAAAAGTCGGTCCACGGCTTCATCGGCTGGGGCTCCCGCCAGGTCGGCTCCGTGCCCGTCGGGCGAGCCCAGGACTCGGCCAAGCCCGCGACCGGCAGGATCTACCTGCCGGACCCCATCAATGACCCGACCCTGATCCGCGGCGTGGGCACCAAGTTCGGCGAGGGAGAGGGAGAGGTGCAGGGAATGCTCTTCCTCCCGCCGGGCAGGGGGACCACGGGCGCCAGCGTCGACGTGGCGCAGATCATCGGCCCCGAGGAGCTTCGCATCAAGCGGCCCTTCAAGGGCCGGCTGGCCATGCAGCAGCTCACGGGCCGCGACGACATCGACGCCGAGGGACGCTTCACAAACACCAAGCTCAAGGGCCCGGCGCCGGGCTTCGAGGGCACCAAGTACAAGCTGGCGCCTCACATCGATCAGACCAGCGTCTACGAGGCCGTCTTCGCGCGCCTGCGCAGCGGCGGCTGCGTCGGCATCTTCCCCGAGGGCGGCAGCCACGACCGCTCCGAGCTCCTGCCGCTCAAGGCGGGCGTCGCCATCATGGCGCTGGGCGCGCTGGCCGAGTCCCCCAACTGCGGGCTCAAGATCGTGCCGGTGGGCATGAACTACTTCCACCCGCACAAGTTCCGGTCGCGCGCCGTGGTCGAGTTCGGCGCGCCGTTTGAGATACCCCAGCACCTGGTGGAGCTGTACCGCAACAACCAGCGGCGCGAGGCCATCGGGCAGGTGCTCGACACGGTGTACCAGGCGCTCAGCTCGGTGACGGTGTCGGCGCCCGACTACGACACGCTCATGATGATCCAGGCGGCGCGCCGGCTGTACAACCCGACGGGCAAGAAGCTGCCGCTGCCGGTGGTGGTGGAGCTCAACCGGCGGTTGTGCATGGGCTACGAGCGGTACAAGCACGACGAGCGCATCGCGGCGCTGTCGGGGGCGGTCAAGGAGTACAACTCGCAGCTGCGGTACCTCAGCCTCAAGGACCACCAGGTGCAGTACGGCAAGATGTCGATCCTCAAGGTGCTGTTCCTGTTCGTGTACCGGTCCACCAAGCTGCTGATCCTGTTCCTGTGCACGGTGCCGGGCCTGCTCATGTTCGCGCCCGTCTTTGTGGCGACCAAGATCATCAGCAGGCAAAAGGCCAAGACGGCACTGGCGGGGTCGACGGTCAAGATCCGCGGGCGCGACGTGATGGCGACGTGGAAGATACTAGTGGCGCTGGGCCTGGCGCCGACGCTGTACCACCTGTACTCGATCCTCGTGGTGCTCAAGGTGTGGCAGGACCGGGCCTGGGGCTACGTGCCCGGGTGGGTGCCGCTGTGGGTGGTGTACCTGGGGGTGTGGCCCGTCTTCATCGGCATCGCGTTCGCGGCGTTGCGGTTCGGCGAGGTGGGCATGGACATCTTCAAGTCGCTGCGGCCGCTGGTGCTGTGCCTGGTGCCGACGTCGACCTTCAACATACACAAGCTGCGGGTGCGTCGCTCCGAGCTGAGCGCGCAGGTGACGGACCTGATCAACGAGCTGGGGCCCGAGATGTTCCCCGACTTTGACAAGACGCGGCTGGTGCCGGACGTGTCCAAGGTGGAGGGCGCGGGGGCGCAGACGGGCACGGACGCGGCCGGAGGCCGTCATCAGCAGCACCGGCGGCAAGACAGCAACCAGTCGAGCGGCCCCGAGGTGGAGTCGCCGCCGGCGCTGTCGCGGCGCAGCACGACGCAGTCGAGCCGGGCGCTGCCGCGCAACGACTCGTTCAGCAACATTGGCAAGATCGGCATCTTCTCGACGCGGCCGCCGTCGCGGTCGCGCAGCCGATCGCGGTCGAGCAGCGCGGGGGGCGGGTTCGGGTCCGGGGGGTTCCCGATCAGCGGCTTCACGACGCTCGACTCGGCCGAGGGCTTCAACGAAGCGAGCCGGAAGATTCGCGAGGCGATGAAGGACCGGCGGCGCAAGTCGGACCAGGTGCGCATGCGCACCGGTGGCGACAGGGACAACGACGAGGGAGAGGAAGAGTACGAGGAGGGCGAGGGGGCGGACAGCGAGGTGGACGAGGAGTACGACGAGGCGAGGAAGAAGAACGTCTGAGGGTGAGGGGCTTGCGGTGTGTCACGGGGAAGGGGAGGCACATTTGTCTTTTCTTCTGCTGGTCTTGTAACGGAGGCGTAAGGGAGGGGGGATGGATTGGGGGGGGGGGGGGGTTATTTTGCTATATCTGCGAGGTGCATGTGTGCGCACGCGCGTTGTGTGTGTGTGCGTGTGTGCTGGCATGTAGGTTTTTGCTACGGCGGACGAAACAGCGGCTCTTGTTTTTCTTTTGGCTTGATTTGATGCTTGGCTGGATTGCATGTGATTGCGCTGCGGTGCTGTCTTTGCGGTGCGGCTGATGTTGGCGAGGGGAGGGGGCCTCACAACAGTGACCGCCAAGGATAATGATGTATGTACGTCGACTTATATGGCAGCACCAGTTACTTCCTACTTACCTAGGTACAAAGCAGGGCACTACCCCTAGTTACTATATGAAGGAGTCGTCTTTGCAGAAGTGCCGAAGTAAATACCGTGCCAGACGTGGTTGTGCTGCATCAAGTGCTATCTGAGGGCGCAGCAGGGGATGTGCGAATTCATCAGGAGGACTGGCAGACTTCTCTCCACGAGGACGTCTCCGTAGGCAGCACGATACCCACCTACGGACTATTCCGTAGAGAGGACCTCAGCGTTTATCGAGCACGCCCAGACATGAGCCCACGGAGTTACTCTCCATGGGTCCCGGAGTATCTCTGTACAAACCATCACGGCACGGACAGGCTGGATGTTCGGGTATCCATATCCCAGTGTCACGACATGCATGGGTCGACATGGCACCACCACCCGCCGGGTACCTTCGCCGCCAATGAGCGCCGCGGCGTTCGGCCGTTGACCAAGGCGGTCGTCAGCTCCCCCCGGGCCATCTGCTGCTTGGGACGCGGAGCTTCGGAATTTGGCGCCGTACCGGCTGTCACTTGGTCGTGCAGACACGCGCTAGGTGGCCGCCAGGGGCCAGCGGTAGGTGGAGAGAGAGCCCGGCGATTCCCTGGTTCGGCAGCGGGCTTGCTGGGGATCTGATAATAATAATGGGGGAACCAACCCCCTGGGCGCCCTGGGGCCCTGTGTCTCGTCGACCTGCATGGGGGGGGCCATGGGGGGATCGGGAGGGAGTGGAACGGCGGGGGGGGGGGGGGGGGGGGGGGGGGGGGGGGGGGGAGGGCTCGGAGATACGCGGCGTTTTGCGGCGACACCAGCAGGAGCAGCAGTCCATAGCACCAGAACCGTCTGAGGGGAAGGCGCGACCAACCCGGGCCGTCGGTCGTGTAGGGCAGGCAGGGTAGGGGCAGGCGACGTGTGCGCTGACGTCGGCCCTCGCGAGGAGGAATATAAATATTTCACACGAGCTGTGAAGTTTTTATTTCTTCCCCTTTCTGCTGTACATACAGTACAGTAAGTGCAAGTTGGTTCCCGTCCTGAGGCCTCGTCGTTTCCTGCCGTTGAAATCAATCACGACAACGAATGGGCTCGACGTTTGCCGCCTGCCCACTTCGCGCTCATCATCCCACACGTTTCGCCGAGCCGAGCAGCAGCCCACCACCCCTCACCCAAAAACCTCCGCGCACCAGGAACAACCTGAACAGCCCACCCTGCTACGAGTACACAGAGAGAGCCCGCGACGAGACAGCCCCGCGCTAAGCCGTTGCTGTCCAGCTGCCGCACAGCGCTGCACCTGCACGCACCGCTGCCCCTACACTACCCCAACTTTCGGATCTGATAACGGGGCTCCCGCGCCGAGCGACCAACGGCGCCTCCGGGGCGGGCACCAGCAAATTTATTCATCGCCCGCCGCCCCGACTACCTTAGCGGCCTCTTGCGAAATCCCGGAAAGCCAGGGCTTGCGCCGGCTCGGTTCGCCCACGCAGCGTTTCCGAGCGCGTTTCCTTGACTGGTTCCGCGCCCCCCTTTCATCGCTGCCGTCTATCCGGGGACGTACGAGTCGCGAGGTACTCGAAGTTTGGCTCTGGTGGCAGCGCGCATGCCCGTCCGGACCACAGTACAGTAGTGTAGTAACCCATCAGTCATCAACAAGGAAGCCCTTTTTATTCTCCACTACCAGCACCATGTCACCACCGCCTCCGTCGTCCACCTCTCACTCTGCGCCTCCATACCCTCCTTCCTCCTCTTCCTCCTCTCCCTCGCACGCCGCCCTCCCGCGCATGCCCGTCAAGCAGAAGATGGCCGTCTCTCTCAAGTCGCTCATGTCGTCGGTGCTGGGCCGCGGCGCCGGCGCCGGGTCCACCCCGGGCCTCACGGAGCTCTTCGCCAAGACGGACCCGGCCCGCGACGGCGACGACTGCCTGCACGACTGCGACAGCTGCGCCGTGCGCTACCCCCGCGGCTTCAAGATCGACGAGGAGGACGTCCTCTACGGCCACGTCAAGGGCTGGAGCACCCACCTCCTCGTCGGCACCGGCAAGGCCGACTGGGTCCGCGACGTCGCCGACGAGAAGGGCAGCGTCATGGAGGCCATAGACCGCGCCGATGCGCCTACGAATGGGGTGAGTTTCGTCTTCTTTGCTGTACTTGAGCCCCGTATCTGGCATATCAGAGTCTCGGTCCTGGAGGTTGTCGTGAGTGAGTGGCGAGGGCTGTGAGCGTGGGCGCATGGAGAAGAGGCTACTCGGGAGCGACATCCCCAGCACCCTCATCTCAAGCCTCCCTCACCGCGCCTTACCCTCACTTCAAACCTCACCTCTCACTCGCCGCAACTCTCACTTACCGCTCACGCACCACCTCTCTTCTTGCTTCAACTCCCGCTGACATGCAAACTCGCAGCGGCTCATGCTCTCCGCCTCCAACATGCCCACCCCTCACGACACCAGCGACTACTCCGAGCCCACCACCGTCCTCCTCCTCCCCGCCTTCACCCTCGTGCAAAACGTCCACCCGCGCAACGTGCCCACCCTCATCTCCGAGCTCGTCAGCAAGGCGCCCACGACCTCATCGCCGCTGCCCCCGTCCATCGACGCCGGCGCCGCTCCCGTCACCCTCCTCCCGCGCTCCATCCCCTCGCCGGAGCCCTCCGTGCCTGAACTGCTCACCCGCCCCTGCCCCCACAACGCCGTCATTCTCATGTGCAGTCAGAAGACGCGCGACGCGCGCTGCGGCCAGAGCGCGCCGCTGCTGCGCAAGGAGCTCGAGCGCCATCTGCGGCCCCTCGGCCTCTACCGCGACCTCCACGACGAGCGGCCCGGTGGTGTCGGCATCTACTTCATCAGCCACGTCGGCGGCCATAAGTACTCAGCCAACGTCATGGTCTACCGTCGCCCCAACGCCTTTGGCCAGGACGACGTCGTCGAGGAGAAAGAAACGGAGGAGCAGTCAAGTCCTGCCAACGGCGATGCCGCCCACGCCAACGGCAGCAACGGCAGCAACGGCGAGGCCACCAACGGCAACGGCAAGCCCGCGAATGGCGGCGACGCCAAGACCGACCTCGGCGCCGGCCAGTGCATATGGCTCGCCCGTGTCAAGCCCGAGGATTGCGAGAACCTGGTCCGTTACACGGTGCTCAAGGGCAAGGTCGTCAAGCCCGAGAGCCAACTGAGGGGCGGCTTCGACCGCGTCAAGGGCCTGACGAGCTGGTAGACGTGGCAGGCGGAGATCTTCTCCTTCTTCTTTCTTCTTCCTCTTCCTCTGTTACGACGATAGACGAGCATATAATGGGCCAAGGGCATACAACGAGGGTTTCAATACTGCGCATAGATACCAAATACAAGGGGACAGCATCATGAACGAACCACCGCAAGCCCCGCATCGCATCTTCACTTGGCAAACCAAACCAGCTGGTTTCTGCCAATGCATCTAGTCCCTCCCTCGTCTGTCTGTCTGTCTGTCCCACCAAGACAGGGAGGAGCCCCTTGTCCTTGCCAGACTTTTTTTGACTCAATAATGTATTCGACATGTATCGAGCATTCAACGTACATAAGGAAAGGAGAAAGAAACATCATTCAGCAAAGTCTGCTACTAGTAGACGAAAGAACTGCAACCCCGCTCTCCCTCTTCTACCTCTTTCGACCTGGCGGGCCGATGATGCGACCGCAGCGACACTATCGTATCCTCTGGCGGGACGGGGGCGCAGACAGACCGTCAAAAGGGGGAAAGGAAGGGTGACGAGAGTCCGCCTGGGTGTGCTCGTGTCCCCTTAGTTGCTAGAGATACCGGGACCGTCGACCTTGTTGTTCTCCACGGGCTCTTCCTCCTCCTCACCGGCGGGACACTCATCACCGTCCTCGCCCGCCTCGTCGCTGGGCTTGGCCGCCTCGCTGGTGGTGGGCTGGCCTGCCGCGTTGTTGGTGGTGGTGTTGGAGGCATCCTCGCCCTCGTCAGCGGAACACTCGTCGTCTCCGGCCTCGTTGCCAGGCTGGAGCGTCTCGCCGTCCTGCGCGCCGTCCTGCGCAACGGCCCCGTCGGCGTTGCCCTGGGTGGTGGTGGTGGTGGGAGTGGTGGGAGTGCCAGTAGGCTGGGGCCCTTGGGCGTCCTCACCCTCGGCGGGGCAGTTGTCATCTTCCTCGTCGTCGCCCTTGGTCCCGTCAGGGGAGGAGGAGGGCTGGCTAGTCTCGGCGGCGCCGCTTTCGGCATCAGGCTGGGTGGGAGTGCCGGCGGTCTGGGCGGCGTCGTCCTGGGCTTCCGTGTCTTCGGCGGAGCACTCGTCCTCGTTGTCGCCGGCGCCGTTGGTGTCCTGGCCGTCGGGGATCCCAGCACCCACCGTGGTCGAGTTGCCGGTGTCGTTCTCGGGCACAGGGGTCTGCGAACCAGTCTCACTGCCATCGGTGGTGTTGTCCGGAGAGCCCTGGCTGTCGGTGCCGTTCTCAGCCCCTGCGCCATCGGGAGTGGTGCCCGAAGGAGAAGGCTGGACATCATTGTCGGTCGTAGGGGTAGCAGAAGCGCCGGCCTCAGTGCTTGTAGGATCGGCCTCACACTCATCCTCGCCACCCTCGGCAGGATTCCCTGTGGTGTTCGCTCCGGACGATGAGTCGGTGCCTTCGCCGTTGCTGGAGCCATCCGCATTGCCCGTCTCGGGGGAAGACGACGTGGACGGAGTAGGGCCGTTGCCCGAGGTGGGAGTCTCGCTTTCAGAACCATCTGTCGAATCGTCGGCCTCGCATTCTTCCTCTTCAGCTGCGGCGGGGGCCTCGGACGCGGTTTGGGCGGAGGTGGGATCCTCCTCAGCAGAGCCGGCAACAGAGGTGGTGGGCTGGGGTGTCTCGGGCTTGGTTCCCGCGTCGGCGTTGTTCACGACGGTAGGGGAGGGCTTTGCATCCTGGCTACTTGAGCCGCTGTTGCCGGCGTCGACCTCGTTCTCCATGTCGTCCGCGCCGGGAGTCTGATCTCCAGTGCTGCCAGTCTGGGCAGGAGTAGGGCCGCCGGTTACGGAGTGGCTAGGATTGGTCTCGCCGTCTTGGCTCTCGGCCTCACACTCATCCTCCTGGGAAGGACCGTCAGGGCTGACAGTAGGCGATGGCTTCGAAGAGCTGTCGGTATTGCCGTCCGTCTCAGCGGCAGCGTTGACCGTCTCCTCCTGGCCCTGTTCGCCACCGCTAGATCCTTCGGCGGGACATTCCTCGTCCGTCTCGGCAGCATCAGAAGACGCTGGGCCCGAAGGCGTGGCCGAGGCGGTGGGAGTGGTTGTAGTCCCAGCCTCACCCTCCGGCAAGGCCTCGCACGACTCCTCGTCGTCGTCGTCGTCCTCGCCCGGCTTCTCTGCACCAGGAGCGTTCGGGGTGACCGACTCCTTAGGGCCGGTGTCCGTCGTGGAAGACACCTCCCTGGCGGCGAGGGGCTGCAGACTGGCAGCGGGCCTCGGCTGCAAGACCGGGGCAGAGAGGGCGAAGGTGGCCCATGAGGCGACGAGAGCTTGAGAGAACTTCATGCTGAAGGAGAATATAAAGAAACTGAGTAGAAACTTGAGAGACGAATCTTCCGACGCGGGTTCTGAATAGAATTCCGGGGGCTTTCTCGTGCGCTTCACCGGTTAATGATAGTGATACCCGGGGAGAATACGGCGCTGCCGAGACGACTCGCGAGCTCGACATGAGATGGACAGGACCTAAATACTGGACAGGACGACGCGCGGAGGCTTGGGCCGTGGTAGGCGCCGAACCAAGGACAGCCCGGACGGGGCGCATGAGGGCAGGTAGTTTTGCATTCATGATGATATGGGACCACATCACGCCCCCCGGGCCAGTGATCGCGGCATGGTGCTGGCTGGGACGGCGTCAAAGCGGGTGGACTGGCTAATATATCAGATGCAACCCAAAACGGGGGGCTGCATGAACATGGAGAATGTACTCGTACGCAGCGAGTTCCGTGACATTGGATGGATGCTCGGCATGAAGGGCCGACGGCGAAGAAGGTTTATAACCGTCTCGTTGGCTTCTGGGATAAGAGAGCTGCTGCATGTGCTTTGAGTGATCGGACTGGTGGGATCTCAAACACTTGGGGGGCGGTGCCGGAACTTGTAAACGCTGCGTACATGAGACGGACGATATCCAGTCTCGCAGAGATACTCCACACAAAAAAGCTACTGGTACTCCGAGCTGATCAAGGGGCGTGTTGACCAGCGGACTCGCCGTGGCGGGAGGGACGAGCTGCGCTCGGTGGTCCAGCAGCGCACGAGGATCGGCCATGCAGAACGAGATTAGAGTACACCACAGTACGAAGTACGAATACAGGATATAAGCGGCGCACCAGGAAGCCGGAATTGCGCATCAACGAATAAACAACAGCAGTGGATACGCTTTCATGCGCGGCAGTGCCGTCAGCGCGCCCGACGACCATGGTTTCACGCATCGAGACCCAGCCCAGCGGCCGCGCTGGATCGCATGACTCGGCGCGCACCATGCGAGCACATTTGCAGACTCTTCTTGCCCTTGTATAAAGTGGCTCCCCGGGGGAATTTCTCTGCTGCCCGCTTCATCATCTGTACGTACAGTACTTACAATACAGTACCAGTCTGAGATTGCGGCCGACAATGCGCGGCAACGCGCCCATCGTCTTCATCACCCGCACGGACAGACGACCATGTATACTCGTAGTAGTCGAACGGCCGCCGGGCAGTGGACGGCGCCCGCTCATCCCTCCTCCCATGGCAAGCTGCCTGCCGGGCTCATCTGCCTGCGCGGGTTCAGCGCACACGGTTCTTCCTTGTCCGTGGCCCCGGCGGCATCTGCATCGATTCTTCTCGATGAGGCGGGCCAATGTTGTTTTTCACTGCACTTATATGAACAGACAAAATTGTCTTTTCCCCCCTAGAAGTGTATTTGTCTTTCGCTGTCTTGGTCATCGCGTCTCCCCGCTCGGTCGAGACACGAAGCCCGCCGCCCGCAAGGACTCGGCGAGCACCGCGTTCTGGAGCATCACGCGATGCAGGGCCTCGAGGACCTCGTCGCGGCTCATGCCCCGCAGGATGGCGTCGGGTCCCTGGGCGGCGGTGGCGCAGTTCGAAGCACCTGGCCCCGCGATGTTGACGGCGGCGTCGTCCCTATCTTGTACCACAGAGACGAGGTCGCGAAAGGGGCGGTCGGGGACTCGTAGTGGTGCGGGCGCTACCGGGCTTTGTTGATGCGAAGCGGAGGGACCATGGTCTGCAGAGCCCATCTCGAGGTTGCTAGTCCTTGATAAGTTGACGCCGGTGCTTCCCAAGTCGAGGCGATTGAGCAGGAGGCGCTCGACCACATCCGTACGTGCGCCGCCCGTGTCCACGCCTTTCCCCTTATCGAGAGAGGGCATCTTCAAGTCGTGAACCATCGTTCGGCCCCGGTCCGTCGTCGCCGGCCTCTCCTCCTCGTCCCGCTTCCAGCAGCTGAGGCCCGGGTCAAGGCGTCCATCCTCCTCCTCCTCCTCCTCCTCCTCCTCCTCCTCGTCATCCTCTCCCTCGACGAGCGCACGCGACGCGTGCATGATCAAGCTGTCCACCGCCTCGACCTGCCTCTTCAGCACGCCCACCTCGTGCAGCGACCTCGCCATCCAGCGCAGCATGTCCTCGCGCGTCAGGTCCTCCATGCCCCAGCCCAGCTCCGCCATGAGCGCCGCGTCCTCGCACGGGTCGTGAGGCGGGCCGCCGGCCTCGAAGAAGCAGCGCATCCGGTCGAGCAGGTCCTGCGGCTCGTCGATGCCCAGCGCCGCCGTCAGGAACGGCAGCGGCTCGCGCCGAAAGTCGAGCCACTCGCGGCGCCGCACAGCCGTCGAGTACTCGTCCCGCTGCCGCGTCTTGTCGCGACGCCGCGACTCCAGGTCCGCCTTGAGCTCGTGCAGCAGCTTCAGCGCGACGAGCGACTGCTTGTGCGACGCAGAGGGCCCGGCCGCGTACGACGAGGACACCATGTCGGATGTCGCGTCTCGATCCTTGGCGTAGCCGCCGCGACGCTGCGCCGCCGGCTCGGAGGGCTCGAGTCTCTGGAGAAGCGGCTTGAGCGTTGGGAAACCGCAGATGTATTCGTATTGAAGGGGTGGTGCACGGGGCGTGGCGTCGTCGTCGTCGTCCGCGGCAACCTCGTACAGCAGATCTGGAGGCGGCTCGTCCAGGCTGCCCGCCGGAGACGGCACCGAGACGACGTATCGCTCTGGCTGGGCGCCGCGGCCGACGTCACGATATTCTGACATCCTGACTGTACTCGGCATAGGTAGTTCCGTACTCCCTGTACCCGTTATCTGTGCTGCAGGTATTAGCATGAAGCATATAAAGCAGTATCCTCTGGGAGCTGTGCAGTTGAGGAGTTCTAAGCCAGGGAACAGCTAGCGGTATGCTTTTATAGATGCTCAAAACTGTGAGTCAATTTGAAGAGGGATCATGCAGTCGTACGTCCACGTTGCTGTTGCGCGAGTGCTGATCTATGTATGACACGGACGCCCATGTCCGTGATCGGGCAAACACAACAACGGATGAGGACCCGCCTCGGCGGAGTGACGCGGCGACTGGGAATCGCTTGTACGCGAGGGACGCCGCGGCTGTGATGCAGTGTGTTTCAATTTCTTTCTACACTGCTAGTTCTATGTACCGCTTATGTGCCAAAAATCATATTCATCGCTTGCGCCGGCCAGACTCGTTCCCTCAGTGAGTCAGTCAAGTCGTACTTCCTGTCCATGCCAAAGTCGTGATATGATGTGATGCCCATCTTATGCCAAAGTGGGCGGATATCCAAAAGCTGTCCAAGATGCCCATGCTCGTAGCCGTCATTACTCTGCCCGGATCACGCACGCCGGGCCTTCTGCATGTTCCAAATTCTCTGTAGTGTCGTCGTCGTCAACATCAATATACGTCATCCAGCCGCCTCTGCACCGCAGGCAGACGCCCCCATTGCCGTCGCCAAACGCTCGCCGCCGCTGCCGCTGTCGCACCACGCTTGCCGGCTCGACACGAGACGACGACGGGCGCGTATGCTTCTGCAGCGACAGCGCGCGAGGGCCTGGGACGGCAAGGGGGGCGCCGGCGTGGCCGTCCCGCGGGCTCAGCGATCATCCACCAGGGAGTCGGAGCCACTGCTCCCGCTCGACGCCGAGGTGACGCTCAGGTCTCTCCTCGCCGTGTGGACCAGCTTCCAGATGCCAAAGGAGACGAGGGCGAGGATGGCGAAGAGGACGATGATGATGATGGCGATGACGTGGTTTCGCTGCACCATGATGGGCGGCGTGCCGTGACCGGCGGCGGTCTCTGTACCTCCCGCGAGGCGAGACGGGCACCGAGGGCGGTGTAAGTGTCGATGATCTTTGGGCAAGGGCCCCGTCGCGGACGGCGGGCTCGACTGGAATGCGTGGAGACGGGACGGAAGATGGACTTGTTGCAGAGCTGCGTGGTGCGTGTCAGCATTGGTTTTCGGACAATGAGCAGCGAGGCGAGGTCACATACCAGTCGGAATGGGTGGATTGGTACGGCGATGTCAGGAGCAGCTAAGCTAGCTGGTGAGGGTGGGTTGCGCGGCTGTTGGTGTTTGCTCGAGACGAACTATTCGAAACTCGATGCAGTGAACGCAAAAACCGTCAAGCAAGTGTTCGTTCTTGGCAGAGGCAGACAAAGGCAGAGGCAGAGAGACTGGAATGCAAAGCGGCGGCGGCGGCGGCGGCGGCGACCTGCAGCAACGGCGCTGATATACTGGTTGCCCCGCCACCGACTTTACGGCGATTTGAGCGACTGCGGGCGCAAAAGCAGGGGACTGGTCGCAGAGTCAATAAATCGCAAGGCTGGTGGCACAGGCCACAGGGCGTCCGCGGATCCATACAATGGATGCGCTGGCGCCCGGGACGGCCCCGCCTGGAGCGCCTCGCTAGTGGCTGTCGCCAGGGGCATCGAGAGCCCTGGCCCGGGGTTCAGGCACTGGAGCCCCGGAGCGCACGGCAGCCCGGGCACCTTCGCGGGTGGGGCACCGCCTCAGCGTCAGCGCGGCCTGGCAGCTCCCAGCTTTTCAGTGGAGCTGGCAGTTGCTGGTGGGTCCCGGACAGACTCCCAACCTCGCCATTTTGGGCGTCATCATTGGCCCGTGCCGGACGGGAGCTTTGGAGCTCTGCTGTTGGAGCACCCGGCCTGTTTCCACCACCGACCAACGACACCACGTCAGACCCAGAATCGCTTGCGCACCGGCCAGAGGGCGAACGAGGACGGGCCTCATCACATCGTGCAAAAACAGAGTACATCGGCCTACTCGGACATTACCGGGAAATACCAGCAAAGACGGAATCGTACACATCCACCTTCGCCCACTAGAGTCAAAGCAAAAGCCCAATCAGTCGGCGCAGGTCGCTCTACACGCGTACCTGCGAAAGCACCCAGACGCCCGGCCGAAAGTAATCAAGGCGATAAACGACGGCGATGCTTCCCATGTGCATCGCCTACCAAGTCCTCACACGTCAATGGCCCTCCTTTAGTCTGTTGCCGCCCTGTTCTCGTCCTTGATGATCTTGACATGCCGCTCGTAAAATTGCAGCATCTGATGCACCAAGTTAGCGGCAGGCGCAGTGCAGCTGCGTGGTGATAATGTGCTCGGCTCACCTTTTGCGGACACTTTTTGTAGATTACCGACGTCTCGTGCTTGGTCTTGTTGCCGTTCTTCCATATGAGATAGACAATCAGTCGACCGTTGCCCTCGTCTTCGCAGGCGTCGATGGACTCAATCTCGTCCTCCCAAGAGCCCGCAGGCGGGCTCCATTTCTTCGCGCTAGCCGGCGGCGTCGATGCAGCCGGGTGTGCTCCTGCGCCGTTCTTTCGTGACCGTTTCGTCGCCGTCGTGGTTCCAGTAGAGGCTCGACCACGCTTCTTTCCCCGCGCCGCCTTCTCCGTCTCTTCGAAGATGTTATCACGACCGCCGATCGAGGTAAAATAATCTTCGAGGATCTCGGCCGCAGATTCCCTGCAGGTGTGTCAAAAAAGCTTAGACACGAATGGATCCTGAGGAGGCTTACAGGAGATTGTCCTCTGGCTCCCACGTCATGTCGGCCTTTTTCTCCCATCCCTCCCACTTGACGAGGAACTTCAATGATCCCTGTGCGCGTGCCAAATCAGCAGCTTGGCCAAGAGCAAACGCCCAATGGCAGTCGTCCACGACGTACGTCATCGTCAATCATGTGCTTCTTGATGGCCTCGACGATGAATCTGAGAGCATTTAGCTTCCATGCAATCGACCGGCCGCATGCAAAGTCTTACTCGTCCTCCTCGAGATCTTCCGCCTCTTCATCCTCTTCGTCGCCCACGGCACCGGCGCCATCGTCGTTCAAGGCATTCCCGTTGGTGCTCGGCTCGTCGTCGCTCGCAAACTCATCTTCGTCCAGATTCGAATTGGAGCCGCGGATAGGAATGCCGGGTTGCTCGAAGTCGGACTGCTCGTCGTCGCTCAGGGCTACCGTCTTGGGCTTAGCAGGTGGTCTCCGTCGCCGTCGCGCCATCGCGGTCGGCCCAGTGTCGCGGGTGATGGTGGGGGGCAGGAGAGGAAGGGAATTGGGTGCGAGAAGGGCAACAGAATAAGGCAGCGTCGACGGGGCGGTGAGAGAGCAAACGCGGCTGATGTCCCCAGCCAGCGCACGTGTGCTGCTCTTGCCCGTTGCGCTGTGAATCGCCTCAGGCCAACACGGCGCGCGCGGCACGCTGAAGGCAGGCGCGGCAGCGCAGGGGGCGGCGCCAGGCGGGGTTCGGACGGAAGGAGTGGCACGTACCTGGAGGCATGTTGGCGGCTCGTCTAAAGGTGGCACGTAACTGGTTGAAGAGAAACATGCAACTGCGAGTGCCGCGGCGACTGCGAGGGAAGGCGATGCGGTGCTGGCTCTGGACCTGATGGCGGATGCGACGACCGACGCGGTTGCCATTTGGGTGGAGGCGTGCCTTTGCGCGTGTCCGTCGAGAGGCTCCGTGCGCCACGTGTGGCGAGCTCAGCGGCGAGCCACAAGTCATGTGATCACAATTGGAAGAGCTGCCCCATTCCCCAAGCTCCCAAGCTCCCTAGCTTTTGCCGACGCCCCCCATTGCCGACTGGAAACAGTGGGCGACTCTGTCAGCCCGAAGCGAGAGATGCTCTCATGAGTCTCATCCACGGCCGGCCGCCGCATGCCAGGGCCCTGTATTCAGCGGTCGCTCCCGCCGACCACAATATAGCATTCTCGATCTAACTGAGGTGGAATTTGTATCCAATCAGTGCCGCGAAGTGCCCGATACAGACGGTAGAGAGTCACTCAGAACAGACGGGGATCGGAAGCTGCCTTTTGGTGCAGTTGACGCTCGTTCATCGCGTGACAGATGTCGTTCGATGTCCCCGAAGGTGCCAATGGTATTATCATGTTCAGGATGCGACCATACCTTGGGCAGGGCGGCGGCGAGAGCCGCAGAGGAAGCGCGGCGGTGGGTACTGCTCAACTAAATGGGGACAGTTCGACATTCAACCATCAGTCGACTGACTCATGAGCGAACAAAGCGGCCCTTGAGGACTGATCACTCTACTGCGATGGACAACATATGACTGCAGTCTCCGAATTCTCGCGTGAACAGAAACTCGATCAGCCAGCGGAACCGCAAATGACAGTCGGTCTCAGAGTCGCAGTGCTCGACCCCGCAGGGCTGATATTTGGGATTGCTCTGCATGGCGCCGCCAATCCAACCGTTCCCAGACAGCGCCGTCTCCAATGCCCCCCCTGCTGGTGTTCCTGAGTCCTGACGCCAGCGGATCAACAGGGGCACCGGGTTTGACGAGCGCCATCCACAGAGACAGGCAAACTACCAGGAACCTTTTCTCCAACGCTGATCGCAAACTAACTGGGAAAGTTCCCTTCGAGTGTAAGTCTCTTCGACGCACCCACGGACCATTGACGCAAAGAGGTAACGTTAAAGTGCAACGCGAAAACGTTCCCTGGAAAGGCTAGCCTTGCCGCGACGACCTGAGCAAGCCTCATGATTGTCGCCTCTCTTGGACAAGCCATCTCTCGGCAGCGCGGCTAAGCGGATGCGTTGCGACTGTGGCGCGAGTCGTGAAGCAGTGGCGCCTGCGAGCGGCTTGACATCGCGTCGGTCGAGATGGTGTCGGACATGTTGCTGCGGCAAGAAAGATGCCCGTCGTAACGACTATATCGCCGACTGCTAATGTGCGACCGCCCAGGGTCCTGCAGCGCTACCCGCCTCAGTCTGCCGGCTCCCGACGCCACGGCTCTGACCACCGGCGATAGGTGTCCGTGATCCAACCACCCTCGCGACGATGCGTCGTCTCCGGTCAAGCCTTCCACGTCACCTTGGCGGGCATCCTTGACACATATCCCCAGGATCTTCGGCCGAGGAAAATTCAGACCCCCAGCTGCATTCTCTGGCTAGGTCCTGCCCATTTCTGACTGGTCGAATATGCAAATCTGCATTGGTGCGCGGTGAGCTGCCGCAGCCTGACGGCCCAGCCATGTCTCCTTCCCTTGTGAAATCTGGCGGCCAGCCAACAGCCTAACGCCTTAGTTACCTCCGTCTCGGCCTAGCTGGGGCTGGCCCTATCGCCGTCGGATGATGTTTGACACATGAAGCCGCGACGGGCTTGCACAGTACTACGCCGAAACCAAAGGGAGAGGAAGAATCCCAGAACGCACATGCTTACACGGGCTCTCAGATGGCCAGCCTTCGGCCAACTTTAACATGATTGGGATGTTGCGCATGCCTCGGCTGTCACCTGATCCTTGGCCATTTGGCGACTCAACGTGTGTAGCCATGTGTACCGCGAGGACCCGATGTCAGTGGCATGTCTCGACCGCGCCACAGGCTGTCCACCTGCCGACTTCCGGGGCAGCGATCGACAGCTTCGCAGATCGAGGTTCGCAGGGTAAGCAACCCGAGTTCTGCCCCAACCCGCATCAGACGCCACGAGCACAACTTGAGGTCTCCGACGCTTGTGCAGCCACTTGAGGCCCACCGCTGTATGTCCGAGGCGTGCCACTGATTTGTGAAGACGCATTGTGAAGACGCACTGTGCACGGCCACATGCTCTTCGCGCTACACTGGACAACGCACGACATGGCACCTCGCTGAGACTGCTCAAGAAAATGACGGACGGCGTACACGTCTCAGACAGTCGAGCATTTGGAGCGAACTTCTGTGTCTTTCTCTGCGGGCTTACTGACCTGTGGATAGGAGACTTATCCGTTGCACCCACGGAAGGGAGATAGGTCATGGAAGGCACCCGAAGATATCACCACCGCGAATAAAGACACTGCGGAGACTTTTTCGTGCCAGCCCAATAATCCAATCGCTCGAAAGAAGTCCAACTTGAAGGGCCATGAGCGCTAGTACAGTGTACCTCCAACGGACTTCTAGGCCCGACTTGGACGCCGATACAGTACCACGTACTGCTCCTTGTTTCGTGGTGTACCTCATCCGGTGTCAAGTCGGCGAAATCGCCAGCAACCAGCGGGAGTGTTGGACAAGACTCTCTCTGTTCTGACAGTGACATACCGCAGTAGACCGCTGGGTTAAGCAATGAAGCAGCCACCTTACTCGATATGGTAGGCATGGTCTCCAAGCGCACCAAGACACCGGCCGCTGTGGCGGACTCGTCCAACATGTCGCACGAGACGGGTTAAAGTCCAAGATAAGTCCGCGAGAATGGAGCCAGCGGCTTTGCCGACACGCGAATGGCTTCCAATGGCATTTCACGAATTTGGCCGAATGGAATCCCGAGCGATGGTGGCTTCGTGCTTCTCCGGAGTCGCCGTGGCAGGCTCCTCGACACTGCTAGGCGCGAGGGTCGGGCATGAGTTTCCCACCCGGCAACTTATGATTCGTCACTCGAACAGGAACCTCATCTTCCTGTTACAGTAAAATGACTTGGACGGATTCGTTTAGGAGCAGTGATACGGGCAGTCCCGTCTGGACTGTCGGCAAAGGGCCATGAATTCTCCGAAGTCTCACGGCTGCGGCGGGATATGTTGCAAGATGGATGCGCGGCCCAGAGCTAACTAGCGACGGCCGACTGAACTCACGTGGGAGGAACAGACGCAAGGTGGCGGACATGAGGCCGCATCTGCAGCATGATACATAACGTTAGGCAGTCGTGACAGATAGGGCTGATCAACTGCAGCCTATGCGCAAACGGAGCGACTGCCCCCGCAGAGAGAGAAGTGACCGGACGAGACGGGCGCGCGGCGGGGATGCTCAAACACCGAGGCAACGTCCCGCGCATCCAAAACGGTCGTTTGTGAGGGGCAGTTTGCTGCTGCGCAGTAGGGCCCGTAGTCACGGCGAGGGGTGCCGAAAGGGGAAGCTGGCGGTGCGGACGTGGACATCAGCGGACGGGCTGTTGGGCGTGACGGCATCAGCAGGTCGCGAGCGTGACCTCGCATGCCAGACGAAGCTCTCTGCTGCCGGCAGACGAAAGGGAGGGGGGAAGGCCATGCAGACAGCGCGGACCGCCTTTCGAGAAACGACGACGGTGGAGGAATCTTGCTGTGCGAAGAGGAAGAGCGGGAGTACAGTAGGACCGATAACAAAGGGCACAGGCTGCTGCGGCGTTTTGGAAGCGGCATATGCGGCGGAAGAGCGGGCGAAGCGGCGCGTCGAAGGAAGGATGGAAGCTCCGCGTACAGTGGTATCGGCGGGTGGAGAGGGGCGGCGGCGCTGACTCTCTCTGTCTGTCGGGTTGTTCAGAGCTGACTCTACGCTCGCTTGCCGGCTGACATGTCCACAATATACTGAGAAAGAGGGCGTGCGATGCACTTAGCGGAGAATCAACGAATGGACCTGTGGCGGTACAGCATTGTCGTCTTCCAAGTACCTACCTATGCGCCGCTGCTCAGTCCCTGGTGAGGCGGCGCCAGCTGCAGTTCTGCTGAGACCCCGAGGCGGCAGTGGCGGCGCCCTCGCTAAAACGCGGGCCGCTAAGGCAAGGCACTGATCTCATGGGGCTCACTGCTCACCTCAGTGCCATCGGTGCTCGTCCGTCAGGGCCAGAGCCAACAGCATGTACGCAGCTGGTGGTCGTCGCGGTGACGACGCTCAGGCATCGTCGCTGGCATACAGACCTCACCGCGTGTCATTTGAGAACCGCGCTCCGCATCGCAACGGCTTTCTCCATTCGCCATGCCCTCTCCCGCTGCCTCCCAACGACACCCGCCCTCGACGCATCACCGATCGCCCAGCTCTCGCAGCGCAGCGTTGGTCGACCGCTAGAGGCGCGCCACACCCCTTCTGCGCGCCGCGCAATCCCCCACATCATGAGGCCAGCGTGCCGCACTCGCCTCGCTTTGCCTTGCCTTGCCTTGCCTCGCCTCGGCGGTGCCGCTGCTCGCGAGAATGCCCCTCCCGCCAAAAACGGCCCGGTTCGAAGACCACATTCGAACCAACGTGGCTCCTGCGCCGGCCCGGAGTTCCTCGGGGGAGACGAGGACGGCGCGAGGGTGTGCGCGGGTGATGATGGGGAGGGATGGGCGGTGGATGGGTGGATGGATGGATGACTGGTAAAGTGAGACCGCCCGGGAGACGGTCATACGGCTTTGCGTGCCCGGCGATGGTATAAAATGGCCTTGCGCGCATCAGATGAATCACAGGATCTGGGACTCGACAGCACAAGCCCTCAGTAGTTTATGTCTCCTTCACTACTTTGATCTCAACCTTTGATTCACTGTATATATCTCCCCCCGTACAAGAAGCTACCCGCGATGCAGTGGTCTGCGTTAACGGCGCTGGCGCTGGCCGCGCTGGTGCACACGGCCCCCACGGCCGTGGCCGCCCCCGTGGAGGGTCCCGCCCCGGCCCCGGCCCCAGCGCCGAACTCGGCCCCGCGCCACGGCCTCCCTGTCGTGCACACGACCACCACATCCACCGGCCAGGTCATCGACTGGGTCAAGCCCGAGTCGCAGGCCGGCGGCAAGATCGCCAAGCCACCCGCCTCGCCGCCCCCGCGCAGCAAAGCCAGGGCCAAGGCCAAGCGTGCGGGCACGGGCCCTGGGCGCGGCGCCATCACCCCGACGCTGGAGCAGCTGTTGCACGACCCCGCCGTCAAGGGCCCCGACGGCACCGTGCCGATTCTGCGGAGCACCGCCGGCGGCGGCCCCACCACGCTCCCGCCGAAGCGCCTCCCCCGCGCCGAGGACCACGCCGTCGCCAACGCGAGCGACCCGCTACAGCAGCAGCACGAGCAGAGGTCGTACGCCGGCACGCACTGGTACGCGAGCTCGAACCAGTTCGTGACGAGCCGCGGCGGCATGGCGACCTTTTCGCTCTTCGGCCCTTACACGCAACGGCGGTCCGACTTCTCGCTGCTGCAGACGGCCGTGGTGCGCGGGGGCGCCGCGCACGCCGGCACAGGCCCCGTTGACCAGACGGTCGAGGCCGGGTGGATCGCGTATCCGGACCAGGCGTCGCCGCCGCACCTCTTCGCCTACTACACGACCAACGGGTACGCGGCCGACGGCGACGGCATCGGCGGCTGGAACCGCGACCACGCCGGCTGGGTGCAGACCGACGCCTCCGTCTACCCGGGCGTCGGCTTCTCACCCCTCTCCGTCGACGGCGGCACCCAGTACGAGATGGAGATTTGCTACCAGCTCGACGGCGGCAACTGGTGGCTGTGGGTCCTCGACCGCTGGATCGGCTACTACCCGGGCGCCCTCTTCGCCGCGGGCGGTGTCGCCGTCGACGACACCCTCGGCGGCCATTCGGACCGCATCCACTTCTACGGCGAGATCTACAACAGCGGCGACGACATGACCACCACCGACATGGGCAGCGGCCAGTTCGCCGAGTCGGGCTGGTATCACTCCGCCTACCAGCACAACATCGTCTACTACGACCTCAACAACAACGCCGTCGACTACGACGCCGGCGGCAACTTTGTCATCAGCGACTCGGGCCGCTACAGCCTCGTCTCCCACTTCAAGTCGGGCAACGAGTGGGGTAGCTACATGTACCTGGGCGGGCCCGGCGCTGGCGGCGTCATTGGGGGCTGAGGATGCGAGGAGCGAGGTGCGAGGTGCGAGGTGCGAGGAGCCAGGGGCGAGGGGGCTTGCGACTGGCGCAGCAGTAAGCTGGCCACGTTGGCGCTGAGTCTTGAAGCAGGAAGAGAGGCAGTGTTTGGTGGGGAGACGGGGCCGCCAGGAAAGGACTCGAGAATGCTTCGCGCGCAGAGGTGCGCAAGCCACGTTTTGTGCATACATACCTTTCCATTCTTCGTACATATATAGTATGGCCTTGCACGCACAGAACAGCAGCTACGATGTATTTACTTGCTAGTTGAGCCGCGGGAAATGAACCAAATGCACGTCATGCATACATCGCACCAACCGCGTCGCCCTCGGAGCACGTCTGACATCCGCCGCACGACGCCATTTCAACTGAACTCGGTCTCGCGCGCGGCCAATGGCGGCTGGCCGTCCTCACCAGAACGGCGATGCGGACGAACGCATGGAAAAGGGGGCCACACGGGCCCCATGCTTCTACCACCCCTTCTGGTACCGTTCCAACTTCCAAGAATCTCACCCGGGGCTGTGCTGATTCCTCACTGGCCAATGCAGCCGTGGCGTCGGCCCAAATGACGCCTGTGTTTTGCACATGCGATGTTGTCTGCATTCTCTCGTCGGGGGGTGTTATCGCACGGTCAAGTAAGGGGGGCTGGCGTGGGCAAGGACAGGAAAAAAAACTCTTTCGCGTGCAGCAACTTTGATTGCTTCGTACTTCGTACATGTGCGCATCCTTCTCGAAGTGCTCTCCTTGGCGCGCCACCATGCCGCTTTGCACGCTCGCATCGGGGGATCGTCAGTCCGAGTGGCTCCTTTCGCCGCTGGCGGCGGAGGCATCACGGACAAAGGAGCCCATCAGTCTTGCTGGCAACGTCGCAAACCCGCGAGCGCTGAGCGATTTGCGAATGCGCAGCCGGGCACGCTCCTAGGCGACATGGCGTCTGCGGTGTTAATAGGGGGGCGGGACTCATGCAGGTCGCCCAAATGCGGCCATCGCGTTGTAAAAATACCCACGATGCGAGCTGGACGCACGCCTGCTGCTCGTCCAGGAAGGAGTTAGCATTGCCCACGTCAGACTGGACAGGGGGGTCTCTGACGATCCACTGACAGCTGCCACACGGTCATGCCACACGCCGACGACTTGGTCGCGTTGTCGTGTCGTCGAACCGTGATTGTATGCTGCAAGGCGCCTCGCTGGGTCAGACCTCATTCGGGAACAGAGCAGGCGACTGGTTGGTCGGGATCGAGACTCAGTCAGAAGCTGTGAAACCGTCGTCGCTGCGTCGCGGTCCCTTGGCTCTTGGCCGGTGGCGCAGACGTGCAGCAGTAGGGCGGCCACTCGGTTGGCCTCGCGGGACAGCGGCCAGACGGCCGGTGATGATGCGGATGTGCAGCGAGTGCTTCCGATGACACACAAAAGGGCCGCCTCTTTTTGCCATCGTGCCTAGGCTCGGTGTCGCCATCTGGCCGCGGCGTTGACCGATCGACTCGACTCCCTGCTGCCTCTGCCACCGACACGGCAAAGGGGGACAAACGACCGGCGGCGTCCGTGCCAAAGGACCACAGGAGTCAGGACTCAGGGCCGACACGGCCGGCGAGCCAGGGGACATGGCGCCCTTAGCCCCGGCCGGGCCAACAAGGCTGATCTCCCGAGAGGAGGGGCGGCGGCGCCAACCCCTGGATTATTGGATCCTCGGATCTTGGGTGATCTCGAGATGGCGGCTCGCTGGTCAACAGGGCCGCCGCCGCCTCCGGACCGGGTGCGGCAGCCACCACGCCTCCTGTCCTGTGCCTTGCAACGCCTTGCCTCGTAGTCGCCTTGTCGTCAGCGCGACGGCCGCTTCTGACGACGGCCGGCAAACATGGCACTGCGGATTCACGAGCTCGTGCGCCCCGGGCCGAGGGATTTGTCGGCGGGTGCCGTCCATGCACGCAACAGCATCGACGGCAGGCTGGCCCGGCACTTGTGCAGCCATGATGGAGGATCAGCCTCGATCGAAACAACTTAGGGCCGGACGAAGGATTGCGGCAGGCCGCGACGCTGCCACCAAAGGGAACACACGGCCGCAGCCTGTGTACGTAAAATGCTGTCGCCCAGGCAAGGCCATGTCAATGTCAAGCCTTTCTCCCAGGACAGGGGTTGGAGGTCGGTGGTGGCCCTGGTGGGTGTAAACTCCGACTCGGGCGTATGCAAGTACGACATGTACCCTTCGCACACGGACATGGTCGAGGTCTGGTCGAGTTCCCTCACCTCGAGCGGGAGCCGCCGTTGACGTCAGGATGAAGGGGATGGACGGACGATTGATGCCATCCGTGGATGGTGCGGATGGTAGTTACTGAAGGATCTAGGGTTTACAGTGTCGGAAATTCGAGTTGTCCTGGGCGATTCTCCACCCGACGCCGTCCCAGTTGTGTTGCGGCCCCAGACTGCTGGGTGGCACCTGCCCAAGCAGAAAAGGAGGTGCTGCGCTGGGCTGGATGTGAGTCCAGCGATCGGACTCTACCTTAGCGGGCAGAGCATCCGCAGAGCACACCTGAGCCGCGCCTTGCCTTAGCCTTCCATTAGCCTCAGCAGCAGGCCGCGGCCGAGCCGGAACGCAAGTGCCAGGCCCAGCGCGTTGCTCCGCCTGGGCCCTGGGGCGCCGCCATGTTGACGCGGGCGCGGGTGTCAACGACATGGAACTACTGTACAAGTAAGTTACAGGTCCCCGGACCTTAAAACGGGGCCCTCCAGAGGTGCCACGCATCGCCCCACCCCGCCTGAGCGAGGACAGGAGCCCTGAGCTCACGGGTTCCATGACTGACCCGAAGCATCCATGGTTGGCAGCTGGAACTGAGCTGCCCACATCAGGTCTTTGGAGACGATGGAACTGGCACCTGGTTGCCTGGCTCGGGGCATCCCTCGCAGCACGGCGCACGGCCTGGCAATCTCGCACCTGCATCGACCTTCGCCACAGTACGGGCCATAATACGGACGTGCCTGGCCTTGGGGACATTACCTGCAAGTTCCAATGGGCCACCGCAGACGGACCCATTCATCCACTGCGATGCGGCGTGGCATCCACTGGCCACCTCGATTTTATCTGGTTCCCCAGGACCTTGGCTTTGATACAGCGGGTGCGTTACAGCGCCCGGCAACCTACCTACTTTATGTGCCTACCTCAGGTACCTTCCTAGGTACCCTTACCTATGCGCACTGAGCCATGGGTGGAAGCTCCCACCTGCAACCTCAGGTACCCAGGAAGGGGCCACAGCAAGGGTCCAGGTCCAGCCACGGCCGCCTCACCAGCTAGTTCAGGCACACAGGTGCCTACCTATATCGACGGCCACAGCCTACAACCCGCTAGCCCTCGGTGCTTTGCATGTGCGCCGTTACCTTGGTTGACAACCAGCCCGGCTACAGGTACTCACAGAGATCGCGAAACGTTCCCTGCAGCTGTTAAGAGCCATGCATGCCGCGTATACCCACTAAGAAACTCGCTGCCTCACCTCGAGGTGCTTTGCCTTCAAGGAACTTGGCATGCTGCGCGGTGGAGTGGCCGCCGTCGCATCAAGGCCCCAAACGGGGGAGCGGGAGCGTCCATTCTTTTTTTGCGAGGGGAACCTGACATGAGGTCCAGCAGCAGGTCTCAATTGAGGTGCCCAGCACGGCCACATGCACCCCCCATTAATCCCCCCCTCATCCCCCCCATCAGGTCCCACCCCTGAACAGCCGTCGCCTGTCATGCCCTGGCCTGGGACCTGCAAAAAAAATAATTAACTGAGGTGCCTTTTCCACCAGGGCCTCTCTCAACTGCTCCTCTTCTTTTCCGTACCAGACAAACTCTAGGTCACGAGGAGATCTGTCCTTGGCCCTCGCGGATCGTCCTCGTCCTCGTCCTCGTTCCTGTCTTTGTCTCCGCCTCGGACATCCTTGAGCCTTTGTCTGTGGCCTGCTTCGCCCTCTGGCCAGCCGTCCATCCGTCATCCATGCAGCTCCGTCCGTGGTGCTAAGCCAACAGCTGCTGCTGCTGCTGCTGCTCCCGCTGGCACTGCAGCTGCACTCTGTCTCTCCCTCTCTCTTTTCCGCTCTCTGCTTCTCGACTCTCGCTCACTGGTCGTTCGTCTGCTTGCTTGCTGCTGTTCGGTTCGGTTCGCCTCGCCTCGCCCGCTCCTTATGGTACAGCCAAAACCTGCTCCAGCTGAGGAGCTGCACCACTATTCTTGCGGACCCCTTTCTGCTTTGTAGTCTCCGCTCGCGAGGCGTTCCCCTCTCTTCCTTTTCTTTCCTCCCGAATTTCTCGGCTGCTTAATTTGGTACTCTGGCAGTCGACATGGCTACCACCCAGGCCCCCGATTCCAGCCAGCCCAAGACCGGCGCCCCAAAAGACAAGAACTGCCCGTACTGCGGGCAGGCCTTCACCTCATCCTCTCTCGGCCGACACCTCGATCTATATATCAAGGAGAAGAATCCCAAGCCCCCGGATGGCATACACGACGTCGAGGCCATACGGAAGCTGCGTGGCGGCATCACGAGGCGCCACCCCAGGGGTTCGATAGGCGGGAGGAAGGAGTCGACGCCCACAGGCACCCCGAGGCAGTCCTCGGCCAAGAGGGAGACGTCTGCCGCCGAGGCCGAAACTTTCAAGCCAGCCACCATCCCCAAGGACGGCCAGTATGCTGTCGACTCGACCCTGAGCAAATTTCCCTTTCTGCCGCGGTGGGAGGCAACGGGCGTCATCAACGACATCCCTGGCAAGGGCTCCTGGGAATCCGGAGCCGGCGATGCGCCGCAGGACCCCGTCCGGCGCCCGGCGATGCAGCGTACCGTCAGCAAGCAGGCGGCTCAGAAAGCACAATACGACGCCAAGCAGAAGCTGGCAGATGCTATGGACACTGCTCGCGCCGCGGAGCTTGCCTTGCGCGAGCTCCTGAGCTCATGGCGGGCGGCCAAGTGCGTTTGGACCCTTGCCCTCCCCGCCCGTCTCGCCAGCGATCATGCTAACCTTATTCGCAGGCAGCATATTGACAACAACTCGATGCCCTTCGACTTCGACCCCCTATCCCTCGACTTCCCCGCCCTCACGCTCCAGTGCCTTTGCCCGCCCCCAACCCTCTTCTCGTCCACCCAACACCCGACATCGACCTCCTGGTCTGTGCAGTCGCCGGGCCAGCGCGAGTTCGGCGCCCTACAAGCGTACTTTGAGGAGGAGTTTCGCGCGTGGAAAATCGCGTGCGCTTCGGCCACGACAGCCGCCTACGAGGAGCTCACCTACCCGCCCTCTGGCAACCCACACAAGGATGCACGTGATGCCGTCAAGAGGGCGGAGAGGACTGCTGAGCATCTCGAGAAACAGGTCGAAGAGCATCTGCACTCGGCTTACGATGTGTGGCAATCGCTGCCCGCCTCGCGGCAACAAGAGCTGTGGGTGCTGGAGCTGGCCCGTGGTGTCGGCAGAAAACACAAGGAGACGGAGAAGATGAAGGAGCAACAGCACAGGATGCAGCAGGAGAACGCGAACTTGAAGATGCAGATCGACCAGCTTAACCGATTGCAGCAGCCGCGAGAGTTCAAGCTGCTGTCGCCATCCACGATTCCCATTGAGCGGGATCTCATCAGCCACGCGTACGAGCAAGGTGTCAAGGGAGGCAAGAGTGTCGGCTTCGACCTCGAGGACCGCCACCAGGATCTCGCCACCGTCGTGACAAAGTCGATTGAGCGCTGGAAAAACGTCATTACGTCGACACGAGTCACATCGAGCGGCATGAGTGCCCAGAGGTCTCTAGATCAGGCCGCCCAGACCCCTGGCGCGGCGAATAGCCCATCGCACTCGCAGCCCCAGAGCGTCTCGCAGACGCCCCAGCAGCACCACTCGGCTCATCAGCCCCCGAAACGTCTCTCCACCGCGAGCACCAACGGGCCCACGAGCGAGGCAACGACGTCCGCCAGCAACACTGGCCCGCCGTCCATCGAAGAGATGAGCGACCAGGACGCCGACGCCGAGATGGAGGACGATGACAGTTTCGCCATTATGAATGCCTCGCCCGTCAAGACGACCCACGCGCCCATGCAGCAGCAGGCGACGCTTGACGTGCCCCGGACTCGGGGCTTGGTGCAGCAGCAGCAGCAGCAGCAGCAGAACGCCGCGGCCCAGGACATGCGCTTCATGATGCAGAACGGGGCGGCTAACCCGGTGGGCAGAGCCGCCATGACGATGAGCCGTTCGATGCCGAACATGGCAATGGCAATGCAGGGAAACCCGATGCAGAGCGGCGACATGGGCATGATGCAGCAAGTCCGTGGCGACCCCATGTACATGGAATAGGAAATGTGCCGGTAATGTCGGATCCGGTTGCATTCAAGTGAGTTGCGAGGAACAGGCAAAAATAAAGCTACAAGGAGGTGTTCCTTGATTGAGCGAAACAGCGACTTGTATAACGATAATGGACGGACTTTAGACCGAGCGGAGTATCATTCTTGCTCATGATGTGTTAATACGAACCATTCTTGGATGTGGTCTATGATCACTGAAAACGATGCCTGATGTCTTCCTACACTGTTGTGATTTGTTCTTCAGTATTGGTGTCGGTTCGAGTCTTTGCTCCCCAACCTTCTACAGCTATATCGTAGAGTAGAGAATACAACTCCCCGTCGTACCTTGTTTATGGCTCCGTCTAGCCGCTATTCGCACATAATCCTACATGTTTCTGTTCTACACTGCGCGTTGACGCGACATTACTTTTGAAGTTGCTTCAACCGCTGCTCCAGCATCCGCACCGTCGGCCGCGGAATGTGCAGCCGATGCGACAGCACGAGCGCGCCCGTGAGCACCATGAGGGCGCCCGCTTGGTGCACCGCGGCCAGCGAGATGGGCACCATGTAGATGAGAGTCGAAATGCCGAGGGCTGCCTGCATGGTGACGAGGTGGACCAGGCCCGTGGCGCCCTTCTTCGCGTTCCGGGGCAGCGCGGCGGCCACGCGGCCGGTGCGCGAGTAGGCGAAGAGGGCAAGGATAGTGCAGAAGGTGGTGACGGCGAGGATCCGGTGGTCGAGCTGCACGGTGCTGGGGTTCTCGAGCATGTTACGCCACCACAGGTCCGATGCATCCTCGCGGCGCGAGTAGAACTTGTCCCAGAGCTCGGAGCGCGGGGGCGTCAGGCCCAGTCCCATCTTGGGGAACTCGTTGTAGATGAGGCCGGCGTCGAGGCCGGCAACGAGGCCGCCCGACATGGCCGTGAGGAAGACAAGGGCGGCGACGCCGAGTGCGGAGCGGCGGAAGGCGTTGATGGCCGGATTCTTGAGGGCCTGGATGATGCCGAGGCCCTTCTTGGGGTCCGCGAGTAGGCGGTGCGTGCGCAGGACGGCAAGGCCGGAGAGCAACATCCACGAGTAGCACACAAAGGCCGTGGCCAGATGGGCCGTGAGCCGGTACTGCGAGACACGAGGGTGCGAGCCAGGGGCGAAGAGGTCATCCTTGAGGCCCGACTTGACCATCCACCACCCGATGAAGCCCTGGAAGCCGATCAGGCCCGAGATGCCGAGCAGGTTGACGGCCATCTTGGGGGTGACGCGGCGGCGCGCGATGAGGTATAGCGACGGCAGCACAAAGGACAGGCCGATGAAGCGGCCCCATAGTCGGTGCGTCCACTCCATGAAGTAGATTTTCTTGAATTCGGCGAGGGTCATGTGTGGGTTGAGGAGCTTGAACTCGGGCGAGGCGCGGTACTTTTCGAATTCCGACTCCCAGTCCTCGGCGGACATCGGTGGCATTGAGCCCGTCACCGGTCTCCATTCCGTTATACTCAGGCTAGGCACATGTCAGTCGCATTGCCCGCATTGTCGAGGGGGGCGCATCCGATAGGCTCACCCAGACTCAGTCAACCTCGTCAGGCCGCCGAAGACGACGATGCCAAAGACGCTGGCCGCGCTCCCCAGCAGCCAATACGCCACGCCCTTGGACGTCGTCTTCGGCCACGCGCTCTTGGCCAGCTCCTGCGCAGCGTGGGGCGTCGACCGCGCGGCGATCTGGTCGGCCATGCTGCCCAGCGGCGAGACGGCGGGCTTCGCGTCGGCGTAGCCACGCGATCGTACGACGTTGAGGATGCGCGACGGCGAGGAGGCGCCGCGGCGCAGGCATTGGTTGCAGACGAAGAACTTGGAGGGCGCCTGGAGGGCCACCCTCCTGAGTCCCGGGACGAAGAGGGCCATTGGATTTCTCTGCCGTGTGCGAGGGCGTGCGCGTGCGCCTGGAGGCGGAAGAGAAATCAGGCGATGGGCCAAAATGGGTGCTCGACGCTTTAATGGACTGGGGCTTGTCAAGCTTAGTCCAGTGGTTTGCCGTCTCGTTTCAAGTGGCCGAGGCGTCCGAAATCAACGGGGACCTGATAGGCGGGACCCTTGCAGGGGTCCCCGCCAAAGAACCTTCACCGCCAAATTTTTCGACGCGGCAGAAAAATCAAGCAGCGAGTTGATGCTCCGTCGTGGACGCCGCACCTCGACATCTCACACGCTGTGAGCTGCACGTCGACAAGAATTAAAACATGCCGGGCCGACAAGCACACGGCCGGCCCTTGGCCGCCGCTCCCAAGGCGAGGGCTCCGAACAAGAAGTCGAAAGCCAGGTCGCAGAAGAATGCGCTGGACGCTTTCGGCATCGCCCAGGAACGATTCCCGACCAAGCAGAAAAAGACGCCTCGCGCACGAGAGCTCGACGCAGAGATTGAGCGCAAGCATGGACGAGACGAGGACGAGGATGAAGAAGATGAGGAGGAGGAGGAAATGCCCAAGAGGAAAAAGGCCAAGGCGGTCGCTCGTCCCGACGACGGCGACGACGCCGAGTATGGCAGCGACAGCGAGGGCAACGAGTGGCGACTAGGCGGGCTTCGAGAGGACGACGAGGATTCTGAAATCGAGAGCGATAATGCTTTCGGTGACAGCGACAACGAAAAGTTCGAAGAGTACTCTTTCCGAGGGTCAAAGTCGAAGAAGGCCGAGGTAGGCAGAGGTTCAATGCGTGACTCGACGCGTTCCACTAATCGCATGGGACAGGACGATGACTCCGAGGACGACTCCGAAGACGACGAGGGCCAAACTCTTGGAGCGGACGCTATCGATCTTGCTACAGCTCTGGATCAATTCGAGGAAGAATCCGACGACGAACCCGAGGCAGACGACGAATCTGGGTCCGGAGACTCTTCCGAGGAAGACTCCGATGGATCAGAGGAGGATTCGTCCTCAGAAGACGACGATGACGATGAGGCGGATCCCGATAAGCTGGAAGCGTTGCAAGGCCTTGTCTCTACCTATGGTGGCGCAAAGGATGACGATGACCAGCCAACGTCCAAGCCAAAGATCAACCTCAGCGACCTGGGGCTGAATGGCCTCGACGATGCCTTTATGAAAAAGTCCGTCAAGCTCATGAACAAGGAGGAGAAGGAGAAGCGACCTGGCGCGACCAAGAGACTGGACGTGCCGCTGTCGAGACGGGAACAGGGCCGCCTCGACCGAGCCGCTGCATATGAGAAGACGAACGAAACGCTGGACCGATGGACGGAGACCGTCAAGCAAAATCGCCGAGCGGAGCACCTCGTCTTTCCTCTGCCGCAGAACTCAGACACGGCTGGACTGGACACGAGCGAGATCCAGCCGCTCACCGCCAAGCACGCCAGCAACGAGCTGGAGTCCACCATCATGTCGATCATGGAGCAAAGCGGCCTCTCCATGGAGAAGAAGCCCAAGCCCAAGCCCGAAGAATTCGACGAGGAGGGCAACTTGCTCTCAAGAAAGGAGGTGTTGACGAAGAAGCGCATGGAGCGAGAGCTCGCTGACCGCGAGGCGAAGCGGGCCAAGCGCATCAAGAAGATCAAGAGCAAGGCGTACCACCGCGTCCACCGCAAACAGAAGGAACGCGACGAAATGGCTGAGCGGCAAGCCAACGAGGAAGCCGGTGAGATCGACTCGGAGGCGGAGCGCGAGGCGCAGGACCGGCGCCGGGCTCTGGAACGGGTTGGCCAGCGACACAAGGACAGCAAGTGGGCGAAGATGGGCGCCAGGGCCAAGCGTGCTGTGTGGGATGACGACTTCAGGGCAGGCTTGACGGAGATGGCCCGCAAGGATGAAGAGCTTCGGCGACGCAAGGAAGGCCGGAGAGGGGGCGTGGACTCCGACTCAGATGCGACCAGCAGCTCGGGCGACGATGACGATGAAGTCCTGCGCCGGCAATTGGACGAGCTCCAGGAAGAAGACGAGGCACCCCAAACCGGGATCATGGGCCTGAAGTTTATGCAAAAGGCCGAGGCTGCCAAGAAGAAGGCAAACGACGACTTGATCAAGCAGATCCGGCGAGAGCTCGACGGAGACGATGCAGAAGACTCGGACGAAGAGGAGACGGGTGAGGTCGGCAGACGGAGCTATGGCGCCGGGAAGACGAACCCCTTCGAGACTGCGCTGGACACATCCAAGAGCAACTCTCGGCGAGACCGCGTGGAGCAGAACCAGGGCGACAGCATGGACGATGTTGTAATAACGACAACCGGCTCCTCGGCAGCGGGTTGGAGCCAACCTTCCGCTACACACGCCGACGCCGCTGCCTCCAATGCCAGCGCGTGGTCGCGGGGCGAGACACGCCGCAAGAAGAAGGGCACCACCACCTCCAGCTCCCGGGCCGAGGGGCTCGACTTTGACGCCGACATCCCCAACGCGTCGCGCCTGTCGAAGCCGAAAGCGCGCAAGGCCGTCCGCCACAACGGCGGCAACGACGAGGACACGAGCGCGTCCGAATCGGAGACGGAGCAGCACCTGCCGCTGGCGATTCGCGACCAGGAGCTTCTCACGCGCACGTTTGCCGGCGACGAGGTGGTCGGCGAGTTTGAGCGCGAAAAAGCCGACGTCGCCGAGGCCGACGACGACAAGGTCATCGACAACACGCTGCCAGGCTGGGGCTCGTGGGTGGGCGACGGCGTCAGCAACAAGGAGAAGAAGCGCCACCAGGGTCGCTTCCTGACCAAGGTCGAGGGCATCAAGAAGAAGGACCGGCAGGACGCCAAGCTGGAGAGGGTCATTATTAACGAGAAGCGCATCAAGAAGGTATGCTTGTTTCCAGCACACTCCATCCTATACCCAATCCCATCGCCATTGTCATCCCTATGGACAGAACGCTGACGGCAGCTTCGCTCGCACAGAACGACCGGTATCTCGCGTCGCAGCTCCCCCACCCCTTCGAGTCGCGTCAGCAGTACGAGCGCTCCCTCCGACTCCCCGTCGGGCCCGAGTGGTCCACCAAGGAGACATTCCAGGACGGCACCAAGCCGCGCGTCATCATGAAGCAGGGCATCATCGCGCCCATGTCCAAGCCTACGGCATAGGCAGATTGACCTGCGTCGTCGTCATCATCATCATCATCATCATCCTCATCGACTTTTTTTCTGGGAAAGCACGATATCACGAACATTACACAGTCTTGTTTATCGCATGTAGACCATCTTCTATCAAGCATCACCGCGCCATATGTCGCCATGGATCTCCATTGCCATCATCTACATAGCTTACGTACCTCTGAATCTCGACCTCGAGCCCGAGACTCTCGGGCCATACCTACATAGTAATCGATGAATACAAGTCGGTTTTGAGCTACATGCGCCTCGCCTTGCCTACGCATTTGATCTCGCTCGACTATGAAGCCATATGGTGCTCCTCCCGTCTCGAACAACATAGATATGTACACATCGAAGTGAAGCTGAACGGGGCTCCAGAGTCGCCGAAGGCCATGCCCGCCAGACCTCCACAACAGAACGCGGAAGTCGTATGAACTAAACTAAACGTCCATGCCCGAGCGCCCTGGCGGGCTACCATTACGTCTGCGTCTGCGTGTGCATTTGGGTCTGCGCACGCGCAACGCTACCATGCTGATTGGTTCACAGCGCAGACCGTCTCATGGCGATGACTTCGACCGCGAAGGACAGCCTACCCATCTATCTACGTGATGTAGCCGCACTGCCGGAGCGCAATACATATCCCCGCCACTCATATCAGGGGAAAGCGGCTTCATAACGACTATCCAGCGCGCACTGTCCAAGACCTCTCACACACGTCTCGGCGGCTCACCACCACCACAGTCAACCTGCCCGGGAAACATGGCCCAAGCCAGCGCGCCGCCGTACTCCCTCTACGATGCCACCGTCCTCGCCGCCAGGGGCGCCCTCGCCTCGCTCATTCGCATCCTCGCCGCCGCAGAGCAGCACGAGCAGCAGCAGCAGCAGCAGCAGCAGCAGCAGCAGGAGAACCAGCCCTGGGTATCCATGCTCTTCGCCGCGCGCCTCGTCGCCGACATGAAGCCCCTGACCTTTCAGGTACACTACGCCACCGCCCAGGTCGAGGCCATGGCGGCGCGGCTGCTCCGCCTCGACGCAGCGCCCGAGGATGGGGGGCCGAAGGCGAAGGAGGACAGGGACGACCATGTGCCGGGTGAGGAGGGAAAGGAGGACGAGAAGAAGGCGAGAGAGGACGACGACGATGACAACGACGAGGGTGCTGACCTCGACACCTGGGAAAAGATGCGCGCGCGCATCGGCCGCGCCGTCGCCGCGCTCGACAAGTGCGACAGGGCAACAGTCGACCGGCTGGGCGAGACGAGCGCGCCGTACGAACGTCGCGGCGGCGACGCCATCGACGTCCCCGTCAAGGCAGTCGTGGCGTCGCTGAACATGCCCAACGTCTACTTCCACGTCGCCATGGCGTATGCGATACTCAGAAAGGAGGGCGTGTCGCTGGCCAAGAGAGACTGGAGTCGGGGCTTTGTTCAAGACTACATCTAGTAAAACGGATGCCGTCCCCGGTGTTATACGCCCTGCGGCGTTGCGCCAATTCAAGATTTGTTGCGGTTGATAACGACAGAGGTTGTGGCAATTATCAACCTGCTCGCTGAGTCGTTCCGTCTCACGGCAGCACATGTAACGGTGTCTGACATATATGTAATACTTTCACTCAGCCACCCTGAACTCCCCTTCGCTAATCGAAGGACAATAGCACTATACCCTTTGCAACAGTAAAGAAACTCTTCACTCGAAGCGCCCGTGTGAGCCCCCTACCGCCAGTTTTCGATGACACGAACCGCCACTCAAGCTGTCTTGGACCAGGTGCTCCACCGAACAGCCGCACGTATCATCTTCGTAATATACACGCAAGGAAATCGCTCCTCGTCAGGGTCGGCAGGTACCAAAGATCCACCCTGCGTAGAACCTGAGGTCCCATAGTCGTTTTGGCTACTCGTCGGAATGACAAAATCAAACAATCGAGCAGATTGCTCAGGTGAAAGGAGGCCTCGCCCTCACGTCCACCACGATTTAGCCCATGATGAGGCTGTGAACTTGGTCGAGGGCGTCGGCGGGGGTAGCATAGAATGCAACCGCAATAATGATGTAAAGACCGAGAAGCATGGCGCCTTCGAGGTAGTTGGACTTGCCGTCCTGTACGGTGTAGGTGACAACCAGAACCGAAACCGCAAACGCGACCGTCTCGACTAGTTCACTTGTTAGACAACATCACTTTGCGAATAGGTATCGAGACTCACAAGTTTCAAAGTGCAAGCTCATGGGGCGGTCGATGATCCAGCCAACGATGACCAGGAAGGGGGTGACGCCCAGAGCGATCTGGATGGAAGATCCAATGGCCACTCCCATGGCCAAGTCCATCTTGTTGCGCAGGGCGACCACCACAGCGGTCACATGCTCCGCAGCGTTGCCCACGATAGGGATCAAGATCAGACCGATGAAAGCCTTGCTGATGTTGGCACTCTCAACGATGTCGTCGATGCTTCCGACCAGGTACTCGGCGCAAACGGCAACGAGAAGCGTAACCACAACGAGGACGGCCCCGGCGGCAATGGAACCCATGTGGGGCTCCTCGCTCTCTTCGTCTTCGGCAGCCTGCCTCTCGGCGTCAAACAGATTGCTGTGCGTCCGAAGCTGGAAAACGAGGTAGAGGACGTAGAGGAGCAGAAGAATGATGGCGGTTCCGCGAGACAGAACAAGAATGCTCTTCGCCGTATCCTCGGAGCCATTCTGGTTCATAACAGCGTACAACTGCTTCTGGTCAGCACACATTTTCAAGACGAATCATCGTGGGTAATGGCATACGGCGGCGGGGATGACCAAGGAGGCCGAAGACAGCGTCATGAGCGAGCAGGTTGTCTGCGCGACGGCAGCCGAGAACTCCTGCTCCGTGCCACTGCCATTGCTGCCCCGATGGCGAAGGCCGCCGAAGAAGAAGCACATGCCCATAACAAGGAGGAGGTTGGACAGGATGGAGCCAAGCATAGAGGACTGGACGACCTCGATCTGTCCATCCTTCAGGGCCACAATGCTGACCTGCGCACTGTCAGCTTCTGTTCGTGTATCGCGGTTCGGACTAGCACAGGGCGCCTCGTACAATCAGCTCGACAGCGTTTCCAAACGTCGCGTTCAGCAGTCCGCCCATGGTCTCTCCAAGCTTCAGTGAGATTTCTTCGGTTGCAAAGGACAGGACGGCGGCGAGCGGAATGATGGCGAAGAAGTTGAGAACGAAGACGGTCGTGGGATTCCAGTTCATGGCGCCGGCAACGATGCCGATCGGGACCATGACAAGCAGGAAGTTGACATAGTCTGCAGTCCGTCAGTCACGGTAGCGGAGGGGCATCTCATGGTCCTACTCACTGCTGAGAAGCGTCACCTTGGTGATGTGCCAGGTATAGGCCAAGCTGCGGACCGGCAGGCTATCGCTGTCTCGGCCTGGCGTATGGTGAAAGTCGAGGAAAAAGGCATATACGTTGGACCTCGGTTGGCGCACGACATGGCCATTGTCCGTCGACGACTCGCCATTGATCAACGGCGTGCGCTCGTCAGCGCCGCGGTTCGCTTTGAAGCTCATCTGGCGGCGCTCCTGTCGCGCGCTAAGGGTGACTGTCGGGTTGCCCCGCGGGCCGGTCAGCTCTGATGACGCTGGATCGATATCGCAGCACTCGTCCGGGAGCACTGGCGCGAGATGAGGCTCGAGAAGTGAGGGCGACAGCGGGAAACAAAGGAGTGAGGTCGCGCGGGGCTGTCGAGAACAGGGTCGCCCAACAGTGAAGCCGTCGAGACACGGGTGGGAGTGGGAGGATGGCAGGGCAAACAGGAACGAAGGACAAACTGACGGAAGCTGCTGACAGGGTGTGAAAAGGTAAAGCGAAGTGTGGCGCACCCACGAGGGAGCTGGCTGGGGTCAATGGAGGGAGTGGGGGGGCTTGTGGAAATATCGTAGCGCGTTTGGGACGGGTGGAGGGCAAAGGCTTGCACGCCCGAGTCAAGGACAAGCGCTGCAACGGGGGAGCTAGGTTGGGACTGGTCTGGTCGGTAGATTGCGTGGGTGTGGGTGTTTCGTTTTGAGGGATCGTCGGGAGATGGTGACGATGCATGAGGCGCGGATGGGACAACGACAGGCATGGCATGGCAGGGCAGGGGAGGCTCGGGAGGGCATGGCACGGCACGGGTTGTGGTGGTGAGGGCGAGGGCGAGGGCGAGGGCGGAGCCGACTTACACAGACCGCCAAACACCATGGCGAACGGTGACGACGATGGCGACGACAAGGATGATGATGGTGATGAGTGAGACCCGTGGTGGTGCGCCGCAATCTGTTGGCCGGGTGGCCGAGTGCGAGTGGAAGCGCCGAATGACGATGGCGCAATATAAGGTTAGACTGTGGGGTAACGGCTGGAATCTAGACTGGAAGGGGTGAGCATTGACGGGACGGGCTCTGCGACGGGCGAGATGGATTGCAGCGTATGCGCACCTCGAGGCTATCGTATCGATTCGCGTTGCAACGGGGGGGGCCTCTTGCGGTGCGGTGAGGTTGGAGAAGGCAGGGTCGGGACGCGGGTGTGGGTGACACGAGACGCGCGCTCAATGCAGGCGGCTGCTCGCCAGTGGGCGATCGGCCGGAAAAGCTTGGCCTCTTGCGGCGGGCCTGGGAGGCCTCCTCGTCTTGGCAGGCCAGCAGCACCGCCAGGGCAGGGCAGACCCGACCGACAACACCGGTGCAGGTGCAGTGCTGGTGCAGTCAGCCGAACGCCCGGCCTCATCAGTCGGGCTCCAGGGTTCCACCTCACCTCAGACAAAGCACCAACAAGCAATTGCTCCAGACGCCACGCCACGTCTTGGGCTCGCTTGCCTGCTGGCCCAAGAGAAGCACGGTTCGCAGGGCCCTGAGACAAGACAGACACGCAGCTGTGGCAGAGCGGGGGGAGCTTCCTGCCCCGGTCTTACCGTGAAAGCTGAGGCGAGCTCCGGGAGCTCCTGCCTGGTGAATCTGCACGAACAAGACCTCGGGTGTCAGGTGCTCCGCAGGTTCCCGATACCCTTCAGCCCGTCACAAATGTATGAGCATCTCCGGTACCCATACGCCTGCATGAGGCAGTTTTCAGAGGCAACAGCCCTGATGAATGCACTTTCCAGCTGTCCTGTTCCTGCCGCCCGCCGCACGCCGACCTCGAGCTCCACAAGACGTCATGACGGGGCCTCTTTGGTAACGGCCTAACTAGCCGCGCATCCGCGCATGCCGCGATTCGTCAGGGGAAAGGAGCTGTGATGCGTCGTCCCCTCACCAGTGCAGGGCTGCACTTGCCTCGTGGCCGTCGATGGAGAACCAACAGAAGAGAAGAGAAAAAAGACAAATCATTCTTTTGCTCGCCCGCCTTTGGGGTGGATGCGTGGGAAGCCAAGATAACCGGGGCGTCATGGATCCCGAACCAGGGGATTGCAGCCGCCAAGGTTTGCTTGCTCGAGCCTGGTGCGGTGCGCCTTGGGCAGAGCCTTTGCCCTTCCCTTGTCCCGTCTGGCCCGCACGGCATGCCGCCATCGCAGCCGGCCACTTAACAGACGCATTGTTGTCAGGGCGCGACTCGCCAATTGTCCATGTGCTGCGGCACAGGCATCTCAGTGGACAACAAGCAAGCCCTCCCTCCGTCCTGTCGTCCATGCTTCTTCGTTCGTATGTCATGGCGCCAAGACCCCGCAGCCACGGACCCTGTCCCGGCGTGGGCGTGATCCTCGTCTCAGCGACCGACCGACCCATCTTGGAGTTGCTCAGCCACAGTCACGTTGCGGCCGCCATAGCTTAATTCAACAACGCCCGTCGATGAGGCTCTCTCTCCACACACTGCACCCTCGTCCGTCCCATGTCTGGTTTGCTCCGCCTCGCTCGACGTGCGCAACGGCCAGGGGGGTGGTTGGGAATCAACGCTTATGCTTGCCTTCTACAGATACCACATCTACTGTACGTCCGTAGTCGGTACAGTACAGTACTTCGTACATGTCGCTTGACAAATTCTACATGACGAGCCACGCCAGCGACCAAGCCGCCAGCATCGCCCCGGCCTGGCCCGCCGTTGCCAACATCCCTCGAGCCGCCGCCGACGAGCCGTCGCCGCCGTCGTCTTTAGACTTGTCTCCCGTCCCGCCGCCCGACCCGGCCTCCTTGTGCTCCGTCGCGTTTGTGGTGATGCACTTGTCGCGCTTGTCCAGGTCCTCGACAAACGGCCCGCACGCCTTGGTGCAGTCCCGCATGGCCTTCGTGTACTCCTGCGCGAAGCCCGCCTTGTTCGGGTCCAGGTACTTGACCATGCACTTCCTGGCGCACGTGATGACGTCGCACGAGAAGATGTACGCGTCGCTGCCGAAGATGGACCAGCCGTTGCGCTTCTCAAACTCGGAAAACGACCCCGTCCCGCCCGTCGAGTTGAACCTGACGCTCTTGCTGGGCGACACGAAGCCCGTCGGGTCCTTGTCCGGCTGGTGCGAGTCGTAGATCTCAGACCATATCTTCATCTCGGCCCCCGACGGGAAGGCGTCCTTGGGGATCGTAATGTTCAGCGTGGTGACGTTTGTCCAGACGCAGGGGACGATGACGCCTATTGTTTGTCACCTCGCCCCGTCAGTAAACTCGTCGAAGAGCAAACACGAGGCGGAGCACGCATGCGTGCGTGTATTCCACTCACAGTAAACGTCCGGGAAGAACAGGGAAGTGTTTTGCTCCGCCTGCACGTCGAGATAGATCTCCATCTTCTCGAAGCCATCCTTGGCGTACTTGCTGTTGGACACGTTGGTGTATACCATGACCGGCTCACCCACGGGCACGGCGCCGCCTTGGAGACCCAGCACCTTGTTCTCGTCCCAATTGATGTCACTGTCCGCCGCGTCGACCTGGGATGCCAGGGCCACGGCCGCCACCATCAGCGACGCGCCCAGTCGCAACAGCGTGAGGCTCATCATGTCTTGTCGCGCCTTGTGCGTCACTGAGTGCCCCAAGCTCTCAATGGCGAAAGGTGAAGCTCGAAGCTGATGCACAAAGAGAAAATTCTACTCTGCTCGCCCGCCTCAGCATCGTTGTCTGGGCCTACGGACTGACTAGTAGTCGTCTGTTCAATTTCTGCCCCCCTTAGCCTCTTCGTGCTTTCCCAATCTGGAAGGCGCCGGCCAGTGTCACGGTGCCGAACTCCCGGCCGAGTCGGCGGGCCCGATGACTAGCACAAGGCGATCGGGGTCATGAACCTCGGCCCCGGCCCCGGCCCCAGAGCAGAAAAACGTCACGCTGTGGGCGCAATCCCTTTGAATCGACAGCCAGGCTGAAATGCCCGGAAAACGGCCCTGGCTGGGTCGTTAGTGCACTCCGGATCGCTGCCGCGCTTGGCGTGCAGCCATCTCGGCACCTCCCGTCCCCACCAACAACGAGAGCCAGCCTTGGCATCTACACAGCTCTTGCATGCCCAGAAACTCGTACGACTTGGCGTCAACATACGTCTGGGCGACATGGGAAAAGATGTAAGGGTATCATTCTGTCTACCAATCTGATGCTTGTAGCTTCTACGAACGTCTGCCTTTTATGTACAGTGAGCATGCGGACTGCTACCAGCAGCAGAAACCACCAGACTCGCTCGGTCATACCCTCTTGTGCTACATAACGGGCAGGACCTCTTCAGATATTCCCCAGTGCTTTTCCCTCAGTCAGTAAACACACACCGACTCGGAGATTGGCGCCCTTGGACTTACCTGCGGCGTACGCCATGAACCATGTCAACGACGCCCCACCGTCCAGCCACTGCGGGTCGAACGTGTCGGATGTGAAAAACTCCCAGGCCATCTTCGGGTCTACCGTGGCATAGCTGGCGTAGATGATGCCTTTCCAGGCGTTTCGAATGTCGTCCACCCGACCCTTGCTGAAGAATGCATCCCATTCTTCCTTGACAAAGTCTGCGACGCGGACAAATGGGGTCGGCGGTAGGATAGGGATCATGTGTATGCCTTGGATTGCCTCGATGTGCGGGTCAAAGTACGTGGTGTGGTCGACCTTGTTCTCAAACAAGATGCCAGCGACCTTGTTACCAATGAACTGCTTCGGCTGTACCGAGTTGTCGTCGCGGTACAGGTAGTAGCTTTGCAGGCTGCGCGAGATTATCGCCAGTTGCAAGTTACTCCTGGTGGACAATCAGCGCTCACAACCACGATCAAGTTTGTCACCCCAACACCTACCTGGCCTCGAGATCGGTATTCCCAGTGACCTTTCCCCACATCTTGAGGGCATATGCGTGCATCATGTCCTCCGAGCTTGATTCTTGGTCCTGCAACAACCATGAGCATCTACAAATGTCGCATGTCACAGTCTCAAACATACCTTGCCGTCCATAGCGGCATAGAGACCGTGAGCCCAGCTGTGTCCGTGATACCAATCAAAGTTTCGCCACATGGGGAAGAAGCCATCCTTGGCGCTGGGGTTGGCAATGTCTCTCACGAGGGTGTTGACATAGTCGGCATTCTCCTTCACCCACCCGGGATCCAGCTGTCCGATGGTCGCGGCTGCGAGAATATGATAGCCGTAGTGGAAGTGGTGGTCGTTATAGTAGGTATTGCCAAAATCGAGTCCCGCGTCGCCTGTGACATAACTTGCCGATGACACCACTCCACCCCATGCAGCTAGTCCACGGTCAGTTTCTGTACCATGCGAACTGCACTTCGGCTACATACTTTCAAGGGTGAGGGGAAACTTCTGCTTGTTCGCAGAGAAAGTCGCAAAGGCAGCCTTGAGTTGCCCAAGGCCAGTCTGTGCAAGCGCCTTGTCCCCAATCAAGTCGTTGATGACATACAGGATTGTTCCATATTTGGCGAGCGCCTACTCATGTCAGCTAATGCCGTCTCATTCGAGTTCACTTCTTACCTTGCCACTGAAGTACATTGAATCCAAGTTGGACTGCGCAATCATGTCTTGGGACACCTCCTTGGCCGCTGCGGCTCGGATCGTGCTTTTGGCCTTGTCTGACAAGTGAGTGATGTTTCCCTTCTCCGGGTGCCAAGGTTCGAAACCAATATCAACGGGCATGTGCGGTTCGACCATCGTCCACTCAGTTCCCTTGACCAACGTCGCCATGCCCTTGGTCGTGGACTGCAGCTGAACCTTCTGGACCCGCTGCTTCGTCTCGCTGTTGAACGAGGCGACGTGGTGAGGAAGCGCGTACATGTAAAGGTCTCCCGTCTGGTGGCCGCCTTTCTCAAATTTGAACGAGTAGTTTCCCGTCGAGCCGGAAGCTGAGCCGGACAAGGCCACAGTGACCGGGTAGATGCCAGCGCCGTCATCCAGCATCTTTTCGGAGTCGGCCGTGCCCGGATCCTTGCAGACTTGGAGAATGCCATGGAATGGCTTCTTCGACTGGGCTAGCCCATTGTTGATAACCTCCAGGTCGAGATCGTCACCCTTTGTCTTCCAGGCGTAGACTCGCCATGTCGTTCCGTCTTCGAGGTTAAAGGTGTATTTGGTGACCTGCTGCTTTGGGTCTTTGGTGATCCGGCTCATAGCCTTGAAATACACGCCAGTCTGGAGGAGCGGCACCGCACCGTCGAATTGGGCCGTGATGTACGCCATTCCTTGCACGAGCGGGAAAAGCACCGCGGGGGGCGATTTGTCGTCCTTGCTGAGACCGATGCGGGCAGAGAAGGCCGTGACACTGTCAAGAGACAGCTTTGTGTCGTTGCCCAGCTCCTTCGCGGAGACCACCATGGACTGAATTCCTACCGGATTGATATAGTAGGACGCCGCGCCATTGAACTTCTCTTCACCAAAAACGCGTTGATGAGGCTCGATGTGCGAACATGAGATGCCCCAGCTCGAGCTCGCACCCTTTCCACCGGCCCACTGGACCGAGTATGGAAAAGTATACGAAGGTCCCAGCTGGTCGCCCAGGAAGAAGTTGGAGTAGAACTTGTTTGTCTGCAGCGGTGCCTTTGTTTGGATCCCTTTTCGAGGAACAGGATGATCTTTTCGGACGGCAATATTGGAAGGAGGGCCCTTGGTGTCGATGGGCTCAGCGAAGATGTCCTTGGAAACCATGGTGCGAAGCGGTGGCGGCGGCGTTGCAACACTCGTCGCAGCAACTGTGGGCTTGAGTAGGGTTGTTGGGGTTGTTATCTTCTGGCTCAAAAGGGGTGTCTGCGTTGCCCGTCCCTTGACATCGAGCTCGGTGTACAAGGTCCCGAACGTATGAGGCGTCTTGCTGCCGAGCGGAGGTGGTATCTGAACTGTCGCCTCAGGGGCAATGCTGGTCTTGATTGTCAAATGTGCAAAGGCGCCGACAGTTGAAGTCTCCGACGCGGTCGAATTAGGAAATGACGGGCTTGGAGGCACCTTGAGCTCGCGATCCCAGATCCGCTGCTCGTCAAACACCGCCGCTTCACTCAGGGAGACAAGTCGAGGGCTGGGCGGCAGCTTCTGCACGGTTGCCGACGAGTTGGTCCGAATTATATAGGCCTGCGTGCAAGTTAGCCCGCCAAGAAACGACATTAAAGTAATCATGCTCATGGTGAAGGCCTTCGACTCGAGCCCGCGAGTCCAAGCTAGCGCGAGTCCGCTCCGAGACGACATGCAGTGCCAAGGACATGCTGCACAATAAAGACAATGAAGGAAGCGTACGGCGAGGCATTGTAGCTGGCTCTCTTCTGCATTCCTGGGCGAGGTGTGTCAAGCTGACATGTTGCGGAGGTGATTCAGGTCCACGCGCGGCGTGGCCATCACCAGGAATGTTTGTCTTGCGCGACAGCGCGCACAAGTCACCACTCATCACTGTGCGCCCACGTACCGTTTGATTCAGTTTGTGGAAGCTGTCGGGCAATCAGGAGCGGGATAAACAGGACGAGAGGAGTAGTGTCGAGTATTCGTGTAGAATCCTAGGAACAAAAAGTCTCACGAGAAAGACTTGCAGGAGGAAGAAGCAAGATGGATGCGGAGTCGGGCTTGGGTGTCGACGCTATTTAGCTCGTGGATACATCGACGGCAGGCCCGACCTTTCGGCACACCTTCCTCATGGCCTCCTCTGCCGATTTCTACGTCAACAGGCATGAGACGCGTCGTCGTCAGATGTGGACAGAAACATTGTTGGTTGCCTCGGGGTTTCGGTTCAAGCCACAGGGCGGCAATCATTCTCGAGGTGGACGCTCATCCTTCAACACGAATCTGCGTTTCGGCTGGTCATGGCCAACGGCAGTGTCTCACGCTTGCTCACTGGGTCCCAGACGCAGCGCGAGCAGTTAGGCGGCAGGTGGTCTGCTCGTGGACCCCTGTTGTGGCTGAGCACGACAGCGCGTTACAATGGCGTGTCGAGCGAGCCTCGCAGCGTCTTCAAGAGTGAGACACGACACCAGCTGCCTCGCCGAGCGCGTTGAAAGGCCTTCTTGGGCACGATTCAGGGTCTTGGAAGTGATAAGAGGTAGTATTAGACACGGCTACTGACACGAAGTGCGAGCTCCCATGATTGCTGGGAAATGACCAGGTGTGCAACCGCACATCTTAAACCCCGTGATGCAAGCCAAGGCGTGATAGTATCACAGCCCTAAAGCGCTATACTTTCCCGCGACCTCCAAGGCACCGCCGCGGATCAACTCCCGTATGTCGTCGTCCGCGGCCCGGTTGCGCTTACTCCTCTTTCCCGTGGCATCAGCCGTCGTGCACCTTCGCGCTTCCACGTCTTCCTGGCGCCGGTTCGTCTTCTTCTCTGTGGCTTCGATGCGCCTTCGCTTGCGTGCCTCGTCTTCTTCGGACCTCTCTGCGTCTTTGCGGCATCTCCGCAGTTCGCGGTGGCTGAGCACCCAGGGCTTGTCGAGGACCGTTCGGCGGAAATCTGCTCGCTTTTCCCAGAGGACCACCTCGTGAGCGGTGCTCGGCACGATGACCATGTTCTCAACTGTGATTTGCTTCTCCCCTCTATAGACGGAGACTTGACCCTTGACGTCCACCACACTGCCAACGTCAATGTCTTTGTATTTCTCCGGGACCGAAGCGGTCGTCGTCGCCGGCTGCAGCTTGTCCGCGGCGGCCCCCTTGACTTCCTTGCCTGTCGGTCTGGTGATCAGAGCTTCGATGCATGCCCCGCTGCTGTCGTCGACGGTGTATGCGCGTCGTCCGAAAAAGTCGTCAATCGCGACTACGAGGCCGACGACGCGAACCCATTTTATCGGCAGATTCCTGCAGAAGAAGAAATTCTCCCCTGGAGACGCCCAGTCAGACCGGTGTCCGTGGTGCACGGGACGCGACTGTTACCTTCGAAGCCGGCGTGCTGGTCCAGGCCGTGAACCTCGCTGGCGCGTAGCAGGCACCACTTGTTGCTCGTGGGTGACAGGTGGAAACAGTAGCGCGGGTAGATTTCGGGACGGGGCGCGTCGCTCATGGCATGGTCAGCGCCCCCTGCGCCTGTCCTCGGGAACAATGGCGCGGGATCACCGTGGGTGGTGTTGATACGGTGCGGTCATGGGGAGTTGCGTGAGGCGTGCAGGTGATTCACGGGATGGGAGGACGAGAACCAGTTTGGGATGGGGAGTTGGCTGCCACGGGAAGCCTGTGGAGCTGCCACCACCACCAGCACCTGCAGCGCCGGCACCTGGGTACCTCCAGCTGCCCCACACGTCCCCCAAGACAACCAGGGTCACGGCAGCGTGACGGGCATGCGCAACAGCGCGAGCAGGCAGACACGTGCGGGAGACGGTGCATGCGGGCGACGCATCTCATGGTTGTAGTCCGTATTCGTAACACATATCCAAGTACTCTGGGAAGCAAGAATCCTCGCGCAATGCCATGCAATCATCCGTCCTAGTAAATGCCTGTAGCGCCAGCCTAAACTCCTGTCCCTCTTGCTTGCGGTCCCAAGACCCCCCAGCAGCGGACCCCTACCGACGCGACTTCTTCGAACCCTTGAGCTTTGCAGCGGCAGCTTGGAAGGCTTCCTCGGATGGCTCTTCCTCGACAGCCCTCTTCTTCCCCTTCTTCTTGGGCTCCTTGGCGCCGTACTTCTCGGCGAGCTGATCCAGGAAGTTGGCTGACCTGTCCTGCTGCCGTTTCTGGATCAGAGCAGCCAAGTCGTCCTCCGAGCTGCCCTTTGACTTTTTCGACTTCTTGGCGCCGAAGAGTTTATCGTGTACGCCGAGTTCCTTGGCGTAGTCCTCGGCCTCGGTCGCCTCTGCCTTGGCTGCCTTCAGCCGCGCTGCTCGCTTCTTCTTGCTCTCCTTTGTGTATGAGTCAAACGCCGGCACGTCCTCCTTGTCGATGGCCTCGTCGATTATGCGTCGGAACCGCGCGTCATCCTCGACCACATCGCTCAGAATCACGCGCTCGTAGATCTGATCCATGTCGCCCTCGCACTCTTCGTAGGCGATGAGCAGGTCATCCTTCTCCTCGTCCGAGCCCTTGTATTTTTCCGCAAACTTGCTGATGGCGTCGGACGATATCGCGTCTTTGAACTGCTCCTGGTAGTAGTCGCTCCAGTTGAAGCCCTCCGAGTCGACAATGGACTCGGCCGTGGATCCTGTTGCATCGTAGCGCTTGCGCCTCGCTGGGTCGGACAGCACCGCGTAGGCGAAGGCGATGGATTGAAACCGGTCATGCGCCGCAGATTTCTGATCATCCGGGACCTTGTCTGCATTGAAAGGGTCAGCGCCCGCCAACCTGGTGATGCGTGGTTCGATGGAGGAGCGTACCGGGGTGGTTCTTGAGGGCCGCCTTGCGGTACGCGCTCTTGATCTGCTCGGCTGTGGCGTCGCGCTCGAGGCCGAGCACCTCGTACGGCTCTATTGCGGGCGGCTCGCTGTCCACGACATCTTCGTAATCGGACATTTTGCTCGATCGTCGGAAGAGAATAGACAGTGTCGCGGGGTTGCGGTGCGGTAGGGTAGCGTGACGACGTTGCCGGCCCCGGGTGACGCGTTAAGACGCGCTCAAAGCTGCACCTGTGGGGGCCTTCGAGCACTGAGGGGAGTACCAATAGTGGAGTCTCAACTGGTGTCACGCCTGTGGTCGTGGGGTGCAACGCCCGAGCGGATGGCTCCTCGGCATTTGGTGCCCCGACCATCCCGACAGGGCTCTTCAACCGCTGCAGCTTCAGTGGCTAGTGACGTCTCCACCAGATACCTTGGAATCATTCCAGCATGTCCCTTTTCGAGACTGGTTCTTACCTTGAAAAGCGCGGCATCACTCTCATGCTTCGAGTCTGCGTCGCCCTCCCCCACCGGCAACGAACCCCCGCAACTCGCCCTCACAATGCAACCCAGAACTGCGTATGATCACAAGACGGCGATGCAGCAGGCCCTGGCCGAGGCCAAGAAGTCGCCTCCGAAGCCGACCAACTTCCGCGTCGGCGCCCTCCTGGTCAAGCTGGACGAGGAGAGCTACCCGACAGTTGTGACGGGTTACACTCTGGAATGCGAGGGCAACACACACGCTGAAGAGTCTTGCCTCCTCAAACTCGCAGATCGCCTTTCCACCACGGAAGAAGGCCTCGCCAGCGTCATCAAGAGCCCCCATGCGCTGTACACTACCATGGAGCCTTGCTCAAAACGCCTAAGCGGCAAGCTTCCCTGCGTCGAGAGGGTCCTCAGGCAGAGCTCCTGGATCAGACAGGTTTACGTTGGGGTCCAAGAGCCAGATACCTTTGTGGAAGGAAATCCCGGTCGCCAGATGCTGGAGCAAGCCGGCATCGAGGTGCATCACGTTCCCGGGCTGGAAGGGGAAATACTAGAGGTTGCAACCACAGGTCACGTACGTGAATGAGTCCAATACCATTGGCCATCGAAACAAAGCTGTCATTGCCATTCTGGAAGCTCCCGGTGAGATGAGACCTGCAGCGCGCCGGTCGTGGAGGGGCGGAACAACGGGCCGCCTTCACACTCTGTTCCCCGGGCCGCGTCCGCGGAGCAACGCGAATATCAGGGGGCGAACAAAGGCACAACCACGTCTTCTTCAAGTGCCCAGTTGGTCTGGTCTGGTGATGTGGTTCGCGCCCGGGGCTGAGACTGGGGAGGGGTGGGGTTCGATCGGCGCTTAGACGGGAATTGGCCTCCTTCCACCGCATCCGGCTTCCGGTGCCTTGTTACGCGCAAGAGGCCTTCCCCTCCGCCTCGCAAGGGTTTCACCCTCGCTCCCAGGTACATCGTAAAGCCGAACGCCAAGAGGCCCGTCCCCAACGTGATCTTCAGAAGCGCTTTCGACTCGATCCCGTGGCGATCTGTCCCTTGCAAAGACGGTGCGCTGTCGCTGCGTCCAATGACCGTGTGACGAGGACGCCAAGCTCGAGAGGCCATCCTGCGTGTCTTATAGTAGTCTAGACCCTCTACCATCGTTCGCTGTCGATTACAAAAGGGTCGGCGTTGTCTGAATCCGAAAGAAGCCGCCTCCAACGTCAACCCCTCACCAACCTGCCACCGCTCCATCATGTTCGAGCAGCCAATTGTTGCCTTTGAGCCTGGCAAAGGGTTCAGCCTGGTCGGTGCAGACATTTATGTCGAACAAAGTGAGCCTGAGGGCGTCTTCATCGCAGCACGGAACCTCGCCAAGGACTTTGCCAAAGTCACCGGGACTAACGGCAACGCCGTGGTCACGGAGCGGCGCTCGCCGGGCACGTCCAAGTCAGTTATCATTATCGGCACCGTGCCACACTCGTCGACGATTCGCAGTTTGAATGAAAGCCAAACGATCAACACGGCAGGTATCGAAGGCAAGTGGGAGTCATGGATGACCACCTGTATCGACGACCCGCCTAGCGGGCATGACCATGCCTTGATAATTGCGGGCAGCGACAAGCGAGGAACAATATTTGGCATATACTCCCTGTGCGAACAGATTGGAGTTTCCCCGTGAGTTTATTACAGCTAAAACAGTCGAGACGGGCCCTGACCCCGTCCAGATGGTATTGGTGGGCCGATGTGCCACCAAAGCGACATTGCGAGATTTACGCGCTGCCTGTGTCGACAGTCAACGGCGAGCCCAGCGTCAAGTACCGCGGCATATTCATTAACGATGAGTCGCCCGGCATGGATTCTTGGGTGCATGAGAAATTCGGCCCCAAGTTTGACGCGAGGCTGTATCACTATATATTCGAGCTGCTGCTCAGGCTCAAAGCCAATTTCATGTGGCCTGCCATGTGGCGAGGATACCCATATCCAGGCCGTTCATTCTTCGTCGACGATCCTAAGAACCAGGCCCTGGCAGACACCTACGGTATTGTCATGGGGACGTCTCACCACGAGCCGATGCAGCGGGCGATGAATGAGTGGTCTACCACGCAACCCGATGGGACGTGGGACTGGGACAGCAACCGACTCAAAATCACGCAGTATTTTGAAGAGGGTGCTGAGCGTGCGCGACCATACGAGTCGTACTTTACGCTGGGTATGAGGGGTGAGGGCGACAACCCGATTAACGGCAATGATCCCCCAAAGATTCTACGCGAGGTCTTGGCCACTCAGCGGGAGATCATCAAGAAAAACTATAGTCGCGAGGATGGCGTTCTCCGTACGTATCATATCATCCGACAGCTTCGGTACGTGCTGACCGTTCGCAGAGCTCATGGCACTTTACAACGAGGTTCAAAAGTACTATGATAACGGCTTGGAGATTCCGGAGGATGTCACTCTGCTGTTCTCAGACGACAACTTTGGCACACTTCGCCGGCTTCCAAACGAAGAAGAGCTCAAGCGGCCAGGCGGATCCGGGGTGCGTTTGTCGTACTGTGTTTCCTAGCAATTAACTAACATGAGTTGCAGTTCTACTATCATTTCCAGTATACGGGGTATCCGCGCTGCTACAGGTGGATGAACAGCAATACCTTGGTAAGAGCAACTTGCTATTGTCGAAGCACAATGCTGACACCCGACTAGGGCAAGGCTTGGCATCAACTTCAGCTTGCCTATGAACGAGGCGCCAACCGAATCTGGGTCATCAACGTTGGTGACCTCAAGCCCATTGAGGTCCCGATGAGCTTCGCCTTCGACCTGGCCTGGAATGTCAAGTCCATCCGCGCAGACGCATTCACGACATACTACAAGGAGCTCGCCACGCGCGAATTTGGGGACCAGCATTCCGATAGAATCGCCAAGGCATGGAACGATTTTGACCGTCTCGTCGCGCTCCGCAAGCAAGACCACATAGACGTGGATACCTTTGTCCTGCTCAAGTACCACGAAGCGGATACCATTGTGGCGCGGTGGAAGAAGCTCTACCAAGATGCCAAGTCGATCAATGTCGAGCTCGATGAGTGCTACAAGTCGGCCTTCTTCCAGCTCGTGCTTCAACCCATCAAGGCGTCTTATCTCTGCACCTTGCTACGGGTGACGCAATATCGAAACCAACTGTTCGCGAAGCAGCGGCGGAACACGACGAATGTACTCTTCTTCCGCAGTCTCAAGCTTCTCGACAAGGACCACGCGCTGACCCAAGAGTATCACTCCATTAACAACGGAAAGTGGAATCACTACCTGCGACAGCCGCACTACGGGTACGGACCAACGGGTGCCCAGCCTTCGAGGAACATGATTGAGGGCCTATGCTACGTCCAGACCAAAGAGGATTCGAACCCCAGCATTGGCCACATGGGTGTCGCTGTCGAGGGCATCGAGGGCATCAACCCAGGCCACATCAACGAAGACTCGGACCGAACGCATCCGTCCCGTAAATGGCTCGAGCCGGGAGTCACGCTACCCTTCATCACCCCGTACGGTCCCCAGTCACGGTACTTTGAAGTTTTCCACCGAGGTACCAAGGCTTTCTCGTGGATTGCCAAGCCGCAATGGGACTGGATCACGCTGTCGCAGTACCAAGGCCATCTCAAGCCGGAGGATGATGATACCAAGGTCATCATTCTCATCGACTGGTCCAAGGTACCACCGGCATTTGACGAGAGCGTTTACATCGAGATCATTGGCACCCAGGACGGCTACGAAAAGGTGCATATGGTGGTGAAAAACTACTTCGTGCCTGACGAGTTTACTGGGTTCGTAGAGACGAGCGGGCATCTCGCCATCGATGCTGGCAACTGGGCCACCGCGCCCTACGTTTCGCTACCTTCGCTAGGACGACCTCTCGCCGGGTCAGTGACGCTCCCCAACGACACCGACTTCAGCAAGGCCGACGAGTTGCCGTTCCTGCGATACCCGGTATGGGTCTTCTCCGGGCGCGATAACGCCAACCTAGAGCTGCAGTTCAACATGACGCTCGAGACAGACCCGCGCGACCGCATGGAATACGACCTGCGGTGGGACGGGGGCGAGGTGCAGCGGCACCGGCTGACCGAGGACGACCCGGGCAACGACAAGCAGCTGCCGCGCGGCTGGAACGTGGCCGTCATGGACTGTGTGTGGCGGAAGAACCACAACCTGCGCGGCGTGGGCGTGGGCGCTCACACGCTCGAGGTGCGGTTCCGGAAGCCCAACATGATCCTGGAGAAGTTGGTCATGGACCTCGGGGACCTGAGGTACACGTATCTTGGGCCTCCGGAGAGCGACTACGTGCAAGCCAGCACCGGCAGTGTCGTGGACGTGGGACTTGAGGATAGTCTGTCCTTGAGGTTGAATCTGTAGCGTGCGCCGGAAGCGCCAGACACACTCCTTTTGGATACTTGGGTATTCTAGATCGACCCAAATTGACTTGATTGACGATCACTGACGTCCCTCTGTGGAGTTTTCCCGATACAATTTTCCAACTCCGTGGTCCATTTATCAAGGACACTGCCCATACGCCTACCCTCTAGTCCTCTTCCCCAACAGTAGTCACACCCCCCTCATGGCCGCAGTATATCTGGCACTGTTCGCACAGGTCAACCATGAGCCGCAATTCCCACTTCCAAATGGCGCAAGGCGGATCACACTCCCACTCTCTATCATACTCGGCGATATCTTCGGACGCGAGGCTGACCTCCATCCACCACAGACAGCGACGCAAAGAGCCGACACGCCTGAGGGAGCGCCCGTGCCCGTCCCAGGGCCAGATTTCGATGACGGGACATACGGGGTTCTTACAAGGGCATTTCTCGCGTATGTAATGGCCTCGACACATGTCTGTGCTTTAGAAACGGGAGTGCTTGTTGTGGATTTCTTGCCGCGAATGAAGTTGGTGTGTTTGTATTGCGGCGGTGGCTCCAAGAGATTTGGCGGCCATGGTGCTGTTGGTGATCAACATACGTTTATAAACGAACTCTCCGTCTTGACTGCCACTTGCTCCTTGCGCGACTGTGATGATCTTGAACTTGACAAACTTGACGAACAGAGGATTGAGTTCAGGTTCTTTGTCCCGCGAATTACACAGCAAGCCGTAGCTTGTGCCTTTCCGGTACCGACCGCCTGGACTTTGGCGGCACGTACAAGTGCCTAATATGCTTCCCGCCTTGTGATAGACTCTCAAACGGCTCATGCGGTCGCTGTGGTCCAAGCCGTGTTCGAAATGTGTTTTCTTAGTTCCAATTTCACGTTGCAGGTCTGCAAGTTTGTTCGCAGTGGCACTAACAAACTTCACGTGGAACCCCGACCGAGACACGACTCCATCGCGACCACACATGCGCCACCTTCTCACCCTTCAACAACTTACCTCGCGGCAGCACACGACGCACTGAATGTGATCACAATGCCGGCAATCAACGCAAGTCGAACCTGTCTGACTCATTGCCCATTGGCTGATTGTGCGCCTCAAGGAAAATGAATATGGCAGTCTCAGCCAAAGCCCGTACGGAATCCTGCGGATCCTAGGTGGCTGGGGCAACGTGAGGTAAGTTGCGGCCGGGCCCATCGGCACTTTGTGCCTTCATCATGGCTATCGAGTTGCATTTGCTGACACACTCGCCTTCGCACAACCCAGTGGCCCAGGTCTTGTGTAAGTCCACGCCTCCCGCCCGGAAGCAAACCGGCCCTGTCCGACGCGGCGCTCACGCAAGCAAACCTGCACGCAACAAAACAGCATGTTCCGCAGCATGATCGCCGGCACGTCGACGGCCATGGTGCTGGGCATCACGGCCAGCATGGTCAGCAGCGTCGTCTGGGGCACGGCGACGCTGCCCTTTGTCGTCTTCTCGTCGCTGGGCTTCGCGCTCGGCAGCGCGCGCTGGTACATGGTCTCGAGCCAGGAGGCGCTGCTGCAGCTGCGCCGCTACCCGGCGCTCCTGCGCATGCACGTCGTCGCAAACTTCCCGTGGATGCCGCACTACGCGGCGCGCGATGCCGCCTGGTTCACGCCCGAGCGCTTCGCCGTCGACTGGGTGCAGCGCAGCGTGCTCGTCGCTGCTTGGCTGTCGGCGCAGCCGGCGCTCGAGGAGCTGCAGACGCAGGTGCAGGCCAACATTGTGCAGAAGTACGCTGATGAGGAGCCGGTTGAGGGGGAGCGTGAATCTGCCAAGAGCTAGGTAGTCAGGGGCAGGGCAGGAACTTTTCATGGCGGCGTGGCCGTTGAATGGGTGCACACGCAAATGGTACGACACCGAGGGCGGCTTAGGAGTCTTGATAATGAGGATTACGCGCCACGTTACTCTTGATGTCTTGTATACTGGCAAGCCAATATCGCTATACCTCGTTAATGTCGAAGTGAAAATATAAAGACGGGATAAGCCAAGGCAGAAACGGGCACCATGTGGTGCAGTTGTTCGTGAGGCACATAAAAGGTACAGGAAGCATTCGACGGCGGCTTGCACCAATACCATTCTCGCCGACGATCTGCTTTGTCTACTTTGACGCTCATCCAAGCACGGCTGACAGGATACATCGCGATCGTAGACAGACATACGCAAGTCCGGTATTGATGTGCGGGGGATGTTGCGGACTCTGAGTAGGTACGGGTCAGCATTAACGAGCTTAGCCACCGACAAGACTCCGGCCATCATTCTATCATCGTATTGTGAAACGAAGGAGATGGGTCAGAGCTCCCCCAGCTTTCTTGCAGGAGCCAGACCAACGCGTACGAAGTACGTCGTAGTGTACGAAGTATGTCCGGTTGCCATGACTGGGTCACTCGAGGCTCCACGACATGTCGCACAACATGACCCCCAGCAGCCCGCATGAAGGCAGTGAATGGGCGGTTCCGTGGTCAGCGTTTCGTCAGCCACGTCGGGCGGAAGGCAGATCCGACAGCAATGCTGGTGAATGGGGCGCACGTCGTGGAACGTCGGCGCAGTAGCCCGCATCCGTTCGTGTGCGACGTTGTGAAGCACACCTATCGAGTAACTTGCCCAACGACCGCCAGTGAGGCCGTTCAACGGCTCTTAGAAGTTACCGCGACCAAGTCGGCAGTCAACTGTTGGGCGGTGGGGTCACTGATGTTCTTAAGCGGCGCAGGGCTGGCTGGATGGTCGCAGTGCAGGACGGGATGCAGCCGGGATGCAGCCCAGGCAGGCTGCGTGCAGGTCGGCGGGCGGCGGGCGGCCATGCAGCCGGGGAGTCGGGCGAAGTGCCTGAGGCGACTGAGGTGCCCGCTAACAAGTTCCAAAAGGCATACCTACCGGGTACCTAGTAAGGTACCTTGAGTACGAGTGTAGTACCGTGGGCTCAGCACACAGCAACGGCAGCAATGCATTGAGTTTCGGTGGGACCTTCCTCCCCACTGATTGCCAGTAGTTGGCATTACTATCAGCGTCGCAGGCCCGACCCGGCAGCGCGGAGGTGGGAAGGAGCAGCCCTGGAGTTCCACCCAATAGGATCCACGCGCGCCATGCCCTCTCACCTCGTTGCTTTGTTTGCCTTTTGCTGTCGAGCTTCACCGTCTTTCCCCTCTCCGACCTCTCTGGCGGCCGGTTAACTTGTCGTTTCATCACCTTGGTACTATTTCAGGGCTCCCCCTTCACTTGTGTGACCCAATTGCCGCCACACGCTCGTCACACGCACCGTTTTGGGCCCCGTTGTGCGTACCGTGTCCACGCGTGTCGGCGTGTCGACCATCGTGACGTCTTCAGCAGCCACAACGGCCGGGATAAAGCCTCCGACGGTCATTCACTCAACATCTCCTCCCCAATTGACTCGCGTCAGTCAATTGTGCCACGGCTCGACACCGATCGCCATGTGTGCGGATATAACTAGCCGGCACGGCCTGCTGCACGTAGCGCGCCCAGGGGAAGCCGGCTCCAGTAACTCCCGCTCGCCTGTATCTATACACCCGGTCTCTTTTCTCTTTTCTCTCCTCAGGCCACCGACTGATTCGACAGCATTTGTGGTGAGTTACATCACCGCCCCCAGTCCAATCGGTTTCCATCTCGTCCCGTCCTTGCTCCGGTATCTGTGCTCAAGCGTACCTGATCCATGCCCCGCCGGAGAACGCACAGAAGCGGCGGGCCAGCCCCGAAGTGGCAGCATGTTCATGTCTTCTTCACCGTCCAAGTGCTTTCAGGTGCCCGCCGTGCCCAGTCTTCTCTATTTACACCCCACCTACCGCAACATCCTGATTTCTCCGGCTCTGCCTCACGAACCCTTCGCTCAGTTACACGCCGATCCATGCTCGAGCTCTTCCAAGCCTTACTCACACACTTCTCTGTAGGCAGTCTTATGCCAAGCACTGGTATCGAAAGCTCTTTCGTAGCATCTCATGGCCGATAGAGGAGGGCGGGGTGGCCGCGGTCGCGGTCGCGGTGACTCGGGCGGCGGTCGTGGCCAAGGCTCTGGTGACAGAGGCCGCGGTCGCGGCGGCTCCGCTCGTGGAGGCTACCGCGGCGATAGTCCTGGCCCTGGATATGGAAGCGGCGATTCTGGCCGCGGCCGAGGCGGCGGAGCCCGTGGAGGCTACCGCGGCGATAGTCCTGGGCCCGGATATGGAAGTGGCGATTCTGGCCGTGGACGAGGCGGTGGGTCCAGGGGAGGGTATCGCGGCGACAGCCCCGGGCCTGGGTACGGCGGTGGTGATTCAGGCCGTGGCCGTGGCGGCTATGCCTCTCGTGGAGGGGCTCGTGGCGGGCGGGGAGGACGAGGCGGCCGGCCTGAGAATCCGGAACTCTCCAAGACTTACAGGTTGGCTTCCAAGTCTATTGCAATGCCTCCGCGAAGCTCTCAGCTGACCAGCTCTCCAGCATGGGTGGCACGTACCCGTCGCCCGATCCGAGCATCACTGCGCTCGAGGACATGATTGTTGGCTCTCAAGGGGGCTCTCTGACAGGGCTAGCAACGCAACTGGGCAAGATCACCCTCCAGTCTGGCAGTACTGCTGGCTCCAGCGGCGCTGCGTCGATGGACTTGTTCCCCCTGCGGCCTGCTTTTGGCACCACTGGCCGGCCCGTCAGCCTCTGGACCAACTACTTCCGGATCAACGCCAACCCCACGGTGCTTTTCAGATACCACCTTGAATTTGTGCAGGTCGCCTCTGAGACTATCGGCGACGATGGCCAGACAGAGTCGACGAGCGCGACCCGAGAGGTTAAGGGCCGCAAGCTTCACCTCGCTGTCGAGGCTGCCCTCAAGACTCTTCGTGGCACAGACAAGTCCATGATGCTCGCCACGGAGTACAAGAGCCAGCTGATCTCCCTTAAGAAGCTGAACCTGGCCGAGAACCCCTTTCAGATCCGACTTCCAGTAGAGACGAGTCAAACCAAGGTGGACGTTATCGACGTCACTGTACACGGCCCGTCCGAAGCACCGCTTCATTTACTACTCAACTATATGGCATCAATGCGCGACCGCCCCGACGACGGCATCTTCCCAAAGTACCCGGATGCCGTTGATGCCCTCAACGTCATCCTCGGTCACGGCCCGCGCTCGAAGTTGAACGACGTATCTGCCATTGGCAGCTCACGATTTTTCCCTTTCGATGCAAGCAAAGCCACGGCCAATCTGAATCACGACGGACACCTGCTCATGGCGGCACGCGGCTTCTTTCAATCCGCGCGCATCGGCACTGGCCGCTTGCTGCTGAACGCGAACGTGACACACGGCGTCTTCAGGGTCTCCGGGAAGATGGATAAACTTTTCGAGGGCCTTGAGCTGAGGCCCGTCATGTCCAACGATCGCCACGGCCTTCGAATCATGAAGGCCGTCGGCAAGTTCATGCCCAAGACACGCGTTTGGGCTGACTTTATGCTCGCCGATGGCAGGAAGGTGCGCAAGGCCAAGACGATACACGGCCTTGTCTCTGCAACGGAGCTCTTGAAGAAGGGTAAATCGCCTACTGGTGACAAGCCCCTCAGATTCTCGCGAAACTTTGAATATCCGGGCCCCAAGGAGGTTGAATTTTGGCTCGAAGTCAGCGGCAACGGGCGCTATATTTCTGTTTACGACTACTTTCTTATGAAGTACAAGAAGCAGCTCAAGGACCTGCCACTTGTCAATCTGGGCCGTGCGGATAAACCCACGCTATTCCCAGCCGAGATGATCGAGATCCAACCCGGCCAGTCCGTCAAGGCGAAGCTGACGATGAGCGAGACGACAGCCATGCTGGACATTGCGTGTCGCACTCCGTACGCCAACGCCTTGTCCAACAGTGGCGACGCACGCAACACCCTCGGTCTGGACGACGAAAGCCTTACCAATTTCGGTGTCACCGTCGACAAGTCGCTCCTGACGGTGCACGGACGTGTTCTGAACATCCCCATGCTATCTCTCATGACCGAGAAGAAGCGCCCTGACGAGTTCACGCCCAGGGACGGCAACTGGAACTTGAATGGAAGGGTCATTGCTCGCCCGGGCCGTCCGATTGAGCGGTGGACATACCTCGACATCATGAAGCGCACGGAAAACCCGGCATCCGTGGGCAAGATGAAGAATTTCGCTGCTCAGCTCATCAAGACAGGCATCCCTATGGCTACGGATCCCGTCATGCCTCCTCATGGCAAGCTGTTCATGACTCGCGACGAGGCCATGGGCGGTAGTCTTCACAGATTCTTCACCTGGGCTCAGGCGGAGAACATTCAGTATATACTCATCATCTTGCCGGAGAAGGACAGCTCGGGGCTGTATCCACGAATCAAGACGCTGGCCGACTGCGAATTCGGCATCCACACCAGCCTCGTCCTGGCTAAGCATATGGGTTTGAATGGACCGAGTCCACAATATGCAGCCAACGTCGGACTCAAAGTGAACCTCAAGATGGGCGGCCTGAACCACAGACTCAAGAACGACATCGGCCTGCTGAGAGAAGGCAAGACCATGGTTGCTGGCTACGATGTGACACACCCGACCAACATGCCCGAGAGAAAGGATGGCAGGGAAGCGCCTAGCTTGGTCGGGCTCGTGGCCAGCATCGACAAAGATGTCGGACAGTGGCCAGCGACATCGTGGGAACAGTCGGCGAGGCAGGAGATTCTCAGCGACACCCTCGTAGAGGCTTTCAAGACCCGACTCGATCTATGGCACAAACACAACCGGAGCTACCCTGAAAGCGTCATAATTTTTCGCGATGGCGTTTCAGAAGGCCAGTTCCCGCACGTCCTGGAGCAGGAGCTGCCGTCGATCCGCAAAGCTTGCGCCGATAAGTGCGGAAACAGACCGCCGAAGCTGACGATTGTCGTGTCGGTGAAGCGCCATCAGACACGCTTCTACCCGACGTCTACCAACGACATGTCCAAGTCTGGAAACGTGGTGAATGGCACCGTTGTCGACCGTGGCATCACACAGGCCCGCTACTGGGACTTTTTCCTCACTGCCCATCACGCCTTGAAGGGTACCGCCCGGCCCGCTCACTACACCGTTCTGCTCGATGAGATCTTCCGCGACAAGTACAAGGCCAACGCCGCCAACGAGCTGGAGCGGCTGACGCACGAGCTCTGCTACCTCTTTGGGCGTGCTACCAAGGCGGTGAGCATCTGCCCCCCGGCGTACTATGCCGACATTGTCTGCGAGCGGGCCCGCGCCCACCGACCCGAGATATTCGACGCGGACGACGCGTCGTCGGTGGCGTCTATGTCCACGATCCGCGGGACGAATCGTCAGGTGCACGTGAATCTGAAGGACACCATGTATTACATCTGAGGTGTCTTGTGAGAGACCTTGTAGGCTGAAGCTATACGACATCTACATGACGATCGTCTGTTGATATCGGACGTACGGCTAGGCACAGATTTGGCCTGGCTATGAACATTCACGCGGCATGAGAGATGGGCACATTGAGCAGGGACTCATACTCTAGTGGTCTGTAGCCCGTACTTGGATCAAAGTTCATGCTCGTCCTGGATAATAGAAATGTACATCATCTCTGCAACGCTATCCAGGACCCTCCGTGACATTGTCTTATATCTTTGGCTTTGGCTGAGCCTTTGCGCCGTTTCTATCTTGTACACCCAGGTACCGTCTATATTCGTCGCTTATGGTCGTCTTCTCGGAGAGCGGCTTTTTCGTCCACTCCTCGTATTCCTTCTCTTCTGCCCACCATCTTTCCAGCTCGCCGGCGGCCCAGTCGGCGGCGTGCCTCGCACAGTAGGCGGGCGCCTCCATGGGGATCAAGTGGCCGTGGTCCGGGTGCGTCACCTGCTTGACTCGGCTCTTGGCGGCGCCGCCGCTGCCTCCCGTGCCGGTGCCCGTGATGACGGTTCTCTCGCGGACGGCATCGGCCGGGGTAGTGACGCTCTGCCCGCCGATGACGAAGAGCACGCCAGGGCGCACGCTCGGCAGCCGTACCATGGTGTTGCCGCCTTCGGCGCGATACAGAGGCCAATTGGACACCGAGGGGTCAAGGTTGTCATCAAGATCGGGGCACCTCTCCTGGTGTATTATCTCGGTGCCGTCGGCGTTGTAGGCAGGCCAACTAGGTCTCAGGAAGGTGAAGACCTCCTGATGCTTGGTTGTTGAGAGCGTCACAGGGCGGCTTGTCCCTTGGCTCCCCTGATGGCCTTTCTCGGCTGATGAAGCGGGGACATCGCGCAGGCCGAACTCGATCCAGCGGTCCAGAACGCGCGGATCCCACGCCTGATAGAACTTGCTCCTCCGGAAGGAGGCGGCGGCTTCCTCGCGCGACGGCCACACGTCGCGGCGGTTGACGCTCAGGGCGGCGGGCCCGTTGCGCAGGGTGAAGGGGGTGCAGTCGAAGTGGGCAATGACGGGGTCGAGGAGGACAAGGCCGGCGGAGAAGAGGCGCGGATGGAGGAGGGCAGCATTTGTGAGGGCGTTTGCGCCAAACGAGTGGCCGACGGCGAGGAGCGGGCGCGGGGGGCGGAAGTGGTTGACGAGGTGGACGATGTCGCGGGCGTAGTCGTTCCAGCCGGCTGTGGAGGGGACCGAATTATTAATGCGGGAGCTTTTCTTGGGGGGAGGAGAGAGGTTGAACATGACATACGGTCGTTGCCGAGCTTGCCCTCGTTGAGGACGCCGCTCCTGCCTTGCCACGCGGCGTCGGCGATGTAGATACTGCGGATGCGAATTCCGCGCTTCTTGGCCTCGTGGTAGAATTCGTCCCAAAGGGGTTCATATAACTCCTAAGACCGGGTTGTGAGCTCCCCGCATGTATATCCAACAAGTGGTGAAGTAACGAATGAGATGAGATAGTCCAGGCAATGCGCACACAACGAACCTTGGGAAAGCCGTTGGCGTGGGCGCCAATGACGGTCAAGTCGCCCCTCTGCGGGCTCGGATTGTCCTTGGGAACGTACTGCTTCACGGCGAGGAGGAGCGTCTCATCCTGGGACGCGGCCGTGGCGCGGGCGAAGTCGCGAATGTGCGAGGCCTGGATGGTGTGCTCCGTGACGTGGTAGGGGGATGAGGACATGATGGCGGCGGACGTGTGCGGTTGTTAGTAATTACCGACGCATCGAAGGGGGTTTCGACAGGCCGCGCGGGGGGTAACAGAATACGAGCATCAATCGGCCAGGCTGTCGTTGCGCGTTGAATAGAGGACGGTCGGAGTCCATGGTCGTCCGGACTCTGGAGACCGAGTCTCCTAGCTCTGTGTCCAGCGAACCTCGGCACGGCTCCAGCTGCGGGAGCGCGCTGGCGTCGGTGGTGGCCGCGTCCGCGGGGCGCTCCAGCCAGCCGCCCGATCTGGCAGCGACGACCCCGGGATCTCGTTAGGCCACTCTGCGCCAATCAGATGGCCTGGCAGGCTCCTCTTTCGACACCTCGCCAGGCAGGAGCTACCCTGAAGGTGCACAGCAAGCAATTCGCAATCACGACGCCTCAACTTCGCCGAGCCTGCCCCTTCATTCTTCTCCCTCTGTCTCTTCTCAGGAACCCCCTTTTTTTGTCAACACTTGAGTTATCCCGAATGCATTGACGATCCCCATCACCATCATGGCGGCACCCAAGGTGATGCTCCTCACTGGTGCACCCTTGCCTTACAAAGTAGACGAGGCCTCGTGCACCGTGTCCAAATTTGATGCCGCCTACGACCACCTACTGGATATCCAACTCGCGTCCACCTCCGACCCCGAGCCAAACTCATCTCACGCTGTCTGGCGCTCACTACCCCTGACAAGGCAGCCCCTTCACACCGGCTTCAGCCAAGTTCACGAGTTCCACGACACGGCGTTCCGAGGCAGCGCCGGCTTCTTTACCACGGCGGATGTGTCCTTTTCAGACCTTTCTCAGCTCGACTCTACGCGCGATGAGGCCGAAGATGTGTTGACGCAGTTTTGCGAGCAAGCTCTCGCCGAGCACACGTCCATGATGTCCTCGCAAGCCGACGACACCGTCATGTCTGAGGAGACGTCCTTCCTCACGACTACCTCATCCGCCGACAGGACGGGCCAGGGCACCATGTTGCCGCCGCCGCCTCCTGTGCCGTCGCATCTATCTGACCTGGAGGACGTGCCGCCCGCGAAGCGAATCCTCGCACTGCAGCCTCAGACGGTGACGCTCAACCTCATCGTGGGTGTCATCTCCATCGCCCAGCCTCGCACCGTCACCACCCGCTGGGGCAAGACGCTCTCGCTGGTCGAGGTCCTTGTCGGCGACGAGACGGCAACTGGCTTCGGCGTGACCTTTTGGATCGGCAGCGACGCCGACGGCAACAGCGGCGTGTCCAAGCTGCAGCGGCAAGACGTCGTCCTCATGGAGAACGTTGCGCTTCATGTCTTCCGCGACAAGGTTTACGGCCAGAGCCTGCGCAAGGATCTGACGAGGATCAACCTGCTTTGGAGGCGCGACGGGAGCGGGTACTACTCCACGAGGAGTCTGTCGAAGAGCCGGACGACGTCGACGCGCCCACAGCAAGAGAAGACGCGAATGGTCAAGGACTGGGTGCTGCACTTTGTGGGGCGAGATCCGGCGAGGACGACGAGGAGCAGCGTGAGAAGATCATGGGACCGGCCCCCGGATGACTCGCAATGACAGCAAGAGTAAGACGGACAGCCATGCATATACCCGGGACGACGGTATGGTCATCCCATTCTATTACTCTATACTACCGTTTCCTTTCATTATACACGTCCGCGCTTTAGTGGAGATGGCCATGGCCTCTTCCTCTCTAGGATATCATCGCCATACGAAACAAGATGCAAATCGACAGGTAACAGTGGAGCAACTAGACGGCGGCCGCCCCAGACTCCTTCTTCTTCTTGCCTTCGGGACCCTCCTTGACAGACCGCCACTCGAGGCCAAGGCACATCAACAAAGCGAGAGCGGCGCAGGCGACGGAGATGTAGTACGTGTGGCGAAGACCGGTCATGTACGCCTTGAGAACCGAATCGTAGGCGTCGAGGCGGTCCATGCGCTCAAGGACGTGCTTGATCTCGGAGGCACCGCTGTTGATGAAAATCCTGCCATCGATGCCGATGTTGTCCTTGTTGATGGTATCGATGAGGCCGTTCTGGAAGAGGGTCTGGGCAACGGCGACAAAGATGGCGCCGCCGAGGGCCTGGAAGAACTGCACGCAGGCGGTGCCGACTGGGACCATTTCCTGCGGCATGACGGTCTGGACGACGAGGACACCGATCTGGAAGCCCGCGCCGATACCGAGACCGGTCAGGACCTGGTAGCCGAACCACTCACGCAGCGGGGTGTCGACGTCGAAGGTGGTGATCATGCCCGAACCGACGGTGAAGAGGATCATGCAGGGGATGATGACGAAGTTGTAGTAGCCGATGGCGGTGATGATGCCGCCCGAGATGACGGAGATGATGACGGTGGCGAGGAGGAGGGGAAGAATCTTGATGCCGGCCTGGACGGCGCTGACGCCCTGGATGGCTTGGAAGTAAAGGGCTGAGAAAAGGTAAGCTTGCTGCTTATGCATACGGGGCGGGGACAGAGTGCTTACAGAGGTAATAGATGAGGGGGAAGAAGCCGGCGCCGAAGAAGAAGGCAAACATCATGGAAAAGAAGACGTTGCGGTTCTTAAAGAGGCGCGGGGGCAGGGTGCCATTATCGCCCTGCCAGAATTGGATGCCAATGAAGATGGCAATCATGAGGCCGAAGCCGACGAAAAGGCCGATGATCTTGGAGTCGTTCCAGGGGTAGTCGGCGCCTCCCCACTGCAGGGCGAGGAGCAGGCAGATGATGGCGGGGATGAAGATGGCGGTTCCGCTAAGGTCGAGCTGAAGGATACGGGACTTGAAGGACTGGCCCACGGAGCTGGCCGTGTTGCGGTTGACGTGGACGAAGAAGAAGACAAGGGCCATGGCGAGACCGCCGATGGGCAGGTTGATGTAGAAGCACCAGCGCCAGGTGACGTTCTCGGTGAAGGCACCACCAAGGAGCGGGCCGGCGACGGAGGCGATGCCCCACATGCCGCCGATGAGACCGAAGGCCAGGGGGCGCCTGTTGAGGGGCATGGAGAGGGAGAGGATGACGATGGAGCCGGAGAAGAGGCCAGCAGTGCCGATCTGGACGATGATCAGTTTGGGGTGTCACCAGCGAGCGAGCGGGTTGGGCCATGACTTACACCAGCGATGGCGCGACCGACGATGAAGGCGGTCGACGTGGGGGCGACGGCGCACACGAGACTACCGATTTCGAAGATGAAGACGGCGGCGAGGTAGACGATTTTGACGTTGAAGAGCTTGTAGATGGCGCCGTACATGGGCTGCAGTGCCGTCGTGGTCAAGAGGTAGGCGGAGCCATACCAGCCCTGGAGGAGTCAGCATCGGCACCGGTATGCAGCATCGGACGAGCGAGACACGGGCTACTCACGATATCCTTGACGCTCTGATACTGGGCGGTGATGGCGCCGAGAGCGGGCGCGATGATGGTCTGGTCGAGGGCGACGAGGAAGACGGCGAGACAGAGGGCGGTGATGATGAGGGTGAGGGTCAAGCCCTTGGGGTAGTCGGGGGTGTCATCGTTGTCCGTGGCGGCGGTTGCGGCGGCAGCGTCCTTGTGCTTCTCATCGCCGTGCTCGTCATCGTGGTCATGCGCATCATGGTCGCGCGGCTTCTCCAGGGCGTCGTGTGGCGAGACGACGCCGGAGCCCGTCTCGGTCCTGTCGGTGGACAGGCGCTCGGTGGAGTGGTCTGGCATAGCTACCGTGGAGCTCGGCTGTGTCATGACGGAGGCGGCGGCGCGCGCACTCTGTGGAACAGCTTTCTCCTATTCTGCGATGGGGAGAGGGTGGTGCACAGTTCGTCGACGAGGGTCAAAGCCGGGCGTTTCGGTCTGCGTCGGAGCTTGCGACAGATTGTTGTTGGTCCAACACCAAGGGCAATCTTCGAGAAGGAGCACCCACGAAGCGAGGAGCGCCTCAGGCTCTTATGTATCCCGACACCAGAAAGCGCATCGTCGACCCGAAACGGCAGAGGGAGGGAGAGAGAAAAAACACAGACTCGGCACTAGCCTGGCCAGAACAGCTAACAAGGGCTTACAACAGGGAGATGTCCCGGCGGCCGGGTCACGCAGCTCGCGCGAGCGGACCAATACGCATGGCGGCGGCCGGGGGGAGGGTGGCCGCGGAGCGTCACCCATGGACGGGTGAATATCCCGAACACCGGCACCACCAACACTCGCTCGAGACTACCTACGGACTACTCCTGGGGGAGTCCGCACCATGTGTGGCCTGGGACCGTCTCCCACCCAGCCCAGGCAACCAGGGTGGCAGGATGGGCTTGCTCGCTCTAGGGCGCACACCACACGCCCCCCAAGTGGAGAGCCTCGATCCGCTGGCTCGCGTTGGATCCGACAGCCGAAAGGGCGAGCGAGGCCCAGGCCACGCGCGATGACATTCATCAATGCCTGCCGGGTCCTCTGATTGCAGCGGACGCCGCCGCCTGGGGCTGGGGCTGGTGCTGGTGCTGGTGCTGGAGCTTGACGGTCCAGGCATGGAACGCGGACTCGTCATAGACTGTCGCTGGGTGACGACGGGCTGTACGACAACGGCGACGACGCACTTGCGCGGCGTCCCAACTGCAAACAATGGCGTCGCAGTAGTTGCTGGTCGGTAGCACCGCAGCGTGTACTGCACGCACATCAGACACAGGCGCGCGAAACTCGAACTCGAAATCGAACCCGGACTCGCCCGCGCTCCGAGTTCCTGTCGCTCGTCCGGGTGCCAGATCCCATCCGAAACAAGCGTGTCTGTCCTTGACGTCGTGACTCACATGAGAGGCGGCACGAAAAAGGAACGCGCGGACCGCCTCCCAAGATCATCAGGCTCAAGCCCAGGTCAGAAACGCACCGTCTCCGCGCCATCAGGGAGGGAAGCACGCCCCGTGCGAGACGTGTGGACGACAGGCTCCTGCTAAAAAAAAAAGGGCTTCGGGCAAGCTAGCGGCTACGAGCTTGTAAGCCTGCGGACTTGGTACGATTGCCGATGTCCGAGCTGTGGGGATGGGGAGGGATTGGGAGGGACCCCAAGACCCCACCGAGAGCGCGAGCGGTGCGCTGGGCCGTCTCATCGTCAGGGACACTATGCACTGTACAGGCATGACCTCCTGCTGACACTGCTGGTGCCGCTGCTCTTCACGTGTGCGTGATGTGCTGTGCTGGCCACGGTGAGCGGCAGCCGGCACGGCTCACGGGGACGGGACACACACGGCTCGCTGACGAGGCGATGGTGCTGCGTGTGCCGCGACGCCATGGATCGCGAGCGTCGTGGACTCGTGGGCCTTTTCCGCGGGGCGGCGCCATGGTTCGTTCGTTTGTGTGCGATGCGCCGAGTACTAAGGTAGTTACTCGTACGGGCACACGTACGCCTCGTACGTAAGGCAGTTAGAATCCTCATCCTGTCCGTCTGTCTCTGTCTTGAAGAACTCCCGTCTCCTGTTGCGGGCTGCTCACTCTCACTCCCGCAGAACCTTGCGTATCAGATGGCGAGAGTCAGCAGCGACCAGGCAAAGGGAGTCGGGGGAACCTGGAACCCAGTCGCCCAGGATTCCAGGGCCCAATCCTCCTGACTCCTTTCCCCCCACAGGGCTGACTGGCCTGACGGACAAAGTTGGGTGCCCTCGCTAGCAAAAAAAAGCCAAGTCGGCTGCCAAGGCGACCGCCAACGGCGCGGCGCACGAGGAGGGAGACGGCCGAAAGCGGGCCCCGGAGGCTTGGCCTACGGAGCGCTTGCACCAAGCCTGCAGAGCGAGTGTTAACCGCGAGAAACGAAGGAAACTAACCGTGCCCACTCCCCAGCTTCCAGCCACGGCCACCCCCCCAGCATGGCTTGGCTCCTGGTGTGTCTCGCATGGACGGCTCAGCACGCGCGGGCCGACCAACGCCCGCATGCCCCGGCATCTTGGTGCGAGTTGGTCCGCGCAGGGCGTGTGCGCGGCGTGTCTCGTCGCGCCGAGCTCATGGTGGTGATGGTGGTGATGGTGGTGGTGGTGGTGGCCGTGCCGGTCGTACGGATTGCGTGCGATGCGCGATCGATAAGATGCGATTGTGCGTCATTTCACAAACAACCGTGCCACGGACCGGGCCTCGTTCCGTGAGGCCACACTCGCTGTCAATTACCGCTCACTCACTCACCCACTCACGCACTCGCTCGCGCACTTGTAAGCTGACCTGCCTGACGAGGCCCATCGATGATGCGCTCACTTCTCATTATTAACCTGCCCAATTGAACGGAAGCCCCTCCGTTGGCTGTGGCGCTGGGCGCTGACACGCCGTGCTGACCCCCTGCCGATAGCCGCCTCGACGAGGACAAGGCACGGGCATTTTCGTCCATACGAGTGATTGCGTTGCGTATTCGTACCTGTGAAGTACGTACATTGATTGTGGTTTGTTGCAAGTGAGTCGTTCACGCGCATGCGCCAGGTCTCACTTTCAATCGTGCAGCCACGACACGTGCCAAACGGGGCCTGCGCGCGCCACGCCTGCTGTCTCTCTCTGCTACGTACATAGTAACTACACTGAAAGGCGAAATGGGTATCGCGGATTTTATAGAAAAACTTGGATAATGGCTGTGGGGCAGGCCCATGACTTGTATGCATCAATAGCTCTACATGACACAGGTTTTGTAGCAGGGAGGTAAGTTACATAAGGGACCAATACCACCAAAGGTAAAGGCAGAACTCGCACCCTCACTCGCCCGCGCGCCCGCCCGCCTAGTCAAAGACATCTGAAGCCCATTTTCCTTCCAGCTCTCTTCCTCCTCTTGCATCGCCCCCAGAGTCAGCGCTTTCGTGCCAGACAGCCACGACCATGGCGCCGAAACTGGATGCCCGGCGTACTCTGATCAGAGCTCTGCCAACAGAATGATCTTGGATCAGTCAAGCAGTCGAGTTTCCATGAGAGTGAGCCCCTTCTGATTGGTTGTCTTTCCTGCGACCTCCTGGGGTTGGTGAGTCAAACCCCCTCATTGGTAGGGCCCTCGTCCCTCGGGACTCAGGTGCATATGTAGATGCTCAGCCGCGGGGTCTGGTTTTCAGGTCGTTGCATGTTGCTAAGTAGAACCTGGGATGGAACACACTTTTCCACAGTCACCGCTCTCTCTCTCTCTCTCTCTCTCTCTCTCTCTCTCTCTCTCTTTTTTTTTTTTTTTTTTTTAACTAAAACATAGCTCACATTTGACTTATAAGTTTGCTAATACCCGGAGTTCCTCTTTAGCTCCAAGTTTTATACGAGTCGTCGTCTTTCTTCATGCCAATGGATGGCTCTGCGCTTACTCGTTCAGAGGGCTCTGAAAGCCGGTTGACGCAGCAAGGATCCATCGACTGGATCCAGCTGGCTAGAACGACGATATCTTTCCCAGTGTCCGTCTTAGCACGCCTTGCTGCCGCGGACATCGCACCCCACACTGTTGTGGTTGGGCAACGGATGTCTTCCATCTTCGTGCTGTCTTTGGACGGAATTGATCGTTTCGAGCAAGCAATGAAGAATCTTGCCAGCTGCTCGAGCATCGGAGATGTAATCTGGTTCGGCTTTGGTATCCGACATATAGTGAGGGAAGTCGCTCAAACAGCTCAGGGCACGATATTGCTCACCCTGTGCGGCACCCTTGGAGAGCTTCATCCGCCAAAGGCGTGTGCCGCGATCCTGATGAAGCTTGCCGAGGTGTGTGACATGCCGGGCGACTTACGGCCCTCGCCCCAGCAATGGATCAACATGGTGGAGGTCTGTTCGGGAATCTTGCGGCCGACAACGTTTGGATGCGTTGCAGGACAGTTCATGGCCTTTTCGGGCCCCGGTGCGGGCTCGACGGGAGCGGATAACGCCGAAGACGTCGCTAGAGCGCTGCACGCCATCGCGCTCATATCGTCAGGAGCTCTGGATTCCATCAGATTGGTTGGTGGGCGATCCTGTGGGTGGATAGCGGCATTTGGGTACTTTTTTCTCGGTATACATGTCGAAATCCGTACGGCTGGAGGAACACTCTGCTATCAATCCGTAGCAGACGAAGACGAGGTTCGCGTCTTCGTGGTCTATGATGAAACCACGCCGTCCAATCGGGTACAGGTCAACAACAAGGCGTATCGCATCAGGACGATTGACGATTACATCCATGGGTGGGACAGCAGATACGATTCTACCATGTCGGGGTCGGTACCGTGGGAGAAGTGCATTACCGAGACCTTTGGGGCCTCGGCCGTTCTTCTGCTGGAAGCCAAGGAGCAGTTTGGGAACCTGGTCAGCTGCGCCGCTCGGGTCTTCCATGGGTTGACCAAAGCAGAGCCCTGCCACCATTTCGGCCGGCTAGATTTCCAGACGTGGTTCGGGTTCCAGACTGGCCAAAGCGGGCTTGGATTCGTTGACTCTGCCATTTTCTGGTTCCCGGAATTGGCATCTCTGAGGGATTACATCCAGTTCGATCTAAACAACTCAGTTGACGATGCCGTGGAAGCTTACACGGAAGCCGCAGAGCAGATCGTAGCCCTTTGTGGCTGCCATCACTGCCACAAAGACTACGCAAAATACCAAGGGAGATCATATTGTCTTACAGTGTTAGCTGAGACATTAATCTTCCTTGTTTGGAATCTCTCCGGCATGCACCTAGCTCCCAACCTCAAGCCGTATCGCTCAGGACTCAGATTCATGTACGAGCTCCACGCCGGTGAGGCTGAGACGGACCAAAAGTTTGGCGATAGATATGGAGGTTCTACAAGTCGTGACGCGTACTGGGGTGACATTGTGCACCTCGTACGCCTTCTCGACCTTGCGTCGGTATATCATACCGCGCAGTTTCTCTTCACAACCAACCTGTATCCACAAGCCAAGTTGAGCACGTTTACCGCAGCATCCGTTGGTGGTATATGCTTCTATTTGAATTTCCTTCGAGAGATCTCGGACGACCCAGAGAGGTCCGTGGTCCTCCACGTGCTGCCAGGTGGCATTGCGACACGGGAGGGCCGGAAGTATCAGTACGTGGCTGACAAGATGGGCTTCGAAGCAGACGGCCTTCTTGGGCTTGACTGGAGAGAAAATGGGACGTTTGAGTCCGTCCCCGAGTTTGCGCTCAACTACACCTGCGGCCGTCACGATCTACTTGGTGCTTTTGCTTCGGATTCTGAGCTGGCCAACGACACGGGCAGTCATGATCTCGCTGGCTTCCCTCGTTATCGAGGAGTCTCCGGAGGCCTTGCTCGTCGACCTCTATATATCCGGCTCGCGAGGATCCTGCCGCGTCGGAGTCTATCGAATCTTGAGGGAGATTATTGAAAGCTCGGGGCTTGTGCACTGCCAGCGCCGCGGCTGCGTTGCTTTTCAACGAGTTTCCGATGACATATTGATCGTGGATGGAGAGGGTCGCATGCCTCGGAGAGACGAGGCGGTTTATATCCGTCGACTTGCTGGCAATACTTTGGCCCGATGCATCGGTCTCCTCGTTGGCAAAGACAGCTTTACTGATGATGTTATGCTGCGGAGGCGGGAGTGCATACCATGTTGCATGAGGGCGGCTGTCCGCGACGGGAGTCATCCGGTATATGTCATACTCTGACGCCCCTCCCGCTCCCCCAAATTCACAGAAACTGTCCTCTTTGCCGTTGCCGATATTATCCCGTTCAAATCTATCGAGCGGATGTCAAACGGAAAGGTTGCTGATGTACAGCCGCACGAAATAGAGGTCCGAAGTGGCTCGCCGGATGACGAGCTGCATTCTAGGGCTCGGTTGACCATCGCAGAGGGCTTTCCGCATAGCCGAGGAAACCCAAGTAAAAAGTGACACCCATTTCGCCTTCTAGTGTACCTCGTTTAAAAATCCGTAGTATTCGTACATGGCATCCGGCGTTTAAACGTTTGGGGCCGACCTGTAGTTGCTGCCCCGGAGACGTGGACGCTCGCCGCTTGCACGTTCCCGACACCACCGTTACACCCCGTCCCCATCGCCGTCCGCCGCGCCGTGTCCCTCCGCCGCCGCAGCGGTGTCCTCATCCTCCCCCGGCACCCACACGAGGAGCCCGTCCTTGTCAATCTTCATGCCCTCGGTCGGAATGATGCGCAGCACCTTCTGGAAGTACTTGTCGCGCACCACGAGCCCCGGCCGCACGTACGCGCCCCCGGCCACGAGCGGCACGAGCCGGTACCGCGTCGTGCGCCGCGACATGGGCAGCAGGTGCACCGTCGTCTGCTTGGCCCCCGAGAAGGCAAAGGAGTCGCTCGGCTCCATTGTTAGCCCAAACGTCAGGAAGTGGTTCGACGGGTTCTCGATGGTCACGTCCAGGTGCATCAGCCGCGGCCACGTCGTCTCGCCCTCAGCTGTCGACGTGTGCAGCACCGACGCCAGCACCCGCGGCTCCGTCCCGAGCACCAGGTACTGGCCCACGGGCATCCTCGTCGTGTTGACGGCCCGATCGTCGTTCTCAGCGCTGCTCGCCGACGCCCGCTTGCGCCTCCACTTGATCACAAATGCAAGATCGAGCGTCACCGGGTGTCGGTCGTCGAGGCTGGGCTTCTGCGCGACCAGATCGAACTGCGCCTCGTGCATCGTCTTGGGCGCCGCCAGGATCCCGTCCTCGGCTATCTCGGGCCGCTTGACGACGCTGCAGCGGGCGCCGCCCACGCACGACACAATTTCCACGTCCACATCCGTGACGTTGAGGTCCTCCGTGGCAAACGACGCATAGTGGCACATGAGACACCACTTCTGGGCAAAGCCCTTTGGTTGCCCCTCGCCCTCGCCGTCGGCGTCCTCTCCTACTCCCTCGTAGTTGAACAGGCTCGGCCACGGGTCCGCGTGCAGCCGCGGGACCAATTCATAGTTGGCTTCAAACGGCGCCACCACGTTTAGCTGGATCGGAAGCAGCTGTATGATTGGCGTCGCACTGTCCGACTCAAGATGGTATATCGCCCGCAGGTGCATGTCGTAGCTTGTCGGGGCGCTCGCCGGATCGATGCGCACGGCTAGGACCCTGGACGACCCCTTGTCCATGTGGCCCAGAGACACGCCGGATATGCGCGACTCCTCCTGTGAGGCGTCTGTGTGGTGATCGTTGCCATCGGCAATGACCGTGAAGGCCGGCACCCTCTCGCCAAACAGATGCACATCCAGCTTGACGTTCGCATCCTCGTCCTCGTCGTTGCGGAGCTCGACCTGGATCTCGATCGTTTCGTTCGTGTAGTGCTGGTCCTGAGGGTCGAGTAACGCGATCTGCAGCTTGGGCGGTCGAGGTTGAATGTGTAGACTGCGCGCGCCAGACCGAGGTTGCCGCGGTTTGCGTAACTCTCTGCTGAACCACCCGACAGCAGGGTCCGTCTCCCTGAAATGGAGCGCATACTTCAAATCAAACGCGTCGCTTTGGTATGACAACGTGACGGAGGACGCCTCTGCATCGCCCGCCTCGCGCAGGGGTACCGCCATCTCCAGAACCAACTGCTTGCCGGGCCGCAGTGTGAGGTTTGCATGACCCCTGAGTTCCAGGGGGAGCTCGTCATCCGCGTCTGCTGAAAACTTCTCCTCCAGATCAACCGCGACGACCGTCTCTTCATTCACTACAGCCCCTGCATCGCCATGTTCGATGATGAGGGGCCTTAAACTTCCATCAAACGCTACGCGCACGGAAGACAGGACGATAGGCGCCGACCCTCGCAGCGCATGGGACGTTAACACGAGCTGTGCTGGACATGTCTCGCCAGCTTTGCTTTCCTTGTGGCGGAATATGAAGCTTGCAGAGACCAATAACGAAGCGCTATCATCCGTGAGGCCGACGACAGGCTTGGAATCGGTTTTGACTCCATCGAGGGATTTGCCGAAGTCGTAGTGCCAATGCGTCCGCTTTGAGAACTCTGAAAAGATGATTAGCGGAAGTCACCTCTCCCCACTCTGGAGCAAGCACTCACTCGTGTTCATGAGCTCCCAATCGATGGAAACCACAAGATCTCCACGCCCTGTGGCGGCGGCAGCCCGTCGTAAGAGCCAGCACAAGTCCTCGGAGGCGTCCAACCAGTCCTCGGATCGGAATGAACCGTCATCCCACAACGGCCGCAGCATAGCCAGTACGCCCTCCCAGTTCCCCTGCGACGCCATCTCCCGCGCGCACTCCAGCGAGATTTCGGCAGCGAGCCGCAACTGCTTGCGAGCCTGGAACTGGGAGCGCGCCGTGATGAGGCAGTCAATGACCAGCTGTGTGTGGTCCACACCGGGGCCGGAAAGGGGGTATTCTTCATGCGGCACCGGGCACATGTACGTGTCGTACGCGAACGACTTGCTCCCTGCTTGCGCCGACGACGTCGGGTCTGGCGCACTTCGGTCTTCGTCCGGCATCATGTGCGCCAATGTTCTTCGTGCGGCAAGGTGTCGAGCGGCGATTCGATACCAATACCCTGTGTGATGGAGGAGCTCCCATGGCCTGAGACGCTCGCTAAGGACAGCTTTCTCAGGGGGCAGGTAAATCGTCATTGTCGCCGGTGTCAACCCGGGTACCTCGACCTTCTCTATCAGCTGCGCCATGATTGTTGCCCATCTCGCCTCCCAAGCTTGCCACCCGTAGTTGTTAGTGCCGCGACCTCGACGGTCCACAAAGTCGCCGATGCGATCTCTATGAGCTTCCCATCTGCTTACAGCCAGGCTCGTGTGACCCATCCAAAGTTGGATTCGCAAACAGCGGATGGAGATCAGATCTGCCAAGAGCCGGGCCTCGTTCCAGCGAGGGCTCCAGCTTGGCATCATATCCAAAACATCGGGGCCCATTAATATCCCGTAGGCCTGCTCGAAGGATCGAATTGCTGCGTCTAGCTCCTGTCGAAACTCGGCAAAGACAGCCGCCTTGAAGTCGTATCGAAAATTCCAGTCCGGAAGCGACAAGGTCCGCGAGGTGCCTGATGTCGGTGGTACTGTAGGCCGCGGTGCGACGCCGCGCGACCGCTTCTTTCTCGCGTGCCTCCCCAGGTCGCGGTAGTACTCAACCGCGTTACCGTATAGCACTGTGAGAATGCCGTCCATTATCCGCTTCAGTTCCGCCGGTGACTCCTGCACAGGGATGTAGAATATTGACTTGGGGTCCAGCGCGGTGCCTCTTCGTATCCCTTCGAGTCGGTCCTGTATCCCCTCGGACAGGTGGGCGGACCCGGACGATGCGTCGCCGAGCAGGATCACGGCCACTCTCGTCTTGTATCCGGAGCTCGCGAGCATTCGCTTGAGTTCGTTGATGTCTGCTTTCAGTCGGTTGTCGTTGGCGAGGGTATAGAAGCAGGCGTAGATGCTCGGGACGAGGTCCTGGTGCTTCCGGATCCATTGCGCGTCTATCAGCCCGTCCGGGTACAGCGCCGACACCGGGGAGAGGGGCGAGAACGGCGAGTGCAGAACTGGCGTAGACTCGGGCGGCTCGTCGGATTCTGGAAGCTGCGCGCGGTGAGGAGGGAGAAGAAACGACTGCATACGGTCAGCTGCGAGCAGGCAATGGGACAACCCAAGGCGGCTTACCCGACCCACGGTCCTGACACGGAACCGGTACGGCTCGTCGCGAGCAACGCTGGTCCAAGACTTGCCGTGACTGTCAATCTCCGCAAAGTGCTCCCCCAGAACGTCGGCCTCTTGGCTCTCCAGCGGCGGCAGCTCCGACTTGAGCAGGATGCCCTGGTCCTTGAGCTCGCCGTCGAGCTGGAGCTCGGGCGCCGCCGAGTTCAAGCCCGACGCGACCAGCAGCGGGACATTGTGGTCGAGACTGCCCGCAGGGTAGCCGTCCATGGCGGGCGATCACGGCGTCGGAGGCGGGCGCCGCGGTTCGGAAAAGGGGCGTGCGGTCGAGCTGCTGTGCGTGTGAAGCTGCGGCGAGATGGTCATGAGTTGCTGCCCCTCATCGACGTGCCGGCCTCGGGGAACTGGCTCACCATGCTCCTCTTGCGCTGGAACAGAGATGGAAAACGGCTTATGCAACGCTCAAGGTAGTCCAAAGTGGTTCATAGAAGGAGTGGAGGGAATTCGCGACGCAGATTGACCGCCATGCTATTGCGGGTTGAAGCTGGTCCCATGAGCCGCTGCCACTCTATGTTGCAGGCCAAAGCTAAGCCCCAGCTCCAGGCGTGGAGTGGTCGACGAGCGGTGGAGCCAGCCGCCCAGCTTCAGGTCCCCCGGATCGGAACAACGCCGGCTACCGACCACCTCCGGCCCCGAAATTTCCAACGCCCACCCAAGGCGGCTCCAAGTCGGCCGACCCTGCCATCGCGACCTGCAAGAATCAAATCGGATCAAATCAGCCACCGCCCGTCGACGACACTGCCCTTCTGCAATCGCGCTCCGCGCGCGCAACACATATCCCGCCGCCGCCCGATCGACTCCGCGCACACGCGAAACCGCCCGCCATGAGACCCACGCAAGCCCTCTCCGTGGGCCGCTACCGCCACCTCAAGCTCACGACCAAGGACGTCGGCCGGGGCTTCTACAAGGGCAACCGGACAGGCTCCATGGGTCGGCACACAAAGTACGGAGGATACGTCATCGAGTGGAACAAGGTGCGGACGTATTCTGTGCCAGACCTGAAAGACTTCAAGGTGAGTTCCTCACTCTCCCCAGCGAGGGTACCTGCGCGGTTCATCCACAAGGTGCGGCTTTCTGACGCTGGCGCCGAAAACAGCTCACTCCGTTTGTGTCGCGGCAAATCAAGGCGCAGTCGGGCGACTACAAGGGGCTGGAGAAGGGACCCCAGGACCCGTACTTTTACGTCGAGCAGTGGAAGCGGTACAATGGCGTGGACTGAGCGAGAGTCTTGACGCTGCGATGCAGCGCATTGGCAGCAGACACCTCGAGATACCGGTGATCGCCACTCAACACGGCGACGGAGCAGTAATCGACATTGGCGTGGGTGCCTCTGCGATTGTATATACCCCGAACGTGTAACATCACAACAAACGCAATGTACCAGTAGGATACAGACACAGCGGGCCAGGGATGGAAATGGCGCCGAGCGCTCATGCCTCGAATTTTTAACAATGCAATACGATACAATACAAATCTGAAACATGGCAATTGAGAGTGCTTTTTCGTGCACCGGATATCTCTAGGTATCTTGTGTGTTTGCAGGGGGGTCGGCGCTCACGCTGCGTTGACCGCCCCTCCATTTTGTTCCGCCTCTTTCTCAACCTTGGGCACGCTGTCGCTCGTCACAATCGACTGTAGCCCGGGACGATCGCCGAGGCCCGCGAGAAGCTGTTCCGCCCTCATGGCATCGTCCGGGTCCGGCCTGCCCGACACGTCCTGCCGCGAGGCCGTGGGGCTCATGGGGCGCGAGCTGGTGCCCGGCGTCACGGCCGAGTTGAGCGTCATCATGCTCGCCGTCTCGGCGTCCTTCTTAAGGCTGAACGGCAAGGCGATGCCGTCGAGGAACGGCCGCTTCCCGGCGACCCCCGTCTCGGGCACGAAGTTGGGGCTCAGGAGGCCCGCGCCGGACGCTTCCTGCTCGCGACGCTGGCTCATGAGCTGCGCGACGGGGGTGCTCTCATCCGCGGCCGACGCCCCTGTCTGGTTCTCGTCCACGACGGTTCGTCGGCGCGAAAGGCTCCGGCTCTTTGCCACGGCCGCGGCCGCACCGGGCTGCTGCGCTTCGATGTCGTTGAAGGACCTCGCGCCACGGCCCTCGTCGCCGGTGACGGACAGAGTCTCTGCTTCCTGGCCCGCGTCGCGCTCCCGCTGGACCGTGGCCTCGTCATGCTTGGAGCCCCAGAGGGACCAGAGGGCGAGACCCACGCTCTTCCTCCTCTTCTGCACGGCGAGCTCTGACTCGAGTCGCCGGCGTCCAGCCAGGGCCGATGGCGGCGGGCACTCGCCGGCACCAAAGTCATGGAAGCCGACGGCCATGTCCTTGACCATCTTCTTATGAACCTTTGCCTTTGCTGCCGAGTATCTCGTGTCCCACTGCCTCTTCGCGCCAATCCATTTCCGAACAGGGCCTTCCTTCACGACGCCCACCGCGGCGGGATCTATGCAGCAGCCAGGGAGTTCCGACTCGGCCGGCAACGGGCTTGTGTGGCCGTGACGTGTGACTTTTTGGCGGATCATGTGTTTTCTAAAGGGCGGCAGAGGATCGCCGGCCTTACCCACCTGGCCGGGTGCTGCGGCCTCCTTTTCCTTTTGCTGGTCCTGCTCGGGCTTTCTGCCATCTTCCGGCAACTCGCTATCCGAACCGCAACTGGTAATCACAGAGATGGCATCGTCGTCCATGATATCGATGCCGGTCTTCTGAGCTCGTGCCAACGCCCACGCGCCGAACTGTGCGACCGACCGGTACATGTACTTGGCCGGGCGAGTGAAGCTGAGCGTCGGGGCCACATGACATAGGTCGTCCCAGACTTGCAGCTGGACATCGGTCGGTTTGTACTTTTCAAGAAGCTCGCGGCCGAGCGCGGTCATAACGTCGGCACGGGGCGCGTACTTGGCTGGGTTTGCGCATTTGTGCGCAAGGTAGATCTGCTCGTCTCTGAGGATCTCGCCGCCGCCCACCATGATGAGCAGCGGTGGAAGACCGCCGAGCGTTGGCTGCATGACAGGACTGACAAGGGGGTGTGAGAGGAGCGCATTAGTCGTGTACATCTGCCCAGGTCAGTGACTGGCGAACTGCCAACGACATGGTCGTTTGTAGAAGCGTACCTGGATCTGATCCTTGAGTGTCACTTCTTCGCCGTCAATGCTCACCGACAGAAACTTCTCCGTGTCCGTGTGCAAGCCGCCACTACTGACTTGACGCTCGTCCTCGGGAGTCAGCGGCTGTCCATCCTTGACCACGAGCGGCGCCTGTTGTCTGCTCTCAAGCTCAGACGAATCCGGCGAGTTCCTGAGTTGTCCGTCTGCTGTCTTCTTGGCCTCTTCGCGCAGCATGCCGACGTCGTCGCTGTTCGGCGGCGGCCACGCGCGCGACGGCTTGTGGTGGAAGCCGGCCTGGGGGATGTAGTCGAAGGGCGCCTCGCCCGCGACGCTGGGAAACGAGTGCGTCAGGTCCACCCACGGGCTGATGAGGATGGCGCCCGCGGGGAGAGGGATGCCCTGGTTCCGCAGCACGCACATCAGCGACACGACCATGCCGCCGCCGGCCGAGTCTCCGGCCAGCACGATGGTGCTCGGGTCCTGCGTCTGCAAGAGGTGGAGGTACGCAGCCAAGCAGTCCTGCAGGCCGCATGGGAACGGGAACTGCGGCGCCAGGCGGTACTTTGGCGCAAAGACCCTGGCCTTGAGCTTCCGCGCGTGCCGCTGCATCTGGTACCGATGCTCGTCGACGCTGCCGAAGAAGTACGCGCCGCCGTGGACGTACATCATGACGCGCTTCCCGGGGTCGCCGCTCTTCTTGCGCTCGCTGGCGTCGGTCTTCATCTCGATCCATTCGGCCTGCAGCGGCGACTTGGGCTTCCTCCACTGCCACCACTGCTTACCGCCGACCTGGCGGATGCCGTCGGGCCCCAGCTCCTCCTGCAGCAGGTCGGCAGCGCGCAGCAGCTGCTGCTCCGGGACCGTGGCATCCTCGACCTTGACCCATTGCGGGTGCGGCACCCATTGGGCCGTGAATGCCTGCAGGTCCTCGACGGTGTGGTGCGAGGCGTAGTCCAGGAACGACCGGATGAGATGCAACCCTTCATCGTACGTCAGTTGCGCCGTCGGCCGCTGCTTGTGCGGTCCTCGATGGAGATACTGCGGGCGTGCGGCTCATTGCGTCAGCTCGACAGACATCGGGTGGAACATGGCGCAAGAATGAGCATCACCTGCATGCATGCAGAGCAGACGATACGACCTCGGGACACGCACATGTGAGAACAAGGTCGACACGACGGTGGGCGTGACGGCCAGGGAGACCGTCGTGGTGGTGAGCTTGGTCATTGCGGCGGCGTCGTGAGCGTTCGGCCAGGCACCATAGTCAGGGCAAGAGGTCCTCGATGCCCGATCTCTGAGGGGAATTAGGATTGAGTTCCAGCGTCCTCCAGGGCCGCCGGCATAAGGTTGAGTAGGTCGTTCGTCGAGCCCCGGATCAGGGGTCTCGCCTATTCATGATGTCATTTCGCGGATCCGATGAGGACGGTGGTGGTGGACTGGTGGTGCGACCACCTGAAAGTAACCCTCTGAACGCCCCCAGAGGAGCCCCCCCCCAACCCCCTGCAGCCCGGAACAACCCACAGTGCCCACAAGGCGGCGGCCATGGACCGTTTGGCCGTGCTGGCTTTTCGTTGGCCCGCTCGGGCGCACTCCACCTCGAACCGCCGCCGCTGGCGAAGCCGATTGATGGACCTGCTAAGCCACTGAGCGGCCACTGAGCAGCCGCCGCCAAGCGCAGTTGGGCTGGTGCTCACTGCTGGCATCCATGGAAAGTTGGAAACCACCAAAATTTTTGTGCAGCGGCCATCGCATGCCCCTCCAGCAACCAACCCCACCATCAGCCAGACGACACACAAGATGGCCTTGTCCACGCAACCGTCGCAGCTGCCACCGGCCAGTACGTCTTTCCCTGCACTCTTACCGTTTTGGGATACCAAGTTTGCTAACACAATCCCTCCTCCAGGCACGCGCCAGTCCAACTTCGAGCAGGGCGTCGCCTACGCCCTCAACCTCTGGCCCGCCCTCACGCTCGCCGTCCAGAACAACTGGGGAGGCCCCGACTCGGCCGATAAGCGAGACTGGTTCGCCGGCGCCGTCGTCGAGCTGTTCCCCGAGTTCACCGATGCGCCCCCGAGCCAGGCGTCCAAGGCGAGCGCCGCTGCCGCCGCCGAGGAGCCCGACACGGAGGACGTCGAGACGGTGCTGCTGCAGGTCATGATTGACGAGTTCGAGGTCAACGTCGACGATGACTCTGGCGCCGAGGTCGCCGGTCAGATCGTCAGGGCGCGCTCGCAATGCGCCGTGGGGCAGTTCGACGAGGTCAATGCCTTGAGGGAGAGGTTCACGAACCTCAAGGGCAAGAAGGTCGATCAGTTGTTCAAGAAGGCCGACGACGCGGACCAGGACACCGACTGGGAGTCCGATGACTCTGCTGATGACGACGACGACGACGTGGACATGGGCGAGGCACCTGCCCTGGCATCGGCACCCAAGGAGAAGCCCGAGCCACAAGTAGACGAGGACGGATTCACAATGGTCACGAAAAAGAAGAGGTAGAGGTCTGCACGAGAAAAATAGAAACCCTGGACGTGCGCCTCGCGGGCTGATGGCGCCGCCCCTTGTTGATACCCAATCCAAGACAAGGACCCTTGCATTACGTGACCTCGCACGGCCAGACCAAGCAGACCAAACGCCAAGCTACCCATATGACACGCGCTTCCCGAATCACCACTCCCGGCACGATCACTCCCAGTCATCATCGCTGTCGTCGTCCTTCCGAACCTCTTTGGGGCTGTTCGGGGCCTGGCTTGTTTTTCCCGAAGCGGCCCCAACGACGTCGTAGCTGGCTTCGCTATCCGCCTGGGACTTTTCGTCGTTGGACTTTCGCGACTCGGTCGGCTTGAGGAGCCCCTCCACGTTAGGCTGAAGAGTGGTGGATGAGGTCGCAGAGGCCGCGCGTTTCGTGGGAACTTCCTTGTCACCATCGGCTTCCTCATCTGAATCATCTCCCCATCCCATATCTTCTTCAGCTTCGGCCGCTTGGGGTCTGTCAGCTGAGTTCTTTGTTGGTGTCTCACACTAACTCACCCTTGAGGAGGTCTCTCCGCCGGGACTCAGCAGTCTCGATGCCGTGCCGCAAGAAGTAGTATCTCTTCCAGAAATCCGGGTATGGGACCTGGTCGGGTACGAGCGCCTCCATCGTAGTTCGCAGTTCAGGATACTTGGCTAGATCGCCGCTGATATCGTCCGTCTTGCTATCGATATCGAAGTCCTTTGCAAAAGCCTCGAACTCTGGCCCTGAGGGATCCTTGCCGAAGCCTTCCACAGCAGTGTGGATTACGTGAAGCTGAGCGTCAAAGCGCGATGTATGGATCACACGCTTGCCCTGCGCGTCGCGGCTCTCAAACAAGACGGTGCTGCTCTGATCAGATTCATCAGGCGGAGCGACACTGATGGCGTCGCGGAGGAAGTCGCGAACATTGCTGCCGAACCGAAGAAGGGCCTCGTCGGCGGCGTCCTCGGCCTTTTGGAGATCTTTAAGCCGCTTGGCTGCCTCGGATCTAAGACGTGAGAGGACAGTCTCTGACTCCTGCGTAGCGTCGTCGGATGGACCCGCCCTTGTCTTCGTCGGGGTAGACTGGTTGTCGTCGCCGTCCTTGGGCGCCTCGTCTGCCGCTGTGGTGTTGATTGAGAGGGCCCGGGTCCGGCTCATGATCGATTCGCGCAGATCGGTGAAGCCCTTGGTCGCATCTTCCGAGACCTCAGCAAGCTCCTTCTGAGCCTGTGAATACACGGACTCGCCCTGTACAAGTCAGACGTGGCATCATTCGGTGTCACCCGGAGAGAGCTACCTGTTTGACAACATTGCCGAAGAAGCCACCAATCTTCACGCCCCATGCGCTGGACGAAATGGCCTTGTAGGCATCTTGGATATCGGCCTCGAGCGACGACGACTGCTGCTCCTGGTCCGCCTTGGGTGTGTCGGCGGAATCGTTTTGTTCCTGCGCGCCTGCGGTCTCGGCGATGTGGGCGTACGCGAGATCCATAGCTCCGGAGCCTGCTTCAGGCCGCAGCGGTGTTCTCTACTTCGTTGATGAATGCCAGTCGGGCACAGGGATGTCTCGGGGCGGGTTCGAGCTCCAGGCCACGAATTTGCTTGCACTGACGAGCTCCTGACCGCATTCGTCGGACTCCTGAGCTACTCGAACACACGGTCGCGGGGAGTCGGTGGAGCCACACATTGACCACGGGGTCTCGCACGTGACCCCTGTCCAACGACGTCATCTGGAGAGCGCGCGCACGCGTCGCGCACCTTTGACGCATCGACGAGTCTGACCGGATGGACATATTGAGTACTTTGACAATTTTGTGTCGTTCAAGGACCCGGAGAGCACAGCTCGCCTATGCTCGGCATGCCTCGGCATGCGAGACCATGGTCTTCAGTGTGCACAAGGAGTTGTGAGCTCTGAGTCGACAAACCCCAGGCAATCCACGGCTGCAATTCGACCTCTAAACCAAGAGAAACACCCGGGGTCTATCATAAAATTCGTAAGTTATGCTGAAGGGGCACGATGGGCGGTGACTTGTACGGGTATCGCAACGTCAGGAAGCCATGCTTGGTGGTTCTAGTCGACGACTGGCGGAGGTCCTTAATGGTCCCTGCCAGGGTCTCCTGCCTGACGGACCTAATATGTCGGGGTTGTCTTCAGGGTCTTGATGACGGGAACACGGGTTTCTGAGAACCCAGTCCGGGAATGCTGGTGATGCCCCAGGTTACATGGCAAAAACTGGGCGGCTTTCCCAGCTGGCCACGGATGGACTTGTTTCGGCATGGTTCGCCAGAGTTCTCGGGACCAACATGCCCACGATGGACTCCGACATGTGAAGCTGTACGGAATGTCCTGTGACCCGTGTCTCCTCACAGATCTCGATGACAACCCTGAAGGACGGTTGTGGCCATCGGTCCCTCCCGGATTGCGGCGAATCAGCTCGTGGCGCAAGCTCACAACTCCTGGTCCATCACTGATTCGGACTAGCACTGCCAAGTCTGGGGGGATCAGGCCATGCGCGTCTCAACTTAAGGAAACGGACTCAACGTTGGAGGAGAGTAATGGTCGTATCGTCTGGTACGTGCCCGGACACTAGAGAGGCCATCATCAAGTCCAGACCGTTCCAAGTCCACTTGGACCGGTGACTGCGCTCGGCATGCGAGGGTCCCGACACCTCGAAAAGCGGTTCACAAATGTCACTAGCGATGCGGCATTCGTAGCCCAACTCCGAACGGCCGGGACCGACGTAAGTCTCGGGGTCAGGTGATAAATGTCCGATGGAAGAGCTATGGAGCTCGGGACGTTGATCGAGAAGGTCGCTTCGGGAAGGCAAATGCGACACGCGGCTTGCACCGATCGATAGCACGCAAAGCACCCCAACGCTGGATTGCGTAGCCAAGGCGTCACGGGCTCGACATGTAGACTCGCGAGCCGCGAATAACGGGGCGGTTCTTGTTTGTCCCAGGCGGCAAGCATAGTAGAACAGGTTGGCCGGCTTGATGCGACGAAGGAAGCCACGGCGTCATGTCGCATCTGCAGGCAATGGGGACATTGAAGCCCACGATGATAGGGTAGGCCTGGGGTGACGGAACTTTAGAAACCCACTCAGCGTCGGGGTTTCGATGCAATTCGATGCAAACCACGGCAAAGCGACAAGGCGAGCCAAAAGTCTATTTGCGGCCAAGAAGCAGCCAGGGACCGGACGGTTGCGCCAGTGGCCAGTCGGAGGTCGTTGGTCTGGCGTTCGGCGCCCGGACAGACGAGGAGAGCCGCCAATGTCGTCATCGGGGGGGTTCTCCAAACCCCTGCACCGCCGCCGCGCCCCACTCCCCAGCACCCGCGGGGTCATGCTGTGACGTAGGTTGGCAGGTTGGCAGGTTGGCTCGGCTGGCTCTGCCGTCGCGCGATGCTTCGTGTGGCGCTCTGCAACGAGGACGACTTCACGTGGGACCTCCAAGGGGCCGCCCCCCTCTGGTTGGCCTCCTGAGCATCATGGAGAATGGGAGGTTTGCGATCTCGATCTCGTCTATATAAACCTCGAGTTCCCCCTCCTTCAACATGAACTGCACTACACCAAGATCCTCATCACTCCCCTACTACCAACAAACAAACACTTAAACACTTTTCGACTTTTCAGTCACTACAAACCCCAACCTTCACAATGGAGAGCATCAAGCAGGGCGTCAACTACGTCTCCGAGAGCATCCAGGGCGCCGCCTCTGGTGCCAGCAAGGAGGCCAACAAGGAGGTCGCCAAGGATAACAACGTCAACGTCGGCACCCGGTATGATAACCCCTTTCCGATAAACCCCATCGTGGCTGAAGCCCTCACTAACACCCTCATAGCCTGTCCGCTGCCAAGGACGCCGTCGGCGACAAGGTCGACCAGACCACCCACGAGAACAAGGCCGAGGCTCACAAGCAGTACGCCAAGGCCTAAGCACCATCTAGCGATTTCGGCAAGGCGTTTGGAGGCGATCAAGGGACCGTCCAGAAGAGGAGTCGGACCCGTCAACTGTATACCCTAGATAATACGACGACAACTCAATGGAATGAAGTAATTGTCAAACACATAATCATCGATTCGGTTCGTGAAACGTGATGTCAACTGTGCAAGCTAGCATGGTAGCAAACTAGCACGGAAGCACTCACTGGGAAGCGGCCGAAGCAATTGTGGTTTTGTAGCCATCACGTTTACTCACGACTGAATCGGTACTGTTGCTTCGTGATGTTCGACAGGATCGGCCTGTCATCTTGAGACACTCGGCAAGCACGTACGTACTGCAAGTGCCGCTGGGGTGAGAGATGGGGCGCCTCCAAGCAGGGGGTCTGTCGGAGCGATCCTGGTCGCGGACGATCGGCCCAATTACGGCCTTGGTGTCACTGCCACAGACAGCACCTCTCAACTCCCAGCTTGCCCAGCATCACACGTCTGCCACTTGGACACATTGCATGCAAAACGTGGCACAGTCGCATGCCGTGTGGTCGTGTCACGCCCGGAGATAACACCATACTGAAAGCGGGCCGCGCGAGCTGGATCATGTTCATCGAGGCACGGCAACCAAGCAACCTGTGTTCGAAATGTGCGCATTTCATCGACAGCTGAATGGGTCAAGTTCGCTGCATCCGTCTGGTTGTTTCAAATTAGAAAGACCTGTGGACGCTGGGCCAGCGGCGCGCACTCCGCACATCTCGCTTGCAGCCCTGTCAGGGGGGGCTGTCCAAGATCTGTCGCGCCGCACCTGTCACGGGCTCAAGCGCAAAATCGGTTGAGAGCGCGGAAGCGAGGTCCGCGATGCAGAAGTGGCGGGAAGATTCAGGCGGGGCACGGTCTCGGCGATAACCGCGGCGTTATCGCGAGAAAGGTACCGCGACGCGGGACTGTCGCGGAGGGAGGACTTGCGAACGTTAACGCTCTGGGAATGGGAACATGCCACCTTGCCCGAATCGCTTGCTGGGCGTTGGGGTTTGGGGACGAGACCACGACCAGTTACGCCGGCTTACGGGCCCATTTCTCCAGGTGCCGTTCATGCATAACGTCTTTGGGCGGCCGCAGTCGGGGGGGCATCGGGCAACGCCGCGAGGATGGCAAACGTGTTGCTCCGAGGGGGATGAGGTGATGAGGTTTAGATTTAGTCGCAGTGGATGATTCCAAAATGAAGAGCCAAAAGGAGACGCAGACAGACAGCTGGCCCGGAAAGGCAGGGAAGCTGGTGCTCGGCCGAAGGGCGTGCGTGAGCGCGTGGGCGCATGGCTGTTTTAAGAGGCTCCGACGCCTGCCGGCTTCCCAGGCTTGCCAGGTTTGTTCGTACTGTGCGATGCAGGCTGTAATATCTGCAGCCCTGCAGGTCTCGACCCCTCATCGAGCCGCACCGGGCCCGCCGACCTGAACCGGCGCCGCTGGGGCCAATCGTGCGCGGCTCCCTGCCCTGCGCCCACTGACAGCTCTGCAGACTTCCATCGGGTGGCCAAGGTACCCGCCACCTCAGCCGCTGGGCCTCAGACACGCGCTGGGCCTCTGGCGCGCGCCGGGACGGTTGAATGCAGCGCAGCCGGCAGGTACCTAGTACCAAAGTTGAATTGCGCTGCGCCGGCCGTCTCCCGATCCTGCGCCCGTGCCTGCGCTTTTGCTGCACTGTCTCGGTCTGTCTGTGACTGTCCATGTCTGCCCGCCCCGCCGCTCCGGCCTCCCGTCGTGCTTCTTGCAGCTTACAAATGCACCTTTTCGCTCTCATACCATCGCCATCCTCCCTCCCGTTCAGTTCCCTCCCCACCCCGCCACAGGCTCCCTGGCTGCCGCTGGAACAGCGACTGACTTTCCGTTGACTCCTTCCACGGCGCAACCCCCTGCTGCTGGAGAGCCGTTTTACCCTTTGCCTGGTGGCGGAACCGACTAGAAGCCGTCTGCCGTCTTTTTCTTTGTGACTCAGGCACCAACTTTTCTCCCTCCTGCATCGTCTCGCCTCCCCCCAAGCGTCGAGCCTCACTCGCTGGCCAGGACCCTGAAGTGCGTCACCGCACCGCACTGTACCGCCGCCCCCCCCAACCCCCCGAGGCTCCGGATCACCCGTCACATCTCTGCCACGCCGTCGCCGTCGTCGTCGGCAGCTCGCATCTTTCCCATCGCATCACCGACCAGTGTTTCGCTGCTGTGCTCGACCTTCAAGCGCCCCCGTCGGCTTGGGCGGCGTGACAAATCCCCAGCATCTCCCGTCCCACCGCTCACGGACTGCCGTCCTGTCGTTGGCGCCCTGCCGTGACGACATTGCCACTTCACCAGCGCAGCGCCTCTCATTCATCTCATTGCCGTCCCGTCTCCTGCGACGTCTCTGTCTATCATCCGGATTGCCGCCGGTCGCTTTCGCCTCCTAAAAGGCACATCGCACATATGGCTTCCACGGGCGATGGAGGTGGCTCGCTGCCGCCAAACTTCTTCCTGACCCCGCACCAGCAGAGCCTGCTCTTTGCCGCGCTCAACACCAATAATCCGCAGAAGTCGGCCGCTGCGACCTCGAATGGTCTTTCGCTGTCGCCCAATTCCTTCAAGGGCTCCCCCATGCAGAACATGGACAACAGCGGCTTCCAGGACAGCCCCTACCTGGACAACTACGATTACGACTTTGGCGACTCAAGCTTCGACTTCTCCTTTGCTGGCGCCGACCAGGGCCAGATGATTGGTGACGTGCCGGGCACCGTAAAGACCGACTCAACCGAAGGCGAATCCAACGATAAGAGAAGTCACCCGGATGACGAAGAGGGCGATGCCAGCCCCGGCAACGACTCCAAGCGCCGCGAGAGCAACGACAAGGCGCCCAAGAAGCCCGGCCGCAAGCCACTTACATCTGAGCCCACTTCGGTAAGTCCTCGTTGCCGCCACGCTCCAACGTCTGGTGTGGGTTCCAATTCTAACGTTCCGCCGTTGCAGAAGCGCAAGGCTCAAAATCGAGCGGCGCAGCGCGCCTTCAGAGAGCGCAAGGAGAAGCATCTCAAGGATCTCGAGACCAAGGTGGAGGAGCTCGAGAAGGCCTCGGAAGACGCGAACCATGAGAATTCCAAGCTTCGTGCTCAGGTGGAACGCATGACCACTGAGTTGAACCAGTACAAGCAGCGCCTCAGCCTCGCGTCCAATGTCAAGCAGCCGGCGCCGCGCGAAAAGGTAGCTTTCGGAAGCGCAGCTCTTAACAACCTGAGCGATGTCAGCTTCCAGTTTGAGTTCCCCAAGTTCGGCACGCTCCCTGGCCCGCCCGTCGCGAAACGGGCAACGCCGGCGTCCCAGCCAATCAGCCCCCCACAGAACGGGCAGATGGCCAGTCCCGCCCGCAGCCAAAGCAACGATGGCAGGTCGCCACAGTCTGCTCAGCAGTCCATGCAGGACGACTTTGCAAAGTTCACTGGCATCTTCACGCCCTCCATGAGCAGTTCGCACCGGACCGCCTCAAGAGGAAGCCTGGAGTCGGCACATCTCAGTTTTGGCGGCGCCACGAGCTCGCCATCGGCGTCGTCCAATTCGAATGCTGGACCGAGCTCGTCGTGCGGCACGTCTCCAGAGCCGTCGAACCAGTCGCCCATGGGCTTCAAGCCGCTGGAGACGTTGACGACTATTGGCGAGGAGCAGCCGGCCACGTCCAACACTGACCAACCGTTTGCCCAATTCGCCAACGTGGACATTGGGAGCCCCAGCTTCGACTGGCTCGCCAACCAAAATGGAGGTCACTTCGATCCGCAGCTGTTCGGTGACTACCGTGAGCCACAGGACAACATCCTCGCCAACCCCAACTTTGATGATTTCTTCGGCGATGCTTTCAACGCGGACTTCATCACGCCCTACAACATGCCTGCGGCTGGCCCGACGAAGACGGGCCCGAAGAAGAACCTCATTGACGAAATCGACGCCAAGCAGAATGCGGTCGACGATGAGCCGCCGAAGAGCAACATGAACTGCAACCAGATTTGGTACGACAGCCCGCCAGCAGATGTTGGATTGAACGGACAACTAACGCGCAGCAACAGGGAGAAACTGCAAGACTGCCCCAAGGCGCAGAATGGCGAGTTTGACTTGGACGGCCTCTGCTCAGAGCTTACCAAGAAGGCCAAGTGCTCAGGCAGCGGCCCCGTGGTGGGCGAAAAGGACTTTGACACCATCCTCAAGAAGTATATGGGCAAGGACGTGTCCACCGACTGTGTGGCCAACTCCTTGGGCATCTCGGTCAAGCAAGACCAGCCCAACGGTGTTTCCATCCCATGACGTAGCCTTGGCGCTGCGAACAATCGTTGGGTAACCGGTGTATTCTACGGACGAGGTCTTGACGTCTGATTGGATGTCCGGCGGAGGAGGGCAATGGAAAACGAAAGATGGACGACGGCGTTGAATCACCAGAAGGATTGGTTGGGCGCACTGCTTTTGCTTTTGGCATTCGCGGATTTGGGCGGGTTTTTGTTTCCATACTGCCAGCTACCCCACGGACCCAACCACCGCGGCCATGTTTTGGACCACGGTGTTGCTGTTTTCGCAGCTGGCCCCGGAAGACTGCGGCTCGCGAGGGTCGTCGTCTGGATGGTGGTCGGGATCGCGGGCCGTGGTGCGTTGACCTGATGGGCAACGGGGCATTTTCGAGCTGTCTGCCACTTGAGTCAGGGAGAGGGGAGGCATTTCCGGTGTACAATCAGGGACCGAAACGCGCATACAAGGGCGAGCAATTTTGCCATCATCTCCACATCCAGTCACTGTTTCGCAAGAGCCACGAGGCACTCTCCAGGCCTATTTAGCCGATCTCTTGTGTGTGAGTGTGAGCGTGACCCTTGCGGACGAGTCCGTCAAGTCGTATTCCTTGCGGGCCGCAAGCCTCCCTACCCCCGGTTCCATGTCCCCCGTCCGACATATGTGACTGCCCATGCCACTGTCGACCCTGACGGCGGCGGGCCGCATGAAGAATGATAAAGGAAGCTGCATGCGTGCGTGCGTGCGTGCGTGCGTGGCGGCGCCGCAGTATCAGGGTCAGGGACATGGTTCCTTGGGAGACTGACTTGACTGCCTTGTTAGGTACGGAGTGCCTCGGCCCCCGTCCTGGCGGCGGGGCGGGGCGGATCGTCGAGTCGGCCTGACTACGACCACGTTCTCTCTCTCTCTCCCCCCCCCTTCTCTTTCGGCTGCTCAGGTCGCGTACGGCGCCTATCGCGAATATTGTCTGGTTGGACGTGGGTGCGATTACCTACCTACCTAGTAGGATGGCGCACGGGCGCGAGGAGCAGGCGAGGGACGGCTCGCGACTGCGTCTTGGCGTCCCGGCTTGTGGGCTATCCGGCGTTGATGCCGGTGGACAGGACAGCCAGGCATGCCAACTACGGGGCGCCAGGCCAGCTCAAGGCCAGGGTCTTTGCTTGTACGTTGCACGCAAGAGTAGGAATCAGCAGCGTCGGGCACGTAACGAGGGTCTCCTCTCTTCTCTGCAACCAATATGTCATTCGCTATCCGTAATGGCTGCTCGCGTCCTTCAAGCCCGCGAGCAAAGATACTATATGCTGTGGCGCCATATCCAAAAATGCAGGGACTCGTGCTGGCTCAGCAGGGTAGATGCAGCTTGTGTCCGCGATATCAATATGGCCGGCGCCTCTGTCTGTTATACACGCACCGTTCGGGCCGGTGTCTCCTGTCTCCCGCAACGATACGCGCGGTCATCGCGATATGCCCTCATTACAAATGTTGATATTCCCCCACAGTCCCATGTTCGTGGGTGCCGTGCCATCTGGCCAACTGCATGACCCTCATAGGTCAACGACTGGCAGCGTTGGTGAAAGTCGACCTGCGTCAATCCACCACTAGCTGATGACGACCCGGGCACCCTCCTTGCCGAGGACACCCCGTTCTTTCGGTTTTGGACTGTTGTTGCGTCCCTTCTTGCTCTTCAAGAAACCAAACATGCCACCGGAGCCTTCGTTCTTGGGATCTGCGGCGGCGGCGGCGGCATCCGTCGGGAGGGTGGCGTCTTGGCGGGCGAGCTCTGACCAGCTACCGCCGCCATCTAGAGTGACTTGCACGCCTCCCGTAGGACTCGTTACGCGATTGCTAGTCGGCGGTAACTGTCGTGATACGTATTGGCTCTGATACTGCGGCGGCGGCGGAGCTGGGCGCGATGGCCGACTCTGGCTACTGCTGTCGTGACTAGAACCTCGATCAACGGATGGCGGGAAGCTTTGGCCACCGTCTACTCTTGCGGGTATCGGGGTCGCCGTGTCGGTTGTGAGTGCCTGCGGTCCATTGTTGAGCTGCTCGGTTTGAGTCGGTCCACCCGCGAGACCCTGAGTCGCCTCGGTGATCCTGCACAAAGAGTCAGCTTCCGCGTTGCGACAGTCAGGGGCCATGACGTACTTCTTGTACGCGGCAACCGTGTAGTCGAAAGGCCGGAAATCTTTCTCAATCATCCGATACAATTCGTCCTCTCGGATTTCCTGGTCCGTCGCATCCTCTTTTAATCGCTCACGAGGCTTCTGTCTCCGTGCACGAGCCTCAAGAGGTGCCTCCTCCAACAGGAGTTCTTCCAAGTCGTATGTAGCGTCGAAGTTTGTCTTGTCCGAAGAAGGGACGAAGATCGGTTCTATACGCTTCTGTTCCAACAGGTCGAAGTCAAATTCTCTGAAGAAATCGTTGTAGATGAAGCTTTCCCATGTAGCTCCGAGTCGGGTCTGCGGATTGGGGTCCAAAGCGGCGCGGATAGCGTATAGGCAGGTTAGCGAAACCGGGGGTTGTGTAACAGGGTATTTCGGGAATGTCGTCAAGATCTGCTGGCTCAGTGTTGACTCGCTGTTGCCATCAAATGGTCGCTGCGCCCGATTAGTGACCATTACCAGTTGTCTATCCCTAAACGCTGGGTTTCCGTCGCGTGCATGCATACCTTGTTGTAAATGCACTCGTAGAAGAGCACCCCCAGAGACCACCAATCTGCACGAACATCGTAGCCCTTTCCTGAGTACACCTCCGGGGCCAAATATGCTAGAGTACCAGACTTGCTAGTGAGGATTCTCCCCGGGATTATGTCGGAGGCGACATTCTACACACAAATTAGAAGCCATTCCAGGAGAAAAGAGAGTACAAGCTCACAAAATCCGTCAAGTGGACATGGCCGTCCGCGTCGAGGAGAACATTATCGGGCTTGACGTCTCTGTGAATGATGCCTTGCTCGTGAATATACCGCAAAGCACAACCGAGCTCGGCAATCCAGAAGCGAACAGCCTCTTCCGTAAATGTCTTTCGGGAGATGTGGAATCGGAGATCGCCGCCGCTCATGAGATCGACCACGAGGTACCTGTTACACAAGTTTCAGCCATCGCTAAGCCCGACATGGCTCGCGGATGCGGATGCGGGCAAAACGTACATGTACTCGATATCTTGGAAGCTGTACCGTAGGTTGCAAATGAAAGGATGGTTGACATATTCGAGCATCCGCCGTTCTCGGATAATGTTGCGCACGCTCTCAGATTTGACGACTGGTTGCCGTCACGTCAGCACTACGGGTTTCCGACTCTGACTCTGGGATCAAGGGGTAGCCCCCCCCCCCCAAAGCCGATGTCGTGGTATAGATAGACGTACCTTCATCCTTGCGGATGTACTTGAGCGCGAAGGACAAGTTGGTGTCCTTGCGCTCAACGATGCGGACTTTGCCAAAAGCACCGCGACCGACGACTCTCAACAGGCGGAAGTGATTGAGGTTGACTGGATAAATGGACAAGATTAGCATTCTGATGGTGTCACACAGTCCGTTCCGTATGTGGGGCATGGGGAGGGGGCGACAGCTCGGGACGCATGCACGTGCGGGTTTATCGTGAAGGCGACAGTGAGGCGATGGGGCACGGCGGGATATATCGCGCGCGAGAGACAGAAGCAAGGTAGACGTACCTTCGCCGGTGAGGTCGACGGGTTTTCCTTGGCCGTTGCCCATGATACCGGCGGCAAGTGGCGATGGGGAAAATGGGGGATTCTATCGCGAACAGAGGCCAAGAAGCATGCTGGTCGACAAGCCGGATGGGCTGGCGGGGTGCTTCGCTTTTTACAGACGTCGCCGGGACGGCAGTCCGTTCCCTTTCGTCTCCCAAGCTGGGACCCTCGCGGGGGCGCGTGAACAGCGTACGGGGTCGGAGGCGGCCGCTGGAGTTCCACGACGTCGCCTGCGGCGTGAAGAGGGGCGGGACGGATAGTCGAGGCCAGGCGTGGGATCCCGAAGGACGAACGTCGCGCAATTGAGCGGCGATTCGAGCGCCAGAGGCCACGGGTGGCCGCGAGGCGAGCTTGACGAGGAGAGCGAAGCAGCACGGGCTATGCGGAGGCGGGGCGGCGAGAGTCAAATCGTCGGTGGCGGCGTAGGAGAAGGCAGAGGACGACGATGACGCCGGCGCGCGCAGCGGGAGAGAACCAAGGGCTGCTGGCGATATGCTAGCAGCAGATAGCCACTGTTCTAGCCAGGGAGATTTAGTGCTGGGCGGGAAACGGGGCAAGCTCCTCGTCGAGCCAAGAGGCAGAGTTATGAGGCCGGGCTCGGGACTGGGAGATTTGCCGTGCAGGGCCCTGAGGGGAAGGGCAGGGACGGGCAGGGCCAGGCCGGGCAGCACAACAGGGGGGCGGTTAGGTCGATGAGACGGGGTGGCTCGTGTCAGTGCCTGGAGTGCGAGCAGGCGCGGACTACTGCCGTGGCTGCGTGGTCGACGACGGCGACGACGGCGACGACGGAAGGAGATGAGGCGCAGATGCAGGAGTCAGGACGCAAGATTCAGGGTCAGGCCGGGGCGGCAGCGGCGGCGGCGGCGACAGCGACAGGGAGCAGCGGAGGCGGGCGTGGAGGAAGAGAGAGCGAAGAGAGACGGGACGGGGATGGACCCTTGGATAAGGTGAGGTAACCTGGAAGAGAAGTGTGCGAGGAAAGGCTGGCGGGTTTGAGGGCCGGTAGGACGAAGTCAAGCAAGGCGAGACAACAAGGTACGGGCGCCGCGTGGTATTGCGGATTCGCGGAAAGGCCAGCAGCCACGGGGCAGCCACCTCAGTCAAGGACGGACGTCCCAGGTCGCAATGGCAATGGCGGTAAAGGCAGCCCGTCCGGTCCGCGGGCGAGGTGTCAGTGCACAAAACGTGCAGGTTCAGTGCGATGCGGGTTGCGTGCTGGGGAGCGAGCCCGCCGCGCTGGGCCGTTGGCGGCTCCGGTCCATCGTTATTAGGAGAGGTACTCCGTAGGGGTGGGTTCCATGGGCCTTCTTCCGTCATCCAGCAGGCCGCCCACACGAGGCTCCCACGCTGCGGCGTCCAGTGGGCGGGGGGGCTCCAGGGCCGTGAAGGTTAGGTGGATTGCCCCGGCGCTCGGGCGATGGAAGCTGCGCAGGCAGGTGAGGTGGAAAGTCGTGCCGGGTGCCTGTTGCTGCTGGAACCAGAACCTGGAAGCCTCCATCCATGCCCCCCAGCGCCCCAACCCGGAAGCTGGCGTCGGCGTCGGCGCCGACTCTGGGCCTGGCGCTGGGCCTGGCGCTGGGCCTGGCGCATCCACAGTCCACACCTCCCGTCATGCAGCACATAACTGCCTACAGGTAAGACCTCGCTCGTCCACTCACTGGGCCGCCGCCCTCGTGCGCAGCTGCACCGAAAGTCGGCGCCGCATCTTGGCGTCGACCAGAACCTGGGCTGAGAAGCCACCTGCAGCAACCACCACGCACGCTAACCTGCCCACGCACACACCCCCTGACAGCGCCAGGCGGGCCAGCCAGGCCAGCCAGCCAGGCTTGCCAGCCCCCCCGGGCGGCCCAGTTGCGCACCACCACGCCTTGTGCGACGCCGCCAACAGGGAGGGACCCACGCTCCCACGCGAGAGGGGCGTGGCCCACCGCTTGAGCTGTTCTCTTCTGGTCTTCTGGTGGTGGTGTCGCCGCCGCTGGTGCAGAATCAGACGGTACGACTACTCGAACTGGGGGGGTGGAATCTGCTGGAGGGTCGGTTGCGCGATCCATGCCGTGAGGTAGCCATCCGCCATCCGCCATCGCCGTGGCCTATGATACATCACGGCCCCGTTGGTTCACCACGAAACCCTATCTCCAGCGACTCGGTCGTGGCTGGGCGTTGGCTCGCGATACACAACAGTTGCCGGCTGCCTCACGTGGCCAGCTCTCTTGTGTTGGCCGTGTCGCTCTACGCGCTTCGGCTCGCGCATCTACGAGTAATGACCTCGCGTTCGAGTACGCCGTATACGACGACGCACTCCGCAACTTACCTCTTCCACCCATGGCCACCGCTGTTGTTGCTGCTGTTGCTGCCGCTGGTGCTCCTTTCGCCGTGGGAGCCAAAGGCCCGCCGCGCAAGCACATGCCGCCCACATGCCAAGTAACTACCTACACGTACTTGTACGTGAATGGATCTGCGTCATGGCTGGACCCTGTGCCAATCCGCCACCACCTCGAGGCCTGCGATAAGCCTCTTGTTTAGTCGAGGTGCTCGCAGTCCAGAGCACGACGCCGATCACCCCAGCGTCAGCGGCGTGCCTCGTCGGGCCGGCTCATTGCTGGCGTGCAAACCGCAATTCTATCGAGTTTGCCGACAGGGCAAAATCGTTGCGCTTCTCATCACAGCCCACATCTCCACAAGCCGCGGCAAACCCTCGTTTTCGCAGTTAGCAAACTGATCTGTTCAGTATTGGTCCCGTCCGGCCAGCCGGCGCGGCGGACATCTGTGGAGTTGTGGGCTTCGGGGTGCCCGGAGCGGTCTGGGCGGTGGCTTGGTCCAGGGATCCAGTCAAGACGGCGGATGTGGAGATGACGGGCAAACATGCGCTACATGGGCAATCGTTCCGGAGCCGCGAAGTCAGTGGCCAGCGTACGAGTTTGCGATGCGCAATCAACTGGCTGCTGGCTCCTCCAGTCCGTTCTGGTCTTCAGGGGCGACTGTTCTGCTCAGACGCCGTGCTAACCAGTCGTCGCTGCCGGTTTACTCTCTGCGATCTGCCGTGCGCAGGCTGCATATGGCCTCGTCCTGGACTGCGCTTTGTCTCTGCCGCTGGCGGGCCGTCGCTTCTGCACCCGTTGGAATTGCGGCGGAGACTGCCTGCTGCTTTGCAGTCAGCGTCCAGCGTCAACCAGGCTCACCTGCATGCGGGCACATATGACCGACGATCGCTGTGTCAGCGCAGCCAGAAGCTGTGGCTGCATGTCATCCCTCATCAGAACTGCTTCAACTAAACAGAACATGGTCAGCCGCCGGTTGTCGGCATCCAAGGGAGGGATGGCGGGGCAAAGCCATAGGTCAGTCTCGGCTTGTTCAAGACTCCAATAAGTCCGACATGGGGAATGGGCGCCTGGGAGGCTGGTTGCTTGCTAACAAGATCCAGACTGCGCCCAGAGGGCAAGCTGCGTATCAAGAAGGCAGGCGCCGATCAGCAACTGGGACGGCCCAGATGCCTCTTCTGCCTCTCGTGCGCAAAGGCCGAATCAATGGCTTGACGGGAATCGTGGCATTGTTGAAGACGGCAGCGCTTGGGGTCCGTTCATAAGGTCCAACGGCAGCTTTGATGCGTGGCGTATAACTCCCTCGCCCGGCATTCGTGCGCGCGCTGTGCTGAGTGCCGCAGCCTGATCCGTGCTGAGACTCTGGACGGCCACCGAAGTCTAACCAGCGGCGATGTGGTGCCATCGACACCGTTGTCCTCCTCGTTGTCGGCTCGCGTGGTGGCTTGTCGAGTCATCCGGAACGCCTGGCGTCGGCAAGGTATACACGTACTCGAGACCTGAGCGATGGCATCCTCCCGGACATGGCGCGGAAGGCTCGACAGCCAGAGCTGACGACGGCGTCTTGGGCGTGCCCTGTCCCTCCATCTCCTGAGACATTCGGATTCAGAGGCAATCCCTGCCGGCCCACGTGTCGCGCCGATCCCCGCCGGCCAAATCACTCCTGAGCCTTGGGGCGCCTCCGAGAGGAGACTCGTGCACTCGCCACTCCGCTCCCACACTCCCGCCATGCCCCGGCCGGCGAGGGACCCCTGCCCCATGCCCCCTGCCCAGATGCCAGACCAGACAGCTGCAGGCTCGTCTCAGCGCCCCGCCGGCGGACCATTGTCCACAAGCAATGTCGCCGGCGCCGAATTGCGCCCTGGTGTTCTAGCCGAACCACTCACTGGACGCTGACGGAGACCAGCATGTGCTGCAAGGCCCGGACAGGTGCTCCGTACGAGTGGTACTCTTGGGCGGACGGGCCTGCGGTCCTCCGCGACGGGACATTGCTGTTGAATTGGCGTTGGAGCCCCTTTGTGTACTCGTACTCGTAGACCCTGACCTTGGTCCATGTCGGGGGATTGGGTCTGGGGACTGCGTGCAGCACGCGGCAGATGCCATCGCAGGCCCGTGGCGCCTGGCCCTTGGTTGGGACTTGGGAGTTGGAACACCCCAGCCGCGCTTTCCCTCCTTGCGCGCCGTCCCACACGGGAATGCCTGCCCTTCATCTCTCTCAGGCTTTCGGCGGGCAATTGGCCAACAGGGCAGCTGACGGTGCAGGAAGCAGGAGCGACTCCAAGCTCCAACCTCATTGCACGCCCGTCGCGCCCTTGAGATTCAGCGCCGCCGCCGCGCAAGCGTGCAGCCAGCGCAATGCACATACGAGTACTTGGGGCACTCTTGCACGCAGGCAAGTTACTTTCGGTCCGCAGGTGATGCGATGCTGCGACGCCACATCCGGCTTGTTCCAACGACAACACCCAGTGGCAGCCAGTGGCAGCCACAGCCAGCCCTCAACTGCCTCCGTTCCAGTTCCTCCCACCCACGCTCAACCCAGACTTTTCTCACCTCTTCCAAAGCTTCCATGCTTCCAAGCTTCCAGAACCGTGGCGCCGTCCGCCACCTGCATCTATTGGTTTCTGCACCCAACACCGCAATTCACGGGACGACAGCGTCCGTGGCGCGCCATCGCCCAACGGCTCTTGTCGCAGAAAATCCAGACCGTGGCCCTTTGTTCGTCGTCGTCAATGCCGCGCGACTTACCGTGCTGTGACCGAGACACTTGGCCGCCGCGGATTCACGCGAGCGACTGGCCGACCAACATCGACCATGTCTCACCGGGCCGCGGATCGTTGAAAAGCTTAATTCGTCTGTGCCTCTTCCAGTGATTGAAACGGGCGAGTGATTGACCACAGTGACCTGGGAATAATTACGCAGCAAAGGTCTCGGCCCTCTGGCTTGAAACGGAGACGCGGCTCAGCTGCATCCCAGCTGCGTCCCATGATGTGTCGTGGACTCGTGGCCAACAGAATTGCCGACTCGTCCTGCCGGGAACCATGGCCCGGTCGCCAAAGAGCGTCGATCTCGTCGGGGACTACTCCGTCCTCTAGCGACGAGCGGATGGTTCCGCGAGATTCGGATCGACCCTTGCGAGCACGTATCGACGTCTCACGATCCGCCCGAGACATTGACGCACAAACTCGGGTCAATAGTGTCGACTTCACTTCAGCTCACCAAGGCGAACGGACCAAGCGGGCCACCCAACAATGATCCATTGACTGACACCATGGTCATTGCGGGGTCGTTCCGAGGCGCCTCCTGGCAGCACAGTCCTGTAGGCGTGGGGGGCATCACAATGCGACTGACCTGATGTGCACAGTTGAAGTTGGGGGGGTTATTGGTCTACGCCTCCTCCGACATCCGACGCTACGTATTCCATTGATCTTCCCACGTCCTCCCGTTCGCCAATGCCAACATATGTCTCATTTCACGCCCGTCTCCGGCGTTTCCTGTCCTCAACTTCAACTCCTTTTGATGAGGCGCGTCGGCAGACCGGGCGGAATGCTAATGCCATTCCGCAAGCGCTCGTACCTTATGATGAAGTAGGAGATGGCAAGGCATCGACCCGCAAAGGTGTACACTCATCGATTCGCGATTCTAGAGCGGCTTCGGGAGCTAGGGATATTTCAACCCGAATGACTCCATGCATGGCTGCACGGACTTCGGCCATGTTCAGGGGCATGCACCGCACCTGATCAAAGTCGAGGACCCAAAGGATCGTATCTCGTCGAATGAAGTCTGGGAAACCTTGCGATGACGGCTCCGTGTATGTCAGCACCGGAACACCATCAGTCTCCTTGATGGGCGGTCGGTCTGCGCCACCCGGACCGTAGCCTTGGAGCTCACGAGGACGAACTCGACGTCTCGCGCGTCTGTCTAGGCGGACCAGTGGATAATTGCCAGAGCCTCGCCCATCCTTCTAGCTATGTCGATGAACTTTACTCCCAAGTCCTCCATCTGATTTGGGGTGTAGTTTGAAATTTGTCAATGAGATTGCGCCCGGTCCTCTTCCCTGGTGTGAGTGACCCCAAGTAGGGCCACACCAAGCAATTCTCCTTTGCGTGGTTTGCCATGGCTTGTATTTGCATGTCCAAGCGACAGAATCTCTGAATGAGAGCAGACCGCGTGGCCAGAGCGAGAGGCGGGATGCGCTCCATGGCTAACATCGCACGGGGCGCAAGGCAGGCCTCGCGTGCGCTTGCAGCGAGGCGCTCCAGGCGTTTCGAGAATTCCACCTCTAACTCTGGTACAACGAAGCCACACAAGCGGATCTGGAACCTCCTGCGCGCGATCTTCCGGCTCGTGAGGTAATTGTTCCATAAGTCCACCCCTTTTGAGCTTTGGCGAACCTGGATGCACACCACCGCCCGGGCTTGGCAAAGACGGCAGCTCAGGTGCCGCTCGACGTATCCCTCCTGGGCAGACAGCCTCCCCCGGGAGGGCATCGTCGCTGAGCTGGAGGCCGCTTAGCCGTTCTGAAGTTGCCATCAACCGCCAGGTGGGCTCTCAGTGTGACGGACGACACGTCCCGCGATGGCCAAACAGGCTGGGTTAATAAGGAAGGCGGGTTGGGGGGGAGGAGTGACGTGTGCCGTCAAGATATATCATCGAATACCGCCTAACGCGTCTCTTTGAAGAGGGGGAGGAGGGGGTCGTGGCGGTGGTCGTGTAGGTCGTCGAAACTTCGCGAGCGGCGGCAACGGTGGAGGGATACAGAATCATAGAAGGATTATTCGAAGGAAGTGTCATCTGGTTACGAATCTACGTGCATGTTTGCGGATGATATAATGTTGTGTCTGTGTATCCTAATGATGATCAACCATCCTGATGTTGTAGGAGGCATGAACACTGTTCTCCCCTCCCTGGCCCCCCCGTGCTTCCTCTCATCCTTTCGATGCAGGTGTTGGGAAAACTCCGACTCACTGGAAAGAGCCACCGCAGTTGCTCAGGTGCTGGTGGCACCGAGACGTCCCAAAGCTGTTGCCCGTATGTAGAAGTGCAGAGCACTCCAACAGTGAACCTTGGGGCCTCTGGAAAACCCGCTCCCTGACACACTACAGCCTCTCTACGCTCGAGCTTGCACTACTATCTACTACCCGCTGACAACCCGCCCGGTGGTGGAAAAAAAAAAGAATTCTGCAGTGTTGAAAATGCCAAGTGAATCCGTGATTTGATTTCGCGGTACAGGACAGAGCAAAAGTTGTGCGAGTCCGATGGCCGTGTACTTCGTACTTCAAGTTCAGTCTCATGAACAACGCTGCTTAACTACTTTCGACTCTCTGGCAGCGTATCGTTTGTTTTCGGTCACACACGTGCAGGTCAGGGTATTATTGGCGCGCAGCTCGCGCGCATGCCGCTCATCCGGTCCGCGCGCATGCCACTGCCCGATCTTATGATGCTGTGCGACGCACCACATGCGCGCGCGGGCTCGGCGACGCTCCCGTCTGGTCACATATGACGGGGCCATGCAGCTTCACTCTTTGTGGGGGGGACTCTAAGATTGCACATTTTGCTCACCCTTGCCCTCGGACCCGGCCCCCAAGTCTGCAATGCATTGCACGTGGAAGGAGGCAATTTGACCGGGGTTGGTTTGTAAGTCATCACTCGCCCCTTTCAGGAGCGCCGAAGTTGGTGATGGCGGTGTATTTCCAAATCCCTGACGCGCCGCATGGGTGTTGTTGTTGTTGTTGTGTCTGCAACCAACGAGTTCCGTCAGGAGATGGGCTTGCCGTTTAGGAAACACGATTCAGGAGAGGCTGGACCGAGCTTTATTCGGAGTTTACGGTACGGTACGGACTACCTGTTGTGGAAGATGTACGTACACGGAACCGTGTGTCGTGGGCTGAGGCTGTCAGCGGCGGCTGAGTCGTCGCGGCCGTGTTAGTGGACGGAGCCAAGACCGAACCATGGAACTTGCCTACCTACAACCATGTTTCACGCAGAGTGTCCGCAAAGTCGGATAGCCGCGGCCCTTTCCGGGTCCGAAAACTCAAGAGTAGCATGAATTTAGCTTGAATACCATTCCCCTCCCTGGACCGGGGACGCACAAGCGCCGACCAGATCGGGGCTTAAGGGTACCGATGAATCATGACGTCAACGCGGAGGGTCGCGTCCGGTGCCGAGTGCCATCAAGGTCTCACTCGACATGGCAGCTACCTAAGGTAGGTAGGTATTAATATTTCAACCCAAGTCAATTAATTGCTCAGCACAACGAAGGTTTTCCTCCGTTGAACGTACCGTTGCAAAAGCCTACTGAAGAAGAAAACAAGAACGAACCGCATCGCCGCAACGCCAGCCGCAGCCGCAGCCGCAGCCACAAAGCCCACAGCCGTCGCCATGTCGTTGACCCTCCGAGGCGTCCTCCGACACGCAGCCGGCCAGCAGCTCGCCCCCGCTGTCGCCTGTTCCTCGCGCGCGCACCACACGACGCCGCGCCGCCTGCTCCCGTACAAGGACGCGCAGGACCGGGAGACGCTGCGGCCGCGCACCGCCGAGCACACGTCCACGGGGCGCGACGACGACGTGGCCGGCGCGCACCCGGACGCGGCCTTCAACCCGAACAAGACGCGGCCCGAGACGGAGCGGCGCCGGGCGGGCGACACGCTCGAGGGCTCGGGCGCGAACCAGGAGCTCAGCAAGCCGCGGGGCGACGAGCGCTCCGAGGCGGATCGCGGCGCGGGCGAGGAAGTGCGCAAGGGCGGGCGGAGCGGTGGCGGCAGCCCGCCTAAGAAGGGCAACGTCGGGAGGTGATGAAGAACTGGCGATGCGAGTGATGGGTTTGTAGAGGCTGAGCGGTCAGTACACGACGCTGAGGTGGTGGTGAGAGTGATGGGGGTTTCTTGAGGTCAAGAGGTCGGGGCACGGCGAGCTGTCGTGATGCGGCGGCAGCCGACGGTGATGGTTCATGAACGCGGAGTCGAGGCCCAAGCTGTCACCCAACGCGCGACCATCGGTCACACCTCGAGAGGCGCCGCGCGCATGAGACAGACAGCAAAAACGAGAACACGAATACATACATAAATAATAGTCATCGAAACCGCATAATATTGGAGCGCATCTGCTGAAGGGTCACAAGCTGCCGCGGGCGCCTCTGGCGACGAACCCGCAACCCGCACCCCCGAGCTCGCTCCGATTCGAGCGCTTGTAGCGCACCTCACCAAGGTGGTGCCGACGGGAACGCCTGCCCCACCGGTTTTGCCCCGGGTCTGGCCCCGAACCGCCCCGGCCCACCCCCGGCACGCCGGCCGGTTGTTGTAAACGGTGTAAACACTCGGCAAGTCAACCCGCCCCATGACCTGCGAGTGTCCCAGATTGCGGGGTGCGATTGCATCCGCTAGCAGATTCGGAATCTTGGCCCTGTTTGTTTGATCCATTGATTTGGCCTGACACCCTCGAGGGTGACCCTCCTCCGGGGGCGGGCGGGCCGCCGGCGGCAAAACGTCATGGCCCATGGGGGGCCGCTGGCTCACAGCACAGCGCAGCTCCCTCCGAATCAATATCAACCCCGTCTGGCCCCTCCCTCGACCCCTCGACCCCTCGCGTATTCTCTCAACAACTTGCCTACCACGTCGAACCTCGGGCTTCTCCCCTTGTGATTACCCGGGCGCGCTCTCTTGCGCCTGTACTGTCGTTCACTTCTTCTCGTTGCGTGCGCCGTCCTCATCACAGTCTCCTCGCACAATGGCATCCTCAAGATCCTACGACGGGAAGCTAGGCATCGTGACCGGCGGCTCGCGAGGTGCGCACCTTCACCGCGTGCTGCTGCCATGAGGGAGAACCAAGAACCACCCCAATAGCTGACACGCGCGTGCAGGAATCGGCGCGGCCGTCGCCCGCCGCTTCGCCGCCAAGGGCTGCAACCTGCTCCTCGTCTTCACCTCCGAGTCGTCGCGGCAGCCGACGGACCAGCTGTGCCGCGAGCTCGCGGCCGCGCACCAGGTGCGCTGCTCGTCGGTGCAGGCCGACCTGTCCGGGCCCGAGGCCGCGGCGCACAAGATCGTCGACGCCGCGCAGGGCTTCTTCGCGTCGTACCAGGGAGCCTCGGCGGGCACGGGCGGCGACGGCAGCGGCAGCGGCGGTTTCCAGATCGACATGCTCGTCAACAACGCCGGCGTGTCGTCCAACCAGACCATGAACGACCCCGCGCTGGGCCCCATCGTCGCCGACGAGTTCACGCGCGTCTACAACGTCAACGTCCTCGCGCCGCTGCTGCTCACCCAGGCCGTCGCGCCGTTCCTCCCGCGCGACCGCTCCGGCCGCGTCGTCAACGTCTCGAGCGTCAGCTCCTCCATCGGCTACCAGGGCCAAAGCGTCTACGCCGGCAGCAAGGCCGCCCTCGAGGCCATGACGCGCACCTGGAGCCGCGAGCTCGCCGGCCGCGCCACCGTCAACGCCGTCAACCCGGGCCCTGCCTGGGGCGACATGTACGCCGAGGCCGGCGAACGCTTCTGGCGCATCAACCAGCCCTACGTCGACGCCGCCCCGCTCGCGAGCTACGACGGCGAGAAGGCCGTGCTGGACATGGCCGGCGACGACGCCGAGCGCTTCGACAAGACGGTCCGCGAGGGCATGGGCGGCCGCAGGCCCGGCTTCACGAGCGAGATTGCGGGCACCATCGACATGCTGTGCTCGCCCGAGGCCGGCTGGACGACGGGCAGCGTCGTGTGCGCCAACGGCGGCATGAAGATGTCTATAGCATAGAGTCGCCACGGCTCTGGTCACGGACTCACGAGGTGGCGGATGAATCGAATGGCGCATGTGAAATGCCGTGTGTCGTGTTTACGAGAAAATGTATGTATTACACTGCCTGGCGCCCCGAGAAGATAAAATCATACCCGATGAATATTGCACACCCACGCCAACCCCCATGGCCCTCCCCCATAAACCAAGCCTTCAATACACCTTTAATGACCAGTGCCGCTGCGAGGGCAGGAAGTCTTGCTGAGCTTGGGCGCCGGCCCCGCGCCGCCTATGGTCAGGAAACCGCTCAGGACCCCATACTGGCCGTCGGCAAACGTCGAGTACTTGATGGCGCTGACTATGTCGCGGCCGCACGCCCCGGCCAGGATCTCCACGTTGGCGCGGAAGCTCGACGCCGATGCCCACGCGCGCTTGACGCTGGGGCCCTGTACGCAAAGGCGACCACGGTTCCGTACTTGGCGTATATGGCCTCAGTCTCGAACCACGTGCCGTTGCCGAGCTGCCTCTCCATGTCGGCGACGGCCTGCGTGCCGTTGACCAGGTCGAAGTGTGCGTTGCAGTCGCAGGCCGTGATGACGTTGACGACCGTCGTGCCGTTTTGTGAGTCACGGCGCACGACGTCTCGCTGCCGAGAGGCAAGAGGAGACGGGGATCGCGGTGTCGGGACAAACGGCTGGGGGAGGCGTGCGTGGACCTCCTGGCCACGGGCGTCTAGAGATACCGAGTACACACCGTCGGCGAGGCCCCGCGGGATATTGATGTTGGTTCGTGCCAGGTCTCTGGGGATGCTGATGGCGTGGGCGAAGGCGGCGAGGCCCGTAACGAGAGTGAGGACGAGCATGGTATCGAAGCCACGTGCAGTGGTGTTTTCAGGCCGTTGAAAGGAGCGTGATGGCTATCGAAATGAGCGTCGATGACGAGAATGATAGCATAGACGGCACGGGGAACGGCAACCTATATACCTGGGACACTCACTCACTCACTCGCCCTCATGCTTGTGGAAGGAAACGTTTCCATCCCACGACGCATCCACGGCGCAAGTGCAGTCGCATCACAATACAACAAATGACGCATTATTCATACCCGCATCAACGGACTACTGGTTCGAAGAGACGATGCCAGCATGCCATCTCGAGGGCCGCATCCAACGTGGCGCGCACGATGCGTCGACTTGAAACAAAGAGGACGGCAAACAAACTGGACTGTGCAGCTAAATACGAGAGCTCGCGGCGTCAAAGGTCAAAGGGAAGACGTTCCTGGGCATGCGTGGGACAGGACACAATGGCCGTCTCGTGGCCTCGGAGTCGGAGCGTCGTTCCCCTTGGAGCGCACCGGTGCTTTGTGTCCATCGCGACCTGTCCGCAACGTGAAACTCGGCTGTCGGGACTCGGGAGGAGGCGAGGGCCAGAGCATTGTGCGAACATGCGCCGAGGAGGGACCCGTTCGTCTGCAGAGGCCGGGCCGTGCGCCGCAGCCCGAATGGCTTGGACTCGCCTCCGCTGGGCAGGCTCACACTTGAGGAGTTGAGGGCCTGATACCGATATCGTTGCACGATGAAGAGCGCGGTGGTGGTAGTAACTTACACCCATGTCCCACGTTTTTCATCTTCAGAGGTTCGAGCCAGTAGGGCGATCATCTCAGATCGTGCAGACCTCTCTGCCACTGATTGGCCCCCCAGTGCCGGCCGCTCTGCCCAACTTGGCAGGCACCTCAGTCGCGGGCGGGGAGCTCCTGCTCTCCATTGCACCTGCAGGCCTGCCTGGAGGGGGCCACTGCAGTGAGGTGGACGGGGTGGCCTCGGTGCATGTGGCCACCAGGCTCCAGGCCTTAGACCTCGTGGGGGCCGGACCAGACCCCGCCATGCCCGCCACCACGGCGCCACCCCTCCTGGCATTTGGCCCCCTGCTTCAGTGACGCAGCTCCTCCACTGAGCCCACCCGCGTCAAGTCCCGTCCTCGAGGGGCTGCATCGCCAGAGCGCCGAGGGGTAGGCACCACCATTCCCTCCTCCACCACCACCGCGCGGATGCGCATCGCACACAACATCTCCCTCTCACGACTCACGAGCAGACCGACATACGCGCTGAGACCGCCACGGCCAACACGCTTCTCGCAGCCGCCGCCGCCGCCGCGATTCAATCATCCGCCGCAGCGACGTCACTCCAGCACCTCCCCGCCACCGCCGCATCGCCCTCACAGCACTAGGCCCGCAACAATGGCCGCCACGATCGACCTCTCCTCTCTCGGGGCCTCTTCCTCCTCCGCCGGCGACGCTGCCCCCTCCCACGAGTCCAAGATCCTCGCCGTCCTCGGCTCCGCCATCAATGACGCCGCGCCCACGGAGCTCTCCGCCGAGGCCACGGCCGGCGAGGTGGACAAGCTCTACGCCGCCGCCGTCGCGGGCAAGGACGCCGAGGACTTCCTCTGGGCGTGGTGGTCGCTGGTCGTCGGCGTCGCAAAGAAGATCCCCGCCGACGACGCCCGCATGCGGCTCCTCGTCTCCGTCATCGCGAAGCTCAAGGCCAGGCGCGACGACGAGGTCGAGATGTGGGGGCAGAAGACGCGGGTCTGGTCGGAGCTGCCCATGCTGGGGCCCAACATGAGGGACGCTTGGAACAGTACGTGAACCTGGCTGACGGCGAGGGGATATCTTGTCCGAAGAAGGAGTGGATGGCTGCCTGGGCTGCCTGCTGACCGAGACACGTCATGGATAATAACAGTGCGTCCCATGTTTGACGGCTCCGACAGCGACAACGAGACGGTCCGCGAGTGGATCTCCCTCAACTCCTTCGCCGCTCGCCTCTTCGGCAGCGGCCTGCAGAGCTGGGACAACCTGGCCATCTGGGAGCTGCGGTCCGGGCTCGAGGAGCCGCCGCTGAGCACGCCGAGCGCAAAGGAGACGAGCCTGACGACGGCGTGCGAGTGGATCGACCACGCCGGCGAGGAGCTGTACAAGCAGGGACACGCCGGCCGTCGGCTCGAAGCCATGGAGGAGCGCGCCCTGAAGCCCGGCCAGCTCTTCTCGAGCGGCAAGCCCGGGCTCAGCGACGAGCGGTGGCGCTTCTGGAGGGAGAGGATCGGGGTCCTCGCTGGTACCGCCGGCAGCGGGCAGCTCAAGGAGCGCGCGCAGGCGGCAGTCGACAAGATGAAGGACCTCGAGGGGTCTGCGTGAGGGTGCACAGGGCAGGGTCACACACGTGGACCACATACACATAGCCATGCATGACATTGGCACGAAAATATAGATGTAGCAGATCCACTAGAAAGTGTAGATCCAACCCAGAAGGACTTGATACGGCGGTTGGTATATGAACAATGCCTTGCTGCCCGCCCATGCCACGATAGACTCCAGATACGCCATTGGCCCTAACAACCCCCCCCTTGGCCTTGCACCATCCTAGCCTGCCCCTGAGCTACCCACACAAAGTACGCCATGTCGTAGTTCGCCTCGCCATTCTCGCCTTGCCCTCTAAACTGCCGCTCGGCTATCCGTACATCATGTCGTCGTCCTCCTCGTCATCCTCGACGACGGGGACGGGCTTCTTCTTGCCCATCTCCTCGCGGCACATGGGGCAGGTGCCCTTGCTGCGCAGCCAAGGCCCCACGCACTCGAGGTCGAAGCGATGGCGGCCCTTGCAGGGCAGCTCGACGACGAGGCACCACTCGTCCTCGAGGTAGGGGACCTTGCAGATGGCGCAGTCGTCGTCGGCGGCGAGGCCCTTGCGGTTGACGCGGTCGAGGGTGTCGACGAACTGCTGGTCGACGCCGCGCAGCGTCGTGGGCGGGTCGTGGATGTCGTCCTCGAGCGAGGCGATGAGGCGCTCGAGGAAGTCGGCGTTGTCGGGCGTGGGCGCCGTCGCGTGCAGCGTCTGCAGCTGGTCCTGCAGCAGCCGGAACAGCGCGGCCGTCTCGACAGGCGTGGGCGTCGCGTGCGGGTTGTTGTGCGGCGTGTGCGTGCCGGCGGCGCCGCCGCCCGTGGACGGCGACGGCTCCGAGGACAGCTGGTTGAGCAGCGAGAAAAACGACGCCATGTCGACGCGCCGCCCAGAGCGCCGCGGCTCCGACAGCTGGATGTTGTGCTCGACTGCGGTGCGTACGGATGCGCCTCACGGGTCAGCTGCTGGATCCTTTTCTCCTGGTGGTGGCGGTCTTGCTGCTGCTGCTGCTGCTGCGGCAAGCAACGAGGGGCGCCGGGGAGACGCATGGGAGAGAGGGTCGGTGGCTTTACCTTCGTATTGAGTGGCCATGGTGGGCGGCAGCGGCAGCAATGCTGGTTGCGGTAGGCCCGGTACAGAGGGTGCTGGGGGACGCGCAGAGTTCGGATCGCGGTCGAGCTCGGGTGGTGGTTAGGCGGGAGGACGAGGGACGGGGGCTGGAGCTCGGCGTACGAAGCAGGCAGAGATGTCGTCGCAAGTCGACCAGGGGTCTGCGGGAACGGAGCGGGCTTGATGGAGGGGCAGCTCTCAGTGGAACGTCAGCTGGAGCTCGTGTGGCGCCAGCTCCAAGCCTCGACAGCGGAACGCACCCGACCCGCTCCAGCCGCTGTGGCTCAGCTGCCCCCGGGTATTGCCCGTTGGCCCGTGCCCGAGCAACCCAGCAAGGTACGTAGCTGCTCTTGGGCCTGGGCAGTCCCAGCAGGTTGCGACAAAGCATTGTCCACGAGCACGTCCGTCAACGGCCTCGGCGTGAGGAATTGCCAGATCCACGGTCCTACTAACGGTGCTGCGATGCCTAAGAAGGCCACGTTTGTCTTCCGTCAGTGGCGGTCACTCGTCGAGTCGTCAATGCTGGGACGTTCCCTGCCCCAGACTTCCTTCGCATTGTCGTCTCATGGCCGCGACCCCCCTGCTCTGCCGGGTACGTAGCAGAAGCAGGCTTTGAACACTGCAATGGTCCGGGCACGGCAAAGGCAAGTCATGCCATAGACAGAAAATCTGAGGGTGCCTGTCTACGACTCTTGTACGGACTAGTGAAAAGAAAATCGCATGTCGTCGTCCCGCAAGATTGGAAGCTCTCAGTGTCCACGCGAGCTCCGCGGCGTCTCGTCGGAGCGGAGTTTGGACGCTTTCTGTTGCCCAAGCGCAGATTGCCGTCACTGGTCACAGTAGTAGCCCTTGGCTTGGTTTAGCAGCTAGACCCTGGCCTGGGTGCTGCCCCTCGCATGAAGCTCTAGATTGAAAACCGGCACGCATTCAAGTCCGTACGCACAGGCAGCGAATTGCGTGACGTCGTCCTGGTGTGGTTCTGTGCGCTGCTGTGCGGAGAGCTCGGCAACGGTGGGAGGCGGCGGTTGAGTTGCCTCGGGCAGCTCCTCTAGCAGGAGCTGCTCCTCCTCCCTTGGAGAGTTTGATTGCGGCATTCCTGCCCTCGACTTTCCTTTTCCTTCATTCAGCTCCGTCCAGCTCCATCCAAGGGCATCCATCTCCTGCAAAGCTTTCATCACCGCGAACGCCGTCGCGAACTGCTCGTCTCGTCTATCCACACCACACGGTGCATTGCACAACCACCATCGCCTCGCAAGCTCCTCCAAGCCGCCGCAGCTCTCGCGCGCCTTCGTCCACCATGTCCGCCGCCGTCATCGGTTCGACCGGCCTCGTCGGCTCCAACATCCTGTCGACGCTCCTCTCCCTCGACACCTACAAGACCATCCACACCATCTCCCGCCGCGCCCCCAAGGACGCCTCGGCCAAGCTCGATGCCGTCGTCGAGGAGGACAACTCCAAGTGGGCCGCCGCCCTCGCCGCCATCTCGCCGCTGCCGTCGGCCGTCTTCTCGGCCCTCGGCACCACGCGCGCCGCCGCCGGCAGCCTCGAGAACCAGTGGAAGATCGACCACGACCTCAACATCGAGCTCGCCACCGCCGCCAAGAAGGCCGGCGTCAAGACGTACGTCTTCATCTCCAGCGGCGGCACCCGCGGCTTCCTCTCGAGCTCGTGGCCCTACTCCAAGATGAAAAACGGCGTCGAGGACGCCATCAAGGCCCTCGACTTCGAGCAGGCCATCATCCTCCGGCCCGGCATGCTTCTGGGTCAGCGCGACCACACCAGGACCCTTGAGGGCGTCCTCCAGGGTGCCGTCCGCGGTCTCGGCGCAATCAGCCACGGACTCAAGGACGCGGTCGGCCAGGAAGCCGACGTGGTTGCTCGCGCCGCTGTCAGGGCCGCGCAGCTCGCCAGCGAGGGCAAGGCGCCGAGCAAGTACTGGGCTGTTGAGCAAAAGGACATCGTCAGGCTTGGTCACACCGAGTGGCCCGAGAAGCCGGCGGCTTCGGAGACGGCGCCCCCTGCCGCTGCTCAGTAGTGGTGGACGGTTTGGTGTCACTGGACGGCCCCGTCGAAACGCTGCTCCCGGGATGTGCTACTCGTACTGCTGGCCATGATGTCGTCCTACACCGCAAAGCTTGATTCTTGACATGCGTCGGTGACGACGGCGACGAGGCAAGATTTGCGTTGGCGTTTCACCAGGTAGTCCTTCCTGCGGCTGTCCGTGATACGGTAATGTCGCGCGTGGGCTCACGTGGGCGGCGATGCAGCCGGGAGCCGGGAGCATGGGCTGGCAGGGGCCGGGTCCGACCCGAGAGGAAGTGGATGATTCGCATGTGCTACTTCGTACGGGGCGACGAGTCGATGCGCGGTCGCCGGACTATGACGTGCTATAATTGGGTGCTTTGTCGGGCACAGAGGAGGGCAACGGGTTGCTGCGTGTGGTACTGGTCTGTTTGCGTGGGGTTTTGTTTTGTGATTCGAAGCCGAGATACCAAACGAGAATGTCACTCAAATCTTATGAACGTGAGCACATGGGCTTGCACGTGCAGTCATCATCCCCATCGACGTGTTTCTGCCGAAGCGGCGCAAAGCTCGGGCGGCCCATGCCGTGCCGCAGCTCGGTGTCGACATCTGTCCGACCGGGGCCCCGCTGACGGCACTGCAGCGAGACCCGACTGCCCCGCCGTCAAGAAGGTGGGATGGAACCCGTCCGAACCCCCCCGCCAAAACGTTGTAGTCATCGGCCAGCCAGGCTTACCATATCTCGTCTCACTCACTGACAGTGAAAGAGCAGCTTCACCACCACTCGCGCTCGCATTCTCGCATCACGTTCGCCTGGCGATTCTTTCTTGCCTTCTTTCCCTTGTCTGCGTTTCTGCGCCGCTCACGTCTCTGCGCAAAGTGCTGAACGGGTGCCCCGTCGAGCTGCTGCTTGCCCGGGAGCCAAGGGGAAAAGCCCTCAGGCACTCGCAGGCACTCATCTCATCCTAGCCCAGGCTTGGCGCACGCACGCATAGTCGATCGACCAGCCAGCCCCGTTGCCATGTCGTCGTCGTCGCCCTCAGAAGCAGCGCCGCCGCGCCCCGAGGTGGTCGGCCCCGACGCCGGCCCCGAGGCGCCGTACCCGCTGAAGATGGAGGGCAAGGTCATCTCGGGCTTCGGCCGCGGGTCCAAGGAGGTGAGTTGGCCGTCATAGTTGTTGCGCCCAGGCGGCTCCTGTTTTCTTTTGTCGTTGCTTTGCGGTGTACTGCTGGGCCCAGGGCTTCGGTTGCGGTGAAGACGGGGGGACAGCGAGAGAGAGAGACGTGGGAGGAGGCGGGATGGGAGCATTGGGCTGCTGCTCTCACCTTATGCTGTGTCTTGACGCTCTTGTGCTGGATGGGTAGCCAATGGCCCTGGGCCTCGTGCGCAGTCATGGCGGACGATGGCGACTTGATGAGGGTGAAAAGGATGATGCGGATGAGGGGCTCTTTGGCAAAACGGTTCAGAAGATTCTAACTGTGTCTAACAGCTCGGCATCCCCACGGCCAACCTCCCCGTTGACGCCACCGTCACGCCCTGGATTGAAGACGTCAAGTCGGGCGTGTACTTTGGCTACGCGGCGATAGACCTGCCGACGTCTCACCCCAACGCCAACGACACCAGCAGCTGCACCGACACCATCACCAAGAACATTCCCAACAGCAACAGCAACCCCCACAGCAGCGAGCCCTCCTCCTCCTCCTTCGCTGTCTTCCCCATGGTCATGTCCATCGGCTACAACCCCTTCTACAAGAACACGGTCCGCAGCGCAGAGGTGCACGTGCTGCACCGCTTCGCCGCCGACTTTTACGGCTCGCACATGCGCCTCCTCCTCCTCGGCTTCGTCCGCGAGGAGAAGGACTACAAGAGCCTCGACGCCCTCATCGACGACATCAACTTCGACTGCCGCGTCGCCCGCACCAGCCTCGCCCGCGACGCCTGGAGCCCCGCCGCCGCGTCCCCCGGGGCCGCCGAGTGGCTCGTCGCGCCGTTATAGACGAGGACGGCCATGCTTGGGCCTGGGTCTGGGTTTGGTGAATGGTTTGCGGTTGGACCAACACGGGAAGCAGAGATTGGGGAGGAGGGAAGGGGCGCCCGTCATTTTCACGATAGCTACAACGTAGACAGCGAGAGAGAGCCATGGTCTAGAAAAAAAAAAGAAGGCATCCTACGAGTGGCACGTTGCAGCATCGGCTTCACCTCGTATTTGCGGGTATCTTGTCGAGCTCCCATAGTCACCGTCCCTTCGGCGGCGCAACCAGCGCCCGCCCGTCAACTGCTTGCTTGCCCACTGGCTCCTCCCGAGAGGCCCAGTGAATCCGTTTACATCCAGTTTAACCCCATCCCCGGCCTTGCAAAGGCTACATCCAATTCGATAACAAAACACCACCCATGCAAAACAATACTCTCGGTGACACCCGGCTAGACCGCAAGTTGGTGCGGCTCCTGATTGGGGTAATATCTCGGTAGAAACTGCAGATGCCGCGGCGTTAGCTTTCATGCCTTTTGGGGACACGCCAAGGGCAAGGCGGATTGGTAGATACTTACGTTCATGATGATCATCATGGGAATGTCAAACACGTCGCGCTTAATGGTCCAGCAGTACGTGCAGTTCACCTTTCCGTCTCTTTCGATGCGTGAGATGCCATGCTCGCCATCGATCCGCGTCACGCGGCTGCTCAAAATCCCCGTCCTGGGATCCTTACGGCCGGTGCCGTTCTTCCCGTCCAGGTCTTCCTGCGTCCGGTACTTCATCAGGCTGCAGCTGCGCTGTACCTTTCCTCGGCTGTCTTCAAAAGCCAGCTGGGCAAAGTCGCGGTAAAACTGTACGACACTGTCGTCGTCGAGCAGTTCTGCCAGGAACACGGGGTGCGATCGGTTGCCCGCTGGCTCCTTGGCCCGTGGCGTTGAGTCGCCGGTCCGGGACCCGCTGTCGCCGTCGACGGAGCCGCCATTTGATACCGCAGGGCGGACGTGGACGTTTCGATTCGGCTCCTTGCCCAGCAGCACCTCTTTTGTCCAACCGGTCAGCGCGGTGAACTCCTTGTTGACAGCAGCGACCTCTCCCGATCGCCGGCAGACGATTGTCGGCGCGCAGCAGTGCTGCAGGAAGTCGTCAAACTCGACCAGCGTCCTTTGGAAGCACTTTTCCATGAACACCAGGTCCTCGCGCGTGAGGTCCTTGGTGCAGGATATGAATGATGGCCGAATCTCTCCCAAGGACTTTGCGATGAGCAGGAGCTTGTTAAGCGGTAGTCGGTCTTTGATGACCGATATCATGTTGTGGAACCCAGCAGTATAAGGATATGGCTCCTTCACGCTCGCGTAGACGGCCGCCGAGTCTCTCTGCCTCTTTCCGAGGATCGTCTGCGTCAGTTTGTCCTGTTTCGACTTCATCTTAGACGCGGCAGATACACTCTGCAGGCTACCAAAGGCACTTGTGCCTGGCGAGGCTTCTATCGTGGCCTGAGGACTCGCGGTCGCGTCGGTGCTGGGACTAGCTAGACTGTTTGGCCCGGCCGCGATGGCGTAGGCGTGAGGCAGGCCGTGCTGCAGGTTGCCTTGTGTGTATGTGTTGGGACCTGAGTCCATTCCCGAGTAGTCGCTTCCAATCATGGCATCGTAGCCAGCACCGGCGCCGTTACCGAATATTGCCGCGTAGTTGGCTTCTGTCGACGGTGTCTGAGACATCGAATTGTCTCTGGGAGGCGTCTCGGCTCCGAGGGCCATCTTGTTGAGAATGCCAAACTCCCAGCCTGCATACTGGCTGCCGAAATTGAGGCCTTCGAGATCAAAATTGTACAGCGCCGGGTTGCTGGGGTCGAATAAGGCGTTGAAGTCCATGGTGTTGCTCGACAGCATGCTGTCCATCTGCGGAGCGTTGTTGCTCTGGAAAGACGGGGATACCGGCGACGCTTGGGGGTTGAAGGTGATGCCGTCCATGGAAACCTGAGGCTGGTTCCCGGTCGCGTAGACAGGAAACGGCGCGGCGCCACCTTGGGTGAGGAAGCTGCCCCCTGTCGTGGGAGTGGACATGGTGTCTGACTGGCCAGAGTTTTGTCGCTGGCCGTTCTGCCGCGTGCGCGTGGCATTGTAGTTTGGACCCAGCACGGGTCCGAGGGCTTCTTCGGGCGCATCGTGAAGGTATTTGGCCTTCTTGCGCACACCATCCTGACAAGCGTCGGCGAGGCCGCGCTTAATACATCGTTTGCATGGCCGCTCATCACCTACAGCGCAGGGGGTGGTCAGTCAGTTGGCTGATACGACGAGAGCGGTGACATGTCGGAAAGAAGGGTCTCTGGGGGGGGCGAGCGAGGCCAACGTCTCAGTCGCCAACACGGCGGGCGCAATCAGTTATCACTTACCGCAGGTTAAGTGCGCCCTCTGGCAGGCGTAGCATGCCCGTCTGGCCTTCTTTCTCCTCGGCCTCAGGGGGTCCTTGGGGTCGTACTTCTTCTTGACCTCGCCGGATCCGTCGTTGTCAGCCATTTTGGAGTCGTCGTTCAGGAAAGTTTCCGACTCGTCCTCATTGTCGGACATGTGGTCCGAGAGGTCTGCGCCGTTCTCCTCCATGTCGTCGGGCATTTTGCCTGGGTCTTATATCGCAGGTCCGTTGGACCTACGTACAGCAGCCTCGACAGCACCCCCGGTTGCCACTGCAACGATGCTCACGCACGGGCAAGACGGCTATGCACGCTCCGGACTCCAGGAGCTTGGCTCCCTGGGCCATCCAAGTGGCTGCGGAACCACACCGGCGTGCGCCTCGGTTGCACGGAGCTGCGGCCGGGGGGGTTAGACCGCTGGTCGAGGAGCGCCTCGTACGGTGAGAAGGTGGAGGTGGTTTTGTGCGGAGGAGGGTCCACCGAGGCTAGAGAACCGACTTGGGGGACAGAGATGGCCTCAAGCCAAGGCGTCTGTCGGCTGAAGCGCGTGCGGACTGAGACAGACAGGCCGAGCCGCCGGAGCGTGATTGGGCCAGGAACAAGAGTCGCGCTGGCAGAGGAGCAGCCGATCGCTGTGACCTGCCGTCCAGGTGATCGGGTACCCTGCCGAAACAAGGCTCCTGGACGTCAATGTCGGCTCGTATTCTGCGCAGAGGGAGCGCAGGCGACGTCCAATGAAGCCGAGATGGGCCAAGAGCGAGGCGCTCTCGTGTAACGCGGGCGGCGGTCGTCAGTTGGGCGGCGTCGAGGTCGGCCGCATGAGAGGGCGGGAGGCGGGCGTCGCTGGCAGCACGAAGGCGCACCCAAGATGACGGAGACGGCGACGCGACGGCTAGGTGATGTGCTGGTTGCGCCGCTGTGATTCGGCTCGGCTGGGCGCGGAGAGGAGGCGAGGGCGCGTCTCCCGTTGGGCGTAGATATGGATGAAGGAGCACGACGGCCGGTGGCGGGCTTGACAGTCGCCGCGAGAGACAGAGTGTGGGGGAGCGGTGGTGGTGTTCTAGACGCAGCTACCCGTTGCCCATGTGCCTGCCCGCATCGACCATTGACGAGTGGAAGGGGGCTTCTGGGCGGCGGAGTCGGGGTGGAAGAGCGGCGGCGCAGCAGACGAGCGGACAAGCTGGCGTTTGTGTCGGCGTCGGCCTCGTCGTTGCCGTCGTTGCCGTCGTCGTCGTCGTTGTGTGCGGGCGCGCTCGGCGTGGTTGTGCAGCAGGTGTCGCGCAGAGATGAGGCATGCGAGCAGAACCGGCACACACCCACAACGTCCCTACTGCTGCTGTTACTGCTGCTGGTGCCCAAAGAGGCGGCGAGGCGTGTCGCGGCACGGCGGGCGTAGTGTAGAGACGCCGCAGGAAGGCTGCCGGGGAGTCTCTCGTGGACGGTGACGACGCGCGAGAGGCAGAGGAGAGGCGAAGGAGAGAGAGCGGGAGCGGAGGCACGGCGTTGGAGGTTGGTGTTGAGTCAAGCTCGGCTAGCCGTAAAAGCGCAGTCGCAGCCCAGCGCAGTGCAGTCCAGTGCGTGCTGTTTACGTGATGGTGCGGGACCGGCCTGGAGGAGGCCCTTGGACCTAGCAAGCAACTTGGAACCAAGCCCCATCAGTCTGAGCCGGCGACCCTCCGGTTTCCATGTGGGATGGGGATGGGATGGGGATCCATTGCCACGGCCTGCCTCGCCTTGGCTTGGAAACAGGCGGCCGCACGCTTTCTTTGGCGGGCGGCGCTGCCACGCATGGATGGAGCCTCCATTTTGCAGCGGCCCAATTGCCCTCCTGCACCTGCCGCGGCCGGCAAGCCTCGCACCTGAATGCGGGGTTTTCAGTGTCTTCCAGCGCACTCACGCGGGCTGGCACTGACGAACTGGGTCCCGTCCTGTCTCCCCCCGCCTCCGGCCGCCGAACCTGGGAGGAGCACCAGGCGTTGAGCCCCAGCGCCGTGGCGCCCGCTTGGGGGAATCAGCTCCAACGTGGTTGGCCCGAGGTTAGCGGATGCGTAGCCGGACGAGGTATCGAGTACTCGTCGGTCGATGGAGCCTGGCAGGGCGTGTCACGGCCATGGACGCGCAACGCCAGGTAGCTAGTACCTGGAGCCGCCAATGGACACGCGGAGTGAGCATCTCCAGCACGAGGTGGAGCCGATCCGCAACACCAAGACTCGGCCCAGCACGCTAGCCCAGGATGCCGTGACGGAGATGGGACGGAAGGCAGTTCGAACTGTTCACGCGCGAACCCCTCAGTCAATAACTCGGTACAGTCAACTACGAGTGCTGTGACTTACTTGCCTGGTGTGCAGGGCTAGGCCACGGTGCCTTGATGAGTCGCGGGGCCCGGGGACAGCAACGCAGGCCGATGCCGTGGGACGTGCCCGAAAAAGACATTGGCAGGGTGAGGCGCATGAATCGATCTTCATGTCTTGGGGCAGAGGGCCATTGGCGGCGCGTGCATGAATTGGGTGGCTTGCTGGGGCGACATTTGTTGTTGGTGGTCATGCCATCTGGCTGACGGGCAAGGGTCGCTCAACGCCAGCCCGTTCCTGCAACGGCCGCGCCGCAACAGGGCGATCCGTTTTGGCAGGGTCGTTTCATCCCGTCTGTGGCAGCGGTCAGGAGGAGGGCTGACCGAGTGCGAGCCCGCGCATGTCCGTTCGTCTCTGGACTTTGCAGTTCCGTTGCTCCGGGCGCGGCCTCGAGAACGGTTCGTCGCCGCCCGCCCATCCTCGTCAACGCCATGCTCATAGTGGTACGCTGCCAAGTGCGCCTGAAGTCCGAAGGCACTTCAGGCACTTCGAGGCAAGCTGGAGCAGTCGAGGGGAACCTGAGCCGCCGGGCTGATCCGCAAGGCGCCGGTGTGCCCCTCCGTCACGGAGGCGTCCAGGACCTGCAATGAACGAACGTCTGGTCTCCTTCGATCCAGCTGCAGAAGCCCGCGGCGACACGGCAGCGGACTTCTCCGGGTAGCGAGGCGACGCCCCCTTCCGTCGGTGCCTGCCCGTTGGGGTCGACATTGAGGCGCAGGTACGAACAGGGTGCTCCTGCGCCAGAGGCGTACAAGTACACAGACTCTACTCGTAGAAATCAAGACTGCAGGTAAATGAGAGTGCACTTTCTTCGTACCTGCGGTAGGTACCTTAGGTACATTGTCATGCACTAACGGACTGTACTTCCATCGTACGATGGGCGATGAGATACATACCACCTGCAGGTAAGTTGAGGCACTATTCTTCTTCGTACAGCACTGTACTATACTCTTCCGTACATGCTCTATTGGACGGACCAGCTCCCACGCCGGCAGGCACTTGGACATTGCCTTCCTCGGTCGCCCCCGCGCCTGCCCAGCTTGGCGTCGTGCGCCCAGCAAACGCCCTGCCAGGACTGCACTGGTGACTGAGGCCGCGTCTCGCCCCATTCGCCCTCCTTGGAAGTTGGAACCATGCAAGCACCAGTATCCAATCCTCGGCACCACCACAAGGACCACCATAACCACCTCCTCCGTCACCACCAGTCAACATCTGCTTGCACACTCACCCTCACCCTCGAATCACACCCGCTCCCACGGTGCGACCCATATTAACCGAGAGCCGAGCCGAGCTTCTTCCCCAGGCTTTCGAGGCGCCTCCAGCCCTCCACGCCCCGAGCCCGTGCGCCTGCCGCCGCCATCTCATCTCGCCGCACACCTCCATCACGGCCATCACCTCAGGTCCTTTGAAGCACGTCCGCATGCACACACATGCGCCAAACGCACACCCACTCTGCTTGGATCCCGCCGTTGCATCGCTGCCCAGTCCTGGTCGCCATGGGCCATTCGTACACGGCCACATGCTGCCCCCGTGCTCTGCTATCCTCTGGCATGTGAGGCAGCAGCGCATATCCCTCACTGGCCTGTGTGCCTCCGCCCCTTGATCTCGACTGTCGATGGGATGCAGGCTGTGTTACTTGGTGCCAATCTGGGGCATGACGCCGCCTCCAGCTTTCTCCTGCAAGGCGTCGCCCTCAACTGCCAACCACCAAAACAGGGGTCCCCCCTGCCCCAGTCTACTTCGAGCTTCGTCATGCTGTGATCCGTTGCGCCGACAGGCACAGGGTGTCAAGGATCGCACCTTATTAACCCGCGCACCAAGGCATGCGAGTGATGTGCTGCGCTGCGCTGCGCGGCGTCGTGCTGTGCTGTGCTGCTCGCACCGAGTGTGCGCTTCGTGAGACGTGCCGCCGCCGCCCGGCACGGATCTACACCGACTTCCCATCAGCATCGGTGCCTATCATCACAAACCAGCGCACCGTAACGGTTTGCTCGTCAGGCCATGGCAGGGGTGGGGAAGCCGAGGCGCCATTTCGGCCTCGTGCAACCAAGGCCCCCAAATGCCCAGCCAGACACCAGCAGCAGCATCGCCGCTGAGCGCCTGGGCGGCCATGTCCCCCTGTCCGGGGTTCGCGTGATATCGTTGCATGAAATCGACGCGCTGGCTTCTGTCCTCGTATCTCGGCTTGACCAATCCGGAATAGAAGTGGCGACAGTGACGGCTGTTTTAGCCTGACGCTGAAGGCTGACGAGCTGGGGTAGGCGTTCATGCTTGACACGCGCCTCGGGCCGCGAACCTGGCAACTGAGACAATGTTTCGTCTATGATCTTGGCTCCAATTATCTAACCACATCTGCCCTGATGGCCCAAATCGTCATGCTGCATCTAACCTTTGGCGAAGCGGCTCTTGCTGCGAATCTGCCTGCCGTATCGGAAGAAGATGTACGGAAACGGTAGCATGGCCACGGTAAGAAACGCCAGCAGAGACGACGCCCATTGGTAGCCCAGCTTATTGTACATTTGATCCCCAAACAGGGGGAACGCCGCTGTGAGCACCTGTCAGCATCGCCTCGTGACACAGGCATAAATACAAATCTAATGATTTTACCCCCTTGGGGTGGAGGGCATCGGTGGCTTTCTTGCCGTCGATGACGGCCGGGCTGGACTTACCAGCAAAGAGACAACGCACGAATGCGTTGGCAGCGAGTGCGCTTGCTGCGTACATGGGATATGCGTCCACCTGTCGTCGGTGTTAGCGACTCAGGCGTTCGATGAATGCAGCCACATCTCGACTCGAGCACGCACCAGGAAGGTAAAGATACCCGTGAACAATAACACGTTTCTGTGTAATTTGCCGCGTCAGTGCCCGTTGCCTCCGCTGATATGGGCAAAACATGCGATACGCTATGACGAGAGCAGAGTGAGACAGCGGGATGCACCGGTCAGGGCCATCTCATCGTCGTCGGGGCCCTGATTCGTCCTCTCTGCGGCTCACACCCAAAAAGCAAAGATTGGGCCATGGCATCGGCTTTGCGAATGGGACTCTGGGGACGCAATTGGGCCGTCGTCTGGGCCATGATGGCACAGAGGTTGGCTGCGTGACCCCCCCTTCCTCCCCCCGCGCGCGCCAGACGGTCACATTCACAATGTACGGGGCGGGCATGCCGTGAAACAAAGGGGCTTTTGGGGGGAGGAAGCAGGACTCACCCCAATCCAAAGATGGCGGACCCAATGATGGGGACGATCCAGTGCACCCACGGATAGGTGGACCAGCCAAACATGAAGAGGCCGGCTGGGGCCAGCAGGGAGCCCAGAATGGCGGGCGGGAGGCGAAACTCGGGCTCGCTGGCGCCGCTGACTCCGGTCTCGCGCTCGTGCTTGCGGATGAGGCGAGCGCGGATGCGGTGCCACAAGGGGTCTGTTGCGACGCCCAGCAGCATGGCCACCATGATGCCAAGAAAGGCCAGACCCGTCTGCCAGACGTTGAAGCCGTGGTTGTTGCCGAAGACGAGGGGGAAGGCGCCGAAGAAGAGATAGAGGATGCCGAGCAGGATTGCCGAGAAGAGGCAGAGGTTGAGGCACATGGGCTCGAAGAGGAGGAGCTGGAAGGGCCGCAGCAGGGAGGTGCCGAGGGCGCGGGCGACCGACTTCTTGACGCGCTCCGACGGCGCGGTCCATCTGTCGTCGCCGGTCTGTTTCCGGAGCGCGCGTGCCTTGTTCCTGAGCAGGATGGGGTCTGCGGTACGCATAGATGAGGTAAGTACTCCGTATGAGGTTCGAGGATGGATGGATGGATGGATGGGTGGGCGGTGAGACACGCATGAGCGGGAGGGGATAGGGGATAGGGGAGAGGGGAGGGAGGGAGAAAGAGCTTGGGGGCTTCAAGCTGCACTCACGGTATGTCTCGGGGACGAGAAAGACAATGGCCAGCCAGAGGGCAAAGGACCAGATGAGGAGGACGTAGTAGGTCCATCGCCAGTCGACGTTGTAGTTGATGAAGCCGCCGAGCAAGGGGCCCAGGCTGGGGCCGATGAAGGGCGAGACGGAGAAGAGGGCCATGGGCGCTTGGAGCTCGTGGCGGGCGAAGAGGTCGCCGACGGTGCCGCCCGAGACGGCGAGGAAGGCGCTGCCGGAGAAGCCGTCGAGGAAGCGGAAGACGAGGACGACGGCGACGTTGGGCGCGACGGCCTGGGGCACGAGCCAGACGAGGTACGTGGTCCAGGCGACGAGGTAGATGGGCCGCCGGCCGTAGAACTCGCTCATGGGGCTGAGGAACATAGGGCCGAAGCTGATGCCGAGCACAAACGTCGACAGGCCCAGCACGGACACGATGCGCGAGTTGCCAAAGTCGGCCTCCATCTTGGTGTAGGTGGACGTGTAAATGGAACTGGCGCAGGTCCTGTTTTTGGTCGACGATAGGTATATATGTCAGTCGTTGTCTGTCCTTGGCTCCGTTGCGCGCGCGCTCTCTCTCATAGACACACTCTCTCTTCCCCTCTCGTCGTTTTTTACTTGTCGCCCCCCTTAAGATCTTCTCTCCTTCTGCTCAGGACGTCGGGGTTGGGAAAGCTGACTTACACGCATAGGCTGACTTGCGAGACAATGCACACAATCAGCCACTTCCGCGCCTTGCTGAAGCTGCGCGGGCAGAGGGGATCGCTGTCGCCGCCGTCCCAGCTGACCTCGAAGGGGTCCTTTTCTGCCTGCCTCTCCGGCCCCGTTGCGTCGTCGCCATCCGCGCCGCCGCCGCCGCCGCCGTCGGGCTCGTCTGACACGCCATAGCCGTTTTGCGAGCGGGTGCGGTAGACGGCGGCACTGCCGGCCTCGCTGGTGCTCGACGACAATGACGACGACAATGAATGCCGCGAAGACCGTTGTCGCTGCAGCTGCAGCTCTGCATCGCCGTTGGGCTCGCGGTGCGTGGAGACGCCGTCGTCGCGTGGCGCCGTCTTGGAGCTATCGCCATCCATCGTCGCAGATATACGTACCGTGCCCGCGCTCTGATGTGAACTCTCGCAGCTACTCAGAGGCTACGAGAAACAAAGGACGGGCGGGCGGGCGGGCGTTCCGGTCATATACTCGCGCGTTCCATCGAGGCCGTCCTCGTCACGATGGCGTCGCGGCTGCTCGGACGGAGGTGCGTGAGTGAGTGACGAAGGCGTCCAGAGATCGGCCGAGCTCAATCACTCAATGGCGACGGGGTTTCCGTTTCTTCTCGTAATCATCGGCCTGATGAACGAAACCTTGCTGATAAATTGGGCTGCGTGCTAGCGATGCTAGCGACCTGCCTGCTACTAGTTCCTTATTCCCGGCTCGCGCGCCGAGCACAGCATTGTCGACTCTGACGCCAGAGGCTCAGACGGCCCGCTGGGCTAGCGGGTCGATCCATTTTCTTTCTCTCTCCCCCCCATCGAGCCAGCTCGGAATACGTAGCGCGTCGTCCTCTTGCTCGCTTTGACGTTGCTTTCCCCCCACTCGCTGGGCACTCGCTGGGCACGGCGTCATGCTCCATTCATCAGTTTCCACCTCGACCGGCATCTTCCGGACGACTAGGGCGGTTCTAACCCCTGGCGGCTTCGGCGTTAGAAATGCGCGCCCTCGGAGGCAGCAGATGAAGGCTGTGGGGGAACCAGACCAGCTGAGGGCATCCCGGTCCCCCGGGGTCCGGTGACTCACGGCGACTCGGAGATGGCGGCGACAAGCGGCGAGTTCGCGCTCTCAGGGGCACGGCGCCAAGGGCCGAGTTGCTCGAGCGATGCCGTCCGGGAGTCGCCTGGGGGCACCGGTGGGCTGGACGGCAAGCCAAGACTCCTCCACTGTTTCCTACCATGTTGACGACTATATGTGACAGTTTGTCAGTCGTCTGTGTGATAATACTTCGCACACTGGCGTACTCAACTCCACGGATCAAGTGGACCGTCAAAACCGACAAACCCGACGCTTGCACTGCATTTGTCTCGAATATTCATCCTTCTATTTCTAACAGTAGATACCAAATCAAGTTATTCCTGCCGTCCAGACCGAAACCCGGAAATCCTCAAACGCCAGTTGTCCAGCTCATACCGTGCCATGCCATGCCATGCCGCGACGCTGTCCCATGCTCACACACTTACACGCAGGTCCGCCCTCCCCTGTTCATCCTACATACATGCCACACACACACACACACACACACACACACACACACACACAGCGGCACAGAAGAGATAAAACGCCGCTCAGTACGACTCGGCGAGCCCCGAAAAGTCGGGCACGTCGGCGTCGCAGTTGAAGTCGCGCTTGTACGCCTTCTCCGGGAGGATGCCGGCCTTGAGCCCGGCCTCGTAGCTCCAGAGCGGCGCGCTCTCCGTCTTCCAGGTCCAGTACCACCAGCCCCAGCCCTTCTCGAAGCTGTGCATCTGCGCCTCGGCGAACATCTGGAGGAACTTCTTGTACTCGGCGCTGAACTGGCCCGGGTCCGCGTTGGCCTTGGCGCACGAGCACGCCTTGTCCTTGGTCGGGCAGCTCGGCGTCAGGATCGACGACGACTTGTCTCCCGTGTCATACGTGCCCTCCCACCGGCTGCCCCAGCCCACGCCCGTCAGGTACTTTGCGCAGTCCGTGTCGGCCTGCGACCACTCGGCGAAGATGGTCGGCCCGCCGTAGCCGCGCGACGGGTCCATGGCCAGCTCCGCCTGCTGCGTCCACCCGTCGCACGCGTACTGCACCTTCTTCTGGTGCGTGAAGGCGATCTGGTCCTGGTTGAAGATGACGTACTGGTGCACGTCGAGCGCCATGTCGTCGTACCCCGGCAGCAGGCCCTTCCAGTTGTCGAGGCCCATGAAGCCGTCGCCAAACACCACCAGCGCCTTGACCCCGTTCTTGCGCACAATGTCGTGCGCGTCCTTGGTCCACTGGATCACCTCGCTCGTCTTGAGGAACGTCATCTTGGGCTCGTTGACCAGCCCGTAGTGCGTGATGATGTTCTTGTACCGCGCCTGCGCGAAGAACTTGGACAGCCGGTCGTGGATCTCGAGCGACCGCTTGCCGTTGAGCTGCCCGTCCGTGCCGTTGAGCCACCCGATGGTGCCCCAGCGCCCGCTGTGGTTCCAGCCGTTCTGGCTTCCCGGAAGCCCGTGTACGTCGAGGTTGACGCGCAGCCCGTACTTGCGCGCCCACTCGATGCCGCGTAGCAGGTACCGCCACGATGTTCGGAAGATGTAGGGGTCCCCGTCGTATACTTGCACCGCCCAGTACGAGAAGGGTATCCTCACATGGTCCATGCCCGCCGCTGCGATGGCCTTGAACGTGCCTTCCGTGACAAACGACGCGTAATGGGCCTCGATCGTCTTCGATGCGGACGCACCCAGGTGCTTGCAAAGATTCCACTCGTCGATGACGCCCAGGTTGAGGTTGTAGTTGAATAAGGAGGGGGTGATGAAGGGCTCGAGCGATAGCCAGCCGCCCAAGTTGACTCCTCGAGCCGGTCGCTTGCCGTATGACCCCCAGTTCTCGTTCAAGGCCGGCACCTGGTCGTTTGCCTTGCTCGAATCGTCCCACGACGTAAAGAGCCCCATGACGGGAAGGTCGCCGACCGTTTCACTCGTAAACGTCACGTTGAAGTCCTCGGTCGTCTTCCATGTCCACGGATCGAGGTATGTGTTCTGCCACTCTGTCGGGATCTTACCGCGGTCCTTGTCGCCCAGACTGGAGTCCTGAGAGTCATCGTCGCCCGCCTTCTTTTTGCTCACCACTACCGCCACGGCGATGACGATGATGAGAACCACCAAGCTGCATCCTAGTAAGATCCCTAATAGCGCTGTCAGCCCGAACATGCCGTAATCGTATCCCCCGGTCCAACTCACATAGTTTCTTTCGCGATTTCTTTTGCCGCGGCCGGTGGTAGTAGTCCTCCTTCTCCAGGCTATCTTCGCTCCAACGGCCGCCTCCGCGTAGTCCCGAGCGGCGCATTCTGCCTTCCTCCATCATCGCCCCGCTGACGACTCGCCGCTTCTTGTGCTTGTGCTGGTGCTTTCTCGGTTTCGGTGGCGTCATCTCGGGTTCTCGTGGCTCTTCCCGGTGCGGCCGCTTCCTCCTCGTCTCGCCGTGTCCGCCTCCACCGGACCTGTGCTTCTGCCTCGCATTGTCCCTGTTTAGCTGGGCCAGCGCCCCGGACGAGAGCGACTGCGACCCCCTTTCCTCCCTGCTTTCATCAGAGGCCGTAGCGGGTCTCCGCGCGTGTGACTTGCGTTTCCTGTGCTGGTTCCTTCTCGCGGGGTCGCCGCCGCCGCCGCTGCGATGGCGGTGCTGTCGATGCGCCGCCGGCCGCGACGACTCCTCCCTCGGCGCCATCTATCGGTTCGTGCTCTACTCGTATGCGTCGGCCGCGGGATGTGGGACAATGACGTTCGCGCGGCGTGTCTATCGTTGGAATGCGGCGAGCGCGCACCGCTCGTCTAAGTCCGGGCGTCGAGGCATTAATACATGGAACTGTCTTGGGCGACGCGTCACACGGCAATTTCGATTCGTTATGCGCACGGAGGTCCAAGACGTCCAAGAGACCAAGACCGTGCCTTGTTTGCGATTTGTCTTGGCGGTGGGCCGGCTGTTGGCAGGGCAACAATCTTATCGAGAAATCTGGGGTCGCTGAGCCGGGGCCGCCAACGCCGCCGGGCCCGCCAACAGCCCTCTGGAAACCGAGCCCCGCGAAAGGCCGCCGCAAGCCGAGTCGTCGGTCGACCTGCTCTCCCATAAGCCTCCTCCCCGGGGGAGACGCCGTGCTTTCTCACGGACGTGCCACCGCCGCGTTTCCTTTCGCACACACTCTGCTTGTCTCCTCACCCCCCGAGACGACAGACGACATATCCTCGCCATGAAGCGCCACGCCGTGCGTCAGCTGCGCAGCGCAGTTGCGGCTCCGCGATGCTCCCAGCATCTGCCCCTCCGGATCGCCCGCTGCTACTCGTCTCACCCGCCGAACGCGAAGCTGAATCTTCCAATCGACTACTCCACGACGCCTATACTGGGCCACGGCGGGAAGCCCGCCCTCGGGAATGTGAACGAGATCCCCGCCGAGGTCCGCAACGGCCCGACGAGGAAGATGAACCTCTTCCAGGCCATCAACAACGCGCTCGGCACGGCGCTGGCCGAGGATGACAATGTCCTGGTCTTTGGCGAAGACGTTGCCTTTGGAGGCGTGTTCCGGTGCACCATGAAGCTGGCGGAAACGTACGGCGCCGACAGAGTGTTCAATACTCCCTTGACGGAGCAGGGCATCATGGGCTTCGGCATCGGACTGGCAGCGCAGGGCATGCGACCCGTTGCCGAGATTCAGTTTGCCGACTACGTGTTCCCGGCGTTTGATCAGATCGTCAATGAAGGCGCGAAGCTGCGGTACCGCGAGGGCAGCTGTGGTCCGCACGCCGGTGGCCTTACCGTCCGGATGCCTTGCGGCGGTGTTGGTCACGGCGCCCTATACCACTCGCAGTCTCCCGAGAGTCTCTTTACCCACGTCCCGGGCTTCCGGGTCATCATCCCGCGCTCGCCCATCCAGGCCAAGGGCCTCCTCCTGTCCGCCATCCGAAGCAACGACCCGTGCCTGTTTCTGGAGCCCAAGATCCTCTACCGCGCCGCCGTGGAGATGGTGCCTGAGGCTGCGTACGAGCTTCCTCTGTCCAAGGCGGAGATCCTCAAGGAGGGCAAGGATGTGACCGTCATCTCCTACGGCCAGCCCATCTACAACTGCCTGGCGGCGATCCAGCGCGCCGAGGAGGACCTGGGCATCTCGGCAGAGCTCATCGACCTGCGCACCGTCTACCCCTGGGACAAGCAGACGGTGTTCGAGAGCGTGCGCAAGACGGGTCGCGTCATCGTCGTGCACGAGTCCATGGTCAATGCCGGAGTCGGCGCCGAGGTGGCCGCGGCGATCCAGGAGGACCCGGACACCTTTGTTCGGCTTGAGGCGCCTGTTGGGCGCGTGGCGGGCTGGAGCATCCACAACCCGCTGATATTCGAAAAGTTCAATATTCCCGACGTTGCGAGTAAGTTATTGATGCTGTACTGTGACGGCCTGTTCGTTATACTGACAACTTGCAGGGATATACGAGAACATCAAGAAGAGCCTCGACTACTGAGCCTTGAGGTCAAAGGAGGGCAATTGGACTCTGCTGTAAATACCATTGCATGCCATCGCGGTTTACACTTAGACAGAAGAAATGTCACAAGCGATTGTCGTTTATTAATTGTACCTTGTGTCGCTGTTTTTCAGAACCAAGTTATCGACGAATCTTGGAACATGCCATCACATATCTTGATTAACGAGATACCTTTTGAGAGGCGGTGAAAGATGTGCTACAACAAGTATCCCACTAGCATTTGCTGACTGTAGAGCTCCGCTGACGGCGGCTTCGCGACTCCCGCTGGCTGTGCGTGCCCCTCCTGGCGTGCCCCGCCCTGCGCCAGCCGACCACCTCCTTGACCGACCGCCATGCACCGCATGCATTGAGCGTCTGCTTCACCATCAGCCGTGCCTGGACATTCGCAAGCCCCATCGTTTCTTTGTTTGGTTCGCGCTGGTCCCCCGCCGCCGCGCTGCAAAATGTCGCAGCTGGAGACCGTCTCTGCGTTTGTCGAGGGAGCCCCCCCGGGAGAGGTTGGTCCATCGAGAGCTCGTGACGAGCTCCGCGTCATCAAACGCCAACACCAAGCTAACCGCATCGCAGCTCGCAGACGTCGTCGCCGGTGCGGAACGCGCTCCCAATCGAGCGCTCCAGGAGCTTTCATGCTGATGCAGTACTTGCAGACATCAAAGCCTTGACCGAAACCCCGAACATCGTCGCCGAACTCGGTCCCGCCTTCGAGAAGTACAATGAAGAGCAGTTGACGACGGTGAAGCTGCCGGGAAGCAGCCAAGCTGTGAGCACCACGAGCACGCGCCTACGTGAGGCCTGCGGCTGATCCCCTCTCCACAGGTCTTGGTCAGCTCCCATAACTCGCTCGGCAACGGCCGCTACTTCGACGTCGAGAGCTCCTCCAGCTTCGAGTTCGACCATGCTACGCAAGTATGAGCAATGCTTCCAACTCCTCGCCAACACGATCGGATTCTGACTGGAGCAGAAAGCTAGCGCCGTTCAAAGCCACGTCATCGAGGGACCACAAGCAGATTTGGTGTAAGTCGATGACTAGGGTGTCGTTTTCGCGGACAGGTTGCTGATGGTGTGCCAGTAAATCGACTCTGAAAAGCCTCGGCACCTACGTCAACGAACACTTCCCTAGCGCCGCGTATGGCGTGTACCCGATCGAGTCCGACTCCAAGGTGGCCGTCGCTGTCGTTGCGAACAAATACAGCCCGAATAATTTCTGGTACGAGGCTTCCAACTCCTTGACGCGGTTGACCGATCACATGGGTGCTAACCGAGAGCAGGAACGGTCGATGGAGGTCTCTATACGTGTTCGACCCCTCGTCTGGCAGCCTTGAAGGCTCGATCAAGGTTGACGTCCACTACTACGAAGACGGAAACGTGCGGCTGCTCACCAACAAGCCCGTCGCCGCATCGGTCTCCTCAGGCACAGGTGCTGGCATCGCCAAGGAGATTTCGTCGCTGGAGAAGAAGTACCAGGAGGAGCTAAACAAGAGCTTTGTGAACCTGAGTGAGGGCGCCTTCAAGGGCCTGCGGAGACACCTGCCGGTCACGAGACAAAAGGTCGAGTGGGACAAGGTCACGAGCTACCGTCTGGGGCAAGACATTGGAGGCGGGAGCTCCAAGCGATAGACCCGGTACTTCAGAGGCACCCCATCGCCGGCGTGACGGTGACACCCCAACGACCGTGGAGTATCATGAAAGCATATACAGATGAAATACTCGATCGACCGCTTCCCGAGCTTGCCGTGCCGTCCTGCTTCAGACACCGCGTCACAACTTCACATGTTGGGTGCTTGCGGAGCAGCTTACGTAGATGCATACTTCGGTGTGGTGGCACAATGAGGGGACGGTAATAGCCTCGGGACGTGGCGTGGTGCAGCGTCCCTTTCGTCGCTGGACACAACCCCGGCCCCAAGCCATCTGCCTTTTCGACAGCGAGAGACCTGACAGGAGCCGACGTCATTTTCGACTGGGGCTTTCTTTGTGAATAGAAGCGCTCGGAACGAATGTCACTCGAATACGTGCATCGTAGCAGCCTGTCAGTCCGTCCCGCGTCGGTGGCTGCAGGAGCCAGCATGGCGCTGCGCATTTACCGCCTGTCAGCGGAAACGACAAAAGCCGTGGGGTGCCGATTCCGCACCACTCCACGCGGGAGAGATAAGACAGCAGCAGCAGTACGTAGCAAAAGCAGCAGCACTGGCGTTGGTCCCATGTACATTCTCGTCCTGGTGCATGAAGCCGGGCGTGCATTGCGTCGAAGATGCCGGAAGAGGTCCGAACCCCGGATTGTCTCCCTCTCCCCAGAATCCGAAGCGCCAAACGGCGGCGTTTGTCGGGCGGGCCGCCCACGGGGTTAGGAATAGGATCACAAGCCAACTACCCCTCGTTGGAACATCCAAGCACCGGGAGCGAACAGCCTCCAGGTTCCTGGCGTCCGTCGCGGCGGGGCCTAAAAGGGCGTGGGATGCGCTGCTGGATAGGACCACCGGGGTAACAGTCGGCGCCTGCCCGTCCCCGGGGGCCTTCAGCGCCCGCACCCGATCCTGCATTCGAGACGACAGGAGCGAGTGGCCACGGCCCAGCACGCACGGTCAGGCACAGGCAGACTCATCAGCGGTCCGCTTCAGTTGCCGGCCCGCTCCTCCAGCGCAGCGCGATGGGGCCCAGCGCGCCAGGCCAGGGGACCTGCGATCGCCCCCGGTGGGCGAGGTGGCCGCGGCCTGGGCGAATCAGACGCGCATGGCGGTAATTTTGCACCCGCCGATTGGCCGAGCCGCCATCCTCCGCGGGTCCCACCAGGCCACGGAACTTGCGAGGACCGGGTGGTCTGTCAATTGGCACACCAGCGGACCCAGCGCCAGCAGCCCAGCAAGCCCAGCCCAGCCATGGAGCCCCAGGCGGCCGGCCGGCCAGTGGAGGCCAGCGAAGACCCCGTCTGCGACTCAGTGTCCTCGAAATTACCTGCCCGCCTGCCTCGCGACTCGTCCTCCCCGTTCGTCCTCTTGCATCCTCGCTTCGTCTCGAGACCGTCTTTCCAGCCGCTGCCTTTGTCGTATCTTGTGTCTTCCTTTGCCCACAGCCGCCTCCGTCTCCATCACCCGACCGCCATCCGCGCAGACATTCCGAGAGCCCCCGTTGGCTATAGACAGAGAGACACGCCATCCCCCAACAGCCCACCAGCCCCCCCCAACCGCCAAAATGTCCAAGGAATTCACCTACCAAGATGTTGCCGAGTACAACACCAAGAAGGACATCCACGTCGTGATCCACGACAAGGTCTACGACTGCGCTCAGTTCATCGATGAGCACCCGTGCGTTTTTTCCCCGCTTCCGCCGCACGGCGCAAACCTGCGGAACCGCTTGCTAATCTGGTTCCGTCCCGCAGCGGTGGTGAGGAGGTCATGCTGGATGTCGCTGGCCAGGACGCCACCGAGGCTTTTGAGGACGTCGGCCACAGCGACGAGGCTCGGGAAACCCTCGACAGGCTGCTCGTCGGCACCCTGAAGCGCCAGGTAAGTGATTGATGCTACGTACCCCTTGACCAGCCGCCGTGGGTAAGCAAGATCCGCTGACAGTGTCCACGAACAGCCCGGTGACCCTGCCCCCAAGGCCGCCCCCGCCGCGTCTACCTCCTCCGCGAGCAAGTCCGACAGCACTGGCCTCGGCATCGGCCTCTACGCCCTTCTCCTCGTTGGCGGTGTCATTGGCTACGGCGCCTTCCAGTACCTGGCGAAGCAGCAGGAGGTCCAGCAGGCTGCCTAAGCTACGGCAGCTCGGCTTATCGCGAGGACAGGCGGCAAGGGCGACGCCCAGAGCGGACCCCGTCGCCTCGGATGGTGGTGATGGATGAAAAGGCGCATTCATTTGGTTATATCTTTTCCCCGCCGTCGCGGTGTGAGGCATGTACAGGCACCCTTCAACGGCGGCCTCGACCTGGGGGCGCGCGGGGAACGCGGCCGATATAGAACGCTTGCGGTCTGGCATTTCTTGCGCTAGGAGACGGAGCAATTGGTTCAAGGTAGATTTCTCCACGCGCGTGGGCTCTGCGCCGTGGGTACAGGTTTTGTAATGAAAGACGACTGATGCTGGTATCGCGATGGAACTGCCTCGTAAGGCTGCCGGCGCAGACATGCCGCCGTGCGTGAGCGCGAGACGACCGCAAACCCTTACGCATGTGCCGCGACGACAGTGACATGGTGTCGACGCTGGGCGAGGAACCCCCCACGTGCGGTTCCGAGAGCCAGGGCAGCCAGACTTTTTTCTGCCTGCGAACACGAGTACGTACTCGTACTGTACCCTGCACTGAGCCTCACGCCACAGTGCGGCAACGAATCACAGTGGGAATATGACGGTGCGCGCCACAGGCATTGGTCGCCTTGCCTTATTCAGCCTCGCTTTGGAGTCAACGACCGACCATGCTCGTTGCTGCATCATCCACCAAACATCCCATCGACTTCATCCTTCATCGAGCAACCACGCTTCCTTGACCGGCCCGCGGCGCCGTCACCCACCTCCCACGTCGCCACCTTCGTTTCAACGTGACTCTGGGATCCGCCTTTCCGCGTCGCTCCGGTTTCGTTGGGCCTTGACGTCGGCAGCTCCGGCCGGCCCCTCGCTCACCATGTCGTCGTACCTGGAGAAGCAGTCCGCCGCGTTCCGGGGCACCCTCGCGTCGGCCGCATCCAAGATCTCGAACCCGTCGGCCGTCAAGGCGGCGTCGCTCGCGCCCCCCTCGCCCTCCCCGTCCGCCGCGTCGGACAGCACCACGCCGACGGCGAAGCGCAAGCGCGATGCGGTCCCCGAGGTGCCCTTCTCGCAGCCGCAGCTCACGGGCTACGGCGCCGAGGTCAAGACGCAGATGACGTTTGCCGTCGACTACCTGAAGAAGAAGGGCGAGCCCAAGAGCATCACGGACATCATCGACCACCTCAGTCTGCGCGCGTACTCGGACGAGCACAAGAAGGAGCTGACGGACGGGCTGAGGGGCCACCCGCGCGTCGACTGGCGGCCGGACCCGAGCCTCACGGAGCAGACGTGGAAGACGGGCTCGTACACGCACCGGCCCATCATCCCCGGCGTCAAGGACGCGACGTCGCTGCTCGCGCATCTGCAGCGCAAGACGGACGCCTCGGGCGTGTCGGTCAAGGACCTCAAGGACGGCTGGCCCGACTGCGAGGAGACGCTGGCCCAGCTCGAGCGCCAGCACAAGGTGCTCGTGGTGCGCACCAAGAAGGACAACTTCCCGCGGTACGTGTGGGCCGACGACCCCTCGCTGCAGCACGCCGTCCAGCCCGAGTTCCAGGCCATGTGGCACCGCGTGCCCCTGCCGTCGCTCGACGACATGCATCGCAAGCTCGTGAGCGTCGGGCAGAAGCCCACGAGCGAGGACCCGCGCAAGGCGGCGCTGGCGGCAGGCGCTGGCAAGCCCAAGGCGCAAAAGAAGCGCGCGGGCAAGAGGCTCGGCAAGGCCACCAACGTGCACATGGCGCATCTCATGCAGGACTATAGCAACCTGAGGAGATGATGCGCTCGGGTTGCACGTTTTGAGTCATTGGGTTCTTTAGGCGTTTGCTTTTTCTTTCCCTTGCTGGGTGTCCCTTCCTATAGGGACTGACGAAAATGGGAGCGGTGTTTCACGACAATGATCGATCTCGCGCGGAGATCCCGTATAGGGTGGGAAGCATACTACATACACTGGCGTTTTTGTTTTCGGGGACGGGGGCGGCGATTCATCAAATCGGTTGCAATCTGTATTCGTGTCGTCTCGAGGCTACTGATCAGACAGTTACTCGCTTGCAATAAAGGAACAAGTCAACATCATAAGGCGGGTGACGGTTTGCGTCCGCCTGTCGCATACCGCGAAGCATGTCCGTGTATGTGTGTTGTGTGCATCCATCAATGGCCATGTTCTTGCGGGGTTCTCATCCACTGCAGCATCAGTCAGGGTATCCGATGTCGAAAAGAAACAACAGCATGCTCGCCTCGTCATTGCAGTCATAACATCAATCATGCCCATCAACGCCGTCCATCCTCGTCTACCGACCGATCGTCACCAGTAGCAGCAACAAAAGCAACACCCTTACGCCTGCTGCCGCTCCGCCGTCTCTCCACCACCAGGCGGAGGTGCATTCTCCGCTCGTATCCTGTCAAAGAGGTGCTTAAAGACGTCCTCGCGCTGGAAGCCGCCGACCTTGTAGCGGCCGAGGACGATAACGCAGGGGACGGCCTCGACGCCGCGCTCCTCGACGGCGGCCTCGGCCTCGTCGTCAACGGCGCGGCCGCAGTCGTCGTCGCGCAGGTCGGCGCGCACCACGTCAGCAGGGAGGCCGCCGGCGTCGCGGCCGACGCTCACGAGCCACGCCTCGTCGCTGACGTCGCGGCCCTCGGCGAAGTGGCCGCGGAAGAGGGCCTCGACCACGCGCGCCTGCGCTGCTGGGCCGCGCCGCCGCAGCACCGTGCGTATGAGCACCTGCGAGAGCCGCGAGGGGCCCGTGGAGCCGGTCACGGAGAAGCGCAGGTCCGGGAAGGGCGCGGCGGCGGTACGCACCCGCGTCATGTGCTGCTGGAAGTTGTCGCTGCCGCCGGACCACTCGTCATATAGGGAGAGCTTGTCGCACCCTGCGCGCCGTGGGCGGTCCACACGTCAGCCATTGCCTTGCTTCTCATCATATAACTCTTGAACTCGCAGGTTCATTCTGGTCTGTCCTCAAAACGGGCACCCGCAATGGGGGCAAGAAGTGAGCGATAAGGGGGGGGAAGGGGGGAAGGTGCGTTACTTGTCTTGAGGAGCGGGTTCAGGCAAAAGGAGCGCCAGACGAGCTCAAAGTCGACGTCCGGGTGCTTGGCCTCGTAGCGGCGCACGGCGACCTCGATGGTGCGCTTCTCGACCCAGCACCACGGGCATAGCGTGTCAGAGAAGACCTCGATGGGCACGAGGAGCCTCTCAGCAGGTGCCGTGTCCGCCATGGTATATGTCTAGGTAGGCGTCGACCAACCCGCTGAGATCGGGCGGTGCGTGTATAAGTCGAACGGCACTACCGGACTCAAAGGTTCCCCTCGTTGCGGTGAGTCAGGCGGAGGGAAACACCACGGCTTTTGTGGAGATTGGGGCGGGCACGGGGAGGGAAGAAAGCGGGATATCAGTCGGAGGGTTCGGTATCGAGTCGCCCTGGAGGGCGGGAGTCGGAGCAAATCCTCCCGTCGTGCGTCTAGACCGGCAGCAGGGGTTCGACCGGGGGCGAGGAGAGACACGGAGAGAGGGAGAGAGAGAAGGGACACCTTCCCTCAGAGGCGCATCTCCGTGACACAGACACTCGCTCGCGATCGGGGAAGCAATCCCCAGCCCAGCCCGGCCAAGTGAGACGAGACGTGAGGAGCACACACAACCAAGCAAGTTCCTACGAGGTCTCGCTTCGGGTCTCCCGCCTCGTGCGTGACCAAAAACCACGTGTCGTATGCTGGCGACGCCGCCGTAGGACCAGACAAGCAGAGGCGCGCGTATTTGCGTGTATGCGGCTGTGTGTGCGCGTGCGTCGTGTGTGTAAGGTACCTTATGTACTGTATGTGCGTGTGTATGTGTGTATGTGTGTCAGTGCAAGCGAAAAGGAAAGCGTCAGTCAGGGTCCCCCCTTCCCTACCCGTCCAACCTGCCTAAGCATGGACCTAAGTATGCATGACGGGAGAGAAGGAACAGAGGGAGACGGGAGATTCTGCAGGCCGAGCGAACGGCTCAAACGGTCTTGCCGCTCGGCGCACGCCATTAAAACGGGGGGAGGGGGGAGGCGGCCTTCAGCTACGTAGACGACGACCTCCTCCAAGCTTCTCCTCGTCCTCCCCCCTCCCTCCCACGAGCCACGAGAACCGACTCACACGCACGCACCCCGGCTAAAGCGAGATCGAGCCGCCGCAGCGGCGCAGCGGCAAACGAGAAGAAGCGAGGAGATGGGGCCCGTCCCCGCCTCCCTCTCGTTCCGTCGTCGGGGTTCGGGCAGCGGGCGGTCGTCGTCATACTACCTGGGCAAGGTGGCTTACTACCTGGCAATGGTGACTTACACGCTTGCGAGTTCCAGCCGAGCGCGAACCTCCGCTCGCGGTTAGTAATCATTTAATCGTTCGTGCGTTTCCGCCGGCACACCGCAGCACCAGACCGCTCTGCCGCGCCGGCAAAAATCGACACGAGGAGGGAAGAGAAAATTTAGAAAAAGAAAAAAGAAGGGACCCCATTGTTTTCACTCATGATTTTTGACGTTTTCTGTCCCCCCACCTGTCGGAGTGAGCGCGTGGTGAGGGATAGGGACTGTGAGGCGGGACAAGAGAAGCCTTCTGAATACTACTGGACGTCAGATCGATCTACGAGTACCGTCCGTCTGTGGTGTCTATGACCACCCCTGTCGACAAGCCGGGGAGGCACAGCGCAGCCCATGCACGCACGCTGCACGGCGTGAGTAAACAAAAATCATCCTCGCTCTCCTCTCCTTCTCTCTTCTCGTCTCTCCTCTCTCTACCAAGTTCCACCGCCACGTCCGACCGACTCCCGTCTGCCTCCGACTCTTCAGAGTACAGACTACCACTACGAACTCCGGACTGCCACTGCCACCGGCCCCCCCACGCTGCCCAGGATCATGGCGGCGGCGGGTGCGGCCCGTCTGGCCGACCATGTGGCGCTGGCCGGCCTTTGGGTGGTGGTACTCCTGGTGGGACTCATCCGTGCCATCGGCGGCTGCCACTCCCTATCTCTTACCGTCGCACGACGCGGCAGAGCAAACCCCCACCTCGCCATCAGGACTCAGCACGACGACGACGATGGGCACAGGGCGGCTCTGAGACTTGCTGAGAGCCGCTGAACTCACAGCCGAGCTCTCGGAAGACGACTGACTAGGGACCTACCTTAGTGCGACCCGCCGCCAACAACTGCCGGACCGGCCCCGAGTCCCCCCACCTTGCCTCATGAGGCCGTGGCTCGACTTCCAACCCCGGGCAGTGACCGAGCTGCGCGAAACTACCTACTGTCCGTCGTCGTCGTCGTCATGGCCGTCGCCGTCGTCTTGGCTCGTGAGCCGCGAGGCTTGCTCTCCCGCCAAGACCTCGTGGACTGTCCGCCACGGCTCTGTCGCGTGGCAACTCGTGAGTCCCGACTCCACGATTAGTAGCACCGCATCTCCTCTCGGCTCGTCTCCCTCTCTCGTCTAGCTCTTCCCAGAACCGCAACGTACCGCACCGCACCGTGCCGTACCGACCAAAGGTAAGGTGCCCACTGCCTAGTGCCGTACCTGCACTCCTCGTACGAGTACCTTGTCGTGCTTGGTCTGGGGCCCGGCAGCCCCGCTGGCTCCCGGCTGTCGCCAAGGCGGATCTCGACGTCGGCGGGCATGAGTTCTGGAATCTAGGTACCTACCTGCAGGTACGTAGGTTCGATCTGTGTCACGACGCGACGTGCCATCTTCACTGTGGCCCCGGGTCCCCGACGGCGTGCCCTCGGCTCACGGTCAAACGAATGGCCGCCCACATGAAGCCGGACGATGCGCATGCAAGGCTACTGCTGGGCACTCTGTAGTTACCGATAAAACTCAATTGCAATTCCATGTCCCATGCTCAATAAATGACTTCAATGTCGCCACGCAGTTTGCGTCACTTCCTGCCATGCCCTCCCAACACGAACGGACCAAGCCCAACTGCCGCACCCCCGGCTGTCGTCGCCCTGTCCTCTCCTCACTTCTCCTCTCGGCCCCCTTGTCCCCGACCACGTCTTGCATCGTCGTCGCGACCCGTTCGTCCCTTGTGCTCGTTCCGACCAGAATTATACCCGTCCGCCAAGGGCATCCCCGCCCTTGCACGCCCGTGCCCTTGCGTCCATGCATCGTACCAGCAAACTCCTTCTAGCCGCCGACCAGCTCTCGTAATGGCAACGCGAAGAAACAAAAAGTCAATATAAATGCTTCGTAGTCGTCAGGTTGTTCGCATCGCCTGTCTATCGTTGACGTCGACAAAGGAAAAGGGAAAACAGGCCACTTGGCAAAGCAAACCCGCAAAAATGACAAACAGGAAGAGAAAAAAAGACGAAATAACCACATGCTCGTTCCTAAACAGCGGACATGGTGACAGGGGCGTCACCCGCTTCGACGGGCCACTTGTGGGCTCTCTTGCAAGAGGTCACCCGAGGGATTGCTGAACCGAAAACGATTCCGCGCTCCCACACATTATCGCAGCCGCCGCAGCATCTCGCCAATTATGATCTCATCATTTGCTTGCTTCTAACACACCTTTCGCAGAAAAAGACACTGTGGTATCAGTCGGTCACTTCCGCCTCGTGGGCGTCGCCGACATCTTCCTCTCCATCGGCCAGCGGCAACATGTCCGCCTAGGCCATGTGTACCAGGCCCGAATCTGCGCCCTGTGGCCGGCGCAGCTGGTGCGGCGCGCCGTAGTACATCTGGCCCATTGCCGCGTTCTGTGGGTAGCTGTCCGGCTCCGGATAAACGTAGTTGGCGGCGTTGTGCGACGGAGATGGCACGTGCGACGGGGACTGCCATCCCACGCTCGACATGTGAGGGCTGCCGCCGTTGCTGCCCGTGACCCCTTGGTGTTGCTCCAGGCTCGGCTCCAGGGTCGGAGGAGGTCCGTACCCCGTTGGGTGCGACGTCGGCCGCATCCCGTTGGTGTTGTAGCCTCCGGCAGGAGACGCCGACCCGGGGCTGCCAACGCGGAGGTGAGGGGGGAGCGGTCCGTTCTGCTGCATGTACTGCGAGAAGTCGCTGGGATGGCGGTTCATGCCGCTCGACCCCGACATGTCCATACTCGGCGACATGGACATGGGCCGGTGCGCAGGGGATGGCGTCGTCATGGGCGAGCCGTGGTTCGAAAGATGGTCGCCTTCGGAGCGAGCCTGTGGCGCGTGCTTGGCTTTGGACGCGGCCAGGGCTGCCGCTGTCGCCGCGGCAGCTTCCTCGATTGTGCCGCTGTGGTGGTTTTGGTGGCGGGTGAGCGTCGTGCGACGGGTAAACGTCTTTTGGCAGTCCGCGTAGGGGCATTTGTAAGGGCGCTTTCCAGAATGCGTCCGCCGATGCCGAGCCAGAGAGCTGCTGTCGCTAAAGGGCTGCGAGCATCGTGTGAGCTTCACACGGCCAGGGGGGGAAGGACCTGGGAGCGGCCACGTACCTTGGCGCACGTCTCGCAGTGGTGTGGCTTCTCGCCTGTGTGGACGCGCTGGTGGACGGTCAAGGCCGACCGCTGGATGAACATCTTGCCGCAGCCTGGATGGTCACAGACGTGAGGTCGGACGCCGGTGTGGATTCGCTCTGTTTTGTTCTGCTGTCAGCTTCGCGTGCCTCTCAAGCGTGTCGGTTGGGCGTTGCTACCGTGGCGCGCCAGGTCGCTCCGCCGCGCGAAGCCCTTGCCGCAGGTGCTACACGGGTAGGCCTTCACGGGCGGCGGAGGAGGCTGGTTCGGATGGCCCATCTGCTGCATGGCCATGCTGGAGACGCCTCCTATGCCTCCAGACATCTCCGGGTAGGCGGGCATCGTCATGGCGCTCGCCATCGACGTCGGCATGTGCATAGACGCATGCATGGCCGACGGTGAGCCGTAGGACCGCGACAAGCTGTGCGGCGTCGAGTACGAGGAGTGCTCAGACATGTGAGGGGAGACGGATCGTTCCATTTCAGGCTCTTGCTTGACGAAGGGAAGTTGGTGAAGTTGATGGTCTGCTTGGGTCTCAGGAATTTGTTGCTGCTGCGAGACTGAACCACCTTTCTTATTCAGCATGTTCGTAAGATCCATAACCCAACGCCGTGCCTCCAAGTCCGATGGCTGCTCAGTCTGGCGGGGCCCATCAGTCGCATGGTCCCAGACCGTTGGGTATGGGGAGGGGGTGAACGTACGTACGCGGAGACGGTCAAACCGTTGTCTCACAGTCACGGAGCCTGGAAATCAGCGGGACTGGATTGTTCTGCCTCTGTTAGCTGCCGAGTGGCCAGGATTATTGCAAATGGCAGAACCAACAGGTGCCGTGGTGGGGATGGGGTGAGGTAGCGTCAAGACCAGACGGTTGGTACCCGTCACCAAGCCACGGCCCTCACAGCAACACGATATTGACGCTACCGCGAGCATGGGCCGCTCCGTGGCCCTTGACCCGGCGTCTGGATGACAGACCCCTCGACCCCGCCTCACAACGCATCGTGTCGGGGGCCAGCTGGACGGTTCTCGACTTACCCTCTGGTGTCCACGGGGAAGGCGTTGGCGGTGGTTGGGCCTACGCCGTCGCAGGAGCGCTCGGCTCGCGAGTTGGTCCGGTCTCGTTCGCGATATTTTGAGACCCTGCCAAATCCGTCCAGTCCTATGGCGAGCTGGAAGCCTCGAGCGAAGCGGCTGTTGATGCCAAAGACCTTTGGTTTCGGCGCCAATCCCGCTGTTCCCCTGGGCGTATCGGGCGAGGCTGGCACAAGACTCTACAACGTATCGACCAAGCCACGGGGCGAGTCGTTCGGAATAGCCGCAAGCCCGACCAATGCTGTCCCGAGACGGATGAGACAGTTCGCCGCGTTGCTTGGCAGGACGTGCTCGTGCTGGTGGTGGTGAAGAGGGGGGCGCCCACGCAGCCTTTCGGGCTGTATCTCTCATGCGCACACCGACGAACGGCACCACAGCCCAGGGCGGATCTAAACCTTGGGCCAGGTCTTTGCCGCGAATTGTGAGTGTCAGATGTTGCTGCTCAGGGCGCGATACTCCAGGCCGATGGCGATGTTGGTTCTGGGATCTGGCGCCGTCCAGGGTTGCTTGCTCTCGGCGACAAGCGTGCGGCGCAAGGGACGAAGTAGGTACGTATCGAGCAGATGCACCTCTATCGGGACTCGGGAGCCTTGCGAGGGAGGGATCGCAGAGTGGCCGAAGCGCGCGTGATCTTCAAATACACATGGGGCTTCGTTAGTCGCGTCGTAAAGGACTCTGGCGTGTCATGACCAAACAGTTTTGGGGGGAATAAGGAAAGGAGATGAGACCGCAGCTCGTGGCCGTGGCGCAAGAGTCGGCTTTGGAGGTTTGCAAATGGAAAAGGCGAAATATGGGACCTGCCCTGGGTGTCGGGGGCCGGGGCCAAGGCCCCAGTACGAGACGACGAGTACCTGCTGTGAGGTGCACCACTCCCGGTCCACTGCAAAGTACCGCCGCCCGCCGTGGGATCGGCGCACGTAGGGTAACGGGGAGGGGGGGGAGCCAGCTGGTGGGGAGGGACCCAGGATGCCAGGGAACGGCCGTGACAGGGCCAGCTGTACGGTATTTGGGGGGGCGGGACCAGTCGCTGGCGGACGCCCCCAGTGGGTGTCCAGCCAAGCCAAGCCAGATGCCAGCCCAGGGGGGGTGTGGGTGTGCCCGATGCGTGCGAGTGGAGGGGACATCAGAAAATAGGGAAATAAAAATTGAGCAAAACGCTGCACCACACAATTCTCTGGGAGCCCCCCCAGCGCAAGGATGCGCCCTGGCTGAAGGGCCAGTACAATCAACGTATCAAGCAGCCCGGCGGGCGACGAGACAGGGATAGCAACACGCGCCACAGGAGCAGCAGTGACGCAAGGCAGCGCCGACGGGGGATACTGAAAAGGGCTTGCCGCGAGGCGCCGCGAGGTTGCTGAAGTGTGCTCGTAGTGCAAGCTCGCCCGGCGACCCACGGCGAGAGAATGGCACACGAGAGACAGGGCGAGTGAGAGAAACGGGGACAAAGAGAAGTGGGACTCAAGACGTGCCGTTGCGATGCCTTCCTACTTGAAGAGAGAGAGAGCGCGCGAGCGACCAGAGAAACGTTAAGGTCACCGCTCCTGCACGAGAGCGACGAACGACGCGGCGCGCCGACCGAGCGGATCCGCACCCGCTGCTGTGAGAGCTGATGACGGTTGGCGCCGACCGATCGTACCAGCAGGGCTGCTCGCGCACGCGCCCGCGAGATCTACGAACGGGCACACAGATGCCGAAAGAGGACAGACTCCTCGGCGGCCCTGTGACAAGGTGAAGAGCCGACAAGGCAGCGAGGAAGAAGAGATATGACCGCAGGTGGGCCTGGGAGGGGATGATTACACGTACGAGTACGTGTACAGTGCCTCTGTAGGGTATGTATGTATGGCTCCAATGACGTTTGATGTGTACTGTATCAGGCGGCGACATCTGAGACTTGCGTGATGGCACGACTGGACCGGCGAGTGCTTTCTCTGACAATACAGTGACTACCTCGTGCGTACGTACAGCACACATACGTAGGGACGTACGTCCGACAACGGTCGAGACGTGCTGAGTCAAAGATGTTGTCAAAATAGCATCGACGGGGCTAGCTCTCGAGTCGAGGAGGCTATAATCAGCACATTGCGTGTAGGAGGACGATACTGTAGGTACGTGCCAGCGCCCGCGACCCAGATTGGACGGATGTGAGGATAGAAGCCTTGGCTGACAGCGGGAAGGGCTTGATTGTGCTCCTTCCGCCCGAGTTGAAACGGACGGGATCCTACAGTTGGTCAGAGCGTCGCCTCAGCGAGGAAAGCGCGACTGCCTTGACCTGAGGTGGGTGTGTGAGATGGGCTTCGGCTGGTGTGGGTTACGGTGGGTGCGGGTGGATGCAGCAGCGTGACAGGAGCCTGGGTTTGGGACCGGTACTTGGGGCATCTTGGCCAGGGTACCTGACGTCGTGGGGAAGGCCTTGCATCATGCCGCGGTGCCCTGCGAGCACCAGGTACCTGCGCGTGGGCTGGGGAAGCCGGCCCAGGTGCCTCGCCCAGTGCGCACACAGTGCATTCTGACCGCGACTGTGGCGTGTACCTGCCGGCCGCTCGTTCGTACCCTGCGTCCCGACCGCTGCGGCCGAGTAACCTTGCGGTACCAACCGCCTTCGTTCTTGCAGACTTCCAATCCGGATGCTCATGACGGGAAACGGGAAGGAAGCTGCAGCCCAGGGTCTTGGAAGCAAGGGAACCTTTGCCGCCAGGAGACCTCCCCCCTTCTCTCGTCCCCCCAATCCATCACATCCTAACTTCATGTGTGTTTGTCCTCGGCCCAACTTCATCACTCAGCAACCACGAGGTCAGCATCCAGCACCGTCCGCGGCCCTGGCTATTACGAGCCTGTTTGTCCTGTTGCAGTGAGACTGGGATCCCCTGACAAAGCGGCTTGTAGATGCGAGGCGCTGGTGCTCTCAACGGCAGCCGCCTCGGGAACTCCCAGCGCCGCCGCTCCGGGCGCCGGACCAGATGGTGCCCTGCGCTGCCTCACGGGAGGCGCCTGTCAAAGGCCAGCCATGCAAGGAAGATCCGATTTTGGCACATGAAATCGTATTGAGCCATCTAGGTTCCCCTCATCATCCGTGCTCACGCACGAATCTGGGGAACAGAACGACGCACGACCTCATCTGTGAACACCACGCACGGGTGGCGCCCTTGCATCGTCAACAAAGGTGTGCGCACGCTGGAGACGACCTGGTTTCTCAAAGAGCGTCACAACCATCAGTCAACCTCACCACCACGGCCATCAGGGTCGGGGCGAGACCCCAATTGTCGCCCCGAGTCGACAGGCGGGCTCCTCAGTCGTGCTGGATTCGTTCCGATAGGTCTCCTTCCGGTAAAGTTTGCCTCCGCCTGGGAGATTGCCCGCGACAGAGCGAATTATTCCGCCCCCTCTCACCGACATGTCTGTCAGGCGGCCGGTTGGTTGCTGAACTTTCTTTTTTTTTTCCTTTCCCAAGGTGACATCTCACCCATGCCTGGGGGCGTTAGAATTTGAGACGGCAATGTACGTGAGCCTGGTGTTGCTGTTCTTCGTCGACCTGCGAGTCCGGGGTCTGTCGCGATGCAAACAATGCAGCTGACGCCATCAATAGGCCTCCGTTCTTTGTGTGGCCCTGGTCGCTTCTGCCGAAGACGAAATGCGGAAACCTTCACGCAGATAGGGTGGATGACACTGGCCGCTGGGCAGCTATGGAGCGCTGGCCCGGTTTGTCCGTCCCAACACCAGACCTGGCGACAGCCACAATCCCTGTCAGCGTGGAAGGCCGCGTGCCTGGTCCTGTTGCGCCCGTCGGCCCGCGCCCACATGCAATGTACTTCCGCCTCCTCCCGCTGGTGCTTGTCCAACACCGACAATCCAGTCCTTGGAGTCCACGAACGGCCTCACACACACTAATAAACGAAGCACAAGGTCGTACTCGGCTATCTAATCTCCGCCGTTCCCACCATGCCCACAAGGCCGGCAGACCCCCTCAGATCTGTTCTGTTCGGTGTACGAGTAGCTTGGGCTGCTGCGAGTGGCATGCTGATGGCACAGATCGTGCAGGGAGGTCACATGGCTGACTCGTGTCCACTTGTTCAGTGTTGACCTCGTCGAGCCCAATTGCTTCGCGTGGTTGTTGGATTCTCCTTGCCACGGAGCAGATCAAAATATGGCCCTGTCTCTACGAGGTACAACCTAACTTGTCAAAGTGCTTGATCACCTAGGGTGTCATCGATGTGCATAGGTTCTCGCTGCTAATTCTATGACTCCCAGAGCGGTGCAAATCGAAACGGTGCTGGGCAAAAAGGGGAGCCAAGCATGGCCGCTAGACCGGGCCGCGATAGCCACGCAAAAAGCCTGCGCAGCGACAGGCTACCGTAGGCGTGCGGGTGGACCGGCTTGCACTGTGCACGATACAAGGGTCGATCCCGCCGGGCCATGGGGGGCTACCTGGGCCAACACACCCCAGCACCGCCGGTTGGACGCCTCGCCCGAGTTACCGTCCACATTAGCGCGTCCAATTCCAATTGTCCGACTATTGAGAGACGCCGCGACAATGGAACTGCGAGGCTCCGCGGTGGAAAGCAAGCCTCCTCGGTACTGATTTGTGCCCATCCCGATTCGGTTTGCGTGACGGCAACGGTGGCCAGGCATCGCTCAGCGCGAGTCATCATCCCCAGCAACCACGTGGGAGTAACTGCTCGCATCATATCAAGCGTTCCGGCGCTGCTTTGAAGTTTCGACGAGGTGACACGGGTTCCCAGCCTGGGCGGCGTCGCCTGTCGGGTTGCAATGCCCACGACTTGGCCGTTGAGAGGCGAGCCCGCATGACCAGCTGGCCGCTGAGGATGGGCTGTAAGGAGCCCGGCGATGCCTGGTTGGCTGAAAGGCGAGGCCGAAAGGGCTGCATGCTGCTGCGATCCACCATGCGAGCTAAGTCGTAGCGTCTCCAGGCTAATCTGCTGGTGGCAGGCTTCTGGAAGCTCGATGGGCCTTCTTTTGCATTTCCCCTGGCCCACACTCACAGTCGCGGTCCCAGACCACCCCACGCTCCCTGACATCCTTGCTGGAACCAGCCATCTTGCGGTGTGGCATTGTTCCGACATGCTTCGAGAAGCTCACGGGCGTTTCGAACAGGTCAACAGACTTGCACCAGACGATGGTTCAGCTTCAAGACTTTCGGCGGGGCGGCGTCACAAACGTTCTGTCAGGTCTCAATCGGGTGTGGGGAACGAGGAACTGGCCCGCAGCTGGATACGCGTCGGGGCAACAGATGCGGATCATGCAGCCGTCTCCCACAAGGCCATGAACAGCCGGGCGTCTCTTGGCTCGAAAGCCACAGTTCCAAGACTATACTGGTATGTGGCGGGCTTCTTGCAACGCTAGAGTCGTCGTTACCCTCCGATGGGCCGGTCTCAAAGCTGCGTCGTCCGCGCTCAGTGATCGGAAAGCTTCTTCAAGCACTCCGGTCCCTCGAGCGGGCTTGGGACCAACGGAGTCGTCCGCACGGCACTCTGTCATAAGACGCATCTTAATACGAAAATGACGATAGCCGAAGAGCGGTGACACAATGTCCACCTGCCATACCTGGAAATTCAGCAGGTTGTTTGCCCCAGCGCCAGGTTGCATAGTTGCACACTCGTTTTCCAGGCCCCACGCAGAAGCAATGGAGGTTCTAGCTCGGTCCAGTCTTCCTTGTGGCGGTCAACGTACGACTATGCAGACAACACGACGAAGCAAGGACTGGGTCATGACCTACCCAATTATACGAAAGTATATTGTACTTTCCAGAAAGTATCTACGTTGCCTGGCAATTCGGGTCCTCAACGCCGTCGCCAGTCGCCGTCCGGTATCATTGCCTGGTTTCTGACAAGAACTGCATCTCACTCCCCACCTTCCTCTGTTTCAGAGTCAACAGCTGAACGGCATGGCCGAACAAGATGGGCGGCTGACTATGCGGAGCTGGTGGCTGCTCCTGCCGTTCAAAGTTGCCAGCGCCACCGTCTGCAGCCGCGTATGTCCAGCACAACGCTCTATGTAGTGAAGCGGAGTTCCAAGGTAGGTGGGGCTTGCGCTCTGGGTGAGCATCCTGCGGACTTCCTGATCTTGGCCAACGCAGGGAAGGTCATGCTTGCATGCTCTGCATTCTGTGCGAGCGGTGGCGGGCATCCACGGAAAACGCGTCAAACCGATCTCGAACCACCCGCCGCCACGCGTCACACTGGTACCGCTTTGATCGACATGGTCACGAATATCTCCGGATGCGGCTGGTTCTGTCGGAGAATGAGACGACGCTCGTCGTGTCGTTGATGCGGACGTTCTCAAAAGCCGGATAGTCATGTGTACTATCCACAGGTAAACTCCGCGACGAAAAGCGCTGATTGTCAAGCCAGAGGCATTACAAGCACACGTTCTCGGAAAACCGGAACCGCACCGTTCGTGTTGTGCCTCCACGCAGCCACCACGCGTCTGGTGCTAGCTTCGATCCAATCCCTCGGGTCTCGCTGAAGGAACTTCGTCCATAATGGCTCTGGGGTACAGTACTGAGAGTGTCGAAAGACTGAGAAACCCCACAAAACGCCCGGCCCATGGAAAGTGTCTCGGCCGGCCTTTCGGGGACCTGAGGCTGCATGTGGGTGGCAGGCGAACTCCGTCGCAAGTGTCGCGGTGATGCTCGTGCAGGGCTCGCGGCACGCCTTGGGATGGGGGTGTGGACTTGTGTTCCCGACACCAACACGCGATCCGGAGTCCTGGACGACCAAGACCTGAGGTTACCCGACAAGGTCGATTCGACAATCTCGCTCGTGCACCGGCTGTTGGAATGGCTGATCTGCCCTTGCGTCACGCAGCAAACCCGCTGCTGCTGCAGCGTACCCGGCTGCGCCGCAACGGCACAGGGACGGTAGCGACCCGAGCTCGGGGTTTTGCCTTCTCGGTGCTGCTGCGTCGCAGTGGCGACACAATGATATGTGATGCAGTGGCAGCCACTCTTCGCGTCATGCAACGTGACTCGAGAGAACAAACACCGAGCGAATCGTCTTGTCCCTACTGGGATCGGTTCACTTGGGCCAACGGACACTCAGCCATCTGCGGATGTCTAAGGCTGTCGTCCTTATGTATCTGGGAGTGAGGGCGTCCCCTACAACATATCGTGTGTCGGCACGGTTGTGTTTGGCTTCTCGTCAGGCGTTGGCAGCTTTACATTCGACATTATCGGCAAAGCCTTGCGGCGACACTACCACCGACAAGCGGCCATTGCTCGACTCGAGGGGAAGGCAATGCAGATGCGAAACGGGCCGCCGCTGGGCCACAGCTGCTGCCACCATGACTTGCCGCTTCCTCGGCCATATTCCCGGTCCATGCATGTGCGTAACATGCAGTGCATGGGACACGAAACGAGAGGCATCCATCCCCCATCAGCGGCGCCGTTCACTAGCATCGGCCCACCATGTGCTTGCACGCAGAGACGAGACCGCTTTCAGTGTTACCCTCTAGGTGGATCGTCTCATATCGAGCGCCTCGGGTGAAGCAAACAAGTGTGGCCGCACTTACTGACATCGTACGAATCCCCTTGACCAGGCAATTGCGGCTCCGAATGTTGTGTTCTCTTGTGGTCGAAGGGCCGTCGCGTCACATTGAAGTCCGTCACTGTCAATTATTCCGATGCGACAATTTTCGCTTTCAACAACCCGCATTTTTAGCTGACAGGCAATGTGTTCTCTCCGACGTGATCATGACTTGCTGACTCGGAAGACAAGCATGGTCGGAACGAGTCAAATTCGCTCACGCCGTGGCTTCTGGTACAGTACAACGGAAGTTCCGCCTTTGTAATGGCCATCATGGGGCACAAGAAGCCTGCTGAGCACATTCAACTGCATGGCCTCGGTTCTTGTGAATGCAGGACTCGCTGACTTGACACAGAGGCTGATTAAACGGCTGCCTGAGTCTCGCAACGTCTGACGGACCGTGGCGAGAGCAGCGAGAATTGTCTCGCCCAAGGGTGTCTACCTAATCGGACCCATTCTTCGTGCATGCACTTACGTCAATTCCAAGCCTCCGGTGCAGTCGCCTGGTGAGATCCTAGTGAGGCTTGCATTTGACCCCTCATATTGCGGGCGGAAGATACCGGGAACTGGTGGCAGGCCAAGTGAAGCCAGTTCAAGTTAAACGTGTTTGTTATTTGTTATGCCCTCATGACTGTTGTGTTTAGGGCTCATGACACGGTCTTGGGTCCATAACCACATGAGTGAGCTGCGGAGAACCAGAGTGGACACCGGAGAGGGTCGATACGAGATCATATTGAGAGAGGCTGCCGCCAAATTTTGACTTGAGAGAGCAGAACATGAACAGGCCGGGCAAGTGGGCTTCGCCCTCTCACGACTTGATCCTCTATCAAGAGCCCATCACGTCTCTTCCGTCAACAAATTCACCGCCCTCTCGTATTCGACAATGAACCACAGTCCAGAGAGCCGAGGGCGAAGAAACAAAGCACAACTGGGCGGGTCGTTGGTTCGTCCCATGACTCCAGGGCCGGCCCGTTTCGGGCTTGACGTCTCCCATGCTGTTGGGTCGGGGAAGGGGGGTTGGTTGAGCAAAGCTCCCGGCATCCACCTTTTTTTCTCCCGCAAGCCGTGAGGTGAGATGCTTGCTTGCTGTTGCCTTGTGGCGTTGGGGGCGAGCGAGCCCACTCGAGGCGATCACCACCACCACCAGAACCACCTACCTCGCGCACGCGAACATTTTGGGGTACAGAGTACACACGCACCCACGCAAGATGTGCAGCTCCCCGAATAGCTTCTGCAATCGGTCCTGTCGTCTGTCTTTGAAACGGGCGGTTTGAGGGAAATTCCAGAGCTTCGAGACGGCCCTGGCATCAGAACCCACGTCCGCGAGAACGCGGCTTTCCCAATACGGAGTTCCGACGAACAGGCCTCGACCCGAAACCTATCTATTTTGTTGCTCCTCGTCATCGTCGTCGTCGTCGTCGTCGTCGGCGTCACCGCCGACGTCCAAGTTGTTTCTATTGTACCCTTTGGGTCTCTCGGGCGAGGGCGAGGGCGATAACTCACTCAACCAACAACGCCATCGAGCGGGGGGCGTGTCTGGAACGACGACTGCATGAAGCATGGCTGACGGGCATCCTGCGACAGTTGGGAGCGAAACTTGGTTTGTCAACAGCACGCTACGTCGTACCTACATGCGCCATTACCCTCTCTCTCTGGGGGTCATATGATGGAAAACACTGAGTCTGAGACTCAAACCTGTCGCCCACCACCCCCCTTCAACACCAGGCGCCGGAACTCGGCAGGGCAAGCACTTCATCCTGTTCTGCCTCACCTTCAGCCACACAACTGTGCCACGCTCTCTGTTTCTCTCTGTCCCCCTCCCCTCTCACCCTGTGTCGGCCCCTGTGCAAACGCAACACACGCACTCCACCTGTCCGCCTGCCCGCCCGCTCGCTTCGCCCGCCAGCGTGCGCCGAAACTACCCGGGCAAACACGCGGCGCGTCCGTGCGGGCGTTCGGGACGACCGGTGCGCGGGGGTTGGTCCGAAACGGCGGCGAAACGAAACATCGCTGCTGTTGTTGTTGCTGTTGCTGTTGCTGCCGCTGCTGCTGTTGCTGCTGCTGTTCGTCTCCTCTTGCGTTTCCCTTCCCCGCCCGGGCACAGCCGAAAAGGCGCAGAGAGGGCAGGGGAAGGGGGCCCAACTGCCGTAACTCGCGGGGCGGCCGGCCACACACGCGCGGATCGACGTGTCATGCCGCCGCCGTGACGCGCGGTGGCTAGGCTCAGCCCTCCTCCGTCGCTCGGCTTGATAGCACGGCACGCACCACAGTACCCATCTCGTTTCCTTCTTGTCTTGTTTTCGTTGTTGTTTCGGGGCTGTTGTGGACTTATTCGAGAATCAAGCGCCCCCGCCCCCCTTCTCCGCGTCAGAGGGTTAGTTATTTTTTCTCTTTTCTACCTTGTCTCTGTCGGGGGATACATCGCATGACGGGGTGACGTCCGCCCAGTGTTCCCCTGCCCTGTCCCCATTACCGGCAATTCGAACCCTGCTGCCCTTTCCACCCCCGTCGCGCCGGTGAGGCATCGCTCTGCCCGCTTCGCCCGGCACTTGCCTGCAGCGGCCGGGCACAACGGAGGATAGCGGTACGCGCGGTCCTGGCACGCGCTCTCGCGTTCTGACTCTGCCCCCCCCATCGGTCCCCCCCTTTCCGTGGTGCCCCTTACCACCTTGGCTCCACGGTTTCGTGCGCGGGCGTCTCGACCACATTTTCGTCCCCAAACGGGTTGTCGTCATCGTCGTCGTCAATGTCACCATAATCGTTACCGCGGCTGGCCGCGGCGGTCTGGACAGGTGGCGGTCTACTGGCGCGCGGCGGACGCGGAGGGCCAGCGTGAGGGGCCGTCATGGCCGCCTTGGGCTTCGTGTCGAGGGAGAGGCCGGAGAGGTCGGGAGCGTGGGGAGACTGCGGTGAATGCGCCTTGTCGTCCTGGGCCTTGAGAGTGGCCACTGTGAAGTGTCATGTTAGCCATGTGCGGTAATCTGGTAGTGTGGCCGCGTTGTGACCCACTGCGATACATGTGAGCCTGCTCGGCAAGCTCGTCGTCCGAGTCACTGTCGGCGTCGATGGACTGGTCCATTTGCTCAAACGACATGAGAGCGCGAACAAGCTCGTCGTTGGCGTGAAGGAGGCTCCCAAGCCACTGTTCGCTCTCCACCTGGTGAATCTGCGGCGCCCGTTAGTAAAACGACGGCTGGTCAAGCGGCGGCAGCAGCAGCAGCAGCAGCAAGTATGCTGCGACGGAAACCACTCACGTAGCGCAGTATCCTCCTACGGAGCTGCTTACAGGCCTCAAAGTGGCGCACGGCGACGGCGTTGTCCGAGATGCGCTCTCGCTCGCGGTTGATGCTCTGCAGGGCGTTCATGAGGTTGGTCGAGGCGATGGACGACTCGGCGATGACCGACTTCATCTTTTCCTTTTCGGCCTCAAGGTTGAACGGCTTGCGCTGGCCCTTTGACGACTTGGACTTGTCCTTGTCCTTGCTCTTCTTCTTGCTGCCCCAGCCGTGGCTGTCGCTGGGCTTGATGAAGGCGTGGCGGTCGAGTGCGGGGCCGATCTGCGGCGCCCACTGCCCGGACGACGACGTCGACGGCTCGCCGTCTCGCGCGGCCCGCCTCTCGGCCTCTTCCTCCTCCTCGTCCTCGAACGGGTTCTCGGTCTCCTGGATGACCTTGGAGCGCTCCTGCGTGACGGCGACTTTGCGCTTGGGCAGTTCCTACCGCGAACGGCGTGGTTAGCACAATGATGCTCTTCACAGGCCGACTCCCCCACACATAGAGAGAGACACAGAGAGCGTGTCTCTGTGTGTGTGTGTGTGTGTTTGATAGAATCGGGAAAGGATGTGTGCAGCCGGGCACTCACCTTGTACAGGCGGGCGATGCGCTCGAGGCCCGGCGTGGAAGCGTACTGGGACCACTCGCGGAAGAGCTCGGTGCACTTGCGGCGGACAGCCGGGTCGGAGAGGTCCGAGGTTCCGCAGACGCGGAGGCGCTCGAGGAGGGGCTCGTCGGCGAACCCGCGCTGGAAGCCGGAGCCGGCGTTCTGGATGAGGCCGTCGAGGAGGACGAGGGCGCGGACCTGGCGGTGGACATTGCCGTACTTGAGCTTCTTGCGGATGGCGCGGGCGGCCTCGGACGGGCCCGAGGCCTGCAGCTTGATCACCTCGACGAGGTCGGGGATGCCGCTGAGGTCGTCCTCGGGGTACGACTCGGACGTGAGGTTCTCGACCGTCACCGTCACCGCCGAGTAGGGTTTCTTCTGCGCGCCCGAGGGAGAGGGCAACCGGTCAGCTACATGCGGATGATGAAGATGGGGGCCTCGTCGTCGAGCTCTGCGGGAGGTCCGTACGTACCTGCGAAAACATGATGTGTGCGAGCGGGTGCGCGGGAGGGTATGTCGATGCTAGCTATCAGCGCAGGCGCTGCCTCCGGTTTGTTCAATATCGCTGGCCACGGCGATCTGTGTATTCGACAGTCCCGTCAAGTATGGATCTGAGGAGTCGTACAAGCGTGGCTCGGGACGTGCAGGCAGTCCAGGAAATAGTAGCCAGCCGGTGGGAGCAGCTCCGCAGTAGCTGTCGCTCAATCACTCAAGCTAGCGCGGCAAAGGCTCTCGTCGTCCCGCGGTGTGCCACGTCGTCGGTCGCCCAGAGGGGTCCCGTCTGCGTCGCGTCGTCTTGCGTTCGGTCCCAGCCGCAGCGACGGGGGCCGGCACAATTTGGGGATGGCCACCGCGCGGGCGGGGGTTGGAAGGCAGAGATAGCGAGGGTCTAAGACAAGGCCGCGGGCCGTCTGTAGTACTATGCAGACGTATGTATGTACGTCGCGAATCGGTGGGTTGCGGGGCGGGAGATGTGCGCGCGCGCCCTCTGTCTCTCTTTCTCTTGTGTGTGTCCCAGAGGCGGCAGCGGCAGTGGCGGATGCGACGGCGTCGGCCGTGGTCGTGGTCGTGGGGCGGACTCGCGATGGCAGCGGCGGTGTTGCGATGAGGGCAAGACGACGTTGCGCGCGCGCGCGGAGAGTGGGCGACGACGATGGGTGAAATGGCAATGAACAAACTACCGCAGAACCGCTCGCTCTCAGCCTGACACCACTCGCATCTCAGTGGTGCTTGATCGACGGACTCGTGACTGACATGTGCTTGGCGTAGTGATGCGGGGGTGCGGAATACGACTACTGTACCTACCTTACCTTGCAGCAGCGGCGTGGAATCTTAAGGGACCTGGGAGCTGGGAGCTGGGAGCTGGGAGGAGCTGGGGGCGCGAGAGCGGGCCTGTAGCGGGGCAGCCCCGTTGACGTAACGCGCCAAGCTTAGAGGAACTTAACTTGATACCCGGCAAGACGTCCTGAATCCAAATGAATGCTGCCTTCGAGAAATGGGATGACGGCCCGCCCAATAATTGATGAATTTGTTAGCTACCGCCCCAGGAAGGCTGTATATTCAAAACTCCAATGCTATGCTCAAGTCGTTTAGCCCTCGTATATGTCATAACTAGCGCAGATGCAGCCCCCGACGCTCGCGCGCGCGGTAAACCTCCCCTGTCCTCCGCCCCATCTATATCAGCTCAGGCTTTGCCGAGTCCCAAGAGCACCAGGTTCGCAACGTTCATAACCGCAATGACAAGCCATACCAGCACCCCAGCAATAGTCAGCCACCACGGATTCGACATGTCGATGCCGCCCCCGAGAGAGTTTCTACCAGTAAGGGGTCGTCCCTCGTCGTCGGACTCGAGCATGTAGCGCGCGTTACCCGGCTGGACCGTCATGTATCGGCTCCGAGCCGTGAAGTAGATGAGCGGCAGTGTGATGAACGGCAGCACGCTGCTGAGCACTACTTGGGAGCCCGTGAGGGCGGCGTTCAGTCCCGACCGTCCCACGGCGGCGGCGATGACGATCGACGGGATGATGCTAATGGACCGTGTGACGAGCCGCCGCAGCCAGGGCTTCAGCTTCCACCGCAGCGCTCCCTCGCTCACCATCTGCCCAGCGATCGTGCACACGATTCCCGCCGATATACCCGACAGAAGCAGGGCTAGCGCAAAGATTGTCCCAACCGCGGGCGAGATACTCTTGGAAAGCAGGTCGTGGATGCCGAAGATGTCCGCGTCTAGGGCGTCTGGGTTCTGGTACAGAGACGCACCGGCGACGATGAGAATGGCCGAGTTGACAAACAGCGCAAATGTGAAGAGCGACAGCCCCAGCTCCGTGATGGAGTACTTGAGCGAATGCTTGATGGCCGCATGCGACGGCAGGTAGGTGGGTTTGTCGTATCCGTCGCTGGTGGACGAGGCCGCGGACACGGGCTCCTGCGGCATGAGGCCGTGCTTGGTATCGTATTCTCGCAGACGTGGCTGCACGATTCCAGACCCAAGAAAAAGGCTGTGAGGCATGACGGTGGCGCCAAGAATACCACAAGCTTGGTACAACCTGGGTGCTGTTAGCAAGAACGCTGGAAATGCTTTGAATCCTCTACGAGGATGGTTCCAGGGGCTTTCGACTTACCCCTCCGACTCAACCAAGGCACTCGAAGGAAGATAGCCCTTGAAGACAGTCCCAACGCTCGTCTCCTTGATCATGGAGAGCTCTATGCAGAAACAGATGACAACGCCCAAGACAAGCAGACACACAAACGCCTCGAACAGGCGCAGTCCCTTCATCGTCCCGTCGGGCCGGTAGAAGAAGAGTATCGCCATGACATCCAGGATCGACAGCGCGCAGCCCGCGACGAGGGGCAGTTTCGGAATGAGCAGGTTCAGCGCAATGGCGGTGCCAATGACCTCGGCGAGGTCGGTCGCGATGATTGCAACCTCAGCCAGCGCGTAGAGGGTGTAGTTGAGCCACCGCGGCAGATAGACGCGGCACATGGACGAGAGGTCAAGGCCGGTAATGGTTCCGAGCTGGATGGCGAGGCTCTGCAGCAGAATGGCGAACAGGTTGCTGAGGAGAACGACGAAGAGGAGCTTGTACTGGTACGAAGCACCAGCGGCGATGTCGGTGGCATAGTTGCCGGGGTCAACTGTGGCGGCCGTTAGAACTCTATCTCACCACGCAACGGCCGGCCAGATGGCTTGGCGGGGTAGTAGGTGACGCACTGTACGCCACGGAGATCATGAACCCCGGGCCGATGAACTTGGAAAAGCTGACGGCCCAGTGCTTCATCTTGTCCATGGCCGTCTTGGCCTTCTCGGCGCTGTTGCGCCTGAAGGCCTGCGTTCGAAGGACGACATCCGGTTGGTCCTTGCTGGTTGGCCGTCCGTCGACACCGTCGACAACGGGCTGGATGTCGTCGCCGACCTCGGCCGCCTCCGCCGCCGAGAGGCTGACGGCCGTCGACCTGCCGGGCTGTCCCATGGTGATTTTTTTCGCCCAAGTCCTTGGTCCCTCGTTTTTTTCAACGAGATGTCCGATCCTCTGACGTCCAGTCGCCGCCGTCCATGGGAGGCGTACGGATAGGTGTTAGTCGCTGAGTCACTATCGCAGATGCATGGGACGTTCTCGGCCGAGAGAGGAGAGACGGTTCGCAAACGGTCGTCCACCGTTGCGCGTATGTCCTGCGAGGTGGTGTCGTCGTCGAGAGAGAGAGTGAGAGTCGAAGAAGTTGGCGGGCAATGACGGCCTTATTTCAGTCTAACTGCCGGGAGCCGAGATGGAGGGGCACCTCAGCCAGCCGGGCCACAGACGGAAGGAGGAGGGAGTGGAGGGAGGGGCGGCGGCGGGCGGGCGACCAGAGGATAGAGGAAAAAACTTCGAGCGCCCGTCCGTTCGACGCATTCGTGGCCCATCGCGCTTTCCCAAAGTGGCGCGCTTCCGACTGCACCCGAACACGGGCCGTCACAGGCGCTGCGTCGTCCACTGACGCTTCGCCGGCGCTCGCACTTTTGCATTTACTAGCTTCAGCCCTCTCCGGCGCCGCTTCCCAGCCGACGACGACACGGGGCGGCTGGGCACATGGGGGGTCCCGTGCCTGGCAGACGAGAGGAGGGGGCGGCGGCGACGGGGACGGCGGCGGGCGCGGAAGCATCCATGTGGACGGACGGACGAGGCGGCGGCGGAGGCGGCGACGGCACGTTGGTCGTGTGCGCAGCAGTGCGCAGCATTGCGTTTTTCCATCCATCAGGTTCCCATTCCCATATGCTAGGGCCACAACGACTTGACGTCGGGGATGCGCTCCGCAGGAGGATCAAACGGATCTCAGATCCACCCTCGCGCTGCTGCTGTCGTCTTGGGGGCCAACGGACCGACAGCCGGCTTGGCTGGGCTTGGCCTGCTGGTCTTTGCGCGCAGCCACCATATGTTAGTCGGTACGCCTCGTCCGTCCACCCATCCCGCACTTCCAAATTGTTTGAGGCGTCCCTTGGCTCCTCCCAGCGCCTAGCTGGCTCCCATGAGTCCCGTCCCCTCCCCCGCGCCGCCGCCGCCCGGCCACCACTGGCAGATGCGGGCAGCAGCAGCCACTAAGGCAGGCGCCCGCCTTGGCCCTATCATGCCCGGAAGACGAGGCGCCCGACGGTCAACGGCCACTAGCCGCTGGCCACGGCACTTTCCATGCGAGTTGCGACAGCTCACCACCCGCCCCGTCGTCATCGTACGACAACGCGCCGGTGCCCCCATGACATCCCCCGCCTGGTTCGCCCTGCACGTAAGGTACTTCGTACGAACAGCCACGTACGAGGTGCTTCGTACGGACTGCTTGATAGGAAGCGGCCATCTCACTTGCCCACGGTTCATCGCAGTGGGGTCGCTCGGCAGGCGAGTGCCGTGCGCACCGCAGGCCCATCCCATCACCGCACCCTTGTTGTTCCTTGCAGCGAACTCGCTTATGCCAGGTTTCATGATATGTCATTACCTACTTCGTAACTTACCCAGCGTCCACGTCGGGGCTCGCTCGCTCGCTCGCCAAGGTAGTCAGATACCTAGTGAGTGATACATAAATGCCAAACTCGTATTCACACAATCTGTTTTAGTAATGCCCGAATCCACCTGCGCCAAAGTGTCCGACCGGTTGATGTCGACGATGCCACCCGCCACCCCTCCCAAGAAACTCCTGATCTAAGCCTGTTGAAAGGCCCTCGCGATTTACGACGGCTGTCCGCGATCCGGCCCCGCCCTCGTCCTTCCCTTGCGTCCTTCCCCACTGCCATCAATCGCGAGGCTTCCACCCAAAAAGTCACAGTCACTGCTGCACTGCCCCGTTCCCGAGGCGAAGGCGCGGGACGAGCTGCGCCTCAACGAACCCGTCATCGTAGCCGGAGCTCATCCCCGACGAGCACTCTCGACGGAAGATGCCCATCCCGCTGCTGCGGCCGCCCCCTTCCTGCCCTCAAGGTTTACCTACTTCTGCTTCTTGCCGGCGGCGCGCTCGCGCTCCCGCTTCGCGTAGATGCCGGCCGTGAACGGGTCCTCGTACCGCAGCGCCAGGACGTAGACGACAAACACCCAGCCCGTGAGCAGGATGCCCGCAGGCTTACCGAAGAGCAGCGCCGTGCCCAGGAAGCTCATGGTCGATCCCCAGTACATGGGCGCGCCGCACACGTTGAACGGGAACCCCGTCACCATGTGGTCCATGAGGATGCCGAAGTAGTCGCCCAGGAAGGTGCCCGTGATGCCCAGCGCCCACGTCGATGACACCACCAGCACGTTGCCGGCGATAAGCAGCGTGTACGCCGCCGCCTGCGACGGCAGGCTCAGCAGCAGCGGGTGCGACGGCTGCTCCTGGATCGCCGTCTTGTACAGGTAGTCGCGCACCATGCCGAGCGAGAAAATAGTCGCCGCGAGGGCGTAGCACGCCGTGCGCGACTTGCCCCCGAACAGGTTCGTCAGGATCTTATTGTGGTACTCTGTACAGCCGGCCGAGGACGGCCCTCCAGTATTAGCCCCCCCCGGTCGGCAATCTCTCTCCTCGCGTCCGTCGTCGCCGCGCCGTGCCGGTGCCGGATCCCGGAGACGGGGACGGGGACGGGGACAGGGACGGTCATGTGGGAATGGGGACGCTCGAACCTTGGCGGGCAACGATGCTGCGGGAGCGTCAAGTCAGCCGGCTGGTTCGGGTTCATCATTCTCGTTGGACGAGTTCATGCACCGTCGGGGAGGGGCCAGTGCGAGAGGGATGTGCAGGGACATGCAACTCACTTCCAGAACAGAGGATTGAACGCAATCGCGCACGCAGACACTGCACCCAGCAAACCCGTCACCGCATTAGACAAAAGATCCGCAAGCACGCGACACGTCCACCGCCGGTCGACGGGGGGAAGGAGGGGGAGGAACGTCGACGCAGCGGCAGCACATCCGTCTCGGGCCCAACTCACCCAGCAAGCTGGTCTTGTCGAAGTCGACATAGGCGGCGACGTCACTCGTCGAGGGCGCCATGGTGGTCGGGGCACGGGCGGATAGGTAGGTTGGTCAAGGGCCCAACAGAGAACCGGAGGGGCGGACGGGCGGAAGAGAGACGCGGCGCGCGCTGTCGTTGGGGTGCCGTAACGTTCCGGAGCGCAGAAAAAGAAGACAAGCTGCAGTCACGGCCAATTGATCACCAGGACGCGGTATCACGGTAGGTTCACGGCGCGGTTGTGGCTTCACGGAGCTCGTGATGCTGTCCTCTTTTTTTTCGGTGCGAGAATAAAATGAGGCCTCTCAAGGTTGAGGTCCGCATGTCCTGTTTCCGCCGCCTCCTCCCTGCTCAGGCACGGCTCGACCCCCAAGCAGCGTCATAATAACAGCTAAGCTCGGCAGCGAATGGAGACTAGCGGCCAGGGCAGCCCTCCACTGGCCCTTCAGAGGGGCCGTTTGGGCGGGTGACCGGTGCGGGGGTGTCCACGGCCGGCGGCTGGCGTCCGTCACCTGAAAGACCCGTGTCCCGGCGGCCTTGGAATCCACATGGGCGGCGTCTTCAACCGACGCTATCCCCCGATTCCGAGGCCCAGAGCAGGGGCCGGGATGCATCCATCTATCGCTGCTCTCCATGTCACAGTCGACCGGCTCGCCATCCCGCATATTTTGGACAAAAAGTCTGATTATTGCTAGTCTATCGGGATCACTGCTGATCATGCGAGGCCGGCATCTTCCCCGCAACACCGGCGAGGCGCATGCCAGCAGGTGGCGGCATCGCGAACACGGCTGCAGAGGCCGCGCGAGGGCTAGGTATCAAAAGAAAAAATATGGACTATCGGTACACAGCTAGGCATGAATCGCTCTGTGATCCGTATGCCATCATGAAGGCTTTGGTCGTTAAGTCGTAGAGCTCCACCAGTGAGCTCATCCAGGGAGGGGGCGCCCTCTGTCGCTCATTGCCGACGGTTTCTCGTCTTCTTGCCTGTTGTTGTCGTGTCCTCTTCCTCTTCGTCCTGTCCCTTTTTCAGGTCTTCCGACAGACCCCATTCCTCCTTGTCATACCAGTCTTCCCCGTCAGACATGTCCCGGTTAGGCCCGCAGTGCGCCTCGGACTTGGCCCAGTGCAAGACGTCCTTTCGTAGACGCTCAGCCTTTAGCAGGCCTTGATACAGCCTCGAGGTGCTGCGACAGATTTCCTCCTGCTTCTGCACATACAGCGCAAGCAGCCTTCTGATGTCCTCGGCTTCGCTTTCGGGAAGGCCGACGTCTCGGTCCGGCCTGGCGCCCCCTGGTGGCTGGAACAGGGGGTGGATGAAGGGTTGCTCTGAACCACCCAACAGTGCTGATAATACCCCATTGCGTGTATCGTCTGCGTGCGGTCCGTCAGCAGGCGTGGGTTCGGCGTCCTTCATGGCCACATCGCCAGGTTCCTCTTCGGCGGGTGTCTTGTGCGCCGCCTCTTTCGCTTTGGTACCATCCTTGGGTACTTTCTCGCTTTTCTCTGTCCCGTTGCGTTTCTCTGCGCTTGCGTTGCCGACCTCGGCCTCTCGTGGACCATTAGACGCGTTTCCTTTGTCAATTCCCTGTTTGTCTGCCGAGTCGTCTGGCTTTGGCTCATCACCCTGTTTGTCGGTCGACGCAGCGTCTGCCATCGATTGGTCGGCATCGTCTTGCGTCTCGGTCGTCGGCTTTGCGTGGTTCTTGCTGACAAGCCCTGGATTATTGGTGTCGACCTCCTCGCCGCTTGGACCATGGCCGTTTGGTGTGTCAAGAACGGCCGTTCCCGCGCCATTTGCTTTCCTCAAGGTGAGGAGATGGCGTGCGACATGATCGTCAGAGTATAGGTTCAGGTCGTTCAGCCCAATCATCGTCTCGCAGGGCATCCAGTTGCCGTCGCCGCACAGCGCAGTCCACATATATCGGACCTTCCACAACGATCGATTCTCCTTGCGCGCCATTCCGCTGCTCTGTTGAACAAGGTCTGTGAGAGTCTGAGAGACGAATGGTTTCGAGAGTGTCGAGTGCGTGGGAAGATCGGTCGAGGCCGTAAGCGGTGCCAAAATATCTACAGCATGTTAGCATCGTCCATCGTACTCAAGTTGAAAGCGGGGGCGGACTCACGCTCTAATCGCACGTCGGCGTATGGATTCAGCTCGTGAGCCGTCGTCTCAGCCTCTTCGACCTGCTCATCGTCGTCCTCGCTATTGACTTCGTAGCCTTCGTCGTCAATGAGAGGCGGATTGCGATGAATTATGGTCCTTCGAACACCTGCATAGTCAATTGCCTGGGCGGCGGTCAGCTCACCGTCCGAGCGAGTCACGGTGTAGCTACCTCGAGCGCAAGACGCGACAACGCACCTCCTTGTAGAAACTCGGCCCGTCCGTTGGCGCCAGCTGTCCCTGGCGCGCAAAGCGTGCCCGCTTCTTGAGCTTGTTACCTCGATTGCCGTGGTTCTCGATCTCGGAGTCGGAGTCGGATTCTGCGAAAAGAGTGGGTGAGCGGGCTGTCGACGCGACGAGGGGCGGGAAGGAAAAAGCACCATATGCCTTTCTCTTAAACGCTTTCTTCATGCCGGCTATCGTCTCGGCAAACAGAATCTGCTGAGAAGCCATGGCGTGCAGAGCCGGGGTCTGGGACCCCAAAAGAGAACGCCGAGGGGAGGAACAACGGGTTTCCCGCCGACGACAGGATCGAGGCGGGAGACGACGATCCTGGGGGGCGAGCCAGGTGGCTCTAGGAGCTGAGGAGCTTGAGGCTAGGGGGTAGAGCTTCTTCACGTCGCGGCGACCGCTTGGGAGGAGCGTCGAGGCTGTCGAGCGTTGGAGCGGTGGGAAATGGTCGGAAAGGGCGAGGAGAGCTGTGCAGACAAAGCCAGAGCCGAGCAGGCGAGGCGAGCGAGGCTGGCCCTGTTCTGGCTTGGGCTGTGGCTGCCCACCTGCCCCATCCATGGTCGCCTGCGTCCACCCACCAATGGCCGCCCGAGCCGCGGCGCCAACTTTTGCCGACTCCGGACGCCCAGATCAGCCGAAGTTTAGCCGTCACACTACGTCACACTACTTAACGACCTTCTGGCGATGACAATCCGAAAGCTGTCCTCCGAACGAAGCAGAAGCCATCGGTATGCACGTCCCAGAGCTCAGATCTCGGCGCGAAATAGATATCTTAGGTCAAAATCCAACGTGTTATGGATCGAAAATCAATGAAGCACATAAGACTGCCCTAACGATAAATACACATGTCGTTACTGCGTCCTAGTAAATGATAATCATCATGATATAGGGTAGGCAGAGGGACGGAGCCTCAATGACCTTCAATCACCCACTCACCACACCACGCCGCGGACTTTCATCATGGAGTGCTACGTGTATGTTCACAGAAGAACGAATGCGCTGTTGCCAGCTCAAATACTCTGGCTCTTTCATTTAATATCCGGCCTGATCGCACAATTCAACCCCTCACGCCCGTCCGATTCAGTCCGACTTACACGGTGGCGTGCAAGTCCCCTATGCCGGAATGTAGCATGTAACATTACGACGAGTATTTAACACATACCCAAAGGTGATTTTCATGCCATGAGCCGTCCAGTACGCTCTGGCCGACCATTGGGGTTTCCCGCGTCCACAAAGCCCATCCGCATATACCCCGGCGTAGCTCTGCAAGTCTCGTACCTCGCCAGGGCCACACACGGCTTCAATGCCACCCGAAGACCGTGGTCACTCACGTCATACAAATGAAAGCTAGTCGCTCACGCTGTTCCAGGAGCTCATTTCCTCTACCTTTGCACAAAGATCACAATGTTCATGGATCCTCACGTTCCTGATCTCCATCGCTCCAGGACCCGTAGACGCGGTCAGGCGAGTCTGCGTTGAGCGTCTCGGCGTAGAAGCACGAGCTGTGTTCCCATGGAGTGCTATTCTGGGTCTCATGTGCGTGCGCCCAATTGACAAAGCTCTGCGGACTGGCGGTCCATATGCAGCACTTGCCCGTTGCGCACTCTGCGAGCCCTCATCAGGAAATATCAGCTTCGACTAGAAGGCCTGAGCAAATCTGCCGGTATATTTTGGGTCTGTATCGGGTAAAGCAGCGAAATCATCAAGCAGCTCCCGGGCATACGCTGTGTGGCGGACATATACGAAGAGGGATGGTAAGAGCAAGGATCGGCAGGTGCTCGCCGAGGAGAAGAAAGCCCTGGGTTGAGTCAGGCGTATAGTATTGCTACAGTTCTTTCGTACGTGGGCTGTGTTGATTATGCACCTTTTATTAGTGACAGGGCCGTGGTGACATCCCGCATACGCTGCGTGTGGCGCACCCGCCGATGTTCAATGCACCGAACTGGCCGATATCAGGCCCCCCATAAACTGCGTGACTTGGCTCTCCCCGAACTATCCGGCTCCAGGCGCGACGGCAATACTTCAAGTTACTGGCTCGCCGAGAGGGAATGTGAAGCGCTGACTGGGGGTTCATATAAACTGCATTGTAATACATGTCTTTGCCAGGCTTTTTTGGACTTGTGTTCCGCATTCTCGTACTTCATCCACTCTCATGACTGCGTCCAACCTATGGTACAAAAGATTCCAACAGCGCTTGACATGTGCATAATCCAAGTCAAATGTTAAAATGTTAAAATTTCGAAGGGAAATAACAACACCCAGGTCTGGTATCTCAAGTCTGACAACTGCGGCTGAAGTTAATATCGAAAGTCGCGGAGTCCAAAATACTAGTCAGGGGTTACCGACACTTCGGGGGAATTGGTTATCTCTTCGAAAACCTGCAAAATCTCAAAGCCCATTGCCAGCAACGGCTCGTTCGCATCGTCCACGACCTATAAATGTTAGGCAGACTCTTGCGATCAGTGTAGACACACGTACCCAGCTGACCAACGCCCTCGAGGCCTTGTGACTCTTGCATTGGCGCACACCCATCAGCGCCAGACCCTGCAAGACCAGGGTTGACTGGGGAGTCGAAGGCACGATCGGGGCGATGATGCCTCCAACGTCATCCGTATGGGACAGGAGTGGAGGGATATAGGTGATCAGGGCGCTGTTCTGGCGACAGATGATGACCGTGCCGATCAGGTTTCCAGCAGGGTCCTTGGCTCTCACAATGCCGCAGGACTTATTCTCGCCCAGTGCGTACTTGTAAAGCTCGAGTACCTCAGGATTGGCGTTCGTCCGAACATGGTGAAGGACGCTATCCGCGTTCTCCAAGCCGTGGATGAGGTCGAAGCTAATACTAGCACGTTGGATGGTCTGTAGCAACCCTTCTGGAACAAGCCAGTTGCCCAAGTCCTTGATGACCATGTTGGTCAACTTGCGCGGGAATTGCGTGTCCCAGCCGCTATTGGCAAACCACTCTTTCACGGTGCTCAGCTCAAGGTTGGAGGGGATACCCAGGAACACTCCAGGGAATGGCATTCCGAGCTGAACCTTCTTGATGCCTCGTTGTTGACCAAGACTCTTCAGCGCACGGCGATGGAGCGATCGGCCAACGGACATGCCGCGTTTCCCAGGGTCGACAAAAATGGCGCCTAGAATGCCAACGCCGGATGTGAAGTATGTCGCGGCGAAGCCATATAGGGCCTGCGTGCTGCTATTTCGCACCACAAAGTGAGCCTCTTTGATGGAGGCGATGTTGAGCTCGAAGGAAGCGGGCGTTGTTGTTTTGAGGAACTCGAGATCAGGAGCTGTTGCTCGATGGACCGCGCGAAGCAAATCGGTCAGACCCTTGGCGTCCCGAGGCCGGTCGTATTCCTCTACCAACCAGTGTTGTCTTGACTTGAGGACCTTTTTGCTCTTTCGGAGAGTTCCCGGCATTGTCCCTACAGGAGGGTCGATTTCTCCGACTAAGACACGTACCAGCGCGGACATGGCGTTTTCGGTGAAGTCAAACGTGCAGATGTAGGTGCCTATCGACTTGTCCATAGCAAAATCGTAGGGTGAGCTTACAGCGACGACGATGAGTTGCTTCTTGTTGCCCCTACTCTTGTGCATGGAGCACATCATGTCCACATGCTTGGTGAAACCTGCCTGATAGAGGTTGCGGTTCGCGTCTGCCGTGACAATAATGATGCAGGACGCCCTGGCGATGAGGTTCTCGTGCACTGGCCTGACGCCGTTGGCGGTGTAGCTCGTATGTAGCAGCTTCTCGTTGCGGTAGCGAGCAAGGTTCTTGCCAAACTCTCGAAAGACTCCTTCGCCACTCATGATGACTCCCTTTTCCCGCTGATGTACCCAGGCATCGTGATTAGTCGGACGACTCGAGTAGCTGTTTTTGGCGTCCATGAGATTCTTGGTCATGGAAGACGCTGGCAGTGGCTTCACGAGCGGCGTGAGGAGAAGAAGCTCCTCGCCAGGATGCATCGAGTTAGACAACGGGAGAAGCTTCTCCTTGTCCCGAATGACGGCTATAGAGTCGTCGTATGCCTTCCTTGACAGAGTCAGATGGGAAGGGTGCAGCTGAGAAAGCAGCGAAATTCCAGGAGGGTTGAGTGCCTTGCTCCATGACGTGCACTGAGCTTTGAGCTTCAACACTCGCCGCAGAGAGGTAAATATTCTCTCTTTCGTGACGATGCCGTTTTCATACCCGAGGCGCAGGCCCTTGATTGCCTCAAGCTGAACGTCGTAGGCGCGGCAAAGGAGGACGAGATCACAACCAGCCTCCACCGCCATGACAACGCCGTTCTGGACGCCAAGGTCGTGGCTGAGAGCCTCCATCTCCAGACATTCGGAGATGGCGACACCCTTGAAGCCGAGTTCGTTCCGAAGCAAGTCGTCAACGACCTGATCCGAGAGACAGGCATGGCTAACGTTCATGGAAGGGTTTGAAATGCCGCAGCCGCCAACGAACATGCCGTCGAGCTGTCCGGACGCAATAGCATTCCGGAAAGGGACCAAGGCACTGAGACTTAGCTCCTCAAGGGTCTGAGTGATGATGGGAACGTCAAGATTCGATCCGAGGAAATCGAGGTTCCCGTACGAAGGGAAGTGCTTGCCGCAGGTAGCGATTCCAGCGTCGCGAATACCCCTGAGTGCTGCAAGACCGTACTGTGAAACTTCTTGAGGATCATCTCCCGTTGCCCTGACACCCAGCGGCTGGTATCTGGCGTTGTTGAGCACATCCAGAACGGGGCCCAACATAAGGTTGACACCACAGGCCGATATCTCCAACGCGGTGGCTTTGGTTGTCTCGTAAGCCAGGTCGGCACGGCCAGTAGCCGCGATGCCCATGGCGCTCGGAAACTGGCAGACGTAATCTTCATCGAAAAGACTGTTGACACCCCCGTTCTCTTGATCGAGCGCAATCAACAGCGGCTGAGGGTGACCGGCATTCTTGGCAATAGTCTGCAGCTCCTGTACTAATCTGGTGGTTTGCTGGGCCGCTGTGACGAGGCCAAGTCAGCAAGGCTCATCGAGTTTGACTGAGCACGGAGAGGCGGACACCCGCAACAATGGCAGAGGGATAGAAGGAGCCTGCGCAGCATAACAGAAGCCGGAGGAGATCACGCACACTTGAGATTCTTGGCAGTGAGGATGATTGAGCCCAGATGGTGGTCCTCGATGAGACTCCTGATCTGAGGCGTCACCTCGGTCCCATCCCAGCCCATGATCAGGGTCTGGCCGATGGCCCTGTTACACACGGGTCAGCACAATGAACAAGCCATGGTAGAACGACAGGCAGGCCGACGGATGAGATCAGGCTCATCGTCGCCGCCGTTCACGGGGCGTACTGATGAACATACCAGTCGAGGTTCTGCCATAGTGGGTCCAGATCACTATCCACGTTCGCCGCGTTGGAGGCCATGGTGGGCAGATGTCGAAAGGGCAGACGATGGGCTACCTCGGGTCGACGGGCATGCCAGCTCTGACGAGCAGTCGAACAGCAGCTGAGCGTATGCCGTGCCGGCCGGCTGATCGTCTCGCTCCGTTGATAGCGATGCCTCCCGCTTGCTCCCAGAGCGTCGAGAGAGGGGGCGGTTCGCTTGGGAGATGTGGTCGTCGCACTCACCCTCAGCTTAGGTTAGCAAGCTCAGTACCTTAGCAGCGGCCAGTCGCGATAGCTGGCGCTGGGCCAAGCCGGTACAATGTCGGCTAACGAGCCGGGACTGACGACGGACGGGGGGGTGCTGGCTGCTTGACAGGGAAGGGCGTCGGCGCCTATGTTGTCTGGGGCAGGTGCAGCCCAGCCGAGTCCACTAGTACCAGCAGCGTGTCGAGGCGCGAGCTGGAGGCGCCCCGTCAATCAAATCAACCTTGGAACCTGAGGTGGAAATGCAAGCCCAGCATGGGCGACTGCTTCAGTGCCGCCTGCGATTGATTCATCGAGCCCACTCCCAAATCCTTTCGGCAGGCGGGGACGGACTGGCGGCCCAGATCCATCTTCCTGCACCGCACCCTCGCTTGCCTGGCACCACCTCCATGCTTCCCTCGTCAGTCTGCGACTCCACGGCTCGAGGCATGGCCTGTGCACGCCCTGTCAAGCCGATTGCCAGTTTGCTCTCCACTCGGGCTCCTCGCTGGCACAAGCGCCGATGGAAGGTTTGGGGGCTGCCCCGGGGGGGAGCCACCCCAGGGCCCAGCGGTTGTCGGGTCCTGCGTGTCTGCGCTGCGTGGGTGGCGGCCGTCCCTGCCGTCCATCCACACATCCACATCCATCCTCGAACTCCTTCTGGACGAGTCAACGTTACATGGGGGTCACACTCACACCAGGCGTGTCGCGACCAGGCGTGACGACCGGCTGGCTGGCTGGCCGTCTGTCACGCTCTCGCCCCGGCGCAGCGCAGCGCCGTTGCATCAACAGACTTTTTTGATTCACCCCCAGCGGGCTGCCACGAGGCAAAATGGACTGTGGATGTCCACAGAGGGGCCCAGAGGCGCCCCCGTGGGAGGCTCGTCGTCTCCTCGCGGCCTGTGGCCCCGGCGAGGCCAAGTGAATCGAGGAATGCCGCCTGTTCGCTATCACTGATCGAGTAGTCCCGGCGCCTCCGCCCGCCGGCCTGCTCACCTCGCTGATGCTTCGTTCGTGGCGGCCGACTCCACCCGGCAGCCAACCGTGGGCCGTAGCATGGCACCGTGACAGCGACGAGGGCCGGACGGCAAGGTTTTCTCCCTTTGCCTGGCCGACGCTTGACGCTTGACGCTTGTCGCTGCTACCACGCGCCGCTTTGCCGCCCCATTCCCGGCCGGCGTCATGGTTGCGTTTCCGCCGGGTATCCAGCAGGGTGGAATCCGCCGTGTCGTCGTTGTCGTCGCCGTCGTAGTACTAGTACCGGCCGAGTCGCCTCCATCGTGCAAGTGAAGCTCGTCTTGGCCCGTCCGTGGATCACCGGCAACCAAAGGTTGTGTTCTTCTTTAATACTGTAGCCGCTTGAACGAGACGCTACCCTACTCGTCGGCATACTATCCTAATATCTGGAAGAGTATCTGGAAGGAGCCAACCTGCCTCGTCGCCCGCGTCCGTCTTCCCGCGATACCCGAACCACAACCGCGACGCACGACCAAATCCGCCACCATGCCTATCGCGTTGTCGCCGACGACGCAGCCGCGCAACGGCCTCACCAAGTTCACAAACTGCCGCCTCGTCAAGGGCGACCGGCTGGTCAACGAGGACCTCTGGGTCAGCTCCGTGACGGGCAAGATCATCCACAGCCAGGCCACCTTTTACGATGACCTCAACCTGCCGGACAGGACCATCGACCTTGGCGGGCGCATCATCGCGCCCGGCATGATCGAGTGCCAGCTCAACGGCGCCTTCGGCTTCAACTTCTCGACGCTGCTCGACGACATGTCGCAGTACGGCAAGAAGGTCCACGAGGTCAACCGGTTGATGATCCAGACGGGCGTCACCTCGTACATCCCCACCATCACCAGTCAGCGCCCGGAGCTGTATCAAAAGGTACGAGGACTCTTTCTGCTTCACGGATGGGCAGTCCGCGGCCCTGGCTCCGGAGAGAGTGGGGGCGCGATGCCGATGCTACCGTAGCCAGACCCATGATGGACGTAGCTCGCTGACACCACCTTTGCGCGCATGCAGGCACTTCCGTTTCTCGGCCCTTCGGGAAGCCGGCGGGATGCAGACGACGGAGCCGAGTCGCTGGGCGCCCACTGCGAGGGCCCCTTCCTCAACCCGACCAAGAACGGCGTCCACAACGTCGACGTGCTCATCGAGGCCCAAGACTTCGCCGACATCGAGGCCTGCTATGGCGCCGAGAACCTTAAGCCGCGGACGCCGGGCGGCACGATCCCCATCAAGATGATCACGGCGGCGCCGGAGCGCGGCCAGATGATGAAGCTCATCCCCGAGCTGACGTCGCGCGACATCGTCTACTCCATCGGCCACTCGGAGGCGACCTACGAAGAAGCCTCGGCGGCCGTCGGTCAGGGCGCCACCATGATCACTCACCTCTTCAACGCCATGCGCCCGCTGCACCACCGCAACCCCGGCATCTTCGGCGTCCTGGGCCTCGCTGAGAGCCTGCCCCGGCCTTACTTTGGCATTATCTCGGACGGCATCCACCTGCACCCGACCACCATCAAGATCGCCTTCAACGCGCACCCTGACGGCTTCATACTCGTCACGGACGCCATGCACCTTGTCGGCCTGCCCGACGGCGCGTACCCGTGGACCAACGGCGAGCAAACTTGCAACATTGTCAAGAAGGGCTCCACGTTGCTGCTCGAGGGCTCCGACACGATTGCGGGGAGGTCAGTTCACGTTCCCCTATCCCCCCCCCCCCCCCGGTTCTAGCCCCCATACGGGCCAGCAAGCAGGCAGGGTCGCTAACAGCCGCGCGCAGCTCCATCACGCTCCTCGAGTGCGTCAACAACTTCCTGCAGTGGTCCGGGACCGGGATCCCGCAGGCCCTCAAGGCCGTGACGGCGACGCCCGCGGCCATGCTCGGCCTCCAGGGCGTCAAGGGCACGCTCGACGCCGACGCCGACGCCGACCTCGTCATCTTCTCCGAGGACGTGTCCAGCGGCAGCAGCCAGCTCGTCCTCGACGAGGTCTGGAAGTTTGGCACGAGGCTGTACCGCGCGCCCAAGAAGGCCCTGTGAAACCCCGGCAACGGAGGCACATCCTTGATCGACCGTAAGCGAAACATAAATGCGCCGAAGCGCTCCTGAGACCAATCACGTAGAATCCATTATCGCATGACGACACTCACACGGCTGCAAGACGGGGCTCGGGTTCTTCTTCCTTGATTTTTTTTCATCACCATTGTCTGATTAGCGGCGCATTGCATAGGGTAAACAAGGTAGTCATCTTGTTGAGTATACCACAGAGAAAAAAGGGGGCGTCGAGAGCGCAAGCGCACGAGACCAGAATGGACTTGGGGGACTATGTTCAATAGACGAGGCCCGGCGTTCTTTGGGGATATCGAAAGTTTGGAACATGGCTGAATAGTGAAGAGACATTTGGCGCCACGGCTGACGGCTACTGCTAGGGGCCCGGCTTGTCATCTTGGTGCGACGCGCCGGGCCTGTGATCCATGTTGGCTGGATGCGGGGAGATTTGCATGACCTGCGTGCTTGCATTGACGGTTCCAGGCAATGCCGCCAAGCCTCCTGCGCTTCTAGAACTCGCCGAGGCAGGGCGTCGCATGTCATGACAGGCGCTTACGAGCACGTACGCACGACGAGCATTGCTATGCCATGGCCGAGCCCGCATCGACTATCTGCGCTCTCGAACAGTCCGCGAAACCAGGGGCCCCGAGGCGGGCATGTTGACGACGTCGGGACAATTTCACGGGTCTGGGCTCTGGGGGGCACAAGCACATGACGGGGTCTCCATCCTGACGAGACAAACATGGTCGCTGCAGGGCGTCCCGGCAAACCAACAGGGAGGGAGTGAGTCGGCGTCGACGGCACGCCACGACCCAGCAGCACCCCGGCACAGTCGAACGCGGAGGCTCTGGCGATCACCGCTCGCGGGTCGTGACCGTGTGGGTTGTCTCACCTGGCCCGCAGTGCCCGTCGACCAGCTTTCTCCAACGAGGAAAAGAACGTGGCAGCGCGACAGTTTGCGGGGAAGCGGATGATAGGCTGGTGGCGATGGCGAGGTTGGTGGCATGAGGTGCGTCCCGGGGCGCCTGAGGGGGGTCGCATGGCCTCGACGTGCCTCACGCCGGCAGCAGTAGCAGCAGCAACAGCAGCAGGATGATGTTGATGACGATGATGATGATGTTCGCCTCGTCGTGAATGGAAGGGGGGACCATTCCCGCTCGTCGCGTCCAGGCCCCCATGGCTGCCAACCCGCCGCCACCATCCGCCATCCGCCATCCGCCGTGACCCTTGCCACGGCCCATGGCCATCCAGCAGGCCAAGGAGCCAGTCGTTGTGCGTCTGTCCGTCCATCCCCCATCCCGCCAATCTCTCCGCCTCCGCTCCCGCCGACCACCCATCCGTCCATCGAGCGAGCGAGCGAGCGACGGCGCGATAACTCGCCTGCCTTACGGCTGGGGCTGGGGGGGTGCCGTCGTCGCCGCCGCCTGCGCTATCTTGCAATCACCTACCCCAACCAGCGACACCACCAACTTCGGTACTGGCTCTATCGGGCCCCTGCAATTTGAGGCCCCTCCCCGCCTGATGGTCGCCTTGGCCCTATCTGCGCCGGGTGGCAGGTTGGTCGTACTCGTAGGCAGGCAGGGTACCCCGATGGGATGGGTACCTGCTGTAGGTACATGCGATGCTCGAAGTTGCGCGGTGCAGCTGACGGGCACGCCTGCGCCGTCCGTCGGGTGCGAGCGTCGGCTGCTGGTCCGCGGAAGCAGCTCGCCCGCCTGGGCCTTTGGGAGGCAAGGTATTTGTCGTCGGCTTGTGTGCCCGGACCTTGGGTGGTGGCGTGACCGGCGTCCCGGCTCATCCAAGGCCAGGTTCGTACGAACGAACTCTGTGCAGTGTCCTCGTAATGGCTTCCATCCCGTCCGTGTTGGTACAGACAAGTAATTAGCTTACCTCGCCGTATGTTGTACCCGCCGCCGCCTCCTCCGCCGCACTCCTCCGTCAGGTCTGCAAGCGACGACACCGTCCACGACACAACCGGGAACCCAAGAAATGGAATGGAGCCACCCACCCCCAGGCCCGCCCGCCTGCTCCCTCCCCTCCCCTCCCCTCCCCTCCCCTGCACCCCAGCATGGGAGCGGGCAGGCGGGCAGGCGGGCTGGCGGGCAGCAACCTGGAAGAAGCACCTCCCCCCAGGCCCTGCCTTCCTGCCTGGCCTGGCCACCCCCAGAGGCTTGCAGAAGCGCCACCACCCGATTCCCCTCCCTCCGCCCGAGCAGCCAATCCCCGGCCGTCCAGCGCCCCAGAGAGATGCGCCCCATCCCTACAGCGCGAAAGTGGCCCTATGCCTGGCCAGCCTTAGCAGGTTAGCACGCTCGCACCCGCCAACTGGAGGTAGAGGCCCCGTCCTGGGGGGCGACGGTGCGTGCGCTTGTGCGTCCACCCTGCCTGGAACCGCCAGAGGCTTCCGTCCATGTTCCATCCATTCGAGGTTCTCTTCGACAACCTCCTCCACATTTGCACCGCACCGCACCGCACTCGCACTGCACCGCACCACACCAAGAACCAGACGGCAAGCGCACGCACTCCCTCGTCACCCACACACAGCACAGCACTGTCCGACCCTGTCCTTTGACACCCCGACGCTTGACCCTACCTACTTCATGCCACCAGGCCAACCTGCCGCAATCGCATCGCTCCGCACCCCGATCCTCGGTACCTGATCCCGTCTCGCTGTCCTCTTTTGCCATCCATCCATCCATCGTCGTCGAACCTCGTCGACAGCCTCAGCCGACGCTCAAGTGCCGGGTGCCCACGTCCGTTCCTTTGCCTGCGCACCCGCCTCCGGCCCCCCCGTCGAGTTCGAATCCTTCGCCCAACGGAGCCCCCGACCGCCCGCGATTGCTCACCAAGGAGTCGGACCCTCCACTCGTCGCTCCCGCCTCGACTCCCCCCCCGCGTGTGGTGCTGACGGCGGGCGGACAATGCCATGGCCACGTTCAACTCTATGCCGGCCATGTCAGCGTCTGGGGCCGCTGACACCATGACCATGAACAACGGCAACGGTCAACCCATGACCATGGAGCACTTTGAGCAAGACCTCAACTTTGACGAGGCACTCCTGTGAGTACCCCTCATTCGCCACCTCGCTCGAGGTAGCCCATCAACCGATCCGACGACATCGCTGACGGCGTCCCGGAATTGTAGTGACGGCGGTGCCTTGGCTCCTCTTCCTTTCACTCCAGCATATGATTTTGACAACTTTGCGACAACATTTGAAGACCCCTTTGCGTATTCTGCGCGCGCCTTTGAAGCCCCGACGAACCACGACACCGTCAACGAGGAATCCTCGCCTCAGGAATTGGACAACAAGCTCCTTGGCTTCTCGGATCCGATCCGTAATGTCACCATCATCGATGATGCTGGCAATATTTCCGATACCCAGATGAGCGCCGAGCTCTATGGCATGTTCTTCGTGGCCGAAGACGTGTTTGGCGGGGACACGACTGGCCGGCCACTCGAACTGACCTGCTATCGACGCAACCTTTGGCAGTGCTCCGGTCTGGTCACGCTTCCAAGAACGATATCTCATGTTGTAGACGAGCAGGGTCGGCAGTTCCCCATATTTGAGCTATCTGCGTCCATCACGGCGGTTGAGTCTATCGAGGGTAAGCCGACAGAGATCATTTCGATACCCTGGAAGAGCTCCAATCCCCAAGGTGGCGAGGAGGCCAAGGTCGCTTCGGCACCACCTCATGTCACACTGGACCTCACCACGGCCCAGGAAATCGACGCCACTCGTCTATCCCTGCCTGTGGCCTGGAAGAGGCTTCAATTCAAGCATGCAACCGCCAACAACGGCCGGCGAAAGGGCCTGCAGCAGCACTATGTGGTCCAGATCAACCTTCTGGGCAAGACAAAATCGGGCGACATGATCAAGATTGCCGAAATCCAGTCGGGGCCCGTCATTGTCCGCGGCCGGAGTCCGCGCAACTTTGACAGCAGAAGAGACGTGCCGTTGACAGGCGAGAAGCGTCTGGAGCGAAAGAATACAGCAAGCTCGGACAACGCCAATCTCAAGATGGAACGGGAGAACTTGCAAGCCACGATGCAGAGATATCAGTCCATGGGGGCTGTTTCAGTATGCTTTGAATTCCCCCCTGCCGCTGAGTCGCTTGCTCATGAGGCTGATCTCTACAGACCCCTGCTGAGTGGACAAATCCCCAGCCGGTTCCGCAGCCGAGTCCAAGCGCTCATCCCGCCAAGAGAATGGCCGTGTCCCCGAGCGTTGCAAGGCCGCCCGTTCCAGCCTGGTCCCCCGAGGGCAACGGCCACGTCAATGGGAAGACGGCTCAGGTTGGCGGGCAGCCTCACCGCGGCTCGGTGAGCAGACAAAACACTGCCGTGCCGATCAATCTATCGCTTTCAGAGGACGAGAAGAGCCCTAACCGGTCGAGCGCTGAGCTACAGAGCCCACAGATGGGCAAGGCTGCTCCGGTAACCGGCCAGAACGCTGGCAACAGCCCCGCGGACGATCCCGACCCCCTATACGAATACTTTCCTCTCACAGTGGATGACTGGTACGTTGGACCCCATCGACGGGACGCATTCGCGTCGTACATGTGCTGACCTGCCAACAGGATGCCTCCGGTCGACGCCGTGTACCGGCCACACGTCGTCCACCACACGATTGTGCCGCCAGAGATCAAGGCGCAGCAGGTGCAGAGCAAGGCGAAGCGCTACTTTGCGGCTGAATGACGACTCACGACACACGCGGGACGAGTAACATAGCCCCTACGGCTCTTTGCCCAAGCCCATGTGATATGCCCTGGCAGTCACAGACCTTGGTGGCCGTACTGTAACATATTGCGTGGCTTTGTGCGACCTGTGCCAAGTCTCACGCGGGCCGTTGATTGGAGACGATGGCACGGCTGGGCGGAGCACATCGACAAGAGCATGCCGCATTATACCCAGGGAACGTTTTGGATTTCTTATCTTCTCTTTTTCACCGTCGTATTTTCAGCTTCACTTTTTTGGAGAAGGACGCTGTTGGAAAATAGGCATGGGATAAAGACGGTTCACTCGCTCCACGCTACGATGTTTCTTAGATACTGCCTGTGCCCTCTCGAGCGGAGGGGACAGGAAACATGAAAGGTCTTGAGATGTCACTCTACGCTCCCACATCGTGATACCAGGAGTCTGCCACGCAGTAGCGCGGACAGTCCTCTGGCCTTAGGTAAGCGTGCAGCCGGTGTGGGAGTCTGTGAGTCCGTGTTGGGCTTGGGCATGGACAGGTTGTTGTTCTACTCCGCGTGTGTCTTGTCAGCTGTGGCAAGGCTTGGAACGGACGACGTTATAAATACCCGCCACTTGCTGCTCCGTCTTCAGCATTTTCCTGTCCCAACCAGGAGCGACAACTCGCTAGAAGCATAATCGCAAGCAGCAGCCTCATGAATCATGGAGCATGGCGGTCAGCCACAATCTCGCCTCGGCGAAGAGGCGACAGACGACCGTGAGCCTCGCAGCTTCCCTGGCCATTTCTGGGACTGGCTGGGCGAGGAGACCAAGCAGAGACAGAGGCAGCTCGCAATACGGGCCCAGGAGATGTACGACGAGGGCCGGCCGCTCTTCACGCGGGAGATGATCGCCGACGCGCAGAGACAGATCGACCAGTTGCAGGCAGGCACCATGCCACCGGGGAAGACGCTCTCCGTCATCGGTATGGACGGCGTTCGATACGACAATCCGCGGAGAGAGATTGATCTCCGTAAAGAACCCGAGTGAGCCCTCGTATACGTGTGTGTCGCGCGAGGAGCGGACCGCCGGCGCTGACTTGCATGGCGATGTTAGCCACGTTCCTGTCATGACATTTACGAGCATCAATTCCTTGACTGACCTCTCCGGCCGTGTGTATCCGTGCTATGGGAGTGATGGCGTGGTTCCTATCAATATTGCTACTGCTTCGTCAGACAGCTCTTACGTGGAAAGGGTTGAGAAGGTCACAGCGGATCAAGTAGCAGCGGCACTGGACGCGGTTATCGACAGCTTCTCGGGACGCGAGACGTGGCGCAGCGTCAAATCCATTTTTGACGGAGCCGACCTGTCGCGGCTCGAAATCGACAAGATTGTGGCCTTTGGCCTCGGCGTGCCGGCGCGTGAGGCCTTGCCGGGCGTGGCAGACCGACCCTCGTGCATGCAGCATGCGCTGTTGCTCGCCCTCGCGGCCCTGCTCGAGGAGAAGACGGGGCGGCGCGTGCGACGCATCGCCCAGGAGCCAGAGTACTTTGATTCGTGCAAGCAGGTCCTGCGTGCCAGGGACGTCGAGGTCGCGGAGCCGGAGACGGGGTTTCTGCTGGTGGACGAGAAGACGCTCGTGCTGACGGTGGCTTGCAACGTGCCCGTCATGCAGATCGTGACGGAGCTGGCGCGCCCGGCGGGTATGATCTGGGCGCGCGTGGAGCCAGACGAGAAGCCGCGGCAGTGGTGGAGGGACGAGGACGGAGGCTGGATAAGGTGAGTGAGTGATGATGATGGGTTCTGACTGCTCCTGGGCCGAGCGAGCTCCAGCGTTGCGTGCTGCACACCATGGCTGACACTTGCCGCTGGGCTGGCTTCGCACATAGCCCACATATCACAGATCCTTCGTCGCCACGGGTGCGTGAGCTGGTCAAGGGGTATACCGAGTATACCCTGACGCCGATAGCTACCGCCGAGCTTTGTGGCTCGGCGGTGTACCTCCGGAAAGAAAGCTGAGGGACTGGGCGAGGCTTTTGGTGTTGGGTCGTGATGTGGGCATTTTAAGGGGTGGCATCGTGGCATGGGATATGTTTGGCTACTTGTGGGTGCGGCGAATTTGAAACGACTGCCGCTTACTTGCTTGCGTGCTTGCTTGCTTGCAACAATCAACTTGTTCCCTGGCCCCGGAGGCAGGAGAAGCATTAAGCATTGAAACATTTGGTTGAACCATGGTTGAGAATCTCGCCATCGCCCTGAGCTGACCGCGCAACGTTGGAGAGCGGGACGGCTCATCTAGACAAAGTGACATACATGCACACACGGCACGACACGTCGACTGCCTTCCCGCCATGACGGGTCCGAACACCGTGGTTGCCTGTCCGGGTTTGAAAAACATAGCCGTGATGATCCGACGGCTCGGCAGTTCAGGAACCGTCTATACGAGGGGTCCCCCCTTCACCTTCGCCGTCCGCCCGTTCACCGGGACCAGGAGACGAGGCACACGCCCACGCCCACCCCATCGTTGCATCCACCCAGCGCCCGCCCGTCTTCGCCTTCGCCTTCGTTGTTGTGTCCTGCCCCTCCTGGTCGGTCAACAACAAGTCACGGGCGAAGATGGATGTAGTATGCACGTAGTATTGGCGCCCCGTAGTTCATTTGACGGGGCGAGTGTGCCGTCGTGTCCTCAGGGAAAAAAAACCACCCCCTCCGACCATACTGTAAGTACTTTTGACACCGTGATGTTAAAAAAACAGGGGATTTCATGACCGCCGGAAGAAAAAGACCAGACAGGGGTCCCGGGGGTTGCAGCGCGGCCCGCGCTCGCGCACACACGCGGCAGATGGAGGAGGAGGAGGAGGAGGAGGATCGCAGGGCCGCACGCATAGGCACGGTACGTACGTACGTAACGTCGCAGCTGCTGCGCCAAAGGACCTGCCGCCGTTTCTTTCTCGCCCTCCCCGTCTCGTCTCCATGGGCTTTGAGCCTCTGAGCTACGGTCCATGGAACAACCTCGGTCAATAGAGCATGGCCAGCTGGACGTGAGCTGCCTTTTCCATCGCTCGACGGCGTAGCTGTGCCCCCTGGCCCTTCGGACGTGCATGCAGGACATCGCTCTCATTATTCATTGATCGCGACATTTGGTACTTTGCACTTTGTAGCTCGGCACAGAGAGTGCGCCAAACCGCCCGCCTCATACCCAGACCCATACCCATACCCATACAACAACATGGCAGATCGAGAAAGCAGCGAGATCCACCGCGCTACCCAGCGCCGAGCTGCTAACTACTTGTACGTACTCGTGCAATGCCAATGCCAATGGCCATGCCATATCCATACCATGTGGGCGGTGGATACACTCGGCCGGCCACCGGTGGGCGTCCCGGAGGTCCAAGCAGGGGGGAGGGGTGTGGGTGATGGCCACTCACTCACGCACTCACTCACTTACGTACCAGACACATTATGGAGTTCACAGCACTTATTACACGTCCGTACAGAGCCGGGCGGGACGCCAAGGCGAGGCGGCTGAATCGGCCCACGGTAGATGATGCACGATGGGAGATGGGCAGAGACGCCATATTCCCCGTACGAGAACGAAGTACAACGTAGAGGTGAGTGAGTGACTGAGTGAGTGTGTGTGTGTGTCTCGTACCCGCGATGTAGAAACGCTGCGGAATTTTCTCTCTAGACGCCACGGCAATGGGCGAGTGAGTGCAACCGCTCCCGCGCCCCGTTGGATCTTGTGACATGAGAGCGTGCACTCGGAGTCGGAACGCTCATGCGGAACGAGCCGCGCCAATGGCGCCGCCCTGCTGTGGCAGCATTCGCCTCTCGGGGGGCGAGCAGCACAAACGTAACATTGTGCGCGCCAATCGTCTCCGCCAGCGCATCAATCAACGCCTGAATTGGGCCGACGGCTGTATCCGGCACAGCCCCAAGTCTTGGGCCGCCGCTGCAACGACGGTAGCACAGTCGTAACGGCCTTGTTGCCACGCGCGCAAACGCAACGACACATCACCACCACCACCCAATGACAAAAACACATGTCGTCTGACAGTGATTCAATGCTACTTCTACCCAATTTTGGTGCGTACCTTAACCAACTGGTATCTAATTCAAAAGCCGTCAAGACATGATGTTTGATTCTACGTGTCAATAGCAAACCACCACGGTTCTGGACAAGACAGATAGTAACCGACGAGAGAAGACAAATCCGAATAAGAAGCAAACTCCAAAAAAAAAAAGGCCCCGTTAAGCTCAGATGCTTTGTCATAAGAATTACAAAGGCCAGAGACCCTTTGCTGTCGTGAATCCGCCGGCGACTTAGGCGCTGATGGCGTTTTGCCGGGCCGCCTGCTGCTCAGGGTTGGGCGTGAGGCGCTTGTGCAGGTTGGGCTCCGGGATGCGAGACGCCATGCGGTCCGGGACCAGCTCCGGCGAGACGGAGCGGACGGGGTACTCGGCGGCCGGGGTCGCGCGGAGGAGGCGCGACGTCGTGGGCTGCGGGGAGTGGATGGTGGGGGAGTTGACCTCGTCGACCTTGGTCTGAGGGATGGGGCCGTTGCCGGTGCGGACCTTGGACGGCAGGATCTGCTCGAAGCCGGCCTCGCGCGCGACCTTTTCGATGCTCTTGAAGTACTGCGGCGCGTGTCAGTACGCCATGGACGGATGGTGGGCGTGCCGAGGTGCGGCGTGCAAGTCAACGCCCCAGGGGCGTGTAAGTGGGAGGGGTCTCACCTTGACCGTCTTGACCTGGAGCTCTAGCGTCGCGTCCTCGTCGGCCACAATCATGGGGTGAGGGTGCAGCTGGAGGCTGGACAGGGTCCACATGTGGTTGACGCCCTGCTCGATGCAGCGCTGGAGGGCGAGCGACTTGCGCTGGCCGAGGATGATGACCACAACCTCGCGGGCCTCGAGGACCGTCTGGACGCCGACGGTGAGGGCCATGCGGGGCACCTTGTCGATATCGCCGTCGAAGAAGCGCGAGTTGGCGAGGATGGTGTCGTAGGCCAGCGTCTTGACGCGGGTGCGACTGGCGAGGGAGGAGCCGGGCTCGTTGAAGGCAATGTGGCCGTCCTCGCCGATGCCGGCCATGAACAGGTCGATACCGCCGTGGCGCTTAATGGCGTCCTCGTAGGCGACGCACTCGGCCTCGAGGTTGGGGGCGTTGCCGTTCAGGATGTGGACGTTGGAGGGGTGGATGTTGACGTGGGAGAAGAAGTGCTTCCACATGAAGGAGTGGTACGACTCCGGGTGGTCGCGGGGGATGCCGACGTACTCGTCCATGTTGAACGTGACGACATTCTCAAACGAGATCTATCGATAAGTGTCAGCATCGGCATGACGAGAGGCGACCGAGGGACACGGTGGGGGGCCTGCACTGACCTCGCCGGCCTTGTACTTCTCGACAAGGATCTTGTAGACGCCCTGGGGGCTGGAGCCGGTCGGAAGGCCGAGGACGAAGGGGTTCTCGGGCGTCGGGTTGAAGGCGCGAATGCGGTCGACGATGTAGCTTGCGACGTAGGCGCTCGCCTTGGAGGCGTCGTCGCGGATGATCAGACGCATTGTGAGGGTGGGCGGCGAGTGTGTGTGGTGTGGACGTGGATGTGGTCAAGGTGACGGACCGATGTAAGTGGGCGCGGTGGGTGAGTGAGGCTGTTGGGGATGCTGCGCGGCAGACGGCAACGAGAAGGCACGGGGAATGCGAGAGGAAGAGTTGCTAGAAGTCACCAGCAAAAGGAAAAGGTTGCTGCAAGATATGTTGGTAGAGGAGGGAAAGTGTATGGGAAAAAGGTTTATGGCCCGGCAAAGTAAGGCAAAGCCGGCCGGAGCTTCCACTTGTGTAACGAGCAAGGGGAGCTCGACGGCGGCGGCCACGGGGACTCGGGCGCCACAGCGGCGAACTGCGCTGTGAGGTGCTGCAACTGCGGGTATCGGTACGGTACCTGCGGTACCTCACCTTCCTCACAACATGGAAGCTACGGTAAGGCAGAGCGCATCCACTGACACTGGCACACGGGAACCGTGAAGACGCGCGAGGCGGCCGGGCCACCTGACGAGCGGGAACTCCAGCGCCAGACGGAGGTCGGGGCGGGGCCTCGCCAGTGGAGGTCGTAGCGTCCCTTCCATACCTAGTGGCCGCAGGAGCAGCTGGTGCGTCACTGATGGCGATGCGGTGCCGTGCAGGAAGGAACGAGCCTGGGCAGCTCCATCCAGTTGCAACAGCGCCAGAGGGCCCGGGCCCAGCCCTCGAATCACGACTGGTGGCCCGCCTCGGGCGGGTTGGCGCCGAGCCAGCCCTCTGCGGCAGTCGGCGAGCGTACCGTTCTCGTAGGTTTGCTACCTGACGTGCGGTGCTGCTACGACGGAGAACATTTTTTGGGCGGGTCACACGCTGAATCATGGGCGTTGGAGGCGTGTCATCCATTTCCATTTGTTGACCGTGACTTGACTTACCATGCGGTGGACTCGGTCGGTCGGGGGGTCCCCAGTAGCGCGGATGGAACGTCACTGCATGTGCCCGCAGAATGCTGTGGGGGAGCAGGGGAGGAGGGGCTTGGAGGGGGGGCGAGGAAAGGGGGGGCGTCGCCGCTTCTCCAACCCGATGGATCCGTCCGTGCTTGATGAGCCTTGCGAGGTGCGGTGGTCAAGTGGTGGACGGAAGGGAAAGTTGGAGACGATGGTGGGTACCATCACTGCCAGCGGCGCCGGGCCCGGCGGGTCCTGTCCAGTTGGAGCGACAGGAGCTCGACTCTTCGAGGGCCCAGTTTCCCGCCCAGCTCGGGGCAGGTACGGTGCCGTCACCGAAATTCGCCGGATCAGGGCCGGGCCAAAACGTTGCCCCGGAATGAGCAGGCGCGCGCCCCGGTTGTTTCCCTGTAATAGAAGGTACCTTGTAGGTAAGGCACAGTGCACTGCCTAGGAGGTACTCGTGCATGTAAGACGACGCTGCAGCAAAGGTGAGGGAGGCATCGAAGGCATGCAACGCTCGCTGCGCTACAGAAGTGCACGGCACGTTCTGGGCTGTCTTCTCTTACACTGGCACCGATGGCATCTGCAGCCGTGAGCCAGGGCCATGAACCGAGGCCATCGTGCCTCATCAACCTCCCTGCCCTACGAATACCTTGCTGCCGCATCTCAGATTTCACGTGGTACGACATATCGCCCCGAGGCGCGCCTGACAGGCACGCACAGGGCAGCACTGAGGGCAGCGCAGGCCGAGCACATGACCCCGCGCAACATTGCGGTTGGCCACATTAATTGATGCTCGCTCGCCAAATTGACGATGACACCTGTTTGATGACATGCATCCATCGTCGGCGCGACCACAAAAAAATTGAATTCGCTGCGCCTTCGACCGTCAGTCTCATGTCCCGCAACGCCCCTCGACGCAACGGTCGCATCCTGCCCTGCGACAGGTTCGTGCCTGACGGGGGCGTGTTCGGACGAGGAGGAACTCGACGCATCGTGACGTCCCCTCTCCCCGCCCTGCGTGTCTCACGAACCAGAGAGTCTCGTGGGCCCCATTGGCACCGAAGCACCGCGAGGCGCGAAACATGATGATGCTCAGCAAAGACGGGGTCTGGCTCCACGGCCCCCCTGAAGCAACCTGACCGACGCCGGCCGGTGTTTGGCTCGCTCGCGCCGTCTCTCTTTGCCAAGGGTGATTGATCTCTGGCTCCAGCAGGCTGGGGCGCGTCGTCATGTCTGCTCGATGGCATGTTTTGCGCCGCCCGTGGTTGTATCATTCATTGCGAGCCGTCATCGCTGCAGCCGCCGTCGTCGTCGTCGCCGTCGTAGTAGTAGCATCATGCCATGTCCCGCTGCCGGCTCCGTTGGTTCGCAGGATCGTCTTTCGAAACGCAGGGACAGGGACAGGACGGGATGCCATCCAGGTATGCCTCGTCCAGGTGCTATTCCTGGGTCGGGCGGTCTCCTGCGCGCGGGCTCGCGGGACGTGTGCCGGCGGCGAAAGGACGGCGAGGATGGAGTGCCACTTATGAATTCGGCAGATGCATTATTTCACCTTGCACGAGCTCGATGCGGCGTCAGGGATTATCAGATGCACCCGCGTGACGCACCGCACCGCACCGCACCGCCTGGCCGGACAGGGCAGGGCAGGGCGGGACGGGACAGGATGGGCAAGCTGACATGGTTCGCGACAAGACGTCAAACGCCATGCTCGTCTCGTGTCGCGCCAACGACAGATGGACGTCTGCTCGTCAGCTGGCCCCCCCACGTTGCACAGCGGGAGCTGCCCCCCAAACCCCCCAAAAGAAACCCCCCATCGTGGAACGTGGAGGACAGATGCCAATGTCTCGCGGAGGCCTGCCTTCTCTCGTACAACTTGGCTCCCCCCACGTTGAAGGCGGTCCCATGGTTGATCGAACGACTGCATGCGAATAGAATGTCTTGGCTGGAAGCTGCCAACAAAGCCAGGGCGACGACGCTTCGCGAAGGCCATGCGTCTATTGGCCTCGGACTTCGCGCATCAAGCCACCATCGCGATTCCCAGGCGCGAGCACGAATTACAGGCGAGATGGGGAGGGCCCAACGGCCGCAGGGCTAGCTTGCACCTCGGGTCGGGTCAGGTATGCGGGCGGCATGGGCCCGGGCGTCGATCACGCTGGTCGACTTGACTGTTCGACTTGACTGGCCGCCGTCGCGAGGGATGGAGCATGATGAGGCTCGCAGGACGATGCTGAAGACATCCAGCTTCGCGAACCAGCCCGGATCCCGGAAGGGCTGCTCAGCCAGGGCATGCAACGAGCCCCGCCCCGCGCCTGGCTCTCGCTGCTCGGGGATGCCGTCGACAACCTCCCGTAGCGCGTGTTGGCAGCGGCGGCCAAGGCTGGCTGGGCTGGGCGCCACGGCTCGATGCTGGCCCCAGCGAACCCGGCGGGTTGGGATGGATGGACACGACGGGACGGGAGCTTGGGATGCGGTTCTCGCACGGCCGGAGCAAAATGGAATGGGATTCCACCTGTGGCGGTCCCCTAACGTACGTAGGCCCTGGGCATGGGGGGTCCCGCGTGCAGCGGCGCGCGTGGTTTGGCTGCGCTTGCCTTGCCTCGCCTTCCAGGTTGCCTTCCATTGCCTGCACGGCCCCTGGGCAGGTGCGGACGCCATCCCGCCTGCCCCCGGTCCGTCACCTCCAGGCAGGCGCGCCAAACATCCATCGGCAAAGGGGCGGCGGGCAGGGCAGGGCAGACCAGGGACTGGGAGCGCCTCCACCACCAGCCGCCACCTCTGCGACATGGCAACGTTACAGCCCCAGATTTCACATCGGCGCGCTTCTCCGTCCACCACCAGCACCAGCACCAGCAACCGGCACCAGCGCCAGCAGCTGCGCCAGCGATCGCCATGCCGCCGCCGCCTGACTTCCAGACGCACGCGGCAAAGATTCTTCGCCTCTGCCCAGTCGCCCTCGCCGTCCGTCGCTCACCGATCCATGCCACTTCTGCTGCCCATCGAATGACCCCCCCTCCTCACTTTCCCCCTGCAGCGTCCGCTGGCCCATTTGCCGTCGCGACGCCGTCTCACGCTCTCCTTGGCTCCCACCTCCTGTCCTTCCTGGCCCTTCTGGCCCTTCTGGACCCTTCGCCATTGGCTCCGCCTGACCTGACATCCCAACTCCATCTGCATCGACCGAAAATATCCATGGGCCTGCATCCACAAACGGTCCCTCCATAGCGTCCACATCCGAGCACGAGGAACCCCGTCGAGTACCTCGAGCCTGTACACGGGCACCTTACTCGCCGCCCTTCCCTGCCCGAGTACATCGAGTACTGCTTCACACGCGCGAGTGTGCTCGCGCATGTAACTTGCTATACTTGCCCTACTACGCAAGTACCCGCTGCCGCCGTAGAGGTATGTACGAGATGTAAAAGTCACCACCCCGTGCCGTGCGCGCGACGTGCGACGTTGGGTCCGGCTGACACGACACGCCATACGACAACACCAGACACCGCAGACAAACGACGACGACACACGGCACGCGGCCAGACATCCCCCAGCACGAGTGCCAGGCCCAGCCAGCCCACGCCAGGCACGAGCTAACTAGCTCGATCATCCGTGCCTCCGTCGTCGACGCAACCGCTGGGCGTGCACGCGAGGCCCAATGGTCCATGCCTGCTCGCCCCCCGACCCCATCTTGCCCATCCGTCCATCCATGGCGCACCGCCCACCTGTTCCCGGCTGCTCCCTGTGCAAGTAACATCCCATCCCATCCCATCCCCCATCCACATCCCCATCCCCATCCCATCCACCTCTCTCGACTCAACTGAGTTAGCTGGGCGGGCGGCCCGTCTCGTCGCCCTGTGGTGTTGTTGTTCTCTGTCCGCTTGGGTCCAGTCCAGCCTATGCGACCAGATCCGCCGTTCCTTCTGCTGCCCACTCCCGCAGCCTCTTCAACACGAATCACTCCCACTCTCGGCCTCACTCGCCTGCCCTACCTGCACTGTACCGCCTGCGCCCAGCCAAGGTTTCATCAAATACCTTGACGCGCGCTCGTATAGCCACTCTCACTCTCCCTCCTCCTCTCTCGGGCTCCAGCAGCGTACAGTACGAGTACCCCAGGGTGCCTGTCGATCGGCCCGTCGTCTCGTCTCGATCCAACCGCGCAAGACACACGCCCGCATCCCTGCACAAGCGCCGTCTGCGTTCTTCTCTTGTTGTTCTCTTTTTATTCCTCGAGCACACCATATGTCACCTTAGTTTCTCTCCACCAGACCATACGACTGGCCTCAGCTGCTCTGCTCTGCTCGCTAGTTATACCGAAGCGGCCACCTCTACTCCCGCCCGGGCCCTATTTACACTCGTTCCCTCCCCCATAATCTGACCCGCTATCCTCCTCACCATCCCCATAGCCTGCCACGTCGCACGGCCTGTCTACCCCGGATCACACCTTGCATTTAATATACAGGTCGCCTCCCTCCCGGGCCCCCCCTTCCTCTCCTCATCATCCATGTTATGCACCCTCCCGCCGACGCAATGACGACCTTTCGAAAAGCCTTCATTGCCGCCATCGTCAAGAGCCTGCTGCGAGGCAAGTCTCTGATACAGGCAATCATCGCCTACTGGGTCAAGCCCCTAGCCACCAACGGCTCCCCGTCCAAGCGCAAGCACGCGTCCAAGAGCCTGCAGGAGTTTCTCAAGGACGCTGAAGCCGCCCTGCTGGGTCCCGTCAGTGGAGATGGCCTCCTGCAACTTTCTGCGGGCTTGAAGACGCAGTTCTTCGAGCGCCTGCAGACCGACCTGGAGTGCATGCTCCCGTCTTACAGCCACCAGTTGCCGACTGGCAACGAAGCCGGCCAGTACCTGGCCCTCGACGTCGGTGGGTCAACGCTGAGAGTCGCCTTGGTGGAGCTGCGAGGGCGCGAGGCCGAAGAAGGGAGACAAAGCGAGATCGTCAGCATGCAAAACTTCAAAATCGGGAAGCCTATCAAGGACCTGGAGGGCATGGCCTTCTTCGACTGGATGGGTGAGCGGATACAAGAGGTTGTCTCGGCTGGTCTAAACCGCGGGCACAGCCTGGAGAAACCCCTGCCTGTTGCCCTAGCCTGGAGCTTTCCCATCGAGTAAGTGTTTAAAAGGGTGCTGTGAGCACTTCTCTGATCTTTGGACCTAACCGTCTATAGGCAAACTTCTCTCGGCGGCGGAAAGCTGCAGAGAATGGGCAAGGCGTTTTTGGCCGACAAGGGCCTCTTGGGCGAGGATCTAGGCGAGATCGTGAAGCAGGCGTGCAAGAAGCAGGGCCTCAGCGTCGAGTTGAAAGCAATCCTGAACGACTCGAGTGCCTGCCTCCTGTCCCGAGCCTACTCGTACACGTCAACGCGCTTCGGCCTGATTCTCGGCACCGGCGTCAACATGGCCGCTTACATGCCCGTCATGACCATCGGCCGACCCAAGTTTGGCTCCCGCCCTGTGGGGTGGTTCAGCCAAGCCAGCCACGTCATTGTCAATACTGAGCTGGGCATGTTTGGGCACAACATCCTGCCCATGACGAGATGGGATCACACGTTAACCAAGGACCACCCGCGACCCGACTTCCAGCCCCTGGAACACGAGGTGAGCGGCATGTATCTTGGCGAGATTGCTCGCCTGGCCCTCCTCGAAGCCGTTGAGACCACGGGTATGCTCGGTGGCATCGTCCCAGCGTCTCTGAAGACATCCTACTCTCTCGGCACCGATACGTTGTCCATGATCGAAGGGTAAGCAGGCCGCTGATTGCGAGGAACACGATGGACCGAGCCCGCGCTGACATTGCATAGCGATACTACCCCTGAACTTTCAGAAGCCATCAAGATCTTCTCTGATCGACACCCTTCATCTCACACACCCACCACTTCGGACATGTTGGCCATCAAGGCCATCGCCTCCTTCATCTCGGTGCGATCCGCCGCCATCGTGGCCACGTGCGTCTTCACGATGTGGGACTGCCGGCTGGAGGCGGAGGCCGCCTACATTTCCACACTTCCAGAATCCTCACCTGAGCGAGCCAAGGCCGAAGCGGACATGAAACTGGAGCAGACGACTGTTGCATTCAACGGAAGCGTCATTGAGAATTACCCCAAGTACCTCGCGACGTGCCAGCGATACATTGATGAGCTGGTCGAGAGCAAGGGGCTGGCCGAGCCTCGCAGCATTCAGCTCGTCCCGGCCAAGGAGAGCTCGCTCATGGGCGCAGCCGTCGCGCTGGCCTGTGTTGAGCACGATGTTTGAGGTGCCGAGTGAGAGCACACTTATTTTTGGTGCGCGAGGCACGGGAGCATTGGAGGAGCTTGCTATGATACCTTGGATCGCGTTGCCGTCTTTTATCGGGATCACTGGTCATGCGGCAGAAAAGTTTCGCATACCCTAGAGGCGTCCGGCAGCATTGCTTCATTTCTGTTGTTCATTTGGCGCACGATGAGCGGCTTTTGGGGAGATATATAATCACCGATCTGTTCCATGACCGCGGACATGACTGGACATTTCTTTGCAGCGATGGGGTGGCACGAGTGTTTTGTGTACAGCCGCTTGCATGGCGAATCGGAGATCGAGAAGGACACGAGGGACAGTGTCGTCCCAGTTAGATACTATCGGCCAAAGTTCATACTGGATCTCATGTCATGAAGAAATCTGTGCGGAAGTGACTGAAGTGAGATGATGCGGATCGCGTTAAGTGCCCAGTTGGTGTGTCGCGTCGTCGGCGAGTGGAACGTGCCATTGGGTAGAGTGACACTTGCACGGCGCAGTCTAGTGAGCCACTTTCGGTACGGGTACCCACGTCCCTGTCATGTGACTGCCTGCCTGGTTCGCGTTCCGCCACCACTAGTGGACTCACGGGTTAGGCACGCGTCTCGCGCACAACACGCCCCTCCGCAACCTGCAGGTCACCAGGCAGCCTCGGGAGACTTGCTTTCTTACCGCCCGAGCTCGATGTTCAACGCCCGAAGCTGCTTCCTGCCGCTTGAATAGTCGCATCTTGTCGAAGTAACGCGCCCCTTCAACCCCAGGGCGAACCGCCATCATGGCCGACGAGGGCAACGCCGGCGTGTTCAGCGAATGCGCCGTTGCCTTTGTGCCGAGCAGCTCGCTGGCACCGAAACTCATCAGCGACGTGAGCGACAGAGCCCTCCTGGCCTCGGATGCAAAGAGACCACTACCTCGACTCCGGTGTGAGATTGCTAACGCGCGAGTCGTCAGCTGTCGGCTATCCTCGAGGACAATGGCGCCACGATCCGCGAGCCGCGACGCGACGGCACCATCCCCATCGAGCGGGTCACGCACATCGTCTCCAACACCATCGACTTCCCGCAGTACGTCGAGTCGCAGGCCGTGATGATCCCCGTGGTCACCATGCAGTGGATCACGCAGTCGGTCGCCCGGAGGCGCCTCGCCCAGGTCCGGCCCTTCTCGCCCGACCCGCGCATGATCTTCGCGGAGGTGGTGGTGACGTGCGCCGACCTTCCTGTCATGGATAAGGAGAGCATCATCGGCGCTGTCATGGCGCTCGGCGGCCAGGAGTCAAAGGACTCGACTCGGTTGACGACGCATATCTGCGCCCTGACCGTGGACGATCCCAAGGTCCAGCACGCGACGACTAGGGGATTCAAAGGCAAGGTCGTTTTGCCTCACTGGTAAGCACCTCTGCGAAAGCCGCGGAAGCGGAGTAGTAGTGGGCAGTGGGCTGATGATCGCAGGTTTGACGCGTGCTTCAAGCTGGGCAAGCGCATCGACGAAGCGCCGTACTTGCTACCTGACGCCGAGATCCTTAAGAAGGGCCCCGAGGATGATCTTCACATTCCTGTGAATGACAACTTGAGTGGTGCGACCTCGGTCAACCCGCAGTGGACTCCCCTGCCTGACAACACTGAAGGCGTGCGCTCGCCGTGCACTGTCTTTCAGGACCGCCGCCTCCTCCTGTCCACGGACCTCGGAATCAACGGCCGACTGACCAAGACTCTCAGAGAGATCATCGACAATGGTGGCGGCAAGATTGTCGACGCGGTGGAGGACTGCGATGTGTTTATCTGCCAGTACCGTGATGGACCTCAATATGTCCAAGCCTCGCAGTCTTGCAAGGAGGTAGGCAGCTTGTCTTGGCTTTTCTATCTGATTGTGCACAACGAGTGGCGCAATCCACTGCACCGGCTCCTGCACTATCCCATCCCCCGGGACGGCATCGAAGGCTTCAAGGACCTGCGCATCACCGTGTCCAACTACGGCGGTGAGGCGCGCATCTACCTGGAGAACCTCATCCGAGCCTGCGGTGCCGAGTTCACCAAGACGATGAAGCAGGACAACACCCATCTCATCACGGCGCGCAACTCGAGCGAGAAGTGCAAGGCCGCCCCGGAGTGGGGGGTTGCCGTCGTCAACCACCTCTGGATCGAAGAGAGTTACGCCAAGTGCGAAATGCGTCAGATCAACATCCCCAAGTACAACCACTTCCCGCACCGGACAAACCTGGGCGAGATTATCGGTCAAACCTTTTTCGAGGAGTCGCGGCTGCATGAAATGTATTACCCCGGCGGCGAGGAGTCCATGTCGCCCCGGGCCAAGCGGAAGCGCAGGATCCTCGAGGCCGCCGAGGACAACGCCTACCACAAGGGTCCCGCTGAGGGCGTTGCCATCGGCCGTCACGATCCGGAACAGAAGCTCGATGTCATGCGCGATGCCGACGACGAAAAGTCCGAGAAGCTCACTGGCTCTATCCAAACACCGGCGCGCCCGCGCCACCTGACGTCTGGGAAGGAGAACGATAGTCCTAGTGTCTCCGGAAGCCGCAGCGCCAAGGCCAAGGCCCGAGACTTGCTCCAGCACATCGCGCCGGATATTGCTCTGTATGAGAAGGAGAGGAAGCGGCACAGCAAGTCGGGCGCGCCGTGGGGCGGCAAGCGGGCTGCGGATCAAGCTGAGAAAGAGAAGACGAGCAAGACGGCGAGAGAGGATGCGGGCGACGAGGACGAGACCAAGAGACCGACCAAGAAGTCACGCCCGTCGCTCCCCCAAGTCGAGCTGCGCCTTGCTGTGACAGGCTTCAACCGATGGGTGGGCGACAGGAATAAGGAGGACCACGATCGGGTAAGACATGCATTGCTTCTATTGGGTATGTTTTTCTATGGATGCTGACTCCTGATGCAGAGAAAACTCCGTGACCTCGGCATCCAGATTGTCCAGGAGGGACAGGCTTGCGACTTTGTCGCCGCACCCAGTGTCATGCGAACTGTCAAGTTTCTGTGCGCACTGGCGCGAGGTGCGCGAGTGCTTTCAACCGACTTCATCGACGAGGTGCTTGCGACTGGCGAGGTGCTATCCCCAGACGATTTCCTCCTCAAGGACGCGGTGGCGGAGAAGAAGTACGACATCAAGCTCGAAAGGTCGTCTTCCCGGGCCAAGGCAAACAAGGGGAGGCTGCTTCAGGGCATCCCTATCTACTGCACGGAGAAGATCCGCAACGGCTCCGATAACTACCGCAGAATCGCGGAGGCCAACGGCGCCATTTTCAAGATATACCGCGCGCGCAGCGGCACGACCATCAAGCCGACGACGGCGGAGGAGGACGGCGGTGCCCCGCCGGAGCCCGTCTACCTCATCAGCGACAGCGGGTCCGAGTACAAGCAAATCTGGTCCCGATTCAAGGAGATGGCGGAAAGCGGTCACATGGAGCCTCGGATCGTCGCCTCGGACTGGCTCCTGGACGTGGCCATGGCACAGCAGGTGCGGTTCGACAAGAAGCACCTGCTGGAGACTCGCAAGTGAGCTGAGCTGTCGCACTTGACGGACCATTTTTTGACGCATGTCATGACGGAGTTTTTTGGAGTTGAGCTGGAGGCGGTTTCGCACAGGGCGTTGAGTTTTTGACTTCCCGCCTCATCTGTTTGGCGCGCCTGTACGCAGTGGTCTAGGGCCGGATGGCACTTGTCCGTAGTAGTGTGGCGGGCGACAGCCCGTATTGCATCAAAAGAACTTGACACCAAGCGAGTCTTCCTGACCGAATATCTGCGCCTTGCCGCGCTTGACGAGCACGTTGAGGGCCTTGAGGAGAACTTCGCTGTCCATGCCGTGTAGTTCTATCACATGTTAGCGACGAGGAAGTGAGATCTCTCAGCCAGTTGAGCAGTCAAACGCACCCGTTCCTCTGGTGCCCTCGCCCTCGGTGAGCTCATAGACGGTGAGGACACTCCCCTTCTGGCCAGTCTCCTCGACGTAGGCCTCGACGGCAGCGGCCCACTCCTCGGGCTTGCGCCAATAGATGAAGACTACATCTCCGTCAGCGGAACCGGCAGCAGCAGCGCCACCACCGGACCCAGACGAGGAGTATGAGGGGCCCGAGGAGGACGAGGAGGAGGCAGAGCGGTAGTAGTACTCGGCGCGGCCCTCCTTGCGCATAAAGTCGACGAGCTCGCGGATGTCTGCGGGGCCGAGACGGCGGTCGATGCGGCGGTTGCGGAAGAGGTCCGAGTCGGCGGCGGCAGAGAGGGCGAGGCGGAAGAGATGGTGGTGGCGGGCGTAGGCGAGGACGAGGGCGGACCACTTGTTGAGCTGGGCGTGGTGCGTGGTGAGGTTTGTCTGGCGCGTGAAGAAGGCGGGGAAGTGGTACTCGCGCGGGAAGACGAACGCGCCTGACGAGGATGGCGATGATGATGCCGCCGCCGCCCCTGCTGCTGGTGCTGCTGGCGAGGATGAGGAATAGGACGGCGGAGGCACGCCGGTGGGGGTACCGGAGAGGTCCGGGGATGAGGCCGTCCCTGCTCCGGCGGCGGCGTTGGTGGCGGCCATGGGGGATGAGAGCGGGCACGCGCGGAGGCCCTATCTGATATGGGATGGAGGGGAGGGGATGATGAGGTGCCGGGGCGCGGTGAGTGAGAGGTCGGATGAGGTGGCTAGCTGACCACGGTCAAGGTGAGTGAGGTCGCCGCACAGCTTGGGCGTTGGTGGTGGTGGTGCAGGTACTTGGTAGTGGTGCAGGAGCCCGTGTGTGGGGTTGGTCGTCGGCGTCAATTGGCGTCCACTACCTGTGACGGAGCAGGGCCCACGTGCCTGGCCGCCTGCGGCAGCGCTGCCGCAGCCGCCTTCCAGGGCGCGTGCCTCGCTGCCCTGGGCGACTTCGACCCCTCGCAATCCAACCTGGAATCCATCTAGTCCGTACTATCCTCCAAAAAAAAAAAGAGAGCCCGAGTCAACAACGACTCCCCAACCCAAAAACGCCCACACGAAAAGATCCCGGCCCGGATCCGCGCACCGCAGCTCCTGAACTGAATCGCCCTTGACTGCCGACGGGCCAATCGCCGGCGCGAGATATGTGCTCGACCGTTCTGCAGACAAACGTATCGCCGCGGCCGGGTGGTGCCTGGCTGGGGGGGGGCTGGCGCCAGGCGGGCGTTTATCTGTCCTGTCTCTCGGGGCTGGTGATAAGGACGCAAGCCGCGACTAAGACGCCAGCCAATGAGGCGCCGCACATTTTGATCCAACTTATCCCTATCGTTGGACCTCTCCACCGCAGGGAACGCCTCCCCTTTGCGCAGGCGGCGTTGGATACGCACTGCTCGTGCTGAGCCCTGGACCCGTTTCTGCGATCTGGGGAAGGGGTCCATCTCCCCGATGTGAGGTCACTTTCGAATTCGGTTTTGCGAAGAAGGCCTTGGGTTTTTCTGGCTGCAGGGCTGGGCGACATGCTGTCGTGATGGCTGTTGAGTCTTGACGCTCCAGCCCGGGCAATCCCGCAGAGTCTTTTTCCCCTCGCCCCCGACGGACCACGTACGCGAAACAAGCATTTCCGTCTCATCATCAGCATGCACTATATCAGCGCCGCGAGCGATAAGCCCACGACGGCACGGTCCCGGCCCCGGACCCACCTCACGGCGGCAATTGTCCTTCTCCGCGGACCATGACACTCGGCATCGCCCGGGAGGTGATTGGGCCCTGCCTTTATCGCCTCGAGGACCCCTTATCGGTCTTGTGTGTGTCTTGTGTCTTTTGATTCAGATGCCCGCAGGGCATGTTGCCTGCTGGCGTTGTCTGGCCCGTACGAGTCTGGCCGTTAGTCGGATTGCTCGACTCCGCGGGCATGCCGGCGTCACCTGATAATCACAGGACACTCTGACACGACGGCACGAGTCTGTGGCGGTCCGCCATGTAGAGAGAGTATATACCTCGCCGGCTCCCCTGTGGGCGCCTCCCTCTTCGTAGCCGGGGATGGCGCCGTGATTGTGTTTCCCGTCTCCTTCCAGATCCCCCTCCGCGCGCGTGACCCAAACATGGCCCAGACACCCAACGCGAAGAGAGTCGTGGTGGTGGGCTTGGGCATGGTGGGCATCGCCTTCATGTAAGCTCTCACTGACACCTGCGAGGCCGTTCCCGGCAGCGGCAGCAGCATCCACTACTAACACGCGCGGCAGAGAGAAACTCCTAAAATACGATGTCCGGACGCGAGAATACAACATCACAGTCCTCGGGGAGGAATCGCATCTGGCGTATAACCGAGTGGGCCTCACGAGCTTCTTCGAGCACCGCAAGATCGAGAATCTGTACCTGAACCCGGCAGAATGGGTACTGCTTCATCCTTTTCTTATCCTCATGTCGACTTCCGCTCATCATTCCAATGTAGTATACAAACGTTCCCAAAGACGCGTTGGGGTACTTTGTCAATACCAAGGTTGTCGCCATCGACTCGGCGAATAAGACAGTCACTTGCGCGAATGGAGATGTGGTCCCCTACGACGTCCTCGTCCTCGCCACGGGGTCCGACGCGATACTCCCGCGGCACACGCCTGGACACGATGCCAAGGGCGTCTTCGTCTACCGGACCATCGACGACCTGGTCAACCTCATCGACTTTGCCGGCAAGAGGAAAGGCTCCGTCGGCGCCGTCGTGGGCGGCGGACTGCTGGGCCTCGAGGCCGCCAAGGCCATGATGGACCTCGAGTCCTTTGCGCAGGTCAAGCTCATCGAGCGCAACCGGTGGGTGCTCAGCCGGCAGCTGGACGAGGACGCGGGCAGCATGGTCGTCCAGCAGGTGCGCGACCTCGGCCTGGACGTCAAGCTCAGCAAGCGCGTGCAGCGGATCAAGGTGGACGAGGACAACGGCGTGAGCGGCGTCGTGTTCGAGGACGGCGAGGAGATGGACTGCTCGACGCTGTGCTTCGCCATCGGCGTCCGCGCGAGGGACGACCTGGCGCTCAGCTCGGGCCTCGAGTGCGCCGAGCGCGGCGGCGGCATCGTCGTCGGCGACGACCTCGCCACGAGCCACCCGGACATCTACGCCATCGGCGAGTGCGCGAGCTGGCAGAGCCAGACGTTTGGCCTCATCGCCCCCGGCGTGGAGATGGCCGACGTCCTCGCCTTCAACCTCACGCAGGCGAAGCTGCACACCCCCAGGGCCTTTAAGCGGCCGGACCTCAGCACGAAGCTCAAGCTGCTCGGCGTCGACGTCGCCAGCTTCGGAGACTTCTTTGCCGACCGCGACGGGCCGAAGCATCTGCCCCCCAAGTACACGAGGAAGCTGAAGAGCGAGGCGGCTGCGGACAAGTCGAGCGGCCGAGGGACGGCGACGCCGCCGCCGCCGACGGTTAAGACGCTCACGTACAAGGACCCGTTCCAGAACGTCTACAAAAAGTACCTCTTCACGGCCGACGGCAAGTACCTGCTCGGGGGCATGATGATCGGCGACACCAAGGACTACGTCAAGGTGGTGCCCATGGTCAAGAACATGAAGGAGCTCGAGACGCCGCCGAGCCAGCTCATCCTGGGGGCGCAGAAGGAGGGCGGCGACGACGGCGACGACCTCGACGACGACACGCAGATCTGCTCGTGCCACAACGTGACCAAGGGCGACGTGGTCAACAGCGTCAAGGACGGGACGTGCAAGGACCTGGCGTCCATCAAGGCGTGCACCAAGGCGGGCACGGGGTGCGGCGGGTGCATGCCGCTGGTGACGACCATCTTCAACAAGACCATGGCGGCCATGGGCAACGAGGTCAAGAACTACCTGTGCGCGCACTTCAACCACTCGCGGGCGGAGCTGTACCACATCGTCATGGTGAAGCGGCTGACGACGCTGGCGGCGGTGATGCGCGAGGCGGGCAACGACGCCGACAGCGCCGGCTGCGAGCTGTGCAAGCCGGCCGTGGGCAGCATCCTCGCCTCGCTCTGGAACCGGCACGTCATGGACGCGCCGACGCACGGCCTGCAGGACACAAACGACCGCTTCCTCGGCAACATCCAGCGCAACGGCACCTACTCGGTGGTGCCGCGCGTGCCGGGCGGCGAGATCACGCCCGACAGGCTCGTCGCCATCGGCGAGGTGGCCAAGAAGTACAACCTCTACACCAAGATCACGGGCGGCCAGCGCATCGACCTCTTCGGCGCGCGCAAGCAGGACCTGCTCGCCATCTGGGGCCAGCTCGTCGCCGCCGGCATGGAGTCGGGCCACGCCTACGCCAAGTCGCTGCGCACCGTCAAGAGCTGCGTCGGCACCACCTGGTGCCGCTTCGGCATCGGCGACAGCGTCGGCATGGCCGTGCGCCTCGAGGAGCGCTACAAGAGCATCCGCGCGCCGCACAAGATCAAGGGCGGCGTGAGCGGCTGCGTGCGCGAGTGCGCCGAGGCGCAGAGCAAAGAGTACGTTCTCACCCCTGTTCCCCCCCTTTCCCCCTTTTCTCGGTGAGAAGATGGCAAGAGAGAGAGAGAGAGAGAGACGCGCACACGCACGCATCCAAATGCTGACTCGCTTGAACTTGCACAGCTTCGGCCTCATCGCCACGGAAAAGGGCTTCAACGTCTTCGTCGCCGGCAATGGCGGCGCAAAGCCCCGGCACGCCGAGCTCCTGGCCAAGGACGTCCCCCCCGCCGAGGTGGTGCCCATCCTGGACCGCTATCTCATGTTCTACATCCGCACCGCGGACAAGCTGCAGCGGACAGCGCCGTGGCTCGAGAGCCTTCCCGGGGGCATCAAGTACCTGCAGGAGGTGGTGCTCGAGGACAAGCTGGGCATCTGCGCGTCGCTCGAGGCGCAGATGCAGGAGCTCGTGGGCAGCTTCTTCGACGAGTGGGCCGAGGCCATCAAGAGCCCGGCCATGGCGGCCAAGTTCCGCCAGTTCCACAACACGGACGCGCGCGTCGAGACGGTCGAGCCCGAGGAGGAGCGCGGCCAGACGCGCCCCGTCTACTGGGCGAAGGAGGCGGCCACGGACGACTTCAAGGGCCTGCGCGGCCGCTGGAGCGACACGACGTGGGTGCCCGTCATCGAGGCCTCGTACTTTGACGGCGCCGACGAGCTGCCCAACGGCATCTCGGCTAACATCAAGCGTGGCGACACCCAGCTCGCCGTGTGGCGCTTCCGCGGCCGCTTCTACGCCACCCAGCAGATGTGTCCGCACAAGCGCGCCTTTGTGCTCTCCGACGGCTTGCTGGGCCAGACCCCGTGCGACAACAAGAAGAAGGACGACGAGGGGACCCCCCGGCAGGAAGACGAGTCCTTGCCGCCGACGCCGTCGTCGTGCTCATCGTCGTCGGCATCCACGACATCGCCGCCGACGCCGGCATCACTGGCATCGACGCTGACGTCGCTGTCCTCTACCGCCTCCTCCACCGCCTCCTCCTCCTCATCATCATCATCACCGTCACCGTCATCACAGACGTCGCCGTGGATCTCGTGCCCGCACCACAAGCGCAACTTCGACCTCGGCAACGGCTCGTGCAGCAGCGACGAGTCCCTGTCCATCGCCACCTTCGACGCCGAGGCGCGCCCAGACGGCATGCTGTACCTCCGCCTGCCGCCCGTCGAGGAGCTCGACGCGGCCCTCGGCACCAGCCGGTGGATGGTACGCAAGGGCGAGAGCGGGGAGTCGCCCTTTGCCGAGCTCGACCGCCGCGCTGCTGCCGCCGCCGCCGCCGTGGGCACTCGCGGGAGGAAGCCCAACGCCGTGAAAGCCGGTGCCGGCGGCGCCGCGCCGGGCGGCACCAAGATGGTGAAGCCCGTGGCGCTCATGGCCGCCGGCGGGGGGTGCGGGTCGGCGCCCGAGTGGTGATGACGACGAACAAACGAGCGAATGAATGTCTCAACGACGTGTGGCGTGTAACAGGAAATATTCTTTCCTGTGTTTTTTTTTCGTCTGGTCTGGTTCAGCGGATAGAGTAGAATGCATCGGCAGGCATAGATCATAGATCATAGCCCCCAAACCAACAATATAGCATAGCTTTTCTTCTCCCCACCTCGAGCAAGTTTGTCAAACGAGAGGCGTCACCGTCCCATGTGAAGCAGATTTTCCATGTCGTAGGCGAAGGGGGGTCACAGACCGCCGTCGTACCATCATGGGCGAAGGACCACATGTGCTTGCCTCAGCCGCTACCCGACTATAGCATCCATCATACCACGGTGAGAGTACTCGTCCGAGCCGGGTCCGGGATCGTCATATGGATACACCTGGTCTGACTGTGCCTCGTGTTGCACACCTACCTAGCTATGGTACTATCTTCACGATTGAGGTCGAGCCTCTGGCTCAGGCGGGATGTGAAGCTGATACGCAGTGGCCGAATCCCGTCTCACGTAACCCCTTTGCATGACGCTCCAACACTAAAGTCTTGTGTGTCCTGGTCTGCGCTGCGGTTGCCCTCGAGCCGGCCGGGACAGGTCGAGCTGGGCATGCGGGACGTCGTCGACGATGATTTGCGCGTGTACATCACGAGTGTAGTTGAAACATGCCTCCCGCCTAATGCGCGTCCCCGCCGTAGCCGCAATCGTCCCCCGCCTATCCGCCCCCCCCCCCCCCCCCCCCCCCCCGCGGGCATCGATGACCTCCAGACGGCTTCAGAGTCCCGTCTTGGGCAATACCATTGTGGCCCTGGGCTTGGTGGCTCCGCTAGCGGCCGTACGGCGTCCCATCTCCCTTCCGAGATGCTTCAGTCACGGACTGGGCACGGGGAGCCATGTTGGCTTGATAAGTCGTCGGGCGGCTCGCCTCTGGTACGAGGTTTCCTTGGCTGAGATGTCGTCTCGGAGCTGCCGCCTTGTGATGGCCCCTTGGTCGGTTCATTCTCGTGCGAGGCACGTGTGCGCCCCCGACACACTCGCTCGTCCCAGCTGATGCTCATCGCCTTGACACCACACGACGCCCTTTCGGTCCGTCAGTCGGGATCCTTCATCGCACACCGACGACTACCACTGACGACGACATCGATGAACAAGAAGCCGAGAATAAAAGGCCCTCCGTCTCGCCTGACGCTCCATCGGGCGACGTACATGGCGCGCCCGCGACCCTCTGTCGCTTACATGCGTAACCAAGTCGGCTAGCGGACAAGCTCCGACGCCGCACAGTCGCACCTTGTGCGTCGTCCCCCTCTTTCCTTTCTCTCTCCCCGAGGTGGATTCTTTGTTCGAGGTCGACGACGACGACGACGACGACGACGTCCTCCCGCCGAGCCGGCTGTCATCACAGTTGCATTCGGACTGGAGATGCCCCCGGGGTCCATCCGGTGCACGAGAACTTGCAGGTGCCTGCCCTGCCCAATTTCGGCGGCGTCCGTGCCGGGTGCGCTTGGGCCGCTGACATTGCTTCTCGAGGTTTTGACATTCACGGCAGGTGTTCAGGGCGTGGGGGCTCTCTCCTCCTTTGGTGTTTGACGTGTCGACATCGCTCATCATCATCATTGCCTCGGCGCCGACCGAGTACTCATCATAGACTCTGCAAAATAAGGTTGCCCTCATTTCACTGTGTAGTAGTGTGTAGGACCTGGCTCCTGTTCCATAAAAAAAAGGATTTCGCATGCGTTTTCCGTCCTCGGCTCATCGGCAGCCGAAGTCTTTCTCTCTTTGTCCTCACACTCACAGGCATACAAGCGTTACACTTCGGCTGGCTTATGCGCTGGTCGCAAGAACAGACGCACGGCGTGCGCCAGTAGCACCATCCACAACCACAACAACCATGACACATGCACACGATTTGTGTGACTATTTCCAACTTCGGGCTATCGAGGGGCCCGGACTCATGGCACACCCCAGCATCCCCAGCTGGCCGTGAAGCAACCGCTATCTGCTGCCTCGTCAACTTGTCCATTCGTCCAACGATCGGCACCAGCAGACCCAGCCGAATAAGACATGCGAAACGATACTGTACAACCCACGGTCCTAGGGATCCCCCAACGGATAGTCGGGAGTATTGATCTGCAGGGCGCGCGTAAAAGGCGAAGCGGCGTCTGCTAGAGCTGCAGCATTGACACTCTGTTGTGATCCGTTCGGTTGGCTCACCGTGTGATGGAATTGATGACGATGACAATGACGACGATGATGTTTTTGTTTTGAGATGTGGTTTTGCCCCTGATGAGTGGCCACAACTCACGACAACAAAGACGGAGGTAGGTAATCATCGGCCGTGCACCAGAACGCCCGGTACCAACCGACCGAGCCACCGAGGTGTCGAGACGTCTCGAGCCAGCCCGAGTGACACTCCGTGCGGTCAACCACTCTCCGAAGATGGAACCCCGCGCAACTAGCACGGACTGTAACCCGACCGAGGACACCTCATCTTGCTTGTCACCCTCCCCCGAGACCTCCATGCCGTTGCGCTCGTCACAGATGCCATGTCCGTCGCCGTTAGAGCAGCACCAATGGCACACGACTCAAGGGGTCCTCCCCAAGCGTGTATATAAACCGTATTTGCCCCCATCCCCGTCCTCCATCCACGGTCCACTTCCAACTCACCGCTGCCATCTATACTCCACCAGATCCTCAAAACAACACCAGCATAGAAACACCCTCGGGGCTACATCAACACCGCAACCATGAAGGCCGTCAGCATCCTCGCCACTCTCGTCTCGGTCGCCTTCGCCCAGTCCCTCAATGACATCGACGCGTGCGCCCGCCCGGCCCTCGAGGCAGCCATCCAGAAGAACAAGTGCGACCTGATCGATCTCAAGTGCGCCTGCTCCAAGTTCGACCAGATCAGGGCCGACGCCACCAAAGACATCATCGAGGCGTGCGGCGAGAAGAAAACCATCAGTACGTTCAACCCTACCGCTCCCTCTTGCCATCTCTCCGAGCCCTGCGCGCCCTACGGGGAGGGGGGCTGGCTGGACGGCCGCTTTCTCGAGACCAGGAACGAGAAACGCTGACATCGTCGCTCCCCTCCAGATGAGGTGCTTCCGCAGGCCAGCAAGTTGTGCAAGAAATAAGAGGTCGCTCGGGGGTTCGCGTTGTCAACTTAGAATCCGAGACAGGCAGGCTCAGCCTAGGGTTATTGTCTTCTGGCACATCTTTAGCCTAAGCAATCCAGAATATGACCCATTTCTATCAACAAATTCGGATGTCTCATTAATGTAGGCTGCTTTAGAGGCATGGTCCTCAAAGACGGCTCTTTGTCGTTTTCGATACAGGCAACGCCGACTGGACTGACTGTGTTGGTCCCGAAATAATAGACATGGGTGTGGTGACAGCACAGTCACTCTCCGAATTGCGCCAGTCGTAAAACGTTGGGGGACGATACCATGGCTGCTAGGTCCTATACTCTCAAAGCAGTCCCGCTGGCAATCATGGCAGCCCTTCGGGTCTTGACCACACCTAGAAATATATGTGTGAAAATGCCTGAATACACGCAAAAATAGCCACGCAGGCGGGAATGGCATTGGCACCTCGAATTCCTCCACAAAGACCCCTGAGTCCTGGCAGCGCTCAAAAGGGCGTCCATTCCCTCCCGAGAAAGGCATTCGAGAACCGTGCCCTGCATGATCGACCAACCGTCAATCCACTTTCTCGCCATTTCATCGAAACCAAACGGCTGCCCGTTCCATCAAAGATCAATGCTCATCATACCGTCCAACGATATCTGTCCATTCGGGATGGATTATCGCCATCGGCAATGCTTCACCCTGAGGACACCCGAGGTCATTCGGGAAGACTCGAGTACCATTTACTATGACTCAGTCACACCCTGTTCCAAGTCGTGCCACGACTGGACTGGAATTAGACTATGTTGGAAGCTGAGTGTAACAACAATGAACTAAATGAAACCGTGACAGCAACACCTGCAATGCCTACCCGCATCACGTTACCTGCTTCTATATGGTCCCCTTCGTTCCACACGTCATGCTGGATATTTCGTCCCTGGTCAACTCCCCATTCCCGCTATAACATAAAGAGAAGAGAGGGCGTAGGCACAGGATTGCCGGCTCTCGTCGGTGCAATCGAATGCCCTAGATTGTACAGTATCTCGCAATCAAAAAGACGGCAGAATTTTATATGTCAAACGGAGCGCGTGCAGCCCGTGCACACCTCAATCTCAACGCCAAAATCGACAGGCCCTTCGCAGGGGCTTTCAGGCTTCAGTCTCTTCAGCGTCACTCAGGCTGCCATAACCCGTGTCGCGCTCCGACCCCGCCAGAGCTTTGGTCACTGCCAGACACCGGTCGACGACGCTGTTCCGCAGCTCCGGGTTGACTCCGCACTTGCTTGCATACGGCTTACCCATCCAAAGACGGAGATTGCTCGAGAGCTTGGCTAGTGCGCCCTCGTACTCTTCCTCGGACGCGCCATGCTTCATGAGCCGTTCCATCAATTCCATGAAGGACGTGAATCCCAGAAGTGTCATTGACGACATGTACTCGTGTCGTGTGAGGGCGTTGATGAAGTTTAGGCTTCGGGCGCCCACGGACTGTGCAGACTCGTCGTCTTCCAGCTGTGCGATTGCCTTGGCACATTGCACAGCGAGGCGAAGGTCGCGGTTCGAGGCGTGTGATGGCCCGCTAACGATCAACGCCGACTTGTTCAGAGGGCTTTCGATCTTGTCTGCTTGCAAGGCCTGGTATGCGGAACGGACATGCTCAGAGCGAGACTTCTGGACCAGCACAGAGCGGGCGATGAGACCGCGCATGTGTGCGACCGTGCCATTCGGTGCTGCCTTGATGGCCATCGCGATACGGCCGGCGATGTCCGACTCATCATCAGTGTCGCCGACGAGCGTGGCCGTTAGAACACGATGCAGCGTTTCGGTCGACCACCAGGCGGCCACAGCGTCCATTGGCGATCCCACGGCTGTGTCTTCCACCACGTAATCCATGCCATCAACCTGCTCGTCGACCTCATAAGCCGTATCCATATTGAAGGTCAGATTGTGAGCTCGCTGGATGACGGCGGGCGATAGGACGAGGTCGCATTCCTGCTCCACGAGGGCTTGTAGATGCTCTGGAAGCTCATCATCGTGCGGTTTCGATGAGCCTCGGCGCAGCTGAATGAGTAGTTGATTGAGTTGGCGAGCCTCGTTCCATCGCTTTCGAGCCAGCTTAGCAGCGATGAGATTGATAGATCCTAAGTGCCAGCTGGTTTGGCTCAGGTTCCACAGAAGAACTCTTATGTGAAGCGCTTTGAGCATCAGCCGCATTGGGGAATCGGGGAGTGTTCCCGACGCCAGCAAGGTTAGAACCAGCCGGCTCTCGCAGACGTCCATATCGCCACCAGCCAGCTGAGAGTCCAGAGCGATTGACCAGGCCTTGACACGGGCGGTCTCTTGCTCTTCCGTCAGTCCTGTCAGCATTTGGTACCCATGAACCCCTATGGTGTTGCGCAGGCTAAGCTTCACGGTCTTGAGCATCAGTGCAGCAGCTTCGAGGAAGAAGTTATGCCGCGGTATCCAGACTGTTTGTATGGCAGTGAGCCAGGCCTGGCGGCGTACGTCGATCGAGGATGCCAGGGACGGGGCTCGTTCGAGCGCCGCAGCTTGCTGCTTCTTAAGCTTTTCCGAAGGCGCGGCGAACAGGGAGGGTACGAAAACCCAGAGCGCAATGCAGAGGAACAAGATTAGCTTAAGCGAGGTGTGTACATGGTATCCCATGACGTGAAGATCGAGAGTTGTCGATAGCTGGCCCAGCAGTTCAAGCGGCAACGCGGAAAGCCCTCGTCCTTCAGGCCTTTCGTTGCTGATCTCCTTCTCGCGGACAGCCTCGAGGATCATCAGACCTGCAAGAGAGCCAACCATGAGCTTGCCGAAGTATGGATTCGCGCTGTTGATCCATCCGTTTTGCTGCATCTGCTGCTGTTGCTGCTGAATTTGCTGTTGGCGCAGAACCGCAGGATTCCCGGCCCGGAAGGGCTGTTGGGGCACAGGATATGGTTGGCCCACAGCCATCTGAGCCGAGATGATGCGCTTCATGTCATCGGGTACATTGATCATGCCCGCTGAATTGGCGCCGCCGTCCTGAGGCGTGCCCATGGGGGAATTAGAATATTGCTGCCGACCGTCCTGGGGGTATTGCATCGGGGTCGGCGGGTGCTGCATCGGGCTCATAGAGCCGTTCATAGCGCCAGCCATGAACAGCTTTTCGAACGCCGTGATCCTTTCCTTCATTGCGGTGTTCTCGTCAAGAAGCCGGTTATTCCTCTTTTCGAGATGACGAATATACTCAGTGGCTTTGCTAAGCACCTGCGGTCGTTGATTAGCACACATTGGCGCGCCAGGCTTTGGATATGGAAGCACTGGGTAAGGCTTACCGTCGCCTTGTTGAGCTTATGGGCGGGTGTCAGTCCATGCAGCTCCTCGCGGTCTTCCGTCGTATCTTCGCCTCTGGCGCTCTTGGACATGATCCTCAAACTGGGAACACTATCGCGTAGTGCCGCGATCTTGTCGTTGATATTTGTGCGATAGCGCTTCTCGATCATGTTATGCGCCGTCTTCTTGACTGGCTTGTCCTCATCATCGACGTCGTCGTCGTCGTCGAGATCGTCACTCATCTTGCGCTTCCTGTTGTCTGCCCTCCCTAGTTGGCCATTTGCATCTGGCGAGGAGCTCGTTCCAGGCTTGAGATCGCTCCTGGCCGACTCGGGGCTAGAAGCGCTCTTCGGCGAGTTGTATTGAAGATGGGGAGGCATGGCAATATGTCGAAGCTCCTCATGCGACATGGCAGTCAAGGAACGGCCCTGCGCATGCGTGGTAGCGGGAATCTTCCCTTGCGGGGCATACACCGTCGTCGGTGTCAGGTTGTTCGGCGGATAGCCGTCGAAGGAAGGGGAAGAATTCGACAGGGGTTGGGGTTGTGAGTAGGCCTGGGTCTGGTCATAGGTCTGGAGCGGCCAAGTTGTAGGCACTGTGGAAGCCTGGATAGGGGTCGCCGTGCCGGCAGAGGTGACGTCGAATGTGTCGAAGGGAGGGGTGACCTGGAAGTCCCACGTGGAAGAGGTGCCAAAGAGAGGCTGGGCGCCGGCGTCGGGTTGGGCGTTGGTGGACTCTGAGTTGGCGTCGAGGCCTGCTGAAGGATCTCCCATGAAGCCAAACACGGGCTCATCGAGCCCGAAGCGGCCCGTGGAGTCCTCGTCTGCCATGGGTGGCGGATGGCCCAACGGTACGGGTCGGTGTGGCTAGAGTGGAAACGAGATCAGATGTCGAGGCCGAGAGGTAGGTTCGAGCAGGCACCGGGACGGTGGATGCGGCGAGCTTGTTCGGCCGATCCACGAGATGTGCCAATTGCAGCAGCTCGAGCGAGGCGCAATCCACTGATGGCCTAGCCACGTCTGGCTATCGAGCTTGTCCAAGGGATTCGGGGTCCTGTATTAGCGAGATGCGCCGACGCCGATGGCTGTGGTGGTGAGCGCGTGTGTGAGGTCTTCCTTTGGGCCGTTGTATGGTACGAGGCAGATGGGGTGAGTCGATTGCGGGAGGTCGTGGTTCGACTTTCTCTGCAGCCGCAGGGCTAATGACAGGGCAGAGACGGGTGGAAGCGAGAGGATCGCACCACGTCGGGCTCAGCAGCGGGGTATCGCTCCTCTCAGCGGCTATACAAGAGAAGGGGGGATCTTCTTGCGCACTCGTCCACCTGTGTCTTTAAAAATCTTGCCGTCGTATGGCCGCCCAGAAGTCGAGATTGTGAAAGGCGGGAGGGCCGGCTCCTCACATCGAAGGCCGAGGACAGAGGCAATTGAGAGGGGGGCGAAACCCTGTCCGACAGCCAAGCTGGCTAGCAGGTGGCAATTGGCGGGTGTCGCACGAGCGACCGCAGAGAGTATCGGAAACGCGCTTGGGCGGCGAGCGAGTTCAGGAAGAGAAGTGAGAAATACTAGCCGTTCAATCCAGCGTTCGCTTCTGCCTCGGGTTCGAAGGTGACAGGGAGTAGGATCGGCGCGGCGGGTGCTGCGACTGTGTTTCGGGGGCAGCGTTACGAACAGAAGCTGTCGAGCCAGCGATGCGATGGGCCCCGGGGCTGGCTGGCTCGCTGGCTGGGTCGGGTGGACGGGGACGGGGTGCCAGGCGGGAACGGATGCAGGAAGGCCTGCGCTTGCTCGCGAGTGGGCTGCGCGCGGAGGCCGACCAGTGGAGCGCGGAAACGGGTAAACAGGCTGTCGACGCAGGGGGGGTGGGTGTGGCTGGCCGAGTTTGAGGTCCGGGATCTGGAACCTGCACCGGCGGGACGGGTATCGACCGACAGCGGGAGCGCGCGGCGTGGTGCAATGCGATGCGATGCGATGCGATGCCTTGCGATGTCTTGCGATCGATGCCTGGGGCGCGGTGCGCTGATGGGGAGCGCCGGCATGCGATGGATGGGTTGATGAGCAGCGAGATGGGCCAAGGCAAGGCGAAGAGGCGAGGCCCATGGAAGCTGGAGGCGCGCAATAGGTAATAAAGGGCGATTGGGCTCGCAGAGCCTTGCGTGCGTCGCAGACCTTGTGGAGGCGATTTTTCGCAAACTCGGAAGTACTTTGTACTTGGTTACCTCGCTCAACTTGGGCTCCACGAACGCGCACTTTCGTGTCTCCCGCTGGCGTCGGTAATAAGGACAGGGCGGACAGGGCTAGTACGTACGAGTAGGTACTCGCAGCAGCACCGTTGGGGAGGCAAATCGACGTCGCCCGGCCGCGGCGCCCCTGCCGAGCATGACGGCAGAGCGCAAGCGCCTCTCTGCTCGCTCGCCGTTTCCTCTTCTTCACGCCTTTACGCAGGGACCAACGGACGCATGGCGATTTAGGTTCAATAGGCGGGTACTTGGCTACCTGCGTGGCCCGTACCCCAAACGTCCAGCCGTGGACCGGGTTCCGCCGGGAGACCAATCCAGAGGCCGCGATGACAGGACGAATCTGCACCGGCGGACACGGACGTCTCAGGGCCCCGCGACGTCCTCCATGCACCGGTGACGGGAGTCTGGTCAAGGTGATGACGGCAACAAGGACGGGTCGAGGTCGTCAGGCCCCGTGCGGGAGTACGAAGCAAGGTACTCGTCAAGGTACAAGCTCCGCCGGTACCGTCGCTGCTGCGTCCCGCGCACCACCGCAGGTCCAGCGTTAGCTCAGCACTGGCGGCTGTGTCAATCACAGCGGGGCCCGGGAGCGCACGCAGGTGCTGCACGGCCGTGACGACGAAGAAGTTGGGCGGGTGTGGTGGGGCCCAGCGCCTGCCCGAGATTTGTCGCACGCGACAGCAAGACGGCCGGTCTGCGGGAGGGAAGGTGGATGGATGGCTGGCGGCCAAAGGCAACAAGGCAAGGCAGTCGCGGCGCAAGCAGGCAGGCCGGGTCGGGACTCGGAACGGTCGCCAGAGCAAAAACACAGAGAAGATGACCGGGAGGGTGGGGGCCGGTGGGTACTTCCTGCGCCCCAGAAGGCAGCCGCTGGCTTGCTTGCTTTTGCTTAGGTCCTTGTGAGGCCTGCAAGCCTCCTAGCCTGTCACCTTGATGGCGGTCGCAGTGGAGGAACGGGCAGCCAACGTGCGGCAAGTGCCGAGTGGGGCCAACATCGTACGATTCGGATGTGGGCGACAGATGCGGTGCCCGGGCCCCGGCTGCGGTGGGGCAGGGAACGTACCTTCCTCTCGACCGCTCGTCCTCCTGCCGAGCTGAAGGGTTCTGCAACAACGTGCGCGGCGCGTTACGAGCAGAGTCTTCGCGTGCCCTTCATCTCAGGTACCGTAGCTGGTCCGTATCGCGACGTCCCGCGCGTGTCCGGGCGGTTCGGGGGCAACGACGACGTCGGCGAAGGTCCTTGTGGGCGGCGTGCGCTACCTCGAGACAACGAGCTACCCAAGATGCGCGTGGGCGAGCGGAGAGCCACTACTTCGTACAGCGCAACAGTCTCGCGCCGTCGTGCTCGCATCAGCCGTCATGGATCCCATGTAGCCAAGCCGCCGTCGTCTGCCCGTCCGCCCGCCCACCGTCTAAGCGATCACGGCTGTACCTCTCCTTGGACTGCTGTGCCAACAAGACCGAAGCCCCGGTCTGACCAGGCCAGCTTGCCAAGTCGCCAGCGCTAGCCACGCCAAGCTGCCATCGACCACAGTATAGTCGCGCTCATCACGGCGTTGCCGTCCAGGACCCAAGAGTCCAAGGTCCTTTGCCTTTGCTCGCCTTGCAGCGCCGCCAAACACGGACCGGACACGCGGAGCATCGGCGCAATCGTGACCGCCGCGACGACGACGACAGCATCGTAACCGGGCCTTCACAACAACAGCACCCTTGCATTGGACCACGTCCGCCAGGGAGGTTGCTTCTTCGGGGATGGGCCTTGGCTCTGCCTGTACGAACACCCACGTCGTCATCTCTGCATCTCCGGCAGTTCGTCAATCTTCCAAGATGCCCCCCGAGGCGCCGGTACATACTTCGGACAGCCTTGAAAGACTCGTGTCAAGTCCCGACCGCGCTTGGTCCGGCATATGGCCAGCAGGCCCGACGCCATGGATCGGACCATCGGCTATTGCTTCGCCTTCCGGCGTGGTCCAACCCCAACGGCACACTTGTGTTCTCCCCTTGAAACAGGGTCGCTGTGCGTATGTACGAGTACGTACTGCACACTTGCGCGCTGTCCCCACCTCAACCACGTTACGGGTGCCGTGAAGTGGCTGTCGGAACGCTGTCAGGAGCCTCCTCGGCCTCGCCGTGCACGTGGCCGCCATACCGTCCAACGCCCGGCCCTGTCACCGGTGCCCTCTTTTTTCGCATCTGGGCGCGGCTAGCGGGAAGGCCGTCGGCATGCACGCCATCACAGCCGTGAGCGTCTCCCTTCATCCCTGCCAATACGCCAATGCCCCCATCGCCAATTGGGGTCCACTGAGTGCCCGTAAAGGGTGATCTCTCGCCCACATACTCGTAGGTCCCGCGCCTACAGTGCCTCGAGAGTAAAATGTCCACTGCCGTGGTGGCTCGTAGCAATGACTGCGTGACTCGAAGGTATGCGGGCAGCGGGCGCTCTGCCTCGTTGGCCTTCCTTCGAGATGCCGCTTCAAGTCAACCGACCCCGCAGAAGACTCGACGAATATCAAACACAAGGGCAACTGACACTTGTTCTTTCAGACCAGACGGATCCGCCAATGCCGACGTCGGTGACGCCATTGGGTCGGCTCTACTTAGAACTCTATCCCTACGCCGCGTCCCGCGCGCCTGATGGAGCGCGTCCCGCCGGGAGAGCCCATAGTTCCGCCGCTTGAAGACGCAAACAACTCCGCCGGACGGGCTTCCCCATGCCGACATCGAGCTGAAGACGGACCCACGGGCATGGAATCAAGGCCTTAGTCACTGCGCATCTGAACGTCTGGTCCACCGTGGCAAGACATACAACAGCTCATGGAGCGAAGCTGCGCGGAACGAATTTTCGTAGTCGCCGGTAGTGTACCTTCTGAGGCATCATGATCTTTTCGCCCGGATGATGAGGAAGTCGGACACGATCGAAGCACCTCGCTGGATCCTCGGAACCCCGCCGATGCAGTTCACAGACCCGGCTGAGGCGCCGATGATACGGGGCAAGCATCGGGCTCGCATGTCGACGTCGACCGGGCGCAACGTATGTTCAAACATACGGCATCAATGGCGGTGAGTTCTTGGGGACAGGAACCTCCCGGTCTGTGATTCTGCCGAGAGCCTTCTACCCAATCTCGCGAAACATTCCACTCGACCGGCCCGCACAAGCTGGCCGTTTCGCAGGCGGCTCAGCACATCGAGGCGCGGAAGACCCAAGGCGCCCCGGTAGACGGCAAGCGCAGCACCGGTGGGGGGGAGGTTGCGACACAAGGGTGTCGAAACGACAATTACCAAGCCATTACAATTGCAACGGGCAACCTTACGGGCAACGTGCTGCAGGAGGTGGCGGTGCGCTAATGCATGTTCCCTCGGTACCGCCAATGCGGCGCCTGCCAGTTCAGCCCTACGCGTGGGAACAGTGACAGCAATGGGCGCGCCGAGAACCGAGTGGCTGCTCTTCTCTAAAACGGCTAAACAACAGCGAGTACGAATTTCCCCCCCGGGACATGAGGGATGAGATAGTACTCGTACTTCGACCCAAGACTACGCCGTGGAGCCCGGGATGTGAAGAGATGCGCGTTGTCGATGGCGCAATATGGCCTTGCGCGCGCCGGCGTCAACGCGGGCCAAGTCTGGCTGGATCGACGATGGGCGTTGATAACATCCTGCCGTCGGCGAGTAGCGTTGAAGCCGAGCCGAAGCGGACCAGGGAGTGAGAGGCAAACAGGCGGGCATCCGAAAGACGATGCGCCCTGGCAGTGGTGCGTCTGGTTTGCCATCGAAAGGATTCATGCCCGGCGCCCGCAGACGTTCCGGGCTCAGACACCCACAGCGGCAGGGCAGCGGAAGGGGTGCACTGATACCTAGGCACATGCTGTGCCGTGCTCAACTGCGGGCACTTCGAAGGGGCGCTTGCTCAGAAAACCCATCTTGGTCTTCCTCTACTTTGAGAAGCACCCTGTGCGAGTACGTACTCGTCGGACCACCTCGTCCGACTCTCCGACGGGGTCTTTTGGGGCGGCCAACCGGACATGTTTTTAGAGTTTGCGACTGCGCCACGTGCTGGGGAGCCCAGTGACGACGACTCGCCCGCCCACTCTCCAACCCCCTGGACGGACCACCGGCATTCTCCGGCGTCGTGAGATCCCGTATAACCTCAGAAAAGTGGTAGGTGCCCCGCCGTGGGAGACGAGGGACTCAGGGAGCAAGAACACGCCCTTGCCCTCACATGAAGCAGATGCTGATGACTACTTCGTACAAGCACCCGTACTTCGTACGTACTCGCATATTCTTGGCTCATACCAGCCATTTTATCTCGGTTATCTATATCTTGTGCTAAGAAGGCCCATCAATCCCTGGACAGTGGGGGATCTAGTACCAGTGTTCTGGTGTTATACGGTACTCGGACTGGCGTGCTCTGCACTGCCGAGTTTGGCAACAGCGGCAGTCGTTCATGATCACGCGGGAGCGACAGCCGGCCGCGGATGAAGATGCCTGTTTTGACATGGCGACTGACTCACGTCTCTACGCGTCTGGCAACTCAACTATTGTTTCCCAATCGCGCCGCACGACACACGCGCGGCGCTCACATGTCTGAAGCCGTCGGTCAAAGGCCGAACAGGGCAGCAACCAGGAGTTTCTTGAAGCTCTTTCCGGCCGAGTAATAACACGATATTGTCCGGCTTCCAAAGCATATATGCCGACACCCGGCCGACGGGAGCAATCCTTGTAGGCCCGATTTGCCACTTGGAAGGTCAGGTTGTCGATCCATCAGGTTGTCCCCTGCTGATGTGGACACGACGACGAACCTGCTCAAGACCTGGTGCTGGGCATGGCGATGTCACTTGGGGAGGGTTCTTGACTCGCCCCTTGATCGCGAAACCCGCGAAGCGCCATTAAATTCCTCCTGTGGATACTCGGTCACATGGCGAAGGGAGGTCTCTAGTCTGGAGTCGTCGTACGTAACCCTCAGGGGCCGTCCTTATGCCCCAAGTCGACTCCCGCGGAGCATGGCGGGTCCATTGTTGTGGCCGGAGCCAAAACGCCTTGCCACCCCCGCGCATCTTTCTTGACACGATGCTTATGGGAGTTGGAGTGCGGGATGAAGACGCATCAACCCGCGGCTCGCGTTTCCATGCCCGCGTGCAGGGCAACGCACTGACGGGATGAAAGCATACCCACAGCGATGCGACGACGCACGGGGAAGCTCTCACTCAAGACTCCAAACCGCTACCGCAATTCCAGTATCCCACACATCACATACCCAGCAATGTTCGGCAACGGCAACTGTAAAGAGAGAGGGGGCATGGTTACCCGCGCGGAGGCGGGCAAACCGCGCCACGCCTGGCCCACGAACACGCCAAGCCAAGACCCCTCGCGGCATTCGTATCCGTGACTTGGTCGGCATCGCAGTTCCGTGCTGGCTGGGACCGCCTGTTGATCTGCTGGCATTGCGGAAAAGCACGCTTCGTCTCGGCGAAGCGGTTCTGCGGGGGCGGGCAACGCTCGTCTACGCAGGGCTCCCTGAGGTTCGCGCAGGATCGTTTCATCCTCCTGAGCGGGGAGAACGACCAAACCTACGAGCCAAGTCGGACGGAACTCTACAGTATGGTTTCCAGGTCCTGGTGTAACCATGGGGAGAGCGCGCCGAGTGTCGTATAATCCCAGGTCCATGGCGCCTCCCGCTCGAAAGTCTGTGGTGCCCTCGCGTCCATCGACACAAACAAAGTCCGCTTTGCTACGCAAAGTGCTTGGTAGGACTTATGTGATACTGTAGACCAAGAGCAGCTGTACGTACAACGCGGGACGCCGTGTTGGGCTGCTTCGTGAGTGAGTGAGAGGGTGTCGGTGCGAATACGAGCCAGCCCAGTGTCCCCATGGGATCGCCCTGCATGAAAGGGTGCATGGCCACCAGCATGAGCAGGTTTCGTAATTCTGAGTAACAAAGTCGCATCACGATAACTCGACTTGCCTCTCCGCAGTTCCGGGTGTCTGCATCTCTATCATGTCTGCGCCTGTCTGCCTGCTCGAGGTCAAGCAGGTATCCGTGACGGCGCACACATATCCATCGAATTGTATCACTGCAAAACTGCCACCCGAAAGAGCCGAGTACGTCACAACCATGCGCACAGGGCACGGCATTGGATCAGGTAATAGGGGCACATGGTGCAGAGTTGCAATATCAATCTGATTATTGAACTGCCATGGTATACATGAGCGAGATGCCGTCCGGTCCATGACCTCAAAACCCCCTATGTAGTGCGGGGCGGTGGCATAAAAGAACACGTCCCCAACGCGATGAGCGCAGCTTTCGCACAGATCTAAAAGGAAACGCCATGCCGACGTGGCGACTCCCAATCACGGGCACCGGTGTCGATGATGTCTAGAATTCAAACCCTTCCCCCGAAGTCTCAATTCGCCCCGATGAATCCTCCTCTTGAGTCTCCCCCTTTTCACCACATGTCGTCCGAGCTCTGGACCATCTCCATGGTGGGAGTCTTGGGCACGGCCCTCTTCATCCGCTTCCGGTCTTCCTTAGTCACGAGAGATGGCGTCACCGGGACGACGGGCGTGAAGGGCTGATAAGGCGAGTACGGGACCGCTCCGGCGGTGCGTGGCGTCCTGCCTGTGGTTGGCGATAGAGGCCCTCTCCTCTCAAACACAGTCTGCTTGGTTGTACGGGCAATAGTCGAAGGAGACGCCATCGGCTGCTCGTATGCTCGCAATGGCAGAGAGCCCCCTGTCCTCACGGCAGAAGGTACGTTGCTTCGCTGGAAGCTTGCACCAGGCTTCGGCGAGGCAGGCAGCGTGGGAGATCTCGGTCCGCGGCCGGGAGATGAGGGCCACGTAGGCGACCTGGGGCCGTGAGTGGGAGAAGCTGGAAGTCCAACCAGGGGGACCTGAGAATGTTCCGATGTGGCTGACTCTGGGTCTGCCTCAGACGGCACCGGGTAGCCAAGCCTGCCGCCGGTGGACGGCCCAAGTTGAGCACTGATACGCTCATCGATGCTCTGGACGCTCTCGGGCGAGATGTCTGGTGTGAGCGGCGCACCATTCCGACTGACGCGAGAGGCACCAAAGGATATTTGGTCTGTTGGGATCGGCGGAGGCGGGGGCGGAGCGTAGTGGCGAGGGCTCATTGGATTCATCTCCTGGGGTTCCTGCTGCCTGGGGAAGGTCGATGACTGAGGTGTCATGATGGGAGACGAGATGCTGACCCCCTTGACCGCCTTCTTTCTTGGCGAGCGCAGAGCAGAGAGCAGCGAAGCGGTCTTGGACTGCGGCTTGCCATCGCCGGTGAGCTTCAGATTGGCAGGCTTGGTGCGCTCCTTTTTGGACGACGAGGGCGATGAGACGCGCGGGTGGCTAGCCATGACGGGCGTGTCCAGCACGACACCTCTCTCCTTGGCATCCTCGTGCTCCATGACGTGCTTGTACATCTCTTCGAGCTGTTGTTGCGCCATGTCCCTATCAGCCTGGACTACGCTCTGGTCCACGGACGGATCTACTCCTGGGGCGGTGGCGGACGAAGTTGGCGACGGGTATATATACGATTCAGGAGCCTCGAACTGCGTGTTGATGGGCGATGGGTAGGAAAAATTCGGAACTGTCGCGGTCCTGGGAGTCGCAACCGCGAACTTGCTGAAGCGACGCTCTATGTGGATGATGCCAGGCGGGCTCTGGAGAGCAAAGTCGTCGTCGCCGCCTTGGAGATGCTCCCGGCGCTTCTTGGCGAGGGAAAGTAGAGTAATGGCAACCAGCACCAGGGAAACGCCGTAGGCCGCGACAATGCCACCGATCTCAGCCGGCAGATACTTGGGATTCCGAAGCGCTCCAGCGGAGAATGCAGGTCCGTCCTCGGGCGCCGGCGCCGGGTCCCAGTCGATGTTGAGCGGGTTGTTGTTGTTGTTGCTGTTCCTCTCGTGGAGAGCACCCGAGATCGAGGTGGGGTTGGAGTAGACGGTCGCAGGAAAGAGCGCGACGCTCAGAGCGGTGGTAACGACAACAGACAGCAGCAATGTTGGGACGGAGAGCCTCTCCGGCATGGTGGAGAGGAGCGTGTGCCCTTTAAAGGGACGATCGCTGCGTGATGAGACGTCCAGGAGGCAGTTGGCGAAACATGGTCTGAGGGAGAAGTGACGGGGGCGGCACGAGGCACCGATAGGGTATATACGAGTACTCGACATGCGCGGGCGGCTGGTGATGTTCGGCAGTGCGTCAAGTGTTGGCGCCGGGGGCCGGGGCCTGGGCCTGGGCTTGGGCTTGGACTCATGAGGAGCACGGCGCTGCTCAGAGGTGAGGGCGTCGACTCGCCGCCGGGCCCCCGTTGGCCCCCATCAGGTCGGGGGCCTGCTGGCGCCGCTGCTGCTGACTGGACCGCCCTGCATGGCTGGCGGGAGGGCGAGCGTGCCGTCGTGTCGTCGTCTTCGCTGCGCAAATCTGTGACGGCACGCAGGTTCGTCGCCCGGATGCGCGATGTGGTTGGACGCTCGTCGGTGATGGTAAGAGTCGTTAAGCGCCGACCTTTGGGGTCACCCGGCGGGGGCCGGCCATGATTGGCCCGGGGGCGGGCTGGCGCTGCAGCCACCACGGGGCCGTCCAGGGGGGGTTTCCCGTCCGGGCAGCGATTGATTCGGCGCCCCGCACCACCACCAACAGCCGACCTCAGCGATCACAGCTGGGCCGTCTGGTGCCCCCGCCGCTGGGTTCAACAAGTTAGGTCGTTATCCCTCTCCGCCGAGGTGCGAAAGCCATCACACAGCACCTCAGGCGTCCATGGTCGCCAGCCGTCCAGCCAACGCCCCTGGGCGCCCTCAGCAGCCGCCGATCGAGAGGACCAGAGCATGTCTCAAGGTCAATGCGGTTGGCTCCATATTGTGCGCATCCGCCTGGATGGAGCCCAAGGTCTGTCACGGACCCCAACACTCGATGCCCCGCAAGGAGATGTTGGTGCGCATAGTCAAGCTGGGTCTGGCGAGGCGTCGGAACAACCACACCAAAGAGTGGTTGCGGCGCTTTGAACTCCGAATTCTGAGGGCGATTGACGAAGCCCAATGGTGTAAGATGTCTCGGGAACCCGGGTTCATTGATTGCTAAGGCAGATACGAAGTACTCAGTTGTAGTTGGGGGGAGGTCTGGTGGTGTTGCTGGTTCTTCGCATCACCATCACTCCTCCGCCAACAAGTAGGCCCCCGAACAACCGGACGACCTCAAAATAGCCAGTAGTCACATCCACCAGCAAGACTTGCTTTCAAAACATCCACAGGAAATGCCGTCAAAATTTATTGTTCCAGGCCATGGCTACCCTGCACTTCCACTCCCCGGCAGTGTGCTTAGTCACGCCATCACCTGACTCCGCGATGGCGACGCGACTTCGAGACGCGCTTGCTCGAGGCAGCTATCGCGCGGGTTCGTTGGACGCCATCTTTGAGTGACACAACAAGCTCCAATTACGCACTCCGAGTCAATCGTCCTTCAGACCAGCACTCTGTCCCAATGCAGGCTCGTCCCCTCTGCAGCTGGCCGGGCTCATACCAGATCGCGCCGACGCCATGTCAACAGACGGCCCCGGAACCTCCATCCTGAAGTCTCTCAACGATGCCCAACGACGCGCCGTCACGTCCAATGCGGCCACAGTCGCCATATTGGCCGGCCCTGGCAGCGGCAAAACGCACACCCTCACGTCGCGTGTCGCGTGGCTCATTCGGCAGGCAGGTTTCCAGCCGTCCGACATCGTTGTCGCGACCTTCACAGTCAAGGCAGCCCGAGAGATGAAGGCGCGCATTGGCAAGGCGTTGGGCGAGGACACAGACAAGAAGATCGTCATCGGAACCTTCCACTCCATTGCGAGGCGTTACTTGGCCAAGTACGGAACTCGCGTCGGCCTCGACCCCAAGTTCGGGATCGCCGACGACGGCGACTCCAAGGCCATTATTCAGAGAATCTGCAAACGACTCGATCTCAAGATCGAGCCCTCCTATGCAAAGTCTTGGATAAGCAAGCGAAAGGCAAAGGGATCAGCGCCGGCGCCGGCACGCAAGCATCCAGACCCGCCCGACCTGCTCACTTGCTTCAAAGAGTACCAGGATCACCTGGAGAGATCTAATCTGCTTGACTATGACGATTTGCTCGTGCGCTGCGTGGAGCTTCTGCGCCAACACGCGTCTTGCGTCTCCAATGTTCAGGCCGTGCTCATCGACGAGTACCAAGACACGAATGGCATTCAGTATGACCTCATGAAGCTCTTCGCCCAGGCTCGCCAGCGCATCACGGTCGTTGGCGACCCAGACCAGAGTATTTACGGATGGCGATCAGCGGAGATCCGGAACTTGTATCGACTCTTGAGAGACTACCCCGAAACCGCAGAGGTGTCTTTGGAAGAAAATTACAGATCTTCGCAGTCAATTCTTGACATTTCGCTGCAGGTCATCCAGCAAGACGAAATGCGCTATCAAAAGGTATTGGTCCCAGTTCACACTAAAGGTGCGAAACCAGTCCTGCGGAAGCTCAAGAGCTCTGCGGCAGAAGGCGAGTGGATAGTGACGGAGCTGCGACGAGTTGTCATGCTCTCCGGGGGCATGATTAAATATGAGGATGTTGCCATCTTGCTCCGGTCGGCGTCTCTGTCTAGGCATGTCGAGTCTGCATTGGGAAAGGCAGGCGTGTCTTACCGCATGATTGGCGGCCACAAATTCTACGACCGCAAGGAGATCAAGATCCTCCTGGATTACCTCCGTGTGGTCTACCAGCCCGACAACAATGATGCTGTGGCCAGGGTCATCAACGTTCCCCGACGCGGCATTGGCGATGCGACAATCAAGTCTCTACTAGAGGAAGCGGAACAGGCGCAAATGAGTGTGTGGTCGCTTCTGTGCAAACACTGCCGCGGGCAGAGAAAAGCTACGACGAATATTCGACCCAAGATGGAGCAGAAGCTGAACACGGAGCTGCTCAAGATTGTGTCAAGTCTGAGGCAAAAGGCTAGCCAGATGACCGAAAGCAGTCCGATTACGTTGGTCGATTTGCTCGATGACCTCGTCGGCCAGTTGAGATTTAAGAACTATCTCGAGGAGGAGTACGAAGATGACCACGAGGGGCGGTGGGCCAACGTCCAGGAGCTCGTCAGCCTGGCGGCTGATTTCACGCGAGATCTGGGCAAAGTGGATGAGGATGCCCTTCCTGATATCGACAACGTCGAGCAGTCGAAAGACGACGACGTGCTTGGCCGGTTCCTGGCCAATATTGCGTTGGCGTCGGACGCGCAAAAAGACGACAAAAGTCAGGACACATCAGCCATGGTGACTATATCCACGATACATGCGGCAAAGGGCCTCGAGTGGCCTGTCGTGTTTGTGCCTTCTGTTTACACGGGGTCCATTCCTCATTCCCGAGCCGAGGACTCGGATGAAGAACGGCGACTCTTATATGTTGCAATGACTCGGGCCCAGGCACTGCTGTACCTCAGCTGCCCGTTGTACGGGTCACAGGGCCTCAGCAACAAGGTGGAACTCTCTCCGTTTGTATCCCCGTTTACTACAAGGTTTGCCCAGAAAGGCCCCTCGTTCGACAAACCAGTGGTCGACGCAGCGGCTGCTATCCTAGGCAGGGCGGCGCCGACGCAGCAAGTCATCTTCGACAAATTGCCTCCCATGTTCTCACCAGAAGATGACCTGTTTCCCATCGAACCCTACGACCCAAAGAACACAGACGGCTTCGATGACGACCCGAAGGGCCACTACGCTCGAGCGCCGAAGAGGCAACGGACAGGCCACTCCAATGGCGGGGGCGATAACGAAGAAGAAGGAGAGGAACACCCGTGGAAGCCGGACTACGCTACAACGATGGAAAGATCGTCTGAATTCACGATGTCTTCACTGCCGGGGTTTGTCAGCGCTGGAGCACATCAGTCGGCGCTGTCCGCTGCCGCGGCTTCTGTCACCAGTGCTCGAGACGCTGGGGCGTCCAGAAAGCAGTCGAGGACTGGCACCACGCGGCGACAGGCCGATCAACGGAGCCTGCTGGGATTCATGACGACAGAGCCCAAGGCACCGGCTCATCCGCTTGCAAAGAAGAACCCCAATGATCTGTCCCTGATGCGCTATCAGGCAGCCGCTTCACGACACACAGCCAAGACGGCGCCCGTCATGACTCCAGTCACTGCACCGAAGCCTGCAATCGACCCGACCTTCGCAGAGCACAAGCTGCCGGGCGCCCGAGCACTGGCGCCACCGCGATTGGGAGGACGGACAGACTCAGAGAAACGAAAGCAATATGCCTGCTTCTCGAGTCCCCCGCCTCGCGCGCCAACGCCGGAGGAGGACAAGGCAGCAAAGCCGGTACCTGAGCCGGAGCCCGTCAGACCTGCCGCGAGCTTTCACGCAACAACATTCATGTCGGTAAAGCCGCGGGCTGGCGTAAGGCGGCCAGTCGGCATGGGCCCTGCTCCGTCCATGGACCGGCTGCGGAAGCCGTTCAAGCCACTGACGATTAATCGACCAAAGGGCCCGGGCGGCTGAGACTTCCGACTCACATGCGGGACATGACGGGGCTGCGGGTGAAGCGACGCCGAGTGTTAGTCGGGTGCGAGAGCACTTACATGTAAGGGCGCCTCCGAGAGTGGGGCCGCCGCGATGGCGCGTTATGGTTAAGCATAACGCCCACCAAGACGAGTCGTAAGGCCCGCGACACATCAAGCATGTATAAGTATCGGATGCAGATTCGATTGAGAAAGCGATTTTGTATCATCAGACAACAAGTCAAAACATCAATCAGACAATCAGACAAAGCTACAAAGTCAACTCGCCTTTGCACCTTGAATCACAAACGCAACAAACGCCCACCAACATCACAACAAAACAAAACCCACCTTTGAAACATCATGTCTCCCATCGCCTCCGCCGCCAGCCGCCTCTCCTCGCCCGCCGTGGCTGCCACCGCGCGCCGCGCCGCCGCCAACTTCTCCACCTCGGCGCGCTCGCTGAAGCCCGCCGACGCCGCGTCGGCAGCCAGCCCGTCGTCCTCCTCGAGCTCGTGGGCGTGGAGGAACCTGTCGCCCAAGACGCGCCGCTACGTCGTCTACGGCCTCGGTGCCGGCGCCGCCATTGACAGCTACGTCATCTACAACTACTTCCCGGGGGTGCTGGGCCTGGGCGAGGGCAAGAAGAACTAGTGGGGCTGTATGCAAGGGGTTTGCTTCGACATGGCATGGTTGCGACATGGGACAAGGTGCGAGATTGTGTGATGGGACTTTAGCATTATAGATTTGGTTGGGTACTGTACAAGACATTGCATCAAGCTCAGTCTTTCGACTCTCGAGTACGAGAGTGCCCTGGACTTCTCCAAGCCTCCCACGATCAACGGTGACGATAATATACAAGCTGACAGATGCCTTGACCGCGTCACAGGGATGCCAGCTACCCCAGACGAGTAAATTGACCCCAAGTTCTAGATAGCCGTCTCAGATCATTGATGTCTTCTATGCAAGACCCCTCTGTTTGCTAGGCAGGAATGCGTTGAGAAACGTCGCGTATGCCCACATCCGCAGTAAGAGCAGAATCTTGGCGAGGGGCACGACGTCGGGGTCCCCGGTGTGACCGTTCCATACCCTCGTCTTCTCCACGGTGTCGTCCAAGATATCTGTCGGAGCGACGGGCGTCCGTGATGGCTCCGGACCCAGTTCATCGACCGCTGTAGTGGACGAATGAGCAGTGCTACAAGTGCTTAGCGGAGAGGTGTTTGTGTCTGTTGACGCCGGGAATCGGACCGTGGCGCTCGCCAAAGCGGCCAAATCAGAAGACATGCCATCCTCGCCGCCTTCGGGGATATCACCCGGCGGCGACGGTCTCTGTGCCTCGGCTGGGTCATCTGGGAGCTCAGTCTTGTCCTCCGTAGTCGCGCCGGCCCTCGGAGACTTGGTCGGATTCGCGACGAGGTTCCTGTCCCGCATTCGTGCTTCCAGGGTTTGCGCCATGGAGTCGAGGCTCTCCTTTCGGGCGTCGCTCTCGGACCCGGGCTCCACGACGGTGAAGGATATCCCCTGGTGCCTCTTGAGCTTGGGCGGGAAGACGCCCCGGAGCTTTCCGGCGACGCCGCGGACCTTGCCCCGGATTTCGACCTTGATGTGGAAGCGCTTCAGCCCGTGCTCGAACGCGAACCCGGTGTGGACAACGCTCTTGTCCATGGGCTGCCACGCCAGCTCGTTTTCCGTCAGCTCCCACTTCAGCGTCCGGTATACGATGCCCGAGGTCTTGCGCCGCTTGTCGACCGCGGTCAGCATGTTGCCTTTGAGGACCCAGAAACTGACGTGGCTGATGGCCTTTTCCCTCCTCACGCCTATGCCGCCGACGGTGCCGATTCCAACATTGGCCTCGGGCGTGAAGCTCCACTCCGTTTTGCTATCCAACGTGGTTGGCTCTCCGGTGAGCAGCCTTGGTCCAAAGTCACACATGCGAAGGCGACCGAGCGACACATTATTATGCTCCGTTGCTCCGCCCGTTTCGTCCGCGGTCTCGTCATCTTCTTCGAGGGAAATCAGCACCGTGGCGGACGACAGCTTGCAGTGACGCGGCTGGTCGAAGGTGAGGTCGACGTAGAGAATGCCGGCCGGTCGAGAGTCCCCGAGAACGCCCCATCTGGATTCGGAGAAGCGGAGTCTGCAGTCGATGTTGACCTTGCCAATCGAGCGCGAGCCCAGACAGCCTTCGTCGACGGGCCACCATAGGACGCTGTTGCCGGATCTCCTCCCTACCCGTGGAGGACGGTCTGTCTGGTTGCTCGCGTTTCGGGGAAAGGCTGAGGTTGCGCTCCTGGGCTCCATTTGGTCGCGCGATTCGCCTGGTCGGTCCCAGAAATCGACGAATAGAGCGCTGATGGATGATGAGATCAGGCCTCAGGTCCGGCCAAACGAAGACATTGGAATTGACTGAGCGGGAAGGAACAAATTTGAACAGGTCTTAGGGTTCCACTGGCGGACTGAGTTTCCCAGGAACATGAAGCAGTCTCCCAATGGAAAAGAATATTTCTCCAAGCAACATCAAGATCATGAAAAGTCGCGATCGTCAGTGCACCTGAGGAGAAACCCCGCACTCTTCGATGTGACCATTTCTTTGCAATGAAAGATCCAATCACAAGGAGTGATGATTGCACTTTGTCAAACGAGTCATCATGCATGGTGCGGCTGTGTTCCGCTGATCGTGCGCCATCTTTGCCATTGGGTGCTTCTCGACAGCGCTCCGCCTTGCACATAACAAGTTGCAGGGGTACGATGCCATGTTTCCGCCAGCTGGTGTGCGAGGCTCTGGAACTTGACCAACTCTCTACCTTCGTGAGAAGAAAGACCGGTCGCCCCAACCTGCTCAATCTACCGTCCATCAACCCGCCGTGACTCGCCCTCACCCGATATCCAACGATCTAGGACCTCGTTCCGGGTTGCAGTGACTGAAACTTAGCCATCGACCTGCGCCCCTGTGAACAGGACAAGGCTCCAGAGTCCAGACCTGAGCCTGAGCCAATTGGTACGAAACGCTGGCCGCTCTGTGTCGTTTATTCCAACGGGAGCCCGGCTACCCCTTATAGCTCATTTCAAACGGGCCCTCCCAATGTCGTAAGTGCTTAAAGCCCGAGAATTACCACATTCCCACGTTACACCTCTGCCACTAGCCCCGTTCAGTATGCCCGTAAACATTGACGCCGATAACCAGAGAACGACAGCATGCGACACATGTCACTATTGACCACAACCCCCCAGAAAGCCCCTCTAGCTCCCACGCTGGTTCAGATTGGGAATCAGAGGGCTCGTTGAGTGCGGACTCTGTAGATCAGAGGCATACGTCCCGCCAGCGTAATCAAGATGCCAGCAACGCTCACTTCGAGCCCCCTCCTGTGACAACACGCCTGGCCAACATTTCGTCGCGGCCCCATGATCGACGACGCCTCAGGGAGGCGAGCCCTCCGCCGCAACAGGCCAAGGATACAGCTACAACGGAGCGCATCCCCGCTCACAGCGAAGGCCCCTCCCGCCTTCACCCGTCAGCGCGAAATGTCAGAACCTCATTCACGCAGAGACATCGCCCGTCAGACTCTCAACGCTTCGTTGATGTGCATACACCAAAGGAGTCACAGCTGGTGCATGCTCCCTACGGCGTCAACGATCCATACTCTGCAAGCTATTTCCCTCACCCGCCTAACGCCAAAGGTGACTCTGGCATCCCACTGCAGCCTTCTAAAGGCCTGAGGATTGAAGTCCCGCCGCCATTGCCGCGGAGCAAAGAACCTGCGCCAGCCGAAACGCCGAAACAAATCTTCAGAGAACAACCGACTCAGAGAAACCCGTCATATGCAAGCGACGCATTGTGGAGTCACTCCTCGAAACGAGATGCCACCATACGCCTTGAAATCGACATTGAAGAAGATGTTGACAGCAATATTGAGGAGTTTGTACGCTTGAAAAGAATGGGCTGGTTCAGAAAAGCGGACGACTACTTCCAAGAATGCCTCTCGGCACATTTCCAGACACCATCAGTAGCGGTCGAATATGCAGACATGCTGCTGGAGCAAGGCTTTGTCCGTCCCATTTTCGAAGCCATAGACGACGAGGCGGTCACGGCTGCGTGCGACGCCATTCCTGAGCATGAGCTTGCCGCAAACCACGAAGATGAAATCAATCTGCTTTTGGTGTTGCACTTGGCCAGAAGTCGCCACGACCCGGACCTGCCCCGCGCATATGCGGCCGCGCAGATTGCTCGAAGTTACCTCGAACAGAGAATGACCGCAGACCAAGATTCCCTTAACCCGACCGAGGTGAGACTCAAGCAAAGGTGTTTTTTACACGGGGTCAAGACTTACCGATTGGTGCAGGTCCGGATACTAAGTCGCTATCTTTTCTTGTTCCGACAAATGGCAAGCGTTGCCAATTTGGCGACGCCAAAAGACTTGGATGTCATTAAAGGTTGGAAGGACTGGCCACGTCTATACCATACGCTGCTACGCGAAAGCCGCCACTGGGACTTGCGCGACGTCGTCCTTGCGTCTGTATCGGCATTTGGACCGTTCAGTGCATGCAACATCCTTTTCGGGGAATATTCCATCGTCGATGGTGTTTCCGACCTCATTTCGACCTGGAAGAAGACTGAATGCGACGACACTAGTAGCCTCTGTCTGCTCGATATTCTGACCTGCTTTGGAGAAGAAACGGTCAAAATGCTAGACCATGGCGACACCTCCGTCAAGGCGGCGAAGCAGTTCTTCTTTGACCAAGCCAGAGCTGTCGCCACTTCCATCAAAGAGACCACGCCGCAGCACATGAAGACTCGCGCCTACCTTCACTGGATATTGGCAGAAGAGAGACATGCTAGGATCGTCGACGATGCTGAGAGGGTCAAGTCCGCAGATGGACCAGGAACTGCCCATCAGGCTTTCGCCAATTTCCCTGGACTGACCCTCCGGTTCGGAGCTCTTCCAATTTATGCACCAGTGCAGTCGGAAAACCCTGGATGGCCCGGTTTGGGTCGGGATGCGGCGACTTTGCGACCAAATGATCTTCTAGCAGTTGCCGTCAAGGTATCAGAGGAACTCCATGACTACTCGACCCAGGCCCACTGCTTACAAGAGCTGATATGTCGTTCGCCGGACCCTGAAGAACTCTTCACTAAATTGGAGAATCTATACTCATCGGTTACGGGGAATATGTTGGACCTCTTGGGCACTCGCCTCTCGAGGTATCTTCTCGCCGTCGACGACAAATCCCGGGAAGCATTGTATAAATCGCTTGTCGAACTGGACCCTAGGATCCACATTTGGAGTAACTTTGCACATCCCGTCATCGAATGGTGCCAACGAACAGTGTTGCACGCCCTGCTCGTATCATTGGGGCGTGATCCAGAGCAAGCTAGGAATGTGGCAAACCAAGCGCAGGCATTGTTCCCCCTTCTTCCGCACAACTTCTTCTCGAAACCGTACAAGGCGGGAAGGCCCAGGCTAGCGCCTGCGCAACGTCCAAGAGTTCATCTGCATGATCCTCTAGACGCAGAGAACCAGACCATGGGCAAGGATGGAAGGGGTACCAAGGCGCGGAAGAAAGGCGCAACAGGGGGAACAAACGCAGGCGGGCAAGTTCCCTATCTGAAAGGTTCGCAGGCGGCTGCCTACAATCTACCGCCTGGGTTGCAACGGTCGAGAAGCTGGGGTTCAGGGCCTCCATCACCCCCACCTGCCCATGGCAACGCAGCATACTACCCTGGTTCCCCAGGCCCCCGCTGGGCTGGTGGCCCGGTCCTCGACGCGGACAGTTTGGCAGAGTTCAAGGCCCTGAAAGCCGAAAAGGCCAAAATGGAGGAAAGCACCAAAATGAGGGAACGAGATGACCGGATTAGGCTGGAGACCGAGATGACAGTCATGAAAAGAATGGACGAGTTAAAAAGAGCACAAGAGGAGGCGAAGAATGAGATTGCAAAGGCCAGGGCAGAGGCTGAGCGGGCGGCACGGGAGAAGATTGAGGCTGAGAGAAGGGCTGAGGAAGAAAGGATGAAGCAGCAGGCGGAAGTCATGCAGCGCGCCGAGGCCAGCGCCATGAGCAGGTTTAGAGCCGAGATGAGGGCTGCCGAAGAAAGGAGGAAGCGTGAACAGGAGGAGCGAGAGACGATTGAGGAAGCTGTACGAGTCCGCGTCGAGGCGGCGATCAGGGCTGAGGCAGAGGCGAAGGCAGAGGCGAGAGCGGCAATGGCGCAGGCTGAGGCAGAGGCGAAGGCGGCAGCTGCGCAGAAGGCGGCTGAGGAAGCGGAGTGGAGGGACAAGGTCGTGCAAGAGGCCAAGCGTCAGGCTGAGATCGATGTTCGCGCTGCGATGGAGGCGGAGAGGGAGGCGGAGAGGGAGCAGGCACAGGAGTAGCTCGGGCTATTTCTGGGGCGAACCAGGTATAGACTTCTTTCATAGAAGGGGCATAACTGGGACCCTTCCAAATTTCATCACTTTTGTGAGACCAATCTAGTCAACCCAGTTATATTGGCCGGTTCAGCGAAATACACAAGTGAGAAAGCCGCGCGCCCGGATGCATTATTGTACGTCGAGAAGGCGAACAGCCTGCCAGATCTCGCCGAAATGCACGAATATACTCGAGCCCCAGAGCCTACGTTTTGACACAGTAGCTGATCACGCCAGTGAGCAGCACATATCAGACGCACGACGCCTACAGTTTCGACTATCGAAGTGCGACTCGGGACGAACCAAGGCGGCAGCACTCGACGCGAAGGTCGCCAAGACGTCAATCGCAGCGCTACTCATCATCGGTTGAGACGACATCCGGCAGACACATCACAACCCTGTTCGCAGGGCGGACAACCGATCGCCAAGGAAGCCACCCCGGGGAGCCAATTGCCCGATGAAGCAGTCCGGCCGACGCCTATGCCCAAGGGGACCTCCTGGCTTGCATACGTGCGTGCTTCGCACATAGTTACGTTGCGGACCGCTTTCGCGGTGGCGCGATCGCTCCCCCGCCTCGGCTCCCCGTTCCCCGCCGCCTCCGCCTCGAACGTTGCTGTTATTAGGGAGAAGCGGACTCCGAGGCGAGCATCTGGGCCGGTGGCGCTTGCGGGGGTGCCAGGCGAGGTGACGTGGGAACGGGGCGGTCCCGGATCGTCCATTGCGCCGAGTCGCATGGAAGCTGGGTCGCAAGCTGGGTCTAGCAGCGCCCATCGCAACAGCTTCGGGCGCTGCTTCTCTCCCCCCGCCCGCGCGTGGGGCGCGAAGCAAGGCGGGCGCCGGGCTGATGCGCCTCCGCGCGGTGCCCGACCCCGATGGGGTTGCATTCGCCAGCTGGTGCGCTTTGTTGACCCCAAGAGCGTGCTCTGCGTCCCATCCTGATCTCCGCCGCTATGGGGATGGCGAGGAAACTGAAGATCCGTAGGTATCTTAGGGCGATAAGCGAGGTTGCGCGAAGTGCAGCATGGCGGCGGCGGCGTGGTGGTGGAGGTTCTTGATTCTTGAACTGCTCCATGGCGGCATGGCCTACGGGTCGGGGTGTGAAAGATTTGGGGCCACAGCGGGAGTGGCGAGCGCGGGTATCCACTGGCGGTCCGCTGGGCGGGGGGAACCAGGGCTCAGGTCCCGTCCAGCCAGCGCGAGCTCCGCTTGCCTGCCCGCTGGCTTCCAGGTTGCCTTGTCCGTCGGGTCCGGGAGTTGAGTGGTGGATTTCGCGGGGAAGCGCTGGCAGCTGGGATTGGAGGGGGGTGGGAGATTGCCAGCGGCCACGGACCAGGCACCCGGCCAATCAGCCCGAAAGCCGCACCTCAACTGGGCAAGAGCTCCTGCTGCTCCAGGCGCCCCTGGGCAGGCGATCAAGGCCTGCCTGGCAGGCACCATGGAAGCTGACGAAGTGTGCATCGACAACCAAAAAGGTTCCCAGCGAGAAGAGATTCGATTCGCGCGGTCATGGGATTGAGCGGCGCACAGGCGGGAAGCCCGATGACCTCGGTCCGCGAGTGCGACTGACTTGACAGCCGACCGACCGTGGCACCCGCACCTCACCTGGGCACCTATTCGCAGGGCCCTCAGAGGTGTGTACTCGTCTGGTAGTGTGGCCACCGAGTCGCGGCTTGGGCGGCTGACCTGCTCAGCGGGCCACAGCCCAGAATGACCCTGTGCCTGTTGGTTCCTAGCCACGCATCCACGCACGCACGACACGGAGCATTCTCTCTCAGGTACCTGGTATTAGACACGTAACCCTACCTCCGTAGAGTGAACTGAACTGAGGCGAATGGCCCCGGCGCTGCGCTGGTCCCGCTGTCGCTGCAACGCCAGTCGCGAATGCGATGGGGCACAAAGCACATATATCTCGGAGGGTGTCCCTTATGTATTGCTGTACCTACCTTAGGTACCTGTACCCGCTACCTCAGTGTTCGGGCTGGTTGCGCCGTCCGCGTCGGACCCGACCTGACTTGGGGCTCCACAGGTCCGAGAACGAACCCGCATGCACTGCGACTTGCGACCGCAAGGGATCGCCCGTCGAGCGATAGCCACCGGCCGCTCGTAACTCTGCAGATTAGGAGAGCTGAGTAAGTGTGAATGTCGTCTACGAAAACAGCAGGGCTAGGGGCGTCTTTCGCGGTCAGGCGGGAGACCGGTAAGGTATGGGTGCGGCGCAGTCCCGCTGCAACCGTCCCGTCTTCAACCTCACGCGCCCGCCGGCCTCGCCTTGTCCCAGCGCCCAGCCTCCGTCCCCCCATCCCACCACTCCCCATCTGCCATCCATCATTGGCGGGCAGACCCTCGGAGAGATCGTCGGCCATGTTTCCCGTTTTCCTTGCTTCTTCGCCGCGCCGGGAGGGACCACCCCTTTTGGGGCACGGCGATCGCAAGAAGCGAAGCGAGCCCCAAGCGAGGGGGCCAAGAGGGTGGCAGCAATGACGCGCCCGCCCGTAAACACCGTCGGGCCTGCGACCCTGCGACCCTGCCATCTGCCATCTGCCCGCCGGCGAGCACCATCCGGGCTGGGATCCGGTGCCTTCGTCTCTCTCCTGCCGCCCGGGGGTGGTCACGAGAGATGGGGGGGAGGCGACCACCGGTGACCGAACGTGCCGGTTGTTCCATGGGCTCGGGTATATTGTGTCAACTTGTGGCAGGTGCCGTGCTTAAAGTCAAGCGCTCTGCCACCGCACGGTGACTCCTTCTCTCTCCCCTGATAGTGATAGGCATCTGGCGGCATCTACGCGTCGTCCGCGCTGCGAACCGAGAACCGTCGTCGCAGGTCAACGGGGAGACGACCCGAAGTCCCTCTCAACATGACCCTCTTCCACGCGCCGGGCGCGGGCCATCTCGCGCCGTCCGTTCACGGCTTCTTCTCAATAATCACACTCCTCCTCTTCAGCGCCCTCGCCCGTGCCGCCGCCGCGCCCGGCGACAAGTATCTCATCGGTGTCGGCAAGGCCGACATCACCGGCCCCGTGGTCGAGATCGGCTTCGCTGGATACGCAAACACGGACCAGGTCGGCACCGGTCTGCGCCAGCGGCTGCGCAGCAGAGCCTTCATCGTCGCCGACGCCAAGAACCCCAACGACCGCTTCGTCTACCTGGTCCTCGACACGCAGTCGGGAGACACAGCCACGCGATACGGAGTCCTCGAAGGGCTCAAGGCCCTCGGCAGCGAGTACAGCGTCTATGGTCACAACAACCTCGCCCTGACGGGCACGCATAGCCATGCCGGCCCTGGCGCCTGGTTCAACTATCTTTTGCCGCAGATCACGTCGCTCGGCTTCAGCAAGCAGAGTTACCAAGCTTTGGTAGACGGTGCTGTCCTGTCCATCAAGCGCGCCCACGAGAGCTTGCAAGAAGTGAGTCTTGAGTGCATTTCTTCCTCTGTGCCACGGCTGATGAAGGGTGGATGAAAGGGTTACTTGGATGTCGGCACGACAGTCGTCAAAGATGGCGCCATCAACCGCTCTCTGTGGGCATACATGGCGAACCCAAAGGAGGAACGAGACAAATATGACGCCGAGACCGACACCACCATGACTCTGCTGCGCTTCCGTCGCGCCTCGGATGGCAAGAGTGTCGGAGTCCTCACCTGGTTCCCCGTCCACGGCACCTCGATGCTTGGAAACAACACCCATGCCGCCGCTGACAATAAGGGTGTGGCGGCTTGGATGTTTGAGGAAGCCATGAAGGGCGAAAGTTCAGCCGCCGACGGTTTCGTGGCAGGCTTCAGCCAAGCCAATGTGGGAGACACCACACCCAATGTCCTCGGAGCCTACTGCGACGATGGCTCTGGGCAGCAATGCAGCCTGGAGAACAGTACTTGCGGGGATGGTAAGTCGCAGAGCTGCCACGGCCGCGGCCCCGAATTTCGCGCCCTCGATCTCGGGATAAAGAGCTGCTACGAGATGGGTCGCCGGCAGTATGCTGGAGCCAAGTCTATCTATGTAGGTCTCCTAATCAGCCTCGCAGTGACTCTTTCGCACGACTGACACGAATTATTCAGGACTCATTAGGCTCATCAGGAACGGCCGTCGTGGGCTCCACGGTCAAGGCCTTCCACTTCTTCCACGATATGAGATTCTGGGAATTCACACTTGACAACGGAAAGACTGGTAAGACGTGTCCCGCTGCGTTGGGATACTCGTTTGCAGCCGGCACCTCGGACTGGCCTGGCGCATTCGACTTTACTCAGGGCGATTCTGGCGAACCGAGCGCAAACCCCGTTTGGAGGGTCGTGTCGGGGCTCCTCAGAACTCCCACTGCGGAGCAGCAGGAATGCCAAGGCTCGAAGCCCATTCTTCTCGACGTTGGTGAAATGGACGTGCCGTATGCTTGGACGCCCAACATTGTCGATATTCAGACGCTGCGGGTCGGTCAGCTCCTCATCATTGTCAGCCCCAGCGAGGCGACCACCATGAGCGGCCGGCGCTGGAAGGCTGCAGTGGCCAAGGAGGCTGCCACGTTCCTCGACAAGGAACCCCTCGTCGTGCTCGGCGGGCCGGCCAACAGCTACTCACACTACTGTGCGACGCCCGAGGAATACGAAATCCAGCGCTACGAGGGTGCCTCGACGCTGTTCGGCCCGCACGAGCTCGATGCCTACATCAACCTCACGGTCAGCAACATGCACTACCTCCACCCGGACGCGACTGGGACACCCGACCAAGGCACGCTCCCGCCCGACAATCGCGGCAACTCGCTGTCCTTCATTGCCGGCGTCGTCCAGGACAACCACCCGCCCAGCTCCGACTTCGGCCACGCCGTCCACCAGCCCCAGGCGTCGTACCAGGTCGGCGCCGACGTTAACGTCACCTTCCAGGGAGCCAACCCGCGCAACAACCTGCGCCTCGAGGGGACATACGCCGCCGTGGAGCAGCAAGGTCCCGACGGCAAATGGACCCAGGTGGTCGACGACAGTGACTGGTTCCTCGTGTACACGTGGCGGCGGACGAATTGGCTCTTGGGATACAGCGAGGTTGACATTACGTGGGAGACGTCGGGCAATGCCAAGCCCGGCACCTACCGCCTCAGGTACTATGGTGACGCGAAGCCCTTGATTGGCAGCGTCAAGTCGTTTGAAGGCACGAGCAGTACCTTCAAGCTGACCTAGAGGATGAGCTTGGGACGGGACTCGTGCGGGATCTGAGGTCATTTGTGTGTGAGCCGCCGCTGTACATATGGGAATTCGTGGCGATGTTGCAGCGACGATGCCAGATCATCGAATACACCGTGTTAATGATGGCCGTTAAGTAAGCCCAAGGCGTCGATCTGTCCAGGGGGGCGACCACTTTGCCTCGACCGCTTCATCTTGTCTTCGGATATGTGACTCGAAAAACTGGTCGTCAGTCGCCACACCAGCAGAGAACGACGGGCCAACTCGCAGGAACGCCAAGCTGCAGCAATGCAAGCTCGTCCAACTCACCGAATCTTTGCAAAGCAACCAATGGTTCGCGGGGGGTGCGAGCAGCGCGCCCCCTCCTCCGGCGCAATCCCACGTACATGTTACGGGTCGCCCGCAGATTCGAGCGCCGCGCCCGACATTTCTCAACCCACCACGCGGCCAACACAGACGCGCACCACGTACTTTGTACGTGCGAGGTAGCGCAAAAGGGGGCTGGGGGCATGGTGTCCAGCGCCTCCCGCAGCCGCAGCCGCGAGCCGTCGTGGCAGCGCCGAGTGGCTACGGGGGCGGGCGCGTCCGTGGCTCAGCAAGCAAAGGCACAGGGTGTACGCGTGCTCGGTAGCACCGTCACATATCGCTCGACGTCGGCATGCCGTCTCACCTCCTGGGGTCAAACGTGAGGTGAAATAAGGGGCCGGGCGAGCGGGCGAGCGCGGCTCCGGCGGGGGGTGTGCAAGTATCACAGTCAAGTGGACTGCACGGTCTTGGCTTCTCGGGCGCGAGCAAAGCACAATTTATTTGCGGGCAGAAGAGGAGGAGCAAGAGGAGGAAGAGAAGACAGAGCCCAAGGAGGACCTTCGTCTCGACACAACTTGGCGGTGAAGAGCCCCGTCGGGCCGTTTCCGTTACCGATCGATTCGGACGGCGAATGAAAGACGCCAAGGTATCCTCGGAAGTGACAGGCCGGCAGTTTTAGACTCAGCTGCTTCTTCCTCTTGTGATGCGTGCCGGCGTCCGCACTCGTGGGCGTCAAGAAAGAACCATTCTCGGCAGTTCTGAGACGAAACACACACACCTCCCCATTTAACGGCCGCAAGGGTCAGCATGCGGACGTCCGTCATCAGCTTGCCATGGATGGTACCGTCTGTACAAAGTACATGGCGTAACAGGCATGCGAAGAAGCAAGGGCGGCGGGCGGCTCAACCAGGTCGGCGGCGCCCGGGATCCGCCCTGGTGACCCGCGGCGGCGGCCCGCGGTTGACAAGGCATCTCGTTGCCGGCGAACCACTCACGCGGTACTCAAGAGGGAAGTCGGCTCCGACGCTTCAAGGGCGACGTTCACGAGTTCCAGACCCAGGGGGCTTTGGACAAGCGGCGCCGATCACCAGTGCTGCGAGAAGCAGAACGTCATGACTCCAGATCTTCGAGCATAGCGTGGAACAGCGTTTGGCTCGACTTAGCTTCCAAAATGTAAAGATGACGGGCCCTTGTGCCGTGTTGATTGGGAATGAGAAAGCACGAGTGAAGCCGCTCCCATGCCATTAACGCATCCCATCCTGGCGATACTGGCCAGCACGCTCGTCAAGCGTACTGACGATCGCACGCCGAGTGCATAGACCAGACTCACCAGAGCTAGTTGCCGAAGGGGACACATCCTGCAGTGTCGAGAGTTTACTTTGGTCGAGCCCGATTTCGGACTCGACGTCCTTGGCCCCGATCTAGCTGCATCTTAGGTCGGGGCTGTGGGTTGAACGACGTCTGTCGAGATTTTGGTGAGCTCCAGTCGGCCCAGCCCATGCAATTCGCGCGAATATTGACGAAGGCTGTTGTATCCTGACCCGAAGGCAGCTTCCACGGCCCGGAGACATTTGACTTTCGTCACAGAAAGGCGGAATTGGGTCTGGTGACCCTAGCATGAAGCGCCCTCTGGTTTTGTCGAGCGCTCTCCCAGCATTTCGTGCTAGAGAAAAATGCCATGATTCTCTCTGTGTTCCCCAATCCCTGGTGCCAAGGTCCGATGCATCGGAGCCTGACCGCCGACCCATCGCTGCGCCTCGACGAGTGGCAGGGATGACACGTTTCTTGGTCCTCGACAGATAAGGCCGGGCTGTCAGAGCATGTGAGTGTTCCTTTTTGCTTCCGCCGTGTCATCGGGCTTCAAATTACCGCCCCGTTGGGACGGGTCTGATCATGCTTCCAAAGAAGCAAATCTGCGCTTGCCCGCCAGGCCAGTAGATTGCGTGGCATGATCTGCTTCCAACAGCAGTAATGGGAATCAGGGGGCTGAAAGGTCTTCCGGTAGTTAGTTAGCCGTTATCGCAGAAACGGCGTCTATGACTTGCTGACAGTGACGCTGAAGGTCGAGACCTAGAGTCCTGTGTCAATACTTCGTAGTCTATGGCGCATCAAAGCTTGGAGCATGTGTTGAATGGGACAAGTTGACACAACGGCCTGCGCTCCCCTGGAGCGGCTTGCGGCATCAGACAACACGACGTCGGTTGTCGAAGGGCCGCTTTTGCCTGTCATGGCCCAGTCCACGCCATGCCGGTCTTCCTCTCGTCTCGAGCCGTTACGTGCATGTCGTCGGCTGGCTGCATAGCAGCGTCGCAACGCTATACTTGCCTGGCTGTCTATCCAATCGAGATGCTGGTCAGCAACATAGCGTCTCGAACAGCGCACTAGCTTGTAACCCTTGCACCTGCTTCGGCGGGTACTCGAAGAGCGACGCTGCCAGTTGTGTGCTCTCCCGCCGGCGTTTCGGGCCACTGCATCATGGAAGTCAAAATGCTCCCTTTGTCGGCATAGAAAAGCAAGTCTCGTCGGCGCCATAGTGGGTATTCTGAAAGCAAAACAGCCCTGCAGGTCACAGCCTCGGTGAGTGACAGGTCTTTATTCCGTACGTCAATTGATGGATGCAGTCAGCCTCTGAGGGGTTCAAAGTTCGTGTACCGAATTGTGCGCTGTGGCAGTCCGAGCAGGGGCACGCTGCCAACGGCCGGTGTGTGGCCTCACAAAGAGATGCTCGGCCGACGCTTGCCTGGTGCTCACATAGTGAAGAGAAAAGAGGAAACAAGGCGGAGGCAATCTAGAGGGCGCGAAGGGACATGGTAAATCGAGACGGGGGGCACGTACGAACTTACCGAAGTACCCAAACGACTATGGTACCTAACCTACCAGGTACCCAGGTGCGTTGGTGCGTCGGGCGTCGCCTCCGCCTCGGGCAAGCTGCATCTGGGACTCAATGTGCTTCGTAGCTGTACCCGAAGGCACCTTACCTAGGCAGGTTGTACTTCGTAGCATGCGACAATGGTGTTGCTTCGTCTCTGACCCAAGGTAAGGAAGGTAAGGTATGAAGTACCGCATGTACCGAACACCTGCTCATCGCCTGCTGCACCTGCCGGTCGTGTGGGTGGGCATGGCACACCGGCCGTGCAAGCATCTAAGGTGATGCTGCTGGGCGAGGCGCTCGCGCGGCATACTGCTCTGCTGCACCCAAGGTTCGCGAGTCGGAAAGAGTAACCTTCACGCGGGCGGCGGGGTGTCGTTAGCTTGGCTGGGCATCGAGAGCTGACGCTGCGAAGAACGGGATTTTCAGAATTCGAGACTCAACCGCCAAGGTCTTCCGACGCGAACAAAAACAGAAAGCCCCGCCACGATCTTAGTCCCAGATCTGTCAATCGAGCCCGCAAAAGGAACATCGACACCGCCATCGCGCTAGCGAATATGACCTGAGGTGCCCTTGCTATTCTCCAGGCTGTGGGAAAGGGCGGTTCAGCGCTTGTCGGTGTGGTTGCTGGCATTTCGAAGTAACATGGAAGGTGCCGACACATTGATGATCGAGCTGTGCTGGGTCCTGGTGGCAGCGTCCTCACCATCAGCAGCTCGACGAGGTACCCAGGGGGCCAAGGCACCGTTAAGATGAGATCGCTCCCGTCGTACGACGTGCGGCGTTCAAGTAACGTACCTGGGTAAGTACCTCGATCCACTACGTCAGGTACTCTGGGCTACTGAAGGGTTCACCGAAGGTACCTTTCCTGATGCTCCCGCTACCTTCGGATCCTGTCTCTATCACTTTTGCAGAAGGAGGCAGACAAGCAACGGTCCGGCAAGCGGGATCGTATCCCTGCGCCGCTCCAGCCTGCACTGGCGCAAAGCCCTGGGTCCCCGGCCGCGGGAGGCTCCTGCCGCCCCGGCCTTGTTGGCCGCTTTCGCAGGCGTCATTGTCAGCCCGCCCTCGTGACCGATGTTGACACCTCACACCCCCCTCGCCGCCTCCCAAAAGGAAGCGCGAGGTCCCGCGTTTGCCTCGCCTCGTCTTGCCTTGTCAGGCCGAGCTGTGTTGTGACAAATTCTTTTCCCGCATCTGTATGGACTACCGTAGGTAGGGAGCAATCCGCCTGCTCCCATGACTGTCATCGCCAGCGGCCGGTCAGAGTCTGCGCCCACGCAGAAGATACGGTGTTCGGAGGGACTCGAGTCGCTCGACCATCGGCGACGGCAGACGACGACATTGCGCTGCACCATGGAAGTTCTCCCCGGTTGGCAGTGTCCCCAGACTCCCCACCATGTTGCCTTCTTGCCCCCCGCAGCCGCTTCTCCCACGGACACACAAGCACAGGCACTATCCAGCTACCTAACTCGTACGGAGTACTTCATACATGACAGTCGTGAACTGCACGACCTGGCAGGGCATTGCGGATGCCACTGCCCCTCATTGTCTGGTCCAGGCTGACGTACCTGTGGGCGCCACAGGACCAGGTTCGCCTCATCCGCCCAGGTGCTCCGCGGCCAACGATTACCGTGCATCTGAGCACAAGGTCGATCCTCCTGTTGCAGGTTCGGGCAGGGCACTTTCACGTCATGTTCGCCCAGAGCTGCGCTTGGCCGGCGGCGGCTATTCATCTCGTCACGCTACTATAGTCGAACAGTTTCCACTTAAGCCTGCCAAGGCATGCGCAAGAGGCACGCGACCCATAGGCCCGGAAAGGGACCAGCTCTTTGACGTTCGACACCGGGTGGTGTTGGCCGCCAAGATCTCTGATCTCGAACCCCTTCTTCGTACGAAGTACATGTGCAGTACTCCGACCGAGCCAATTTGCGCGTATAACCCAGGTATACGCTGATCTCGCCATGGCAGATGAAGCGCCTCGCCCTTTCTTGACGGACGCAGTCCACCATGGCCAAGGGCGTTGTGCGTTGCCACAACACGCACATTTGACGGTTTCAAACCACTCTGTGTGACCTTTTCACGGTTGAGTATTTCCGGCCGTCATCATCTAGTCCGCCTCCCAGAACAAGCCCCCAATGCTCGAAGCGGGCCGTGCCATCGGGACCAACCCGCCCAATGGCCGGTTGACCCCTTGACCAAGCGGACGCGAGTTCAGTGAAGGCCCAACAAAAGGTGCCGCGATGCCACATGCTGTGTAATATAAGCCATCAGGTACGAGATACGTCGGCTGATGGAGCGGCCGACTGGTTGGGCTGCCCAGGTAGCTGGCTGACCTCTCTCACATTGCCCACGCTAACAAGGTGAACCTGGTCAACTGCAAGTCACCTGTCACTGCGGCTCCCGCAGCACCCTCTACGTTTCTTACTCGAAAGTGTATGGTCCAGGATTTGTGCACCACGTTTGACAGCCACGGTAGTACCAAGTGCGGTGGTCTACAAGGCGACGGCTACCGTGACAAACTTGATAGCCACACGGCACGGTGGCAACAGCATCCACCAGCGAAAAAGGTCAGTTCAGGCTGCGTCCAGGGAGCCCAGCCAGGCCCCTACACATTCTAGATACCCTGGCAAACCTGGCCTCCCAACCGACGGGCTAGCACGCCGTTCCGGAACCCCCTTGGCCAGATGCACCCCGGCCCCGGCAGCGAACACGCTTTGGTGGTGTGGCCGCCCCCCCCCCCCCCCCCCCCCCCCTTTCCACAAGACCACAGGAGCACATGTGGACCAACAGCTGCTGCTCCAGAGAACGACACGCTTGTTCAATGGGAAAGCCGACGCTCTTTACAGTGGCTCGAACCACTCCCTCACCTCGTTGTCTTCGCATCGGCGGCGCTTCCGGCTCCCGACAAATCCCAAGTCAAAGGCTATGCCAGGCCTGACACGATGAGATGTCCTCGCAGTGCCCTCTTCATGTCCTCTCCACACCACCATCCCCGCCCGTCGTGTCACACAGGTACAGAGTACCTCGCAGCCAGCTTGCCAACCCGTGTCCCGGCCAAGGGACAAATACGCAGGATTTTATGCGGTGTCTCCCAAAAGTCGTACGCTGGTGGAAAAAGCAACGATTCAAGTAGTGATCCCCTGGCCAAATTGCACGAGCAGCGCCCTCCACCGTCCTGCATCCCGACTCCGGGGTGTTTACTCTCCTGCGCCTGTTTGCTTTCCTTACTTTTTGCATCCGTTCTGGATCACAATCACTTTGCTGTAGACATAGACGTACCCGTGTACTCTTGTTCGTCCTCCCTTGCCCTTTTTCCTCTCGTCTCGTCTCGTGTGTCTATTTCCTGTCCGTCATTTACCAGTCTGTTGATGCACTTTGCCGTGTTCCGTTCGAGTCCTGTCCAGCCATCTCGGAAGTCCTCAGCGACGCCAGGAAGTCCATTACCATCCTGCTCAGTTGCACCAAATCCCCCGTTGCCACATCACCCACCCTTCACCTCGTCTGCATGGGTGCTTCTCGGCCGCCTCATATCGATTGTCACTCGTTTGGGTCGGGAAGGGTATATAAGACCCTACGAAGGCCACGCCCATTTCTGCGGAAATCTGAGACCAAAGTCGCCATTCTTGACCTGTCTAGCATCCACCCATCATACCTCTTGCCGACCCTACGCCTGACCCGGTCGATAAACTGCACCCCCGTTCTTGATTTCCGGGCGGGATCGCCGCTGTTGAATATTGCCCTTGGAGAATCCTCCCGGACGTGCCATCACAGGCCAGCTCCTGGCAAAGAGTTGTCCATCATACGCTCAGAATGGCCACTGCGTCCACTTACAGCTCGACGGACTCAAACACGTCAACTAGTCTGTCCTGGCAGGAGCGGCTCGAAGGTATCTTCTAGCCTAAATCTTACTAGGGAGCTCTCCCGTCTACGAGTGACGATCATGCTGACGGTGCGGCTAGATATCTGCCGCCAGGCGAAACTACTTCCCCCGGTATTCCAACTAGTTTCGGATCGCAGGGGTACGATCCTTCCAAGCTCCGGCGAGTTCATCACTCACTAAGATACTGTGCGCTAACATGTTGTGCTACTCCAGGAGGACGCACAGCGTGGTCAAGCCGAGTCATTGTTCACGGCAAGACTGTGGAGGCAAGGTACTGGTACGACGGCAAGAACCTCAACAATGCCAGAGAAGACGCTGCCGAATGCGCATTCAACTGGCTCAGTACCGCAAGTTCAAATGCGACGACCCAATCGTGGAGTTCGTGGTAGGGTGCTGTCCTGAGCGCGATAACACCCGTCTCGACAGCAATAACGGGCGCCTGTCTGTATTCCCGGCTGTCGGACTAGAGTCTACGATTATCGCCGGCGCACGCACCCCAACAGCACGCAAGGCTCTGTGGTGTAAGCGGGAACCTTCACTTGGCCGATCCAGAAATACCGCCGGACCCAGCACTCGATGACTCCTGAAACCGTGGCGCGGTCATTTGACCACATGTTGTCGGTGAGCCGACCTTCTATTTGTATGCCAGAGATGATTGAGCATTCCTTGTATTGTCGCATGACGCTTAAAGATCATTGGGGGGCGGATTTCATGGCGAATTTGATGATTTGATGTTTCCAGGGTGGCAAGAGGGTTTTATGCAAATCATGATAATAGTAGCGGTACATGTGCCCACAAGCGGGCTCAGCAAGAGAAAAAGCATAGCAGCATGGCATCTACAGTAGGCAGAGTCGTGATCCTCGTAAAGCCAAGCATGCGGCTCCAGAGTCTACCTGGAAGCTGAGGCGAAGCGCGCAGTGTTGAAGAAGTACTTTGCTCGTCTGAGTGATTCTGCGTGTCTTGGGTCGAAATTGATAGCGTAAGCTCGACTAACTCGTGACCAACATCCTCCAGCCCTTGAGACCGGTGAATGAAGTATGTCTCGCTGAAACAGGCTTTGGATGCCGACTTTGACATCCCGGACGCCACTGCAGAATTAGCCACGCTCTCTTTCCGGTGCGGGGAGCCTCAAGATGGGCCATCAGTGGTCACGAGTCGCTGAACATCAGTACCCGCAGACATCTCCGCCTGCGGTTTCTCATTCCGATCGGGCCATGTCTCAAGACGGAGCGATGAGAGGTAGTGACGGATGTGAGCTTCCGCCGGTCGGGACTCGGGAGTCGGGACTATGCCCGGCAGCAGGCGTAGTCGGTGACGTTTGACCCAACAACACCTTCGAAACGGGATCGGCATGCGACGCTCTGGACTCCATCTAAAATTCCGGGATACATGGTGACAGTGTGGTGTCACCCGACAACAATGCACACTGCACAAGATAGGAGATGCACTCGTAGCTTGGCCCGTTTCAAATGGGGAGATCTGGTGGAGGTCACTCAAGTCGAATGTTACGTAATCACGATTTGGTGCGGGAGCCGGCATCGGCAAATAGCTTATTCCGCGCCGCTGCTGGCAGCTCTGCGGCCGCGAAATTTCGTCGCGGGTCGGACATGGTCACGCGAAGACCCTAGGGACAACAGCTCTCGCTCTACTGACGCAGGACGAACGCGTGGACCGCCGCCATGTCTCCAAGATTGCACATCTGGAGCACATGCAGGGCATTGGCGGTGCGCACGAGGCCGGCCGCGCAGCCCCGTATCGAAACTCTCCGACGGTCCACGAGGATACAGGCACGGCTTTACGCGGACGATGCGAATTCCAAGCCGGCCCAAGTCAATGGCGCCGGGGCCAAGGTCAACGGAGGTCCAGACGGGGCCAGTGCTGGAAAATTCGAGGCTCGAGACGTGCCACAGAAAGCGGGCGAGCCATTGAGCAAGGGCGCTACAGCGAAGGTAGGGCCAAACACGACATGGTGCTCTGAAGGCTCATGCTGATTGTCAGGATGAAATAGACTGGCGGTGCCTCCCAAGACTCGCACATCGACGCATTGGATGATACGACCCTGGAACAGATTCTATATGGCGGCCGAACCGTTTCGAGCGAGGCGCAGGGCGGCCTGACCGCGGCGCAAGAGGAGGCGCTGTACCGCGAAGGCACGATACCTCCGCCGGCCATAGCCGAGGCGATGTTGTCCCAAGCGCAAGTCTCCAATTCATCACAAGTGCCTGCAGTCAGCAGCAACGAACTGGAGAACCCTGGTCACAAGTTTGGCCTGCCAAAGAAGCCGTATCCAGAGGGCTTCAACATGAAGCAGCGCTACCATCCCGTCCTGGAGCAAATCACGAGACTCCTTATGCGGGATGGTAAGCTTAGCGTTGCTCAAAGAGTAAGTGGATCTCTCGACGTCGAATTGGTGTCCTTCACAGGCTAACAACCTGTGGTCAGAACATGGCCATGGTCATGAATTTCCTGCGGACAGCCCCGGCTCCGATTTATAGCCCCAAGTTTCCACTTCTTCCAGGCACGCCGCCGGCATCTCATCTACCTTTGAATCCCATCCTTTACATCACGATCGCTATCGACTCGGTGGCGCCGCTACTCAAAGTGCGCAACATCGCGGGTGCTGGCGGCGGCGGCCGCGCGCTGGAGATGCCCATGCCTCTGGCTGTGCGGCAGCGGAGGAGAATGGCGTTCCAATGGATTCTGGATGTCATCAACAAGAAGCCGTCCAAGGGAAGTGGGCCAAAGCAATTCCCGCACCGCATCGCCGAGGAGATCATTGCCGTGGTCGAGGGGCGGTCGAGCGTGTGGGAAAAGAGAAGGCAAGTTCACAAGCTCGGCACGGCGGCACGAGCGAACGTGTCCAAGAAGCTCAAGCTCAAGAAGAAGAAATGAGCGGGCCGCGGGGCCGTGTAAGCGACGATGTGTACATTACGGCGACAGGGAGCATGCTGTCACTGCGACGTGCAGGGCATCAGGGGCGGCGTGTCAAGTGTAGAATACCATATTTCAGAGCAAAAGAAGCCAATACTGGACACAACGCACGAGTCAGGGTCTTGGCATGGCAGGCAGAGGCAAGCTGTGGTTGAGGCGAGCATGCCGAGCGGCGCATCCATGGACGCTTGGGCGCTGGCAGGTCGGTCATGTGACAGCTGGGTGTGGGTTTTAAGCTTCAATTTACCTTTATGCAGCGGTCTTGACAAGGGGGGACGGGGGACCTCGGAGCATGCCCGTGTGGTGGGTGGCAGTGGACAACTGGCGAGCGCCGCTCAGCTCTCGCCTGGGGAAGCGGCATCGGCGGCGGCGGTCTGATGTGGATGATGTTCCGCTGTGCGAGGCTGTGCTTGCGCAAGGCCTTGCACGGACCAGGCCAGGTCGGTGTAATAAAGCGCGCAGGATGTGGTTTGCGTTTGCTCGTGTCACCGAGGGCGGCCTCCAAATGATGGGAGTGAGGGACAAATGTCGGGTGGGAGTGGCATGGCAGGCTGTGCCTCCATTCATCGAGCTCGCGGCCGGGGCGAGGCACTCGTAGACGGTTCGCTAGCTCGCTAGCTTATTCTCTTAGGCCTTGGCCAGTCTCGTCCAGCGGCGGCGCGGCCGCTGGGCGTGGGGCCTTTGGGGCCCTTGGGGCCTCCTCCATCGTTGGAATCAGAGCCAAGTCCCAAAGCGGCAGCATGGGCGCAGTGGAGGTTGGCACCTCAGGCTTGATCGCCCCCCCGAGCCCCCCTCCCCCCACCATAGAGGCTCGGCTCCTTCCACTGGCACCGTCGAAGGCAGGGCACCTGAGCGGTCCGTTCTCTCATGACTCTCGCCCGACGGCCCTTCCCCCTCCTGCAACCAACAACATACCTGGAACCATCCGTGGCCATTTCTATTCCCAGTGCCATCGTTCGACGACCTGCCCCCGCGTCCTTCCTCTGCCCGTTGCGCCCGCCGACCCCGATTCTCACGGTCCTCGATTGCCCTGTGCTGGTCTCGACGCGGAATCCGCCGCCTTGTCACGGACCAACGCTTGCGTGTTCTCCAACCTCGTTCGATCATGCTCGGATCGATCACCGCATAGCACAACTACCACTTTTACGCGGCATATGACGACAATGCTCTTCTGCCCACGCCTTACTTTGACGACCAGTCGCCTCTACCAGAATCTTCCTCGCTAGATCTTCGTACCGCCCCGTCCGCGAACCCATACCACGAATCTTCTCTCTGAACCGAATACACCACAGTACGACTCTGCTCAACGCAACCCATATATCGAGCAGCTTTTGCAGTCTCGCTTGGACGCAGAGAGCGTGCCAAAGCCACCACAGCAGCGTAACGCGACGACGCGCCACTACAACCGCATCTAGCCCACACTGAAGTCGAAGCCTTCGCCCACGATGTCTAGGAACGAACATCGGCCTATGAGCATCGATGCCATGCTTGACATGGAGCGACAAGATGTGCTTGCCTTGCTCGAGAGTAAAAACCAGGGAAGCGTCTCGCCGGAAAGGGAGCGAATCCGCTCCTCGTCCCCGTATGCGGCGGCGCCTCACTCGCCCGTACGGAGCATGTTGGACATTGAGGAGGAAGAGCCCGGCGATGTTCGTACCGCACCGGTAACTCAAGCGCCGGTAAGGAGCATGCTGGACGTTGACGGCCCCGTCGTCACGGCCCAGCCACCTGCGCGCGGCTTGCTCAGTCGTCCATCACCTCCCGCCTCAACGCACAGGAGCGTCAGCCCCATATCACCTGGGACAGCCGAGCCACGGTTCTCGTCCTCGCAGTCGATGGGTTCTCTACATCCGAGGAGTTTATCGGATAACGGACCAAAGCCAGTGGAATTTGGAAGACGATCGTCTTCGCGCAATGACCGAACCTCCGAGTACCAATTCTCGGGTATTCTTTCGCACAATACCGGCGGTGTAGGGCAAGCGAAGAGAACCAGCTCCTCCGGCAAGAGGCTGTCTCAGGGCAATTCTCTGAGTGAGGCCCTTCGTGGCGCTGATCTGAGCAGCCTTCAGCTTGGCGACCGAGGTCGCCATTCCTCCATCGGCAGCCGCCTTGGGCAGTCCAAGTCGCCACATGGCCGGTGGGAGACTAGATCGCGTTCACCAGCAACATTTTCGAGTAAACTGCCATCAAACAAGGCAATGCTGGCCGACGGGCAAACCGTGGACCTCAGCAACGCCTATCGCAGGCTGTCGGACGCCAATCTGGCATTCAGTAGTGGAAGTTTGGCCAGTCTCCCGATGCGCAAGCGCTCCGACGACGCGGGCGAGGGCAGGTTAGTCAAAGACTATCTCGGACCAGATGGCGAGCATCTCGAATCAAGTGACGAGGAGGAGGAGCCATACTCGTCAGACGACGAGGATCGCGGCCGCAAGACTGCACCTCGGTCCCTGAACCCCCGCGCCCGCGGAGACAGTGGGGATAGCAAGTCTAGGTCACCGGCTGGCCCCGGGAAGCGTAAGAGTTTGAGCTTGCTCGCCGCCGCCGAGGCAGAACGTACGTACAAGGGAAATAACCCACTCCGCGATGGCAGCTCTGCTAACACATAACCAGGCAAGGAGGTCTCTTCACAGCTCCCCGCCTACCAGTATAGGTCCCTGATCCCGGAGCCAGAGATCAAAATCACCAATACATCTGGTGATACGGTGAAGCAATCAAAGGGCGGTATCCACCCGCAAACGAGCTACGACCCAGGCCTGGCATCGGGGGCACCCTCCATGATAGATTCAGACGAGGAAGCCGACGTGGACGACATTAAACGGGCACAAAAACTGTCATTTTCCATGACCAACGTCATGACAAGCCCAGAGGCGCATCGCTCCATCCGTATAATCTACCGCGGAGAATACAACAAAGTTGTTCAGCAAGCCGAGGAGGAGAACCATCGGCTGAGAAAGTACCTGGTCGCTACGGATCTCAGCGACGAGTCGACGCACGCGCTTGAGTGGGCCATCGGAACGGTGCTGCGGGACGGCGATACCCTGATTGCGATATACTGTGTCGACGAGGAGACGGGTATTGTGACGGGCGAAGGGTCCCTGGTACCCGACGAACCTACGGCGATGAAGGAGCAAGCGGCGGCGATCAACAGCGTCACGAACTCGAAAACCGCTCCAGCTCCGGTCAGCCCGTTACGGGAGCTGCACAGGGCCTCGCCGTTGCATATGCGGACCGGATCTGGGGATACGCCAAGCGCATCGCCGGCACCGTCAGCTAGAGGCGACAGAGGAGACCGGAGGCGAGCGGAAGAAGAGCGAAGCCACGCCATTACGGACATGACGAACCGAGTCGTGCGGCTGTTAAGGAAAACAAGACTGCAGGTTCGGGTGATCGTCGAGGTGCTGCACTGCAAGAACCCGAGACATCTCATCACGGAGGTTATCGACCTGGTGAACCCTACTCTTGTCGTCATCGGGAGCCGCGGCAGGAGTGCTCTCAAGGGGTAAGTGTTTGATCCGCGATACTGTGGCGGGCGGCTAACTTTGGATGCACAGTGTCATCCTGGGCTCCTTCTCCAACTACTTAGTGACAAAGAGCTCGGTACCGGTCATGGTGGCGAGGAAGCGGCTGCGAAAGACCAAATACAAGCAGAAGGCAGCCAAGCAAGTCAACAACCTCAGCCCAACGGCCAGGAGTGTAGCGAACGCCAAGGTCGACTAGGATCGTGTAATGCGGAACCTGCAATACTAACTCAGCCGCGCAGGGTGGCAAAGGGCGACTTGTCAGCGAGATCACAGGAGAATAACCGCTCATTTGCTTGTTGTTTTGCGTTTGTAGTCGTACCAGGCAGCGATACAGCGACGAGGAATACAATGTGCGTCGACTAGATTGGCGGATATAGGACTACGTTGTGGCCCCAGGCTCACAGAGATATCGCGGGTTGACCAGGAGCCATGCGAGCATGTGATGTGCTTTGCACAGCAGCTGACAGCAGCTTGGGCCTTCGTATCGTGATGAGCCGTCGTCATATTGACTGCGACCTGACAAAGTGACCAACCACGTCTTGTAGTCGGTCAATCCGTACAGAGTACGGATGTACGGAGTATTGTCACCCGCATTGGATGTCGAGATGGTTGCAGTGGCGCCCACGTCGACTGCCGCGTACGTCCGTCCGTCCCCAAGCTACGGAGTACAACACAACACGTTCGCACTTGGAGGCTGGCATGGTGGGCGGCTTGGGTGGGTGGATGAATTGACGCCAGTGCCAGGTGTTAGTGCGGGTTGATAAGATAACAGGCCGGTCGCGGGTGACCATCAGGTGGGCAGGTGGGTGGTGGCCCTTGCGTGCTGCACAGCTGCCGATTGGCGAGAGAGAGGGCAAGAGGGGGACGAGGTGGGATGGGAGGGGCGGACGGGGGACCCTTGGTGAGAGACAGCTGGCACTGGGCAGCGGGCAGCGGGCAGCGGGCAGCGGGCAGTGGCGGGTACGTACAAGTACTACATGAGACCCAGCTTGCAAGCCCCAGTGCCGACTCCCCAGCCATCCAGCCTTGCCAGCATTCTGGTGCCGATGAGGGGCGACGAGACAGGATGGACAGAGCCTACGGACTAGAGGGAGGGACGGCTGGAGCGGGGACCCTTCACTGGTTTACTCGGGTCCGGAAGGAGACAACACAACAGATGAGAGCGCGGCAAGCCAGTCTGGTCTGGTAGGCAAGTTACGGACTACTCGTAACTTGGTCGTACTTCCTGGTGTGATGGTGGGGAGCTGACGGAAGGGAGGAGAGACAGTGTCGATGACGCCCCTACGCGGCTTGCTTGTTTGTACGGGCACGCACGCACGCACGCACTCACGCACTCACTCACGCACGCACGCACGCACTCACGCACGCACACTGCAGGTACTGCACTGGCACAGCACCGTATCCAAGGATGTGTACGTCCGTACAGTATCGTCTGGCCCGTTGTCCTGCATCCGCCTGGCGATGGGACGGGCACTGCCCGGAGGTGGATGGCCAGCGTGACCACCTCGTGAACTGGCGCTCGGCACAGGCCACCGGCACCATGAGGAAACACAACCCGACTCCCACTGGACGTGCAGGCGGCGGAGGTGCTCGCCTGGCGGTGCCTCCATCCATGGATCGCTCCAGCTCTCAGCGCTGGACCAGGGCGGCGCCAAAGCAGCTGGCGCTGGGAGCACAGGCGGCGAGCGGCATGGCGGCGGCGGCGTTCGTGGGTCGAGTGCCGGCGCTTGATTGGCCTTGCGGCGCGCCTTTTCCCGTCTACCCGTCGCCCGCCCGCCCGCCAGCCATTCCCTCGAGAGCAGGGGAGAGGGCGCTCGACCACTGGACTCACAGGGGCCGCCCCGAGGGCGAAGAGGTGGATGATGGGGACCTACCTAGTGAGCTTGACGGGCAGCTAGCGCTGGAAGCTAGGCGATGCCCCTCCACTACGAACAACGGAGAGCGCTGGACGACAACTCCATCCAGCACGCCAGACGGGCAGCCAGAGCAGCAGAGCCATCCATCCCCATCCATCCATCCATCCATCCCTGCCACGGCATCGTATCCTCCCAACCTCTCGATTATTGTCGAACCACCCCCCCTTCACCCCCCCAATGGCCTCGCCGCATGATGGATGGGGCCCGGCGGCCCAAACAGGAGACCAGAGGGGGGCACTCGGCGATGCACTTTGCGTCCAATGGCTCCCCGGTCTTCACTCTCCTTGACTCTCTCTCTCTCTCGCTCTCCATCTCCCTGTCGCGCATGCGCTGGCCCTTGCTTTCCGATTCCCTCTCTTCCTTCCTCCGCCACCCCCCACCATCCCTCTGTCCATCTGCAGTCTCTCGCACAGTTAGTTGTTGGGGCCCTCCCTGCCCGCCTGCAGCTGCCGCTTGAGCAAGGACCACGACGCTCGGGACAAGACCCTCAGGTGAAACGTGCGCCCGCGACTCTCAACAGTCCATACACACGCGGCTCCAAGACCTTGCCAAACACGACCCCGACCAAAACACCTTGAAGACGACGACGACCTGTATCGTCGGCGATATCTTCTACGAGAAACGTAGAACGGACACGCGCGCGAGCGCAAAGTCAGAGCGCCGGGCGCGGGCTACTATAGTAAAGCCGTTGCGCACCGCATATCCACCTCGCCGCCGCTGTGCATCCTCGACGGCGGCTTCGGAAGACTTCGCTTCACGACAGGCGCCGTAGGGCAATCACCGCCCGGTGAACGAGCGCCTTGCCGTTACCGCAACTATCCCAGCTTCTCGAACACGAAGCGCCGCATTGCGCCTCACTGAATCGGCGACCCGCGAAGACGAAAGCGAAAGCGAAACCTTGGTCGCAACGTCGTCACCTTCAACTCTTTGTGCGCGCCGAGGACGCCCTCCATGCCTTCGTCGCCGTTGCTCGCCGTGAACAACAACGTCTCGCTCATCAGCATCCACGTCGCGCCGAGCAGTTGGCTCGCCTCCGTTATCATCGTCCTCGTCTTCCTCGCCCTCTACATCCCGCGCTTGTCACTGCGCATCCCACGATTCACGCTCCCTGCGCTGCCCTCCATCACCGCTCCGCCCTTACCAGCGCTTCCTTCATATCGCCGCCTGACGACGGCGAGGGCGACAAGCGACCGACCTCTTCCTGCGCTCCCAGCCCCTCCCAGCAGCAGCGCCGGCCGGGAACTCGTTTTACGGCGTCATCGGGCCTCGGCATCAACCGCAACAGCCTCCATAATCTCCTCTACAGACCTGTCCACGCACACCACACGAGATGGCTGTCGATCCCCTCGACGGCCTCGACGCCTCCTTGCAGGACTTCGAACCCCCAGTCAGCCCCACGAGCATGCGCCACTCGTCGGCTCTGCCCAGCGAACCGGCCACGGAGGATCTCGAGGAATCGGACATCGGTTCCGGCGGTGGGTACTCGCCGCCAGCCTGGCGGAACCTCGGCAACGGAGATCGGAGTCGCGGCTTCTGGAAGCCCCAGCCTGAACGCTTCCGCAGGACCCTGTCGCCGGACTCGGATGACGACTATCAGAGCGATGACGATGTAGTTCTCGAGCAGGCCATCCGCACGAGGCTGCCTCAGGGGAGTCTCAGTCCAGAAAAGGGCCGCAGTCCGAGTCCACCTCCGCCAGAGGACGCGACGTTGAAAGTCAACCACAAGAGCCCATCCCGAGAATTGCCCCTGGCGGATATGAGGGCGTCACCGCAGCCACCAGATAATTGTAGCTCTACCACACTCAAATAAGAGAGTTTCAGCGCTAACTCTTTCCTGCAGACATCCGCTTTGCTGTTCGCGCGGAGGTTTTGCAGCGTACAAGACCCATTGAGAACGCCATTACGTTCCTGCAGAAGCAGTACCAAGCCATCTTCGCCAGCTGGGGCACGATCTTGTCTACCTTTCTAATTGCCGTATTGTCCATTTCCACAGCCAAGATGCTTTCAAAGCCCGCGGCGCCACGGCCGGTAGGCGATTTGGTCAAGATTGCCGGCTTGGCGCGCTCCTTTGAGCCGCTCATCTACTTCTCCGAGCCAGCTGTTGCGCACGTCAAGGAACTGCAGTCAACGAGTATCGCCGTCTGGGACCTGGGCGAGTCAGTGCGGATCAGCGGCATGGCGGACGCGGACACGATTGTGCAGAGCCTTGATGCGATTAGCGAGACCATGAAGAAGCTGGTCCTGGACTTGACCAGGTTTCACACGCATGTTGACGGGGATATCGATGCGTAGGTCACAATTCGTTGCCCTCATGCTGACCCAAGACTAACAGTGATGCCAGGATACTCGATGTCATGGACTGGGCCAAGATGCACTTGAACCGCCTCAACACGCGGCCCCCTGCCTCCCACCTGTCGCATGCGTACGACAACATCCACAACCTCCTCACGGACGCGCAGATCCTCGAAGACGCCTCGGGGGCGCCGACGCGCGTGGGGCGCGTGACCACTGCGGTCTTTGGCATGAGTAACCCGCAGCGCGAGCAGAGGATGATCCAGCGCCTCTTCACGGCCTTCATCTCGACGATTGAGGAGGCAATCCAGGACGAGCTCGAGCACAGCGTCAGCCTCTTCGCGCTCTTCGACGACATCGACGACCACTTCCTCAAGCTCGCGCGACACGTGGCGCACGAGTCGTCGACGCAGGAGGAGTTCCACGCCGAGCTCCTGTCGGGCCTGTGGGCGCGCATGCTCGGCCCGCGAGCCGCCGAGCTGCGCAAGTTTGAGCGCAACCGGGCGCTGCTGCACGATGTGCGCCACAAGACGGTCCGCAACAAGGGCAACCTCGTCAGCCACCACGGCAAGCTCCTCACCCTCAAGGCGTCGCTCGAGTCGCTCCGCGGCAAGCTCGCCTCCCAGCTCGTCCGCGGCCTCAACTCGAGCACCCTCACCCTCGAGGACCAGATCCGCGGCATCGCCGGCGTCCGCGACTACCTCTCCGACATTCGCCGCCAGCAGAAGAGCAAGGTCATGGAGACGCTCTACTCCATCGACCGCTCCAAAAAGTACACGGTCACGCCCGAGATTGAGATGGGGAGCGACGGTGGCGGCGCCGCCGGCTTGTAGGTACAACCACCACCACAACAACAACAACCACGGCGGCAACGATGACGACAGCGATCTCGCGCCGGGGGTCTTCCCTTGCCCGAGACGCAAAGATCACCGGGAAAGGGGTTCGGGTAGGCATCTTGAGAATTTGCTCTCTTTGTTTCTGTTTTTTCACCCTCAGTCCGGGCGGCGTTGAACAGGGCATGGCATCTTCACTTTTACACGGTGGGCATCACGGATGGCTGGTTTTGTTTTTGCGAGGGGATGTGGCACAGGGGCAAACCGCACAACCACAACACGACCACACACGTATTCCTTTTTTTTCTTTATCCAAAGGGAGCCTGTGTGCGTGTGTGTGTGTGTGTGATCCTTCGTCGACGGCGTCCCTCCCCTATCGGTCTGCTCTTTGTATGCATGTATGTAGAAACTCGGGGCGTTCTTCTTACCATCAACAGGAAGGAGGGGCGCGGTGCCTGTGGCGGGCGGGAGTATCGGAACATGGGTATATATCTGGTTGAATTTTGCGGTTCATAGTTGGGTAGGGTAGCAAAGTGTTTCTTTCCACATGACGACCACACGTGTTCATCTTCTCGCCGCGAGACAACCGAGTGTAACAGGGACAAGCATTTCACATGAATCTGGGGACCAGCAAGTTGGAACATTGATGTATTAGAAGTCCTATCCGCATAACCTCCGTGTCAATGTCTGCCTGAAGTGCGGGCCGTGTCGTGTTGAGGGGTATAGGCCATTCTCCAGGCGGTCTGCACGAAAACCGACATCCTTCCAACGCCTTCCGACTGATTCCTTCCCGTGGAGCGGCATGCCGTAGCATGTTGGGCGCACAGCCTCGTCGTTTTCTTTTCCGACGATGCTTCCCCATTGACATCTCCGCCAGTCCTTTTTTCCCTTCCTGAGAAGAAATAGCAACGAAGTCTATCTGTACAAATGCAATCCCTGATTGACACGGCTGTGACGTGGCAGTCGTGCAGTCGCCTCAACTGCGTTGAGATCTGGTTCGGGGATACGCATTACCGTAAAAGAGAAAAGACTAACAAAGGAAATATATTCTCGTTAGAGGGTTCCGTCGGCATGTTTAAGCCTTGGTCTCCTCCTCCTTCTTGGCCTCGGGGCCCTCGCCGGAACCCTGGTTCTTGACGTATTCGTCATAGACCGCGAGCGCCTCGTCGACCTTGGCCTTCAGGGCAGCCTCGTCCTCGATGCTATCACATAGGTCAGCACACGATCAAAACTGGGAAGAAGAAAGTGAGGAGATCCTTACAGGTTGATGAGTTCAGTGTTCTCCATCTCGAGAAGCATGCCGGTGATCTTGCCCGCAAGATCCGCGTTGATGGCTTGAATCTTGGGGAAGATCAGCTCGCCGAGCATCTGCTTCTGCTGCGCGGGCTGGGCAGCAGCAAGCTGAGCCTGCAGAGCGGAGCCGCTGTTGGCCTCGGCGGCGCGTCCCTGGTTGGGGAAGTTGCCATTGCGACCGTTGGCATTTCCGCCACGGCCCATGTTGCCCTGCTGACGGTTGTTCGGGGGGAAGCCAGGCATGGCGCCAGGAGCGTTGGGAGGAGGCATAGCACCGCGGCCGCCCTGAGGGCCACCGCGGCCGCCACCGAGAGCCGCTTGCTGGGCCTGCTGCATGGCAGCCATGAACTGAGGCGTGCCGGGCTGGCCATATTGAGGCGGGAACTGACCGGGCATGCCGTACATGTTGGGGGGCATCTGCTGCGGCACGCCGCCACGGCCACCCTGCTGGGGATAGCCGGGGAACTGACCAGGTCGTCCACCCTGGACACCGCCCATGCCCATGCCGGGCTGCGTGAAGGGCATGCCACGGCCACCCTGGGGCATGAAGCCGGGCTGCTGGCCATAGAAGACCGGAGGCTGCATATACTGCTGGGGCATGCCAGCGGCGGCAGCGGCCTGCTGCATGCGCAACTGGTTGCGAGCCTGGATGCTAGCCTCGAGCTGGCTCTTGCGAACGTCCTTGCGCTGGGCGAGAGCGACGTAGAGGGGCTTGCCCTCGATCATGCGCTGGTTCATCTCGGCAACAGCCTTGGTAGCGTCGTCGGGGTTGCTGAAGCAGACAAAGCCGAAGCCCTTGCTCTTACCGAGCTTCTTGTCCTTCTTGTCAGACTTCTTCTCGATCGACTCCTCGCTCTCCTCCTCCTTGGGCTCCTGGGGCTCCTTGGCCTCCTTGGGCTCCTCCTTCTGGTTCTCCTTCTCCTTCTCTTCCTCCCTCTCCTTCCTCTCCTTCTCCTCGGTCTCAGCGAGGCTGTCCCTCATGACCTTGGCGGAGGTGATGGGGCCGAACTCGGAGAACATCTGTCGCAGCTTCTCGTCATCAACATCATCTCCCAGGTTCTTGATGTACAGGTTGACACCCTGGTACTTGTTGGCCTTCTCGAGACGGGCGGCCTCGTACGACTTGCGGAGCTCTTCCTCGCGCTCGTGCTTCTTCTGAGCTCGGCCAACGTACAGGTCCTGTCCGTGGAAGTCCTTGCCGTTGAGCTCCTCGACGGACTGGGCAGCAGCTTCGTGGGTGGTGAAGTTGACGAAGCCGAAGCCACGGCTCTTGCCCTCCTGGTCGCGAGCAAGGGAAGCAGAGGTGATCTCGCCATGCTTCTCAAAGAGGTCGCGGAACTCCTCGTCGGTAACCTCGGTGTTGATGTTCTTGACGTAGATGTTGGTGAAGTTGGCCTTCATCTCCTCGAACTTGCTCTGGCGGTCCTTCTTGGGGATGTGATGGCCAACATAGACCTTCTTCTCGTTGAGGAGCATGCCGTTGACGTGCTTGATGGCCTGCTGAGCAGCCTCATCGGTCTCGTAATGGACAAAGCCGTAACCCTTGGAGTTGCCGTTCTCGTCCTGGGCGACCTTGCAGCTCAGGATGTTACCAAAAGCAGCAAAGGTGTCGTGGAGGGCCTTGTTGTCAATGGCGACGTCGAGGTTCTTGATGAAGACGTTACCTTGGCCGGTCTTGCGCAGAGCAGGGTCACGCTGAGACCACATGATGCGGCAAGGGCGGCCCTTGATGAGGGTGTAGTTGAGCTCCTCAAGAGCCTTCTCGCCGTCGGCAGTCGAGTTGTAGTTGACGTAGGCGTAACCAAGAGAGCGGCGGGTAACGGCATCGCGGCAGACGCGGATGGAGGCAACCGCGCCGATCTGGGAGAAGAGCTCGAAGAGCATGGCCTCGGTGACAGAGGGGTCGAGCTCGCCGACGTAAAGAGAGGCAGAGTTCTGCGGCTGGGGGGCTGCAGAGCCGGGAGTGGGACCCGAGGCGTCCTCAGACGCTCCGCTCACGTTGGTATCGATGGCGGGGGCCTTGGCATCGCTGCCGTTGAGGGAAGTGTTGGTGAGATCATTGGCGAGCTGATCAACAGCGCCCGAAGTGGTGTTGGCGGACATTTTAATGTCGTTGGCGGGGAGGATGAGTGTGAGCGTGGGCTGCAAAGGAGTCGAGTCAGCACTGGTGGTGTCCGTTGCGATGAGGGCAGGCGCGGGGGGGCGTGCGAGAGCGGCCTGGCAACGCACAGATTGATGGTGAAGAGGTCTGACCAAGTCGCGTCGATGGATGGCGCGAGGAGTCTGAGAAGCGGACAGGCTGGCTCAGAGGATGAGGTGTTTCGTTTGAGGGTGGGTGATCGAGTCTTGTCGCGAGACAGGAGTCGAGTGAATGGTTTTTTGGAGGTTTTCAATTTTTTTTGTTTGGTTTTTCTTGGTTGAAAGAACAAGAGCAAGAACAGAGACGAGTACGAAGACCGTACCTCTGAACCGACTCGTCGTTATGGGTTTGGGGGTTTTGGAGATAAAGGTGGGTGGTGGGAAGAAGAGGAGAGGAGAGAAATTTCGTCGACAGCCGATATTTTTTTTCAAAGGCTGCTAGCCTGGGCTCGGCGCCTCATGCAGTGCGGAGGGCCCTTGCCGTGGCTTCTTCTTCATACGGAGTACGTACCTGTCAAGTACCTGGGCAAGGCATCTGTCCGCGGTCCCACACTGCCTTTGTTTCTGCTGGGCGGGGTCGTTGCACCGCAGCAGGCAGGTGCTGGCCAGGTACAGCGCACAGTGCGTGCCAGGAGGCTGGCCGACGGGGAGGGACCACGCTGCCAGGCAATGCCTGGGCGCGGCCCTTGTCTGGCTTGCTGCATCAAAAGAGGGTGTGCGCTAAGGTACAGTCACCTCGTTGGCAGGCTCTGAGTTTGGCAGGCGAAATGCTTCTGTATTGCCAGGTTGAGGCTACTTGAGGTGTCGTTGGAGGCACGCAGATACACCGCCCGTCGCGAGCGCGACGCAAGTACGAGTACTGTACCCGTACTTGCCCTGCTCACCACCTCTGCGCTGCGTGTCAGGACTCAGGACGCTGGACTCCCGTCATCAGGAGCGCGAGCCTGGGGACCAGGGGTGTTCAAACGAGGACATGCGACACCGCTCTGCGCATCCTGCCGACACCGCTTCAACAAGCACTCAAAGCCAGGGCGGCAGTCACACTGAAGCGCGTCACGCCTGTCCTTCCGTAGTCCTCGAAGGTTTCACCTCATGCCCAAGAGACCCTGCACTACGTATTGTACCTTTCTCTCCAGGAATGTAAATCTACCTGGGCACGTTCCAACCCTGGGAGCGCTTGTAAAGGCCGCCACCTGCGGTGCTCCCGCCGGGGGGGGGCACTGGGAACAGGCACAAACAACCGCACACCGGGCACGGTGGATTTCAGTGTCAAAAATCGCACTGTATCGGCCACAGCCCGGACGGTCAGAGCACGCAGCAGCGCGCAGATGGTGCACTTCGACAGTGGGGCCTCTGGGGCCCTGTCCACGTCGACCCTTTATCTTATCGGGGCGGCGGCAGCTCCTACCTTACCTCAGTGCCCTGACCTCATCGACCGGGCGGGCAAAAATGGGCCCCGCCACCTCTTTGGCCGCGTGCCACGAGTGTGCGGCCAGCGGCACCTGCCTGCCTGGCTGACTGATGCAACAACCTGGAACGCAACGCCGTCCATCCCAAACCTTGAAGCTTCTAGAACTCGCCCTCTGGTTTCGGCTCCCTCGCCTCCCGCAGCAAGACGTGATCATGCCTCTTGGCCTGTCGACTCGTTTCTGCGCATAGGCAACACATCGTCGGTCAGCATGTTCTCGACCTTCACGGGCAACTCGCGGCGGCCGCGGAACGTCAACCTGAGCGGGCAGGCCGGCAACCCCTTCGCCAACACCTCGTGGAGTCCCGCCGCAGTCTCCAGTGCCAGCAAGACCGTTTCCGACGCCCAAGCCGAGCGTGAAAAGAGGCAGCTTGAGAGACAGCGACTCAAGGCCGCTGGTAGGATACAACGGGTCTGGAGAGGGCACAGGTCGCGGCATGCCTCAGCCGATCGGTGGAGGGCGATATTCGACGATTTGTACGGCTCCTCTTCACCCATCGAGCCGCTTCAACGGATTGCTGTGGCCTTCAAGCTGCTCATCGCCTTCTATTCTCCCCGCCGCGTCGACGACATCCAGCGAGTCTGTCTCTATTGCAGTGACGCGCAGCATGCCGCCCTCGACCAGATTGCTCCGCTCGACGCCCACGCATCGCGGTTCCAACAGCTCGTGGCGGTCCTGATCAGTACGCTATATCGCCTTTCTCCATCGGCGAGGTATGTCCGCATCACTGGCACAAAGCGCTGCCGGAGCTCCAGCTCCTCTTCCCCACGTGTCGGATGGAAGCGTTTGTTGACGTCGGATCCCAGCGATGCCTCGACCCAGGTGGAGCCTTTACTAAGGCTGATCATCCGTATCGCCTCGCAGCTTCCCGAAACGCTTCCAAAGTCGATCGATCAGCTGTACAACGCCCTGGCCCAGCTTTGTAGAGCGGATGGAGCAACTCAGTTTGCTGGTCTAATCGCAGAGGCTGCCATAGCTCCGCTCAAGATTGCGCCTAGCAACGGTACGTTTCACGTTCCTCCTCTGTCACCACTCTCCCCTGTGGTCGTATGGCGCCTAACAAATAGTCAGACGATTCGTCGGCGTACAGAGCCCTCGCGTTTAGCTTCCTGGCGCGTAGCGATCTGGTCCAGTTTGAAAGTCATATTCAGGCTTTTTCAGAGGGCATCGACACTGCCAAACTTTCCCGGGCAATCAGGGCAGGCTACAGCACCGGACCGGACTCAAGGACCTTGACGTCGAAAGACGACTTGCTGTGGCTGCTTGCCCACTTCATCGATCTGAACAGGCTGCATATGACATCTTCAGACAAGTTTGAGATTCTGGGCGCGCTTTTGCCTCAATTATCATCCACGGCATCAGAAATCAACGCTCGTTTTACCACAGTTACGTCCCCGGACACATCGCCAGACACGCAATCAGCTCCGCATGTCCAGCCATTTCCGACATATATCTCGCAGCAACTGGGCTCACTTGTCAACAATGACGGCATTGCCAGGCTTCTCAGCGACTTCTCCGACTGCTTAACACAAGGCTCAAACCAAACGTTTCAAGGCGCCAGCGTTCTCTCGGGATATATTCTCACCTTACTGCAGGTGTTCCCCGGTAGTGCAGATGATATCCGCATGCGCCTGTTCCTCGAGCAGATCCCGACGTCTTTTGGGAAAGTACCCACGGTCAAACTCTTATGGGGGATCGTGAAGCACACCTCAATCTTCCGCAAATTGAAATCAGAACTGGAAAAGCCGATCGACATTCTCCGCAGGTACCTCCATGGCAGCTCGAAACTGTCGGACGAAACGATTGAGGAACAAGAGTGGCGCACCGTTCTCTTATTTCTCGAGCTATACGTATTCATTTTGCGCCTCAGCGATGACGAAGACTTCTTCAGCGGCATTAGCAACCGGATAATTGACGTGAACTCGTCAACATCGCTCCTTCGGTCTTGCAGTCTGTCGCTCGAAGACGTCAAAGCGCTCACTATCTTTCTCAAGAACACGGCATTTGCACTTCACTACAAAGCGAACGAGCTTTCACAGTCTCATCACGCCAGGGACTCAGCTGCGAAGTCGCGTCTCGATTCATATCTCGGCGCAGATACCGCCACCAGAGAACCGGTCGCAAGCACAAGCCTGATGTCCACTTTGTCGCCTACGCGGGCCAACTTGGACAGCCTTCGGGCTATACTGACAACGGCGTTGCGAATGTTGTACGAGAGGGACTCACGAAAGCGTTTTCTTCCCCCAGGACATTGGCTCATGACTGGCAAACTTGAACAAGAGGACTTCATCAACGCGGTCATTGCAGAAGAGGAGCGGCAGAATCAAGAGGAGGCAGAGGGAAGCGATGACGAAGCTACCACTGCGGATCCGATGTTTGGCGAATCAGGAGTCTATTCCACACTGGCTGGCCAGCGTCTTTCGCGTCACGCCAGACTCGAGAGGCTTCGCGCGGAGCAGGTACGGAGCCAACGAGAACGCAGGCTGGCAGAGATGGGTCCGAAGCTCGAGATTCTCAAGCATATGCCCTTTGTCGTACCCTTCGAGACTCGCGTGAAAATATTCCGTCAGTTCGTTTACCTTGACGGGGCGCGCAGAGACAGCAATAATCCCTTTCCCATGTTCCCACCGCATCCGTCCGCCCGACACCATGCCAAAATACGACGGGGCCAGCTGTTTGACGACGCGTACAAGCAATTCTATCAGCTGGGCGACGGCCTCAAGGATCCCATTCAGATCACGTTCGTGGATCAATTTGGTACTCCCGAGGCAGGCATAGACGGCGGAGGCGTTACTAAGGAGTTTCTGACGAGCGTCACATCTGAAGCTTTTCAGAATGAACTCGGTATGTTCACCTCGAATGAACAAGGCCTTTTGTTCCCCAACCCTACCGCGGCAGACACCAAACGCGAGCTTCTGCGCCAGTATGGCTTGACAGAAGAGGACGATGAATGGCAAGAGGTCATGACGAGCCTTTTCAAGCGTTTCGAGTTCTTGGGGCGGATTGTAGGCAAATGCATGTACGAGGGGATACTCGTGGACCTTGCCTTTGCGGGGTTTTTCCTCTTGAAGTGGCCATCAACCGGACCCAAGGACGAGAATACGTACAAAGGCAGCATCAACGACCTGCGGGACATGGATGCCGAGCTTTACCAAGGCATGCTGACGCTCAAGAACTACCCCGGCGACGTCTCCGATTTGGGATTCGACTTCACCGTGGAAGACCAAGTGTCGCCGCCGGATCAACCCGTGAAGACAATCACGAGAAAGCTGATTGCGAATGGGGATCAGACGCCCGTCACTAACGACAATCGTCTTTTGTACATTTCTTACATGGCTCGCCACCGGCTTGTTGTGCAGCCTTCCCCACAGACAACTGCCTTTCTCCGTGGGCTTCGGGCGATCATCAAGCCGTCGTGGCTGTCCATGTTCAACCAGTCTGAGCTCCAGCGCCTGGTGGGCGGAGATTCATCCGAGATCGACATCGAAGACCTCCGTCGCAATACGGTCTACAGCGGGCTTTACGAGATTGGCGACGACAACGAGGAGCATCCGACCATCAAGCTCTTCTGGAAGGTCATGGAGGGTTTCACCGACTCGCAGCGGCGTGACGTGCTCAAGTACGTGAGCTCGACGCCCCGGGCGCCACTTTTGGGCTTCTCCCAGTTGAGGCCGAAGTTCAGCATCAGGGATGGCGGCACAGATGAGCAGCGGCTGCCGAGCACCAGCACCTGCGTCAACCTGCTCAAGCTACCACGGTACAGCAAGGAGGAAACTCTCCGGGAAAGGCTGCTTTACGCGGTCACGTCGGGGGCGGGATTTGATCTCAGCTAGGAGGACAGGGCGCATGAGTCTGGCGTCGTCGTTCCATTAGCATCGGCGGAGTTGGCAGAGGAGCCTTGCTATTATTTTGGGGACGAATTTTGATTCGACCTATGGTAGGATGTGTATTAGAGCGAGTTTGAATTCAACGCGATCATCAGTTCTGGTAGCTCCTCTGCAGGAGATGAGGCTTCTTGTTGAGAATGTCCAGTATCATTTGCCCAAACAAGCCGTTGGCCCAAGCAAACCTACGCGACATTAGTCCCTGAGAGAGATACGCGTAGGATAATTTGCCGACTCACCATGACCTGGTCCACTTAGTGTCGTCATGCGTGTTCACAGACTCGTGGATGAGACCGAGACCGCTGGTGGACCCCATGATTTGCTTGATGCCCCGGACGATTTCGTCGTCATCAGTCGACGTCATGGTGCGCATAATGACGCCCATGGGCCAGGCCATGCCGGGACCGAGGTGCGGCCCGCCGGTGGAGTTGAGGACGGGCCCGTAGCCAAAGTAAGGGTTGGATTTGCTTAGCACAAAGTCGCGCGTGCGCTTGTACACGGGGTCCGAGGCGGGCTTGAAGCCCAGGTGGGGGATGCTGAGCAGAGAAGGCACGTTCGCGTCGTCCTAAAGCCAGAGTCAGTCTGGTGAACAGCAATGTAGTCAAAGGAGCACTACAAACCATGAGGTTGAACGAGCCGAAGCCGTCGACTTCAAAGGCGTAGATGTCGCCGTATTTGGGATGCTCGACGATGCCGTACTTATCGATGGCTTTCGCGATGCCGTCGGAAAGGTTCTCCATCTGGGTTGCCATGTCTTTGTCGATGGACTCCATGATGGGCGCACACGCCTTGAGGTAGCGCGAGAACATCATGTTCGCGGGGATGAAGTACTGGTAGATCGTAGCGTCGTCTGACGGACGAAAGAAGCTGCGCACGAGCCCGACGTTCCCGGCCACCGGGTTGCCTGTGCCCCCGTTGGAGACGACCTCGGTAGCGCTGTTCGCGTCGCGGAGCCAGTTATACACAGGCTTCTGAACATGCCCGTCCTCGGTGTAGGTGCTGATCATCATGTCCTTGGCCAGCTGGAGGATGGTCTTGACGGCGTCGGCCCAATGAAACTTGCCGTAGAAGCCAATGTCCTTGGTGGCGTCGTAGTAGTCCCAGGAGAGCTGAAGGAATGCGGATAGAGAGTCGAGCTCATACTTGCACTCGAAGACAACATTGGGGTCGTACGGCGGGCTCACCGTATCTCCCCTCTTGTAGACGCCGCGCTTGCGCTTGTTGTGGGTGACGGGGATGCCAGACTCAGGGGGTGGCTCAAACGAGTTGCAGTACGGGAACTTTTTAATGTAGCGAGCTTGGAGATTGATGGCACCGCGATACAGCGTGGCAATGTTGTTCGTCTCATTCTCAGACTTGATGTTGAGAATGGGCTTGTACGACTGGAGCTGGTTGGCGCTGTCGCGAAGCCACATGGCGTGAATGTCGCCGGTGGTAACAAAGGCGAGCTTCATGGGTTAGCTGCTTGCTTGCGGGCGGGCTCCTACCGGGCCACGGAGCTGACTTACTTCCTCGTCCTTGTTGTCAGCCGCCGCGCCCCTCCACAGTATCGTCGTGTCCACCGTGTTGGGCCACGCATTGAGGAAGAGTCGGTACAAGTCCTGGTCCTTGATGGCCTTCTTGGCTGTCTTCAGAGTATCCTCGACCTCGGGAACCGCGTAGGTGCGGCAGCGCTTCTCCGGGCGCTGGTAGGGATACTTGAACTTGCCGCATGAGTATGGCGCGTGACGCTCGGCGGCGTACGTGTCATAGGCCGGGCAGTCTGACGGGATCGCTGCCGAGACGGCGCTCGCGCCGATGACGGCGAAGATGGCGATCTGCTTCATCGCGAGCCGAGTGAATCTGCTTGTCGTTGCAGAGCAGCTGGGACGCGCCAGGACTCAAGTCAGTTCTGTCGAGTCGAGGTCAACGCGCTTGGACGTCCATGTCTCACCTGCCACAACGGCGGCGACGCGCCTTTATGCTTCCTCATTGCATGGTCAAGAAGGGCCGAAGCGGCCATGAAAGAGAATGCGGGGTAGCGGACAATCCATCTGCACCTCGTCGCGATGGCCCCCGGGGCGAGGGATGGTCGCCCAACGGCGCCCCTCTAGCTCCATCTTGGTTGGGTGCTTGGGAGGCGGTCGGCGATGACGGGCGGTTGTTGTGTTGCATCGAGCGAGGGCGCCGGTCGGGGGATCCAAGTCGGGGCTGCCTGCAGCGTCACGTAGGTGAACTCGGTACTACTGCGGAGTGCCGCGCTGTTCGCGCGCTTGCTGCTTCTCGCCCTGCAGCTGCAGCTTCCCGTTCGAGATGAGGGAGATTTGATGATGGTGTGCGTCCCCCGATGAGATGCCCTTGGCAGCTCGCGTTTGGCCTCGGGACGTAGGCGCTGAGCGACTGGGCATTGCCTCAAGGTAGCATATGTTGTTGACACAGCACCATGCCATCTTGAGTCGCATCAGCGGCCGCCGCCCGCGTGGTTCCACGCCCGGGGTCGACGATCTGGAGTTGGAGACGGTTGGAGATCGGCATTGCCTTGTTAGTTGTGTGGGGTTGAAGGCGGGTTGACGGGTGTGGCCCGTGGGTGGTTGTCTCTGGTTGACGTTGGCTTCACGGTTCCGGGTAGCACCTGCCTCGTCGTTGGTGACGGCAATCTACGAGCAGTTATGCAGCCTTATTACTCATGGCGCGGCATTCGCCTAGATGACATCCTTTTCTCGGCAGCAACGGGCACACATTTTTGCACTCTCTGCAGCATTCATTGCCTGTCGTGTGCATGCGGTGTTGGGATGGCGGCGGACATGCCAAAATGGCAAACTTGTTCAAGCCACATCACCACGTAACATAAGCAAGCCGATGGTGCTCCTTTGGACCGGGTTCCCGCACTAACGGCGTGACTTTAGAAACCGCTCATCCATCCGGGTCACCGTCAGCAAAGAAACAAGACTACGAGTACGGGTGTGCAAGAGTCCACGTTCAAAGACCCCCCCCCCCCCCCCGGGGGTTCGGCTCGAGGCATCGGGCCCCGTGACCTGGGACTCCATCCGGATCCTTGCTCTGGGCGGCCGGTTGCCGGACGACTTTGGGCCGGAGCTCTGGTGGCCAAACAGTACCTCACCGGTACGTCATGAAGCCGCAAACCGTCACATGTCAGCCCCGCCATCCCCCCGTTTGACAGGTACCCTCCAAGTAGGGGCCGGCCCATCCGGCTTGGGTCGGCTATCATGCCACGGGCGTCGAATCGGGCTCGGGCCACCCAGAGCCCCCCACCAGCCAATTGCCGAGCAGATAATTGTAACGCAGCTTGTTCGTCGCCATGACACTTCTTACGTCGACGACCCACGCTTTCTTCTCATCCCACCGCAGCCCGCTCGTCGCACGCACCGCAAAGAGCCCACCACGTTCGCGAAGAGCGTCACAGGCCGGGCACCATGTCGGCTCCCGTACCAGTGTCGAGATGCGTCCAGCGCAGCGCCCGAGCCGTCTCCCGGTTGCGACCGCGGAGGGCCGTCGGCGCCGCTCTGCGTCCGGTGGCGGCTCCGAGGGCCTTCGCCATTCTGCGGTCCGTCGCCTCCATGCCATTGCCCGGTTCGCGGGCTTTCAGCACCGGCGCGAGGCTGCGCGCCGACGACTCAGCCGAAGAGCCCTTCGACCCGTCGAGCATCGAGCGCGAGTCGGACCAGGTGGACGTTTGCATAGTCGGAGGCGGCCCGGCGGGCCTCAGCGCCGCAATTCGGCTCAAGCAGCGGGCCAATGAAGCCGGCAATGAGGACTTCCGAGTGCTGGTGCTTGAGAAGGCCGGCGACATGGGCGCGCACATCCTCTCCGGTGCCGTCATCCAACCTACTGCCATCAACGAGCTCATCCCCGACTGGCTCGACGAGTCCAACCCGAACCGCTTCGAGCACGCGACCCCCGCCGGCACCGACAAGATGCGCTTCTTCACGAAGACGTCCTCCTTCCCCGTTCCCACACCACCGCAGATGAACAACCACGGCAACTACATCGTGAGCTTAAATCAGTTCATCAAGTGGCTTGGGGAGCGAGCCGAAGAGGTCGGAGTGGAGGTCTACCCTGGCTTCGCCGCAGCCGAGGTTCTCTACGGCTCAGACGGCTCGGTCAAGGGCGTGGCGACCAATGACCTGGGTATCGGCCGCGACGGTCGGCCCAAGGACACCTTCGAGCGAGGCATGGAGTTCCACGCCAGGGTGACAATGTTTGGCGAGGGCTGCCACGGCAGCTTGAGTAAGCAGGTCATCAACAAGTTCGACCTGCGGAAGGACAGCCAGCATCAGACGTACGGAATCGGCCTCAAGGAGGTGTGGGAGGTCGACCCCGAAAAGTTTGAAAAGGGCCTGATCGTTCACGGCATGGGATACCCTCTGCCCAGCAGCCTGTACGGCGGTTCCTTCATGTATCACTTCGGGGATAACATGGTGAGCCTCGGCCTTGTGGTCGCGTTGGACTATGCGAACCCGTGGATCTCGCCGTACCAGGAATTTCAGAAGATGAAGCACCACCCCATGTTCAAGAACGTTCTTGAAGGCGGCAAGTGCATCTCCTACGGTGCCCGCGCCTTGGTCGAGGGCGGCTTCCAGTCCATCCCCAAGGTCGCATTCCCCGGAGGTGCCCTCATCGGCGACTCGGCGGGCTTCGTCAACGTCCCCAAGGTCAAGGGCACCCACAATGCCATGAAGTCGGGCATGCTCGCGGCCGACGCCGCCTGGGATGCTCTCAGCCAGAGCAGCGAAGGCACCGTCTTCCTGTACGACTACGAGGACGCTCTGCGCAAGTCGTCGATCTGGAAGGAGCTCAAGGAGGTGCGCAACATGCGCCCTTCGTTCCACACGCCGCTGGGTCTCTACGGCGGCATGGTATACTCTGGCCTCGAGGCTTTCGTGCTCAAGGGCCGCGTCCCGTGGACCCTGCAGCACAAGACGCCCGACTATGCGGCCACCAAGCCCGCAGACCAGTTCCCCAAGATCGAGTACGAGAAACCCGATGGCAAGATCAGCTTCGACATCCTGACCAGTGTCTCGCGGACTGGCACGAACCACGAAGAAGACCAGCCCGTCCACTTGCAGGTCAAGGACTGGGACGCGCACACAGCAAAGGCCTGGCCCCCGTTCAAGGGCGTAGAGAACCGCTTCTGCCCTGCTGGTGTCTACGAGTATGTTGAGGACGAGTCCAAGCCGTATGGCGTGCGGTTCCAGATCAACTCGCAAAAGTAAGCCGTCTTTTTCTCTCAAGCGTCCGTTCGGCGACCTCTTTCATGTACGCGTACTGACCGGTCACATAGCTGCATCCACTGCAAGACATGCGACATCAAGGCACCGCAACAGGACATCAACTGGCAAGTGCCGCAAGGAGGCGAAGGTCCCAAGTACTACATGACTTGAGGTTCGCTCTGTATGATATACCTGACATTTCGTCGATGCGTGCTGTACAGACTCGGCGCAATGTGTTCTCTTGGCATCTGTACATACCATACCTGCAGCTGGGTGAATACGACGAGGTGAATACTACGAGGGCCTCTGAATGAAAGCAACCATCCGGCCAGGTGCAACTTCCAACGTGGCCTTATTGAAGAATGCAAGGGGAAAAGAGGAATTGTTGACATCCAAACCGAGAGCATAGACGAGGTATCCGAGGGAGCACCAAATTCCACGTGTCCGTTCCAGTGAAGACGACCGAGCCGGATGCATCACGCACTCGGAAGTGACTGTTGGGATCAACTCCCAAGAACAACACAAAAAAAAAGGTTGTGCATGCGGCCTCCAATTCCCACGCCCAAGAGTGAGATTGGAGAACGGATGTGTAACATTCAAAGGCTCTGCTCCTTTGCAACATCATTGTTGAGCATCCATTGCTTTTTTGCAAGTGGTAAACCTTGCACATGCACATGCAGTCCCGGACGGGCCAGGTGGCCGCCAGTGCGGAAAGGTTGCGCAATCCGAAAATTGTTAGTGAGGTACTTTCACGAGCAGGACCCGGAACTGGGGCTGTGCCGTGTCGTGTAGCAGTACCCCCCCAGCCCTTGGAAATCAATTTCTCAGACGGGCAGAGCTGACGATGGACTCCACTGTCGCAATCCCAGCTCGTCACTAAAGAGCCTGAAAAGTGAACAAGCAGCAGATAAGCGACTGAGGCTGGAGTCAGTCGCTTTTGTTGCGGAGGAGACGCTTGTTGCCTCGCTGAGCGCGGTGAGAGTCGGGGAACGGGCATGGTTCAAGGGGGGGGTCGTCGAGCCGTGAGCCTCAAGTACCAGAACCTGAGGCGCCAGCCACTCAGAGCACGCAAACAGCGAGCCTCTGGCTGGAGCCGCACACGGCAATGTGGTTGGACCAAAGTCAAAGGTCCATGACTCACAGCCATTCGCCCCCCTCCGCTCTCTCACTTGTTGCTGACCACGGAAAACTCTGTCCTGCGTCGCGACTTCACACACGAGTGCGACGCGAGTCTTGTTGTCAGTGGTGGCGGCCGAGCGCGTCGAACTGGTGACTCTCTGTTGCGTGCTGCGTGCTGCGTGATGCGCGATGCAGATGCAGCACGCATGCAGCCGCCGCGCGTGCGCGCTCTCTCTCACTCGCCGGGCGAGGGCGACAGCTGGTGGCAGTGAGCAAGATGGCAGGCAGGCAGTGAGATCGAGAGCGCTTGCTCCCTCCCTGTCCGTCGTCGGGACGCGTGTCCACAGCGACGGCGCATCAACCCAGGGGCGAGGGTGGGTGTTTCAGAGAGGTCTGGACGTGTGTGAGGGGGGCTGTCGAGGGTTGGCCAGGAGGCAATTTCAGGGCAAGGGCCGGTGGGCATTGGTGGATAGGGGGGGAGCCGCGGCGCGGACTCGACGCCCGGCGCGACGCGGCCAACCGACGGCCCATAATTTCCAGCCCCTTTTTCCTGAGGTCTTTGTCGTCTGTCGCCGGTCGAGACGGCTCGACGCAGCAGCGCAGTGCGAGTCTGGGCATCGTATCGTCGGGGGGCTCGGCGGCGCGTCGAATCGTCTCGCTGCCGATCGTCGAGGCGACAAGGTGCTCTTCCTGGCGTCGACGGACCGCCGGCGGCGTCATCGTCGTGATCGCATGCGATGCTGTCTTTGGAGCGAAGGTGAGCCTCTGGAGCGCGAGACGACGTGTCGGGGGCAAGAGGAAGGAAAAAAGGCAAACAACTCGCGAGTCGCGGTGGCGGGAGAAAGTGAGAGTGATGAGGCGATGACTGCACGCTGCCCGACAAACGAGACCGGATGGGCTTCAGGGCTCGTCCGTGCCCTGTGCGTCAGTGCCCAGCGCCCCGAGCAAGGGGAGTACATGGACTGATGCGCTGGTATCGAGGTACCTCGGGGCCTGTTGGGGCCGGACTGGGGATCCATGCTGGGAAAAAGGAGATAAAATCACCACTTTTCGGCCCGCTGATTGGCCAGCCGTGCGGCTAGCGCGCAGGCTAAGGCTGGACTAGCCTGCCACCGGAGGCGCCACAAGGCCACTTGTTGCCTGGGAGAGCTGCCTGGGTCGGCGGGTGTCAAAATTATAAGTACCCGGGCCTCCCCCAACCCGCCTGTTTCGCCATTCTCGCGCGGAAGTCCCGACCGGTGGCCCTACGTACCTACCACTTGCGTCGGCCACACCTCTCAATTTTTCCCTCTCCCCACGACGTCACGCCCCACATTCACCTGGCTGGTTACGGTTCGCTACCACTTCCAACCAAACCTCACTCTCTTTCTGCATCGCCGGACGGCCCCTCTTTCGCAGACGCTGCATCTACTGCATTCCCTGCGGAAAGGCTCGTTACCCACGAAAAACGTCGGCGAAGCGATCGCGTGGTCCCTGGCAAGCGAGTGAGCCCGCCCTCTCAGGCTGAACGGCGTCCGACGTCCCTGCGATCCGGCACAAGAGAACTGGAATACGTTTTCCTTGCGCCGTCGCTTTCTTTGTGCGAACGACCTCGTTGACACCGACGAAGACAGAAGAGCGAATCTATCGTTGTCCGTCGCCATCGGGTCGTTGCGCGTGCGTAGACAACAATAGAAGAAAAAAACACAAAAACAAAAACAAAAATATCTTGATTTGCACGAGATCCCGAGTTCGTGGTTGAACGGTGCGGTTGCGGACGTCGATCGACTCGACTCGAATCCTCACGGACATCTCGCCGGTCATTCTCTCTTCGCGTTGCGCTTGACCTCACGGCTGCCGCAGCGCAAGACGCCCAAGCCGCTGGAGCATTCATTCTGTAGGGGAGACATTCACTTGTTCATCTCCCGCAAGTGGTAGGTCGCACACCCGTCGCCCCCCCGTTGCCCCGATGATTCACGCACGCCCCGTCCCCGAATCACTCTGTTCGCAGTCCGCCGCCAGCTGGCCGGCCAGTAGCCGCCAGGCTGATTGCTGGGGTTTCTGAACAAGTATAAAAGCCCGTCACTGAACAGCAACTTGCCTCCTTCACTGCACTGTTTTGCACGCTCCGCATCACCACAAACAACCACGCGATCAGCTTCACGCTCATTTCCCGGTGCTCACTCGCCCACGTCTCCATCCGACCGATCACTAACGATTCATCAGATCTGCTCAGCGCTCAAGACCCAGCCAAGAACACGCATCGTACTCTTCGATCGTCATGGAGGGCATCCAGACTCATCCGTCCAACGCCGCGCAGGCGAAGGCGTTCACCGCGCCCGGCTCGCTGTCGTTCCCCGGAGCGACCAACGAGCTCACTCCGCCCGCCAGCAATGGCGACGCCGGACAACGCGCGGTCAACGGCCAGCAGGCCGCCAACGGAAATGGGGTGACTCCCGCTACTCCTGCCGCCACGCCTGCTGCCAACCAGGGCCCCAGCGGCATCACTCCCACCTTGCAGTACGTCTTTGGCTGTGGCGAGGTCAGGTTGGAATGATGTCATGCTTAAACGTGCTTTCTAGGAACATTGTCGCAACAGTTAACCTCGACTGCCGCCTTGATCTCAAGACGATTGCCCTGCATGCCCGCAACGCTGAGTACAACCCGAAGGTGAGCCTGCCAGCCATGTTTGTTCCCTTCATGCTCAGATTTGGTGCTAACTTTCGTCACCAGCGTTTCGCGGCTGTCATCATGCGTATCCGTGAGCCCAAGACCACTGCTCTTATTTTTGCCAGTGGCAAGATGGTCGTTACCGGCGCCAAGTCCGAGGATGATTCGAAGCTTGCCTCGCGCAAATATGCCCGAATCATCCAGAAGCTCGGTTTCAACGCCAAGTTCACCGACTTCAAGATCCAGAACATTGTCGGCTCCTGCGACATCAAGTTCCCGATCCGTCTCGAAGGCCTCGCGTCGCGCCATCACAATTTCAGCTCGTACGAGCCTGAACTGTTCCCTGGTCTCATCTACCGCATGATCAAGCCCAAGATCGTCCTCCTGATCTTCGTCAGCGGCAAGATCGTCCTCACTGGCGCCAAGGTCCGCGAGGAGATCTACCAGGCCTTCGAGATGATCTACCCTGTGCTTCAAGGTTTGTCACTTCTGTCCCACGTTCTACTGGTACTGGTTGCTAACTCTCTATTCAGATTTCCGCAAGGTTTAGACTCATCATCGTTCTGGCCAGACACACAGCTCGTGTGCCTCCAGATCGTCCTTGTCGATTTGTACGAATAGACCTTCGGTCATGATACCACGATTGCTTTTTCACCACATCTGGATGCCTCGATCTGGGTAGGCCACAACCCAAGTCGTTCTATTGGGGCATCCATGTATCATTCTCGTTTATGCATTGCATTGGCGTTGGCAAAGGAAAGGCCGTGGGCGGCTTTGTTTCCTTTCTGCGAAGGACTCGGTTGCGTCGAAAAGAACAAAGACTACCACTTCCGCGGTTCATAGATTGCTTCTGGTCCGTCGCGAACTGCGGTTTGATGGCGACCAATATTTAATGCTTTCAGGGGAAAACTGTGTTGCTGACAGAGGCGAGAGGAGAGGACCCGGAGCTGCGGTGGTTGTGGGGGAGAGCAGCAGCTCGATGCGGATGGGTGCAAAGAAGGCAGACGTGGAGAGGATTTTTTGATGCCTCGCATTGTTTCCCTGCTCGTCCATGTTGGTCGCAACTGGACTCAGGACGATGCTGTTCCGGCTCGTCACAGGGTAGCATCTCGATAGGCATGAATACTCTATGCGTCTCTGCAACACTGTCAATTCTGCTGTGATGGTGTGTTCCTACAAGTCTCATGATATCTGCGACATTTGGCGTAGAACAGTCAGGCATGTTCTCGCAAAGGCGCACATGGCGGCAGCAAGTGGATTGTGGTGTCATCGACAGCCCACATAAGGGCGTAGTCTCCTTCGCGCAGGTACACTGGGTATCGTTGGGTTCCCCGATCATCGGCCACCTCTTCCCCACATCTTAAGCCGACTTAAACCCCCAAGAGCCCAGTCGGCATCAGCGAGCTTGGCATCTCCTCAAACCGAGTCGTCCTCTCAGTTGCCCATCACTCGCACCTGCACAACTACGCACGGCGACTCACTGATGGAGAACAACCCACCTTCGTCCATCCTCATCGTCGGCTCCGGCGTGTTCGGCTTGAGCACAGCCTGGGCGCTGACCAAGCGCCCTCTCTTTGCCGGCACGACCATCACTGTAGTGGACCACGCGCGTGGACAGTTTCCGCCAGCGGATTGTGCGAGTGTCGACACGTCGAGAATCATCAGAGCAGACTACGCCGACCCCCATTACACCGCTCTAGCGACTGTTGCGCAGGAGGAATGGCGGAAGCAGGGGGGCGATGACTTGGGCGGCCAGGGCCGGTATACCGAGTCAGGCTTCGTCCTCACGGCGGACGAGCCCGGGGAACTCAAAATCGGGACCAAGTCGGGGATGTACTACACCAAGGAGAGCTGGAAGAACGTGGCTGAGTACGCGGCGAAGAACGGATACTCTGCAGACAGGATCAAGGTCCTCGAGAACCGAGACGAGCTCAACGCCTGCCTGGGGACCAACGCGCATCCCGGCGACTGGGGTTACTTCAACACCCTATCCGGGTGGGCTGATGCCGGGAAGGGCATGAAATGGCTCTACGACCGAGTTGTAGCTACGGGCAGGGTCAAGTTTGTCGATGCGAACGTCCAAGAGTTGGCGACAGAAGACGACAATGTGGTCGGGGTGAAGCTTTCAGACGGCACGTTGCTCACGGCGGACATGGTCTACGTCGCGGCTGGCGCGTGGACCGGCGAGCTCATCGACTTGAGAGGACAGGTCGAGGCCACCGGTCACGTCTTGGGGTACGTTGACATCACAGAGGAGGAGCTTGGCGTGCTGGCGAAGCAGCCAGTCGTGCTGAATCTATCTTCGGGCCTGTTTATCATCCCGCCGCGGGAAAAGGTGCTCAAGGTTGCGCGGCACAGCTTCGGGTACCTCAACCCGCAGACAGTACACAACGCCCTGCCGCCGTCTCCGTCGGCGGAGCGCAAGCCCATTGTTGTCTCTCGGCCGGCGACGCACAGAGACGGAGAGCTCATCCGTCTGCCGCTCGAGGCTGACGTCGATCTCCGACGCGCGCTCAAGGATCTCGTCCCCCTCAAGGGCCTCGAGGATCGACCCTGGAAGGAGACGAGATTATGCTGGTACTCGGACACCAAGGACGGGGACTGGCTCGTGGACTGGCACCCTGGCTGGAAGGGGCTGTTCGTCGCGACGGGGGACAGCGGCCACGGGTACAAATTCCTGCCTTTGCTGGGCGAGAGGGTCATTGACTGCATGCTGGGCAAGGGCGGAGAGCTGGGCCACAAGTGGCGATGGAAGGAGCCCGCGGATGATGTGACGGGCCGGGAGGTGGACGGCAAGTTTCGAGGACTCATCACCGACGACGGAAGCAGGGGAGGGTACCCTGGCATGATTCTGCAGGAGGAGCTGGCGAGGATGAACTGAAGGGCGCTGAAAGGGCCGCTGAAAGGGCGCCAAACTCCTGGATAGACTACCTGACGATAGCGGCATTTCGCGCTGCTTGCCCGGGTACACAAGCAGCATAGTGAGCTGGCGGTGAATGCTGTATCTTACACGTTACAAGTTCAATAGATGCTTCGGCAGGCGGACGAGGTTGTTGCTCTGGTTGCCTGTGCTGCTGAATGTAGGTCAATGGTGGGTGTTGCCCTGCCTGTAATGGCTGCCTAGGTGCTGGTATCGGGTGCATGACATAATCGCGGTGCGCACAGCTGGCAGCACGCGTCAAGTACCTGCGCCTGCACACCCCACTGGAGCTCCCCGTTTGCACCGTTTGACCATCAACGCTACACCTCGAGGCCTCGCGCCACATCACCCTCACCGCCGCGCGCGCCCACGCCTCGCCAGACCCCCGGAAATTCGAGCATGACCTGACGGCCGACGTCATCCGAACAAGAAAATGTCTTCCGGAAAGGCACCCGGGGCGTTCCCCGACGCCGAGGCCAAGCTGGCCCAGCCCGTCAAGCAGTCGGCCTTTGACAGGTCGAGAGCTGAGGCAGAAGCGAAGCGAAAGCGCGACCAGGCCGAGACGGAAGCCGTGTACAAGGAGTTTGTGAAGTCCTTCGACCATGACGACGACCATGCTCGACCGAACCGCCCCATAGCGCAACCATCGCGATCCCGCTTCACCGACCCGTCTGTTGGCTTTAACACGGGCAGACGGCACTTTGCTGCGTCGGCGATGAAGAAGAGCGGACCCGGAACGCTGGGCCCTGCGCCCGGGTACGACAATCGGCGCTCGTTCAACGATTTTTCGCGTCCCTCGAGAGATGTAGGCCCTTCGCCTGGAAATCGGGAGCTGCACTCCAACAAGCTGTCCGTGTCCGCCTTCAACAATGCGAGCGATGACGAAGAGGACGAAGTTCAGAGGGACGCTGCTCAAAGAGCGGAGATCAAGGCCGTCGCGAAACCGCAACTTCGAATCACAAACATGCCGACGGGGATGTCTGCGGCGGCGATCAGGGCCCTCGTACCCGACTTAAAGGTTGAGGCTATCAAGATGGATCTCACCTCTGGACCAAGCACTTCCCAGAAGAAATGTGCAAATGCCGTCCTCACGCTGTCGCGAGATACACCAGGGAGTGCCATGGACGCGGCCATCAGCTCCATACAAAATCGCTATCTCGGTACCGGGTATTCTCTGTCGGCCCAGCGGCACCTGTCCTCCGCAGTTCTCCGTCCGGCAGGCGCGTCATCTGGCGCGTCATCTGCGCCCCAGCCATTTGGAGCCAAGCCTGTGGAACAGAGCACCGCACCCCGTGGAAATAACATGTTTCAGGGCCATCACCGTGGTTTTGCGCCGCCTTCGTCATACGCACCAGTAAGTGCGGCCTTGGACAGGGGGGAGCAGTCCAACGTTCCTGTGGCGGCGCCCGACGATATAAAGCTGCTCCATCTCATTCATGGCATTGCCGAACGTGTCGCCAAGGATGGACCAGACGTGGAAGCGAGACTCATGTCCCGTCCGGATATCCAGCAAGATGAGAAATTCTCGTGGCTGTGGAATTCGAAAAGCCCCGCCGGCGTATATTACCGTTGGCGGCTTTGGCAACTTGACACAAGGTACCAGCCAAACCCCAAAAGAGAGCCTCATGTATCTGTCTTTGAGGACAGCCCATCATGGAAAGTCCTCGAACATGTGCCGTTCGAATACATCGACAGCATCGGCGAGTTTATTTCCGACCCAGATTACGATTCGTCCGAGGAAGAAGAGGACTATGACGCTGGAAACCAGGGCAATCACGGTGGTGACGTTGAGCGACCTTTCCTGAGCCCTTTGGACCAGTCAAAGCTCACGTACCTGCTTGCGCGGCTGCCGACCAGCCATACTAAACTGCGGAAAGGGGACGTGGCTAGAGTGACAGTCTTTGCGCTCTCTCATGCCGATCGTGGCCCTGGCGAGGTTGTGGACATGATTGTTGGCAACATCGGGAAGCCCGTCGCCTTCACATCTGCTAACCCGTGGTACGATCCTAACGCAAAGCCACCCACAGACGGCACTAAGTCAGAGGAAGTGGCTGCTAGCGAAGCCGTCGACACCAGTGCCGCCACCTTGGTAGGATTATGCATCGCCAGCGACATTCTCGCCACTGCGTCCACGACGGCCTACCGACACACTTGGCGGTACCGAGGACTTTTCGAAAAGTCATTGAGGGAGCGTCAAATCTTCGAGTTCCTCGGACTGATGCCAGAGAAGCAAGGCTGGGGCCGCATGAGGGCCGAGAACTGGAGACGCAGTATCAAGCTGATCCTCAACTCGTGGGAGGGATGGTCCGTGTTTCCAACTAAGACCCTGGCATTCTTCACTTCCACGTTCGAAAATCCGCCTTCTCCTCAGAATCCCGAAGATCAAGCCGAGGATGAATCGAACAAGGGCAAGTGGAAAGCGGCGGGAACGGCGGCCGAGGCGGCAAATACAATGCAAGGCAACGACTTGTCCATGGCCGACGTCGAAGGTGAGCCGATCCAAGACGAAGATATCAGCGGCGAACCGATCGACGACGAGGATATTGCCGGCATCCCGATAGAGGACGACGACATCCCAGGAGAGCCAGTCAACGACGATGACGTGGAAGGCGAACCCATCGATGAAGATGACATCGACTTTTTGACAACGGAAGAGACTCACGCGAGCCTACAACAGGTCGGAGCAGGGCGGGCAGAGGGAGGAAGCACAGGGCGGGACGCTAACATTCCCGCGGATAGGCGATTCGGCGACCCAGATGGCGCCGCTCAAGCTGAGCCCAAAGAGGGACGGGGCCCACCTCCCAGGAAACGCATGCGCGCCGCCGATATGTTTGCAGATTCGACCTGAGCCGAGCGGTGACTGTAGCATGGTCAACTTGCCGGAGAGCGGGGTGATGACCGAAGAGGTCCGACGGGGGCGTTTGGCGGCATTGTGTTTTGAGATACCATGTTCAACTGATACTGAACTACTGTACTACACGGATGTATGTGCGATGATACAGGTGGGGGCAGACCAACGCAGGCGACTGGGGTTCTGCTGCAGCGCGCTGTCCTGCTGAAGTTGGACAGAGCGCGCATGACTACCCGAGGCTCTCCCAACGAAGCTCATCAGATGTTGTGCGAGGCGGCATGCACAAGGTTGGCCAGGGCAGGACGGGAACAGGGACGGGCCCCATGGGTTATCCGTGGCTCGACGACGACTGGTGAGATGCAGCTCCGGCACCAGGCTGCCGCCATGAAGGATCAAGATGTTGTCACGATATGCGCGAGAGGCCATTGGACGTCGCGGGCATCCGCCGACGGGGTGCGAGGCGGAGGAGGAACAAGGTGCACAAGAATGGTGGACGAACGTGGAGGACCCAAGCGTGAGGGACGAAGGGATGGGCGTAAAGCTGACCCGAGGGTGGAGCCCGGGAAGTCAAGGCAGAGCTCTAGAAGGCCAAAAGGGCACATGAATATTACTGATGAGTAGTTACATGTAGTCCGCACTGTACTGTACCTCGTGTCACGCATCATGATGCGGCGCCAAAGTGTGCGGCGGGCGAGTGCCTGACAAAGAATGACGGACATCTGGGTGAGGTGATGAGGGTGTCCCAGGGTCGCGGCCGGGGCCAATAGAAACTTGCTCACACCGAAGCGTGCTCCTCACCACCAACAAGCCAAGCGGCCCGCGTCGACGAGGGCCAGCGCGCGCGGTTGACGACTGAACGGGTGGGCTTTCCGCCTTGAGCCAAGAGGCACGCACGGGTACCTTGCCATGCGAAGGGGGAGGGAGGGGAGGGGAGGGGATGGGCGGGCGTGGTTGAGCAATGAGGACGGTCAGGTACCGACAGTATCACCCGGGGGGGGGGGGGGGGGAGCTCCATCTCTCGCGACGAGGCCGCGATGGCAGTCGGCCCATTACGCCTGAAAGACGGTGGACATCAACGCCTCTGCCAGTCGGGCGACGCAAAAAGGGACTAATAATAAGCAAGTCCGCTCGCACGCACGCCTGGCACAGTAGCCAAGGCAGGTGCAGCAACGGTTCCGCGGGCGAACCGAACCAAGACGAACGTGCATGGTGGATATGCCTGCACGGCGGCCGAGGGAGGAATACCACCACTACCACCACAACCACACCACCACCACACCCACCAGCAGCAGCATCTCTGCCGCACAGAATGCACGGAATCTGGCCCATGGGTGAGCCAGATGTGGCCCAATGCACGTGTCCCGACTGGCGGGCGCGTCGACGGCCCAGCTGGGAAGGGTGGATTGGTGGTGTTGGCCTTGCCTAGGGTGGTTTGATGCGCGCAGATCGTTTTGGAGAACAAGAGAACAGACGACATGGGCCTGCCGAAGCCGACTACTACATAATGTAACGCACGAAGCACGACAAGTTACGATTCGGGCGCAGGAGGTGAGGCGGTTTCTGGTCAACCACGAGGGACTTGTCAAACGCTCGGCCGTTTTTTTTTCTCTGTTCTGCCGTACCGCTAGGTTGGTAAGTACCTTAGGCTGGGCCACAGTGGCGAGCCGCTTCAGCGGGCGTTTCAAAGTTTGGTGCGTTTGGACTGACTCCTTGCGCTATCGTCTCCAGGTACCTAGACATTAGGCACAGCAGCAGGAGAACCCTGCTATTCATGGGCTGGTGGCTCACGTCAGGTTGGGGGGAGGGCAGGGCAGGCGCTTGCCGGGCTATCCTGGGCAACCAACCAACCCACTGATCTTGAGCGGCCAACCGACATGCAGGCCTTTGGGATTGGAGGCGGACATCGGGGCCATGAATGAGTCCCATTTCTGGCGTTCGGCGGCTATGGTTCTATGCGGTGCTGCTGCTGCTGGACCCCGTTGCCGTACGTACCTTACTTGTACTGCGTACGGAGTACGGAGTACATTGCTGCAACTTGCAGCTTGAGCTTTCGTTGCCTTAGCACCGCCCTCCGCGCTCGCCGAGACCAGGCCCAGCGCCGGCACAGCGGGCGCGTCCGGGTCGGCACCCAGGCCAAGGTCCCCCGCACGTGGGGGCTTTTTGCGGCACCCATGTTTCCTGGTTGCGGGCATCCATCGACTTTTTGGCGCCGCCAGGCAGCGCTGGATGGAGCCCACCACCCGTCGTCCGTCGTCAACCCACCACCACCCGTCTCAACGGAGTGCAGTGCAGTGCAGTGCAGGGTCGCCCAGGCCCAGCACAGTCCACCTGACGGGGACCCGACCAGACCGTATGTACCTAGCGGATCGCGGCCAAGCCCAAGGAAGGAACCTGAACCAGCAGAGCCCCCTTCGGCGCAGGGCCTTGCCCATCCACTCCGTCGTCCGTCCCGCGGGTACTCGACAACTGCCCGCCATCCCACCGCACCGCACCGCGCTCGCTCACCTCGCCCCCCCCCACTGTGGCAGCCCGCTACGACCCGGCCAAAGCGTTTCCGTCGGCGCTCCGGTCCTGCTGATCGCTGGCGACCGCACCGCTCCGCAACGCACCTCGACGCACCCGCTCCGCCCTCATCGCCAGACCACCTCAGCCGGCCGACCGACCTCCCGCGCCCGCGCTCTCCCTCCTGCAACATCACCTGACTGTGCGCTTGTTTGGGCCCTGCAGTGCCCGTTCTATTCGAGCACGTTGGTCAGCGTCGCGTCTCACCAGCTCGTCTTCATTTCATTGCCGACGGTAGGGCATCTTGGGCTTTTGCGTTCCCTGCCCCTCCTCCTCTTCGTCCGCCGGGTCACTTTCCGAAACCGAGACTCGACGAGCCACTGCGCGCGCGACGTCTGCCTACGCCCTCGACCGCCTGCGAGAGCCCTGCGTCCGCCTCGGGCTTGGCCTTGATGGTCCATCGAGCCGGCCTCTGGGATTTGCAGCTGCCCCCCATACGAGCTCGGCCCGCGGCCGAGTACGCACCGCCCGCGAGACCGTTCCGCGATCGCTTCCCAAGTTCTCTCGAGTCCGCGCCCTCGCGTGCGACACTATCACGATGCCCCTCATCAACGGGCAGAAGATGGCCTGGTAAGTTACCCAGTGGCCCGGTTCACCCGCCGACTGCCGCCCGCTTCTGGCACATCGACTGCCCTGTCCCGCCACGGAACGCATCCGACGCTAATCTGCTCTGGCGCAGCGAGCCCTGCATCCGCGGCCATCGGTCTACAAAATGCACACACGCCAACGAGCGGCTGATGGTGCCCGTCCGCAAACCGGGCCGGCCCTTGAGCTCATGTCCGCACCCGTCGTCTCGCCCGTGCTCGTGCGCTGCCGTCACGGCCGCCATCCCGCGGAAGCAAAAGTGTCGTTGTGGGACGTCGGAGCCCGCGCCGGCCGAGACCAAGAGCGACAAGGATGCCGCCAACGGCGAGCTCACCCCACCGAGTCCGTCCAAGGCGACGAGCTCGGCTTTCCGTGTTCAAAAGCAGGCATCGAGAGGCGGGTCGAGCAGAAAGCAGTCCATCGACATCGCGGGGCTGGAGAGGATGGATGCTGGTCAGATCAACATCCTCCCCGCATACAATGGCCTGCACCGCCCGTCGACCGGGTCCAATGGCCACACGGCGACAATGCCCGAGCTGCCAATGTATCCCGGTCTTGGGCTGAGTCCCGCGGAGGGATCATTTAGATCCGATTCCGGCATGTTTCCCGTGTTTCATCAGTATCCGATGCAGCCGCCCTTGATGGGTACGGCTGCCGCGGATCCTTCAACAAACGGTCACGGTGTGACGAGTACGACCAGGCCGACTACCTCGAACGGCAACGGCATCTCCGCCAATGGTGGATGCTGCGGCGGCGGTGCGAACGGCGTCAAGTCCGAACCTGCACCGCAACAGGTGGCAATCCCCGTCCCTGCAGCAAACGAGGGCGTAGCTGCGAAGGCACGAAGCTGCTGCTCGGCGCCCCAGGCCACACCAAAGACGTCGTCACCGTCGTCCGCCATGTCATCGCCCCCACTGAGCCATCAGACGCAACCGAATGGCATCATGATGCAGCCCTATCAGCCGCTCATGGCAATGCCGAACGGCATGTACCCGTACTTCTCTCAACCCACAATATTCAACTACCCGCCGCAGTTTGGGTCATTCCTACAGCCGCTTCAGCCCGACCAGTGGAGGCAGATCATGGCCACGATGAACTTTGGGCAGCCCGTGGCGCCCAGCGGCTTTGCGATGCCTGCGGCGGGAACGGTCCAACCACCGACCGTGCCGAATAGCGCGACATGGACTTCGCATCAGTGCAGCTGCGGCGACTCTTGCCAGTGCGTAGGATGCGCGGCGCATCCGTACAATGAGGCCACGCAGAACTACGTCCGCTCGGCCTGGAACACGATGGTGGAGGACGGACAAAAAATGCAGGCTCAGCATGGCGGGCACACGAATCATGTAAACGGCCATCACGAGCGTTCGGGCAGTCGAGCCTCCAACGGCGTTCCGACACCAGTGACGACGCAAGCAGACGGCACGATCTCGCCCCCGGCCCCGCAGACTCCGTCAGACGCACCCTCGGGCGCCAGCGAAGAGCAGACGCTCTCGGCAAACGACTTCTTCTTCGTCTCATACCCGTTCGGCGACTCGTGCGCCGGCGACACCACCAGCTGCCCGTGCGGCGACGACTGTCAGTGCATTGGATGCGTGATCCACAACAATCCCGGCCCCGACGAGACGCGGGAACACCCATCGCTGTGATGCGCTGGACGCAGGGGCCGCCGATTCGATCAGTGCAGGAGGACTAGACGCAAAAGTGATGATAGCTGGAACAAGGCATGGAAAGTGTGTGAGAGATGTTTTGGCGACAAGGTTGTGGTAAAATCTGGCCCAGAATGGGCACGACAGCAACGACAGGCGGCGATGGCTTGAAAGGCATATTTGCTGAACGATACCCCAGCGAGGCGATAGTAGATGTAGATGAGACATGGCCCGCAATCCATGATGGAAATAATCCCACTCAAGGACATGCACTTTGTTCCCTGGCGGGAGACGATGTGACGTATGTAGAAGCCTTGCGTTCTGATGCTGGGACATGCAGCGCTAGTTGTGAATGGCGGCGCAGTATTAAGATTTTGAGATGGTTCGTCCTTGCAAGCTGGGCAGTGTGCTCAGGGTGCAAAAATGCAAAAGCACATTTTATTTTAAGCTGCGCCGATATCATGCAGCAAAATGTCCTCGATGCCACCAGGTTGGGCTGTGCCTTGCATGATTCTGGCCCCTACCGCGGAGTGTAGCCGCCAACACCGACCGATAAAAGTGGACCCACCGTGCAGAGCCTCTGGATCGTCCACTGGACAGTCGCAACGACGACGACTCTTGCCTTTACATCTCACAGCTCATACATACCTTACGCATCTAGCACCGAGCAGCTCTCTAAATCTGTGACTTATATCATCCCTTCACACGATTTCGAAGCATCTACTGCGCATAATATAAAGGCAAAAGCATCTTGGTGTTCGGCCACTGCTCGCTTGCGGCCACGATGCATAGGTCGCGTGCAGGGAACTCGACCTACCCAGGAGGCGACGGCGCCGGACACGACCGCCGTACCGACTACGCCAGAGACAGGTCCGACGAGGAGCATGGCGGGAACCGGTCTCGCTCGCCGGACCGCAAGCGACGCAGGACGGCAGATGAGCGGCGGAGGAGCGCGTCGCCGGACACGGATGCCCGGGACTCACGCCAGCACCGCCGTCACCATCACCGTCACCACCACCGCCATCATCATGGTCGGCGCGAAAGAGCGGCTGACGAGGCGGGCGCTTCTAGCGCAGATGTGCAGCTCCCATTCTCGTCGCGCCGGCTGGGCAAGTCGGACCTGAACACGTTTGAGCCACTGTTCGTCTACTACCTCGCCGTGCAGAAGCAAAAGGAGGCTGCCGATATGGACGAACGCGAGTTCAGGGGCCGGTGGAAGAGCTTCGTGGGAAAGTGGAACAGAGGCGAGCTCGCCGAGGGGTGGTACGATCCGGACATGTTCACGCGGGTCGCGGCACTCGCTCCTCCGCCCGGTCCCGCTGCGGCGGAGGCAGACGAACCCAGACGTGCTGGCCGTCGAAGGATGTCTACGGAGGAGATGGATGACGAAGACGACACCGGCTCCGGACGCATCGGAGGCGAGGACAATGATGACGAGGATGACGACTATGGGCCGACGTTGCCTCAGACGGACCCACGGCGTCGAGTCGGCGTCCAGATCCCATCGCTACAGGACCTCTCGCTGCGGAACGAGATGATCGAGGAGTCCAGGGCCGCGGACCGCGAAGCCCTGCGTGCAGCGCGCAAGGCCGACCGCACGCAGCAGAAGGAGCGCCTCGAGGACCTCGTGCCGCGCGCCGAACCGGGCTCGCGCGAGCGGCAGCTGGAGAAGCGGCGCGAGGTCAACGAGAAGATGCGGCAGTTCCGCGACAAGAGCCCGGACGGCGGCGGCGGCGGAGAGAACGAGCAGGAGGTTATGGGCGGCGGGGACTCGCTCGAGGAGTACAAGCAGGCCAAGGAGCGGGAGCAGAAGCGCAAGTCGGAGCGGCAGATTAGGAGGGAGGAGATGGAGCGGGCGCGCAGGGAGGAGATGGAGGAGCGGAGGAGGGCGTGGCAGGAGCGCGAGGACGGGACCGTGAGCATGCTCAAGGAGCTGGCGAGGCAGCGTTTTGGGTAACGGCAGCGGCGGCGGATCGCCCTTCATGGAAAGGGGCTGACGAGGGGAGGCAGAAGGCCCCAGTCGCCACGCGGCATGGAACTTGACGATGGTCCGATGGAACCTTGGCTGGCACGTTTCGTATACTACAACATCAGCAGCAAGAACAAGGGCTACTACTACGGTGGCCCACGCACGATGACGATTTCACGAAATCGATGGCCCCGTCAGCAACGTGAGCGAGTGCCGGTGGTGAACAATGGTCCCTTGTGGCTTCTCATCCCTCCGCAAGATCCCGCCCCGTGACACGCGAGAGACGACAAGAACGACGTTGCCCGAAGCTAGCAGCCGCCCCAATCACGGCGAGAGTGGCTCCCCTCCCCGGGTGGCGGTTCCGTCGATGGAACCATCTGATAATCCTAATGCGCCTGCCGAGAACGCCCTGCCGGCTTGCCGACCTTTCTTGCTTCCCTGCCTGGCTGGGTCTCTCGTTGCCCCCTCACCCCCTCCACCTCCATCCCCCTGGGGTTGCTTGTTGCGCCGCGCGGGCATCCTCGGGTCGCCGGGGCCCCGCGGGCGAGCTGAGCCCAGGAGGATGGAGCAGCTGCGGCTCCCCGGATGCCGCCTTGGCTGCCTCATCCCGGCAGGGCTGATGATGCTACGAGCCTGCGACCAGTAGTTACTTCGTACTTCGTGATGGCATGGGACGTTTGGACTCGCGCCCCCTCCCATCACACACTGTGTGTGAATGAATAAACATGGGCGGGCAAACCGGAGGGGGGTCCTTTGGTTCCATCGACTAGGTAGGTAGGTAACTCGAGCAACACGAAGGAGAAAGAAAGGGCCATCCCAAGCAATCCCGTAAACTCACCGGCCATCGTCGCCTGGCTCTGCTCTACTCTCAAAGGTGACAGCTCTGCGTGCCAGCCCCGCTTCAGGGGTGGGTCTAAGTTCTAACCACCCCCGCGGGGCTCGTTGTTGGCGCAAATGGTGACGGTCAAACGCCAAAAACCTTGCAGGGCTGGCTGGCTGGCAGAAAAAAAAAACTGCGAGAACTAACGACCCCATATGGCTGGACGCGGCTCATCAAAGGCCCTCATCGCTTAACCTCACCCCGTCCCTTATCACGACAACTCCCATCCTGGCACACCTCTCTACTAGTTCTGTTCGTTCAAGGACACCTCGGCTCGAAGGATCTGCCAAACCGACTGGCCGGCGCTGACTTTTGCGTGAGAGTAACCTCCAGTCTCCAGTGAGGGCGTGGGCAGCCAGTACACAGTGCACACCTCCTTCGCCTTGTCCAGACGCCCGTTGCATGCATATCTAGGCCCGTCGGGAACGAGGAACCCAGAGCCGGTCGATCATTGTGGGCAGCAGGGGTGCGTACATACACACCACCAGCAGGAGGCGTTCCGGTCAGACTTCTGCTGCTGCCGCTGCGACTGCTGCTAGCTAGTCCTTGCCCGCTCTGCCGTTGGTGAGCGTCGGTCAAGGAGCGCCGGCATCGGGTCGGGAAAGTCACATCACCACTCACTCACACACACCAGGGCGCCGTAACCACGGGCCCCCCTGTGACGCGCGCGCAGAATGGACGACTACGACTACGGGACGGGGGCCCTCATGGAGGACCCGGAGGACTACTACCCGCCGTCGCCGCCGCCGACGAAGCAAGTCTTCACGATGCAGGGCGGCAAGGCCGTGACGCTGCACCTCGTGGGCCACAGCCCGACCGAGGCCCATCACCTGTGGAACGGGGCCAAGTTCATCTCCGACTACCTCGAGGACGACCCCGCGACGCGCGTGCGCGGTAAGACCGTCCTCGAGCTCGGCGCCGCTGCCGGCCTGCCCTCGCTCGCGGCCGCCATCCTCGGCGCGCGCCGTGTCGTCATGACCGACTTCCCGGACCCGGACCTCGTCGCCAACATGCAGAAGAACATTGACGAGTGCGACGCCACCGTCGAGCCTGCGGGGAGCGTCGCCGCGCGTGTGCATGCCATGGGCTTCGTCTGGGGAGCGGACCCGGAGCCGCTGCTCGCCCGGCTCTCCGGCGGCAACAACGGCGAGGCTCCTGGTGCTGCTACTGGTGCTGCTGCTGACCCTGAGTCTTCCAAGGTTGCGAGCGCACCAAGATTCGACGTGCTCGTGCTCGCTGACCTGCTCTTCCGCCACTCGGAGCACGGGGCGCTCGTCAAGACCATCAAGGAGACCATGGCGCGGGACGGCGCCGCGTACGTCTTCTTCACGTCGTATCGGCCCTGGAAGCAGGACCTCGACATGGGCTTCTTCGACGTTGCCCGCAACGCGGGTCTTGCGGTGGAGCAGGTCTCGGAAAGGAAGTTGGAGAAGCCCCTCTTCGAGAACGATCCGGGCGACCTCGACGTGCAAAAGACCGTCAAGGGCTTCGTCGTGCGGTGGGCGGCGGCCGAGGACGGACACGACGACGCTGGCGCCGCCGCCGCCGCCCCCGTCCTCCGATGAGCCAGCCTGCCATCATAGCTCGCAGCCAATCTCTTTCCCCAATAGAACTGCCAAATGGCCCCTTCAGTCCGAGAGGAGCGGCCTCGTGCCGTCACGACTCGTAATGAAAACTGCAGCGATTTGCTCGCTGCCGGGCCCAGCGTTGCCGCTTTGTGGAGCCCCGCGCTGTGCCCGCGCCGCCCGAGCAGAAGGGGGAGCAAATAGTGAAGCGAAGCGCGGGCGGTGGAGCGGGCGCAATCGCTTTTGTCGTCGCGGCCGCCCCGCCCCCTCCATCCCCTTTCCTCGGTCGGCGGCGGCGGTGGCGGCGACGACGGTGGTGGTGGGAGATCTCCCTCTCGCTTCGATCTCAAATGATACGTTACGCCCAGCCAGCCGCAGCCCTGCCGCCACAGTGTGGAGAAGGCGACTGGCCGGCCGGCTTAAACCGTGCCATTGTGTGTGTGATGCGGCATGGGGAAGCGCCTGATGAGGCGAAACCGCGCTCCCTGACACGCTGACGCGGGACCCGGAGGCGGAGGGAGGGGCCCCCTAAGCCGCTGAAGGAAGTCCGTATCCCCATCCGCCAGCTCGCGATTGTGGAGGCAACACGGGCGATGTGAGCGAGCCGTTTGCCTCAGCCCACGCGCGCACGGCCTGGAGCAGTGAGTGGTTCCCGTCGGGTAAGAAAATGGACGAGGAAAAAAGATGGAGAAGCTGCGGTGCCGATGGAACTGCGCGATGGACGGTGACGGCCAGCCGTGGTCGATAAATAAGACGGAAGGCATCCGCGACCAAAATGTAGCCTTGCCTCGGCCTATTCTTGGCAAGTCAACAAGCATATCATCAATACCTTCTTCTTTAAACCAGCGCTCCCACCAGGGTCGCCACCAAAGGAGTCACTCACTCAATACGCCGTCAGCCACGACGTGACACCGTCAGGATGCCCGCCACCAAGACCAACTCGTACCTCGCCGACCTGGAGCGCGACGGCTTCGTCGTCGTCAAGTCCATCGTCAGCAAGGAGAAGCTCGAGGCACTGCGCGAGGCCAGCCTCAAGGTCGAGAAGCTCGCCCGCAACGGCGAATGGCCGCACATCCGGACCGTGGGCAAGCAGTTCCCGCCCTGGGAGTGGAACCCCGAAAAGGGTATCTGGGGCGTCCAGCACCTCATGAACCCGTCCATGCCCGGCAACGACATCTACACCAGCTTGTACTTCTCCGAGGAGGTCCTGAGCATCGTCCGCGAGCTGCTGCAGTGCGAGGACGAGAACCTCGTCATGGAGCTTTTCAACATGCTCGTCCGCCCGGACAGCCACTTCGAGCTGCGGTGGCATCGCGACGACATCCCCGCCGAGGCCACTGCCGAGGAGGAGATGGAGCGTCTTGGCCGCCCGGCATTCCACGCCCAGTACAACTTTGCTCTATGGGAGGACGACTCTCTCGTCCTGGTACCGGGCTCCCACAAGCGCCCGCGTACCGATGCGGAGCGTAATGCCGACCCGTTCGAGAAGGTCCTGCCCGATCAGCTTATCGTCAAGCTCGAGCCCGGTGACATCGCCTTTTACAACAACAACATCCTGCACCGCGGCGTCTACGATCACACCAAGGACCGCATGACGCTTCACGGCTCTGTCGGCCACTCTGGCGGCAGCAAGCTTCGAGCGCGAAACGTCCTCCAGCACGGCATCGGGGCCTGGGTTGACAAGGTGGACTTCTCCAAGCTTACTGAGAGCGAGCGGGAGCGCGCCGAGGCCATGCGACAGCGTTTGGTAAAGCTGGGGTCCGAAGCCGGCGACGTCGGCTATTCACTCCAGGGGTAATTCTCCTAGATCACGGAAGAAAAGGTATGGGTTGATGCCATTTGGACCAGTCGTTATCTGCCAGCGTTGAAAGAAGAAGGTGTCTTAATGTACGAATGAGCCCCGTACAGCACGGGGCCGAGGAACTACTCGAGCCAAGAGAACCATCAAAGTGTGTTCAACTTCGCCGCGTGACCCCGCGCCGTGACCGGATATCAATAGAACACCCGGGATGTGTTAGTAGGCTCCCGGGGCTTCTCGGCATGGGTGACACCCTGCTGTCGTACCCTTGGGAAATCTCATTGGGGGAAGGCTTTGTTGTGCAGAATACCGCCTGCACCATACAGACGATCGTCTCCAATCTGGCAGCTGTGATAGGCAACGCCGATATGCGTGCTTCTCGTGACAGCCGTATCACTTACTACGTCAGGAAGGTCAAGAGGAGCTCACCTCGTACAACAACATACTTCCTCACAAGCTTGCTCGTCGCGGTGTGCTGATGGGTGCCGTGCGAAAGCATCCATTGACCGCGGGCCTGGCGACGCTTGGCCCCGGCTTCAAGCAGAGCTCCATGCGCATGTTCCCTCATTCGCACCAGGACAACTGATCGTCAGTCACGACTTCGAATGAGCAAACTCCGTCATGGCTGGGCGAGTCATGCGTTGGCTCCGTCATGTAAGTACAGCAGGGGTTGGTTTTGAGACGGAAAGCTGCAGCAGCCGGCGTATTGAGGCAGGAAGTTGGAGCTTCAATGGTCTGCCCCCTTTGTCGTTCCGCGGAAGGCATGATCTCTGAAGCCATGGAGTATTTCCATGAATCGGAGCATACAACGCATAGCCAAGCAAGAGATAGTTAATGCAAACTATCCACCGTACGTGACCGGGTGGTAAGAACCTCTCAAGCATGAAGCAATGAGACTGCCTTCCGTAGACGAGCCTCGCTCAAGACCGCGTTGCTTTCACTGCTGTCGCGCCTCGATCACGCCGCCCGTGTATGAATCCTCGGCGACCATCCCTCATGATTTGGCGGCCTCAGCTGCCGCGGGTTCGGTGAAAATTCGCCAATAGGTGGCGAGGGGCACCGAGCCATGGTCACGAAGCGCGGGAATGTGTAGATAGACCTCTAGTGGTCGTGCTGCACGAGCTGACCTGACATGGAGGTTTCGGGACCAGGAACGGCAGGAGCTGGGCACGCATTGCTTCTCCGTGCAAGCATCTGGGGTTGAGTTATTATTAGCTGACTCATGCGGGGGATGGAGATCGGGGGCGTTTGGAGTCCATGTCTTATCGCCAGCAAAGGGTCCTGCACTCCTGGGCCCTCGGTGTACGACGAGTCTCCAATTGTGTCTTGATGCTCAGAGGGGACATCTTCACTCTGCCATGGGCAGAATGCTTGCCCCTTTACCAAACGCACCACGGGGCGGAGGTCAAAAGTCTGGCGACCAAGCACATGGAACGCCATTGGCAACTTCCCGGCATGGATTGTGCCACGTCTGCGGCGGAACCGCGCGCTCGGGGGAGGGGTACAACCCAGGTTGGAGTTCCCCGCAGAGTTGGGCCCGGTGCGCCGACGACCGTTTTACCGTCTCTGTGGAAAACGCGGCAAACGCCCGTCACCTGAGCACTCGAGTTGCTCCAATGGTGACGAAAGTGAGGCTGGCTGGGATGAATTTAGCGAAGGCGCAATGCGCCAAGGCGTCTGAAGCACTGCCAGGGTGTCCATCGGGCACGAGCACAAGTCGTCTTGAGTCCTCCAAGGGCAGGCCCACAGACAGGGTGGCCAACCGCCCTTGGTGATAAAGGGCAGGAGCTCGGCGGTATTTTGGCATGTCTATCTTGAGTGAATGCGACGCGACCGCGACCACGTGCTGATTGGCAGAGTCTGTCGGCGCTTCTGTCGTCACTCTCCGCCGGCCACGACGGCTTGTCGGGATCAAGTGCCGCGTTTACGACCGCGAGGCTAAGGCGAGGCGGCGTCGACGTCGTCATGCGCTGAGGCAGCCGTCCGACTTCATTCAAGAACCGGGCGCCATAGCCCATGGCCACGAGTGAACAAGCCATTCCCGTGTTTCAGATTGTCGGGTGGGGGGGCGGGCGATGGGCAGGTGGATGAAGCGTCGGACCCGACGTGCAGCTGGTCCATATGTACGTACGATCCCACCCGACCTCGGGTGCGGCTCGGGGCCCCATGTGCTCTTCGAGATCTTGATCCTGGATGTATTTGGAAAGCTTGCAGGTCGCGCAAACGCGGGGTGCTGCGCGTCCCACGGGCTGGGCAGGGTTCTCCGTACTTGGCACCGAGCCTGCCATCGCGAGTCCCGAATCTGGACGGTGGAGAATGGAGATCGGTCGCTGGCGACCAAGCTCATGGCAGAACCAAGTTGGGCCTCGGGAGCATGCGGACCGTGTCAGGCTGCCCCGACTGCGTCCACCACCACCACATCATCGTCCAGCCCCCTTGGCGTTGAGCCCAGTCGGAGAGGGCCGGCGGAACCGGCGGGGGAACCAGCCGCACGACGAGGATTGCTGTGATGCCGCCAGACCAGGGAGCACGCAGCCTGGTCGCCATTCGCCGCTAACGCCCGCCACGCGCAGTTTCCATTGTCTGGTGCGTGGGCGCCCTGATCCAGTCTGCGAGGCGCGTGTGTGCTGGCGTCGTCCACCAGACCACCATCCAGCCCCTGGGTAGCGGCGTGGTGTGCAGCGCAACCGCAACCACAAACGCACTTCCAAATCGTTTCGTTTCGCGGACCTGCGGGAGGGGATGGTTGCAGCGGCTAGCCGGTCTAATTATATCTCTTGCAGGATGCCGCCCAATCTGGCAATCCAACGTGCGCGGTGAAGTGCGCGAAGGAGCCGCGGCAATCAGAGGAATCCGGCGCGGCGGTGACGACACGGCGTGTCGCGAAGGCTCACCGCAGGTTCCAATCGCGGTCGATGAGGTGCAGCGGGCTGAATGCAGGTGAGAGGGCGAGAGGGTGAGCTTTGATATTCGAGCTCCAGCTGCTGGACGGTGGCGCCCCCAAGCTTCTCCTCACCCTGCATTCCGGGGCGCGGAGGCAGGGGGGCGGGCGCCCGGCGGGCTTCGAGCGACAGGAGGTGCCCGAGCGACCACAACCCGGCACCTTCCTGGCCTTCCGCACCTGCCTGCCCGCCGGGTTGCGGTGGGCTATCCAGGCAGGTACTGTGGGCTGTTGTCCTCCATGTGCGCCGGGTCCTCGTGTCTGTGACAGAAGGCGCAAGGGGCAGCGCCGAGCAGGGAAGAGCACAGGGAAGAGCAGGAGAGGCCGGCAAGGGGCATGGTGAGGCAGGCGCAAGAGACGCAGTGCAAGTCCAACTGTCCAAGGCAGGGACAGGGGCAGCTCCGGACCGTCCCCAGTAGATACTGTACTCGTACCCCTCTCAGCTCAAAGGTATCGACGCCATTCCCCCCATCGCACCGCCATCGATCACCGCAATCTTGGCTGGCAGCACGGGCCTTGCTCCCGCGACTCGGCGCGGCCTCAACCTATGTCATCGTCACGGCCAGCCAAGGCGTAGGGGCCGTCGCCCTGTCGCACGCACCCTGAGCCGCCAACGCTTTCCGGCCACCCGGGCTCCCCGTCGTCGACGACGATGGACGGATCATGGCAAGCATTGCAAGCATGGCTGGACGAAACTCCGGCGCCGCCCCCGCCCCCCGGCCAAGCGTCCCACGAGTCTACGACCAGCTCCCTCGGAGGACAATGGCAGCGCGCCAAGTCGGTCAGGCAACTTGACTAGCAGGCCCGCCAACCCACGCCTTTCTCCAATGCGGAGTCAAGCCTAACCCCAGGTTTTAACCCCATGGGGGGTTATCCGCTGCATCCCCCCACACTGACACTGGACGCACGGAGCACTCTGATTTGGAGAGGCGAGTCTCGAGAGGGAGGTAATTCTGGCTGTCCCTCTCCACCCACACACCCACGCAGTCGCTCATCATCGCTCGGGTCTGTTCGACTGAGGGCTGGTGCGAGTTACTCGTGCGCACGCGAGCCTCCAAGCCGACCAGCCAAACAGACGTCGCCCATTGCTCCTTAGGCCGTCACCCTGCTCGACTGATTACTCCGTCCGTTGCGCCCCTCGCCCACCGACTGGCCGTTGCTGCTTTCATCCACGCACTCTTGTCATCCTCTCTTCGACGAGGCTGTCTGCGACCAAGCCTCGTCCTGCCCGCTCGCCCCCCAGCTGCCCCCGTCCTGGTGCCCGTATGAGTGGTCCGTTCTGCTTGTCTCAGACCCCCCGTTTCTCCGACGCCATCGTGGCCTTGTTCCGCACCTTGTCGTTGATCCCATCCTCGGCCGTTCTCCTCCCTCCTCCTTCCCCCGCCACAGCCCTGCTCCGCTCTCGGCCGCGCGACCTAAGCCTTGGCCTGGGCAATACAGTACGACCCAACCCAGCCCAAGAACCGCGGCAGATTTCCTCCTTGGAGAGGCTCTCCTCACTGAGTTGTCTCGTGCAAGACCACGTCCGGACACGCCAGAAGGCTCACAGCTTCCCTGTCCGTCCCCGATCCCACCTCATCCGGCGTGATCGAGCTGCTGCGTGCAGTGTGAGCCTGCCTCGCCTCGCAGCGCAAAATCGCTACCATCTCCGCTCTTGCCCAGCCATTGGTCTCTGTGATCTGGTCTGGCATCGCCCTCCGCAGCATCCCTGGCAACCCCTACCGACTAGGCAGTTGATGGGTCTCGTCTCTTCCGTTGGCTAGCGAAGCCTGGTTCTTCCTCGCTCAGGTCTGCAGCTGGACAGGACCACACAGCGTCGGCATCAGAAGTTGGCGCAAAGAGGCCTGGGCATTGTCAACCGCGCCCCCCCCCAAAAGCCCCATTCCGTATTCATTGCTGCGGCGCTGGGCATCCCCGCAGACCTGTGTCTTCTCCTCCAACAACCTCCGGAAGGTCGACTCTCCCCCCCGCCTCTCTAAAAGGCGCGCACGAGGCGGGCTGGTCTCCGATGGTACGTTCTGGTGCTCGTAATGCTCCCCATCCACCAGTCTTTGGAGGGCTCGCCTCCTCATGCCAACGGCACGACGTTGCTCGTCGGCGAACCTGGTCAGAGCCGCGATCAGAAGCCAAAGACTCTACCTTGCAAGTACTGCAACAAACGCTTTCGGTCAGTGGCAGTGCCTATTCGCCCCTTGGCTGTGACTGACTTGGCTTCTTGATGGGCCACTAGGCGTGTCGAACACGTTCAGAGACATGAACGAACTCATACCAAAGAAAAACCCTTCGCGTGCAACTGGGATCGGTGCGGAAAGACTTTTGGACGTCGGTGAGTCGCATTCAACTGCCTGCCTAGGCCGTACATGACACCCTGCGGCGCTTTCCCTTCCCACCACCCACTGCTGGTCCCATTCCCTCCACCATATAGTCACGCTTCTCCTCCGGTTCATGCTTCACTACTCAAATCCTCCGAAACACACCGCATCCACGTCCTCGCCTGCTCCTGCAACATTTAGAAACCCCCACGCAAGCACACTTGGACTCCTTTCCTCTGCTTCTCACAGACAAGTATACTTATATGGACATCAGTGATCTTCTCGTAAGGCACGAGAAGCTAGTTCACCTTAACGATGGTAGCAAAGAGAACAGCCGCCCCAGGAAGTTATCTTCGGGGGCATCTACCCACAAACCATCTCTATCGGATGGGCACATCGAAGCGGAAGCTAGCGTTTTACATCAACCCTCGTCACGGCCGCTGCCTCCGCCGCCACAGCATCAGCAAGCTCCAGTGCAGCCGCCACAGTATCATCATGGCCCTATTAATCCAAACGGGATACCGGGGCCTAATTCGCATGACCCCCGCGGCACACCCCGATCGGCAGCTTGCAATTTGGACGTGCTGTCAGACGCTGCCCTAGCCACGGAAGTCAACTCTATGCCTCCCATGATGGGTGAAATGCCTCAGCACCATGCTGGACATGTCGCTGTCAAAGGATATGGCGAGGCTGTTGGAGGGTACGCAGAGCGGCCTCGAGATGACCAACAACAGGTACTGTCAACTGGCTTCGCTCCGCAGGCACAGCCACCCCAGCCCACATATGACGACTACAACCTGTTTCTCGACGACTTTTCTTCTGCGCCGCATTTGTTGCCTCCGCACTTTGAGCCAGACCACCAGATGGCCATGTGGTCTCGCTCCCCGGCACAGATGCACCAGAGGGGCAATTCGAGACCTCCATCTCAGTTTCCCTCGCGCTTTGCATCGCTGGCCCCAGATCTTCGAGATGGCGGAGAGGCCAACACCAGAGGCCATGACGATCCTGCGAGAGCACCGTCCTTTCGCATATCGGCTGTTGACCACAACGTCATCAAGAGTCGAATAGACGAGTATTCTAGCGTCTTGCCGAGCGACTTTGTTTTCCCCTCCCGTCATACTCTGACTCGGTTTCTCGAAGGCTATATTAGCGGATTCCACGAGCACCTTCCATTTCTGCATCTGCCAACGCTCACGCCGTCTGAATTGGCACCAGAGCTTCTGCTCGCAATTTTGGCCGTCGGTGCTCAGTACCGCTTCGAGTTTAATAGAGGATACGCTCTCTGGTATGCTGCCAAAGCAGTCTCCATGGAGCAGGTCAGGAGGCGACATAGCTCCGAGGTGCACGCTTTGCTGCCAACCGCATCGTCATATAGCCCGCATTCGACGCGGCCTTCGCCGAGCATCAGTTACCGCCACTCTTTCGCATCCGCGCAGTCCGAACGGCCAGCGACGCAAGATACCCACCGCGAGCCCTAGTAAGCCACCCTAGATGTAGCCGCGTTGCGAAGTGAGTGACGCTGACCAAACACAAAGCTCCCCAAACACACCGCAGGCCCGGCTCGAAACAATACAGGCAGTACTACTCCTCTTCGCCGTTGGCCTCTGGGGTGCCAAGACGATTCTCCAAGATGCATTATCCTTGCAGAGCACCCTTGCGTTCTTGATCCGTGAGGAGGGTTTAAGCGTAGAGACCAGTCAAGCTGTGCTTACTGACTGGGATGCGTGGATACGGCTAGAGGGTGCCAACCGAACAAAGCTGATCGCGTACTGCTTCTTTAATCTCTGCAGCACGGCGTACGACATGCCACCCCAGCTTCTTACGTCCGAACTCAACCTTTATCTGCCTCTTCGCTCTCAGCTCTGGCGCGCCGAATCGGCCTGGCAGTGGCAAGAGTTGAGACAGTCGACACCAATCGCCGAGATTACGGTGCACGAAGCCTTCTCTCGGCTATTCGGCCGGACAACCCAGGGTCTTCCGCCGAATCTCTCAGCTCTCGGCCATTACGTTCTAATCCACGCTTTGATTCAGCATGTATATCTTCTGAAGCAGACATCGTTTGCGGCTGGCTCGCCATATGATGTCCAGCGGACATTGAAACCCGAGGATGTGGAAGAAGTGACACAGGCTCTGCGAGTGTGGCAGACGAGCTTTGAGCACCGGCACCAGCTAAAAGCGGCCGAATCCGGGCACTACATGAGCGCAGACTCGTTGACGGGCGGCTCACTGACTTTCAACGCCACGGCCTTGCTCCGACTGGCGTACATCCGACTCTACACGGACATTCCGCCGAGCCGATCGCTGGAGACGAGGGACTCGATGCTGATTGCATCTGCCCTAAGCACGACGCCAATGTTGTTGCGCAGCCTGCGACTACACCGAGCCGTCTTCCAGGCCGTGCACGCATTGTCCATGCTCGTCAAGGCCGGGGTGAACTACGTGGCGAGAGCGAAGTCGACCGAGTGGAGTATACAGCACTCTCGTACGTGGTGGTTTCATGGACCGGTTTTCTCCTTGACGTGACCTGCTAACATGGCCAACAGTTTGCAACTTTGAGTGCGCTCTACTGCTCGCCAAGTGGCTGCTCACGCTGGCGGCCATAACGCCGTCGGATCCGCCAGTGTCGCAAGAGGAGAGGAGCCTCTTGGAAACGGTCAAGCGAATGCTGGACGAGACGGAGTTTGCGGTACCAATCGATCCGTCGCTGTCAGGGCAAGGGGCGAGCGGGGGGCAAGTCAGGCTGGCAAGCAGCGACAGCGCCAAGCTGCGGCAGTTGGCAAGCGCCGTGGTGCGGCTCTGGGCAGAGACGTTCAAAGGAACACACATCTTCGACCTGGTCAAGGTCATGGGTGCAAGCTTGGACGGGTACGCGGATCTGGTTGAGAAACCCGCGGGAAGGGGCTCCATCGGCAGGCTCGGGTCAGATGGCGGGGTGGCATGACTGCTCAGGGAGACTGACTGCCGGATGGATCTCTGTTACGCTGGACGGCATATATGTAGAGAGAGGCGAACAGCCGATAATGCTGAGTTACGTACTGCGAAGAGGGTAGCTTTTTTGGGTGCCTACTGTACGAGATGCAGGGTGCAAGGTATACATAGCTTCGTACGGTGATCGGATTGACGAGTTGTTGCGTCTGCCATCGGGATTGGGGTCGAAGTGGACCGGGATTGTTAGCTGAACAAAGGATGCGAACCGTCGGGCCGACGCGCGAATGCGGTTTGGCAACGGTCTGGTGCGGCATTTGCGTTTGATGTCGTTGCCGGGCGGTCGTCCGGACTTTGGGGAAAGCCCGATGATGCAGCGGCCGGATGCCGCTGACGCTGCTGGGTGTGTCGCACGGACGGGTGGGCGCATGATGCACCTGTTGTGGGCGGGCGAGAGCAGGAAGAAGTGACAGTTACGCTGGGCTGGCGCAAATGGACGGAATGCCCGTCTCAGATCAGCCCCGGGCCCCGGGGCATGTGAGAGAGAGACCAGGAGCAGCCGCAGAGGCACAGGGCAGCCCTGACTTGGCTGAACAGCCGGGGTTGGGCGTCGCGGTGGGGCCGCATGGCGTGCCGGTGCTTGGGGCGGCCAATGGCGCGAGGCCGAAGCAGCGGAGGAACCTCGACTTGGAAGCCCTGAGCGCCCGCTGCCGAGGGCAGCCATGCGGGGCAGCCAGGGGCGCAGCCTCGGCTTCTCCAAGGTCCCCCGTTTACTCACACGCAGTTTGGCGCCGCGCCGTTCGCGAGCTTCCACCGCCCGGCCCGGGGAGGCGTGTGTGCGTGCGTGCCGGCCGTGGGGCGGGACGACCCTGTGACCTCGTACATACAACGTTCGGTTTCCCCAAGATCTTGGTCGTGTCCTGTCTTTTTTTCTTATCCTTGTTCTTGCCCATCGAGCGTGCGAGACGGAGACGGCATCCATAACGAGCTTTGCGTTGGCATCGACAGCATCGTTGTTCGAGTCTAGAGCGGGAACAGAGCCGACCGGCCGACAATCACAAGCCAACGACGACGAGTCGACGACGACGTCACGGCACGACACGACATCCCACGAGAACGAGCGAGACCTCAGAAGACTGCAGCGGCCACCTTTGTGACGCAACCACCACCAGAACACCGTCGCCATGCCTCTTGCGACTGAATTGACCCGGCGGCTGGGCATCCGAGGTACGCCTGCTCCCGCTCCTCCTTGCGTCCTCCTGCCTTTGTCCTTGTTCTCCTTGGGCTCCCCCCTCGGCCTCGGCGCACACCCTCGACGACCAACTTTTTTCGTTCGCTAACGCACACGTTACAGTGCCCGTCGTCCAGGGCGGCATGATGCACGTCGGCACGGCGGACCTCGCGTCGTCGGTGTCCAACGCCGGCGGGCTGGGCATCATCACGGCGCTCATCTTCCCGACGCCGGCGGCGCTGCGCGACGAGATCCGCCGGTGCCGGACGCTGACGCCCAACCCCTTTGCCGTCAACATCACGCTGCTGCCGGCCATGGTGCCGCCCGACTACGGCGCCTACGCGCAGGCCATCATCGACGAGGGCGTCGGCATCGTCGAGACGGCCGGCAACTCGCCCGGCCCCGTCATCGCGCAGCTCAAGAAGGCGGGCGTCACCGTCCTGCACAAGTGCACCACGATCCGCCACGCCGAGAGCGCCGTCAAGCTCGGCGTCGACTTCCTCAGCATCGACGGCTTCGAGTGCGCCGGCCACGTCGGCGAGAGCGACATCACAAACTTCATCCTCCTCAGCCGCGCCCGCCAGAAGCTCAAGGTGCCCTTCATCGCCTCGGGCGGCTTCGCCGACGGCTGGGGCCTCGCCGCCGCCCTCGTCCTCGGCGCCTGCGGCATCAACATGGGCACCCGCTTCATGTGCACCGTCGAGGCCCCCATCCACCAGCGCATCAAGGAGGAGATTGTCAAGGCCCAGGAGACCGACACCACCCTCCTCCTCCGCCGCTGGCGCAACACGAGCCGCCTCTACAAGAACAAGGTCGCCCTCGAGGCCCTCAAGATCGAGCAGGAGAGCACCACCGGCGAGTTCAACGAGATTGCGCCCCTCGTCAGCGGCAAGCGCGGGAAGGAGGTCTTTGTCAATGGCGACCCCGAGTACGGCGTACGTGCAGCACATCCCCCACCCGATCTCCTTCTTCTTCTCCTCCTCCTCCTCCTCCTCCTCCACTAAGTACTGACTTTTTTCGCCCTTCTAGGTGTGGACCACTGGCCAGGTCATCGGTCTCATCCACGACATCCCGACGTGCGACGTGCTCGTCAAGCGCATCGAGCGCGAGGCCGAGACGTCGCTGAGGGAGCGCCTGGCCCTCATCACGCCCGAATCCAAGCTCTAGAGTCCCTCGCCTAGATACAGTCCATATTTGCATGTATGCGTGTAGAATTTTATAGTCGTCTATAGAAGGACAAGCCGCTGTTCGTCTAAGCCAGTACTCCCATTTTCGTGCCAGTGCTGTAACCATGTACGACTCCTCACCCGCCTCCTCTCCCCCCCTGTAAAGTACGAGTCCTATCCATCTATACGGAGTGCCGACGCACACCTCCATCATCGCCGAGGCAACGTGACGCAGTTCTGCTCGCCTGACGGCGTCTGCGACTTCCATCGCACGTCAAGCCGGCTGCCTGTCTTGGGTTCCAGGGGCACGTCGCTCCACCGGTACAGCCGCACCGTCGCCATCGGGTCGACACCCTGCCAGCCCTCGCCGTGGTAAAGACTCACGCCGGTTTCCGCCATGGCGAGCGACTGCCGTGCCAACCCACCAGCCTCCACCTTCCAGCCATCGGGCGCCTTGCGAACCTTCGGCTCATGAGATTTGGAATCCCCCGCGAGCGTCAAGTCCGCCTCGATGAAGGCGCCGCGCGCGCCAATGTAGAAGCTCTCCGCGAGATCCGACGACTTGGCCAGCGATCCGGCCCTCTCGTGGACGTCCTGCGAGAAGAAGAGTGTTGCGTCGGGGCGCCAGGTGGTGTTTCGTGACGTGGCGTGCCAAGCGCAGACCGTCCCTTTGCCGTAGTCACATCGACGCGGCAGTGTTGTCGGCGCGCCGTTCACCGAGGCCTCGCTCCAGCTGTCGCCTGACTTCCACGGCCGGGGGGTGGGCAGGTGCTCCGAGCATGGCAGCGCATCCGAGTGAAAGTAAGGCTTCGGATAGCGGAAGTCGAAGATGCGCACGGCCGACTCTGTCGCGGCCGCGCCAATGAAGCGTTCCGATCCGTAGACTAGGAGTGAATTGCTTGAGTTGTACGGCTGGAAAGGGTCACGATAGATGGCGTCATGGCGCGACGGGGTGCGCATGTCCAGAAGCCTGGCACCATGCATGTTAGCTTGTTCTTGCGCTCTCATATCAACTAGAGTCGCGGAAGGGAACTCGCCTGTAGCTGCCATCGCGCCACGAACTCAGGAGCAGATCCTCGTTCCGTAAGCCTCCCAACGGCTCTATGGCCCACACGGTACGTTTCGCCTTCGATAGCGACGCATCCGACAGTCCATCGTCGAGGTGCAGGTACTTTGGAGAGGTGAGCTCCAGCCCACTGGGTCGGATCTTGCCCCATCGCAGGGGCTCGCTGCTTCCGCTAATGCCGCATGCAATGGTATCTCGACCCATGAACTTGGCGCAGTGTACGATGGATATGTATCCTCGGTCGTCGGGACCTTCCGAGACGTCGTAGTAGGCCATCGGCTCCAGCTCCGACCCGCTGGCGTCAGCGGAGGATACGTCGTAGAGAGTCAGAAGAGAACTCCTGCAGCTCGCCAGAAGTCGCGAGTCGGACCGCCATTCAGTCCATGTAACGGCACGCTGGCCGGGCGAGCGCCCCAGGTTCACCTTTGCCTCGTCCACGGGGAGCAGCGTCCGGGTCGCCTTGCCAAAGGAGTCGTCAAAGGCCGCAGAAAGTAACTGAACGTCGCCATTTGCCCTGCCGACGATGACCTCTGGCTGCGCGTCCCTTTCAATGGCCGACAGTGCTGTCACGTCGCCTGTCCCGGGTGAATATCCCGCTTCCTTGCCCGGGAGCGTCCTCCAGATGTCCTTGGACTTGTCGTTGGGCGTACTCCGCCATCGCACCCGGAGGTCCTCTCCGGTCCCGCAGGCCAGCAGCTCTTCTTGCAGACTCGAGCTCGAAGAGATCAGACACGCATCCACGACGGTCTGAAAGGCGACAGACTGCTGGCCCCCGTGTCTCGTCCTCTGGTTCTGTCTTCCGCCGCGCTGGCCCCGGCCCTCGCGGAAGTAGGAAAACCTGAAGCCGCGCTGCTCCCAGCACCGATCCAGGTACGCCATACGGTCGACGGCCGCCCGCCAGTCCACCGAGCTGCTCGTCGGCACTCGCAGCGAGGGGAAGCGCCTCCGCGCGAAGGCTTTCCAGCCATCGTGGAGTACGGTGGCCTGGGTGGCGTGACACGAGGCCCCGAGGCTGGACACGTCGCGGGCCGTGTCGAGGTGCTCGACAATGTCGAGGAAGAGGTGATCTGGGAGGCTACCCAGATTCGTTGATGTTGAGTTCATAATGCTGAGGTCATGGTTGAACACTGGCTGATTCCGTGCGGCCGTCTGCGTCCTGATCTAATACGTCTGCGGAACAGGTGCAAAGACTCGCGCGCCTGTGCCGACGACCCTATAGTTGACTCATTCAGATGATTCGGCGTTCGATTGCACAGCCATGCCCCTGTCGGACTCTTCGCTGCGTACGGGCTGCTCGCTGTCTGTAGGCGCAAAATTATGTGACGGGAGGTTAGTCCCAGCGCAGATGCAGGTGCAGGTGAAGGTGCAGCGGGTGTGCGTCATAATTTAGCGGGTCACGTCTGACAGATGCACGCTGAGTTGGTGCTGCCTAAAATGGCACTCCTCAGCCACCTCGAAAACACCACTGTCGGTTGACATCGACCAGCTCAGCGAGGCATTGACTCATCGCAATGCGCAACGCCAAGCGCAATTCTTCTGATGCATCCAAAAATTGATTGCTGTCCAACACTACTGTAATCTCCAAGTCATGCTCAAAAAGTACCATCCAGACGCCTCGCCTTGCCATCAACACCGCCCCAGGTATCAACCATCATGACTCCTGTCACAGCATCCTGCCCCCCTTCACATGAGTAAATACATGGCCCGCACACCCTTCTCGGCGGCGGCAATATGCCACGGGCGCACATCTGCCTCCCGCCGCACCACGCCCCGTGCCCTTGCGAGGGTGCCCAGCCCCCGGAAGTGGCTCAGCATTTCCCGAAGGAGAGGCTCGTATGCTCGAGGACTGGCGTCGGTGTGCACCATGTTGACCTCCATCAGCACCGGGGCGTCCTCCATCCTCGTCCCTGTCCGCTTGATCAGGTACCCGCTCACGAGTGCCGGATGCAGGTCCAACACGCTGGAAGAATTGCTCAACCGGTGACCGACTAGAGCTCCCCAAGTTTGGTCCGTGACATCCACCAGAACGGCATCCGCATCCGAGTCTCCCGCGCCATCCGTGTTAGGCGTGGCGGCCGTCGCGTTGCCATCTCGCGCCGGCGTCGCAGGCGTGCCGCTCTGTTCAGGGGACACGATGTTTGCCTGCGGTGTGGAAACTGGAGTCGTATGAAACGGCGCCGACGGCGGCTGCAGCTTGACCTCCGGCGGTACCAGCTGCAGCGACGGGCTCGTGTCGACTGTCATGAGAATAACCGCGACCGATGCCTTGATCTCGGTCCGAGCCAGATCGACCCAGAACTCGATCTCCTGTGAATCCATCGGCCCGCACTTGGTGATGATTATGCGCCAATGGACCTTCCATGCTGAGATGAGATCCAGCGTCGACTCCCATATCTCGTGTGCTACTTCATTCATGGAGCGAGATTGCGGGCGGCCTTTTCGCCCTAGGCAGTACGAGGCCGTCTCTTGTTGGTTTCCACGGTCGTCCGTCCATGCGGCCGTCACCCACCTCTCGTCAACACTCTGCGCGTAGGAAACGTGGATAGCTGAGTTCTCTCGAATCAGTGACGCCGACGGCGACACTGTCAGCTTGAAGTCGATGATGCGCGGTAGCTGCTGCTCCAGTCTGATGGCGGGAGCGGGCATGGGGCCGCCGAACAGTGTGCAACGGTCGTACGTCTCCATGCACAGCCTGACGAGCTCCGGAGCTGGCGTCACCACGAGCGAGTTTGGTGCAGACAAGACGTCTGCCGAAACAAGCTGAAGAACCAGCTCGTTCGGAGCCACCAGCTTTTGCGACGCCAGCGTCTTCCAGTACGACTCGAAATAACGCTGAAACGCCGAACACGCCTCGACGATCGTCCCAGGGTTGCTCGGAGAGTACACGTAGTACACCACGATGTTCGTCTCAGTAACCGTCAGGTTGTTCATGGCTCCGCGCAGCGTTTCCATACTCTCAACCAGCGTAGATCCGTGTCCCGTCATCGTGGCATCCGGTGAGGTCGATATTCTGTCCACCTCATAGGGCAAGATTCCGTCTTCCAAGTCCGAGGATAGTGGCATGCTTTCCAAGGAGCCCAGCTTAAGGACTTCATACACACTCTTTAAGCGGCCCAGGAATGTCTTGACATTGTCTTTCATACCAGGCCAGCCCGGGAATACGCACACGGCGTTCAGATTCTTGCGGCCCGACGAAGGCGCCAGGCCAAGGCTTTCCCAGAAGGTAACAGCACTGGGGAGGACCGACAGCTTGACGTCTGACCTGCGAACCTCGAGGTGCGGGGCTGGGATCTGGTAGAGGTTGCTCGGCCGCACCTGTTCTGCGTTTGGATCTCTACCAGGAACGGGACGAGGCTGCATCCGGTTGGACTGGCCGAGAAGAGGAACATCTGGGATGTCGAGGAACCCTTTGAGGGTGACGGGTCCTGAGCTCTGGAGCAGCGAGGGAACCGACTCCCGCAACGCTTGCAAAGCATTGCGTGCGTCGCAAGGCCGTAGCTGACAACTGAGACCACCCGAACTCCTTGACGAGTCCGCGTCGTCCGTGGAGCAGATATCGAGCTTGCCGACAGCCGCTTGATCTGTCAGTATCTGCGCGACCTGGATGAAGTCTTCGTCGCCAAGAGATAGCTCAAGAGGTATCGGCTCTGGATCAGAGAATAATTGGCAAAGGGGAAGTTCGGGGGCTTCTGGCTTGGACAGCCGTGGCAGCTCATTTGCCAATTGGTGGTCGGGCTCCTCGATCGCCTCAATGTCCCTCGATGATGTCACTTGTGACGCGGCGTCATCATCAGGGGCAGCCAGCTTGATGCTGGACTTTACCGGTGAAGTAGGCTCCTCCGTGGTGTAACTAGAACCGTCGTCGTCGGAGCCCGCGCTACTATCGTCGTCCTCAGATACAGAGTTCTCCATCCTCGTTGGACTCGGGCGCGACGGGGGAGGCTCCAGCCCTGTGGAGGCCTTTACCAAAGCACCAGTTTGCAGGTCGCGTTCCCGCAATCTTTTGATGTGCCTCCCACGGCGTTTGAGATAATCAGTCTCCGGCAGCAGCCCGGGCTCAATCCTGGGCTTCTCAGTGCTGGAGATTTTCCTGTAGTCGAACTGTCCACCCTTCTCGTACTTCTTGTTAATCATCGGAAGAGTGGGGTCGAAGCTCATACTCTCGAACGTTCTCCTCGTCCGGTTCACATCGGGCAGCGAGGATGTGTTCGTCAGTCGTCCCATATCCGTCAAGGAGGCTCGAACTCGCTTGAAAACAGTGTGCGGGTCGAACGGGCTCGACTCGCGCTTCACTGAGCCCTGCCTTGCCTCTTTACCGCGTTGCAGCGCGGTGTCATTCCGGGAGCTCCTTGCATGTTTCAACTCCGGCTTCGCAAAGACCGCGTCGTCACGCTCCGGAGCAGGCTCGGGTTTCACAGCATCGTCTGCCTGTAGCGTCGCTTCGGCCACCTTGCCAGCGCCATCGTCCATGACAGTGTTGTCATTAGCATCTCCAGTAGACATTTCGAGGTCCACTTCGTCTGGGGCCTCATCGAAAAAGTTGAAGTCGGCATCCGTGATGTCGTTTTCGTCGTCAAACATGTCGCCCCCCATATCTCCAAACATATGGTCAGCGTCACTGAGTAGGTTGACGTCACCACGTTGCCGCTTTGAGTCGTGGAACTCGGCGGAGGTGTCGAAAGGCTCCCCTGTCGTATTCGTACTTGAGGATACCGGTTCCATATCAGGTACAGGAACGGCGGACATGGGGTTTCCGGGACTCGACAGCGTGCCGTCGAAAGACGGTGTTACGCCATTCGGATGTTGCACGCCATCAGGAGGAGTCGGATAAATGGCACTGGCAGCCGTGGCACTCGGTCGTCGAACTGTGGCAGGGGATGGGACGCTCGGCCGCGGAACCCGGGCATCAGCCGAGTTCGGGTCCTTTGCCGCCGTCGCTCGCTCGCTCCTTCGTTTCGACAGCTTCTCCTCTCTTTCGGGCGCAGAATTGAACCAGCCTTTCGCATTACCTAATGGATCATGGCTCTCCTCGTGGCCGCTGAGAATGGTATCACCAACGCGGCTTGTTGTTGACACCTCAACCACTCGCTTCCGAAAGCACAGGGGACCGGGCCAAGGCAATGTAACGGTGGAGCCAAGAGACTGTTGTCGGCGAGAATCAATCTTGGCATCCAGGAGTCTCGGCTTGGGTACGAGAAGATTCACCCAAGTGCAGTCAGAGAGGTTGGCTGGTGCAACGCCACGGAGCTTCAGAATCCTCATGCAAGCCTGCTTCCACATTGAGTCGTGAGCATCCAATCCGCCTCGGAGGCTCAGCGCCTGGGTATTGGGTGTTTGGGCCAGGCTCGCAGAGCCCGGGTCTGCTCCTAACTGGTTCTTGGCCATTGCCCCGAAGGGAGCTGCAAGAATAGGTGTGCCTGGCACTGAGAGGCTGGCTGTGCTCGTATCTGACAGTGACGTAAGACCCGGGCATCGGGAAAAGACAAGACTGGTCACCAAGGACCCCGTAGTAGTAAGATAAGCTCGTAGGGTGGCCAATACCGGAATGCCATCGGTTCCAAAGTCGTGATGGTTCTCAGAACTCGAAGTATCGGCTGGCAAGAGTACTGTCCGGTAGTCCAGAGGAGTTGCCCCGTAGTGGCTGCAGAACGTAGACGATATGGACAGCAGGAGGGCTGTGATGAAGTTCTCGTAGACGATCTTGGGAGGAATTGTACTGGAATCGCCTCCAACGACGTCGTTAGACTGGGTGTCATGGTCTTGCGAGCCAACACCGCTCAGAGAGCCAGCATTTGACGAGGCTATGCGCTGCGATTGATCGAGGGCAGATGCGCCTGATGTTGAAACAGTCGGTGTCTGGCTCGTTTGCTGCTGTTGTTGAGGGCGGGTCTTTTGTAGGCCCGCCGGATCCAGCGTCCCCTCCGCACCTAGTAGGAGCCGATGCCCGCACATCTCCAATGTTCTGTCAAGGCTTTCACCATTGACGATGTCGTGGCCCTCCTTTCCAGCGAGGCGGAAATGCCAGAGTGCGCGCCTGGAGGCGTCGTAGAAAACAACATGGCCGCCATTTCGCAGCTGGCTCTCGATGTCGAGAGCGCATGAGGCGAAGCGCTGGGATGACTCGGTCGGCGGTTCGTAAATGCGATAGAAGATGGATGCAATATTGGACTAGAGAGACGCATTAGTCTTCGATTCGCAGAGCAGATACCTCCCCCTCGAGGTGACGAACAATAAGCAGAGTATTGGTATCGTATTCGGCAGTATCCATATCGACAGTTTCGATCGCGGGTCTCCCGTAGTCGTACTTTGTAGTCTGGGTTCGAATGCGACGCGACGGCTCGCACAAGAACCAGCGACTACCGGAGTCTTTCGATCCGCACGTCGACGCGACACGCCCCTGCCGGTGAAACGATATCTAGGAGGAGTAGAGAGCCTCAGCAGTTCCTTCCGTTGAGCGCAATGGTCCTCCGGGCTCCATCTCAGCGAATCCCGATGGTTGGCCGTCGCAGCTCGTGAGGCTCGCCACAATGGGCGCCGCCTGGGGCAGTGTTCGCAGTCGATGGGAGCGTCAACGGCGCCGCAAACCGGTTGATTGCAACGTCTGAGCAGGCGGCATTTACGAGGTGCGTTCGCGCGGCGGCTGCACTCCAGAATGGCCGGCGCCGATGGAGACGGAGTCGTGTTGGATGTCGTCGTCAGGGAGGTGGAGGGCGCCAGTAGGATGGAACCTGGAAGCTTCAGCACGACCAGGCGAGCACTGGCGCCGGAGCCGCACCCGTGGACGCCGTGCAGGGTCAGGTCGCTCCAGTCCAGTTGGCTGATTCGGTCAGACCCGACGCTAACTGGGCGCGCTGTGGGGGGGAGGCCCAGCGGTCTCACCGAGACGCACCGCGCAAGGTGGGGTCCTGGAATTTCTTCACCTTGCCCGTCACCTTGATTTTTTTTCCTGGGCGCCAGCGCGGCGGCGATCGACTCGCATCCTCACCCGGCAAAAATCGTCACAGAGCCAGCGTCGCGATTCCTGAGCACCTTCAGTGTCGCCGACCATGAAGCTCTCAAATCCCGGGACCGTCCCGGTCTACACCATCTCGGGCGCATCGACCGGGCGGCCTCTGCCGGACTGGCTGGCCCGTCGGCGGAAGCGAAGCCTCAAGAACGATGCCGAGTACCAGAACCGCGTCGAGTTGCTGCAGGACTTTGAATTCGAGGAGGCCAGCAACTGCATTCGCATCAGCGAAGATGGCGAATGGGTCATGTCTACGGGCACATACAAACCCCAGATCCACGTTCACAACCTACCCCAGCTTTCTCTCTCCTTTACGCGCCATACGACCTCGTTGAACCACTCCTTCGTTCTTCTCTCGCAAGACTACTCCAAATCACTTCACCTGCAAACGGATCGCAAGCTCGAGTTCCACACGCCGATGGGCTGCCACTACGAAGTACGGATACCTAGATACGGCCGCGACCTGCTGTACGATCGACATGCTGCCGAGGCCCTCGTGCCTGCCGTTGGATTGGATGCCGAGGGCAAGGGCGAGGTCTTCCGCATGAACCTCGAACTCGGGCGCTATATGAAGTCATACCAGATCGACGTGGGTGGCGACGACGAGACCGGCGGCGGCTTGCAAGGTGGCATAGGCGTCGGCAGTGTCAATGTCGGCGCCATCGCCGAGAACACGCACAACCTCCTGGCCTTTGGAACGTCTATCGGAACGGTTGAGTTCTGGGACCCCCGCTCGAAGTCTAGGGCCGCGCGGCTCACTGGCCACGATGGCGAGGTCACTGCCCTCGACTTCGCCTCGTCTGGTCTGTCCCTGGCGACCGGCTCGTCCACCGGCATGATTCAACTCTTCGACCTCCGACGGCCTGTGCCGCTCCTGAAGAAGGATCACGGCTATGGCTTTGCCGTGCAGAAGCTCATTCACATGACGACTTCGTCTCAAGAGAAGAAGATTATGTCTGCGGACAAGCGAATCATCAAAATCTGGGACGAGCAATCCGGCGACCCGTGGACGTCGGTCGAACCGGTGGTCGACATTAACGACGTGGCCTGGTGCAAGAACACCGGAATGCTGCTCACTGCAAACGAGGGAAAGCAACAACATGCATTCTTCGTACCACAGCTGGGGCCGGCTCCAAAGTGGTGTTCATTCTTGGACAACATGGTCGAAGAGATGGCCGAGGAGGTGCACACAGAGACATACGACAATTACAAGTTCCTCACCTTGCCGGAGCTGAAACAGCTCAGCCTGGCTCATCTTGTCGGGAAGACGAACCTCTTGCGTCCCTATATGCATGGATACTTTGTGGCATCCAAGTTGTATGAGCAGGCCAAGCTCATCGCCAACCCGTACGCCTGGGAGGAGGAGAGAATGAAGCGCGTTAAGGACAAGGTCGAGAAGGAGCGTGCCAGCAGAATCAGAGGCAGCAAGAAGGTCAAGGTCAATCAGAAGCTGGTTGACAAGCTGCTCAAGAAGCAGGAGAACAGGGGCGAGGTCGACACCAATGCCGGTCTCCTCGGCGACGAGCGTTTCGCCCAGATGTTTGAGGACGAGGAGTTCATGGTGGACGAGAACAGCTTCCAGTTCCAGCTGCTCAATCCGAGCACTGTCGTGGAGCAGGCCCCGGATCCGGCAGCCCCAACTCGATACCAAGGCAAGGACTCGGAGGATGAACACAGCAGTGATGATGAGCCCGCACCGGTGCGGAAGCCCAAGGACGATGTGGTTATGCGGGTCTCATCGTCACAGAACGACGGTGCACAAATGCGTGACACCGCACTGGGGTCGAGGCATCAGAAGTTCGGTCGTGGAGACCGAGCACGACGAGGAAACGTGGTTGGCGAGCGGCAAGTATCATTTGTCCCAGCGTCAAAGAAGAAGAAAGAGGAAGAAACGCCAGTGCCTCGCAAGAAAAGCCAGGAGGGTCGGCGGAGTGCCAGCTCCAACACGTTTAGAAAGATGTAATACCCATGGGCACAGGCCAACCCATCCATCAGCAAAAGAGCACGCGGACAGCCTCCGATTTGCCCCATCGAGGCCCTCGACCTTTGCGAGCCCGCCAATAACCACGCTAAGCAATTTACTGTCGGGACTTCTTCGTGGTTGTCGATTTAGCCAAGCCTTTCTCGACATCCTCGGGACGCAGGCGAGGTGTGGGCGGTACACTGTTGTCTCGCTTTGCTCGCCCGCGCCGGGATGAGCCCATCGACTCCTTCACGGAATCGGGAAACTCCGTTCGTCGCGGGGTGATTGCCGCGACAACCTTCCGAGCCGATCTGCGGAGTGTCTCTCGTACTGTCCACTCCCGTTTCTTGGCAATGAAGAAGAGGGTAGCCGTTGTCACTGAAGGTGGATCAGTGTCTCCGACGTTAGATGCTGGGACACTCCAACGTCACTTACCGCCTACGATGACGACGACAACCACAACGACGACTATGGCCACCAGCCCGCCGGTCGAGAGCGACATGGCAGAACTGCTGCCAGAGGCCCCCGCTTCCACGCCTGAATTTGGGTCCGGAGCAGGACCGCCTCCACCATCTCCTTGTGACGGGCTCTGGTCATCTCGCGACGACAGGAAGTACCGAGGGTTCATGGTGCTGAAGCAGACGATTTTACACCCTGGGAAGAAACCGGCCCTAAAGGAGCCAGACAAGGTGCTGAGATAGTGTTGAAAGAGAAGAATCTGGAATTGACGTCCCGTCACAAGGGTCGTCGGTATTTACATGCTGTGTAACCCCCCTCGCCCTCCCAGTCGGTGCCATCGAGTGACCTCACATCCATGCGACGCCGGCAATGCGTCGTGCGTCGCCTGCCGCCCTTGGCCAACCCTCTTGGTACCTTGCAGGGGCGCCGTGTGGTCCCATCACCAAAAAGCAGCCGTGCGCCCAGCTGTGACAGGACGATGATTGGCGAAGCATCGTCTCCAAGCGCCGAGCGACCACCACCGTCCACACCCGTCGCAGCCAATGAGACACGGCAGACGAAGCGCCGAGCGACTGCATCTGGCCGCGACCACCAATCTTGGTCACGGTGCTGCGCGGGCCCTCGACCTGAACGTGGGTGTCGCTGCAGGGGTCGGTTTTTGCAGCGTTTCATTCGATGATCTGACTCGATTGAGCCGTTGGTGACCCCGTCGACCCCTAGTAGGTCCCCTACCGGCTGTGTGAGCGAGAAAGGCGATCGTGAATCAACCCAACCACATTTGCTAAGAAGACGTCCACGATTTGTCTCGGTGGCTGCGTTGCCCGATGCAAAATCCGCCGACTCTTGAACGAAGTTGCTCTCGTGGTTTCAAATTCTGCGACGCACAGCAACGTTTGTCACCTAGTCCTCATAGTGCTTATAGTCGCCACTGTGTTAACGGCATAGTGCCAATCCTCCATGGGTAGCTTTGCGCTGTTCGTGAAGTTCCTCGATTTCAAATAAAGTGCATCTCGACTGGGTTTCCCGGCGTCAGATTGCGGGTGCCGAGCTCCTGCCTGCCCTCATATGCATACGGCGCTCCTTCCCAAACTCGCAGCGGAGAGCCCACACATCACGCGTGATGCGAAATTCGCCAGTCCTTGCTCCTCCCCCTCTGCTCTCCGAGAAGTTTTCACCTGTTCCGACTTCTCGAAGGTTTGTGCCTTCTTGTCTAACGCAGGGGAACGACGCAGAGGTAACGACCTAGGCAACGCACTCGAGTTGGTCCTACCTATGCTGCGTACCGCTAACGGACCGTATCGTTAACAGTCAATAAAGGATGGCGGCCTCGCCGGGTCATTTTCCGAGGAAATCCTCCCCCCTTAGCGTCAGGAGCAGCGACACTTGCGAGTTGCAGGTTGGCGAACGCGACTTGGCCAGATTTCGATCGACGGTACCGGATTCGCAACCGTGCATCACCAAATCCTTCGATGAGCTTCCTGCAAAGAAGTTTTCCGCAGCCAATGATGAGATATCTGAGAACGTCTTGGGTCTAGGCTTTGCGTTTGCTCCAAAGCAACCCTCTAGACCTGGCCAATACTCTGAGAGACCTTTCCCACGAGGTCTTATGGCGAACGAATCGACCTCCAAGAGCAAGCCCAACGTCGAGCATAGGACACTCTTAAATGGCCCAACAGAGCGTTCTTTAAATGCGGCACCACGTACCAGGGCGGTTCCTTTTGACCTTCACGAGCTTTCTCTTGTGGCAAATAGAGGCGGACCAGATCCAATCGAGCAACCTCGGCTCGACATCGCGCTGTCTTCTCCCCGGGGTGATAGACCATCTGGAGACCGCAAAACCCAGTCGCCAGATATCCCATCTCGACAGCCCTCGGCGGTGCCGCAATTGCAACCTTCGACAGAAGACTTGTCTCTATCGAGCGACCCGCCATCTCAGATCCAGGAGAGCCAAGAGGTCAGGCCGTTGACACTGCCAGCAGTCTCTGATCACAATTGTTCGCCAAGCAACAAGCAGACAGAAGCGGCTCCTCCAATACGAGACGCAAGTATGACGATCGGAGGCGATCCTCTCTCCTCTAATTCAATCGCACCAATGAACAAGCCCAAGTCTGCAGCTGCTGCTCTGACAGACGACATAGAGCGTCTTGGGTCTCTCCTACCCTCCCGAAGTAAAAGGAGCGATGCCGTCATCCAATCAAGCTATTTTCAGGCCGGGAAACCCGCCACTCCGAAGGTCCATGGAGCTTCGAGGCGAGAGGCTCCGTCAAGTGCCTGTGGAGACCTTGAGGGGCCAATTCATCGAAGTCCACGTGAGCGATGGAAGAGTACCATGACTCGACCGGTTCCAGTTCATGATCTTGCGGATCACGATCGGACAGCACGTCACCGACCGCCGTCGCGTACCAGCAATATTTCGAGGAAACGGAGCGCGATTCGGAAGCCTCGAGGAAAAGACGATGCCGACCGGAAAAGAATGGCCATGCATCAGGTTGCTCAGTACTGGAATGAATGCATGCAGATTGCAGATGAAGAGCAAGACTATGCGAGTTGGAAGATTGACGCGTTGCAGGACAACCTTCACCGCTACCAATTGAAGCTCTCTGATGCTCGCTCTCAGCTTGAGGACAAGAAAGGAGAGTTGCGACGCATGGAGACATGCTATCAGCAACTTCAGGAGAAGACTGGTCGATCAGCAGAACATAGCAAGAATCTCGAAAGAGATATCGAGTCGCTCCAGGCTGAGCTATCTGGCACACGAGAACGAGCCACTGAATTCGAAGAGAGAACTCGGCGATATCGAGGCAAGATCAACGAAACAATCACCGAGCAGCAAAATTTGTGGAAGCGTTCGAGAGATTTCCACACGATGACAATGACTGATCTGCAGCAAGACCGTGAGAATCGTATGTCAGAGTCGAAAAGGTTGGAGGAGGCCCTTGAAGTCAGCCGACATAAGCGTGAGGAAATGAGCAAGTGTTTAGAGGAACTTAGAGGCCACATGGACCACGAACGGAAGGCTAGTAAGTCAAGTTGGCACAATCTATACAGTATCTTGGCCATTCAGCTCATGGTTCTTTGCAGAGGACAAGGTCATCTCTGACTTGCAATGCAAGTTGATGGAACAAGAGAATCGTATCCGTCGCGACAATGACCTTGCTACGTTGGTCAATCGTCAACTGAAGGCGCAGGAAAGTACTCAAGAGACTGTCAGCATGCTAGAAAGCAAAGTTGAATCTCTCCTGGTACAGTCTCGCAAGACCAGACATGAGCTTGACGAAGACGTGGCTTCTATTGCGGATACTTATAGGAAGTACGCAATCAGTACGTGCCTCCAGGGTCATGCTGATATCAGTACAGGATTGAGACTCTGGTCGAGCGCCTGGAAGATTGGGAGGAGAACACATTGCTCGCCGCAATCAATGACACGACACAGAAGATGACGGATCAATTCGAAGCTCAGTAAGCTTGATGAAGTTTCATGTTACTACCGTAGCCTCATATTAATCTTTTGCAGTGTGAAATGTGCTTTGAGCGAGGCATCCGAGAATCACCAAATCGCGATGACTACCGTCCACGAGTTGCTCAGTGGATTGCAGAGCAATCTCAAGACCATCAGCCAAGAGATGGACCGACAGGACGGCGAGTTCAAGACCTCCCGGGCTAGTGGTGTCGAAGCCCGAGAGAAGATTCGCGAGCGCATAGACAAGTCTCAGCGCGACTTGAATGCCATGCGCAACGATATGAAGCAGTTTAGGGATGAATTACTTCTGGAGTTCCGATCCGGAAAGGACTTTGCGGCAGCAAGAATGGACCTGATGAAACAACTCGACCAGCGAGATAAAACCTTTCACTCCCTGGAACAACAGCTTCGATCTCTGACGGAGGAAACTTCGAGAAAGCTGACGGCACTGAGGGAAAGAGCGTTGCACACCGAACAGAGTGGCCAGCTCGAAATTCGGAATGTGGTGTCGTCGCTTGAACGATCTCTCGAACAGGGTTTCAAAGCCGCGCAAGTTGGGTCAGAAAGGAATCTCCGCCAGACCCAAAGTGCCATGGCAGCCTTCGGCGGCCAGCTTCGGGCTGTGAGTGATCAATTGGAAGCCAGGTTTTGCCCCCCAGATCACAGCACCGCAACTAGCACGTCTCATACTGCGGGGGACGAGATTGTGCAGCAAATGCAGTTAAGGATCCGTGACCTTGAAGGTCAATTAACAGCCACTGCTCAATTGCGCGCGAGATGGCAGCAGGACATCAAGACAATTGGCACGCTGACACTTCAACTGAGAACCATCGAAGATCGGCTCCCTCAGGCGGAGAATATAGGTGCCACAGTTGAGCGCATCGCCGAAGTGAACCAACTACTTCATTCCACAGCCAAATATCTAGCTGGGGAGAGGATCTGGGTTCAGCATATCAGCCGCAAAGTCGACTCGCAGGGCATCTTAACGACCAGGACCCGCGGACTCGACCAGCGTGGCCAACCTGCAGTATATCCAGGCGCTGTGACAAAGAGCCCCGAGAATATCTCATTGATTCATCGAATGAAGCCCAGTCTCGTCTTGGGCGACGTGCCCTGTTTTGAGATGCCTATCGCTCGCGAGGCCAAAAACGGGGCGTCTGGTGCAACAATGCATCCCCCTTCTTCAGCGCCGTCCATTGAGCAAGAGCAAATCCGGCGACGGGAGGCGGGTAAGCCGCGTTCAATTCTGAAGCTTTCCTCCTCTCAGGAGTCAGGCGATCTACAGGGACAAGTGGCTGCCTCCATGCCCTGCAGTGTTGACGAGAACAACCTAGATGAGGTTGCTTCTGGATCGACCTCCACTGAGAAAACGCTACGAGACATCCGCAGAGGACTTCTCTCTGGTGATGGCGCCAGTTCTTTTTGGTCCCTTCCGACTATTGCTACTTTCGAAAAAGACCACTCGATGACCGGCAAACGCCAGACAGCGATGGCAGGCAGGAAGCATAGCCTAGGCAGAGAAAATGAGATGGCAGAGCTGGGCAAGAGGGTGAGGATTGCTCCAGGCCGTTCAGCCTCTGGGATTGCCTCTTCTCGCAACTGAAACTGCCAACTGAGGACATGACATGGACGGGCACTGGATGGGATGCGAACTAAACATGGGGTCCGCGCTGAGGCTCCCGGAACGCGTTGCTGAGAAAGCGTAGCTATTCTTGGTCGATTTGCTACCAACTAAAACAGAGAATTTTGGTAACAAATCATTGGGATTTGTGTCGAAGACAATCCTAGTCGTATGGGCGGGCGGAGGGATCGAGCCTCCGCGTGCCACCATCATGCAAAGCTCCTAACTCCAGATATGCCCAAGATACTGATGTACAAATAAATGTTACACGACCGTGCCGCAGAGTCGCGAGGTTTGCGATTTGCGTGCGCGCTTGTCGTTGTCAAGGTCCGAGGATCGCAGGCGTGCCATCACTTGGATCTCTTCTTCGTCTCGAGGAACAGCACCTTCTTACGAACTGTGGACTTGGTCAATGGATGTCTTCGAGCAACTTCGACGTGCCAACCTACCGATCGGGTCATACTTCAGCATTCCCATCATTGGTGACGTCCGGGGGCGCTTGAAGGTGTAGAAGAAGCCGGTCATGGCCATGGAGATGAGGCGGACATTGATCAGGCGAGCCTTGGCTGTGGGCAAGTGATGCGTCAGCTCAATGCTCAGGGTTCCAGCGATACATTGCACTGAAGAGAGGGGAAACTCCAGCTCACCTTTCTTGGCCATGGCTGCGGTCGGGTGCCTTGCGGGCGGTCGTCGGGTCCGGAGGGAGCTTGATGTCGTCGAAGCTGTCGGCGCCTGGGCAAAATTTCGGGCGTGGACGGGACGCGGCGAGCTGTCGGGGAAAGGTGGCGCCGGTGGCCGATGTGGGTGCTGGCGGAGGGGACCGACAGGGGTAGCGGGTGGGGGGGGGGGGAGGTGGTTAAGGAGCCCCCCGATAACGGGCAGGCAGGGGCTGAGGCTTCAGTGGATGAGTGGCCAATTGCCGGTGAGGGGATCGAGGTGACCGAGCCTGGGTCACGCATCCGCATCGTCGAGTGCCATCATGAGGCGCTGTGGCGGCGGGCTTCGACGCCTGCGCCCGGCGCGGCGGACAGCAGTGCACTGGTAGAGTAGATCCCGTCGTGCAGCAGGAGCTTGAAACGCAGCGATCAAGTTGACGCAGGAACAAGTAATATGGGCTAATGCGGTGAGTCTTAAGCGACAGCCGGTGGCCCAATTATGACACTCTCGGTGTATCGCAGCAGACAAGATCGCATTTCTCGTAGGTAACGGCTGAAGAAAGGGGCAGCAGGCACACACCCTGGGGCCTGGAGATAGGCCACCGGCTCTGCCCCAACGGTGCTGCCAACGCCTTTCCACAACAAAAAAAAATCGCCAGCTGCCATCCCCTCTGCTTACTTCGCGCGGGGCATTCACTTCACTTCTGGGGAGATCTTCCCTGGCTCGATCCGAGACGGCGCGCATCATCGGACACTTCGCCTGTCTCGCGATGAGGTTTGCGACGAGGACCAGGCCGCTGGCCGCGGTCGGGGCTGCCACGACGAGGCTGGCGGGACCAGGGCTGGCAGGTCAAGGTGAGAGCGCCTCATCCATCCATGTTCTCGCGCGTCTTTTCTTCGTGTCGCACCACGCAACGGCGTCGGCTCGCATTGGCGGCAAGCAGCCGCGTCACGGTGCAGGGCAGCTCTCCGTCGCAAGGTGCGTCGCAGACAAGTTTCCGGGTCAGTCAGAACTTCAGAAGCCAGCCACGGCAGCCGACTGCTCGCTTGATTGATTGATTGATCGATGACGATGATACCTTGATGCTCGCGGGCGGCCCCGGTCTCGGATGCACCCGAACGCTGCGAGGCAGGCGGGCAGCACGACAGTCGGACAGCTCAGCTGGCTCCCCGAACCGGTGCGCCGCCCAATGCCGCCCCTACCCAGCGACCAGCCGCAGCCCGGGGCTCCACGTTCGGGTCAGGCGACGCTGCGAGTGCGGCGCGGCGGGCTGCCGGTACGGTACCGGGACCCCTACCTACAGCGGGCGAAAGCGCTCATGCACTCGGCAGGCATGGTGAGGCATGTCACCGAAGGCGACTCGACGACTCATCATCGTCGCCGAGCCGGACTGCACGTCGCCAGTCGAGGAAACGGCCCTCCCCTCGTCGCCTCCCTACCCCTCCCTGACCCCCGTCTCCTTTGCCGTTGGCGCCCTACGAGGACGGATCACTACGGGGCTTCTGGAAGCGCTCGCCCGGTCGGGTCGTCGTGGATCTCGTTGTGTAAGAGCCTGGGCGACCAGGCCGCACACCGCATTGATCTCTTCCTGCTCTTCCCGTCCGCATCCTTGTGGCTTGCTGCCGGTGCCCGCTATTACAAAACGGTTGCTACCCCTTCGAATATTGCCTCGCCATTCCTCAGTCATATTTTTCTGCCTTCCCTACCTGCAGCGGGGAGATTTGCATTTGCACTTACCGTTGAGGAAACGTACTGACTCGACACGCCCGGGCTTTTCCAGCAGCCGTCTCCGCCCCCGGAGTCGCCCCTCGACGCCTCTCTGCCCTGGCGAGCGTTCCTGCCCCGCCAAAAACTACTCGACCCCTCCATCGCCCGCAACCACTGCGACAGCGCCAGAGCCAGTTTCTCCCGCTCCAGCAACACCGCCTCGCGTCCAAGATGAGACTCACCGTCGACAACATCAACCAGAACGTCCGGCGGGCCGAGTACGCCGTGCGTGGCGAGCTCGCCGTCAAGTCGGAAGAGTTCCGCGCGCGCCTGGGCAAAGGCGACTCGACGCTGCCGTTCGAGCAGGTCATCTCGGCCAACATCGGCAACCCGCAGCAGCTCGATCAGAAGCCCATCACCTTCTTCCGCCAGGTCTGCAGCCTTCTCGAGAACCCTGAGCTGCTCAAGAACGAGGATGTCTTGATCAATGGCCTCGGCTACAAGACGGACGTCATTGAGCGCGCCAAGTGGCTGCTCAAGCAGGTCGGCTCTGTGGGCGCCTACAGCGCCAGCACCGGCGTGCCCGCCATCAAGGAGAGCATTGCCAAGTTCCTCGAGCGTAAGCCATCCCCCAAGATCTTGCAGGCTTGCCTGCGACTCGCATATCTGACCAATTCGTCGTGCAGGCCGCGATGGATTCCCCGCCGACCCTGCGCACATCTACCTCTCCGCTGGCGCCTCCTCGGGTGTCAACACCCTTCTTAACGTCATCTGCGCCGACAAGTCTACCGGCATCTTGATCCCCATCCCTCAATACCCCCTCTACACTGCTACTCTCGCCCTCCTCAACGCCACCTGCGTCCCTTACAACCTCGACGAGTCCAAGGCATGGGGCACCGATTTCGAGACCATCAAGAAGGCCTACGAGAAGGCCACCGCCGAGGGTGTCGATGTCCGCTGCATCGTCATCATCAACCCCGGCAACCCCACTGGCGCCTCTCTGCCCGAGGAGGACATCCGCGCCGTCATCGAATTCGCCAGGCTGGAGAACCTGGTCATCATGGCGGATGAGGTGTACCAGACGAACGTGTTCGTGGGCAAGTTCCACAGCTTCAAGGGCGTCCTCCACCAGATGCAGAAGGAGAACCCCGGCAAGTACGACTCGATCGAGCTGGCGTCCCTCCACAGCATTTCCAAGGGAATGGTCGGCGAGTGCGGTCACCGCGGTGGCTACTTTGAGCTTGTCGGTTTCGACCCCCAGGTCGAGGCGAACATCTACAAGTTTGTCTCCATCATGCTCTGCGCGCCCGTCATTGGCCAGTGCCTCGTCGAGCTCATGGTCAACCCGCCCAAGCCAGGCGAGCCCTCGTACGAGCTGTACAACAAGGAGTACACTGGAATCCACGAGGGCCTCCGCGAGCGCGCCACCGCGCTGCACAAGGCCTTTGACCAGATGGAGGGCGTTGAGTGCGCAGAGCCGCAAGGAGCCATGTATCTCTTCCCCACAATCCGCCTCCCCCAGAAGGCCATCGAGGCGGCGGCCGCCGAGGGCCGCCAGCCCGACGAGCTCTACGCCATGCGCCTCCTTGAGGCCACCGGCATCTGCGTCATCCCCGGCTCTGGATTCGGACAGGCCGAGGGCACGCTGCATTTCCGCACGACGTTCCTAGCGCCCGGCACGGAGTGGGTGGGCAGCATCGTCAAGTTCCACAAGGAGTTCATGGACAAGTACAGGTAACCCATACCAGTCGACCTAAGAGGAGTCTTGAGTGGATGGTTGTGTGATATTGTGCGCGCTTCGAGCATAGAGCATAGGTATGCGCCGGTCGGAAATGACATCAATAGGTCAGCCAGTCGCCGGTAGACAGCTGAATAAAGCCGTAGAGATATGAAAACTCAGACATCGTTTCATCCCATCTAGGACTTTGCCCGTCCAGTGTTGTATGTTTCCCAAACTCGACTTTCTATTGCGCCGGTAGGGACTTGCCTTCCTCTAGGTACTCCGTATAATACAGCCGGGAATGGCACATGAGCCTACCGATTGTCCCGCGCGAGTGTCTGCAATTCCCAATTCTGACCGCCGCGATGTTCGCCTCTCACTCCTCCACCGTCTATGCCCGCTCGCTGCCCCTCAGCCGCACAGCCTGCCCGTACTTCTGCAGCTTCGTGATGAGCTGATCACCCTGGCGCACAACGTCCTGGTACTGCTTGTTCTTGTCGTCGGGTCGGTTCGTCTCGATGACGCCCTTGCCGGAGACGCGGTCAATGGTGCAGGGGATGCGGCCGGCGGCGATGAACCGGGCGAGGTCACTGTGCGCGCGCGGCTGTCAGCTACATGTTTTTGTGTTTTATGCTTCACGGAATAAGACTTACCGGTCAAGGAAGTCGACGGTGACACCGAAATCGTTGGCCATGCTCTCGAGGCCGACGACCCGGTAGCTCTGGAGCAGCTGCTGGTACGCCCGCAGACGCATCTCGCGAATGAACCAGTTCTTGTGCTCGTGGAGGTAGCGGTCCTGGTTGAGGAACTGCTCCTCGACGTCGGCGAGGGACTTGAAGAAGGTCTTGTAGTTGCCGTTGTAGAGGCTGCTGACCAGCAGGGCGAGCGGGCTGAAGTCAATGGCCATCTCCGCCTCAGGCTGCTCCGTGCTGGCACCCAGGGTCGTCAGGTTGACGGCCTTGGAGGTGACGGCCTGGGGCGCCTGATCGCCGGTGGTGTCATCGGCGCCAGGGCCGGCGCTGAGCGCTCCGCTGAGGGCCAGGAGCTTGTCCTCCCCGTCTCCCATGATGGCCTTGATCTCGGGCGCATCGACGACCTTGGACTTGAAGTCAACGCGCTTCAAGGAAACGGAGCCGGCGAGCACAGAGTAGACGACGAGGTTAGAGTAGGTGCAGAGTTCGTAGCTGGTAAAGGTGGAGAGGGAGTCGAGCAGGAGGGGCGCGGCGAGGTTGTAGGAGCGGACGGTGATGAGGTGCAGGCCCTCGTAGGCCTTGAGGCGGTTGCGACGATCCCAGTCACCTCCCGACTCGACGAGCGTCTTTGCCCGCTCGACGTGCTTCTTGACGAGAGGCTTGTCGCCATAGAACAGGCCCATGCGTATTATGGCGAGGACGAGGTCGATCTTGGTGCCCAGGATGCCGGTCTTTTCGTAGACGCTCTCATAGGCGGCAATGGCTTTGTCCTGCGAGACTGTCAGCATCACCTTCTCTTTGAGTTTGCCAGATGCTTTACCTTGTCGCCCACACGTGCCCAGAACTCTGCCCTCTTGCCCTTGGCCGCCATGACCTCAGTGTCACCGGCCTGCTCGACAGCCTCGTCCTCTTCCTTCTGGAACTGCTCCAGCTCCTTGTCGTTGTCCTCCTTGAGCTTGGCGTAGAGCTCCTCGTCCCAAGGCAGGCTGATGTTGGTGCTGGATGTCTTGGTAGCCATCATGCCGACGAGGCTGGATTTCCTGCTCAGAGGCTTGCCGGGCCCCGAGGCGCCGCCCTCACCGAACGTGTTGAGGATGCCGTCGATGGGGTGCGCCAAGTAGCGGTAGAACGGCGCCATCTTGTCCTCGGCGATGGCATCTTGCAGGGCCTTGACGGCGGCCTGCTGGGACGTCCGCGAGGCGTAGGCGTTGCTGAGGGTGAAGACGTGCTGCGACAGCGGCAGCAGCGGCCACTTGGCGTATTGGGGGTCGGATCCCATCCTGGGCGACGTCCGAGCTGCGGCCGGTGCGGCTGCGGAAGGAGCGAGGTGTATGTCGGGTGTTATGCGACGGGGAGATTCTGTCGAAGAGCCGGTCGCGGAGGATGTCGTGGATGGAAGACGGGAGAGTTGATGATGAGAAGCTGGAGGGAGCTCAGTGGTTCGTAGCCACTGGCTGTCCATGTGGAGCTCCCAGGTCGGGTTGGCTGCGTCAGAGCAAGGCTGCCACAACACGCGGCAGTCATTTCACCCTACCCTGTACCACGCTCAGTCTCGCGCGCGCAAAATCGTCGCCAAGCTATCAAGCTTCGCTTGGGGTTGAGGAAAGTTGAAGGGATTCTTGCATATCTGTGAGAGGGTATGAGACAATGGAATTGTTTACGCAACGCCTGCTACTCGACCCAACTTGCGTCTAGAAGCGAGGGCAAGTTTAGTACAACACTCTGTGTCCAGGGGCAAACCAACGACAGCTAGACGGGCATCGAACGAGTACGATATTAATGCATCTCGTAGTCCACACTGCAATGCAGTTTCAACACGTGCTCGTCGGTTGTAGCCGGGGCTGGGGTCGACATGTTGCTCGTGCACCATCTTGTGGAGAAGACGCTGGCCATTTGAACTACGCAGGGCAATCATCAGTGTGAAAGCTCCCTCCCATCAGTATTGGCGTCCTCCACCCACAGCACACCTCAGATGAATTCCGGGTACAAAATTCCGGCAGAAATTTGGCACTTTCTCGTTTCATGGGTATGCAAACGAGTTTTCCAGAATCACAAGGCTCCAGGTGTCGACAGCCCTCTCAGTGGCGCAGGCGCTTGGTTCTTTGTCCCGTGTTGCACTGGTGCTCGTGCAGGCGCTGGGCCCCACAGTGTGGTGTAACCAGTTTCGTTACTGTCAGCAGCCGCCAGCAACTTTCAACCTCGCCATATCCTCCGCCTCCCTTCCCGTCACCAAACACGATTTCTAGTTGCGCAGCAGTTTAAACTGCCGCACAAACGTATTCAACATGTCGGACCGCGAGAACGGCACCGTCTCTGTCCCCCGCTCCGAGAACGATTCAAGAAAGCCCAACAAGCGACCCGCCGACGATGACGCCCAGGACGATCTCCCTCAGCCGTACAACGCAAATTCGCTGCAGGCGGCCAAGCGCCGCCAGCTCTCCCCGTCCGAGCAACCGCGCAAGCAGAAGCGCCCCGGTGCGCGCGCGCGCTTCTCCGAGGCGGAGCGCGAGGCCATCCGCCAGCGCCAGATTGAGCGCGAACGGGCCGCCGCCGTGGTCGAGGCTGCCGCGGCGGAGCAGCATCGCGTGCGAGGCGTACACGACGTCGTGAGGCAGCACTACAACAGCGTGCCGGAGCGGGGACGGGACTGGCGGACGAGAGATAGCAAGATCAAGGGACTGCGCGTCTTCAACAACTGGATCAAGAGCTGCATCATTCAGCGCTACTCGCCCGACGAGGATCACACGCCCGGCTCGCGCGAGATGGGCCGGTCCAGTGGCAAGGATCTCCTCGTCCTTGACATTGGATGCGGAAAAGGTGGCGATCTGAACAAGTGGCAGCAGGCACCCCAGCCCATTGAGCTCTACGTCGGCTTGGACCCCGCAGACGTGAGTATCGAGCAGGCAAGAGACCGGTATCGGAATCTGAGCTCTCGTGGTGGTCGAGGTGGCCGAGGTGGATTCCGCGGAGGACGGCCGTCGCGGCTTTTCGACGCGCGGTTCCAAGTCAAAGACTGCTACGGAGAGAGCATCGAAGACGTCGAAATCATCCGACAGGTTGGCTTCGACCCCTCCCCCATGAACCGCCGCGGCTTCGACGTCGTCAGCATGATGTTCTCTATGCACTATGCCTTTGAGTCGGAGAAGAACGCCCGCACAATGCTGCGCAACGTTGCTGGTGCGCTCAAGAAGGGCGGCCGCTTCATCGGTTGCATCCCCAATTCGGATGTCCTCGGCGAACACGTCCGCAAGTTCAACGAGAAGCGCGCAATCAAGGACAAGACCAAGGAGGATGGCGAGGAACAGCCGAAAGACGGGGAGACCACCACTCCTACGGGGACGCCTCCAGCCGCTGAGCCAGAGGATGGCGAGCTCGAGGAGGGCGAGGCCGAGCCGACCGCGGAATGGGGCAACTCCATCTACCGCGTCCGCTTCCCCGGCAAGACGCCCGAGGACGGCGTGTTCCGACCCGCGTTCGGCTGGAAGTATAACTTCTTCCTCGACGAGGCGGTCGAGGAGGTGCCCGAGTACGTGGTCCCGTGGGAGGCGTTCCGCGCGCTCGCCGAGGACTTCAACCTGGAGCTGCAGTTCCACCGCACGTTCCCCGAGATCTGGGAGGCGGAGAAGGATGATCCTGAGTTGGGCCCGTTGAGCGAGCGCATGGGCGTCCGCGAGAGGGGAGCAGGCCCGCTTCTCGTGTCGGACGAGGAAATGGAGGCGGCAAGTTTCTATATCGGTTTCTGCTTCTATAAGGTATAAGGGGAGGGGATAGCTTGCGATCATTGCCCTCATCCGTCTGGGGACAAGTGTACTACCACATAGCGAGAGATGAGCAGGACTGGAATTTTAATGACTTTGCTAGCCTGGTCGTTATTAAATTGCGCTATACTGAACGACGCGGTAGTAGTAGTCTGAGGAGTTGGGTATCATAAAAGGCGGGCGACAACTCCATCCCATGCAAGCATTTCGACCGCCTTCCCCTTTGCCACGGGCTGAAAACATGACACCTGCAACGTAAAAGAGAGAATAGAGGCGTGATTAATTAACAAGGAGGGTATTGGATGGTGTGCGGGAGAATTCAGATACGAGGCAATTGCGGGATAGTCTCGGAGTGGAGGAGGTTGGAGGGCCGGGGGTGTGCGCGGCCCTCAAGCGGCGTTGGTGGACCGCCGCCATATCATGACAGCTGCGATGGCGGCGCACGCCGTCGCCCCCAAGGCCATGTATAGGCTCGTGCGGTCGGGGGCTTCTTCCTCCGTCTTGGGGAAGCCAAGGCTCGGGTTCGTGGCCGTCTCGGCGAGAGCGACGAAGAGCTCGCTGATGCTGTTCCAGGTGACACTGACGTGCAGCGGGTGATTCATGTTGAGGGAGGCCGCGTATTGGTCGGGCTGAAGCTCGCTGCGCTGTGTGGTCTTGTCCTTGTCGGCTTTGAGCGCCGTGTACACGGACGGTAGGTCGTCAAGGTGGGGATGCTTTGTGCGCATGTCCACGACGTGGGAGAACGAGTCGGGGTCGGACGAGTCGTACGCGTAACATATCAGGTCGCAAGACTCCAGCCTTGACTGATTCTCCAAGACGGCAGCTTCGTGCTCGCCAAGCTCTTCAAAGATGAGATACACTTGCTTGCCTCCGGGGAGCTCGACGCTGTTGACGGCGCGGCGAGGCTTGATGGTCGGATGGTACAGCCCATCAAAGGGGCGGTTGAGGAACGAATCGAGGAGCGAGGATTTGCCGGCGCCCGGAGCACCAACCAGATAGCAAAGAACCACGTTGCGCTCCACGCGGCCGGGCCGTCTTCTCCTCTTGCGAGACTTTGTGATTTTCAGGGCCGCGGTGATGGAGTCTTTCGGGTTCGGGGGCTCGAACCCAAGGTAGGCCAGGTACTCTATCGTCGTCTTTGGTTCGAGGAACGTGGTCATGCTCCACTGGGCCAACCAGCCTTGCAGAGTTATATGACCCCCTTCGTTGCGCACCGTCGAGGAAGGGAAGGACGAGTCGATCCAGGAAGTTGGCAGGCCCGGAGTCGGAGAGAACAACGCCTCCAACTCATCGTCATTCAAACCCCCGTCGTTGTCCTTATCGAACAGGAGAAACATGTCGACAAAGAAGCGATATCCTGCTGGGCTGAGCTCCGCAGACGAGAACTCGGGGACCTCGAACTTGGGGTGGAGGAATTTGTCCTCGAGGCTCAAGCTGTCTGTGTAGCGATACTTCCGCAGAATGATCCATATCGTCTCGTGCCGTCCCTTTTCCGCGTAAATCTTATTCAGCTGCAAGAAGCCGGCCTGGTCGATGCCCTTGTCCATGCCCGCGCTTGGCAGAGACTTTGCGATGGAGAGCTTGATGTTATCTAAGTCGTCGCTTGTCAGAGGCTTGTCGAAGCACCGCGCCTGGAAGTCTCGCATCTCCTGATCGTTCAGATAGCCGTCCTGGTCCTTATCGCAGAGGAAGAAGACGCGCTTCAGCGCGGCGACACAAGCGGGCTTGAGGTGGCCCTCTTTATAGTCAAACAAGGGCGCGATGGGGTGTGTGACCGCCTTCTGGCAGAGGAAAAACACTTCGTTGACGTTCTTGTGCTCGCGGGCGCTGGTACGGATGCAAGAGTCTATCTCTCGGAACTCGGCCATGACGGGCAACATCTCTTCCTCGACCACCTGTGGGGTGTTGCCCTGCCCCGCGAGGTCGGACTTGTTGGCGCACAGGACGACGGGAACATTGACGCCGAGAGAGCGGAAGTATGGCATCCAGAAGAGAGCAACGCGCTCGTAGCTGTAGTGGTCGGCATAGACGAGCAAGATGACGTTGCACTTCCGAATCTCCTTGCGCAGGGTCGTTCGGTCCTGCGGCCGGGCGGAGGTGTCGACAATGGTCGTCGTGACATTCTCGGGCGTGCCTATGCTGGGTGGAATGGTGATTTGGGGGAGCACGGGCTGGATCTTGTTGCTCATGAACTGGTCCTTGACGAGCGAGGCTATCAGGCTCGACTTGCCCGTGCTCTCGTCGCCGCAGACGCAGACGCGCACTTGAGAAACGAGCTGTCAGCGACGAGCTACGCGGGCGGCGCAGCGACGGAGCCCATGCCAGCGAGCGAGACTGGTCCGTCGGCATGCGAAAAAAACGGGATCGGATGGGCCGCAGTTACCTGTCGCCATGTTGCGCGCTTTGGTGTGACCACCTCGGCAGGCAGGCACTCGATCAGAAGCGTGGGTTGGTCGTCACCTCGAGGCCATGTCCGCGCTGGGCGCCCTTGTCAGATTCTGGGGTGCGGACGGCAGCAGTGGGCTTCGCAGGACGGCTCGAAACCAGGCCCTCGGTCGAGGTGAGCTCGAGGTGAACTTCGGGGGTGGTAGGATGACGGGATAAACAGTTGCGATCCGAAGCTGGGGTTGCTGGCAGAGAGGCTCGGGAGTGGCTACCTTGCCGTACCGTAAGTTAAGTTACCAGGCGCCTCCTCTTTAAATTGCTGCCGTGTTGGGATTGGGCGCTGTCGTGGTATGATCGCCGGTCGAATCGTGCCGAAGCCTCCACTGGCCAGCCGCGCTAGGAGCCCACCTCAGCGGTTCCCGCAGCAGCTCGGGCTCCCATTGCCCGCGCGGGCAAAGCCCCCCCTCAGGTGACGGCATGGACCTGGAAGCTGGAGGCCCAGGGTGCACGGCGAATGGGTGCCCGCTATTGCAGCCCGTTGGAGAGCGCGCTCGCTCGCACCCGGACGCACGCACTGCCAACGTGGCACGTCGGCGGGTGTGCTGTCTTGCCCGAGCACAAAAAGCACCAACTCACCGTGGGACAACGTGCTTGAGAGACGCACCAAAGTACCTAGGCAGTCCGTACTTGAACATCGTAGCGAAAAATGACAAAATGCCGTTACACCGGCGACCGTGGGCTTCGCGGGTCTCTGGACCGCCATCTGTCCACCGACGCCTGCCGGAGTCGATCGTCGTACTTCGTAGAGCCTCCATCCCCGTCCCCTTCGCGGCGTGTCCACCTTGGTGCCACGCTTGCATGCCTGGGGGAGGGCTCACGTGTAGGTACCTTGCCTGCATTGCGACGTCGTATCGATCAATCGCCTCTCGCCCATTTCTTTCTTTTTCGGTCACGGCCTGCCTCGCCGCCGCCGACCCCGACCGACGAGACCTCGGAGCGTCCCGCGGAGCGGCGCCGCGACAATCCAGGTCCGCTCACGACTCTTCGCGGCCAACAGCCCGCGCCCCAAGCAACGACCTTGCGCCTCATCAGCCAAGCCATGCGCGCCAGTCCAATCGTTCCTGCGGGCAAGCCACCTGCGCCGGCGCCAACAGGCCCGGGGCTGGGGGCCCATGGGCCTTGCCTTCCCCCTCTGGACCGCCGCCATTACCCCACAGTTCAGACGGACGACCCCAGGTCTTCGCGTCAGCTCATCCGGATAAAGGATGCCAGGGCCAAGCCAACCATCGCTGCCTCTCGCCTAATCCTCGTCCGTCGTCCGCATTCGACGCTCGATCGCATGCGCATTAATACCTCGTCGCTCCTCCTCACCCTCGTGCGCATCCCGCGATCCTAGGGTCCCCGCTCGACCACGTTGTCTCTGACGTTGGCCCGCCCCATCCCCGACGACGTAGAGCCTCCGCCGACGTCGTCGCATCTCGCGCACGCCCGCACCCAGCCGCCCTCCCAGCACGCACGCAGAGGCATTGCCAGCATCACACAATGTTGTAAGTACCAGTGCCGTCCGAATCGCCCCCGGAGGCATCCCAGCCGTGCTCACAAGGTCAGCGTCCTTCCGCCCCCGCCGCGCTATCCGGCGGGCGGTCCCTACCACCCCGGAGGCCTGACGGGCATCGTGCCCATGATCGAGACGAACAACACGATATCGAACCCTACTGGCCCCGAATGGCAGTTTCTTGTCGGAGAAGGTGGGTAGCGGCGAGGGTCAGCGGGACCGAATACTGTTATCAGAGCTGACGCAGTAGCAGGAACGTACGTGCTGAAGGAGGATTTGTATCTCGCAACGCCTCCGCCGCATCCCTCCGAGGCTCCGATCGTGAACCCGAACCCTCTGGCAACCAACCCCCAGCCTGCAACAGCCGGTACGAAACTCTCACTCGTCAGTCTCGACCACCGACCGCCACCGTTCGTCTACAAGGGACCCGCCGAATCGACTCTGTCGCTGGGAGGCTCTGGGTCGGCGATACACGAACACCCGAACGAGTCGCGTTACTCTACAGAGGGCGGGATGAGCAGCGAGGATGGTCGTGGCACATCAACGAGCGATGCGCCGACTGCTTCAATCACTCTGGGATCGGCTCCGGCCTTCGGCGAGGGAAACTCGTTGCTCGTCCCGGCTCCGACGAAAGACGTGAACAAGAAGAGGAAACCTAAGAACAATGTTACTAAGAGTAACTCTTCTTTCATATCACGGGTCATTGTCAACGAGAGTCTATCCAGGAGGCTCACTGACCGACCGGGCGACGGCATTTTTGCCTTTGCCAACATCAACCGGGCGTTTCAGTGGATTGATTTGTCGTCCTCAAACAAGGTGAGCAACTTGCGTGGAGTCTACGGGCACATGCTGACTCGTTAATAGCAAGACTATCTCACCAAGATACTCTTCACAAAGGCGCACTGCCTTTGCCACGACGTCAATAAAGCCACCCGGAGTGCATCGCACATTGATGTGATTATGGGCTTCTCGACGGGTGAGGTTATCTGGTGGGAGCCCATCTCCCAGCGTTATACTCGGCTCAATAAGAATGTAGGTGGAAGACTTGGTGCCGTACGCTAAAGCGCTAGCTGACGGAAGTAGGGCGCGATCAACAATACTCCCGTGTCCGAGATTCGGTGGATTCCAGGTTCAGAGAATCTGTTTCTCGCTGCTCATATGGATGGATCGCTCGTGGTGTACGACAAGGAGAAGGAGGATGCTCCTTTCAACCCCGAAGACGAAGGTTCGAGCGTCAATGGTAGCGATGCTGGCGATGCGCCGAACGGGGTGCATGATGGCACGAAGATCCTGATCCAGAAATCAGTGCACTCCAAGAACCAGAAAACGAACCCAGTGGCAGCCTGGAAGTTGTCGAACCAGCGCATCAATGCCTTTTCCTTCTCGCCAGACCGTCGACATCTTGCGGTGGTGTGTGAGGATGGAACGCTCAGGGTCATTGACTATCTGCGTGAGGAGTAAGTCTATCATGCGGAGGGCGGTGCTGTCATACGGGCCCCATGTTTGCTAACAAGGCTTCAGACTGTTGGATTTGTTCAACTCTTACTATGGCGGCTTGACGTGCGTTTGCTGGACACCCGACGGCAAGTACGTCTTGACAGGTGGTCAGGACGACTTGATTTCGATTTGGTCGTTGGCAGACTCGGGCCTGGTTGTGAGGTGCCAAGGCCATCAATCTTGGGTTTCTGCCTTGGCATTTGATCCGTGGCGGTGCGATGATCGAAACTATCGCTTCGGCAGTGTTGGCGAGGACGGCCGTCTTTGCCTCTGGGATTTTGGTGTCGGCATGCTGCACCGGCCAAAGGTAAGGGATGACGCACAGACCGAGTGTTGACACAGACTGACCGTATCTAGAACACATCGCGGCAGCGAGGTTCCATTTCAATGCCCCCAGGGGGTCCGCAGCGCGTTGACTCGACCAGCCCCGTCGGCGCTCGACTACGGTCCAACTCTGGCTTAGACGGAGACGACGAGGGCGACGGCATTTCCCACCCAGTGGAGCCGCGAGCTCGCATTCCCATGCTGCCGCCGGTCCTGGTACGTTGGTCGCTCAGCAGGAGGATATTCACTGTGCTAACAACATGACAAGACGACGGTCATTGACACCCATCCGGCCTGCTGGCTGGACTTCACCGAGGATGCCATCATCACGAGCTGCAAGAATGGTACGCGTCGATCACTCGTCACATGCGAGAAACCTCAGCTGACCATGTGTGAACAGGCCACGTCAGGACGTGGAACAGGCCAGGGAAAGGGGCAGCGGCCCAGGCCGCGACGGCGTGACGTGTGTTTGTCGTGTCGGGCGAATCCTGTCGCTCGCGAATGCAGGGCAGGTAATTTTGTGTATGGTGTACTCGTACAGTCACGGATTGTGGTGGGCTTCCAAGCAAGCTTTCTTGCAGATACCAGCTTAAGCAATTGACGTAGCCACTCGGCATCCAGCAAGCACGCACCGCGAGTCTCGTCGACGGACCTGGTAGTGCCCGCTGCCCGCGTGGCACGATGATCGGCAGGGACAAGACATGCTTGCCGGGTTCCCAACGGAGCTGGAAAGCGGCAGTTGGCGAACAGCATGTGAGAGTGTGTCGTCATGGCCTAGGCAGCAGCCAGAGTCGAATTCAACACTTCGCCGCCAATGCAGGGCTGCCCGGACGGATGCGCAAACATCCATACCGTTTGCACGGCACAGCACAGCACAGTACGGTACGGTACGAGTACAGTATGCGGGCATTATTACTTGGTACCAGTGCCATGACCTGCCTCTGCTTTGCATGTTTTGCAGGACTCGGACCCGGAAAGATGGGCCGTCCCACTGCCGGGACCCGAGACGCACCGGCTCCAGGGCTCCACGAGACAGCGGCAAAGCGGGAAGGCTTGCGTCGTGCAGAGATGGCTGCGGCGTGAGGCTGATGAAAGGCTTGGCTCCGTGACCCCTGGATCCCTGTCGCTCACTTGTTCGTGCTCGTTCACTTTGCATGTGGAACCCAGGCGAGAGAGCGATAACAGCACCCCCACCAGCTTTGGAAACAAGACGCAAATGTTGGCCGATGCGCACACGTGGGCCGCGCGAGGCAGGAGGCCGGAATGTACATACGTGTACGAGTGCGTGCATGCGTACACAGGCTGCTGAAACGCGGCAAGGCGGGCATCAGGGTCGTACCCGTCGCCGTGGGTGGACAGGCGATCGGTCCTTCGGCGCGGCAGGGCTCAACGATCAAGTCCGGCCCGCTCAGGGTGTCAATCGCCAGGGCCCAGGGGTGAGGTCGGGCTGCCACGCTCTCGCAATTCTCGTAGTAGCACATACTTCTAGAACGCCGGCTGTTTGGCATGTGAGAATGATACGACCGCTCGCTCCCCTGATGAGGGTACCTGAGGCAGGGACCTGTCATCCCGTGCCTTGCTCGTGACGCGGCGGCAACGGCGGCGGCGGCGTGTTCTGGCTCCGACTCGCCGTGTTTCTCGTGTCGAAGACGGGCGCGGCGGATAATTTACTTTGGCCAAAACACCGCAGCGCATTTGCTCTTGCTTATCTTGGGCAGACCAGTAGGAGGGACGCCGTCGTCAATTGCCTCTGGAGCCCATCCGCGAGTACGGAGTACACAGAATACGACGGCCTGCGATCCACCCGGGGCATCTGGTCCCTCTCTGGTCGCTGAGCCGACGTTGAACGGTGACTCAAAAGAAGGAAACGGCGGGAAATAGCATTTCCCAGTCACGTACGGAGTACTCGTACAACGGGCCAAGCATCACCGAGTCTTGGCCGGGCCTAGCCAGACAAAGAAACGGTGAGCGGTCTATCGCAAAATTTGCCCCAAGACGCTCGCGCGTCGGATCCTTATCTTGGGCCAAGTCCAGGGGCCCCGTTGGGCTGAGCTCTGGGACCGCAATCGCGGTTGATGATGCAATCCATCAAGTGTGCTGGATGGGTCTCGCTCGCTGGGACTTGCCAGATCGCATCCGCCGCCCACTAGGTCCACCACGGCGCAGGGCCAGGCGTCAGGCGGGCCCTGCGGGACCCGTTGCGGGACCCGGCGGTGGACACTGCGGTGGACTGCAGCGGCCGCTCCCAACAACCTAGGGAACAACCAGGGAACTTACCTACCAAGTGCCGTGGCCGCTGATGATGGAAAAGGGGATGCCGCGTCGAGGGCGGCATGCTGTTTGTGCCCTTTGTTCGCCCAAGGCGAGCCGGGCGGGCGGCCATCGGGGCGAGGGAGACATCGAGGCTAGTGCTGCGCAGGTGGCACGACTGCGCTGTAATCGTTCGATGCTCGTGCCCAGTGTGGAAGCGAGACGAGGGCCTGCAAGGCGAGCGGACGACGTCGGCGGCTGCGGCATTCCTCCACGATGGCACCGGGGAAGAATGGCCGTCGGGCTAACAATTCCCGCGGCCACTGCGACAGCGCCAGCTGGGGCCTTAGGTACCAGGGAGAGAAACTTAGAACTGCCCGAGCTTCAGATTCGCGACGCACTTCGTGCGGACAAAGCACCGTGTCGTGCCCAAGACGCGGCCATATTCACCCAGTCCCCTGAGACGGCGACAGGGCCCATGTCACCGCCGTGCAGGGACCAGACGGGCTTCGACGTTGGAGCCCGCCGTGGCTTGATAGCCGAGCGTTTGGCTTGTCGCCCAGTGCTTTCGTGCATGCACTTCCCTGCAGCCCGTCGATTGGCACCGGCGTAGGTGGCGCAGCAATCTCCATCTGTCCACGGTGCCAAATCATCCTGACTGCCGCCCGTCCGATGGTCAGGTACCTACCGTGCCGGCTAAGGTACCTAGCCATCCACCAGAACCGCCGTGCTGGGAGAGCACACCGTTGACAACGTTACAACACCTCCTGGCGTTGAGGCGGCGCGACAATTTGCGCCCGAACTTCAAAGGAGACGCGGCGGCTCCAGTGACGGCGCCAAAAACTCATGACACCCAGCCGGCATCGGCTGCCCCTCAGCCCCCACTGTAATCACCCTGGCGGTCCGCTACAGGTCCCCTCTTGGGCAGCGACTAAAGGCAGCGGAGCCGCGCAGGGCACAGATAGAAGGGTGAAAAAGCTTCCACCCGACGCTTCGATCGCCACACGACTCATGGGATCATGGCAGGCGCGAACCCGAGGTTCACCGAGCGTCGGTCAGGGCCGTGCCCACGAACCAGTCAGACCTGGGGCTGGGGCGGCGGACGGACCATGCCCGTGGCCTCCTTGAAGATTTCCGAGGTTCCCTGCTCTGTCTGGATGGCGGCGCGACGACGACGACGACGACGACGGCGACGATACCCGGATGCAACGCACATGCGCACATGCCAGGAACGGCGGCCGGTTGACGTTCCCGCTGTTCCGGGGGGGAGGGTGTCTCACGCTGACTGAACTGACGCCTCGACGCCTTCACGGCGGCGTCGCCGCCTCGCATGCTTCTGGGCGACGGACGAGGCGTGTGCCCGCCCGTTGGCACGTTTTATCGCCCCGTGTGCCGAGTTCGTCGCTGAGACAAGACGGCGGTCCTTGTTTGTCCACTGAGAGAGGCCCGCCGCCTCGCTTCGCCCGGGGGTAGGCTGGAGAGTGCCTTGCTTTGTGCAAAGTACGAAGTACTTGTGCTTGCCGTGCTTGCTTCCGTGCATTCCATTGCCGCCGCCCAGCGTGTCCACGCGCGCACGCATCCGGCAGGGACGGGTACCTCACGTCAGGCAATGCACGCACCTCCCGCAAGGGGCCCGGCGCCGCCAGTGGGAGGTACACAGTACTCCGTGCTCGCAGCTGCCATCCATCTGGAAGCAGCCACTGGTGGAAAGGCAGCCTTACGATTAGGCCTCGCTGGCGCAATGACGATGAATCAAGCGCTGGCCCGGCCGGTTCCACCGGCTTGCGACCCTTGCCTCCTGCTCGTGACTTGACGTTCGGCTCCTGCCCAGGCTTGTGAAATTCTCCAAACGGTCGAGGTCGACGTCTGTCAAAAGCATCGCTTTCCCCGTCACTCCCTCGGGCGCCGCTGCCACTACTACCTGCCTCGCCATCTTTGTCTGAGCTCCTCCGCCTCGTCTTTCCTCAAAGCCCCTCGATCCGCTCGTCGCGCACCTTGACTCGAGCTCCTTTGAGCACGCATCGGCATCCTTCCTCTGCCCCGTCCACGCCTGCAACCGCAAGCAACCCTTACCCTTGTCCGCGCCAACGTTGGGTATTAGTCGCATCAGCATGAACAGCAGGTCCACCGTCTGACCTTCCCCGAGGACCCTTGCCTTGCCCGCTGCATGCCCTAAACTGCCAGCCTGCGGCCGCGCTTCCAGTCTCCGGCGCCGCAGACGGACGCCTCACCAGCTCCCGTCAACCGACCTGCTCCTACGAGTAGTACAACCTTACCTTGCCTTGCTAGGTAGCCAGTCGACACGACACCGCCCGGCTTCCCACATTTGATCCACGGGCGGCCCCACCGTTGCGACTTATCGGGCGGCGCAATCCACGAACGGGAACCCACGAGACAAGAGACAACCGGGAGGCGGCGCCTGCATCCCAGTCCCCAAGTCCCAACCAGCGCCTGGGTGGGATGCCATCGTGGGAATAAAAGTAATCGCCGGCCCACCTCTCCCGCCGTCCTGCGATCTGATTGCTTTCCCGCGAATACTCTCCTCTCCCCTCCTCGGCTGCTTTGCCCAGCAGCCTCGCGCCAGCTCCGACGTTTTGCATCGCACTAATCCTCTTCGCCGCGGCCCTGGACCATGCCGTCCTTCAAGCCGTTCTCTTCGGTGACGGGGCGCAATAGCTACAGCCTGTTTGACATCCGGTGGGTTCACCCGGACCGGGTCCGGTCACGCCAGGGGCTTCGATGCAGCCATGCTAACGCCGCCGCCGCCACAACAGGCTGGATCAGGACATCATCGTCTTTCGAGGCAACGACCATGAATCGTCCGGCCAATTTCTCAAGGGCGTTGTCGTCCTCTGCCTCTCCTCGTCGCTGCGCATCGAGGACGTGCGCCTCCGCCTGACGGGCACACTGCGACTCTCGTACGTACCTTTCCTCCTTCTCGACGCCTTTCTTCCGTATTGGCCCTGTCAATGTAGCCCTGCCGGGCGCTCATCATGCATTTCGTCTAACGTCAATCTTCGCTCCGCAGCTGGACTGACCTAAGATCAAGTACACCTGGTGTGTCCGGTCAAAAAGTCGACAAGACAACCACGATACTCGACCACCGATGGGCGCCTTTTATCGGCACGCACGGCAAGAGCATGACGCTCCCCGCCGGTAACTACGAATACCCCTTCGAATTCCTCCTCCCTGGCGACACGGCCGAAAGCGTCGAGGGCATCCCCGAGGCATCCATCACATATCGTCTGAAGGCCACCGTAGGTCGCGGCAAGCTTGCGTATGATTTGCATGCTTACAAGCACCTGCGCATCATTCGTACCCTCGAACCCGGCGCTCTCGAGTTCTTACACTCTATGAGTGTCGAGAATACGTGGCCAGACAAGGTCGACTACTCGATCATCATTCCGCAAAAGGCAGTTGTCTTCGGAGGCACCATCAACATGGAGATGCGGTTCACGCCACTGTTAAAGGGCTTGGAACTTGGGGAGATCACCGCAAAGATGCTCGAGATACGAGATACCTGGATTCAAGGCGCAACAGGGTACAATCTTCGGGAGCACAGGACGGAGCGCGAGGTGTCGACGTGGCGATTCGAGGTCAACCGCGAAGATCACTGGCAAAACATGATCGAGGACACGGGGCAGGAAGGCTGGGTCCTCGTGAAGCCCTTGAGTCTTCCCAAGAGGCTTCGGCAGTGCATCCAAGACTTGAATCACCATGGCATCAAAGTGCGCCACAAGATCAAGCTCACGGTTGCACTGAAGAACCCGGATGGGCACATATCAGAGGTGAGAACTCGACCAACAGGATACCCCCGAAGGCAACCAAGAATGCTGACCACAGAATCTCAGCTCCGTGCCACGCTGCCCGTCTCCATCTTCATCTCTCCGAACGTCCCCTTTGATGAGCACGGCAACCTGGTCAACCAGGCACCCGGAGCTCCAAGTATCGACCAAGAGTCCGGGGCAATCGCTCCTCCTGGTTACGGCGAGCATGTTCTGGACCAACTATACGAAGACGTCGACACCGCGGGCTTTCAAACCCCCGGTATGCAAACACCGGGTATCCAGTCGGGTGTCAGCAGCCCGTTTTACGCGCATTCGCGCACGGGGTCGGCAGAGAACCTGGCCGGAATGACTCACAGCGCGCCAGTTGCGCCGGCGGCTTTATCATCGCGTCTCGCCGATGTCTCGTTGGAGCCATCACATAGGAACAGCTCCTACACGTCGATGTTGTCGGCGTCTGGCAGGATGTCGCCGACATCGGGGGCCCATGGCTCCGCCCCGCGATCCGAGCCGCACTCGGCAAATCTCACCAGGAGCAACAGCGAAGAAGACAACTCCGCTAGGAACTCGGTGGAGCATGTCGACGTGGACGCCGCCGAGCTCGCGGAGCTTAACCGGGTACCGAGCTATGCAACGGCGGTCCGAACACCGGCGCGGTCTCGGACGCAGACGGCGAGCGGCCCCGTGCCGGACTACCAAACCGCCCTCAGTGCTCCCCGTACCCCTCCGGCGACAGATCTCAACCCGGAGCAGCTCGCCCCAATATCGGAGGACAGGTCTGGCGAGGTCTACGGAAATGGCATTGCGCGGTCCGTTGACCCGACCGGGTCGAATTAGGGTGACACGACCGGTCTTTCGGCCCGATTTGGGCGAGCGTGTCTGACCAGGCACGATGATTTGATCCTGCGCGGACATATTGAAAGTCCAATGATGGCGGGACGGGACAGCGTCAACAACGGAACACACTGGCGTTAGCTGCTTGCATCGGGCATCAGACATTATGCCCTCATTGGTTTTTTACACGGACTGAGGGCGACGACGACATCCTGCTTCTGCGAAATGAAGTACGCGCCTCGCAACGACATAATAAATCTGGATAGGTACTGGGATTACCGGGAAGAAGGGTCCGCTGGCAGGACACGAAGAGAACATAGCATAAGAGACGCGACACGACGACTTGCGAGAGAGCCGGTTTAGACTTGTACGATAACGCACACTCACACAGCATCGCTGGGGCGTATACATATTTTGGTACTTGATAATTCCATGCTTTGAGCTGAAGAAGTGAGATGGTTTGCCAAGGATCAGGTGTCAAGGATCAGTTGCCAATTTCCGCAATGGTTGGATCGCGGGATCGTGCATCAGCCTTGCCGAGTGTGGAAGCCTCCGTCACGGTGACAGGGAGGCAAGGCCCGTGAACAGCACAGCCCTGATCCGACACAAAGCTTGTTCGGGATCGGCCAGTGGTGTCTCTGGCCGTACCTACTGAGTGAGGAATGGTGTGGCAAGGGGCGGCAATTGCGTGTTAGAGAGCGCCGACCATTTCGCAGAGGCTCGCTAACTCGCTAGCCCGGGACCTTCAGCAGCCACTGCGCGCGGCGGGGCCGAAATTCCTGTAATGGCGCACCCTGATTGACGTCACCAAAGGGACCTTCGCGCTGAAAGCTCCAACGATTTTCGGGAGAGAGGGGCCGGACCAGGAGGGGGAGAGGGGGGGACAGCTGGAATGGTTCAGGTCAGGGACCTGGACTGGCCGGCCGGGGGAGGGAGCGCTCATCGACTCGTAATTTAAAAAGAGCCGCCAAGCGCTCAAGGAGAAACTGCCGTAGCCATTTCCGAGATCTGCTTTGACATACCAGACCCGTGAGGTTTTGCTCGCAGTTCTCTTTCTTGACCGTCGTCGACGTCTGTCTTCTTTTCGGTACGGCCTGCTTCTCGCGACGATACTACGAATACGCCCTTGTCTAATACCTGTGAGTGGTGGGGTGTGACTTCTCTCGTGCTTGCTGTGTTTCTGTACGACTCGGGACGCTTGGCTTGGCCCTCGGCATCCGTGGGAAATTATGCGGTGCTCGAGCGTTGACCATGGGACACCGACGAGCTTGGCGCGACTCCTCCAGCTGAGGTTCATACGAGTACACAGCAAGGACGGGGACTGGCAAGGACCTGGAGCTTGAGCTCCATGCGCTTTCCTTCTGGAAAGCGCTGCCCTACCCTTGCTCTCGTTGTTGCTGTACTTGTATTCGTTAGTCGGGTACCCGCCCAAGTGGCCTCACCGCTAACCAGTCACCGCGTTGCCAGAATAGCGATAGTTAAGCACCCGCTCTCCCTTCCACGACGCGCCGGCGGCCTCGTCTTCCCCTCATCTTCTCGCCCGAACCCAACGAGAGACACGACGTTCTGCGGCACGCCAGCATGTCTGCCACGACCTCGCCCACGACCACGGGCCTGCCATCCCGCGCGGCCACGGGGCTCAGCTCCCAGACTGAGGATGCGGTGCCTGACTTTGACCCGACGACGGTAAGCCCAAGCGTGGCGCGAGCCTATACCCGCCCATACCCTGCATCTCGCGTGCGGGCGCACCGTGGCTAACGCAACCGTGTGAATTGGCAGACGGCCGGTCTGCTCGCCGAGCGCCTGCAGGCGTGGAAGCACGCCGTCGGATACCTCGAGGAGTATGTGACCGCCATTGAGAAGATCCATGGTCGCCACGCCAAGGAGTATGAAAAGGCACTCAAGGTACGAGCTCAAAACGCCCTTGACTGAAGTACTGCTTCGTGCTAACAAGTCGTCGGCCAGACCATCTCCAACCCCCTCCGTGAGGGCCACCACTTCGACCAGAGCCTCGGAGGTGTTGCGGGATTCTTCGAGAACATGCGCTCCAACACCCAGGCCATGATCAACACCAACCTCGAGACCGAGAAGAGCATCAAGGGCTCCGTCCTGCCGATCTTGGAGCGTCTGCACAAAGAGATCAAGCACAAGGCCAAGGAGCTGTCGAGCGGAGCGCAGAGCGGCGCCAAGGAGGTAGAGAAGCTTCGCAACACGACGCAGAAGCACATCGAGCTCCTCGGCCAGCAGACGGCGTCGTTCGACTCGACCGGCGGCAAGATCAACGGCCACGACGATCCGTATGTCGTCCACCGCGGCGTCATGCACAGACTGAGCAACCAGGTCGTTGCCGAGAATAACCACAAGAACGACCTCATCGCCGTGCAAAACAACTTCAAGACCTTCGAGGCGCATGTCCTTCAGGTGCTCCAGCAGGGAATGGAGGCCTTCGTCCAGCTCGTCGGCGGCCAGGGCGAGAAGACGCGCGCGTTGTACGGCGACATGCTCGGCACCGTCCAGTGCATCCCTCTGGACTTTGAGTGGACAAACTTCACTCAGAGGAGCGCGGACCGTCTGGCCAACCCCAACGACCCGGCGCGCTCGGTCGACGCGATCCAGTTCCCTAACATGGACCACGCCGCGACGAAGCCGCTGATTGAAGGGTCGCTGGAGCGCAAGTCTCGCAACAAGCTGTCGTGGGGATACTCGACGGGCTATTACGTCGTGACGCCGTCCAAGTTCCTGCACGAGTTCAAGGACTCGGACGACACGCGGGCGGACCCGAAGCCCGAGCTCTCCATCTACCTCCCCGACGCGGTCATCGGCACCCCCAGCGGCGACAAGTTCAACATCAAGGGCAAGGACCGGAGCAAGACGATCAGCAGCAAGCTCACGGGCAACATGGAGCTGGCCTTCAAGGCTCACACGGCCGCGGACGCGCAGAAGTGGTTCCAGATCATCCAGACGGTGTGCGGGGCGACTGGTCCCGCCGAGCCGACGTCGCCGGTGCCCGATTCCCCGGTGGCCACGTCTCCAGTCGCCAGGACGGCGTCGAACGAGAAGGCGGAAGCGGCAAGGGCGGATGACCAGCTGGCGATGAACTCGCCCGTCGCCGAGACCCCGGCCCACCAGCACAAGGCACAGGAGGCTGGTGTGACGGGCGGTGAGGCGGCTCCGGCGACGACGACGACGGCTGCGTCGTCTGCCACCCCTGCCGCCGCCGGCGGTATTGCCGCCGAGAAGAAATCCGAGGCGGCGTGAGTGAGGCGGGCGATGGTTCGACTTTTGCCTCACTTGGTGAATGAGTGGCGGTTAAGAATTCGGGGCTCGACATTGCTGGTGGCGAGATTGGGTTGGAAGCGCAGGCTCGATGGAGTGAGTTGGCATTCAGGCCACGGCACATGCCCGGTTTAATTTCGAGTTTCACATATGACGACAGTAAATGCATTAATTCAGGCCAGCCTTGGGCGGGCGGACGGGCGGTGAGGCGGGTCCCGTCGCCTCTCGCCATGCCGAGGACCGCTGGCTGTATGGTGCCGGTGCGGTCGTACCTTGGAGGACCAGCCCACCCACCCATCGACTGCGCGCCAGCTGTCAGGGCCTGCTACCATCTTCGTGGACCACCGATTCGCGGGCCACTGGGCATACCTAAACTTGGAAGGTCCAGGGCGGGGACTGCCCAATGCACCAACTCACTCACGTCCCCCCTTCGGTTCGCAATGGATGGCATCGAGCGACAGAGTCTGGCACCCAAGGACACAATCTGCTCGCTCGCCTCGCCAGCCTCGCCTAGAGGAGCGCGACTACCTCGAGGCGGCTGCCCGCCCCCTCCAGCTCATCCGCCTGCCGCCCGCCGCCCGCCGCCCCCCCCCCCCCCCCCCCCCCCCCCCCCAGCAAAAGTGTATAAACGCCGCCGCCGCCAGCCCGCCCCCGGCCCCCAACCAACGAGGATCAATCAGCCCAATTGTCAAGCGCTTTCTGTGCAGCCCGTACGAAGTACAGTACCTACATACGTCGGTAAGTACAGGCTCGTACGTATGTGCGTCCATGTGACCACCAAAAAGCGCGCCCCCCGCCGCCGTCGCCGCCTTCTCCCCCCACGATCCGGCCGGGAGAAGACACAGTGTGCTAATCTACCGTAGCTTGACTGAATCAGGTACCTAACTAGTTGCTACCTGATTCTTTCGTGTCCTGTCCTCGTTTATTGCCGGCCCGGCGAGCGATGGCGGAACCATGAGAAAAAGAGAGGCCCCGAGCCGGAACCAGTTCCTTACCCACCACCCTCGAGTAGCTTCCCACCACTTCATCCCTCTCGTCGTTGCCGGTTTCTCCCTCTCTCGCGGCCTCCACTGCACGTTTTTGGGGCCCGTCGTTTAGCGCCCGTCCTGGTCGGCGGGCGAATGGCGAGGGCGACGAGCTGCAAGGCACCTGGGCGAGTGGAGGGACCCTGCCTAGTAGGTATTCCGGGGCTTCGGCCTTGTCTGTTACTTGCTGTAAGTGTCCCTCTTCACCATCTCACCTCTCTCCGGCTCTCTGTCTCTCTCCTCCCCTCCTGCTCTCACCTCCGCGATCCCTCCGCCCACACGCAGAAACACACACACACACACACACACGCACTCCGTCCCTGTCTCCTCCTCCCTCCCCGAGAAGCGAAAATTCGTCATCAAGCGCCGCCCGTCGTGCGGCGTGTCGGGGACCTGGAGTTGGAGTGGGGGTGTGCCTGCTGCGGTGCGGTGCCCACTGCGGGAGGGACGGGTGACGGGGCTGGCCGGACGCCTTGCGGCCCGGGGTGGGTGGAGAGGGAGGGGAGGGTCGGTTGCCTTCTTGGGCTCTGCCGCAGCCGCCGCCGCCGCCGCCGCCGTACATACGCCTGGGCTCTCTGGGCTGGGCTGCGCCTGGGGAGGGGGCGTGGGCGTCTGGGCTGCCTCTGTGGAGGGAACAGGCAGACAGAGTCACAGCCCAGAGCAGATGAGGATGGGTGTGGGTGAATGGGGTGATGGCTGACGAGACGGCCTCCTTCCCCAGGCCCAAGGGGGGGCGTGTGGGAGGAAACACCAGATAGGTCGGGACTCGGGACTGGGCATAAGGGAAGCAGGGCAGAATCCAGATCCTGCGATGATCAAGATAGATGCCTCTCCTTCGCCCACGCCCTTCCCCCCCCCAGCTTTATTATCCTATTATTCCCAGCCATTCGCCGCCGCCGCCGCTTACTGTTCGCCTCAAGGTGCCAGGGTGCGGTGCTTCGTTTGTAGTTTGTTGATCAACCCGCGAATGGCCTCGTCCGGGTCGCCGCTGCCGCCGCCGCCGCCCTCTCTCCTTTCGCTGGTGCTTCCACGGCCGGTCCTTGCCGTCGTCGTTGTCGTCGTGGCCGCTCGATAGTGTTGTGTTGTTTGTTGGCCGCAGCACCGCGCGAGACCCGACCCAGCGCTGGATGAACAACGTTTCGCTGCCTCCTCATCGCAGGCACGCCCCCAAGAGTCAGCGACGACGAGGACGACTCCTGCTGCTTCCGCGGGGAAAAGACGACGTCGGTGTCCTTCTGGTCTAGAGCCGCGACTGTTGCTCGCACTGCTGTTGCTGCTGCGACGTCTCCTATTACTACTACTATTACTACTACAACAAGACGGTGCTGCCAACACCACTCCTCCCACTTCTCTCTTGCCGTCCACAGCCGCCATGAAGGAGTGGGAAAAGCACCGCGACGAGATGGTGCAGCTGTACCAGGTGCACAAGCTCGGCGTGGTCATGGACATCATGACGCATAAATACGGCTTCAAGGCATGGTAGGTAAACGCGAAATTCTGCCTCACTCTTCACATCTCCCCACAAAGAAAGCCTCCCATCGTTTGGCTGGGTGGCAGGTTATTATTAGCACCCGAGCAGCCGCCCCCCTTCGGTACTTGCCGAAATGAAGCACAAAGATCTCGTTGGTGTTGCCGCTGCCAGACTGGCCGAGTGCAAGGGCAGAGAGAGAGAGAGAGACAGAGAAAGAGAGATGTGGGCTGACGGGGGAAATAGTCGCCGCTCTTACATGGAGCACTTCTCGAAATGGAACGTCAGAAAGTACAACCGCAGCCCTCGCGAGGTCGTGGTGCACAACAACAGCTCGGCGCCCAGCGACGACTATGAAGATGACGACGATGCCCCCATCGGCGCCGTGCCCCACCCCCGTTACGGCGACCCGGCCGGGCGCGGTCCGCAGGCCAATGCCTCGCAGACGCTCTCCATCCCGTACGGACACCACTACACAACCGATACCACCAGCAACCACGACCCTTACTCGCAGTACGCGGTCGTTGGCGCTGCAGTGCATGACCAGCAACAGCAGCAGCAGCAGCAACAACAGCGGCAGCAGCAACAGCAACAGCAACACCATCAGCAGCAGCCTCATCATCACCAACTTCACACCCAGCATCCGGGCCAACTCGAGCACGGCCATCACCAAGCCATCGGCCAACAGGACTGGAGCGAGCTGCCCAATGGCGGCTGGCCACCATCGCACGGCATGGAAGGATACGACACTGGCCTGGGTGTTGCAGACCAGTAAGCACATCCCCAGATATGTATCGGCTGCCATGTGAGCAAGCTCTAACCAACGCTGCCAGATATCTCACCCCCGACGGCCACATGAACGGTGGACTTGATCAGGCAGCACTAATGCATGACGAACGCCCCGCGCACCAGCCGCATCACTCCAATCAGACGAGCTTCAGGCTTTTACACTGAGATCTTACAAGGGTATGTTAACGCAAGGAAAATACGAAGTACAGTACAGTCAGATACCACGGTAGGGATATACACACGTCACTTATAGAATTTGGAACAACAGAACAAAGCCGTGGGTCATGTGTATCAAACTAAAAGCGTTGTTTTCTGTACTACCTGCCACTGGCACGAGGGATTGGATTTGTACGACGTTGGAAGGCCGGCTAGTGGAGTTGATCTCAACGCGCCCGGAGACACATAGGATCTTGCCTGTCACTCGACTGGCTAATGCAATCGGAACCTACCTATATGGCCGGCGATGTGTTTACTGGGTGTGTGACGAGCGGCTGTAGCCTATTCCAGGTTAGCTGGGATCCAGAGGACTAGATTGTGCAGCAAAGTCTGGGAGCGAGGTGATTATCAGGGGAAAGTGCCTTGTCACAGGCGATATCATCAATGCATATGGCTAAGTTGACCGTCGTGATATTGTAACATCATGTAAAGCAATGGAGGTAGACGAAATGCAGATTGAACGTACCATTGATTGCACTCGACATTGGGGGCATGTACAGGTTGAGCTTCACACTTTGACGGCGTTAGCTTCATGCCAGCCGCAAGTTCCAGAGCATCAACACGAATGGCCATATTTCAGAAAGGATGCGGATGATTTGTCTTCGTCGCGTGAGCTCAGACATATGCTTGTCATTTTCATTCGCGTTCATCATCAAGGCCGCAGATGGGTTGGTGAGAGGCAACTAACCATCGAGTCGGGAACCTGTGTTCAGCTTGTCAGCATCAATTCGACAATGGAATCATGTGCCAGCTTGAGAAATGCGTGCCAGGTCAGGTAATGCATGAATGGTAAAGAAAGATAGTGTCTGCATCGAAAACTCGAATAAGACTCGTCATCTGTATCATCATAAAAGGCAGAAAGAAACACTCCACACAAACCTACCTGAAATCTGTGCGTCATCACAAAGCAACCTTTTCGTCCCCGAGCATCAAATTGCCAAGACACTGTGACCGACGCGTCAGTCGACCAGAACATGAAAAGCTTCCGACAATTGTGATTCGACGAGTTTGGATCAGTGGGCGAGGTTTTCTAGGCCTGCCGCAAAATGGCTTCTCAACTCATGAAGTATTTCGGAGCCCAGTGCCGCTTCATCATGAAAGGGGTTGGATCGAGAGTGAACCGCGATGCTGGCATACCGTGTCTATAGTCTTCGGATGGTTAGCCAAGGAACGGCCTAGCATGCAGAACAAAATGTGGCAGTGAATTGAGGCAATCAGAAATAGCCATTTAATATCGTCAAAGAAAAACTCAGCCGGTAATTTCCAGCGTATATTGTTACGAAATTGATCATCAGGAGCCGACGGAAAGGAAAAAGCAACCGCTTGCAGCATCAACGTACCAATTCAAGAAGCAGGATATGACGGTGTCCGCGAGCTAGGTGGGAAGGCCCCCTGGCCTCGCGCAAGGCATTGCCCACTTGGACATGCAACCTAATGATAGAAAAGTCAGCACGAGCTCCCAGAGGCGTGAGTGCAGTGGCAGAAAGTGCTCGACGTCGACAGTTCAGACTGACGTGTAAAAATTGAGTCGTCATTCCAATGGTCAGAGACTCTAGTTTGCGGTTAAGGGTGTCATCAGGAAGGGAGAGAGGAGCGGGCGAGGCGCGACAAGATCAAGAAAAAAACTTACCTGAAGCTCTGGATGCTGGAGGAGGTAAAGGACGGGAGAAGTTTGCGAAAGGCTGGCGCGAACAAAATGTTCTGCTCGTGTGGGCCCTGTGTGGTGGAGAGTGCTGCTGTTCACGTAAGCAGGTCACGGGATCTCGTGTCTCCGGCGTGCCTGGCTTGCCTGGGTAAGGTAGTGTGAAGGGCGTGACCAAGTCGCGGCAGGCCGCGCAGAAAGACGCACATTCGCATCCTTCTTCACTGCCGTTGCTGCCAAAGTCCCTTTCCAGGTCCAACATGCCTGAGATAGCAGAAGGTATGAATGCTGGAGGCCCTCGTACCGCTTCTTGCCTCATGGGCTGATGATGAGTAGTCGCACGTATCGTGCATTTCCTCCGCCTGCATCTGGTCGGGAAGAAAATTGCCAGTGCATCCGCCATTGATGACGGTAATGTCTTTGGAAAAGTAGGCACGAGCGGCGCTGCCGTTGAGTCGGCCCTCACAGGCAAAGAGGTGAATCAGTGTTTACCCATGACTGCGCGCATTGAATGCTAACGCCAGCAGGTGGTCTCGGCCGGGAACCAAGGAAAGTACTTTTGGTGAGACTGCATTGTTTGCAACTCGCGAATGCCGCTCATCATATACTCGTGCAGGATCACGCTGGACAAGCCTCCACACCTTGTGATGCATTTTGGGATGACCGGTGAGTGGAGAGCCACTGTCTTGGGTCTTGCCAGACTACGTACTTACAACCCACCGTCAGGCTGGGTCCACATCAAGGGCGAGAAGACAGCATACACAAATTACTACAAGAAGATGAAGGAAAGCGACCTGGAGCAATGGCCACCCAAATTCTGGAAGTTTCACTTGACCACGGAAGGAAAGCAGCCAGTCGAGGTGGCCTTTACCGACGCGAGAAGATTTGGCCGTGTGAGGCTCGTCGACTGCCCTGGCGCCGATATTCGCAAATACTCGCCGCTAGTCGAGAATGGACCGGATCCTGTCATTGATACAGACGTCTTCACTGAAGACTACCTCCGCGGCAAGATGAAGTCTCGGCACGTACCCATCAAAGCCCTCTTGCTGGACCAGACGATGATCAGCGGGGTCGGCAATTGGGTTGCGGACGAGACGTTGTATCAAGCCAAAGTCCACCCGGAACAGTACTGTGACGACTTTGATGATGCAGAAATTACCAAAGTGTACGAGGCCATCCGCTACGTGTGTCAAACTGCCGTGGACAAACTGGGCGACTCGGACCAGTTCCCGGAGCATTGGATCTTCAACCATCGGTGGGGCAAAGGCGATAAGGGTGGCTCGGCGAAGCTGCCAAACGGAGAGAAGCTGGCCTTTATTACCGTCGGCGGACGAACGAGCTGTTATGCGCCGGGCGTGCAGAGGAAGACTGGACGTGTCGTGCCAACGGCCAAGGTTGAGCCCATCAAAGTCGAAGCCAATGGGGTCGCCGACGTCAAGACTTCTCGCAAGAAGAAGGCGCCGATAAAGTCAGTCAAGCCGGAGGAAGACGGCCCTCCCGTCAAGAAGCAGAAAAGGAACCAGGTGAAGGTGGAGGAAGAGCCAGAGGCAGAGCTGAGCGCGGGACGCAGACGATCTGCCAGGTTGAGGAACTAGCCCATATTCCCAAGAGTACTTGCCGGAGTATACGTATATGTTGGATTTGGCTCTTGGGATATCGCCAGTTGATGGCACGCGCGTGCGCCCATGCGAACGTTGCCATGCCCAGGGCTGTGGTCCGTGACTTTGTGATGTGCAAGCCTATGGATATTGGCAAGGCGCTCGAGGTGTCAGCAGCCGGGTTCTACGATGTCATATCAACACATAATAATTGAGGAAATACCGTTCGAGAGCAGCAATGCTTCTGTCGGCGCGTCGCTTGTCCTGGGCCCCTTGTGGCGCGTCCGCGGAAGGTCAGCACATTCAGGACAAAGTCACAGCCGTGGTGTTGGGCCAATCTGGACAAAATACTCCGGAGCACCTTCCATCGTGGCCAACGCGCCGAAACGCGCCGAAATCTTTCCACGTGTGTTGGGGTGGGGCGCACTGTGGAGCAGTGCCCTGCTGCGTACCCACCGTGCAGTGGTCGTGTTGGTCCCTGCAGAGCCAGCGCCAGTTGCTGGGGCAATTATTATGTCATCTTCAACGTCAACGTGAGTGCGACCATCCATGGAGTGATTGTGCCGCTGCCAACTGCACGACATGCCCTATCCATGAACAACAACAGTCGGTCCAGCGTCGATGGCAAGCCGGGTGCCGCATTCGCATTTAAACCCCGGACAAACCTCTCGTCAAAGGAGCAACCATCCTTCTCCAAAACATCCCGCGATCCAAACTCACGCCCCGGTGGTGGTGCCCTCAGTGAGATCGGCGCCATGGTGAACGAGCGCGCGCCGCCAAAGGCGTCCCTGCAGTCTCTCGATACGATCGAGAAGCCTACTGGGAGCCAGACAGAGCGCCAGAGATCCCCCGACGACGACGATGTCGCAGCCTTGATCAACCACAAAGGCTGGGGCTCCATTAAGAGCCAGTATCGAGACCCGTCGGCCGGATCCACGAGTCACCCGACATTCGGCCATCCAACGAAGATGATGTCGTCTCGTAAGCAGAAGGCGAACGTCTTCATACAGCAAAAGAGCCGACCCGAGCATCACCTTGGTGGGACCAAGATCAATGGCCCTCGACAGCCTGCCTACCAGGACCGAAAACCGCCGCCGATGCCCGTCTTCAACTCGAATGCCCAACCCCGCAAGGCGACAGCAAACTACGGCGATGAGGTGTTCTATACGGATCCGAATAAGGCGAACTCCGACCTCAAGGCTCTGCTGGAAGGCGGTCTGGACGAGGATGATGACGCCGAGGAGTCGTCGAGTGCAGCCGAACAGAACAAACACTCGCCGTCCGAGCCGGCCGCAGCAACGTCCTCCACATCAGCAGAAGCACCGAAGACCGAACAACAGAAGAAGTTCCGCATTGGTGATGACGGGGTGGTGGATGGGCTCAAGGTCAAGTTGCTTCCGCATCAGGTCGAGGGTGTCAACTGGATGCGTGGCCGTGAGCTCGGCCCGGTCAAGCGAGGGAAAGTCCCCAAGGGTGGGCTCCTTGCTGATGACATGGGTCTGGGAAAGACGCTGCAGACCGTCTCGCTCATCTTGACTCAACAGAAACCCGAGAAAGACGAGCCGGGCTGGAATAAGCAATTTGAAGGTGTCCAAAGGACGACGCTTGTCGTTGCTCCGCTCGCACTTATCCGGCAATGGGAACAGGAGATCAAGGACAGGGTTACAAAGTCGCATCGACTAAAAGTGCTGGTACACCACGGGCCGCAGCGGACCAAGAACTTCAAAGACTTGGCGGCGTATGATGTTGTCATCACGACCTACCAGATTCTGGTTTCGGAGCACGGCCATTCATCTGACGCCGTAGACGGCCTCAAAGCCGGCTGCTTTGGTCTTCATTGGTGGCGAGTCGTCCTGGATGAGGCCCATACCATCAAGAACCGCAACGCCAAATCCACCAAGGCATGTTACGCCCTGCGATCAGAGTATCGGTGGTGTCTTTCTGGAACGCCCATGCAAAACAACCTCGACGAGCTACAGTCGCTTGTCAGGTTTCTGCGCATTGCGCCGTACGATGACATCAAGCAGTGGAAGGAGCACATTGAGACTCCACTGAGGAATGGAAAGGGACACATCGCCATCCGGCGTCTTCACAGCATATTGAGGTGCTTCATGAAAAGACGAACGAAAGAAATACTCAAGGAGGAGGGCGCTTTGAATCCCGGCGGCAAGCCTACTGCTGACGGCACATCGACAACTGGGTTCAGGCACACGAATAGAAATGTCGTTACCGTCGCGACACAACTTACGCCCGAAGAGCGCCGATTCTATCAGCGCCTGGAGGCCAGGGCTGACGAGAGGATGGAGGCAATGATGAAGGACAAAATCAGCTACGCCAACGCTTTCACCCTTCTCCTGCGACTCCGCCAAGCCTGCAACCACCCAAAGCTGGTTGAAGGCAAACTAGAGAAGGACAAAGACGCACTGTCCACCGGATCGAGCCAAAGGTCCCAAGACACAGATGTGGATGCCATGGCAGACCTGTTTGCTGGTATGGGCATTGAGACGAAGAACTGCAGCATTTGCGGCCGAGAACTTGGCTCCGTGGATACCGAGCTCGGGCGAGACAATTGCGCAGAGTGTCACGATGATATAGAGTACTTCAAGACTCATGGAAAGTCTGGCAAGAAGAAGAAAAGAGCAAAGAAGAGCAACAAGAAAAAGACTCCGAAACAGGAGCAGACGAAGCAGGCGGATGCAACGGAAGAGCAGCAGACAGGTCAGCCCCAGCAAGCCGCCCGTCGCCGGCCTCGGAACCGGAATGCCGTCATAGACAGCGATGATGAGGAAGAGGGCGAGGGCAGCTGGCTCGTGGATGAGGCCGAGCGCGGCCCGATCAATCTGGGCAAGGCAGGAGGTGAAGAGGACGAGAACGCTGAGGGTGGCGGCGATTGGCTGGGCTCCGAGGACTCCGCCGACGAGACACTTGACGACAAGGACCAGAGTAATCTCAGCAGCTTCGTGGTGGACGACGAGACGGCCAAGAAGGAGGACGGGTACCGGTCTGCCGGCGAAGCATCGGATGACGATTCTCTGTTGTCTGTATCGGCATTGACAAAGCAGATGGCGTCCCAAACACTCGAAGACAAGCCCGGGAAGCCCGTGGCCTCGTCGAACACCGCTACGGCTACTGATGCCTCAGACTCCGACGCCGGGTCAGACGAGTCTGGTTCCGACAGCGACGGCACCGAGGATGACTCGTCCTCTGGAGACGACTTTGACGAGCCGTGGCGCGCGAACGGCGGCCAGCTCGTCGCGTCTGCCAAGATCCGGGAATTGACCAAGATTCTCAAGGCCGAGGTCGACGAGCACAAGTTCATCGTCTTTTCGCAGTTCACGTCGATGCTTGACCTGGTGGAGCCGTTCCTTCGCAAATCCGGGTTCAAGTTTACGAGATACGACGGCAGCATGAAGAACGACGCCCGCGAGGAGAGCCTCCGCCGGCTGCGTGAGGACAAGAAGGTTCGCATTCTGCTGTGCAGCTTGAAGTGCGGCAGCTTGGGCCTGAACCTGACGGCGGCAACACGGGTCGTCATCATCGAGCCGTTTTGGAATCCAGTAGGTCACCATTCTCCCCGAGAGTGAATTGTGTGAGGGCAAGGCTAACACGAGCTGTAGTTTGTCGAGGAGCAAGCCATCGACCGGGTCCACCGCCTCACGCAGACAATCGACGTGACCGTCTACAGGCTCACCGTCGCCGACACCATCGAGGAGCGCATCATCGACCTCCAGGACAAGAAGCGCCTGCTCGCGGAGCAGACCATCGAGGGCGGCGCCAAGAACGGCGGCAAGGGCCTCAAGCTCGCCCTCGAGGACATTGTCAACCTCTTCAGGGCGGGCGGCTACCAGCACGACGACGAGCAGGACGGGGACTACAGCGCCGCGGGCGAAGAGCGCCGCCGCGCGCGCCAGGGCATGAACATGCTGCGGCGCAAGCCCGTGTCGCGGCAGGAGAGCTCCGTGTACGGCCGCAGGTGGGACTAGAATAGTCAGTCAGTCGGCCACTCGGAGCATGAGCGCGTCAAAAGGGGGCCGGAGGGGCGCGCATGGGAGGGACTCCAAGCGTTGGCGTTGTGGGTTTAGACAGGGCACATACACGACATGATGGGCTATACGAAGTACGTGTATAGACAGACAGGTGCATACAAGGCATGGCAGTGATGTCGTGCGTACGACTTTGAGGCGATTGCTATATTACTGGACAAATGTGCATGCGTCGTGGTATCGGAGCGCGCACACGGCAGCGGCAACGTGACATATCCCTGGCCACCCGCGACACCAAAATGTCTGCTCCCGCGTACGAAGTACACATTAAGCAATTCGTGACAACCAAAAATAGCAAGGCCCTGAACCGGCTTTACAAAGTAACGGAGACGTTACGCTATCTACAGAAGACAAAATGCGCCATCCCTATCCCTCGTGCTGCGTGCTACTCCGCAGCCGCCGTTGCACCCCCTACTCTCTGTCGATAGACGCCGAGTTCGACGACCCTAGCGATAGTAGTCACTCGGGTTGGGGGCGCTAGGGCCATCGCCCGGCGGGACGTAGGGCTTGTACTGCGGCTGCTCCCCGCCGGCAGCTTGGCTGGGCAGCCCGTGGCGCGAGTCGTAGGCGGCGCCATGGGGCTGGAGCGGCGGAGGGGACATGGACGAGCCGAGGGGTGCTTGCGGGGGCTGGCCCGCGGGGACAGGCGGGGGTGCCTGATCAGGCGGGTTGTAGCTCTGATACTGTTGCTGCTGCTGCTGCTGCTGCTGCGGAGGCGGCTGTGAGTATGGGTTGGAAGGCGCGGTGGCGGCGTGCGCGTGGAGGTCCTCCTGGGAGTAGCCCGGGCCGGGGTGCTGCGGCGCGAAGCCGGGGTTATGCGGCGCGATGGGGGAGTCGTAGACGGACGTCGCCAGTTCCTGGGCGCCATACGTGCTCTGTGGGCGCTGCTGGCCGGGCGGTGGCTGGGAATAGGGGTTCGGCTGGGCCTGCGTAGGAGGCTGAGAGTAGGGAGTGTAGGTCTGGGGCGGCGGCGAGGTGGGCTGCTTGCCGTGGGAGTTCAGGCGCGGGGAGTGCTCCCTAGGTGGGTATTGCTGAGGGGCACCTCCTTGAGACTGGGATGGGACTTCCGAGCCGGCGACGTAGAAGGGTGCCGGTGTGCCCTGAGGCTGTCCCGGAGGCTGGAAGTTGGGGGGCGGAGAGGCAGTCTGGTGGAATGGTGGCTGTTGCGGGTGATCTGGACATTGTGAGTACGAGACTAGTAAAACGGAGTACTGGCCGTGCTTACCGCCAGCTGGCCCTTGGCCATAGAACCCCTGGGGATCCTGAGGGGGTTGTCCTTGGCCTGGGTAACCGGCACCGCCCGAGCCGTAGCCCTGGCCTGGAGGCGCTGGGCGCATGGCGTATTGGTGGTAGTTATGCTGAGGCGGATGGGCCATGGATGATTCGAGGAGGGCCTCGTAGTCCCTTCGAGCTTTGATAAACTTTTCGTTCAGCTGCGTGAAGTCATCTGCGGGGTATTAGTACACCATGATCATGACTGCCAACGTTATTGCTGTTGTTTCCTTACCCTTCTTTTGCGAATATTTCTCAATCAGCTTGATGAGCTTCGGCCGGATAGCCAACGTCTGGTGGTACAGCTTCTGTTGCTGGTTAGCCACGCTCACTCGAGGGATGCGAACGAAGGTGTTCTGTCACGTACCGAAATCTCCTCATTATCTTCTTCCCGAGGTCCCGTGTTGGACGCGCTGAGCAGCGTCAGGAGCTTCTCCACGTTCTTGATCTCCGCAAACACCTCGGCCTCCATCTGGGCCTCGCGCTGGAGCTCGTCGGGGGTCGGGTCCGTCAGCTTCTCGACGTAGTTGAGTGGGAAGATGCCGGTTTTGCCCTTGAGCGACCCTCGCCACCAGTCCTTGTACACGCTCTCGAGGACCGCAATGACGTCGCCCTTTTTGAACTCCAGCTCTCCCGCCTCGGACGGGACAAAGTCGTACAGAGCACGAACCCGGCTGACAGTCGCAGCCGTTGTGCCAGAGGACACCACCGGGGTGGGGGTGGAGTCTTGCTGCCCGCTCGCTCCGGCCTGAGAGCTCGATCCGGCGGGCGTGGCCTTCTTGCGTTCCTCCTCCTGCAAGCTCAGCTTCAAGGCCATCTGCAGCTCGTCCTCCTCCTTCTGGCGGTCCGACTGGGTCAAGCCCTGCTTCTGCGGAGCGCTCGGCGCCTGCAGGGTCGGGTTGCTCTGCTTTAACCTGTAGTAGGCGTCGTACATGATGCCGAGCTCGGAGTCCTGGCTGAACATGTCGCTCCAGTCCTTCATCTTCTCGAGGATCTTGGCCTTGACCTGCGTGTGCGTGTTGCGGTCGTTGGCCAGCTTCAGCAGGGCGTCGGTAAAGGCGCGGCTCGAGACTTCGCGGTGCATCGGCTTGCCACAGTTCTGGCACAGGGCGTGGGCGAGCTGGTGGAGCAGTGTCAGCGTCCGGCCACGTCTGCCGCTCTCCCTTTGCGCGCACCGGCGATGGCGGGGAGCCGGAGGGAGCTAGATAAGGACCAGAGCCTTGCGGGCAACGTACCTCGAGCGTGTAGAGCTGCACGTTGGCGTTGCGATGCGCAAGCCGCTTGATCATGCTCTGGACGGCCTCCTTGGGCCCATTCTGATCGCCGGACACCTTGTCGCAGACCTCGATGATGGCGCCCCAGTCCTCGGACGTGAGGTTCTCGTCGGTCGCCTTGCCTGCGAGGGAGTCAGCGCTGCGATGGGACGAGTCTGGACGTCTGGGCGTGCCTACCGACGACCTCGTCAAACGGCCCCGTCGCCGCCGTTCGAAACATGGCGGGCAGCTAGGCGTGACGTGAGATTCGGGGAGCTCGCAGTAGCTCTCTCGGTATGTCTCCACCTCTCTTGTCGTGGCCTCGTTGCGGTTCGCTTCTTCGCAGACGAGCACCCAATCTGACCGGTGGTCGTTTCGAAGAGAATATAATCTGACGACAGGTGTCGGCACCGTGTTTGCGAGTGGAGGTATCAGCGTGGTGGAGGCGGCTCCGTGGGTGGCGACGCAAGGTGCTCGGTTGGTTCATGTACGAGGAGGTAAGGCAGGTAGGTACCTTACCTGGGTAGGTCGGGGCCGGCAGCACCAGCGCGAGCGCAGCCTGGCCGCAGCATCATACTAGCTGGGCTGAACTTCGTCATCAGGCCGCCTAAGAGGGGCGACTTGGGTGACCCAGCCCCCACGCCTCGCCTGTGCTGCCCTGCCCGCTGACCGATTACGTGGTGCCGCACCCGAGCTTCATCCGGCGCCACCCAACCTGCCCCTCCGTAGCCTACGTACCGTACCTTATTAGGTACCTTACCTCAGAGGAGGAACGAGGAATGAGGAACGCCTCTGCTGAGGCCCTGAGCTCGCCGCGCGTGTCACCCACCCACCCGCTTCGCCTGCACAGCACCGTACGAGGACCTACCTATCATGCTATCCTTGCTTGCCGCGCAATCTTTCGCAAAGTCGTCGTCACGCCAGGCGAATTTCACTTGCTCAGGGTACGGCAACCGCTCCATGGCGTATGTCAAGGCATCCTTCAAAACCTGTGGATTGAGAGCTTGAAGCTCATTGTTCCTCGTCACGCCGGTTTCGTGCCCCCTTCAATCTCGACTGAATACCTAACATCCAACATCTGCGTCTTGCAATATACGAGTCCTATGCAGAGGCCCCGTGGCTCTCCCGGACTCCCCACCTGCCCAAACCGCTAACCATCCCCAAACCCACGGGCTTTGTACGTCATGCGAATGAACCATTCTGTGTAAACCAAATGCAACCCTGAACGCCAAACGTGAAATATGTCCCCCAATTTCAGTCTTCTTCGAGTACACAGCGGATGCATCGAGGCATGATTCGTCCCACGCCTTCACCCGCACACCGGAACACGTTAGTCACAACATATCTCAAGGGAACAAGACCAGCCATCTGGTGGTCGAAGAAGCCCCTTTACGCCCAACCTCTCTTCGTCGTACCATGCTGTTCAGACGCTGAAGCGCTTCCGCCTCTCGCTTCTTCCAAACTGCGCCGGCCGTGAGCGTCCATTTCGGACAAGTCGAACACGAGGGGCTCGGATTCTTCATCGGCCCTGCCCAGCCTGCTCAGGGAGCCGGTGAAGCTGCCACGCGATGACTGCGGCGGGGTCTGCCTCGCAGCTGCCGCTTGCAAGCCGGCGTAACGCCGCCGGGGGAAGGGTGAGCTTGACTGAACAGACGGTATGAGGCTGTCCGGCGGGTTGTCCTCAGCAGACCCGCCTTGCATGACCTCGGTCGAATCAGTCGGCTGTATCTCCGCCGCCGGCTGCAGGCCACTCGGAACGCTGTCTCGCACTGCTGAGTTACCCTCCAGCTGCATCTGCCTCCCGAGGAGTGTGCTCATGGTGGGCGGCTCTCGGTCATCTGCGCCGAGACTGATGCTTCGGTGTGCCGCAAAGGCCAGGTCATTGTCCTCATCCTCCACGAGCGCACGGGTCTGCTGAGCAACAGAACTCGATCGCCGCTGATACGAATCGAGTCGTGGTGACAGCGGAATGTCGATGGCTGTCGTACCCTCTTGGGTGATGGTGCTCTCCCTACTCGGTTCAGGTACGGTAGCTATCTGTCGACGGCCGCTTCTCGAGACGATCCGACCAGCAGTGCCGTAGTCGATGATAGAATTTTCGCTCAACCTAGACGGAATGGCCGGTGTGTGTGGTGTGTGAGGGGACACTGGCTTACCCGGCGAAGTCGACGTCGACACAGATGCTGGTGCGACCATGCCCGGCACGCTCGTCAGCTGCCGACTAGACGAGCTGGACGAGCGATGCATCTGCATTGACGATGTCATTGAGTCGCCCAGAGCGTTGTTAGACTCCCTCATCATGTGGAACTTGGACAGTTGAGCAACGGTCTTGTTCGTTGCGGAATCGCCGCGTTTCGTAGGCTCAAAACTCTTGAGTGTCTTCTTGCTGTCCAACGCCTTCAGGAAATCTTCGATATCATCTTCTTCAGCGTGAATGGAGCCGGAGCTTGCCTGTCCAGCCTCCGCCAGAAGACCAGATCCAGGCTGCGCCACCGACGATGCAAGACTTTGGCGGCCACTGCTCGTTTGCTCTTCATCGCCGCCTTTCGTGGCACTACCAACGGACAGGCGGCCCCTGCGGTGAGTGAAGCTACTGCTGTATCGACTTGTCGATGCAGGCCGAGGGGACCCAACTAGTGGGGCGTCGGGTGTGCCCATGGAGGGTGGTCCGCCGCGCAGGGAGGCAGGCATGCCTGCCGTCAGGGACGAGCGATTCCTGGGCTGTGAGCCAACAGGGAAGCCCACCGGCCGACTCAGCGAGTGGGTGGAGGCAGGGGACTCTGAATCCAGCGTACGCGGAACCGGCGATCCAGAGAGCGACCCAGCTTTAAATGGCTGAAAAGAGACCGAAGTCCTCCTCGCTGGTCCTTCCCCGGGCCGTTGGGCCCTGGAAGATGATGGGCGTATGGGCAAAGAGTTGGGAGGGTCGATGCCGGTATGGGCTGGAAATGAGGCAGGAGGCGAGCTTGTGTCTGAGCCAGGAGGCTTCACTGCCCTGAGTGCTGATATCGGGCTTGTGCCCAGCGGCCCATCTCCGTGAAAGGTTGACAGGCTCCCATATGTTTGATGCATCTCACTCAGGCTGGGACCTCGGCGATTGTTCCGCAGGGAGCCTATCTCGGCCCTGGCTTCTCGCGACCGCTCCCCATGCTGAGGCAGGGAAGGTTTGAAGAAGTTCTCATCAACCCCCATGAACCGGGAACTCAGGAGCGACTCCGCGTCATCGATCCGAAAACTGCAGTCATTTCGATAAGTGACAGAAGCACTCAGGCGCCCGACTGGGACGTCCAGGTCGCCAAACATGTACTCGGTCACCGGATCTCTCCTGCCATCGATGGAATGCCGTAGGCGGTCAGGAGCCGAGCGAGCCGGCTCGGACATGCGAATGCGACACCGCGGTGTTAGTGCTGGATGAGAATTCTTTGCTGCGCTCTGGCTGGCGAACTTCCACGCAGGTAGGAGGCGCGTCGTGAGGAAGAGTGTCCTAAAAAATACGATGGCCTTTTTGTAGATGGTTGGGAGAATAGTGCCAAAGTCCTCCGACGGGCCGCTACCCGTGGTCTTGAGCTCGATTCGCCAGCGCTCCAATACGACTTCCGTATTCCTGTTTGTCGAAATGGGTGAGTTGCTGCTGCTCGATAGTCCTGATGCATTAAGCTGCTCCATGACGTCCCATCGCTTGCCATCATCATCGATGACAACAAGGCTTTGGCTTTCCTTGAGCGAGGACGTGTCCAGGTACACTTCTATTATCATCGGCGGAGGCCGATTGTCGAGGCTGCCGCAGCTCTTCCACACCTTGAGCTCGTCTCGGAAATCATCTATTTCGTCGGTCTCGATTTGGAACTGGAGATGGTGTTAGAGATCTGCCGATGCGATGCCACACACCCAAAGGTGGGAGCCATACCCATTTGTTCGTCTTCCGCATGCCATTTGCATTACGTGTGATCTTCACTTTTATTCGGGAGTCGAGGACAAGGATGGCGGCTTTGGTGTAGAAGTTCTGGGGCAAAAGTAAGCAACCCGACATCAAGGTGCTCGTGGGCCTTGCTCCAGCCACGAACCTGTACGATCTGATCCAGCTTTTTGATCGATTCGGCAGGGAGGTTAGAAAACGAAGGAGTCTCGGCCGTGGGGGAGTTCAAGCTCTCCCTGCCGGAGACACTGGAGCCGGCGCGCGGTCGTGCGCCCAGTGCAGCTTCCCGGGCGGTGCTGGTTCGGCCTTGATTCACCTGCGGCGAGGACGTCGGCGAGGAGAGCCTCGGCGGCACGCGGGTTTGTTGATGCATGGCGGCCGAGGATGAAGGTGCAGAGGAGAGGGCGAGGGCGACGGTGACGGTAACGGATCAGGAACGGGATGGGATGTCGATCGAGAACCGGGGATGCGCTTCCATTGTCAGACCGAAAGAGGAGTGCATGGAGGGACGGTGAGAGGCGGCGAGGGACGACAAGGTGCAACGGAGATGGGGATCAGGGCGGCATAAGCAATGCGGTTGTCGATGCGGAGGACGATGGATGGCTGGATGACGGGCGCGGCGATGATTCAAAGTGTAGAAATGGGTTCGCCGGGGACAGGCCCAAGCTGCATCACCCCGAGAGCAGGACGAGACAGGACAAGGCGGCAGTCAACGAGCGGTCCGGGGTGTGCAGCTCTGGGCTGGCTGAGCGATGGATGAATGGATGGCCGGGGTGGATCGTGGAAGCAACAGAGACCGGGGTCGTCGTCGGCGGCGGACGGTCTACCTGCAGGGAGCTTCGCAGGTTGCCTGCGTTGCCTGCGTTGCCTGCGCGCGTGCGCGCGGGATCCGCACTTGAGGCTGATGGGATGGGATGGGTTCCAGGTTGGGACGGCGGACTGGCGGACTGGCTGGCGGCCACGGAACGGGGGGAACCTGCGCAAGGCCGCAGACTGCGATGCAGGAGGACAACAGCAGAAGCAAGACCGAGTGAGGACCGCACGAAGTGGAGGAGGAGGAGGAAGGGGAGGAGGAGCGCGAAACGACTCGCCGGAGCCGAGATGCCTGCAGGACGCAGATGCGCGAGAAGAGCCAGGCGGTGTTGTCACTGCGTGAGGCGAGGCGGCGGGTGGATGGTCGATGATGGATGGGTGGGTGGATGGATCGAGGTGCGCCGTGAGGTCCCGTCGTCGGGGGGGGCGCCCAGGTGGGTGCGCAGGCGGGGGCAGTGGACGGCAAGGCACCTGTGTCGTACGGGACCTGGCTGGGGCCTCTTGGGCGGTCACCTCAGTCCCGTCTAGCGCACCTGCGTGCGGGCTCCATCCATTTGACGCCTTGGGGGCAGCTGTTGGCGGCATTGCGGCCGCTAGGACTTGGTGACGGGAGGGGCAAGACGGGCGCGCAGCTGGTGCCGGTGACCGCGCAGGCCCCGCGACCGGCCGCGCCCTGGCAGGTACCGGTACCCCAATCTGCCCACAGACACTAGCGGGCTGTGGGCAGCTCCAAGTGGAGCACAGGGCCCTGATCGAGTCACAGGTGATTGACGAAGGGGCGGCATGGCGTCCTCGTGATGACACTCCAGCAGCACGTCGCCGGCTTTCGTCATCGGCTCGCGCGCGGGCGCGCCCCCAATATCTGGAGGAGGGCCGACCACATGTACTGCACTAGGTACCTACCTATCTACCAGCATCTCACCTCGCTGCCTTTCGTTTCGCCCTCCGATCACGCAAAGCCCGCGCATGGTGAGCACAACCGCCCATCGACCCCGGGATCGGCCCCCAGGAATCGCATCAGCGCCCAGAGCCCCGGCAAACCAAAGCAAGCTGCGACCACACCCCAGAGCAGCGGCATCAATGTTTGTTGTTGATGCTACCTAGCACGCAGGCACCCCGGGAAAAGCAACAACAATTCCAGGTTGGAATGACTCCAGTCACAGGCAGCCGCGCAGTCACAGGGCAGGCAGCACCCGGCAGTGAACTGGAAGTACTGGCCAGCACCAACACGATTCGTTGGTTGGCGCCCCGGATGGAGCTGCATCAGTGCATCACCACCCGCCCGTCGTCCACGCTAAGGACGCCCACACGATAAGTGATAGGTGAGAGATAGGGGGCACCCTGCTGGCCAAGGACACAATCACCCTGGTGGACAGACTTGTCGAGGCCAACCAACGGGTCCGTTCATCATCTTGCACGTGCATACGGAGTAGTCCGCACAGTGACGAGCTATGGACAAACAGACTCTCCTCTCAGACATCACAGACGGTACTGTGGTCCGTACAGTAAACGCCTGATACTGTATAACAATCTGCTTCGTGTGATGCAGAACATTCGTTCATCACCCGCTATTCCACCAACGCCATCATCTATGCCGTAACTAGCCAACACTTGCATGCAACCGCTTTCAGCCCCTGTTGCCTTTCCCTTTGACATTCGTCCCACCGCGGCCTCTCCCAGCCGGTTGCTCGCCTCCGGCTGTAGACTCCGGACCCTTGCCTTTGCTAACCTTGCCCTTACGGCCCCGTCTGCTCCCCGCCGCGCTTTTCTCACTGCCCTTGGCCTGCCTTCGCTGTTCCTCCTCCTGCGCGCGGCGGCTCTCCTGGTCCCACCACTCCTGGAACGCCTGCTCTTGCTGAATCTCCTGAAGCGACCTTTTCGCGACGGCTTCCTTGACAAGCTCCTGCTCGCGCCGTTGCTGCCCTATGATGTCTGCCATGCTTGTCCCAGGTTCCGGCTCTGCTCTGGGTGTTGGAGTGATATACGACTTGGAATGCGGAACCAAGGGCTTCTGCTGCTGGCCTGACGATACTGGCGTTGCTGCGGGCGAGTTATTGGTACGACCCTGTCCAGGGAACCTGGTGTCAGGCGAGACCGTCCGTCGTCGACTTGGTTCGGCTTCGGATGCGACCAGCGGCTTCGTCCGGGCTGGCGCGGTGCGCGTTGTTTCCGCAGACATTGCCTCCTTCAACGAAGTCTTGGGTATGGGGGACGCCGCCTTCCACGGTGCAGGGCGACCATCCGCCGCGACCTTCTCCCAAGGAACCTGTTTCGTCTTGTCGTCTTGAGCTGCGGCCTCGGCTTCAGCCTGTAGCTGGAGTTGTTTCTTTCGCTCTTTCTGTGACATCTTGGGCTGTGTCCTCGCAGGTGCAGTGCTCTTGCCTGCCTGCGCAGCCAAGCCCGTGGTGAGAGCAGACTTGGACGTGTCCTGTGACAGCATGTCCTTGAGATCTAGCTTCGCCGTGGGTAGAGCGGGAGCCGCCCACGGACCGCTGACCTTCCTGAAAGGCGCGCCGAGCTGCAAGGGTGGCACGTCGCTAACATTCGCCGCGATGGCATTCGGGGCCTGGGCCGGAGACAGGCTTGATGGCGTGGGCTTGCCTGAGTTGGCAGCAGACAGTCCCCGTGCGGTTTGCCAACCTTCTGGTAGCTCTGGCATGCCTTCCACGTCTGCGTCCTGACTCCGCTCGGCGCGAACGTATACCGGAGACGCCGGGCTGCTGAGTCTGGTCGAGTCATCTTCGTCCATGTTGAAGATCATATCTCCTTGGGACTCCTTAGGCCGCAAACTGGGGCTGAAAGGCTCGTTGCGGCCCGCACGCGATCTTGGACGATTCCGGTCTGGTGTTTGCGTCCCCAGGACAGAGTCATCCAGACTCCCGATACGAGCTTTCCAGGATGATGAAATCTTCCTCTCGTCCTCTCTCTGCGCCAGCTTGAAAGCCATCTCCTTCACTCGGCGACGCCGTTCCTCGTCAATGTCAATTGCCAGGTCAGGATACTTGTCGTGAAGCAACGCTTCAGCACGTCCACTCTTCGAAAAGGGCAGGCGGGCCAGTTGATTGCCTCGGACGACTTCGTCCAGTTCCTCCACAAGATCGTCGTCAAGGCCGTCAAGAAGGTGGTTCTCGAGCATACCTTCTAACTGTAAGCAGATGTATTCGAGGCCCACGTCCTTGAACTCGGATACCGAGCAGGCGCTTATTTCGTTCAAGAGGTTGGCAATGTTCCGTGTCGTAACAAACTTCCCAATAAGGGATTGGCAGATTTGCGAGAGGCGGTCTAACATGAGTTCGTTGGCGGCGCCCATTACATCCAGGACAAGCTCCGAGAAATCATCGATGCTAGGAACTGCCACGTTGTCGAACATCTCTTCCCCTGCATCTGAGTAGAGGTGTTCCAGTACGTATTCGAAGATCTCTGGGCGGATGTGCTTCAAGTCGATTTGAATTTGTTCGATGACGCTTGAGCCACCGCGACGATCCGCAAGCCACTGTCCCTGAGAGCGTCCGTAGAACATACCCTCGAAGAAGGGGCACCGCTGACACAGGAGCTGGCCATGAGCGACAACATCGGCTCCATCGAGCTGCACAATGATATCGCCATCGTCGAAGTAATCAGGGTCGGCGACGGCCGCCTTCATGTCAACGTCCAGCGATGGCTCAATGATGGTTTGAAGTCGCGCAGCCATCTCAAGTTTGGGCATGTGCAAACCGGTTGCCACCTTCATGAGCTCGGTTCTGACCTGTCGAAACCTGTATGCGTTCGCTGGTGCCTCTCGGGTGTACTTCCATACAGGAATGATGTTGTCCTCGTATGTAAAGAGTACGATGTTCAAGATGGTATATATGTCGACGCCTGGCAATGTGAGGACTTGCTTTCCATTGAGTCTCTCCATGACAAAAGCGTCGGAGTGGGCTGCGGTGCCACGACGACGATATTGAGACAGGGACTCGCGTAGAACAGGGCTGCGACCTGCCAAAACCCAGCCGTGGACAGGTATTCTCAGGTCCGGGGATGTGGTCGTTCGTATTTCGGTGTCCAAGTCGCCGTATCGGAAAGAGCTAGCTTGTAGCCATTTGCCTAGATCTTCTTCGATGTTCGGACTTCCAAGGATCTCGCGTGAAACAGAACCCGGCTTTTCTCTTGCAATCGCCGCCTGCCAAACCTTTCGCGGGCCTGACGTAGACGCGGTGTTTTCGGTCGCGGTGAAGTCTCGCAGGCTGAGGAGTGCTGCAAAATCCTTCCACAGGGATTTTTGATCCACACGAATCTCCTCGGACATGACGCTTATGTCCTTTCTGACTGCAGAAAACGCTCCAAAGGTAGAGCTCCGAACATTGACGCAACCGGTGATGTACGGAACCCGCTCAAACTTGAAGTCTTTCTTCTTCGCATCCGATACTCTCGAAAACGTGGCGGTCTTGCCCTTAGTCCGCTTGACTCGCTTCCACACAGCGCCGGATTCTGTGCTTATGATGACGGAGCCGTGTTCTCCAACGCTGACGGAAGTCACACCATCCTTCCTCGAATCCCAGATGCATTGGGGCTGCGTCACGGCGCCCTTGATCTTGACTGGATTTGTGGTGGAGCCAGCAGGCTGATTCGCGTCCACCTTCGGGTTGAGTTGCATGGTGTACAAGTCCCCGCGACTCGTAACTGCGGCAATAGTTTCGCAACCAGACGCAATGTACCGGATGTCCCTTCGCCCAGAATCATATCTGGTCGAGAAAGACGTCACAGTCAAGTTGTGGTTGGTGAAGACGTCAGGCGTAGGAAACTTGACGAGATTGTAACCGTAGTTGGTGAACACCCAGACCGTGTGATTTGCGAGGAGGCATGTTGTGGCCTTGTCGATCGCCGACACCATCTGGACAGGCGATGACAACAACGACGCTGCAACCTTCCTCGGAATCTGTTGCACAGCGAGTGTCCGTGAGTCGGCGTCCATGAGAGCGAGTTGACCCAAGTTCCGCCCCCAACAGTAAAGTGCCGAGTTCGTGAAGGCGACTGAATGGACCGCGGAGGCGGCGACACCTAGCACCACCTCTTTCTTCAGTGGCCCAAAGACTTGGCGTGGCATGAGGCTCACGGGCTCCTCGTCTGATCGGGCCGGAGGTGGTAACAGGTAGCCAAGCTGCGAATCGGCGTTTGATCCCCAAGTCCACAGTTCGCCATTGCCAACGACAGCCATTGAGTGATTTTGACCGAGAGCGACCTGTCGCACTTTTCGATCCGAGAATGGACCCTGCACAGGTACGAATTTGAACTGCGTGTTTTCGTCGCCGAGACCAAGCCTGCCTGATCTCCCAACGCCACAGACGTAGAGGTTCAACACAGGGTCCGTCGTGACGACGGCCGTGTGCAATTTGGACATGACAACATCTTGGATGATGAGTGGTTTGTTGCGTATCAAGGTCGGAATTCCTTCCAGGTCTGGCAAGGATTGAGAGGAGTCCATGTCGTGATGCTCGAGATATGCCTGGTGGAAGCGATGCAGGAGCTCGTCGGGTCGCTGGAGCAGAATACGTTCCGGAAACTGCCGGTCATCCCCATCGCCCACACCCAGCGATAAATTCTTGTTGCTGCCAAAAACATAGAGTTCACCACCTTGGGTCGATCCCAGGGCACCGGAAGAATCACTGTTACTGCTGCGAAAGGTTAGATCGTCAAGGTGCCTGTACGGGCAGCAGGAGTGGTAGACTCACGCGTGGGTAACTTCATCGTCGCTGTCCCCGCTGGCAGACCCATCTTCCGATTCGTGGGCATCGTGCCTGTACTTGAGCGACCTGGTTGCCACTGTAGAATTGAAGAGATCGAAAGGACTATTCCCCTCGTTGTCCTTGGTTTTGATCAACTGGCCGACTTTGCCAACTGACAGCGCATGGTTTGTAAGGTCGCCACGTTCCTTGGCCAACAGAGCTCGTGCAATAGACACATTTCCAGCATATAGTGACCTGTGGAGGGCGTTCCAGCCGCTCTCTGGGTCTCGAACATGTATGTCGATGGCAGGGTGCTCAAGTAGAGCGTCGACAAATTCGTGTGCATTCGGGTCCGTCGATGACGCTGCGCGGAGCAACAGAGTCAGGCCTGCATGGTCTCGGCTGTTGATTTCATTTCGTCCCAGCGCAGCGCCGCCATCTCTGGGTCTGCCATGGCTAGGCGTGGATACCGTCGTCGGCCTCCGAATCTTGCCTCCGCGAGGGGGCGTCCCATATGCGCCGGGACTGGCGGCAGAGTGGCCACCGCCGTGTCCTACGGCCGGGCTTCTGGGCTGTCCACCACTGTTGCCGGTGCCGGCCGGGGCCAACAGACGTCGAAACTGGTCGACATTGCTTTGCCAGTAGCTTGTCCAGAGGAGGTGACTCATGGGCGGGGTGACAGCAGCGAGCAAATGTTCCAGACGCTTGAAAAGGCACCTCGCTGTGAATCTCTTCGGATCACGGCGTGTTTAAAGGTGCGATTAAAGCGCCGGAGTGCCCCAAATATGGGAGGATGCACACGGCGACTGGTCGATCGGGTTACTCGAGTGGGGGGCGACGCGGGCGCGATAACGTTGAGCGGAATGCGATCGCGCTGGTGGTCTGCGGCTGTAGATGCAAGTCGTCGGATCGCGGTGGATGCAGGTCTGTACCGTTGTGTAGGAGAGAAACGGTGGTGTCGAAGACTGCGCGTAGGTTCGCGGATTCGAACGGGGGGAAGATGAGGTGTTGAAAGGGGACGAAGCGGGACGAATGCTGTCCGTCGCGACCGACGACGCTGCCTTGATGAAGGTGTCGAGGATTCGGGCTTGTGCGCGTCAGCGGGTTCGTAGCGGGGTACCGGGCTCACATGCCGACATGTGGGGTGGCGACAGGTACCAAGTACTCCGGCCAGTATCACTGCATGCATGGCTCAATGCATGTGCGATCAGGGCCCCACCACGCCACGTCCATGCCGGTGCGGTCGGCGAAGCCAATGAGCAGCCAATTCAACAACGTGCTGGATTCTAGGGCAGATAGGGTTTCGCGCTCCTCGGAGCTGGATTCTCGGAGCTCAACACGTGGCTCGACCACGTTCCTTCTATTTGCCAACACTGCTTTACCTCACCAGACGCTTCCGGGTGCAGAGGGAAACAGGGCCAGGCCAGCAGATGCTCGCTAGCTGATGCGACGACCATCATGTAACACGCAGGCCGTGCACCAACCCGGGGCCGGGAACTGGACTGCAGGTGCTCTGGCCGGCCGTCGCGTTCCGAGGACCCAGTCAAGCTTGTCGAAATCCCCCCGCGATATGCGACTGGATCTGCGATCCCCGCGCTGCATGACCCGCCTCCAGGGCAGTGCTGTCAGTCGCCCGGCAGTCCGTCTTTAGCCCTTTTCTAGCTCCAGGAAGGCATTTGCCCGGCTCCTGCCTCATACTGATGCACATGGGTCGCCGCCTCAAGCAGCCCCAACAGAGCTCACATTACTTCGTAGCCGTCGCCGTCATTGCCATAATTCATACTCCGTATGGGAGCAAAGGGGTTGAAACGGTTAGCTGCATCACAGCGCTTCGCCATCGTCGCAGTGGCTCGACATCATGACACCACCTCAGACATACAATGCACCCGGGAACGACGGGCTCGGAGCCAGGTAGAAAAGCGTGATCCATACCACATCTACGCGCAGCTCAGACAACAAGATGCGTCGCTGCGGCTTATCTAGTAGTATGATATCACTACGAGCACACGATCGAGCACACGGAAGCGAACCTGTTGCTGTCTTATTCGTCACCTATGGACGGACGCAAGTGACAGTGGGGTTGACATAGCGTAGCTTTCAATCGCGCTCGACGACCCGGACCTGCTACGCGCCGACTGGCTTATGTGATTCCCCCACATGAAAACGGCGTCTCGGATGTATAAGCGATATGTCACGGTGCGTTGTGAAGGCGATACTTTGTGACGAATCTTTGGTCACCTGTTCGCCTTGAATCGGCTACTTGTCCGCACCGGCTGCACAGGGGGTGGCTTGCCGGTTACTGCCGATTTGAGCCTCAGGGACCTTCTCCCCTGATTATACCGAAATGGACAGCGTGATTGCGGACGCACAGTGTCGTAGAAGACTCATACGTAGTATGCGGGAAAAGCCGTCTCTGATTGGATACCGCTGCTCTGTTTCCGTCCTTTCTTTAGCAAACATGTGCAGATTTAAGCGGGACTCGTGCGAATGGTCTCCGCACCGGCGTGCGCGGACTGCGGGCAGCCGGTGTGGGGGCGGATATCCCCGGCAACGGAGCGCTAAAATAGAGGCTGCACAGGGCCGCCCTCGTCCCGACTCCCAAGCACCGCGATCGCACTCCTCCAAAAGCCTCACGAGCGTGACCCTCCTGTGACAGTCTTCCCCCGTCAGTCGCGATCGCGATCAAGCCGTCATCATGTCGCAGGAGAAGCCGCTCCCCTTTGTCTACCAGTTCGCCGCAGGTTCGTCCGGCCCGGGCTGATCACGGCCACCAGCCGCATAAATTTCTGGATTCGTTTTGCTGACTTGCTGCCAGGCGCCGTTGCTGGCGTCTCGGAGGTACGATTGTCTTTTCCCGCCAGCGTATAGCTCTCTCCGATGACTGACAAACTGTGTCTTTCAGATTCTGCTGATGTGAGCCCCCGCGCCGACCCGACCGATTCGACCGAACCACCCACGAATGAAACTGATATCGAGATCTCTAGGTATCCGCTCGATGTCGCGAAGACGAGAATGTGCGTATTCGATATATTTCTGTGCTGTTTCAGGTCGCTAAACAGCCATCAGCCAACTTCAGACGGGCAAGGGTGCTGGCGCGGAGGCGTACAATGGCATGCTGGATTGCTTCCGGAAGATTATCAAGACCGAGGGCTTCTCTCGCCTCTACCGTGGCATCTCTGCTCCCATTCTCATGGAGGCGCCGAAGCGAGCCACCAAATTCGCCGCCAACGATGAATGGGGCAAGGTCTACCGAAAGATGTTCGGCGCGCCGCAGATGACACAGTCCCTTTCCGTCTTGACCGGAGCCACCGCTGGAGCTACCGAATCCTTCGTCGTGGTGCCTTTTGAGCTTGTCAAGATCCGTAAGTATCTCTTTTCGCACCATGTTTCACCATTGGCTGAGTCCTCTTCAGGTCTGCAGGACAGGGCTTCTGCCGGCAAGTACAACGGCATGATCGACTGCGTCACTAAGACTGTGCGCGCCGAAGGACCCCTGGCGTTGTATCAAGGACTGGAAAGTACCATGTGGCGCCATATCCTTTGGAACGCCGGGTACTTCGGCTGCATCTTCCAAGTTCGGCAGATGATGCCCAAGGCGGAGACGAAGAGCGGCCAGATGTTCAACGACCTCATTTCCGGTGCCATCGGCGGCACAGTAGGGACTATTTGGAATACGCCCCTTGACGTGGTTAAGAGTCGTATACAGAACACTCCCAGAGTCCCAGGAGTCGTCCCGAAGTACAACTGGGCGTGGCCGGCGGTTTTCACGGTTCTTCGTGAAGAGGGGCCGGCGGCACTGTACAAGGGCTTCCTGCCTAAGGCAAGTACATTCGGAAACAATGATTTGTCATCTGAGTAGTGCTAACTTTGTTTTCAGGTCCTTCGTTTGGGCCCTGGCGGTGGTGTGCTGCTGGTAGTCTTCACGACTGTGTCTGATATGTTCCGCAAGATGCATTACGGATAGAGCAATCCACTGTGGTCTAGATTAGTCATTTCTCGAGTACATTTAGATCAAGACTCTTAGACTATACACTATCTGTCTGACCTTCTTCCTTGGCCTGCTCGCTGCTCCTCGCTACGTGTGACGGCACTGGCTGGAGATTGCATGTTTCTAACGTCACATCACCATGTCAAGGGCAGGCGCATACTCACACGAACAGGGCGATATACAAAACAATGTGAAGCCGCCTTACGTTTCATCCGATGAGTTTTTCGACACTCGCAGGTGTGCGACCGTATTCCACTCCTTGCGCTGCAACTACATGTACCGCCACCCGATTACCCAGGTTACGACTTTCAAGATATTGTTGCCACAATCGCGATATAGTGACAGTTGTTTTCCATAATGGCCACTAGATATCGTTTCTGCGTAAAGGTGTCTCCGCATCACGACTTGGCGCGTTGCTCTCGTATCTCTTGTCAGGGTAATATGGTGTTGTGGTTCTTGAAACGCCAAGCCACGATTTCAGGTTCAAACAAGTCGCCCGCAGCTCAGTTTTCCAGATGTGCGCCAAGATTTGCTGGCAGTTGACGATTTCCAGTTGGCGACGCCGGCTGCACTCGAGAAGACGCGATTAGGATATCAATCTCGTTTTGAAGATGCTGTCTACCAGGCATTCAGTTAGGGGCAGAACAAGGCTCGCATCTCACAACCACCAACAAACAAGTACATCATGGCACGCAACCACGTTGACTTCTGAGTGAGTGAGCGAATCATTTGCAAGGATTGAACATGCGACAAAAGTCGCATGCACGCCTCGGTAACCGAATGCCCAGTTTCGAAAACCTGGCGATTTCTGCCCGATTATTTGGGCAAGGAGTGTCTTCGAAGTGCTCTTGACTGCTCGCTGCCAGCGTGGAGGACTATGAACAGCAAGGGCAGATGCGACACTTTTCTTCTCGTACTAGACAGGGCATGTGCCCAGCCTATTCAAATTGCTCGGGCCTGTATTCGAACTGCTCGACTTATGTTCGGACTGCTCGACGTATGTTCGAACTGCTCGCCGTATGTTCGAACTGCTCGGCGTGTGTTCCAACTGCTCTGTCGCAAAACCGGGACTCTTGTGCCGCCTTGCCTATCATGTCTGTCGCGGCCCTCGGCGGTGCTATCATGGGAATGCATTCCTCTCGGCTCATACGGGTATGCCCACCCAGCAACCGGGATGGTGAACCTCGAATGCCGTACCCCTTGTATGAGATGCTTTGTGTCTTGAGTAATTTCACACAGCCAGCTGAATACGAGGGCAAACCCTTCCGCTTCCAATGGCTTCACCATTCGGGGGCGAGCAAGCATGACAGGCGGGAGGCAGCAGCCACGTCAGCACCCAAGCCATGAGTATCGTCCATTGTCGCACACATGATCACGGATGTTCTCGCATGCATGGTACTGTAAAAGGGGAGCTCATCGTACGGAGACTATCGTTGTGTCTTGCCCATCGTTTCGCATTGCAAAGACGTTCCCGAAATGCCGTACGGCGTGTTGAAGGTGGCGTGCCATTAATTGACATGGCCGCCCCGGTGCGCATGAAACGGTCAAGCAATTCAGGATCGCATCCATGTGCCTCGTTGCGGGGCTGTCATAATACGAGCATCATGCAACGGGGCCCACGTGTTCGGCTGCCATCGCGATGCCGGCTGGGCACTTGCTCGGCTCGCACAGGCGCTGAGTCGCTGACCGTCGATCCCGCCCTTTGGCTGAGCCGGGTGTGAGCCCTGCCGCGTGCGATCAGCACCGGCCCTGGACAAACACGGGCGTGGCTTGCCTGACATGCAGACAGAAGTGAGAACCGTTGCCAAAGTTGCGCCCCGCAGCTCCAAAACGCAGGGGATGGCTGCGCCGGCCGACCAACTGGAACACCCGCTGGAGCGCACAGCCGCGGCTCCATCAAGCCCCTCCCCACAGGCGGCAGCCACTGAGCCTGGCCTGACCCGGCGAGGCGCAACGGGGTGCCAGGAACCGGACCGGGCTGTGTCAGCCGCATCGCCTCGCGGGCATCCGTCCGTGGATCTGCTGTCCATCCATCCTGGGAGCTCCCCCCCGAAGCACGGTCATGCTCCACAGCAAGCAGCAACAGCACCAGCACCAGCACCAGCGGCCTCTGCTGCATTCGAGCTCAGCCGACGCGCTCTTCTCTCTTTTTGTCCCTCGTTTTGGCTCCTTGGCTGTTTTGCTTGATTGCTCTGTTTAATCATCCTTCGACGGGCGCAGCAGCTTCGCGTGCTCTTGGCAGCCCTCGTTGAACCGAAACGTCCGTCGTCGTCATCGTCGTCATCGCCAATGCTCGCGCGTGCTGGCACCACTTCACCGGCTGCGAGCTGCGAATGCTTCCGGCGCTGATCCGCACCCATCCGCCCGGAACGACGTACTCTACCCTCGGACGACGACGCCTGAGAGACTGAGACAGCCACGGGGCGGCACATCGCCCGCGACGCCATGCGCCTACCGACCGCCATCGCTCTCTTGGCGGCCCTGAGCTCCGATGGCGCCGCTCAGTTCGTATCCCAAGACGCCAGGGCGCGCAACCTGACGGTGATACGCTCCCCCGGCAATAGCAACGTCACCGTCTCGTACAAGCAGCCCGACGGCGTCTGCAAGACGGCCTTTGACAGGCAGAAACAATACACCGGCTGGGTCAACGTCCCCGGCGACTACCCTACGAATCTCTTCTTTTGGTTTGTCGAAGCTCGCAACCCGACCGACAGTCTGACCATTTGGCTCAATGGCGGTCCCGGCTCGAGCTCCATGTATGGCTTCTTCACGGGAAATGGACCTTGCGAGATCGTCGAGAAGGGCATGAACAAGTATGACACCGTTGCGAGGGAATGGGGCTGGGACCGTGCCTCCAACATGCTGTTCATTGACCAGGTCTGTTTGAACCCCATCTGACGACGTTTCTATCTCCTTCTTACACCATGCAGCCCAACCAGGTTGGCCTCTCCTACGACGAACCCACGAACGGCACAATGTCCATGATCAATGCAACAATTGCGGAGCCTCCGGTCCCTCCCGGCGACTCCCCTCCCGCCTGGAATTTGATCAACGGTACTTTCAGCACAAATAATCTCAATACTACTGTCAACACGACACAGCTGGCCGCCATGGCGACCTGGCACGTCTTGCAAGGGTTCTTTGGCACATTCCCACGAAACAGGACCCGATCCAACGCCACATCGGTGGCGGTCAACCTCTTTGCGGAGAGCTACGGAGGCACCTACGGGCCAATCTTCGCTGAGACTTGGGAGGCGCAGAATCAAAAGCGTCTGATGGGGACGTTGAGCCGCAACTCGACCACCGAGGTCCGACTTAAGTCCCTGGGAATTGTAAATGGATGCATCGACAGAGTAATCGAGGCACCAATGTACATCAACTTCGCAAACAACAACACGTACGGAGTGAAGGCCTACCCGGACCAGCAGGCCAAATTCTATCTCGACAAGTTCGCGGGGCCGGGCGGCTGCAAGGACCTCGGAGCACAATGCCAGGTCGCAGCCGCAGGTCAGGACCCTACAGGCACGGGTAACCAGGCCGAGGTTAACGACCTCTGCGTCAAGGCCGCGGACGCGTGTACCGAATTTGAAACGCTATTTTTCGACGCGGACAGGGGTGCATATGATCTTGCCGCCCCTTCGGCGGACCCGTTTCCGCCCATGTATTTTGTTGATTATCTCAACCAAGCGAGTGTTCAGCGAGCAATTGGGTCACCCATCAACTACACCAGTTCAAGCAATGATGTTTTCAAGAACTTTGGCAGGACGGGTGATATTGCCAGGGGTGGCAACACTGGGCGCTTGGCGAAGCTTGTCCAGAGCGGAGTGCGCGTGGGCCTCGTCTACGGCGACAGGGACTACATCTGCAATTGGTTCGGCGGCGAGGCCGTCTCGTTGAGCATCGCACAGCAGGCCGGGGGCGACTACGCCACCAAGTTCCCTGCCGCCGGCTACGCGCCCATCATCGTCAACGACTCGTACGTCGGCGGCGAGGTGCGCCAGTTTGGCAACCTCTCATTCAGCCGCATCTACCAGGCCGGCCACGCCGTTGCTGCGTACCAGCCTGAGACGGCGTTCCAGGTCTTTGCGCGGATCCTCCTGGGTACGTCGGTGTCGACGGGCAAGGACGTCGACCTGAGCGCCTACAACACGACAGGCGCGCTGAACTCGACCAAGACGGAGAAGCTGCCGGGCAAGTCCAAGCCGACATGCTTCATCCGCGCCTTTGACTCGACGTGCAACCAGGATGCGAAGGACCTGGCGGCGAAAGGCGGCGGCGTGGTCATCAACGGTATATTATACAGCAAGTCGGAGGACTGGCCGCTGGCCACGCAGACGCCCACCTCCACCACCAAGACGACGGCTTCGGAGACGATGACGGGCGTCTTCACCGCGACAAAGACGCCGACGCCGACCAATGCGGCCGCGAGCCTTGCCGTGTTCTCGGCAGGGGGGCTTTGTTCCTCGTTACTGGCGCTGCATGCGCTTCTTTATCTAATTTAGGCTGCAAGGCGCCTAGGACTTGAGGGTGGGTATATAATACCTGGAAAAGCAGGGAAACCAAAACGGGCGCATGGAGACTATTTGGGTACATCTTACCAGCCTTTTACTTGGCGGGGCGTTGATGGATATTTGTTTGCACGATGCTTCTATAAAGCATGGGACGGCGCGATATATTTGCTAGCCTTGGTAATATAAGTGGCGCGTAAAGCCGCTTGGGGTATCATTTAATCTATCATCATAGTACCGTCCGCATCTGAGATATCTAAACTCGTCACTCGGGTTCAGGTTTGGGGATCCGACCCCGAACATGCCTCTCGCCGCGAACAACCATTGACGGCTCGTCCCCTTCATCGTCGTCGTCGTCGTCGTCCTCATCGTCATCCGCAGCCCTGTCATTATCAAGCTCAGCCTGCCGCGCACGGCGGATGCGCCGCAACATCAGCTCGTCGAGGAAAAAGTCTTGGTCGAACTTGGCCCGTGAGAACATCTGTCGAAAACGAAACGTTAGCCGGTGAGAACACATGAGGAATGGGAGCGTGTCTCTCTCCCTCTTTCAAGGCGGGGCAGACGAACATGAGAACATCCCGTCTGCGGGCACTGCACGGTCCCAGTGCGCGGGAGGTAGTCGAGAATGGCGCTCTTCTCGAACGTGTGCTTGCACTTGTTGTTGCTGTAGGGCTCCTCCAAGTCCCGCAGCGTCAGCGGGCACTTGAGGCTCAGGACCTCGCGCTCCACGGCGATGTCATCGTTGTCCTCGTCTTCCTCGTCCCCGCCGGCGGTTGTCCTCCGTTTGTTGGCGCCGGGGCGGTCCATGACGGGCTCGCCGTTGGAGCGGAACCAGCGCGACGCGTCGGGCAGGGGCGCGCCGCCCTCTCCCGCGGCGGCGTCGTGCCACAGCTTCTTGAAGCCGGCGTAGTCGTTGTTCTGGGCGTAGCGCTGGTAGGGCGTGAGGCGCGTGTATTCGTCCAGCTTCTCGGCGCGCAGCTCCCGCAAGGTGTCGAGGGTGCTGGGCACGGGCTCCACCTTGCGGTCTTCCTCCTCGTCGGCATCGCCGTCGTCTTCGGGGCCGAGCCCCGCGCCGCGACGCTGCTGTGCGGCCGCGGCGATGGCGGCACCAGACGTGGCGGCGGCCGTGTACAGCTCGCCCAAGATGACGGCCTCGTCCTCGAGCTCGCTACGCATGTCGACGAGGCCGCGCAACGCCTCCTCGGAGCCGCGCGTCACGACGTCGACCTCGTCCTCGAACGCGGCGAGGTGCTCCTCGAGGCGCTCCTCCTCGGCCGTCTTCTCCGACACGCCCCGCTCGCGGCGGCGCTCGCGCAGGCCATCGAGGCGCTGCTGCTGGGCGAGGAGGCGCCCGTGCAGGTCGCCGACGCCGAGGCCGAGCGCGCGGACGGACTCCTTGATCTGGGACTCGTAGGGCACGGTGCCGCGGTTGTTGGAGAGCTGCCCGAGGGCGGAGCGGGCGGCGTCGTTGAGCGGGCACGAGGGCGGCTCGTAGGGTGGCAGCTCGGGGGCCGACGAGGCGGCCGTGGCGGCGGTCCCGCGGTTCACCAGGCGCGGCATGGCAGCGGGCGGCCAGGGACAGGGAGGGAGGGAGGTGGGCAAGCTTTCGCGGCAGTCGGGCAACGGGACGATCTCGGCGGCAGCCGCAGAACGAAGCAAGTCGCGATGCGAGGCGTGGCAAGATCCGTTGGAGTGAGGTGGGATGGCGTGGTGGGGCCACGCGACAGGACGGGAAGCCAGGGACGCGTCGAGGCAACTCCAGCCAGAAAGTCGATGTTCAACAGTGGGGGTGATTGCGCTGCGTCATGCCTGGCAGGGTCCCCGTCTCTCCACTCCAGCCCAGGATTTGCCCATCCCTGGGCCACGCATCCACGGATCTGGTCGATGCGAGGCCAAGCGATGGATGCCTTGCGTGACGTGGCCAAGACATGTCACGACGTTTGTTGCGGCCACGGTCGAAAGTCGCCATTGTTGCAGCGCCGAAGCCCTGTCTTGCACCCGCGCTTACCTGCTGCCCATCTCGGTACTTGGTTGGGCCCGCGGGCAACGCCACGAGGCAGAGGTAGGGCAGTACGTTACCCGTCGTCACAGAAGTCCATGTCGCACCGGAAACGTGACGACGTGCGGCACAAGAAACGTCGATGCCGATGCCGATCCTGATCTGACGATGCGGCCGCGACTACCGCTACCGCTACGACACGATGCGATGTGATGGCGCCCGCCCAGGGCACGACGATGCGGCTCCTGCCGAGCCGACCACGGCTTCAGCCTTTTCGGCCGCGCGACGGCATCAGCCCAGGCGGCAACGGAGCCGAGATGCGGCAAGCCCAGCCCCAGCTGCCGAGGAGTCAGCATTGGACTTTGCCAGAGCCCGATGCGAGGAGTCGGGCACGATTCGCAACAGAGACGGACAACGACATGCAATTTCAGCCATGGCAGCATGCGACCGTGGGCACGCGCGGGACGGGGCACGTCCACCAGGGCCTAGACCGGCTGGGGACCAGGCAAACGGTCGACTGCCCGCCAGGGCCAGATCGCCGTGGCAGATGACGCGCTCGGCATCGACATCGATCGTCAATCGAAGGCCTGGGGCGTCGCCATCGGCCCAATCCGGAGGTCCGCCCCGGCCATCCGTGCTAGCGCCCCAACCTGGCGCGCCGGGTGCCTGGGCCACAGGGCGCTACCGGCCTAACAGAGCGCCCTCCAGGGCTGTTCCAGTGCAGCTCGGCTGGGTCCCGGGAGCCAACAGGCTGTCGGGGGGGCCCCTGCGCCGCCGGCGCGGTCCCTGCAGGCAAACAGATGGAACCTAACCTTGCATCCATGGATCTCTCCCCGCCGCGCCGCCTCCGATCACCACGGCGCTCTTGCGACGGCCACGATCTGGCCGCTAAGCTTCGCCATCGCCGCCTCGCTCCGCCCGCCACCTGGAGAGACCCGCTCGTCTGCACTGAGACCGGACGGATCGAGGATGGACGGACCAGGAGGCGGGGGGCCCTCCGGGGGTACCACCGCCCTGTCCTGGTCGTCCACGCATGCCGTGAGCTTCACGGATGACGGGTCGGCGACCTACTCGTGCGCGCGCCGCCTCGGGGCTAGCTAGCATGGTCGCCTCGCCTTGGGAGCCCGCAGCGTCCGTTCCTTGCTGTGGGACCGCCGTCTTTGTCTTCGGTCGGTACGGACTACGGCACTCGTACGCACAGGCATGGCATGGCATGGCATGGCCTGACATGGCAGGACGCGGTTAGAGGCGCAGGATCGAGCGCTCGACTCGACTCCCAAGGCACTACTGCCGCGGGCTGCAGGTAGGCCAGGTCGGCCTTGATGCGCTCGCTGCCTCGCCTCCACTTATACGTGATATCCGCGCCTGCTCGGTTCGCGCCCTGATCTCCTGATCCTCACAGCCCAGATCGACGCTACATAGCTCTTCTACCCTCTCTGCCGCCTCCAGTTCCTCTTCTCTTCCTTCTCAACATCCTCCTCCCCTCTCTCCTCCTCCTCCTCCTCCCCGTCCCGCCCATCCACCATCCGCTCCGACCCTACCGTCGCCGTCACGGATACACAACCATGGCGTCCAGAGCACCACCGCCAATGAATCCTTGGGAGGCCCAGGCCCTGGATGTAAGTCCTCCCCCGCGCTGCATGTCGACTCGCTGCCGGATGGTTCGCATCGCATGATGGGGGCTGCGTGGCTGATGCAAGGGCCGACAGTATCAATTTCCAAGCCAGCCTGCCGCCGAAGACGAGGGCAGCGCGGCCGCGGCTCCGCGAGGCAGTTGGCGCCAGCTCGAGGATCCCGTCATCTATCCCGGCCTCTATTCTGCGACAGGATACGACATGATGAACATTCTGGTAAGCAAGCCACCCGCGATTCGATCCGACTCGTCACTTTTTTGTCCCTTGCCCTTGCTCCCTCCCACCGTCGGTTATCACCCCCGGACCGTGCCGAGATCGAGACCCTGACCTGTGCCGGCCCATAGCTGCGAATCATGTGTCGCCCGAACCCGCAGATCGAGCTCGGCGCCATCGACTGCTCCGTCGCACTGATCCTCTGCAACCTCGACCTCCCCGACCAGCCCATCGTCTACGCCTCCGAGTCCTTCTGCGAGCTCACCGGCTACTCCATGTCCGAGGTCATTGGCCGCAACTGCCGCTTCCTGCAGACGCCTGGCGGCGTGAAACCATCCCGGGCCAGCGCCTCCACCGACAAGTCGTCGATCCAGCGCATGCGCCGCGCCATTCGGTCTGGGCAGGAGATCCAGCTCAGGCTCAAGAACTTCAAAAAGAACGGCCAGCGCTTCAACAACGTTCTCAGCATTATTCCGATTGACCTCGACGAGACCGGGACGCGCTACGCCGTTGGCTTCCAAGTCGAGGTCGACTAAGCGAGTAAAACTGTCACGCAGGCGCCCTCCGTTTCACGTTATTTTTCTTTCTGTCACGGGTTCCGGCGGCATTTTTATTGGACCTTGTCGCCAGCATATTGCTTCTAGGCTCCACGATACCCAAAGCAACGGCGTTTGGCTTTTTGTTTTTGTCTTTTAAGGGACGCATCTGGCAGAGGCGCAGGAATTTGCATCGAGCGAGTCATAGAACCGCGATTGCGTGCGCCCGACGGCTTGTGTATTTTTTTTTAAATGTCTGTTCGATGACTTGCGTTCTGATTTGTGCTTTATGAGATATGACAGGAAAGGAATCATAGATGCATAGACCTCGCGGCTATGAGGCTCGGGTTCAGACCATCTGGCGTTTGGGGGAATAATGCGCAGAGCGCGCGTCAATTGTTATCGGCCTAGACTGGATTCGAGCGATAAATGTTAAAAGAAACATCATACTGAATCGACATCTCCGTGAGTGTTCCTTTTTCAGTCACATCGTGACGGTTATCATAGTCACGGCGGTCACGGTAGTTATAGTACCTAGTTATAGCGGCTACGGTAGTTATGGTAGCTATAGTGGTCACGGTGGTCACGGTGGTCACGGCGATCGACCCGAACATTCGTAACAATTCGAACAGTCGTAGCAATTCGAACAGCCGTAGCAATGCGAACAGTCATAGCAATTCGAACGTTCGTAGCGGCTCGAATGCCACGGTGAGCTCGAACACACGCTGAGCATCTCGAACACACGCCGAGAATCTCGAACACACGCCGAGCATCTCGAACACACGCCAAGTATCTCGAACAGTCGTTAATAGAACTAGTTATGACATCAAAACACGGCATGTTAGTCCGCACCTTTAGCTGAATTGCGAGACGTCAGGGCAACATTTCGACCATACGATCAATTGATAGCTAGTGAACCTGTCGACGCCCCTAAATACCAGCATAGCAACTCCCCGTTCGGAATGATAAGTCCCGCGCGAAGTTTTCTTTTCCCCGGATAGCAAAGATGTCGTTCACCTAGCTCAAATGTTCCCTGATACCTCTATGCCGTGTTCTACCTCCCGTTTGTCGGCCCTTCATTGATCTGTTCTCACCCGCCTGCCGTCCGTTCGCCCGTCTGCCGTTCTACCGTCCATTTCCGTTCGAATACCATCCGTAGCTCAGTCTGTCGTCCGATCCTCCATGTATCGTCTGTTCGATCACTATCACCTGTTCGACTGCTATCATCCGTAAGCCCGTTCGCCGTTCGTTCTCTCTCCCTCTCCCCTTATTCGACCTCGTCGGTGTCCTGGGTTAAGTCGATGTGGGTCTCCGATCGCACGAAGAGGTCACTCTCCGTCGAACCGGCGACTGTGCCGCCGCCGTTGCTGCTGGCGCCGAACGCTCGGGGTTCGTTCGATGGATGCGAGTGGCTATACGTCACCGAGCCCTCGTTCGAACGAGTCAAAAACAGCGACGGTTCCCTTCCTTGCGCCGTGCCGTTGGCGTCCAGCATGTCCACTTCCTGTGTGTCCTGGTTCGCTTCGCTAGGGGTCTCAAAGTAGGCGGAGACATCCTCCATCTCCTCATCACTGTCACCGGTCAGATCCATAACCTGAGATGCGTTCGAACCGCTGCCATGGTTCCACGTTCGAGGGGTAGTGCCTGTGTTCGAGCGAGAGCCCAGGCCGGAGCCACCATCGCTGGAATCGTCACTGGAGTTCGAACCGCTGTCAACCGAGTCTCCGCTGGAGCTCTCGTTCTCTCCTTCATCAGGAGCACCATCCTCATCACTAGATGAGTCTGCATCGGACGACGAATCGGACGAGATGGTGGTGGCATTGGACATGTCCGTGTTCGACGGCGGGCGAGTGGCTTCGACCGGCCTGGCCAGCTCTGGGCAGACGTCACGGAGCGAGTACCATTCCGCCTGAGATGGAGTGAACAGGTCATTGAGGGACGCCAACAGGGGCAGGTGCGAAATGGCGAGGTCATCATCCGACTTCGGCTGCAAAACCACTTGGTTGATGTCGCTCTGGAAGGATTGGTCCTTGATTGGCGTCCTCTCACGTTGTACGAACCAGCGATCCCAGTCCAGGAAGGTCACCGAGTCCATACCGCGGAGAAGCCTGACGTTGTCGATTCCTTGCAGGCCGCGCAGGTTCCGGGAGAGCCTCACGTTGTCGTGGCCGTGAGTCTTGGCCTGCAGGAAGCGCATGACCCCCCGGGGCTCGTATTTGCGTCGTGTGTATCCAGATACGTTGTCCAGCGTTTCGGCAACGCCTTCCTGCAGGTGGACGACCAGGTTTCGCAGCCTCGGCATCTCGGTCAGAAACTGCAAGGGCCTCGTTCGGCGAGAGGTATACTTCCCGTTGTTTGTATTGTACGTTAGCCATTGCGAGCCCGTCCACATGATCTCGAGATGCTGTATCCGATGCACTCGAGGACCCTATGGCAGACGTCAGTAAGGAATATACAATCCGGGCTCGACAAGAGGACGAACGATTCCACTGCAAAAGAATCCGAACTCGCCGAGCGAGGAGAACGCAAAGTAGTTCATGCCGTAGAAGATGTTGGTGCCAATGAAATGAAACAGACGTGACGCCAGAAGAGCTGCCAGCAACACGCTCGGCTTCACCGCGCTGTACGTGAGGCTGACCGGCGAAGTGCCCACGTGGAAGCGGTTGATCAGTCGGTAGTCTTTGCTTGCACGTTGCCGCTGAGGCACCTCGTACGGGTCTAGGCGTGACAGCACATGAACCACTTCGCCGGGAAAGTAGAGCAGGTAGCGCAACACAAGGGTGATGATAGCCAGGGGTAGGTGTGGCAGATGTGCTACCCCATCCTGTCCTATGCCATGATGTTGCGAGATCGCGGACTCGGCCTGCGCTACCATGTGCGCCTCTCGCTGCGGAACGAGCTTGAGATCCGGGTGTACCCTTTCTGGATGGGGAGCTGTGTTGCTTTCCCGACAGGCCAGTTTGTATATCTTGTCGTACGTGCCGTATCGCGCTACTGGTCGGCCATAGTGCCAGCGGTGGAGCTTGACGCGCCATGTCTGCCATATTCCAGTCAGTTCTTGATGTAGCCGCAGTTGTCAAGGAGGATCGATACTTACCTCTTTCGTGCGGCGAGGCCGGGGGTGCAATCTAAGCTTCTCTTGCTCGAGCTGCCTGTTTCGTCTTCGTAGTTGCCTGATCTTGGCTTTCAGCACGTGGATCCTCGCATGAAGCGCTACGCATATCTGCTTTCGCTGTCTCGACGTGTCTCTGATTCCTTGCACGGCCTGGATCTGTGGGATGGTCATCCCAGTGGGCTCCAAGTCATCGTCCGAGTCGTTGACGTTTTCATTGTCGATATCTTCATTGTCGCTGCTCGCATTGCCGTTGTTGTCGCCATTGCCATTACCGCCGTCGCGATCATCATCACTATCGTCATCCAGGACGATGCCTGCCATGTCGTCGCTCGTGTTGTCTTCCTGGTCTGCTTCATCCATGTCATGATCATCAATGTCTTCGTTACGCTCGTCCTGTTCGTCACCGCCGTTGTCGTCGTTGCTGTCGCGGGCACGTTCATCATCTCCCTGCTCAGATGCGGAATCGATCAGGTTGACTTCATCCATTTCGGCCATGTCAATATGGCCCATATCGGGCTGAAGTTCGTCCATGTTGGTTGATGTCGACCGATCGAACGCGCTGTAGGTAGGCTGTTAGGTTCAGAACCTATGATGAGGGTGATGAAGAGAAGAGCAGATCCGGGTGAAAAGTAGTGGAGGAAAACCCGGCGGGTTGGAACGAGAAGAAGCTGAGTTCGGGTTTAGGAAGAAATGGGGGTGAGATGGGGAGAGAGGGAGGGTGTGAGAGTGTGTGTGTGAGTGAGAGAGAGTGTGAGAGTGAGAGGGAGGTGAAGGGAAGAGGAGAGAGAACCAGTCAGAGGAGGGGAAAGAGGAGGAGAGAGAGAGAGAGGCTTGAAGAGTTGCTTGAGTGAAAAGCGATTTTGGACACCACGAGCAACCAGCGGTTTGCAGGAAGAGAAAGAAGGAGAGAGGCGCACGCCTACCAGGAATTTTGGGCAGAGAGCCTCGTCAGGGAAGCCGATGAGAGAGTCAAAGGTTGCGCTGGAGCTGCCTAGCAGACGAGGATTTTTGCAGCAACCAGAGGAGGAGGGGGAGGAAGGCGAGGAAGAGTGGGAAGGGGAGGAAAAGCAGGAAGGGAAGGAAGAGGAGGAGCAAGAGGAAGAGGAGGAACGAAAGGAAGAGGAGGAACGCGAGGAAGAGGAGGACCGAGAGGAAGAAGAGGAACGACAGGAAGAGAAGGTAGGCGAGGAACAGGAGTAAAGAGAGGAACCGGAGGGACGAAAGGAAGAAGAGATATCGCAGGCTTCGCGACGAAGTAAGAGTGCATGTCCCGGCGATAGAGAGTGGGAGGAGAGCCGCCGGAGTTGTTGGAGCCGCACAATTCTCCACGCACAGCAGCGCGTGCGGTCCCTGGACATCTGCAACGCAAAGGCCCCATGGTTCACATACTTTGGTGAAATTGTTCCATTAATCCCAGTTAAACTGCCACGGCGCCTGCCTGTATGCCAACGCCATTCTCCCCACCGCGCCCGCTACTGATACAATATCGGTACAAATCGCAAAGCCATTTTCCGTCTGCTTGTTTGTTGGCCGTCACGCCTTTCGGCGCCAGGGGGGGGTTAATTATGAAGCGGCAGAGGCAGCTGAGGCAGCAGAGTCGTCGGCGGCCCTCCGCACGCCAAAGAAGTAGTTGCCGACCTTTTCGCTGCCGCGCACCTCCCTCCACCCCAGGCCGGGGACGTAGACGACGCCCATGACGCGCGGGTTCTCCCAGCCCTCGTCCAGAAAGTGCCTCCGCAGCTCGTCCTCGTTGATGTACTTGTTCCAGTCGTGGGTGCCCTTGGGCACGATGCCCAGGATGTCCTCGGCGACGAGGTTTGTGGTGAGCCAGCTCGTCCAGGTGCGCGCAATGGTGCTCATGACGAGCCAGCCGCCGGGCTTGACAAAGGGGCGCACGCGGGCCAGGAAGGCGGCCGGCTCGTCGACGTGCTCGATGACCTCGAAGAGGCTCACGACGTCGTAGCGGTCCGCGTCCGAGGCGGGGACGGGCAGCGCCTCGATGGACGTCTGCGTGTACGTGAGCTTGCCGCCGCCGAGGGACGGGTCCTTGCGGGCGTGGGCCTTGGCGACGGCCAGGACCGACGGCGTGGGGTCGATGGCGACGACGCGCCGGGTCGTGGGCATGCGGGCGGCGCTCTCGGCGAAGATGCCGCCGCCGCAGCCGATGTCGAGGTACGAGAGCGAGGCGGCGTTGTCGGCGTCGTCGCGGACGTGTTGCGGGCCGGAGCTGCGACAGGCGCGGATGAAGTCGTGGCGCAGGGGGTTCATGAGGTGCAGCAGCCGCGAGGAGCCGTGCGGGTCCCACCACTCGCCGGCGAGCGCGTTAAAGTGCGAGACCTCTTCGGGGTTCACCGAGGAGAAGCTGGAGTGCCATCGCGGGCGGCAGCAGCACGACGACGGCGTCGCGGCGGGCACGGGGCGTGTCGAGGGCCGGGCTGCACACGACGGACTCGACGACGACGACGACGACAACAACGACGACGGTGACGAGAGGAGCGGGAGCCTCTGCTGCGGCCGCAGTAGCCTGGAGAGGCGGCCGGCGCCGGCGGCTGTCCGGGACGGCGCTGCCATGAGGGTGTGCGACGGGGGGGGGGGGGAGCGGCTGAGACGGAGCGGCGGCGGTCGTGGTGTTGAGCTTCGCGGCGCCGTCCCGGAGGAGCTCCAGCTCTCCAAAAAGTCGACCGATGCAGTCACCTGGACCATGCGGCGCCGGCGCGGCAGATGCCGCTGCCGGCTGACAAAGCAGGCAAACAGGGCAGGTCCGTCAGGGAAGCCGTTCAGCGGGGACCAGCAGGCTTGCGGGACCCACGCGCGCGCAAGCGATGGCCGGCCCCCTGCTGATGTTCCTTTCATTGCCTGTCTTGCCTGTTTCTTGTCGGCGGTGGAGCCGAGCCGTGGTGCCCCTCGGTCTGGCTCGGTGTCTTGCTGCCGTTGCCGTCGTGCCTCAATCCCGCTTTCTCGGTGCCGCGGCATCCTCGGCGCGGGGCCAGCCAGCGACGGGACCTTGGGGACCTGCAGCACAGGGCTGCTGCTGCTGCTGCTGCTGCTGCTGATGAGGGTCCCGCGCGCGCGACAGCAGCGCTCGCTCTGCCGTTGGCGGCCGCATCCGCCGTGCTCCAAGCTGCCCGCCCGTCTCGCTGCCCACTGCCGACCGCCCGCCCACCCGCCAGGCAGTCACACTCAGTCTGATTTCTGTTGCTGACAGATCGGCCGCACCCGCAGGGACCACGGATGGCGGGTTCAGCGACAGTCCATTTTTTGTCAGCGCCCCGTCAGCGCTCGTCAAGCACGGCTCTCGCGCGCGCTGTGCTCCTGTTCTCGCAGGTCGCGTGCCCCAGCAACAAATGCATCACGCCGCAGAGGCGCCCCAATGCTTTGCATCGCAGGCCCGTCTCGGCTTAGTAGCGAGACGAGGCTGTAGGGCAATTCGAAAGCGCAGGCTCCATGTTGGTTCAGCGACGTGCTGCGCGCGCGCTCGCCTCTGGACCAGCCGCCAGCCCCGCCGCCATCCGTCCCGGGCATCGCTCGCTGGCTGACATGTGCCTCAGCCCATCTGGGGGGCGGGGGGTACCCTCTCGCTCGGTCGGGGCTGCAGGTCAGTCGGCGGTGCCGTCGCCGACACATGGCTTTTTTGGGCACGCCGGCCGCCCGCAGCCGAACCGCATGGAAGCCATGGATTGCTGCGTCTCAGTGTCGGAGGCCGAGTTGGCCCGCAGTGCACTGGAGCCCGTGCCTGCGCACCCGCCGCCGCCGCCGAGCCTCTCTGTAGTACCTTAGCCTTATAATGTCACGCGCGCAGACGCCTACTTCCTTGCATTGAAGCTTCGCCGCTCTTCGCTTCCCTTCAGCGTCCTCCCCTTCTTCCAACGTACGTCGCCACGATACCCTCGACCGAACCACGCAAATCGCAGCCGCTCCGAACAAGGTTTGGCCTTGCGCCGCTGCTGGTGTCCCAATTGCGCCGGTTGTGCCCCTCCATAAAGTCAGCCCGCCGCCGTCGGTCCACGCCTGGCAGGGTCCCCCGTCCCTCCACCCACCCCCCTCCAAAATTCCCGTCCGCATTCGCCGGCCTAAAGTCGAGTCAAACGACCTCCTGCGCCCACCACGACGACACGACCACGACGGACGAACGACCACGACCACGACCACGACGAAGAGAAAACGCTGCCGGCGCCCCGCGTACCTCATCGACACAGCACCCGATCCCTCCTCACGTCCGCGAAATGCCCGCCCCCATGATACCCCAGAGTCAATTCGACTCCATTCCCGACGCCATCGAGGCCTTCCGTATGCGCCCCCACCGAGTGATTCACTCGGTTTTGCCTTGCCCCCTCGGCGGCGCCCGCGCCCGCGCCCCCCTTCTGGAGAACAAACGAACGCTGACCGTGTGATTGTCGTTGTCCCGCGAGCACAGGCCGAGGCGAGTTCCTCGTCGTCCTCGATGATCCCGGGCGCGAGAACGAGGCCGACCTCATCATCGCCGCCCAGGACGTCACCACGGAGCAGATGGCCTGGATGGTGCGCTACTCGTCGGGCCTCATCTGCGCCCCCATCAAGCCCGCCCGCGCCGACGCCCTCGACCTGCCGCTCATGGTGACGGCCAGCCAGGACCCGCGCGGCACCGCCTACACCGTCTCCGTCGACGCCGCCGACGACTCCGTCACCACGGGCATCAGCGCCCACGACCGCGCCCTCGTCTGCCGTGTCCTCGCCGACCCGGCCGCTAACAAGGCCAGCCTGCGCCGCCCCGGCCACGTCCTGCCCCTGCGCGCCCACCCCGGCGGCGTCCGCGCCCGCGTCGGCCACACCGAGGCCGCCGTCGAGTTCTGCCGCCTCGCCGGCAAGCACGAGGCCGCCGCCATCTGCGAGGTCGTCGAGGACGGCGACGAGGTCCCCGGCCGCGCCGTCCGCGCCGCCACCGGCATGATGCGCGGCGAGGCCTGCATCACCTTTGCCCGCAAGTGGGGGCTCAAGGTCTGCACCATCGCCGATCTCGTCGAGTACGTCGAGAAGACCGAGGGCAAGCTGCAGCTCAATGGCTCGTGAGCGACGGGCCGGCTGCCCTGGCTCGTGCGTGTGTGCGTGCGACGACGACGGCGACGACAATGGCGAGGCTCCTGTGGTGGCGGCGGCGGCTGCGTAAGAGAATGCGAGAGGGAGAGGGAGGAGGAGCTGGGTGATGGTTGCGTGCAGTAGCGGCGTTTTTTTGCGAACAACAAGATCTCTACTGATCCTGGCTTATGGATGTATACATGGCATTTGCTTCGGGGCATTCTTCTGGCATTTCTCGACTCTGCGGTTTTGGATGGTTAGATATTTCTGATTACGTCTTGGCGGCATCATTCGCCCACGGGGCTTTGGCCGCCCGCATGCAATAGAACACCATTGAACAAAATTGGGTGCCAACCTCGACGTCTTGACATGCGAGGCAATGGCATTTCGCTGGTGATGGTGCGGTCGCGCGGCTGGCATCATAGAGCACGGCCATACGACGGCATCATCGCAGCCAGGCGAACAATGTGATGCGCGATGTAACTCGCTGTCAACTCTGACGACCACGAGGGCGCTGTTGTTACGGATAAAGGTTCCCAATAAAAGGCACTGAGGCTGTGTCGCAGGTATGTATATGCCAACTGATGCGATTGGCAAGTTATCATCTATGCTATAGGCTATGGCTACACAGGCCTGTCAAGGGCCCAGGATTCTAACCAGCTAGGGATCCGAGCGCCGAACTCGTACACGTAAAGACACTTCCAATGCAACCACATTCTCTACCGGATAGGATACCAGGGGCTTCGTACAATGACCTCTTCCACCGTCTTCTGCCCTTACGCCATGAAATCATCTTCAATAGAACTTCTGGAGGTAGCCGGTCCAGCTGCAAGACTGAGCAAGGCCGCGCGCTCCAACAGGTCTGCATTGAGGTCCTTGGAGGAGTCGCCCGCGTGTTCCGAGGAGTCCCCTCGCAGGGGTGGCGCCGTATTCGACCGCACTTGCACCTTGACCTCGCCCTGGATGCCATCGACCTTGATGGTTGACACTGTCGTGCCACCGGGTGGAGGCTTAAGGTTAGGCTGTGGCGCAAGGCTGACGAGCTCTCGGAAGAAGTTGTTTGCCGCCTCACACCCGTCCAGCAACCACTTCAGACATATGGTGACCCGTTCTTTGGCGTAAGGATTGTGGTCGTCATAAGCACAGCAGTTCAGCAAGGGCACTATGCCGTTGTAGTTGACCATCTGCATCTGAACCTGCGAGTTCCCGGGGCTGCTCTGCCCCGCCGGCGGCTGCAGGAGGGTGGCGATGATGGTGAAAATCTGGCCCTTGACGCCAGACCACGGGAACTTGTGCGCCGGCTCCTGCAGCGGTGGTGGCGGCGGCGAAGGAGACAACGCCTCATCCGCGGTCGAATACGGACGCTCCACCATCGGGTTGGTCGCCTCCGATTTCGTCGCCCGCTTCGGCAGCTCGATGAGCGCCTTCTTCTGCACGCCGGCCTCGAGGCCGCTCAGAATAGTGATGAGGTCGTACACGGCTTCCCACTCAATCAGCTTGGTCCTGGTATCGGCCAACTCGGCAACCGTAGTCAGGAAGTCCAAGTACTGGGCCAGCCCATCCTTTGCTCGCTCCATGTCCCAGCTGTCGACGGGAAACTCGGCCGGGTCGATGTGCTGCTCGCGGATCTGCGCCTGTAGGTGCATCAGAGCAGCACATTCCGGAACGATGCGGCTGCGGAAAAAGCTAAAGAAGAAATGGACCAGTTTTATATCCCTAGTATTGTCCTTGGCTTCCTGGCTCGCCGGATTGCTGCTCCTGGCACGGAACATGTGGTTGACCAAGCGCAGCAGGACAGTCTGCGCGGGAGAGATGATGTCTTTGGGTATCCTCAATGAGTTCCAGGCGTAGGGAATCAATGCGCTGTGGTGCAGGGCCTCGACGATCTGCGTGGTGACTTGGAATATCAATGACTGCTCATCCTTGTCCCAGACGGCTATGAAAACGAGCAACTCCCGCAGCAGACTCTTTCCACAGTCGAGTGCCAAGAACATGCGACAGCGAGTCTTTTGCAAATTCTCGCCTGCACGTGTCAAGCCCGATCCTGCATTGTCTAGTATGCAGGACTTGACGATCATGTGCAGCGCCTCGATCTGCTTGGGGTCCAATATGTTTGGAACTTCGGTCAACAACCCGGTCAACGGACCCTCTCCGTAAGAGACGTCGTCGTCGGCTTCGTCGTCGTCCATCATGTCTTCAACGTAGTCGTGTGCATATTCGTGGTCGTGGTCATGGTCGTGGTCGTGGTCATGGTCGTGATCATGATCGTGTTCGTGGTGATGATGGTGATGGTGGTGGTGGTGATGGTGATGATGGTGGTGCTCGCACTCGACGTCATGCTCGTGCGCATCGTGGTCGTGCTCCTCGTCATGTTCATGGTCGTCATGATGACAGCCGTGGCAGTCTGGACAATGGCAATGCTCATGGTCCGACAGGTCCTCCTCGGCGACCTCAGGAGGCGGCGAGTGGTCGCCTCGGTACGAATGGGCATAGCGGTGGACGAGGTTCGACTTGCACTGCTCGGTCCGCGACTGTGCAAACTCGACTGACGGCATTCCGACAACCCACTCTTCGTAATTGGGATCCCGCGCGCGCAACCACCACGTGTCGATTTCTCTCGAAACTCGCCCATAGGCACGATCTTGCTCGAATCTGTCCGTCTCGTCCGGTTTCCAGACAGGATTGATCTTTTCGGTTCCCTCACTGATATCGGCTGGTACATTGACGGTGCCTTCGGGTATCCAGTTCCAGGCCAACGGACGAATGGGCGCCAAGTTCCCTGGGGCCTTGTGGGCATGGTTCTGCGCGTAGTCCTTCAGCAGCTGGCGTGCGGCATCGCACATTTTGGAGTTGCGATCCAGCCAATGTTGAACCTGCTGCTTGGCAACCTCTGGTCGAAAGCCCGAACCATCACCCATGCCGTCGTCAGGACCCGAGTAAGCTCCGTCGTCATCGTCGAAGAGCACGTCAAACCAGAAAGACATTTTGTTCCGGTCATGCTTAGCGGTCCAGTTGTGTGCTTGCTGAAGCGACGTCACCAGAAGCTTCTTGTCTGCATCGTGTTAGCATTCATGCGTCAATAGAAGGGTTTCGAGGGGATCCACGAACAAAGCTCGGTAATGTCGGCCAGCTTCAGCCTCTGGGCTTCGTCCAATATCTCGCCATCATAGCCCTTGCTCGTGACGTTGACACACAAGATGATGGTCTGATAGACCATCTGATCAAAGTGCACGGCGGCGCAGATGTCTTGAGGGACCTCGGGCTCTGCGTTGACCAGCAAATTCCGGGCGATGTGCATGAGTTTGATGAGCGTGCCCAGGTCCTCCTTGACCGAGGAATGGTTCATAACAATCAGGGCGGTGCTCTCCTGGGGGCTCACACCCTTGTCAGGGTCATTCAAACTTGACAGCGGGCCGACAGATCTGGTCGTCAGGCTGGGAATGGCGGCGGCAAAGATTCTCGTCAACCATATCCAGATGGCGACGTTTCGTGAGAGCGCTTCGCTAAACCGCCAGTCAGTCAGGGTGCATCAACGGCGGGTCGGGGCATCGCATACCGAGCAGCTCGAAGGGTGTGTGTCTTTTCAAGGGTCTTGGAGATCATCGAGTTGACCCGCGCCGCCGTCAAGGGGCCCATGGGCGGCGCCTGGGTGTAGTGGCCTTCCAGGCATATGAGGGCGGCCGAGAAGCATCGCTCCTCGATGGTTTCGCCCTGCCCCTCAGGCACCATTGCCTCTTGGACCGGGGCTGCGTACTCGGCAAGGCGCGTCATCGCTTCCCGCGTCGGGATCGCGTCGGCCATGGCGAAAACGGAGCTCGATGGGCGATGTAGGTGGCTCGGAGGTGGTATGGTGAGATGCTGCGGTTGGTCGGTGAAGCTGGCATGTTGAACCATGAGCGGCTAGGTAGGAATTTTTGGCACCGCAAATTTTAGCGACGTGCAGGCAGTATGGGGGACACGCGACCAGGATAGGTACCTGAGCCGCAGGTGGTGACGTCTAGGACAGAGTCGCCCTGAAAGGTACCTGATGAAAGGGTAGTGGAGGTTTGTCAGCAGCCTCCCGCGGGCCCACCAGCTCCGTCCACGCCGCCACCCGCTGCTAGAGCCCCAGCAGGTGTGCGTAGCACCTCCTCAGTGAGAATGCCGACAGCCCCTCTCAACTCGACCCAGTTTTGCCAGAGCCTACCGAGCGCTGTTCTGATACCGTACCTTACCCCTCGCCGCCGTCCATTAGTTGGTTGCTGAAATCGACAGAAGGCGCCTGGTAATACTCGCGCGAGTGACAAGGTTCAGCAGGCGCTGACGAGGTGAAAAGCATCTCGTCCCGATTCGTTGACAAGGCCCAGAGGACGGTGAGCAGCGTCAGCCATCATGGCCCAGGCCGACGCACCGGCCATCAATGGCGGGCAAAAGGTGTCGCACGTGGCCGTGATTGATCGTCAGCGACGGCCGTGATCTCCGAGTCGTGGGTGCCGTCGGGGCGGGCGGGTGGCAGTCCAGGCAGTCCCAGCCTGTGAGAAGCGCCCGTTATCAGGTAATCGGCACTGCAGGGTCCCGAAGACCCCTCCATCCCTCACATTCCAGGTTGATGGGCCATGGCGGGGCATTGCCCATAACCCCCCCAAGCACGACATTTTTCGATCTGACCCGGTCTCGTTCCCGTCGTCGCCTCTGTCATTGCCGTTGTCGCTGCCTCTCACCCCGACGCTCGAAAGTCGAGACATCTTCGTCGCGCGCCCGTCAATCAATCGCCTTGCCACGGCGCAACAGTCTCGTCGAACCGGAGTTGACTCCTGCGCTGCCAGCCAGCCACCATGGCCGCCGCCGCCGCTCTCCCGACCACTTTCGACAGTAACGTCTCCCTCGCTCGCGACCCCCAAGCAGCGCAACCCTCCGTTGGCAATGCAGCAGCTCGTTCGAGGCTGACCTTGACCCCCGGGCAGAGCCCGTCCATATCGCTGTCATTGGCGGCACAGGCCTCGCCCATCTCGAGGGGTACGAGCCCGTGGCCCTCGTGAATCCCGTCACGCCCTGGGGTTCTCCTGCGTCGCCCATCAGCATCCTCTCGCACAACGGCGTCAACATCGCCTTCCTCGCCCGCCATGGCGTGCATCACCAGTTCGCCCCGCACGAGGTTCCCAATCGAGCCAACATTGCCGCCCTGCGACACCTTGGTGTGCGGTGTGTGATTGCCTTCTCCGCCGTCGGCTCGCTGCAGGAGGAGATTAAGCCCATGGACTTTGTCGTTCCAGACCAGGTCATCGACCGAACCAAGGGTGTCCGGCCCTTCACCTTCTTCGAAGGCGGTGTCGTCGGTCACGTCGGCTTCGCGGACCCGTTCGACGCGGGCCTCGCCGCCGTGGTCAAGCGGTGTGCCGAGCACATGGAAGGTGAGGGTGTCGTTCTCCACGACAAGGGGACCGTAATTTGCATGGGTGAGTCAAGCCGCTCATGGGGCCAACTGCGGGCAGAACTGCGAGAATACCACCTCCGAATAATTGGAACTGACAACTCGTCGTAGAGGGACCCCAGTTCTCGACGCGCGCCGAGTCCCACATGTATCGGTCGTGGGGCGGCTCCGTCATCAACATGTCGACGCTCCCCGAGGCCAAGCTCGCACGCGAGGCCGAGATGGCCTATCAGGTCATTGCCATGGCCACGGATTACGACTGCTGGCACTCATTTGAGGATGTCAATGTCGAAATGGTTGGCAAGTATATGCAGGCCAACAGCAAGAATGCCAAGCGCCTTGTCGCGGGCGTCCTGGACCAGCTGTCGCAGCTGGACAACAGCGACTTGGTCATGGCGAAGCACTGGGCCGGCGCCAGTCAGGGAGCCGTCAAGTTCATGACCAAGCCAGACGGTCGGGATCCTGAAGCGATGAAGAGAGTCGAGTATCTCTTCCCGGGATTCTGGGAGTCCGAGATGTAAACCAGGGCCCAGTCGAAACAGTCGGGGTCGGTTCGGTATTTTGTACTGACAATTCAGTCCTGCCGAGCAAGCCCAGCGGAGGACTTGGTGGTAGAGGGCTGAGGAGGAATATGTAGAGAGACTTTCTGCCGAGCAGACATCTTCAACAGATAGACTACACAGTAGACGGCCGTGTGCCTAGGTCACCAAGACTTCGGACAAAAAGGTACCCGTACCGATGATACGGCACCCCAGCCCTGTCACATGGAGTGACGACAACTATGCGCCACGGGCTTGATTCTCGAGGCCACTTCCGAGGTATGTGGGCGGCGATCAAGAGAGAGCTCCATCAAATACAAGGTCTACGCCAGGCAAAACGGGGCAACGAATGCGGTTGTACCACCTCACACGCCCCCTTCCTTTCGACTCCAGGGATCACTCGCCGCGTTGCATCACTTCTCACCACCCTCAGAGGCCAGGATGGGTTCCATATCCATAAGGAGAAGGTACGGGCCAGAGATCCTCAACACAACGCTCCAGATCCCTACATTGCCAATGATGGCTCGTTCTTTGCGTGAAGAAACTAGTACATGTATGGCTCCAGACGGCTCGGACGACCTCCAGGCATCGTCACTGGGCGACTTTGCGTTGCTTCATCGCGGTCGTGCTTGTGCTGTGAAACAATCGGAGGCACGACAGCCGGGCGTGGTCAAAGGGATCCCGAACGGTGTGGGCATATCGCTTCCGGTGCCGCGGTCTCGTCACTCTGATGGCTGCGACGTGCTCGAAACCGGCATGTGCGTGATGAGAGGGCATCGCGATTCCATTCGGGTATGAAGGGCGTACTTGCCGGATGCAGCCCAAAGCCCAATCGCCTGGTTCCGACCATCCTACAAGTGCAGAATGCGCGACGGAGGCGGACACAACCTGTAAACACACACACACACACATCCTGCAGATGATGGAAAGACGGCAGACAGCCGCCGTTTCCCAGCAGCGTTGCCTGATCATGGGTTCAGTGTCAAGGGTGATTGGCCGTCCCTGGCCAGCGCCGGACACACTCATTTGCAGCCCGGAGACTCGTTGGATGGGGCGGGGGGCATGGCTGTTGTGCGAGCATGCAATAAGTGACTGGAGTATAAACTCCACCACAGCCGTGGTTTCCATTCACCGGCTTTTCATTCTCGTCTCCCGATTCGGACCGGGGAGGATCTCCGCGGAGTTGTGTATACACTGCGATACATTTGTTACCCGCAAGGACATCCCCTTTTCTCGCTCCATGAAGCAGGGGACTGTTATCTTCCAGTCCTACTGGTTCGGACGCGATCAACAATCGGCCGACTGCAGACTCCCGGCCTCACCGCCCATGCACTGAAGCCTGAAGCGGGCCTGGACGGAGCACATACAGCAATGCAAAGGAAGTGATGTGGAAAACGGGGGGCGACCTTAGTCCCTGTCCATCTTCCATCTTCCATCTTGCCTCGCGCCTCTCGTCTCTTCAAGCGGCATTGGCCTCCGTTGAAGCATCAATGGCCGACCAAACACGCCGTCCTCTCCTGTGGCCAGGCAAAATTGGACTTTATCTGAAAGTGAGAAGTGTACATATAAATCGGCTGTGTGAGAATCAAGCGCAAGCGAGGAGTGGCCTGCTCAAGGTGACTAGCCTTTCAGTGTCGGCTGGGGAAACGAGGTTTGATTCCGCATCATCCAATGCCATGTTGTATTGCATTTATACCCCTTGCGCAGCGCCCACGGTAGGCTCAAAGGGTATTCATCAGCGATAGGCGCACGGCAGACGGACTTCAATGCCGGCGGGCCCTTTGAAAAGTCGAGACTAGCAGTAGTCCGTACTCCGTAGACTTGATAGACTCGGGGACGCCATAGGTTGCCCGTCGGGTAGGAGTAACGACACCTCACTCCAAGGTCTGCCGGCCGCCAGATTTCCAGCCAGCACGCATCACTGCCTGCTTCACCCAGGCGATCCTTTCGTGCCCGTACTCTGTACTACTACTTGCCCCTCTTGGAGCCGTCGAGCAGAGACTGCGGAAAGGGGGCAACGTGCTCATGACTCCGTCCAGTCGCCGAATCCGGAGGGTGGTCGGGCTGAACGTGACATGCGAAGCACAGTCCAGGATGGGATGAGGCGAGCGCGTACCGAGGGATGGGGCCCTAACACCCCGCCCATGCTCAACACCGAGGAGAGAGGGCTCCCGACCAGGGCTCTGGCCAATGTTGGCCGAGACATGCACCGAAACCACAACTGAGCTGACTCGGTTCAGCAACGGGAACAAGGTGCAGTGTGCAGTGTGGAGGCGATAGCCCCCCACTCACTCTGTCTCTCCCTTTTGTTGTAGTATTCCTATTTTCAGTCACTCAATTCTCTATTTTCACGTCTACACGCCTACATGGGCTGCAAGTCACAACAATCGCGACGGGGGTACGATAGTTACGGCGGCCTCGGCGGCAATTCAAGCCCCTTGCCGGCCCGGCCGTGATAGATTGTTAGAGCACATAGTGCCGTCACTACATGCTAGGCGCCACGGCTAGGTGTCGCGCGAGAGGTGTGGAAATAAAGAATCGTGTGATCGAAAAATAGTGATTCTCTCTTTTTATTCCCCAGTAGTGCTGAGGAGCCCGCCAAAGGCCACACACACTTTGGCGCGCGTGATGGCGGTGGCTGGTCGAATGCACCCGTCCCTGAAGGTCGGCCGCCTCTCCGTGACATGTCACATTTGCGGTAAGCAAATCGTCGCCTGCGGGCGCACCATCCTTTCGTACATGGCGTCGTCTCCACCACCGGGGCGGACCTCCAGGTACGGCGGAGTACTGCCCAGTTTCGAGCACATGACGGAAAAGGCAGCCGCGCTTTAATTTATTATCATTATTATTATTATTACTATCTTTTTTCCCTTCCATAGTCAGGGAGGGCTGCGTCCAACGGCGAGCAGGCGGTTGGGAATATCATGTTCGCATCGAGCATTCAGATCTCTCCTTTGCCTCGAGATCCAAGCCCGGCATCCAAACAATACGCTGGCTCCAAGTAACAAGACGCCAAAAGCCGAGGCCGGGGGGGTCACTGGAGACCCCGCGCTTACTCGGTCCGCCGGCAAATGTCGCATCTGTTCGACTAGGGAACGGCCAGGGCTCGGCGGTTCCAGCTGTGAAGAAGGCAATCAAGGCAATGCCATGAGGCGGGCGTGCCCCCTGCCGAGTGTCCACGGCGGAGCCAGTACTCCGTACCTACCTGCCTAGGTACTCGCAAACGAGCCTACGAATAGGGCCGCGCTCGCGAGGCGAAGAGCACGAGTGCCATGTCCGTCAGGAGGTGCGCGATCCAGTCCCTCTCCCTTGTTGGTCTCGCAGAAGCGACGACGAGCGGGGGGTGCCTCGCTTCGCTTGTGTACGTTTTCGTGCAGACGGCTGCAAAGCGATGCGCGCATCTCCAGGGGCCCTTGGGGGGGCAGTCGGTTCTGGCACACTTGCGGAATATGTCGTCCGCATCGTGCGGCAAGAGAGTCCCAGTACCCACGGAAGGGCGACAGGACAGGACAGGGCAGGACAGGACAGGACAGGGCAGGACAGGACAGGGCAACCTTGCAGGCTCCAACACGTCGCAGAAGAACATCGGGGGATTCCTTCGCCAACGACACGGGTGGCTGAAGGCAAAATGTCCTAATCGCTGCGACTGATCCTCCGGCTAATAATGCCCGTGGGCCCCGGTCGGGAACTGAGACCATGCCCCCCATGCCCCCCCCCCACCGCTAGCGACCCGTGGCTGAAGATTGCTGGGGATGGAAGAGGGGGGGCTTCTTGGCTTTTCCAACAACGCCCGTTCTGCTGGGGGTGTGCAGTGCGACCTGGTGATTGATTGACGGCCCGCGCGCGCAGTCGAGCTGAGATTTGCTAACGCGCGCCCTGTCGACCCCGGCGGCGGCGGCGGCGGCGGCGGCGGCGGCGCTGATGGCCCTCAACTCCATCGGACGGACGGTGGCGGCATTGCAACCCATCTGACATGGGTCAGGATGCTACTATTGACAGGTATTGATTATTGGAGGCGAGACTGGCCGCGCAGAAGCGGATCGGACGGACCACGTACATACTCCGTACATACGGACGCAGTCCGTACATGGAGTGGGCGTTTGGAAACAAGCGAGGGTACGGGTTCAGCTGGACCCTGTACATACAGGACATATCGTGCGTACGAGTGCGAGTGCTCCGTACCGAGGGAGACTGCACTGCCAAGTCGTGGTCGACTTACAGGCGCAGCAGTACGTCCGTACTCCGTACTGTATCCAGAAACATCTGCGGCGATCGGCCAAGTCTCCACAGGCGGCCTGATGCCTGCCCTGTCCTTTTCGAGGCGCCCCTGTTCCTTGTAGTCGATCATCTTGCGCCAGGGCGGCCAAGGATCCGCTTCTTCTCCAGCCAGCGTTCTGCCTTTCCGCGCAGGACCGGTCTCGGTTCGCGTTCCACTGGGAGGGGAGTTCTTTCCCGTCGGCGTTCTGAGATGGGCGTGGCACCAACACCCTCTGTGTCGCCGTTGTTGTACATCACGCCACGTCCGTGCTGTGCGCCGTGACCGGGGGACATTGCCGGACGAGTGAGACGGCTGCGTCAGAAACCATCGAGAAGGAGTTTGCTTCAATGTCGCGCGCGCGCGCGCATGCTCATCATTAGATGCCAGCTCGAAAAAAAAAAAAATCTTCTCTCATCCCCTGTGGCCCTGGAGGATCGAAGCGAAGTGCCAGGATGGTCACGTCTTGCCCCTGCTAGCTCTTGTGGAAATTTTACGGCTGCCGCTGCTCCTGGGGCTGCCGCTGCAACGTTCAGCGGGCTGCGAGGCAACGGTCGGAGGGGGGGGTCTCGTGCGCCGGAACCTTGCCAAGACCGACCGGCCATGGCACGACGAGTCAAGTCGAGCCGGGGCAGCCTCGTGCGTGCATTGTGATGGCTTCTCGGTGGTGCGGCCGTCATTTTTGACTGACCGCCGCCGCCGCCGTCCACCCGGCCTGGGATCCACGATCCACGATCCACGCACGTCTTCAGTGCGCACGTCCGTACTTCGTACCAGGTACCTCATCGTCCAATGTCGGCGGCAAGTGCTCGAGGTGCGCGGGAGCTCCCGAAACGGCGGGGCGGGCCACCCGGGCCGTCGCCCCCGGCGCCTGGGGCACCTGGCAGGCCTGGGCGGTGGGCTGGGCTGGGCACGTTCCATCCCAGGTTCATCCAGGTTCCGGGCTGGAGGCTTGCTGGGAAGACCCTGCGACGAGTCGCCGCACGCCGCGCTCGCTCCAGGGCCGTTTAAACTCCGTGGGGCGCCCTACACAGTACACACCACTAGTGGCCTATTGGTACGAAGTACGGACTACACGTACCTTACCTCGGAGTCTACGGAGCATTGACGACGCGCAGCCGTCAAGAGTCAAGACTCACGACGCACGTTCGTGAACCCACGCGAGAGGCTTCACTGCCCCCCCAGAGCGTGACTTCGCCGCTATCAAGTTCTTCGAGGTGGCTGCGCCCATGTGGGAAAGCCCACGACGTGTGCCTCGTGTGCGCCTTCCCTGCCTTGCCGCAAAGTACCCGGCCAAACTGGCGTCAGAGATGGTGATGGACTCGCTGGCCGCCTGCATCCCGCATATCCGGCCGGGCCAGAGCGCGAATCATGGCCTGATGATGGCTGCTGACCCAAGCAGCCGGTATCCGCACATCCCTTCTGCGACGCTTCGTTCTCGGCTTGCTGCCCTATCAGCGCCGCGAGAGCTGCTGGCCCTAGCGCACTCGCGAGGGAGCTGATCGACCGCCGCCGTTTGAACGAGGCGGCAGTGGAGGAGGCTCCGGTCGCCTTTCCGACGCCCCTACCAGTCTTGCCGTTTCAGCCCTTGCCACTGACTTGTGCGTCCGCGCGCCGTCGATCCTTGGGCTCAGGCGTCATCCGACCAGAGCCGGTACGAGCAGTGGGAGCGGGCCGAGGAATGACAGTGATACGGTCAGGGCGGCCTTGAGGTATCGGCGTGAGGTCGTGACGAGTATACAGCTACACGGCCCACCATTGAGAATCCGTGGAACTCCTCGTGGTGAGGGAAAACGGCCGGCCCATTGATGTACCAGGCTGAGCAAGGCCATGGTCTCGTGGCTGCGTGAGATCCCGCGTGTTCCGTACTCGTTGCAAGATGACGGTGCAGGGGGGCTGGGCTTGGCTTCCGTTTCTCGTTGCAGGCACAAGAGTTAGTGATGGGACAAACGTGGAGATGCAGAGTTTTTTGGGTGACGCAGACTGCTCAAGATAGGCAGCTAAGGCGACACGTATAACTGCACAGATATGGGCACAAGTCAATGTCGAGCTGCCAACTCGCTGGCTGGCTCATAGGTCACCTTGTCACTCCCCCAAGGTACCTTACCAGCTCGGGCCGCGTTCTTGAGTCAAGACATGTACATCCAGTAAAGTGTCGCTCCTGTCGCGTGAGCTCCTGTTAAGGATTCAACATCAGAGAGGCATCTGCAAGCAGACGACAGGATAAGGTAGCTACTACTCGTATACCACTCACTGTTGATTCAGTTCACACCACCAGCCGGAGCGCCGCCAAGTGCCGCTGCAACCGCAAACCGCTCGATTTCCTCCCATTAGGGCGTTCTCTGTCTGCGCTTGGTGACCTAAGCGAGCCGCACAAAGCGGCGGCGGCGGTGGTACACCCTGGATTGACATTTGGTCTGGAGTCAAGGCCAAAAGTAATCAAGGATCCGTCGTCGGAAAAAAAGATGCTGCTCCGTCCGGTGCGCGGTTCGAGCGGGGACCCCATATGCAGCGGCGAGGATCATCGTTCAGGGTATGCCTAGTGCCAGTCTGCTGTACAGAGTTATGTATAGCAGAAATTGCGATTGAAAGTTGCGCGGCCAAGGCTTGCCATTTCCAAGACGGGCTGCCAAGTGCAGGGCCAAGTACGAGGAACTACCCGCGCTATCTCGCTAGAATGGCTCTGTTGGTCCGCGGCGTCTCATGGCGCCCGCTACGTCTGCTCAGTTTTGTCAACGTATGTCCATCACGCCCGTCATATCTATCGTTCGCAACTCGCCCGCTGTTCCCGTCGTGTCTATTATACCAACCATGCCTGACGCTCCTGGAGTCCTAGAGTGCCTATCGTTCCCGCCGTTCCCGGCGTTCCTATCATTACCGTTATGCCCGCGGTTCCTATCGTTCCTGTCGTTCCTGTCGTTCCTGTCATGCCTGTTATGCCTGCCATGCCTGCCAGGTCTGTCATGCCTGTCATGCCTATCGTTCCTGTCATGCCTGTCGTTCCTATCTTACCGCTTGTTCCTCTCCTATCGTCCCCAGTGTACCAGTACCTACTCTGCTCATTGTACGCACCTTGCCCCTTGTGCAGCCGACATTGAGGGCAACCAACCCCGAAGTCATCCTCGGGTCTTGGTAGGTTTGCAGCGCAGCCGTGCTGTGTAGAGCAACACCACACCCGCGTTCGAAGTCAGTCGGGCACCGCGTAATCACACATGCATCTCGATCAGCCACTGGCGTGCATGCACGCGAGCCCACCTCCTCCTCCTGTCCCCCATCTCCACACCACCTTTGCCGGGTTCCCCTTGTCCACGACTCCAGGTGCTCTATCCCCGACATGGGCTGAGGTTTCATTGACAGCGCTCATGAGCCATGGCGGGATGGAACGGGCCTGTGGGGGGAGTGGTGAAGACATTCACGTCGACGGCGACTGGAGACTTGTTGCAATCGAGAGGTCAGCAGCAACACCCGCTTTCAGGCCCAACCGTTCCAAGAACTGTGGGAGTCAGCGCTAAACCACCAAGACTTCGTACGAGTACAACTCACCATTCTCTTTCCTGCGAGTCGCGTCAGCACCAGCACGCGATGTCGAGGCCACTGCCTCCTACGACTAGCAGCCGCAGACCCTGAGCGCGGCGCGGGAGCAGACCAGCTTCTCGGCAAGGGCAAAGCACCGCAGGAGGAACGGGTTGTTTTCACGCTTCACCACGCTTCACCTCACTCACGTTGTTGGCTACGACCAGCACTGTACAGTGCAGTATCCCGGCGAAGAAGGGCAGGGAAACAGGGAGGGGTGGAGAGTGGAGACGAGGGGGAGGTCCCTCGGGGGCCAGAGGGGGGCGTGTCTTGTCTGCACTCGTATGGGCGCCGCTGTACAAATGCTGGGCGATGGGGAAGGGGAAGGGGAGGGGGAGGAGGGGGGGGGGGAGGGGGAGGGACGCCATACAGATGCAGGTGCATGTGCAGGTCGGACTCACATTTCAGGTGGGTGGCAGAACGCCCTGTTTCTCTTATTCCCCTTCCCTCGTCAGACAAGGCCGGGTTGCCTCGTGAAAAAGCAGCGGCGCGGCGCGCGGGCGCGGGGGAGGGGTTCCTGGTTGGCTGCCCGCGACTGCTGGAGGGGATGGGATGATGTTACTCACTCACCTTTTTTGCAGTTGTTGGTGTCGTGCGAGGAGCGAGCGCTGTGCTGGATACGGGGGTTGCAGGTCGGCTGCTGACGACCTTTGCCGGTGCTCCGAGGGGCCCTGTGCGCAGTCGAGAACGGCTCAACTAACTACCCAGTCAGTCGGCCGCTGCTGCGGCTTGGGGGGGCGGTTCGTTATCGTGTGTCTGTTGGTCGGCCATGCGTGAACGGCCACGACGGCGGCGGTGGTAGTAGTGGTGGTGGTGGTGGCCAGTGGGGAGCCCGTGATGCCTGCGACAGGAGGGTGCAGCTTGTAAGTGGAGAGAGAGAGCGCGAGAGAGAGGGATAGAGAGGGCCTCGGCGCATCATTTCCACGAGATCCAACGGCGGCCACGGGGGTTTCGAACGGCACGGCACAACCGTGGAACGAACGGATTGGGACGGGCCGCAAAGGGATCAAGGACAGATTGGGGGAACACGAAGGAATTCGGCCATTGCCCACGCACGCAAAGGCTCGTTTTTTGTTGCATCCCGCAACACGCACGACGGACGCCTCAATTGAGTTCTCACGGGCGTCTGCCAAGGGGAGGCTCAACAAAGTCCCGGGGGGGGAGACACGTCCGCAAGGTCGGAACAAAACGATATCGACGGGGGGGAGAAGAGGGGGGGACGGACAGCAGCGACAGGGGAGGGTTCGGCATCCCCCCGCCTCTCAGGTCGTGTCGCCGCCCCACCACGCATCGCGGCGGCTGCACGCCTGGCTTCATCGTTTCTGAAGGTCAAGGCCAGTGAGCCCTACAAGTACATGCCAAAGTGACACGGGATCCCACAACGACAAGGGCGAGCGGCAGGGACGTCTCCTCGGGTCAACCGGGTGCAGACTCCATGGCAGTCATGTTGAAGGATCAAGAACCGTACCTAGGTACTTGGCGAGGTCGAGTGCCAGTCATGGCCCCCTTTGTCGCGGACTCACGGCACGTTGGTCAGCGACGACGGTATCCGTGTCGGCACCCGATTATTAGTCTCGCCGCGCTCTGGTCACCAGATGTGACACTACCACCAGTGAGAGTGCTGAGCGAGGCGAGCAGAGGGAACGCAACCAGCAGGTACGGCGCAGTGTGTGTGGACAGTTAGCTGACCAGAACCGTAACCGCTCCAAGAACAGACGTGTCATTTTCGGTCCTCGTCAAGGCCGTGACCAGGCACCGAGTACTGCCTACTTCCTGCATGAATTCCGGAGGCTCAGTGCAGCGCATGCAAGAGGGATCCAGTCTCGCACTGAGCAAAAACATGGCGTCTGTAACGACACCCGACCAGGCCCTCTGCAGATCCACGCACAATGCTAATGCGCGATACAACACACTCGTCATTCCGCAAACATGACTTGCATCGTCTGCACGCTTCCTCTCCACCCTGCCAGGTCGGCCTGCCTTAAAGCAGATCCGGCGCCCTTGTGGTACTCCGTACACGGTCGCTGAGGGTGGACATGAGGTCGTGAGTGGTTACCTTTTTGCGCCTTCTTGAGCATGTGCCCTGTTGCTCAGCGCAGTAGCCATTCTGGTGCCGCCGCCTCCTTGCCCCATTCGTCATCCCCTTCCCACACAGGGATGATGGGGCTGCCTGCGGGACGGCCCTCCGTCCTGAAATGCTTGCTTCAAACCCGCCTTGGATTTCGAGGCGCCGTGGACACAGCTCGCGGGTGCAATTCGTCCCATCAGTGGTCGCCATTGTGGATCATGTGCGTTGGCACCCGTTTGGGCACGGCAGAGACACAGGCTGATTGCCTTTTTGGCTCCGCTGAAGCAGAGCAGTGCGGCTTGCACATCAGCAGTGACCACACCCCCTCCCCCCGGTGCCAGCCCACCCCCCGTTCCCCAACTGGTGCCTCACGCAGAGTACGTGCGTTGAACAGGGGGGCTGTTCGGTGGAGGCGATGCCACCCTCTTGCAGGGGCCTAATGTACGCCGAACCTCTTCTGGCCAGGCCTTCGTCGTGATCAGGGTCCGCCTGAGATCGTTGCGCATGTACTCGTACGCAGCCAAGCAGCATTGCGCGGTGCGCTACCGTGACGCCGCTGCCATGCTCCTGCGGCCTAGGCCTTTGAGGTGTGACCTCACGGCCAGCTGGGAAGGTGCTGATGAATTCGGAGCTGTCATCATCACATCCTTGACATCCATCGGTTCGCTGCACCAACACGGCGAGTTTTGGTTTTCGGGTACCCAAAGTCCTTCAGATCCGCCGCACCGCGTTGAGAGGCATCATTCCACAGCCAGACTGCATTTGCCCAATTCCTGGTCGAAGTGGGGAGAGAGAAGTTGGCGAAGCCCTGCCGGTCAGGTGAAGCGTCGCTCACCTTTTTCTGTCGCCGCAGCTCCGCGATTTTCTCTGTCGTCGTCGCCTGAATCACGAAGCGTGACCTCTGGTCTCTGATTTCTCCAAACGTCGTTCTGGACTCCTGATTCTCTTCGGGCTTCGACTCCGTTGCGAGCTCCGGCATATTCGTGTAGGCGCAAAGGGACTGCCATTGTGCGCAAACTCGCCATCTGACTGACCGCAAAAACAAGTTTTGCCCTCTCGAGGCACGACCCGATCTCGCAACCGCGTCCGATTCATCACTCAGAAGAGGCCCGGCCGAAATATGATGTCTTCATCACGGTACCCGGCTCATGGCGATGTTGTTGACATCGGCGGAAGCGCCATGTATGGCAATGTCGGGGAAAGGCTTGAGCGGACCCTTACGGCAGTGTATAATCCCCGCGATAAGCCGACTTTGCCAGATGAGCTCTTGTACGACGATATTGGGCTGCCAATCTGGAACCAGATCATCTTCACTCCAGAATTCTACCAAACGCATGACGAGATCGAACTGTTCCGTCGACACGGTGTCGAGGTTGTGGCTCGCCTCAAGGCGGGAACAACTATTATCGACCTTGGTGCGGGGTGAGGTTCATGCCCTGCAGCAACATGGTCGCTACGGCTACCAATTGAACTGGACGTGCGCTGACAGTTGCAACCCTGTTTGAAGCGATACTCGGAAGGTCGAGCACTTGTTGTCCGCGTTCGAGTCGGCCAGTAAGCCTGCGACATATCTTGCGCTAGACATTTCCAAGGCCTCTCTGGCTCACAACATTGCGTACTTGGTCGACAAACATCCAGGCTCCAGTTCGGTGGTCAATTGTTCCGGGTTGTGGGGGACGTTCCAAGATGGTAAGGAATATGTTGACACCATTGAGTCGCCTCGCCTCTTCGTTTCGTTGGGCTCGGTTCTCTGCAATGACCCTTGGTTGCAAGCACTGAATCACCTGAAATATTGGGTCCAAGGCATGAGACCTCATGATCTGCTCTTGGTGGGCATGGATGGCCATCTGCTTCCCGACGATGAAGAGAAGATCTGGGCAGCCTACCACTCTCGAGACGATCTGTATCGCAAATTTTTCCTGAATGGGTTCCAGCACGCCAACCGCTTGGTAGGTGAAGAGTGGTTCCGCGAGCAGGACTGGGATTTCTTGGCCCAGCTGGAGAAGGAACCAACCACGCGTCATCGCTTTTTCTTTCGAGCGAAGCGCGATGTGGCTTTGGGGAAGCTCGGTCGAGTGATCTCCGCCGGCGAGGAGCTCGACTGGTTTGACTCCCACAAGTATGGCGAGGATAGCGTCCGGCTTATGTGCGCCAAGGCGGGATTGACTGTCGTCGATGCCTGGCAAGCGCCAAACTCACAATTTTGTAAGTGATGAGCGTGGCAGGGTGTTGCAAACCGCGTGGCTGACCAGATGGCCGTAGTCCAGTACCTTCTCAAGGTCAAGGACAAGGAGGATCAGCGGGAAGACGCCGATAGTGCGGTGTCCGGCCTCTCCTGAGAATGCCGACTCGGTTTCGCAATACGAGGGAGGTGCATTGTCGGCAACACTGCATGACCAATTGCGGCATCTTTGCACAGACCCAGGATAGATCTGCTTTCGGTTTCCTCACGTCAAGCATAGCATCTCTTTTTCCCGGTTTGTGACTTCTTGGACAAGTCGTTCCCACCACGGACAGCGACGGCCGATGGACTCGGTATCGATGCCAAGAGGTGTGGCCACTTCTAATACGTCGTCGATCCACTGCCAAATACGCTGAAGCGCCTCATAGAGCGGCGGGACACTCTGGACAACATTAATTAGCAAGTATTCATGAATGCAGCCCGGTTGAAAACCCTACACTCCTGACAGGGGTGGAAACCACCTCGTCAAACCAAGTCTTTGATACGCTCTTGTGGTCTGGGTTTGTCGCAAGCATTCCCAGCAAGAAAACTGGAAACAGTGGCGCCTGTGCCGTGAATTGGAAGCCCGAAGTCGGCATCACTTTGATGCATCCTGCTAAATCAGACAGCGTCGACATCACCTCCCGATGACTCCGAGGTAGTCTGTCGTTGTCACGTTAACATGAGCTTTCATAACCTGCGTGGCAGTGGAATACTCACCGTAAAACGCGGCACTGCAAGTAGATGATGGCGGTTAGTCTCCAAGCCTCGGCCGTCACGTCCGTCATGTCAGCAGATGTGTCAATTTGATAGTCGTCAGGCATACACCGCAACCAATCCGCCACGGACGGCCCAGCTTTGGCAGTTTCCCAGTCCTTGGACTCGCTGCTCCACTGTCTCATCTGGAGCAACTCCTTCAGCAGGTATTGCGTGGTCATGGGCACAACTATGTTCTCCGGGTCTTGTTGAAGGCGGGCCGCGCAATATGTAATTTGACTCATAATGTGCAGCAGCTTTTTCGAGAATCCGCACCCGCCATGTATTTCGTACATGTCGCTCTCCGATCCATATAGCAACCAGCCAAACCGGGAGGCTTCCGCTTCCGGGTCGAACGTCTCGGAAGCAGGCAAGGCTGCCATTGGTTGTGCCAAGATCACCGCGCGGCCGACGATGATGGACTGTGAGATGCGCAGCGACGAGAGTTGTGCATTGGACCGCTTCCAAAATCGGGCGCCTCGGTCTGTTGCTTGCAAGAAGAGTTCGCCCTGTTTGAAACCGCTGAGCCATCGGGGGGTTGCTGGCCATGCAAGTCGACGCTCTGTCAGAACAATCTAGGCATCATTCCGAGTAAGCAAATGACCGGAACCCGTCCCTGAATGCAAACGGCTTACATCTTGCATCGACAAAATAACCGCAATGGTGATTAGCTCGTTAGCTTGCCCTTCGTTGTTGGTGGTGGCAGGATCAGCTAGGAGGGAGCTGAGCCGTGACTCGGCTTCAAAGAATCTGTCATTGACGCGTTTGCGAACATCATCCTTCGGCAGGTAGTCGTAGATGTATATTCCGGCGAGACTTTGTATCGCAGCCCTGACACCATCGCTTTTGTGCATCTGGGCGAAGTCTTTGAGCCACAGATTCGTTTCCTGGAGGACGCTCCTCCCAGGACACCAATTTTTTATGTCTGTTGCGGTCAGCCCCAAGTCTACAATTCCATGCATAATGTGGTGAGGGGGGCTCGCGAAATGCAAGCAAGGGTTCACGATGCATGCGCAGCCACGTACAAAACGTCCAAAACTTTCTGTCCGTCTGGTCCATCTTCGCCTCGTACCCAAAAAGTTTGGGTACCATTCGCGGGGCGCCGATAGGGGTAACGTCCGTCGATATTTCGGTTCTGGGATGAGAAAACGTGGGGCTGAACCCTTCTATCGGACTTGGACTCTGGTGAAGGAAGCTCGAGAAATCGAAGCCATGATAATCGAAGTCTTGTGCAACGATCATTGCAGAGGCCGAAGCTGTCATGGGAATAGGGCCTATCGCCGTTAAAGACGTTGTCGGCGAATCGTCGTCGGCGCCCGACCCGACGACTTCTACAACGCTGGTGGCATCCGAGACGGAAGCAGCGCGGGCAGAAGACGCCCGGCGAGGCTGCTTGTCTTTAGGCCAATTGAACTTGATGTAGCCATTGACCTTGCCATCGAAAGGGCGATCGAAACGGCGTCGGTTTACCTCACCAAAGCTGCCCAGGCAGTCTTTGAACGGGCTGACGAGAGTGGCGCGCGCGATAGATTTCCGAGGGTGCTGGATTTTTGCCGGATTCTGCGAAGTATTTGATACCGCCTCGTTTGAAGAGTCGATGGAGTAGCGCGGCCGTTTGTGTAGGTGAGATGACGGGCGCGAAATGGGCACGTTGGTCGGGCTGACGGGTGACACGTCAACGTCCGTAGCATCAATTACTGAAGTAGAAGTCAGCTCAGGGCCTGGATAATACACCATGGCATGTCCCTGATGTTGTCCTCGCTTTCAAAGGCTACCGAGTATGATTGGGCTCGGCAAGACGGACATGGAGAGCCAGACGGGGGAACGGATGGGACTCGGGAGGGAAGTGTGCATGCGCGCGGAGCGGGTTTGTATTCGTCCTGTCGCGGCCACGGCGGGGCAGCTGCGTGTCACAGGCCGGCCATGGTCGGGGGGGACGAAAGGTACCCAAGAGAGCCGGTGGCAGATATGCCAGGGTCACCATGAGGGGGCCACGAGGCTGGCGCCAGGCCAAACGGTGATGCAAGGCAGTCGCTGACCGGTGTGGGGACGGCGAGAACCGACAACAAACAAACAAGGGGACGGCTAATTAGGTATGACATGCAGGAAACTGGAGGCGCGAGTGTTGCTGAAGGGTTGGGAGAATGAGATGGTGCCGGTGTACATGAAAGTGCAGATGGGCGATCTTCTCGTACCAGGTGATGCTTTCATGGGGGGCGCGCGATTTCTAATGGGGAGCAACGAAGCGCACGAGGGAATGGATCGTAGGGTTGAAAAGGGCATAGGAAACGTCGCGACCCAGGGCAACGCAAGAGTCGGCGACTGCTTTACTCACCTGATGACGTCGGCGCCAGGAGCTCGCCGGAAAGACTTGACGCCGGGAAAACCTCGAGGCTGTTGATGGGAAGACCATTTGACGACTGCACGGCGACAAACATATGGGAGGTCAAAGGCGCCGACGAGGATGACGGCCACCTCCATGAGCCGTCAAATGTGTCGTCGGCTCTTGCAGACCAATGCGCCTGCACATCTTCTGCGGGCGGCACCGGAGCCATAGCTATCGTCGCGGGGTTTGGGGCATGCTCTTGGTGTGGCGGTGAATGAAGATCGCGGCGAGGCAACTGGGCTTGGAGAAGTTGCGCTGGATGATGATGGTCGTAAGGCGGTCGCGATGTTGGTGAGAGTGGTGTCGCTGATGTTGCTGGCCCAAACGCTCCAGGGAGACAGCCCCGCACCAAGGGCAGATGCGTTTGTTGCTGCTGGTGGTGTTGGTGCTGACGCTGGGGCGCTTGCGGCGGTAGCGACAAAGGCAACGACGGTGCTGGAATGCTGGGATACAATGACGATGAAGCATATGGGTGGGAGTTGGGGCAAGTTTGGCGATGGATTGGGTTTGGGGGGGGATGGTGGTCCGGCGACGGCACATCAAGCTTGATGCGCTTTGGAGGGCGGTCGTCGTCGATCATTGAGTCGCCCATGTGAGCGAGCTGATCGTGCCTCACCAAGCACCTGAGCTGCCCAAAAACCACTGCCCACGGGTCGGCGACGTGGACGTGGGCACGCGCTGGCCCGACCGGGAGCAGCGCTGCGAGTGCAACCGTGTCGTGTCTCTGTCACTGTGGCTAACAACGACGGGAGCCAACTCAGCCCAATGGAACGGGCCGGTGTGGGTACGTGGGTGGTGTAACAAGGCTGATGTGACTTGGCTGGCCGTAAAGTGTGCGTCTCCCAAATGGCAGGCCGGTGAGGACGCCGGTGAGGCTTGCGAGCGACTCACAGGGGCGGACAGCTGGATGAACTCTGGCACCGCGCTGTGCTTGATCTCGCCTGCTGCGTGCAAGAGATGACTCGGGCAGGCACCCCAGCTTTGGTACCTTGTCCCAAGGTAGCTGGAGGTGAGCCCCAGCAGTTCCCAGGCAAGGTGCGGGATCCGGCTCACGTACGCGGTGATGGACGGCACTGGGCGCGAACAGGTGCAGGCGTGTCCCGGCAGCCGGGCTCGAGGAAGTCGCTAGCGGGACAAGCGCCTAGCCGACAATGCGGTGGGCACCGAAGGGAGGCAGGGTGGCGGCCATCTAACGAACCGCCCGCGGTACCTGGGGTACTGCTGGAGGCTGGAGCTGTGCCTGTACCCGAGGCCAGGTACTTGGTAGGCAGGCTGGTGTCCAAGCTTGAGGTGTGCGATACGCCAGTCGAGGAGGCTGTCGGAGGGGGCAGTCAGCCGCTGTTGGTGGAGCTGGCCGTCCCAATCGGTGCCGCGTCGAGGCGATGCGATTCCCAGGAGTTCGGTGCGTGGGAAGACACCAGCAGGTGGACGGTGAGCGGGCGGCGCGGGCGAAGGATCCTCGGTTGCACGGAGGGAGGGGGGCCGGAAGAGTGGAGTTGAGCCGACGAGGGGGCCTGGGTGTGATGGCGCTTGCAGGGGCAGGTGAGAGGAGAGGTGAAGGAGGAAAAGAGGAGGGAAGCCGAAGAGAAGGAAATGAGAAAAGAGAGAACAGATGCAAGCTGGGGGAAGCCAGCGAGCGAGCGGGAGAGGAGGAGCCGATGCGCCTGAGAAAGGGAAAGGCAGGCAGGGAAACAGCGAGGAAGGCGCTTGCAGTCAGAGACAAACCCAGCGCGCACGAGGTGGTAAAGAGGGGGGCGAGCGGGGCGAGAGGACACGGAAAAGCCGCCGGGGTGCGGCTTGAGAACAAGACGAGACGATGCCAGGAATCACGGGCGTCGTCGACGATGGATGGAAACGGGGGTCGCCCGGCCCGAGACTCGTCGAATCGTGTGGATAACCGCCCGTTGTTGTTGTTGTTGTTCGCGCAGCTGCCGTGGTCGCGAAAAGACGTTGGGAGGGCCCAGAAATCCGGGGAGAGTACCTGCATACATGTAGAGATAGAAAAGTGATCAGAGTCGGCGGGACACAGGGTCAGTCAGTCCTTCACCCATCCAAACAGAACGTAAATAAAAAATAAATAAAAAGATTAAAGGCCACCGACTCTCTCAAGTGCTCCGAAAATCGTCGCACTGGAACCGCAGGTGGCCCCCCCCCCCCCCCCCCCCCCCCGGGTTGGCTGCGACACCCCTGGCTGTGGCCGTGGTCCAGATGCCCCCTCTCGCGCTCATCTTCCATTCCTCTGAATGCCGCCGCAGGGCGAGACAGGGAGATCCCCGTGTTCCCATCGCAAAGGGCCCTTTTCTTTTTCTGTCCCCTTGCCCTGGTTTGCTGCGGCGGGCGGTGCTGTTTGTACATACATCCATGCTGTGCTTGGAGTACGTAGTTACCTTAGCTGACGGCGATTCCCGCCTCACGTCGGTACGAAGCAGCACCGCCAATCCACAACTCCCATGAGTGCCCTTGGGGGAGCGACACACCCATCGCCTGCCTGTGCTGCAAAGGCGACAAACATGGTGCAACCGGTGAGAGGTACAAGATAGCGCTGGCCATGCACGAGCCAAGGGCCAGGCGCATCGTGAGTACCAAATGTTGTAGGTACACGGGAGCCCTTCCCCAGTCCGAGTCGTTTGCTGCCCTCGCTCGCCCGTCGTGACCGCCGTTGTGCCACAGGATGGCCCCGCGACGTCTTTGCCCCTCGACTGCAAAGCTCACACAACCAGTCCGCAAAAGCGGCTGTCCGCCCCCATGCACGAATATGTACAAATTTACCCCGTCGACCCGTGTTTGCGGGTGCTTTCGTGCGCCATTTGGAGGAGACCTGCACCGGGCAAGGAACAGCAAACACGCTTGTTCAGTTGATGAAACCAGTCCGCCCGCTCAGCACCTGGCGATTGCTCCAACGGGTGGTTGGACGCCGGCATCGATCACATTCAAAGGGAATCGCTGGAATTACAAGTGCTCGCCTGGACGATCCGGTGCCAGGGCAGCCCCCCAGGCCGTCTGGGACTCTGGGCCGTCAAAAAGCAACAAGCAGCGACGCCGGCGAAACAAAAGAGCTGAGCCTGCCTGCGGAAGCCCGTTCCGGTTGGAGGAAGTCCATCCCCTCCCCTCCCTGGGGCGTGGCATGGGGCAGACCGTCTGGACTAGGTCAGCCAATCCGGGCCGCCCCAGCAGATTCGCGCCCTCGAGCCTGCGAGCCTCCATCGCCCCCAGGGCCGGTTTGCTTGTGTCTTCTGCATCGAAAGCCCCGGGGTGGCTGTCCCCAGGCCCGGGTCTTGTGGGTCCCGACCACCCACCCGCCATCCGCCAACCGTCCCCCACCAAAGCCGCCAGCATGCCGAAGCATTTGAGGGCTTGAGCGCCCCGGGGGTTGAAGGAGGGCGGCGGGCAAGAGAGGGGCATGGCTTGATGGCTTCATCGCCAGGGCTAGCGTGACGCCAGAGCGCGGCCGCTAGCGCACTAGCAGCACGGCATCCGTGGGTCCGCCGTTACGTACCAGAGCATCAAAGGCACTGGGCCACATGCCTGCACTTTTTCCTTTCCAGCCAAGCCTGCCTTCCTCGAAGTTCCTTCCAGCTCGTCAAGAGGCAGGAGCGTCACGGTGCAGAAGCCGGCTCTGCTCCGCACCGGTGCGACAAGGTAGCAGACGGCGAGGCACTGTTCGGCAGGCTGAGTTCCAGCCTTCCAGGGAACCCCCCCCCCCCCCCCTTTTCCTCCTTTCCTCCAATCCACATTCGGATTGGCGAACCCCCTTGCTAGGCTTGTTGTCTCTTGTCGCTTGGACTGCGTCGCACGCAGCGCACAGCTTTCACCCACTTCCCTCCGCAGCAGCCAGCCAGTCCAGGTTGGCTGCTGTGCTGCGAGACTGCGGCATCTGTCAACTTTTGGCTGCGCTCCTGTCACCTTTTTGCCCCCCCCCGGGCAGCCGGCTGCTGCCTTTTCGGCCGGCCGCCAGGCGAGCAGCTTTTGTCTTGCTTCTGGGCTGTGCACTTTGATGAGAATTAGAAACCAGAATCCACAAAGCCCTGGCATCGAGCTCAGCTGGGCGGGGGCAGGCAATAAAACTGGCAAACGGACCAAGCGAGCGGCCTCTTTTCTTTGGATTGTCTGTCTGTTGGCGGTGCTGTTTTGCCCATCGCCGCCTGCGCACTCGCCCGCCCCCCGCTGACGCGCCGGCCTCGTCTTCTCAGCGCGGCTCGGTACACCAACTTCCGTCCTCTGCTGCTTCGTTCGGAGTACGGAGCACACTACGACAAGGACCGCGCCAGTGCCAGTGCAGGGACGGGACTCGACGGCAGAGCGCGGGACCTCAGTTGAGGTGGTCGGTCTATCCCTTCTCAGGCTCTGCTGGTTCCAGCCCCAGTTCCAGTCCCAGATCCAGTTCCAGTTCCAGTTCCAGTTCCAGTTCATCACCGCTTGCTTGGTCTCCGGCAGAACCCATTCCCTACCACGGCCCGTCTCTCTTGTTTCTTCTCCCTTCCAACCTCGCGCTCTGCACCTGCCTCTCCCCGTCCCAGTTCCCATCTGTCTGCCCGCCCGCCCGCCCGCCCGCTAGCCTCCTCTCCCCGCCAGCCAGTGCCCGGGCCCTGGACACACACGACTGTTCACTAAACACAAACATTTCGAACCTCCCTCCTCCTGCTGGGCCACGACAACTCCCACCCCTCCCCCGTCGTCGTGCGTGTGGTCGGTCGTGTGCCGGCTCGTGAGAGTCGCGCCCATCTGAAGCACACCGTCCTCTTCTCACGGTCCCGTCCGTACTACGAGTACGGACCACCTACCCGGCCGAGCCATCGGGCGGGCCGTACGCCAGAAGTTCCGCACCGACGGGCGGCGTTGGGGCAATCCGAACAGCCATTCCTTGTTCCTTTTAGGGCCCGAGTCACTGCTCGTGCAGGGTTTGGCCACATTCGTTTCCGCTCCCCGTTCCCCGCGCGCCGGTGGCGGTCCACTTCCAACCTCCCGAGTCCCCCGACCCAACAGGATAGGCGTCACAGTGTCTGGCACCTGGGCACTTCCAAGGTTGTCTGCCCCGTCGGCCACCCGCCTGCCTGCAACCGCTCCATCCGCAGGCAATTGCGTCGCGCTGGGGGCGCCAACCCTCCCGCGACAAACCACCTAATTAACGCGCTACCTACCTGCGCGGGCGTGGTCCTTGACGTCGGGTGCTTGCAACCACCCGTCCATACACGGTCGCTCAAGGACACTCGACGTCGGCGCGCAACGGGGCGTTCGCGCTGCTGAGTGGACTTGGCGCTCGCCTGCCCGCATTTGCGTTTGCGCCGCTCGTTGACCGCATCCTCGCGTGGGAGACACCGGGTCGCCAGCGAGCTGGCCGTCGCCCTCCTGCGCGCCGGTCTGCGAGCGAGTCTTCTTGCGCGCTGCCAGGGCCAGTCAATGTCGTGTCTCCGCGTCGCCTTATCTCGGGGACCGCAGGAGGCAGGTGGTGGCATGAGTCTGCCTCTGCAGCTTTGTTAACATCACCACTTTTGACCTGCATCAAGCTGGGCCGTATCAGCGTACCAGACGGCGAGTTGCTGCGTACAAAACATCTGGACTAATAATTAGTGGGTTAATTGCGCTCGAGCCATGTCGATGCCTTCAGCGTCGAGCGTCTTCGATTCTGGGCTCGACGGTTTCTCGTCACCATTCCTCGATAAAATTGTCCGCAACAGTATTACCCATGCCATGGAGACGCTGGACATAGGGGCGACGTCTCCGGGGCCGCCAAGCACTGGGGACCTGCTCAACGACATGGGCGACTACTGCTCTCGCACCGCCATGATGTGGGCGTTGGTGACTGAGGACCTCCTGAAAGGCCCTCACCTGGAGCAGGCGTTGAGGAGGGCCCACGACCGATCCTGCCTTGATAGCGGCATGTCAGACCTGTCCGAGGTCACGAGAATAGACATGGACCTCAGTCGCCTCCGGTACGACCCCTTGCTCTCTTCTCCCCCACGTGTCCAAACTTCGCCCCCCGTGGACGATCTTCCACGGGGCCCTTCCCTGTTTCTTTGTCGAGTTTGGTTCGCAATTTGCGCATCTACTGACTTCGCGCTTACCCCACGACAGTAAGATCAGGGATCTCAGCATTGAGTTTTCCCATCAAGTCCAGGCAACGTGGCGCCCGCAGACGCCGACCATGAGCTCACCGCCAAGCGTCCAAGCTGCCTCCATCTCTCCATTCCTTGATACCAGAATGTCTTTGGCCAGCAAGTCCTTGTCTATCTCCAGTGAGGGAGATACTCGCGCCCTCAAGGCCCGGAAGCTCCTTCCAGATAGCCACGCGCAGAGCCAGATAGACTTAGGCCATAAGTCAGATGAGTCTGACGAATCTGATGACGAGCTATTTCTTGACATCGACATGGACGCGCTACGACAGCGAGGCAAGGGTACCTACTCCTGCCCCAAGGCCTTTGAGTGTAAAAAGGGCGGGGTCGACAAGGAAGGAAAATTGGTCATTTTCGACCGGAACTCTTCTTTCGCGTACGTTGGAACCGAAATCCCCATCTGAAGATTCACCATGGCTTCGTTCCGTGCGACGTTGAAGCCGCATTCTCCAGTCGTTGATAGCCTGTCGTCGCGTGCTAACCGATGGGCACAGACAGCACTGCAACAAACATCGCAAGCCATGGCGGTGTGATATAGCCGGATGCCCAAATCCTCCCAAAAAGCGTCGATTTGCTCGACGAGATGGGCTGGAGAGGCACAAGGCCACCGTCAAGCACTACGTCGTGACGTAGGGCCACAAGCGTAGAAGAGCCAGACTCACTTGGCGGAGGCCCAACGACGGCAGGCCAGTCCTTGCGCCCTTTATTTGCCCAGATGGCTCTCAAGGCGGGCAAAACACACGACGCGTGAGTTCGGGAAGGGCCGGGGTGGGCACATGTGGGCCATCATTGGCTCACGTCCTTGACCGGCCAGCTGCGATGGTTCATCCAAGGAACCCTGCTGCAGAACCCAAGCAGTTGGTGTGAGAAGTGAAGGCCCAAATCAGGCCCCTACCTGATGATAGAGTACCTCGGTCCTTACCACAGCGCCGACTCGCCGTTCCGTGCAATCCTGAAGGAACACATGTGCGTCGGCGCCAGGGTTCGGCAGCGAGGCACCCAGTGATAGGCTTCTCAACGCCTTGTCGCACGGCGACTGGTCTGCCCTGGTTGGGCAAGAAGGCATCCACGATGGGATCTCAGTATGTGCGGGTTCATGTATGCAGCCGGGTTACGCAATGTTTGGAGGGATAGAGCGGGTTTATACTTGGGAGTCGAACCGCGCGGGGCACATCAAGGTATCAGATATGAGAGGGGCAGGAGCATGGCCGAAAAACAACGGGCTGGCCTTGGACAATCTCAAAAAAGCACGCTATTGCGGATGGTGTCAGTCGACTTTTGCTCTCTTTGTGTAAAATGCCCGCTTACAGTCTTGACCGTGCATGGCAGCGGGGAGATGCCCATTTCGGACGGTTCCATGCTCAAATAAAACGGTCTGTTGATCAAAGCAGCAGTTATTGTCGTGGTTCGAGGGATTCAGCTTTCTGCTCTGCGCTGGCGACGTTGACAACTCGTCAGGTGGACAGGATCGTGCATGGCTCACCCTCGGGTTTCTTGACCGCCCCCCAGCCCAGACGCAGCATCTCATCTCACCGGATGCAGGGTCGAACGCCGCCCCGCTCTCGCGTCGTCATAGTTTGACCACGGGGTCGCCCTGGGAAGTCGGTCGAGGAGCGCGGACAGCTCTTAATATGGCGAACCCGACTGACCGGCGTCTCATGGTGGATGCCCCGATGCGCTGGCTCCGCCGAGCTAAATTACAAGTGGCATGCCAGTCATTCATCCGTTTGTCCTTGCCCACAAGCTGCAACATCGTTTTCCGGGGTTTCAAAGGTCTCACCTCCTTCCAATTTGTCGGGTCGCTGGGCCCTGGCCGAGACACCCTTAGTCTCGTGACCCCTGTCGCAGGCGGTGAACATTGAGCGCATGTTTGCAGACCGCTCATCGTCATCGTCATCGCTGGCAAGCACCGTTCTGCCAAGCAAGGCCAACGAATGCCCTGTCCGGGGGAGGTGAGGGAGGAGCAGCATGCTTGAAAGTGTGTTCATACGAAGCGCTGATGCTCACGTTCAGGCCAGAGAGCGACAGGTGCGTTGATGGGCTTGGGAGTAACTATTCGCACTCACAGGCCGGAAGATCACCGAGGCAGCTGGAGAGACAGCTCATGAAGTTCAACGAGAAGCGATGAAGTTGCAAGCCTACTAGTCGCGAAGCGACGGTATGTGTCCGTGCCATCATGGGGCTCAACTTCGTGCCAACAGTCGAATTGGTTGGCCTGTACTCCGTACGGACTGCCCGTACTTCGTACTTGTGCATGCGGCGTGCAAAGACTAAGGGCGCCATTCTCGGAGCCCTTCGACGCCATGTCCAGCCTGGAGCTTGGCGTCACCGGTGTGGGTGACTGGGGCGCCATGGAGCCACCAGCACGGGAGCGAGTGGGCGCCACCAGCGCGGGTAGTCCAGCGCCAGGTACGTGGGACTCGGTCGGGCTGGGCTTGCCGATGCGGGATGGGCCTGAATGCCACTGCTGGTCGATGGGGGCGGGGCATTGGACTGGTGCCACTCTCGACTGTGTTGATGGCGGCGGCGACGTGATGACCTGCAGATCGAGGCTTGCGGTGTTCACCCCAACAATAGGCATGAACAGGCATCGGCTGGCATTGATCCGTATTACATGATTCAGGCGAGGTGCCCTTGTCCCGGCAGTGGGAAGTTGCACGTGGGTGTGTTTGTTTGCTCGATCGGTCTTATCGGCAGAGCATGAGCCAAGTAGAATCCGGAGACCGCAGTCACGTCATCGCCGCCGCCGAGGCCTTGGGCTTGAGAACTGGCCTGTGTCGACGGGATGATACTCCGTTTCAATTGGCAGAAGGGCCGGGACGGGACCTGGGGCCGGTGATAAGTTGGCAACCAACGGGGCAACCACAGCCGGCACGAGGGCCAGGGAAACCTGCAACTACCCTGGACCGGTCTGGACGGAGGCGCCATCCGGAAGGGTTGAGGCCGGCTCTTGCGGACGCCAATGGGAGCAGAGCCGGGTGGGTGTCGGCAAGGTGTTGACGCAGCTCGCCTGCGGCAATAGGCGAGTCGAATGCTGGGCGTTATCAGTTTGCATACGCGCGGTCAGGGCCGGCATCATTACCGAGGACACCTGCTCAACACGACTAACACCACCGGACCACGAGTCACCCCTTCTCGGGTTGGTGCGGCTTCGCGACCCAATTGAGTCGCCAGCCCGACGGAAGGCACCCGCAGGGAAGTGAGACGAGAGGCAGGCAGATAGAGCCACTGCGAGATAGGGACTTTACTCTCTCGTTCCCAGTGATCCAGCTTGACGGCCTTCCTCTGGCGAACTCTGGGGCCGGCGTCGACCAGCGAGGACGCCCGGGGACTTTTGCTACACAGACGAAGCCAGCGAACGTGTGCGTGCGTGTGCGTGTGCCTGCCAGGCCAGTCAGTCAGCCTGTACGGAAGTACCCTGGCGGCCACGTCGGCCATTGTGTCGCACTTAGATGGCATGGACTGCCAACTAAGCATCAGTCGACTTCCCTCTTCCCTCGTGCACCGGCCGTGCCATGGAGACCAGCCCGCAAGCCAGGCTGGATGAGATCCGCCATTGGAGCCTGAAGTGCCTCGCGCACGTGGCCTTGTCGCGGTGCGGGCCTAAAGCAGGAGGACGGAGCATGGCCGTCGAGGAGACACGACGTGGAAGGGAAACGAGGCAAGGGCCGGGGCTTGGCTGTCTGCTTCGGTTGGCCTCGTCATCGTGATGACCAGTCCATGGTCAGGGGGGACAAACGCACACACTCTTTTGCTTACTCGTAGTACTGTGCCCCGTCTTCCAGGTACGAGAATGCTGCCGAGATCCACAGAAGGTATGATTCATGACCAGGCGTTGCCTCACCATCCACCACCCCCGGACGAGGTCAAGGCGTAAGGTCCTGAATGGATCCCTCAGCATCGAATTGGTTAGTGACGGCGGGGGTGGTGGCGGCCAGTGGACGAGCGTGGACACACAGGAAGTGGCAAGAAGTGGCAGCAACGATGCGCACGCAGACCTAGCGTAGGTGGACGTTGAGAAACGATACTGTGGGCATGCTCCGGGGGGTCGACGAAGCGTCGCGAATTTCTTCGGAGGAGTGGCACGCCGGCGCAAAACAGCTGGAGGGGTACGTTGTACTTCGCAGCCCAGGCGCTGTTGCACGAGGAAACGGCCGGGTCTCTCACAGACTGGTTCGGACTACTCTCAGAAAGGACGGCGGCAGGTGCCTCCCACCTGGCGTTGCCCGAGAGGCGGGACGTGCTTGCCGTGGACCACCTTGGCAGACAGGCGTTCGCCCAGCCAGCAGCGGCAGGACCAGCAGGACCAGCAGGACCAGCAACAGTCATTGGCGCTAATGCGAGGCGGCGCTCTGGAAAGCACCTTCTGAACGCAACCCAACCAAGCCAACGTCTCGCAAGCCAGGACCTGTCAGGGACAAGCCGTTCATTCGTCCTTGCTTTTTCGTTGCGGCGGCCGCGGCAGCGGCACTCCCAGGTCGAACAGGGTTTTCTTCTGGCTCTCGTGTCGGGGTCCAGGTCTCCAGGACTCCAGGGGGGGGGGGGGGGCTTGAGGGGCTCGCCGCTCAACCCATTTTGCCATTGCACCGCCGGCCGAGGCGACTTCCTCCCAAGCCGCTGATCTTCGGGGCCTCTGATTGGGCTCTGCCGGGTTTGGCTCTCTTGTCTCGCCGTCGTCTCTCTTCTCTCCCCCCCTCGGCGCCTGCGCCGGCCGTCTGTCTGGCCCGATGCCGCTGGGCAGCTCCGGTCGTCGATTCGCCTGGGCCCTGACCGAGGTCAAGGTCGCGGCCAGAGCCAAGTCGAAATGGTTCCATCGTCAGCCGTGTCATGCCCGGCGTGCCAGGGTCCAGATGCAAGGCATGCGGCAGTCTGCGGACTCTGAGCAAACGCAGTGCCACGAATGCACACGGCCAGCATCCCGGCGACACGAAGCCGAGCGTTAGCAAGCAAGCCAAGGTCGCCGCTTCAAGGGTGGTGACGCTTGACGTATGTGGTCGGGGAATGACAGGGCTTGACAGGGACCGCTGGCGTCCGGCCCTTTGACGCCTCTGCGCCGCCTGGCGCGATGGCGGACAGCGCACGGCGGGTGGTGGATGGGCCATGGCGGATGGCCGCGAGGAACCATGGCCGATGGATGGGCTTCACCGACAATTTCCCATGGACAGACGGCCAGCTGAACCAAGAATATGTCCTCGAGGTCCCCTTGTCCATGCAATCCGGCCGGCCTCGTACGCTATCGCCAACACGGGGCTTCCGGATGGTCACACAACAACGCTCTGTATCGGCAACGGACAACTGGCGCGCGACTGCATCCTCGCGCAGCCCGACGGCCACTCCATTTTGCCCTGCTTACCAGCCAGCTCCTTGCTCCCCGGCTTCACGGCTCCCTGCACCAAAGCATCAGACCTTGGGAAGCCAGAGCAGCTTCATTGTTGTGATGGTGGGCGGCAAGGTGATTGTTGTGAACAGCGAAGCAACCGGCCATCGGACACACAAAGATGGCACGGATGGCACCCATGTGCTCGTCCGACAGGGAACAATTGAGACGCAAGTGCTGTCCAGGAGACGACAAACTCTCACCTCCCCCCTTACGAATCTCCTGCCCATTGGATGAGCAATGGCGAGACGAGACCCTGTTGTTCGTTTGCTAGCCTCGTCTTGAACTCTGCTGGGCTCCCTGGGCCGCCCCTCTGTGATGGCCCTCGCTCAGCTGTGCCACTGTGATCCGTCGGCTTGTTTTCTCATTTCTTGTTGTCTCGACTATGGAGCACCAGTCTACCCGTTCCCGCCCAGCTCTGACGCCGCTGTTGCGCCCAAGAGGGCAAAAAAAGTTTCCACTAACTCGCAGCCAACAACGTTAGTTGAAAGGGCGAAAACGAAGTTAGCTGCTGGATTGTGAAACTTGCCTTCCCCCGTTCTCCAACACGCCCCCAACTGACATCGATCGGACACCAAGATCCACGGTCCCACCACCACAACCACTTGGCTCGCCCAAAGCCCCGCCACCACCACCGGCCAGCTGGCCCCAGACGGTCAAAACGGAGCAAGCACCTTTCAACCTGCTCGGCTCCACCCCTTCTTTTCTTCGCTGGAGCCTTTGTTTGGCGGCTCGCTCTTGTCGCCCCGAAGAGGCCCCCACCACACAGCACAGGGGTGGGAAGAGACGCGACAGGAGGATCCCTTTTCTCGGGATGAGACATCTCCTTGGGGACTGACACGTCAATCTCCTCCCATGTTCTCTGACGAACGAGCCCACCCCCAGGGCGGCCGCGATGGACCTGCTTTTGTTGCTGCTGCTGCTGCTGCAACGGCGGCGGCGGCGGTGGAGCAGTGCTGCGCCGTTCCTGGGACCGCGACAATATCGCATTTGAGCTCCTGCGGCGTGACACGCTGCCGCGGAGGCTGCTGCGGCGGCGGCGGCGGCGGCGGCGGCGGGCCGGCGGGAGCTCGCTCTTCGCACGGCCGCCCAGGTGCGCCGGCTCGCGGCTAGCAGCCCACGGTAAAGTAATCTTTCTCTCTTCTCTCACTGCCGCACACCACGGCGGTGGGACGCCCATGCCTGCCACCCGGCCCATCTGTCTGCCGCCGCAGGCGTCTGTTGCCAGGGCCTGGCCTGTTCGGCTGGAGGGCATGGGGGGTCAACACATCCTACATGCTCGTAGGCTGTAGTCCGTACTATCGGTCGGTTGCTTTGCCTCGATACGCGATGCCCTGGGATTCTGGAAGCGCTGCCCACCCCCAGCCTGGGAGAGGACCACAAGCGTCCACTCCCGGTAACGGACGCGGAGGCGGACTGCCAGGACTGCCAGGACTGCCACCAGGCACAGACACACCTCACGGCAGTCGCAAAGTATAAAGTCCCAACTGGCGCCCAACTCTCGCCCTCCCTCCCTTGGACCCGCGATCCGAGAGACTTTTTCTTTTCACCAGGCACGCCCAAGGAGTGGAATGCATGTCTTATCAGATTCGAGTCCGCCCTTGCCGTCGCCATTGACCCTGACTCGGCTTCCGACCTTGACGTCGTTGCTGCCATAACCTGCAATCCAGGGCCCCTCCCATATTTACGACTTACACCGCTGCCACACTCACACCTCACCGATCTTTACGTCTCGCACCACTCTGCTCACTCACTCACTCGCATCATCTCTGTCCAGTATTTTTCACAAATATCGTCAAAAGAAAGACAACATCCAAACCTTGCCGGCGGCGAAGACGGAAGCCGTTGTCGCAACACCCGCGCGAAGCCATTGCGACAGGAGCCAGGAGCCCCCGTTGCTCACCATGAGTTCGTACCTCATCATCGGCGCCGGGAATTTCGGCGCCGCAACGGCCCTGACGCTTGCCCGGCGCGGCGAAGCGTCCAAGATTGTGCTTGTGGACACAGCCGCGTTCCCAAACCCCCGAGCAGCGTCGCACGATGTCAACAAGATTGTACGCGACGACTACCCAGACAAGCTCTACATGCGGATGCTCATCAAGGCCATGCCGAAATGGCGGGCGGACAGCCTTTACAGCCCGTACTATCACGAGGTCGGTATGCTGAGGGCCGACGCGTCCGACTTTGGCGAGGAGAGCATGGCTGCGTACAAGGACATGGGAGTCGCCAACGACTCCGAGTTCCTCCCCGTTGACGAGGTGCGAAGACGCTGGAACGGCGCATTCGCAACGGCCAACTTCGACGGCCTGGACAAGGTGCTCTACAACCCCACAGTGGGGTTCGCGGAGGCCGACAAGGCGCTCGGGGCCGTGGTGCAAGAGGCCGTCGACCGGGGGGTCGAGTACGTCCTGGGGGTCATGAAGCACCTCAACTTCGGGCCCAATGGGGAGTGCACGGGAATCACGCTGGAGTCGGGAGAGGTGCTGCAGGGCGACAAGATCCTGCTGGCAACTGGGGCTCGAACCGCTGCACTGCTGGCGCAGAGCGCCCCGGACAACACGCAGATGCATGCCGGTGAGCGCGTGGTCGCAACGGGAGCCGTCAGCTTCTACGCGAGGCTCTTTGGCGAGCAGAAGGAGAAGTTTGCGCCAATCCCGGTGCTCAAAAACTGCCTCCCGCAGGTTAAAGGTACGTGGCCACCGGTCTGGTCTTGTCTGGTCTTGTCTGGTCTGGTCTGGCCTGTTCTGTTCTGTTTTTGCCTTGCCGAGAATGGCGGTGGGCGGGCGCAGTGGCTGACCGGCCGCGGTTATCTGCAGGCGAGGGCATGTCGATTCTCCGCGACGGCACCATCAAGTTCAATTGCGACATGTGCTTCACCAACTACGTCACTTGCCCGCAGACCGGTGAGCGGATGTCGGTGGCCCCCGACCAAAACGTCTTCAACGTGTGGACGGGCCCCAAGTTCATCAACTTCTTCCAGGAGCGCGCGCGGCGGACTATCGACGGGCTCTACGGCAAGGAAGTGGAGGACATTGCCATCGACGCCTATCGGATGTGCTGGTAAGTCACGAGCCCGCTGATGCAGCCTCTCACCGAGTCCCTGTCCCGACGGCTCCTTTCCGTCATGTCTGCCCAACATGCCGCGCCTGGGCGCCTGTGCGCCTGGGCCAATGGAATCTGCCACGCTGACATGCTTGGGCCCGGCTTGATAGGGACGCATCGACCCCGACACACGATTTCCTCATCACGCAGCACCCTCACTGCCAAGGCCTCTACGTGGCCACGGGCGGCTCGTTTCACGGCTGGAAGTTCCTCCCTGTGATTGGCGACTACGTCGCCGACATGATGCAGGGCAGCCTGGACGCAGACTACGCTGATCGTTGGGCATGGGACAAGAAGGGCGGTGATGGCCACTCTGCCAACCCGACGTACCAGGTTGTCGGAGACCTGCAGGACTGGATCTCGTGACCCGGTCATTTTCTTTTTGTTGCTCGTTCTGCCTCTGCCTCTGCCTCTATCTGCTCCCTCGTTTTCTTCCTTGCGAGTGTGAAGGAAGACGTTGCCCAAATTCCACGACCAATGGCTGGCAACCTGGAAGGAGGGAGAGAGAGTGAAAGAGGGTGTGCGCGAAACAGAACGAGAAAAATGCGGGGAAGAAGTTACAAAAAAAAAAGAGAGACGTTTGGTAAGAGGGTTCTGGGGCTGTGCAAACAGGTTCGGGAGTTATGCGCTGGTTGCGATTTCGACTGCTTGCTTGTTGTCTTGTTTTCCACCCTCTCAACGGCATTTACATTTCGCAGTTTCACGACGACTTGCCTTTTGATCTTCTTTCTCTCTTGGTTTAATCAGGAGTATCTTTACGATTTTCTTCTTCTGCTTTTGGTTTTACAAGTCGAGGAGTTTTGCGACTGACGAGCATGTCACGGATTTGGTTGCTGATAGACACATCCATCTGAAGACGGATGGGGGAAATGGGAACCTGGCGGATTACGGCGGGCCTGGGCTTGCTCGGCCCAGGCGGGGTCTTGCCCATGATATCACACTCGTTGCAGTATGCAGTATCCTGAGTGTTGAATGACAATATCGCCATCATGATTGGAGCTCCAGGACCCTACTTGCTTGCCGTGCCGGAACGTTTTTGTGCGACCCTGTTGAGGCCGAGCCTGCCGAGACCAAGCTCCCGGCCACGGCATGGAGCGGATGTGCTGATGTCGCCGCGATGACACGCGCCGACCGAACGGCGTCCCGGCTTGCACCTTGTGCGTGTCGTATGCCGCACGTCCAGCCGTTTCAATTCTAGGCCTGGGCGATGCCTTGCGCCGTTCACGGTGAATGGATACGTTGAGGTGCCACGCCCTGTCTGAACAAAGGTTGACAAGGTTGGGGGCGCGCAAGGTCGCTCGTTTCGTGACGGATGCAACAAAACTTGTATCAAGTACCACGTATGAAGTACCATGTAAAAGGTACGACAACGGTGTGGGGGCGTCACAGACGAGTAATCTGGCCTTGGGGGGGGAGACTTTGTGGAAGGCAAACAGACCGGGCGGAATGTCTGGTCCTTTGGGTTCGCCAGGGCCGGCCAGCAGCTTTGTTGAGTTGGTTGCGTTTTGTGACACGCGGAAACAGCAACCCGATGCAGCAGTAACGAAGAGATGTTGTATGCAAGAAGCCAGGTACTGTACTGTACTGGACTGGACTGTACCAAGGGAGAAGAGACAACATTATCCAGACGATACGGAAATGCCTGGAGATCGGTCCACGCGCCGGGGGGTGCTTTCGGGGAGTCCGAGTGCTGTCGCTTCTCTGGCCGGGCTACCGAAGAATGAATCTTCAATACTTACTTGGTACACGTACTGCATGCCTTCACCACCGTTTTTCTGCAATCTCCCTCGTCTGGCCGGCCCCCGCCAAGGCAAAAAACACACACACACACACACACACTGAGACGGCGATGTGATTCTGTCCGATAGTGGGGGCCTCTGTGTAAGTGGACATGGATGGGCTCGCGGGCAAACAAGACGTGTCAGTTCTGACGAGTAACCTCCCATGCGAACAGGGTAGCGACAGAGAGGTCGCATGCGTCGCTCAGGCCGCGGACGTGTTTCCCTTTGATCTGAACGAGTCGAGTGAGAGGGGGGAGAGAGAGAGAGAGAGCGGCCCGTGAGTGAGTCGGAGCATGCCCGCCACGACAGGGCAGCCCAATGAAGAAAGCCGGCGAGGTGTGGGGTTTGAGTCTTCATCACCATCATGATGATTCATGCAGGGCAAACCGCAAAGGTATAACGAAACGCACTGTATGTACGTACGCCCGTACGTATTCTTGCGTACGTAGAGACAGCGAGGCGAGTCACCGTCTCCGGTCCCATTACGGTCAGACTTGTCTCTGGCGTGGCGTGCCCAAGGGAAAGTCGCCATGACGTCGAGCCCACCACCACCCACCCACCCAACCCCCTTGCCCGGGCGAGGCGCGTGCGTGCTCTCAAGGTCGCTGCTGCTGCTGCTGCTGCTGAGGGAAGGGCCTCGCGATGGGCGGCCAATCTCAGCGGATCCCTGACCGGTTTGACTGCGGTCCCCCAACCAAGTACTCTGCGGGATGCTGTTACAGTATCGAAGCCGGTGAAGAGAGCAGCTTAGCCTTTTTTTTTTCTGACATCAGCGAGCATTTTATCGCCTGGATGGATGAGAAATCTTTTTTCATGCCTGGTCGTTCTGGGACAAGGGGGTTGCGGAGAAGAGGGAGAGCTGTGAGAGAAGAGACGATCGGCGAGCGAGTGAAGTGTGTCTGTCCAGCGCCGCCCGCCTGCCCGGCCGCCCGGCGATAGTAGACCACCACCTGCCTGTGCGACGCGAAGTCGCCATTCGCCATCATCTCCAACGGGGACATGTTGCGCACGTACATCACACGTGCTGTCTCGAGCGTCGTGCAACGAATCAGAAAACGTGGAGAGGTTTCGGCGCTTGCAGTGGGACGAAGAAGAGGAAGAAGAACAAGAACAAGAAGAGGAAGAAGGCGACGCCCGACGTCTGCGAGGTCTGGATCTTTTTTTTTTCTTCCCCTCTCTTGATCGACTCGTTTGTTGCCTGTACTCGTGTGTCTTGCTTGGCTGGATGTCGCTTTTTCGTCTCGTCTCATTCACGCCCCCCACTGCCCCCCCCTGCAAAGGTGAGTCTCAGGTACGGACTACAGAGCAGCAGAGCCCAGCCCAGTGTGCTCCGCACTTAGCGTGCGACCCCGGGGGGGCGAATCCACGGGCGGCATGGGGCAGGCAGGATCTACCCGCTCGCCCGCCCACCACAAACGTGCCGCCGTGACAGCGGCAGTTGCCGAGCTAGCTTCTTGTGTTGTTGGTTTGTTGGTGGGCAACAAATCCCTGCTCTGGCCCGGTTCCGACCCCCCTTGGCTCTCCCAGAGTCTCTCTGTGCCACGAGCCTCGATGTTTGCAAGGCACATTCATGAGCAGCAGGCCAGGTCATTCATTTCAGCTTCGCCAGGCGAATACTAAATGCTGGAGTGAATGCTGGGGCATAACGCCTGCCAACCATTCGTTCACATCTCACATCAATGTCAGTGTGATGCAGGTCCCTCCAGACACGTTCGCCCCCAAATGGCACAAATCCGTCCTATGGCGTGAAGGGCAGCCATGGCAATTGAGTCAAGCAAGCCACCAACAGCAGTGTTCCCGTACGCGCAGATGCTCGTTCGGCTTACATCCGCTCTGTATTTGCTTTTTATTCCCGCATGCGCTTTCCCACTGCCCCGCCAGTCATGTCCCATGTCATGTCCGCGGTATCGTGTGCTTCCTATATGCGCATAGTGCCCTTTGCTATACCTAGCATGCGCCGACCAACACGAACTACATGCCGTGTTCAAGGGGACTTTGCAAGGCCTAGGCCCTTCTATTTCGTGTTCGAGGGTCTTCACGAGTTGGTTCACCGCTTTCCATGCTCGCTCGCATGAATCGGCGTCCAGCAACTCTTGGCGGATCTCCATGTACCCTGCCTTGAAGTAAAGGTAAACGCTACCATCGTCGCATGTTCAGTCTTGGATGTCGCCGCCCCCCGATTCGAAGGCATGGCAAGCGGCCAGTAGGCCGATGCGTCCTTCAACTCGAATGAGTACAGTGTTGCCGTTGCGGGAGGACCCGACATCAGTGATAAAATGCGTTCGCGGCCCCCAAAACGTGTATAGGCGAGCCACGACTCAACGCAACTACGTGCCAAGTCCTGGGGTGACTCGGGGAATTCACCTCATCCAACAGGGCTACTGAGACATGGCGCAAGGAAGTTGGTGTGATGAATGAATGAATGAAATGCATCAAAGTTCGCTTCGGCAAATCTATGTATCGCTGCGGGCATCGACTTTTCGGCTACCGCGCTTAGTACACCTCGAGGACGTAACGTCCCTCCTCCTTGAGCTTCTCAATCTCCTTCTTGGGGTCGACCTTCTTCCCGCCCGCCTTGGCCTCCTCGGCGATGGCCTCCTCGAGCACCTTTGTCACGTCCGGCACGGGCCACGTCGGGCCGCAGAGATAGAAGCTGCCCTCCTCCTGGACGTACGCCTTGGCGATGTCGGCGAGCGTCTGGCGCATCCTGTCCTGAATGTAGATCTTCTGCGGCTGGTCGCGCGAGAAGGCACTGCCGATGAGCGTGACCACGCCCGCCGCCAGGTACGCCTCCCACTCCTCGCCGTAGAGGTACTCTTCGCGCTGGTGCCGCGAGCCGAGGTACAGCAGGATGGAGCCGATTTCCTTGCCCTGGGCCTTCTGCATGGCGCGGTACTGCACGAAGGCGCGGAACGGCGCGAGGCCTGTGCCCAGCCCGGCCATGATGAGCGGCGCCGTGTCCTTTGTGGGGAGCTTCATGACGGACGGCTTGACCGACGCCGTCACGGCGGCGCCGGGTTGCAGGCGCGACAGGTATCGCGTCGCGTGGCCGAAGCGGGTGCGGCCCTTGGGGTCGACCCAGTCGACGACGACAATCATGAGCGCCACCGACGTGGGCGTCACGGCCTGCGCGGACGCGATGGAGTATTCTCGGCGCTTGAGCGGGCTCACGATCTTGATGAGGTCGTGGAGGCTGGGTCGCGCGGACTGGAACTCCTCGAGGATGTCGACGTAGGTGGCCGTGTCGACCTCGGTGCGTCGCTTGAGATCCTCGGCGCCGGCAGAGCTGGCAATGGCCTCGAGCTTCTTCTTCTCGAGCTCGTCGGTGGCGAACTCGGCCAGCGCCTCGTAGAACCTCTTGGGAGGCTTGCCCAAGATGTCGACGTTCTGCAGCAGCGCCTGATGGACGGTGCGGGCCTCGAGAGCCTCGGGGTCCTCGCGCGCCGGGACCTGGACAACCTCGGCCGGGTTGAGGCCGTACGACTTGATGAAGTCGTTGACCTGCTCCTCGTCGTTCTCGGCGTGGATGCCGAGCGCCTCGCCGATCTTGTACGTGAGGCCCGAGTCGCCGAGATCGAACTCAATGTGGAAGATGTGGCGGTCGTAGTCCTGAGGCGTGAGGCGGCGGTTCTCCTTGACGCGGATCGTGGCCGTCTTGACGGACAGGTCCGGACGCAGGCCCGTGCGCGTCTCGTACGCCTCCTTGAACACGATGCCGCGAGCGGCGGCCTGCCAGTCCCGAAGCGCAAGCGTCTCCTCGACGTCCTCCTTCTGGAAGGAGACGAAGCTGTTGGTCTGCACGGTGGCGCGCAGCTGGGGCTCGGTGTAGTCGGCGGCGACCTCGGCCCACGCGGCCGGGACGTCGAGCTTGCTGAGACACTGGTTGACGGCATCGACGCACTCTTCCAGGGTGGGCGGGTGACCCTCGACCAGGATCAGCTTGCCGAGGTCCTCGTGAGACAGCTCGGGCTGGGCAACCTTGAAGAAGGAGAGCTCAAGCAGCAGCTTGGACGAGCGAGGGTCCTTCTCGAAAGCCGGCGAGTAGGCAACGTCGAGGACAAACACCTGGATGCCTCTCTCTTGGACGTGCTTCCGGAAATGCGCGGGCAGTCTCTTCTCGACGTCCTCCTGCTTGAAGTTGGGGAGCTTAACGATGATCTTGCCTTCGTCCGCAACGCTCTTGACAACGTCGACCTCCTTCAGCAGCTTCTCATCGCCAACGACGACGACATCAGCGTCTGCGACCTCGTACGGCGCCTCGAGCGCCTTCTTGGACGCGCGAACATCGGTCCGGACGACGCCACCCTGCGTCAAGTTGTCAAACGCAGTGTGCACGTACACGTTGTTGGTCGACTCGCGGGACATGATGCTGCCGAGGACGGCCGGCGAGTTGAGGGCAACGGAGTTGTCCACGTCCCAGAAGGTGTACTGCTGGGCATTGATGAGCGAGGGCAGCGTCTTCGCCTCGCCCTCGTTGCCGAAGATCTTGTGCAGCGTGTTGACCAGACCCTGTGGCGTCAGGGCCTGGGCAGGCGTATACTTGATGTCGAGAACCTCGGGCTCCACGTCGAACATGCCGGAGAAGGTCACGGCGGTCAGCACGTCGCCGTAGAGAGCCGACTGCGTGGCCTCGTCGGCGACGGCGACGTCATCGCGGACCTGGCCGAGCACGGCAATGGTGCGGGCCGAGGCGGGGATGGCCTTGAGGAATGCCTCCTCAATGAAGGGGCGGTAGACGCGGACGTTGATGACGCCCACCTTGGCGCCGTCTCGGGCAATCTTGTTGAGCGTCTGCTTGGCGACCTGCGTCTCGACGCTGCCAAAAGCAACGAGGACGACGTCAGGGGTCTCATGCCCGTGGTACTCGAAAGGCTCGTAGACGGTGCCGAGCTCATCGTTGAACAGCTTGAGAAGCTCGACGGTCTTGCCCGCCGTGTCCAGGCGCTGGTTCAGCTTGCCGGCCTCGGACGAGAGCTTGGCGTACAGGTCCGCGACGCCAGTCTCGCCCAGGGCATCGACAACGCGCAGGGTCTCGCGGGCGACGCGAATGCCGTCATAGACGTGGAGGGCCGGGACGACGGAGGCGAGGAGCGTCGCAAAGAGGGACATGTGCTGTGCCTCGTACGCCGAAGAGCTGGCGACCAGGCCCAGGCCGAGGTCCTCGGCGAGCCTCAGCGCCGAGTCGTAGTTGGAGACGAGGCCGTCGTTGTCGGTGTAGTCGGTGGCCGCGATGTGAGCGACAAAGGGGCTCGAGAGGTTGTAGAGAAGGGACAGTTGGTCGAGAGCGCCGCGGAGCTGCTGGAGGCTTCCGGAGGGGGCCAGGAGGGTCTGGGGGATGTGCCTCTTGGAGACGTCGAAGTCGGGGGAGAAGATGTATCCCAGGGCGAGGGCACCAGCACCGGTACGGGTCTGAAGCGGCAAGACCGAGGGCGAGTAGCCGTGGACGTTCTTGTCCTTGTTGGCCGCCCACTCCTTGGCGGCGACGTCCAGGTCAAACGTCTCGGGCGAGTACGAGTAGATCTTGTCGGAGAGCTTATAGGCGATCTGCTGGACGAGAAGCTGCGCCGTCACGTAGGTCGGGCCGGAGATGGAGGCCAGGGGAACGGACTGGCCGAACGGGAGGCTCGACGACAAGACCTCAAACTCCGAGGACTTGGTCTTGTCGGCGGCATTGCTGCCAGACTCTTGGGTCTTGGGACTCATCTTGCGGATGGCCGTGTCGCTCTAGACGGACGAATAGAGTAGGGCGAGGGAGGAGAGGGCGAGGCTGGTCGAGATTTCTCGGAGAAATCACGAGATCCAACGTCTGCCCGGGGCTCGTCAGGGAGGACCAACACTGGCAATCACCTGTAGCAGCGAGGGCAAGTCTTTTCCTGGAGGATGAGTGGTGACGACGAGACTCAAGAGAGAGGAAAAGAGAGGAAGTTGGCGACTGAAGAGTCAAGAGTGCGTCTCAGGGCGGCCACTCCCCCCCCCCCCCCACGGCGACAAACGTTTGGAAAGTGGCCATTGAAGCCTCGGCCCTCTTTTTTTTTCAACCCCGTATTGCACCATTGCACCATTCCCGGCGGCCGTCATTGTCGCAAAACACGGTCCCTTGGGCGTAGAAAGCGTCGGTGCCGCCGCAGAATTGCTGATGTTCTGGCAGAATCACGCAATTGTCTAGGGCCGAAAGCGGCTTAGCGCCCATGATGCAAGACCCCAAGATGCGCCCTGTCGCGCACCCAGTCGCTCCCTGTCGCTCGGGAGGCCCCGCTTTTCCCCGACTTCCGTCGCCCAGACTTGCGAGAATGCCGGGGGCCGTGGCCGACGGCCCGGGCGACTTCCGCCACCTGAATTCGCACCAGCAGCGCCCCCGAGATGCGCTGTAACTACAGTGCTCTTTTTTTTTTTCCGTCGCGCCGGGCCAGTCTGGGCATTTGGCTGCACACGTCGCTGCACGTCGTCGCGCCGACGGGGCCCGGGGGGGCTCCATGTCGTGCTCGAGGTGCGGGCGGCGCTCGGCGCGCGTCCTGTTGGGGGGTTTCCCAGATGAGCGCTTCCGCATTCGTCACGGCGAGGGGCCGTGATTGGTGGGACTGGCCGCACCAGAACCTGGTGCCGCGCCCGGAGGAGTCTGCCTGTGTACGAGTAGGTCCCTGGTTGGTTGCGGAGACTATCTGTGCAGTGCATGTTCACGTCAGAAACAGAAAACATATATCTCGGGAGTCAGCCGTGTTCCTGTCTCGGCCGTCGTTGTCGTCTATTGCATGCGTTCTCCCGCGGCGACCCGAGCGAGTCGCCTTCGCTGCGTCCTCAGTCACAGAGGCCCGTCTTCCATCCATCCAGGCCCCGTCGGTCAACATGCCGTTCCTCCGAGCCATCGGGGATTGATCGGCATCCTGCTTCGACGACTTTCGGGCGCGGATACCTGCGAAGTACGGACTATAGGACCTACAGTCACGATAGTAAATACTTAGTCACGACTGCAACGACAGGAACCACGCAAATGACAGGAACCGCGGGAACGACGGGCGTCTGCCAGACCTCGAGCGCTTCGTTGCCTAGAAACAAGTCCTGGGCGCGCGCGGGGGATACGGCCTGTAAGCAATTACATAGTGCTGCATGGAGCGATTGTAGCTTTCAGACGGTCCTGCCTTGATCTTGGGCGTGCCACATGAGTGCCGGTCACTGGATGCCTCTGAAGTCGCCAGTGAATTGTCTGCCCTCCACTGCCCTGCACGTACAAGCGTACCTACGATGGGTAGGTCGGCAGACGACGTGTGGCGCGGGCCTGGTGGACGCACAAACCGCTCATCGGCGGGCGCAAACACCTCGTCAGGCACAAGCCGCGCAGTCGCCCAGCAGCGAATGGGCGGGCGGCTGGGGGGGCCATTGTTCTACCTTAGCTGGATCGGTCCACTGACGCACTGTGGCCGCTCGCCCGTGGATGGCTACGTTCGGTACGTCTCAGGTAGGCGGTTTTCCTCCACTGGAGGAAGTACGTAGTGTACCCGTCGCCACCTCACAGCCAAAATGGCGCTAAAAGCTGAGTACCGGTCGGAGATCACTGAGGTGGCTGCTGCGCTCCCTCCCCACAGAGTTGCCGCTCATGGCGTTGGACAGCACAAACAGTCGCTCGTCACCAAGATGCACCACGATGGAACAATCACAAAATGGCAGTATTAGAAATGATGCGACGCCAAGGGGTCACCTTTCAGTCTAGCGACTGCGACTGAGGGTTGCCGGTGCGCGAAAGACCCTCAGCGGGCCGTTCCTGACGCTTCGCCGCGTACGAGTATTCGTAGCTACCTAGGTAGGAATTACGTAGGGCGCCCGTCGCAGCGCAATAGACTCGCGCGCGCAAGCCTGCGACATTTGTGCGTCGTCTGGAGTCGAGAGTCTTTTTCGCCGCGTGCAGCAACTGTCAGGCCATGACATTTTTCAGCAAGCCAGTGCGAACATTCAAGAAGGCTCCCTTTCGTCCTTCCTTATCAATCTCGGTACCTTTCCATGACGTGCTTAATCTTCGCGCTGCGTTTGAAGTCTTGATAAATGCGCCTTGTCTTCCTCCCTCCTCCATGCCGCTTATAGCACCCGTCCACCACCACCACCACCACCACCACCACACACATAGCATCGCGCCTTCTCCACCAGAGTTGACAATAACGATTCACGAACCACCACGCGCTTCGCATCACCGCCTTTTGCCTTGTCAAAACTCCGACTTGAAGCCGCGAGCTCTCCGGTCGAGAGGCTTGGAGGTCAACTCAACCTGTCCCCCCCCCCCTCCACCGACACCATGGCCCCGACCGTCACAACCTCGTATCTGCTCGGCAACTTGCACTGCCCGTCCTGCGTGGCGTTGATAAAGAGCCTTCTACAAGATGAGTACGGCGACAAGGTGCTTTGGGTCTCGCCCAACGTCGTCACCTCGGTGGTCACGGTAGAGCACGAAGATGCCACGGCCGACTTTATCCGACGCATGGGCAAGACGCTCGAGGACGTCGGCTTCGATATCTGCGCCGTCGACACCACCGCCAGTGTCGCGGGCGACGTCGACGGCCTCTCGCAGGCCGAGCAGGGGGAGAGCAGCAGGATCGTGCCGCAGCAGAGCTATGGCACCTTTGACATATGGTCTCGCCTTTGGCGGAATAAGACACCACCCGGCACACCACACGATGCCAAGATCGCTGCGCACCTGGAGAACTGTGAGTCGTGCAAGGCCGCTACGGCACACGACCAGGATCACCTCTCTGAAGATCGAGTCAACCTCGTGCGCAACCTGTCGTTTGCGTCCAGCATCCAGAAACCGCACGTAACCACCACCTTCGAGGGCGTCGTCGTCGGCAACGACGAGGCGCAGACGCCCAGGCTGCGGGCGACCATCTCGGTCGGCGGCATGACGTGCGCCGTCTGCGTCAACACCATCACCGACGAGATCCAAAAGTACCCCTGGGTCTCCAAGGTCGCCGTGAACCTCGTGTCGAACAGCGCCACCGTCGACTTCACGGACCCGAACCGCACGCAGGACATTGTCGATGCAATAAGCGACCTCGGTTACGACGCTGTGCTCGATTCGGTTGTCGATCTCAACGAGCAGAAGCAGGCGGTGGACACCCGCGAGTTGGAAATCAAAATCGACGGCATATTCTGCCCTCGCTGCCCTGAGCGCATCTTGCAGACGTTGAGGAACTTTGGCTCGTCGCGGATCGAAATCCTCAGCGAACCGTCCATGCAAGTTCCCAGGACCAAGATTCGCTACGTCCCGAACGTCCCGCACTTTACCATTCGACACATCCTCCAATCCATCGAAGCGACGGACCCCTCCCTTCACGCCTCTATATACCACCCGCCCACCCTGGAAGAGCGGTCCAGGGCCATCAGGGCTCAGCACCAGCGCACACTCCTCTACCGGGAGATCCTGACGATTGTCATGGCGATTCCCTCCTTTGTCCTGGGCATCGTGTATATGAGCCTGGTGCCCGACAGCAACAGCACCAAACATTACCTGATGATGCCCTGGGTTTCGGGACTCAGCCGCCTCGAAATCATCCTCTTCGCCCTCGCGACCCCCGTCTATTTCTTCGCCGCCGACGTTTTCCACGTCCGGGCCGTCAAGGAGCTACGGACATTGTGGAGAGGTAACAGCCGCACGCCGCTTCTTGAGCGCTTCTACAAGTTTGGGAGCATGAACATGCTCATCTCCCTCGGAACGAGCATCGCCTACATCTCGTCCGTCGCTCAGATGATTGCGGCGGCCGTCGCGAAGGAGAAGAAAGCCCCAGAAGGAAGCTTCTACTTTGACTCTGTCGTCTTTCTCACGCTCTTTCTGCTCGCGGGCAGGTTGATTGAGGGGTACAGCAAGTCCAAGACGGGGAGTGCCGTCGAGGCGTTGGCCAAACTCCGCCCCGGCACAGCTCTCCTTATCGACCAGGCCGCTGCCAAGGGCGAGGCCACGACCAAGACTGTCGACGTCGACCAGTTGGAACACGGTGATATCATCAGAGTCCCGCATGGAGCGTCTCCTGCCGCAGACGCGGTGATTGTGACCGGCGAGACCATCTTCGACGAATCGAGCCTTACCGGCGAATCCCGTCCGATAAAGAAAGCCACGGGAGAACAGGTCTTTGCAGGCACAATCAACAAGGGCGATGCAATCACGGCACGCATCACAGGAACCTCTGGAAAGTCGATGCTTGACCAGATCGTGGAAGTTGTTCGCGAGGGCCAGACAAGACGGGCCCCCGTGGAGCAGATCGCAGACCTCATGACGTCGTATTTCGTCCCCGTCATCACTCTCGTCGCAATCATCACCTGGGTGGTGTGGATGATTCTCGCGTTTACCGGCAAGGTTTCGGACGGCGAGCTCGACAACTCTGGCGGCAAGGCAGCCTTCGCCTTCCAGTTCGCCATCGCCGTCTTCGTCGTCGCCTGCCCCTGTGGTCTCGCCCTGGCGGCGCCGACGGCCATCTTCGTCGGAGGCGGCATCGCGGCCAAGCATGGCATCCTCGCCAAGGGCGGCGGCGAGGCGTTTGAAAAGGCGAGCAAGATTGACTGCGTCGTCTTTGACAAGACCGGGACTCTCACGATGGGCGGCGAGCCTCAGATCACGGATTCGGCCGTCTTCCCCGAGGGCCCCATTGAGGGTGTCAACGAGTCTACGCTCCTGTCGGGCCTCAAGGCCATCGAGGAGAACAGCAGCCACCCCATCGCCAAGGCCATCGTCGGGTTCTGTGGCGAGAAGAGGGTGGCTTCTGAGCTGGGGCAGGTGGAGGAAATCCCAGGCAAGGGCATGAAGGCAACATACAAAAGCGAGGAGCTGGACATTGCCGTGGGCAACGAACACCTGATGCGGGACCTTTCAGTTTCACTGTCACAGCGCGTCGTTCGTCTTCTCGAGGGCTGGAAGTCAGAGGCCAAGTCGGTCGCCCTCGTCGCCATCAAGCAGCGCCAGAGCACAACATGGAAGATGGCCGCCATTCTGTCCATCTCCGACCCGATCCGCCCGGAGACCCCAGCCGTTATTCAAGCGCTGCAGGCCAGGGGAACGCAGGTGTGGATGCTGTCGGGCGACAATGTCACAACGGCGAAGGCTGTAGCCCAGCGCGTCGGCATCCCATCGTCCAACGTCCTCGCAGAGGTTCTGCCCTCGGAAAAGGCGGCCAAGATCACCTATCTCCAGGCAACGCTGCACGGCAGTCGCTCCCGGTCCATCCGCCGGAAGCGTCACGACTACACCACCCGTCGCGCCATGGTGGCGATGGTTGGGGACGGCATCAACGACTCTCCGGCCCTGACCACGGCGGACATTGGCATCGCCATCGGCTCGGGCAGCGACGTGGCCATCTCGAGCGCCGACTTCGTCCTCGCCACGTCGAGCCTCCCCGCGGTGCTGACGCTGCTCGACCTCAGCCGCACCGTGTTCCGCCGCATCAAGACCAACTTTGGCTGGGCCGTCATCTACAACCTGCTCGCCGTGCCCATCGCCGCCGGGTGCCTGTACGCCGTGCGCACGGGCTCGGGCGCCCATGTGCGCCTCGACCCGGTGTGGGCCGCCCTGGCGATGGCGCTGTCGAGCATCAGTGTCGTCATCAGCAGCCTGTGCTTGCGGCTGAGGGTGCCGTGGATCGGGTTTCGGCACACCCCCATTGCTGCTGCGGCCGCCGAGCAGCGGGATGATGCACTTTGAGCCTCACTCGTCCTCCTCATCATCCGTGAGCGTCAAGGAAGCGCCGCCACCAAAAGGGTCGGCTGCGGTCAGATTGGGAACACCGCTTACACAGGGCTGCGCGGCCGGGAGGGGCCAGAAGCCATGGATGGTGTCTTGCTTTTCTTTGTTTTCTTTTTGATGGAGTCTAGCCCATGTACTACTATTCATTGCTGGCAGCACATCGGTCTGCCAGCCAGCCAGCCAGCCAGCCAGCCATGATGACAAGCGTTGCGGAAGCAAACCAAGCCAATAGTCTACTATCTAGTATAAATAATTTGTCTCTTTCTTGCTTCTTGAGAATCACTATTGCCAGTCGCGCGAGTCTCTATGTTCACACCTCGCCGCGGCGGCCAGCCGTGACACCTGGCATGCGATAGACTCTAGCTGGCCGGCCGGGTAAGGGCGTATTGCCGCCGTGACCGTTATGACTATCATAACTAGTATGACCGGCGTAACCGCTATAACTATCATAACTATCGTGACTCTCGTGACTCTCGTAAACATTATAGTCATCACAACCGTCACAAGTACCGTAAACTATCAGGCCATTATGCCCGCCGTGACTACCATAACCGCAATAACCATCATAACCGCCGTAACTATCGTAGCTACCATAACGATCGTGGCGATCGTGACCGCCATGCCATAACTCCGTAACCGTCACAAATGTCGCGACTAGTATGGCCGCCATGACCACCACGACTGCCTGTGACCGCCGCAGTCATCATAACCACGGTAACCATCCTAACCGCCATAACCATCGTACCAGTCGTGACCGCCGCGACTGTCGCCATTTGCGCTCTCGGTCGGCCCGTACATGTGAAAACACAGAGAGACAAGGAAGTGACTGAAAATAGGAATTCTGTGTTTATTTATGTCATCCTCTTTGTGCAGTTTTCTATAAACAGCCCCCAGGCAGAACACCCACCACACCCCACCCCTGCACGCACGTTGGTAGTTGATTAAGTTGTCAGTCTCGCGTGCGTGGTGTGCCCACCGGCTCCGGGTCCGTCGCGTGTCAGCCGTGCCGGGCTGGCGCGCCCAGCCCGTTCAGCTTACTTTGCCAAATATGGAAAGCAGGGCTGAGAGCGAGCGATGGGCGTACGCACAGGCTGAGCAGAGAGAGAGAGTCACGACACCTGGTGCATATGCGGGCGCTGTTGGTTGGTTGGGGGGTGCTTTGCATTTCGTCGTCTCGGATACAGAGTGCGCCGCGCCGTCCCATGTCATGTTGAAGGAGTCATTGTCATTGTCATCTGCAGCGGCCGAGCCACAGGCACCGGACAGCAGCCTAGCAGCGGCAGCGGCAGCAGCAGTCAGTTAGTCACTCCTGTATCCCACCGCCGCCGGCGAAGGCGCCTCACGCAAAGCGGGCTCTTCGGCCGCGCGAGGCTCAATCGCCATCATCTTCATCATAGATCATCATACGTCGTAATCATCATCAATGCAGTCCCGAGTCGTGTGCACGCGCGCGCATCACCGCACCCGCACCACACCATCGCCAACGGGCAATGCATGCATGCATGCCCTCCTTCTTCCATGCTTCCAATACAGTACCCCCGGTCGCTGACTGTTGGTTGACGACGGTCGGCGCGAACGAACCCGTCGTCGTGCAGGCACGCCGCTCACCTGGAGCAGAGCGCCGCCCTGCGTGCGGCTCCCCGTTTTGTGAAACGCCATGCCTGGGCGGCCCCGGGGGGGGCGGCAGGCCCAGGGCAGTCAGTCTGCCGCGCATACAACACACTCGCACGCACTCACGGCACACCCCTCCCGTCCCCCTTCCTGCTGCGTTTTCCTTCCTTGGCGGCGGCGGCGGCGGCGGGCGGATTGGACACGTACCGCCTGCCCACGAGTCACGAACTCGGGGCGGTGTCGCCGCCGCGCCCCCCCCGTCGTCCTCCCCCCCCCCCGGTCCCCGCCGGCGCCGGCCCTTCCGGCTTGCGTACCGTGGGCGTGCCGAGGCGATCCCCCCCCAGCGATTTGAAGGCAGACATGGAACGGTGAAGAAGAAGCCAACGCGCATAACACGCAGCAGATCCCCGTCCCTCCGGCGCCCGTCCCCTCGGATGACGGTTCGCCCGAATTTCATCTCGTCAGAGAGCGCGCAACGTTGGAGCCGGATCAGAGGGACGAGCGCTGGCGAACAGGACGACGTTCCGTCCGTACTCCGTAGGCGCGCCTGTCATACACTGCCGGCGTATGTACGGACTAATGCCATTGATGCTCGCGTCGCAAGCTTATGGGCCCTGTCGGTCCGGTCGGGGCAATCAATTCGTTAGTTATCGCTCGCGACTCGAGCGCCCCCAAGGTTTTCCGTGCCGGCTGTTGCGGACTGTCGACGACGGCAGCCTTGCGCCGTGCCCATGGTCGTTTTCGTGGGCCACCTAATCAGTTACCTGGCTGGCGTTGCCGCGCCGCCCCGTTGGGGGATTGGGGAACGAGGCGTAATATTCCACACAAAGAGTCAGCAGCCTGCCAACTCAACTCCTCCGTGGAGGCTGCGCCTCCTCAACGACGCAATGCCCCCAGCAGTCAGAGCTAGATAGGCGGTACTCTCACCGCAAGTCGTCACCGCATCAGAATTATGACGTCCGCGTAGTCCGTACTCGCATCGTCTATTCCTCCCTTTGACAAGATATTCGTCGTCGGTCGCCAAGACCGCAAAAAGTGCCGTGTATGCAGGGTCTGCGCCACCTTCATGCGTCACAGGGAGATAGAGTTTTGCATTTCGAGAGCCCGCCAAGGCTCAGTATATTGGCTTCTTTCTAGAAGAACGGTCTACCTTGCACAACCAGTCTGGCAGCCAGTGTAGGAAAGCGCCCCCCATGTAGAGGCTACGATCCGTGTCATGACCAATGCCCGCCGTCGCCTCGACTCCCTCACTCCGTCCAATCCAGTCCAGCCCGAGGTATTTCCAACCATGACTTCCCTGTCCACCCCCTTCCCAACGCAAAACTGAATGAAATACACGAGCAAGCCGAATAGACAAGTGGAACCTTGACGCCTGTGTGACCACCACCTGCCACCTGTGCCCACATGATATCTCTGTAACGCCTGTGTCGGACGCATTAGGGTAGTAGAGGCAATGTGCCTGAAGTGACATGACTGAATATGAGATTTGTTGGTGTATAAATGCCGCGCGATCCGGGTCCCGTCCTGGGGACCATGAGTCGCTCTAAAACGCCGTCGCAACGCCATGCTTTTCTTTCTGATGCAATTTATGAGATAGGAAATTGTAATAGAGCCAAAACGTCGCAACGCAATGGTGCTGAGTGAGGCTTCCCGCGCTCATCGAACGGCGACGGTGCCGCCGAGGAGGCGTCCCCACATGCCGCGCTTGTGCCGCTTCTTCGCTGGGCCTTCATTGAGTTCGTGATACTGCTCAACCGAAATCTCGTATGGCAGCATTGAGCTTGTAGGAGCAGGTACGGCCTTGGCCATGTCGGTGTCGATGACCACGGGCGAGCCGTAGAGGCTGCCCTGGCGCGTCGTGTACGGGCAGGCCTCGCCATCGGATCCCAGGGGCGTGTTCGAGCGGGACTGCTGCCGGCTCGAGGCGATCGAGGAAGCGTATGAGCTGGAAGAGCTGCTGTAGGTGAGGCCGGGGGGAGTGACGGAGCCTCCGCTGGCGGCGCGGAGGTGGTCGGGACTCGGGTTGCGGGAGCGCGAGTTGCCCCTCGACGAGACGGGGCTCGGATAGCGGGTGGCGGCAGCGTAAATCTCCTGCTGGCGCCTCTTCTCCTCACGCTGGCGCAGCTTGCGTGCGTGTCGCTCGGCGATCCTGATGCGGCAGGGTTCCAGGAAGGAGTCCAGCTCCCGATACAGATCCTGCTCCGAGATGCGCAACTCCCACTCCAAAAGGAAGAGAAGCTGCTTCTCCATCAGGTTGACCTCGGTACGGTTGAAGCCGAAGCTATACGTCTCAGTGTTGATATGCGTGTAGTTGGCCCAGTGCTTGTTCTTGGGCGAGCTGTCGTTGAGGTACTTGGCGGCCAGGATGAGCGCCGCCAGGAAGATGCGGTGCGTGGTGCAGCGCAGTCCCCGAGCCATGGGTTGCAACTTCGACTTGAGCCGCGTCAGGTAGACGAGCGTCGACATGAGCGTCGGCACCTGGACATTGGAGGAGACGACGAGCTGAGCAATGAACTCTTCGAGGGTCGGCAGGCCGTCCTCGACGGGTCGGACAGATCGCGAATCGGGGCTCCTCGGCGGGGTCGGCGGCAGGTCTTGGCCCTTGGACGAGGCAGGAGAGAGGACGGCCGAGTCGCAGGTGATGACGTTGTGTGCGGCGTCGGCGAGAAAGGTTATCATTTCGCGGCTGACAGGCTGATAGACGAACTGCTCGAGGGCGGCCTTGTTGAGCTCGTCCATGGTGAGGTGCCGCGAAGCCATGTTGGGCATGGGGTGGCGACGTCCTTGTGAGAGGGTCGGTGTAAGTGAGGTGGGGGGGGGAGCGAGATCGCGGCGGCACAAGGAAGAGGATGGGGCCGGCGATGATGTGTTATAAGAGTCGGGCCTCTCACGCCGAGGCAGGGGTATTGGGATGTGGAAGGGGAAAAAGGAAGGGAGGGAGGAAGAGGAGTGATTGATATGTCAGAGTCAGACAATGGATGGGACGGATACGAGTAGTGGAGGGCAACCTTCAAGGCTCATGTGGCCTCTTGGGTCGGGACGAGTGACCTGCTGCGCGAGGCCCGTGGGCTTTCGTCAGTGGGTGACGTTGGGGGCACGAGGCTGAGTCCACAAGGAGTCGGCGTCCAGAGCCACAGGGGGGCCGGGTGCTGGGTGCTGAGTGCCAGCGGCAGCGGGGGATGCCTGCGGTGGTGCGGTGGCTGCTGCAGGGGGTCCTCAGGACGCCTCCGTGAAGGCGGACGGACGGGAGGGATGGATGGGAGGGGGGCCTGGGGGGGACCTGACCGGGCGACGCGAAGTACGCGGGTGGGCCAAGGGAGGCGGTACCCAAGACAGCCCGGGGCGGCGAAGGCGGTACGGCGGACGCGAAGGGGCGCAGGTACTGCACCCTTTCAGGCGGGTAGGGTTCCAAGCCAAGGTTGGGCCGGAGACCACGAGGCGTGGAGGGGTGCGAAGGGTGCGAGGGCCGCTGAGATGTGCTAGCGGCCAGGCCGACAGGGGTCTGGGTCCAGCAGGGCGTGGGCCTGGGCGAGGGCGTGGGATCGCGCGACGGCCAGTTGCGATTTAGAGTTGGTCCAAGGGGGATCTGTCAGCAGGGGGTGCCGCGATTGCCAGCGGGTCCAAATGCCGACTTGTTCGAGTCGACCGTCCTGGACTGGATTGATGAATGAGGGAGGTGTGAGCAATGCGAGCCTCCGTTCCGTTCACCGGGGGAGCGCTGCCGAGAATGCAGATGGACCGGTGGCCGGCCGACCAAGACGCCGAGCGATGACGACGTGCGGCGAACAGGCGACGAGCGCAACTCGGGAGATCGGAAGCAGCGAGAGTCAGCCACGGCTTGATGCTGGATACCGGTGGCGACAAGACGCGAATCTGACCCCGTTGTCGTTCCCGAAAGAGGCCTGGGAGAGGTGCTGGATTCGTGGTTGTGGCTGGGGCGATCCACCGCTGGGGTTGGCTCCGACGGCGCCGTGTGGCTTTTTTTGGGTGCTGTGAGCGCGGGCGCGGGCGGAATGCCGACGGCGCGGCGCTCCTTGCAGAGGGCGAGAGGCCGAGTCAGGTGACTGGCCAGCTGGTGCTGTGCGGCGGTGCTGCTGCGAGTTGCGGCAACGCGGGGACACAAAAAAAAAAGAGAACCCGAGAGAGGGATCGTCGATTGCTCAAGAGAGAGAGAGAAAAAAGAAAAGATTCAGTAATGAAGGGCCTGGGTTTGCGTTTTAATAAGCTGGACGAGCAACAGGGCCAACGCGAGGGTACGGTTTGCCGTGGTCAAGTCTCGTTACGAGTCGAGTTCGCCAACCGATTGGGCGGCGGGCCTGAGCGGTGGGCGTTGCGCGTGGCTGCCGAAAAGTCCGGAGGTGGCTCGCTGATGCTCCGCTCCAGTGCTGCTGCAACGGCGCTGGTTGGTGCCTTCCGGTCAGGCGAGGGGGGAACTTCCGAGCCAGCGGAAGAACGGGTTTGGCAGGCAGGCAGGCGGGTGGGCAGCTCAACAAGTAAGTCAAGCCTCTTCGGTGCAAAGTAGTCGCCGACGGGATGGAAACGGTTGCGTCGTTGCAGGGCGGGCGCTGCGCTGCGTCGGGGCGTGCGCCGGACCGATGCGAGAAGCTCGTTTGTCGTCTGCCGTTGTTGGGGCTGCGGTCGCGTGTCGTCGTCTTCGTCGCTGTGCAACTTTGGCGCGTTTCTCCTTTGTTTCCTCTAATGCAGGCGGCGTGCAGTGTCGCTTCCGGCGGCGCTGCTTGAACGTTTGTTCGTGTGTGTGCGCAGGCAACAAGCGAAGGATGAGATCCGTGCCAGTCGAAAGAGGTGTGTAAGTGCGTGTGCGATGCCGAGTTGCAGAGCGAGCGAAAGAGCGAGTCGTCTGGCGAGAGCCGGCGGACGTTGGAAAACCCCCCCTGTCAGTCGCGAAGCGATGCGCTGGTATCTTTCCGTCTGATTAGGCGCGAGAGATACGACGAAAGTCGCGGGCTGAGCGAAACGGCAGGATTTGCGAGCGGTGCTTTTTGATGCCCGCGTGTGACGGTGTTCGGACCTGCGGCTGGTGGCGCCTGTGCGGTATGCGGCGGGGCGCTAGGTTGAGGTTGTGTGTGTCTGTCTGTGTGCGTGCAGTTGCGGGAAAGAGAGCGTGTGGCCGTGTGAGGCGTGATACCCTGTGTTCCTGGGGTGCGACCTGTGATGAGATGCAGAAGAAACAATGGGAATCTGCAGGCTCCAAACGAGAAAGCGGCGTTATATAGAAGCAACAAGCTGCCCAAGTCTGTCGACTTTATTTTCCCCTTGTCTCCAATATCTCGGATGGGCAGGAACACCCAAAGGGGGAGGTTGGCGGTGGCTTGCCGTCTCCTGGCGCAGGTGAGGCGAGGGGGCGGTGGGATTGGAATCCAGCAAATGGATATGGATAGATAGGTAGGCAAGGTACCTTGGCAAGTTGGCACCCCGTTTCTCGCGTGCAGCACCCGAGTGAACACTTTCGTACCCGATCAGACGAGAATGGGGCCAGCCCCAGTCCAACAATTAGGGGCGAGCGAGGAATAAAGAAAAAAGGGGCGGGGAGGACGAGGGGCGCGTGCTCGGGACCTGCAGGCCGTTTCTCAAATCGCTCGTGCGGTGCAGCTGCAGAGAGGGCAAAGCAAAGAGAGTCGGTCCGGCCGGTTCGTTCGTGGCAGGTGGTCAAACGGCCGTTGTTCGCCGCCGTGGCATGCGAATCCTGGGGAGAGCGGGCGGCGATCGTCGAGGGGGGGGGAAACGAGCGCAATGGCGCCGAAAAGTGAAATGGGCCGGCCGGTCAAATCTTCCTCCCTTGCCAATAGTGCTGCGCTGCCTGGAATCTCTTCCCGTCCAAGCGGAAATGGAATTTGGGGAGGGGGGAATCGTCACGCAAGGGTTATCCTCACGAATAAACTACCGGGCCAGGGGAGACGATTGCACGGACGACGGGCCAGGGCGATGCTTTAATACCAACTATCTACTGGGCCTTTGCATACATACCTGCTCATAATATCAACCCTTGGCGACCTGCTCCGTACTCCGTATCTATCTTGTGGATCCGTCCTCGGCCTCAAACGTGGACGCGGACGCAGACGCGGGATGCATCAATTCGGTTCGACAGGACGGGGGCCGCGCGCGCCAGTGCAGGTTTGCCCTGGAATAGATCTGGCCGCTTCGTTCCCAGTGGACGGCCGTGGGTTGTTTTCTTCGCCCGTTGCGTTCAGCCCCGGGGCTCCAGGCCTTGTCAGTCGTCGTCGTCCAACGAAACGTCTGCAACCGCCTTGTCCTGATGTCCTGGCCGTCCGCCGCTCCCAGTGGTGCCAGCGTGACGCCTGCCCCGTCCCTGGCAAGGTGCAGCCTCCTCCTGGCTTGCCTGGTCAGGGACTCAGGGCAGCCGGCAGCGGGAGACAGGGGGGGCCACTGGGGCCGTTGCCACTGGGAGGAGCCCTGGAGTGGGCAAGGTGGGCCACCCACACTCCAGTCCCCCGCGCCGCAGTCGACGGCGTCTCGCCCGCCGCTGACTGGCCGTGGCGCCGTCGCGGGCAGCGCCGAGAAAGGGCACAGAGGGCCCCCCGGAGCCGCTTGATTGGCTAGGCGCTTCTGCATCGTGAAACACGAGCAGTTCAAACGCCTTGAAACGCCAGCGCCCATCCAATCCTGAGACCACCCAAGACCACCCCAAGGCCACCTCCCGTCTCCTTTCTTTGGATGGCAGGGCCTGGTTGGGAGCCAATACTGCACTTTGCATGCCATGCTCGTCCAGCTTCACATGCAGACGCGCAGACAGGCGGCCATCTTTACCCGGCGAGTCCGCACTGACCCACCATCCTGCCATCCTGCGTGCGCATGTGTCAAACTGTCCGGCGTCGAGGGCAATCGGGGCCGCCTCCTGGGTGAGGCAGTGCTGGATGCGGCTGCCGCCGTGCTGGTCCCCTTATGCGCCCTCTTACTGGTGTCGCTGGGCACTGTACAGTACATGTGTACTTGGTGTTGGCGATAATGCGGCTGCTGCTTCTGCTGCTATTCTTATGTGCATCTCTTCGTGGTTGGCTCAGACGTGCCCTCACGCCGGCGCCTTTGTTTCCTGGCCGCGTGCGATGCAAGTGATACTGTCGAGTGTAGACCGCACGCAGCGCCGAAGAACCCGCACAAAGGAATCGCGTTTCGACGCCAGGACCAGCTGGGCAGCAACCACCGCAGAGCAGAGGCCCCCGACCATGGCCGGTTGGGTTTGGACATTACAACGCCAGGGTGTGTCCCCCAGTCGGACGACGCCTGATGAGGAGGCTGCGAGCCACGCAGCCAGGTTCGTCTTGCAATGCAGGGGAGCGCTCCAACGTAGCCTGACGCCCGATCTCCGTGCTCGACGAATGGCAGTTGTCGGGCCAATTTGGAACCACAACCTCTGAGATAGTAGAGGCCGATGAGTTCCAGGACCTGCTTCAATCATGTCCAGATTGGCGGCGGCGGCGGTGGCGGCGGTGAAGAAGAAGATCTCGTAGCACAATGTCTGGGGCCCAAAGTGCTCGCAGCTCCCTGAACGTGGCGAGTAAGACAGGGCTGTGGGTGGACCTGTCATTCTCCGCCAGCTCTCAAGCATCATCGTCGTCGAGCCCTTGACTCGCCGTAGCGTTGACGTCGTTGGTCACCTCGGCCGTGAAATTACGAACCAGCATTTTACACGATGGCGCTGTCTGCGTCCCTCCGGCGGTCAGACCTGTTCGTCAATGTGCGGGCTCGCTCGTCGCTGGTGGTGTTGAGCTGCTGCTGCTGCTGGCTGGTATGGCCGACGTCAATGCAGGGGGCGCGGACCCTGGACAAAACCCGCCGCCCATCACTGTCGTGCCAACTAAAAAGGTAATCAACCAAGCAACCGTCTCTCGGGTCTCCCTGAAAAAGGCACTCGGACGAGTTCACGGCCGGGCGGGTTCAAAGACACGATCTCAATCAATGATCTGTCGTATCGACGAACCCATGCCGTTGCCAGTCCGAGCCCTCGCTTGCCCGTCTCCGTTCCGTCGTCATCATCTGAACCGTGCATCGGCAGCGCCCACGCCAGCCCGCCCATTGTCCTTCCCCAAGGGGGTGCGCGATCGGCCCCGGACTCACGAGCTCTGGAATCTCAAGGCAATCGCCCGGTCGGCCCAATTTGACAGCCAGGCCCGCTCATGGCACCCATCACGCTGGAACTACCCATCCACGCCCTCGCCGTGTCTCAGCACCCCGCCATCGCCAGGCCTCTCGCAGCCAAGCGCATCGCGGTCCTTTCCAGCGCAGCATCCCGCCGCGCGCTGGTATGGATGGGACACAATGATGCTGGTGGGCTAAGTATGGCACGACCGCTCGTTCACATGGCAATGGCTAAACTCAGACACACCGTACGGGGCTATTCGTACGGTAACATGCGACCGTCTTCTGGCCAACCGTTTTCTTTGGTCCCATGCACCGAATGCTCCGTCTGACTGCACCGTGGGTTCTCGTGTGTTGCATCCCGTCACCTCCAGTCTCGGGCGCTCTCGGTCCGTCCTGTTCCATCGCCAAGGTAACATGCACGATTCACATACGAAGAGGGCACTTCATACGAGCCGGTACGGCCAAAAATGCAACGTCCTTGATCAGAACGACGGCGCACGCCGCCCGCTGCGCGGCAACGGGGGCCGATCAACCAGACAACCTTCTGAATCGAACCGCGACACGGCTCATGAACCGGATCAGACCAAACCTCCCTTGACAAGCCTCGATGAAGAAGACCCCTGACGAACCATGTGTGTGATATGCATCGTCGGCGCTGTCAAGGGAGAGTTCGAAATTGGCCTTGCGCACCCCACAGGACCGCCGCTGGGGCACACCTCAAGGTTACGGTGCCTGTTTAGTGTCGCTCGAGAGGCCACGCTAAAAGTCCAGATGCCAAGGCCCGGCCGCACGGGCGTCCTTCGTAACTTACCTTAGGTCTTTCGTCCCATCGCCCAGCACGAGGTGCCTCAGCGCGCGCATTGCGACTGCACCCGTGGCGGTGTTGCTTTGCGGGGTGCCATCGTTGGGTCGGCCAGGACGCACACAGCAGGTGGTTATTTTCTGCGATTGCTCCGCCGCTGCCGCCATCGCGCAGGGGCGGTCGGTGCGTCCGAGGCACCTTTTCGCCCTCACGGCCACCATTGTGTCTCAAATATCCAAGTTTGCAAACACCACCCCTGCCCTGTCAAAGGTCAAAGGGGAACGAGCATCTGAAAGCCTGCCCCCTCCGCGCCGCTCGCTGATTGGCCGTGGCTGACACCCACCCGTTCAGGCGGCCGAGTGTGGCTGAACGTCCCGGGGCGACCGCGTGGCTATGATGACCCGCTGCAGCGGGCCAGCCCAGGCTTGCCAGGCTCCTCGAGACCGTCCGTCTTGCACCCCAAGAGTCCAACCCTCCTCCGCCAATCCGCCTCCCAGCTCGCTGCCAAGACCGTCGTCCCTCCTCGTCCCCCCCATCCCCCCTCGGCGTCCCCATCAAGCCACAGCCCGCCGCGCAGCAAAGAAAGACTCTGCTAACCTGCGGTGCTAGGGAAGTTAGGAAGCCACCCGGCAACGTCGCCGTCGCATGTGGTGTTCCCGTGGGGATGGGTCCGAACAGCCCAGGCCTGCCATTCCTCCACCGAGTCAGTCCATCAGTCAGTCCATCGGCTCACGAGACGGAAACTCTCGACCACCTCACGTTGTCCGCCCCATGTCCGCCATCCTCCTCTTCCCCGCTGGATCGCCAGACACTAGGTATCTGCGGTGGCCCCCCCTGTCCACCTTGGACAGGCGGCGGGCGATCGGCAGGGGTGGCGTTTGGGACCTCGGGGGACATCCCCCCAGCCAGGTGACGGGTGCTGGCCGGTCACTCGACCCCAGATTCCTACCGCCGAGCACGCACTTGCGCCACACGTTTTGACGCTCCCTCCCAGTCCCCCGTTCCCGGTCCCGTGCGTGCGTCCCGAGACCCGGCGGGCGGCTCGTCCTGGCCCGATGCCGCGCCGCCGTGACAGGCTTTTTTTTTTTTCGAGCACACAAGTGCGACTACTGCCTACCTTGGAGTGCGGCGTGTGCTCGGGCGCCAACGGGAGAGACGCATCTTCAAATTTCCCTCCCTTGCCTCATGCGCTCCTGCGACCCGCGCCAGCGTCTACCGTCCTCGCATGCCCGCCCTGAGAGCCTCCTCGAGCTCGGTCCAGCCTGCGGATAGCCCCAGGCCCCCAGCTGTGGTGGCGGCAATAGATTCGATTTAGTTGAAGGTCCGTGGAGCAGACCCCGCGCGCTGCTCCACCCGTCAGTGCGCCAAGCCATCTGTAGGTGGCCAGCTCCCACCTCGCCCCCTCCACTTGCGACGATCGAGACCGTTGTGTTGTGCGGAGGGCCATCGTGACTCTGGGCTCTGTTCAGAAAAAACGCATCTTGAATACACTACGAGGACGCCCCAGAGGGTGTTAGCGCTCATGAGAGTAATTCTTACAAATTCAATTGAGCCGCAGAACTAAATCTAGTTATCGCGGCAGCTTGCCGCAACTCGCCCGGTGGGTGCAGCAGTTGGAGGCGTCGCGGGCATCACGGTCAATCTTAACCGCCATAACTATCAAAACTATCGTGACTATCGTTGCCACTGTAACCGTCATGACCATCATTGCCGTCATGACCATCATAACCACTGTAACCGTCATTAGTGTCAAACTATCGTGACCGGCATGGCTATCATAACTATCGTAACTATCATTATCGTCCCGACGACCTAACCGTTATGACCATTACGACCGCCCTAGCCGTTATATTCGTCATGACTATCGTGACTATCACAACTATCATAGCTGTCGTGACCGTCACAACTATCGTGACTGTCGTAAGTATCGTGACCGTTATGACCGTTGTAGCCATCATAACTATCGTCGCCATCATAAAGCGTCGTGACCGTCGTAACCGTTATGACTATCGTACCCGCCATCGCGGCCCGGTGGCAGCGACACGTAAAGGCACTACGACCAGCCGTGACGTACATATGGGAGTCGTCGGCGTGCGCCTACTTGAACTTTCGAGGAAATACAAGTGTCACTATGGCTTTCCATAGTCGTTGCACCGTGACGAGTGGCACCTCAACGGCGTTACGGAACATCTCTCCTCGAATATTCTGCACTATCCCACCGCGACGGCGCGCCATTGCTCGCTCTCACGACTGTAAGCGAGAGCACTGGCGGCCCTTTCAGCAAAGGCCGGGGCCTGGCTCAGTGCCCCAAGGATCCGGAACTGTGTGTTGGCTATCGACTACTACCTACGTACTTGCATGTCCCTCTAGCTGGCTGCGGCCGGGCCGTGCTTTTTCGTGTCCGTGATAGCCGAGCTTCGATCGACTCGTGACTCTGTGACAGGCTATGGGAGCGCCCCTGTCGCCAAGCGGGCGTCAATCCTGCTGGCCTCAAGTCTGACTACATACAGACTGGCTTTGTGGTCGTCGCAGGAGGTCAGGCAATTTAGCCAGATGCTGAGAAAGAAGGGGGCCAGGCGCTGGAAGGCGGTTGGCGGCTGCACCCGCGACACTTGTTGGGGTGAGGCTGGCCGACGCAATCCTCCTCGAGTCCTGCCGCTTCCGTAGGTTCACAGAAACTGTTGACCTGTGGTGCATCCTTTCAATTTCCGACATGGACGTTTCGTAGGTACACAGGGGTTCGCCACTTCAAAACAATCCCTGCTTGTAATCAGCAGGCGCTCGATGCGCACGGAACGGGCGTCAGGCGAGCCGCCGCCGGGACGGAGACGACCCGGGCGCTTACGTGCACTCGCTCCCTCGCCGTTTTCGCGCAAGCAAAACCACAAGCGCCCGCGGCGTTTCCACAGGCGCCGCCCGTCAGCTCCAATCGAATATTACCCCGTACTGTACTTGGTACAACGCGCAGAAAGCCGCAAATAAACACATGGCGTGCGCGTAAGACCCAACGACCTGCGCTTGCTGCACCAATGGAAGCAATTTGCCGCTCAGCCAGTGGTGGGTGTGTGGTCAAGGTCAAGGTCATGGTCATGGTCATGGTCATGGTCATGGTCATGGTCATGGTCATGGATCCGCGTGCGTCGACGGCGTTGCGAATCCTCCAGTCTTCTATTTTGAAAATGACTACGGACTACAGACTAGCCCTTGCTCCTCTACCGCGCATGCAAGCCTCGTTGGGGGCGCGGAGCGATTGACATCGAGTGAACGTCGACGTGGTGGACAGGAGATCGTAGCACAACGTTCAAGCCTCGAGACCTCCCACGGGTTATCCCGAGTGCGTGAAAGCCATTGACGCTGCTGCAGGACCAACCGCGGCTATAATTACGCTGTGCGAGGTCGCAGAGATCGGTCACTTGCCAAACCCCGCTATCAAAGACAGATCGCTCATGTGCCGTAACGTCTATTGCCATGCCTTCCAATTTCCAGACCGGTATGCCTCCTCTACTCCGTACATGATAGAACAAAAGAGAATTGTGCCCTCCCAAGAGAGAGACCTTGTATTAGCAAACTGTGAGCACCCTCGCTGCCCCTGCACTCCAGGGAACATCAGATCAGCCGCTGTTGGCAGCAGCCGGTCGATCTGGCCGCGGCGATGCAATCCTGCTGACTAGGGCTGACCAACAACAGAGACCGACCAACTCCGTTCCCAAATTAGGAGGAGGCTTCGCTCATCGATGCCGTCCGTTGTCTCTGCCTTCCACGACCCGGACGATGGATGACACGTCCTTCTGTTGGGTATCCCGGACAGCCTTGCGCAGTATCCTGAAAGCCCCGAGGATGCCTACACACCGTGCCCCTGTTTGCTCATTGACCTCGTGCGCCGGCCCTTGCGCTCTTTCGCGTCTGTCTGCTTCTCGTCCTAGTTGTAGTAGCCATTCACGCCGCCAGCACTGGCCTGTTTCTGGAGGATGAGGTCTTCAAAGTAAGGGTGGTTACACGCTTGCTTCGCCGAGATGCGGCCGGCCGGGTCGTAGACAAGCATCATCTCGAGCAGGTCGAGGCCCTTGTCGTTGAGGTTGTGGCAAATGGGGCTCGCAAAGTCCCTCTGCCACTTAGGGAACGACGACTTGAAATCAGGATACGAGGTGACGCCAGGCCACAGGTCCTCCGATGGTGTTCCGAGAATACTGCAGGGCAACAGTTAGCCGCGAACCAGAGAGAGGGAGGAGTTCTGCGCCGTCAATGCCTACCGGAAAATCTTGAAGATCTCGTCAATCTCCGAGTCGCCGGGAAACAGAGGCTTTCGCGTGCACATCTCGGCGAAGATGCACCCCACAGACCACATGTCCACCCCGGTCGAGTACTGGCGCCCACCCAAGAGAATCTCCGGTGCCCTGTACCACAGCGTCACAACCTCGTGCGTGTACGTCCGCAATGGAACGCCAAAAGCGCGTGCCAAGCCAAAATCAGCCAGCTTCAGGTTGCCATGCTTGTCGACGAGCAGGTTCTGGGGCTTCAGGTCGCGGTGAAGCACTCTGTGGGAGTGGCAATATTTGATGCCATCGCAGAGCTGCATCATGAACTTTTGAACGACCTGCGCGCTCATGCCGAGGTGCATGACCGTGGTCGAGGTGCCTTCGGGGAGGGGCTTTCCGCGGCCTCCATCGCTGACTGGCAGCGCCTCCATGTACTTCTTGAGGTCGAGGTCGAGGAACTCGAAAACGAGATAGAGCTTGTGGCCGTCGGCGTGGACGATGTTGAAGAGCTGCACGATGTTTGGGTCCTTCATCTCCTTGAGGAGCGAAATCTCGCGGATGGCGGTACTAGGAACACCCTCGTCTTCGGCTTCGAGGCGGATCTTCTTCAGCGCGACGATGCGCCCGCCATTGGCGAGGTCGCGGGCCTTGTAGACGACACCGTACGTGCCTGGACAGAGGCGCCAGAGCGTCAGTCTTGACTCGGCACAGTCTCTGGAGGTTCGGTGCCGCTGCACGCGCCCGTCAGGGCCCTTGCGTGAGGACCGGGAGACTCACCCTCGCCGACCTTTTCCAACTTTTGGTAATTCTCCATGGTGGCGGTGTGCGGGGGCCGGTTCCTTCGCCCGTGCTATTTCGGGAGGGTAAGCTCGAACAGAGACTCGCCGACAGAGTGCGCAATGCACAAATCCAATCGTCGCGCCCGTCGTCGGGTTCGGGGGTTGGCGGTCGGTCGAGGGCGGGCGGTGTGCGAGGAGGTGGAAATCGAGTCGACGGCGGGCTGCGTAGCTGGTCACCCCGGGCGAAGGTGGTGGTGGTGCTGGTAGTGGTGGTGGTGGTCAACAACTGCAGACGCGGGGAAGACGCGCCGGCGAGAAACACAGTGAGCGAATGGCGGGGCACAAGGGTGCGCCAACGAGAGGGAAAAAAGGGTGTCGGCACGCGGCTATTCACTGGGCAAGTCCCGCCATGAACGGTCGCCGCAACGGCTGATGTCGTGATGGCCAATTTACCGCGAAGAGCACTGGTGTTGCTGCTGATGCAAGGTTCCAACCTTGTTGACTTGGGGGCTTGTTTGTGTTTACGAATGCGCCTTCGCCAAACATCCCACCAGAGCTCTGGCGCGTCTGCAGCCGCCCCCGTCCTCCCAGTGGGGCATATCGATAAGGCAGCGGACCTGCCGCAGGGGTCGTGGTGGCTGATAAAATCGTTGGGCAAAGAGGGGCTGTGATATGCGGCACCTTGTCGTGATAATTTCGTCACCGTTCTACTTCGCCGCGCCCGCCTGTCTGTTTCCCCTTCCCCAGCCAAGCAGTGGCAGAACAACAGTGTCGACCAGCTCAACCTCGCTCCAAAGCGCATGGGAGCTGCTTTTCGCATACACACGCACTACGACTCCTTTCGCCTCAGGTCCAGTATCCTCTCGAGCCTCAACGTCCCTTTGGCCCCCCAGCCAGATGGACCTGCTTCGACATCCGGCCTCACCGAAACGTACCAGCCCCAGGCGCGCCTGTCCAGCTCCTGCTTGCTCAGAACGGCGGCCCAGCTCGTGAACAGTATTCTCAGCGCGCCCAGGAGCCGCCCTAGGTTGTCGTGCTTCTCCTCGTTGATCGCCGCTATAGTCTTCTTTCCCTCGCTAGTGCCGTCTTCATGCGCCGTAGCAAAGCTCCGCAACAGATAGTTTCTCGCGCCCTCGGGGCGGTGGATGGCCATTCCCACCGTCGACGCTGCGGGTTTGGTGTCCTGCGGGTCCAACGCCCAGACGGGTTCTCCTGACAGTGAGGATGTGCGCCGCTGCATGGACAGTGAGTCGTTGACGCACTCCCTCATCAGTCGCCACCGGTCTGGGCCGAGCATCACTCCGCCGTACCAGCGCGTGAGGACAACAACGGCGTTCTTGACGTCGATTTCCCGCATAAGTTCCAACATGAATTTGCCACAGCCTGATTCGCCGTCGTCAAACGAAGCCTCTTGAACTAAAGGGGAGTTGCCGTAGCTTGCCCGCACGGCCCAAGCGTTGTGCGTGGCTGTTTCTAGATCCGGCTTCTCGGCCATGAGGGCTTTCATCATGTTTCCCCGCTGTGTCGGCGACGACAGTGTAGCCGCATGCGCGATGAACGTAGAGCCCTTTGATGATAGTTTCTGGCTCGCCGTCCAGGGCTTTCGCTTTGGCTCCTGCGATGCGGTGGCGGTGCCGGTGCTGGTGGAACTCTGTGTTGATTCCTGCGTCTTCATTTCGTCGTCTTTCCACGCGTATCCACCGCGCTTGAGAACTGGTATATCCCTTCCCAGGACGCGCACTTTGGGCTGGCCCTCCGGAACCGTCATCTCGCCTCCGACCGGCGGCTTCTCGATTCCTAGGCTGACCGCCTTGGTCCTGGAGTTGGCGCTGACTACGGCCTGTGCCAGGCTCAGTCGACTACTCGGTGGTTGCTCCGGCATGGTGCACCGGAGTAATTCGACGGCGAAGGCAAGCACCAGCGGCGCCCTGTTCGTGACGAGACTCGTCTGGCGAATGACGTCTTCGTCTTCCACAAGCGGCAAGCTCAGCGATCCTTCGAGTTCGTCTGGCGTCATCGAGCTGTAGTCCAGGTCGCGTTTGTGGGGTTCCAGTTTGGGCTTCTTTGCGTTTGGCGACGTCGCATCCTCGGCAGCACGCTTGGCTGGCTTCTTGCCATGGCTTTTGCATGCGGTGTGAAGGCTCTTGGCCAGCTTGGCATCGCTAATGGCCTCTTCAATTGTAGCCAGGGGTGCCTCTGCGATGTCGCCAATACTGGAGGCAGGCCTATGAGCAGACTGGTTCTCATGGACGTGCTGGTGATGGGACTCACCTGCGCAGGTTTTTGGCTTGCAGTGCTTTGATGTGGCCCATGGCCGCCATCATCGGCACCTTGCGTGCATTCAGCATCCTGAGGAGCTCTTGCAAGTCACCCTGCCCGGCCATTGCGCCCTTCAGTGCCAAGCCAATGACGGGCCGGTATGTCTCCTGCCTAGTATTTTACACGAAACGACAAGGCTTATGCGGCGCCGTGAGCCTGGGTTGCGGACCGTGATCTCGAGTAAGTGTGCGCTGCAGGGTAATTAACAAGAGAGGAGAGAGCATCAATCGCCGTGCACGGTCCATGGCATGGGACGTGCATGAGCGCGACTCCACCGCGGCTCCGAAACGTCGGGCCGTCCCCACCTCCGGGACAGACAACCTTGACGCCTTCGGCACCCGGAAGTTTTGCGACGCCAAATTTCCCCAAGGCCGAGGCCGAAGGCGCACACCTCAATCCATCCCATCATCTCGCTCGGCCTGCGTCCAGAGCGGCGACGACAAAATACGCAGAGCCAGCGACGGAGCAATGCAGTGCCAATGATACAGCCAACGCGCGGCATTGCCAGAGCCGGCTGCTGCCGCGCGAAGCAACAACAATGGCGCCGCCTCGCGAGCTCGTCTCGCTCTGCCGCCCGACAGCCCACCGCCAAGGCACCACAACCACAACCGACCAGACAGCCGCCTCCGCCCCGCGTCGCTCGGCCGTTTAAGCCGTCAGTCCAACGGCCTGACTCTGGAGCTCGAGGATCGCTGACAGATTTGACAGCAGCGCGCCTCGCAAGCCGGCGCCTTCAAACGCGGCGCCTCCCCCGCCGCCCCCGCCCGATACCCTCCTTACGCTCTGGCGCCGCTCCTGGCTGCCACTCACCGGCGCGGCCGTCCTCGCTGGCTTCCTTGGCTTCTATATATTCGGCACCGCCACCGCGTCCTTGAAAAAATGTCCCTGCGAGGGGCGCCACGACGACTCATCATGCGACGAACTCGCCACGCCGACGGGTCGCCCGCCCGCCCTGACGGGCCAAAACGCAGAGCAGTTCGACAAGGAGCTCAACATGGGCGAATGGTGGATGGGGATCACGAGTCTCCGCAAGAAGCTCGCTCATCACGCCAAGGGACACGTCTTGGAGTTGGCCATGGGCACGGGCCGGAACCTCGAATACTACGACTGGAACCCACTGACGGCCATCATCACGGACGACGCGCAGGCTTCCGCTCGCGGAGAGAAGGAACCTGATGGGATCACATCATTCACAGGTCTCGATATATCCGTTGATATGCTCGACGTTGCTCGCAAGCGCTTCGTCAAGACCGTCCCTCCCATGTCGTCCTTCGCCCCGGTCGTGAAAGCCTCCAACATGGCCGACCACATTGGTGGTCAACTCTCATTCCTCAACGACCGCCTGCGGCTCATCAACTCCGATGCCCACCACCCCCTGCCGCCGCCGGCCGCCACCACGCGCGACTCTAAATACGATACGATAGTGCAGACGTTTGGTCTCTGCTCCGTCTCTGACCCCGTCGCCGTCCTCGTCAACCTGGCCTCGGCCGTCAAGCCAGACTCGGGTCGTATCATTCTCCTGGAACACGGAAAAGGCTGGTACGGCATTGTCAATGGCCTGCTAGACAAGAATGCCGGCAAGCACTTTCAAAAGTACGGCTGCTGGTGGAATCGGGACATTGAAGCCCTCGTCGACGAGGCCGTACGACAGAAGCCGGGCCTGGAAGTAATCAAGTTGGAGCGTCCCAACGTCTTGCAGATGGGCACACTGGTGTGGGTAGAGTTGCGGGTGAAGAGCGAGGGTTGAGCAAACTACGAAGTACTGCGAGCAACTTTGCAATGAGTGGCATGTCATTCCTCGGAGTGTGGTAATATGTACAGACGGCGCGCCTGGCACGCCACTTGTCCAACTCTTCATACATCCAGGCCGTCGCAACAAGACGACCATCTATATATACATGTGTACTTCTACACTGGCGCCTTGCTTCAAATCGCTGCCAAAAACAAACTCCAGATTTCCCATCGTGGCAGCGAGTGATACTTCTTGCCGTTGATCCCGAAACTCCCTGCGCCTGTCGCAAACTCAAGTGAAAATGTCAAGCAAATTACACGTCCTTAGCATTTAGCAACCCTCCAACAGACAATCGAGTTCGTCGATCTCGATGCTCTCGGCGTCCCTGTCCCACTGGAACGTTTCGTTGATTTTAAGCCACGGGTCGGTCGACGCAAGGCTCGGCCTCATGGCCGGGCTGGTGAGGAACGTGGCCGCCGCAGTCATGCGACTCTCGCCGAACCAAATGTCGTCGCGATAGCCGTACTCCATGGTTGAATTCCGCTCCACCGTGTCGGGGGCTGGCGGAGTGTCGTTGAATTTGCGCTTTTGGAGTACATCCGCCGTTTGGGTGAACTCGCGCTCGTCCTTCTCCAAGGGAGGCGAATCGTGGCGCATGTCTCTTGAATGCTTCAAGTGACGAGCCTTGAACGAGCCGATTGGCGTAATGGGCATGGCGGCGTCGTCGTCCGCATCATCGAACTCAGGTGACGAGAGGTCGACCTCGGGTGAAGGGCTAAGATCTCTCCGTCGCGCATCATCATCGGAGCCGGAGTCGTCGGTGAGCGACACGGAGGGAGTGACGATGGCTGGTTGCGGCGCCTGGACAGCGTTGGGATCGGGTAGCGGCGGACGAGGATACGTCGTGAGGAAGAAGTAGGTTCGTCGGGGATGAACCGTCTCCAGCTCCTTAGCGAGAGGACAGGGGTTCAGGGCAGACCAGCAAGGGCGTTTCATGAAGGAGGTAAGGCGAGACGAGATGATGGCGCACGGATTTGCGGATCTGCGAATGGTGTTAGTGTTTTGGAGCATGGCCGAGGTGGCAGGGCAGGAATGCGCGACGTACTGTTGGACGGAAACGAGCTTCTGAGAAAGGACAGTGGCGAGCTCCTTGATCAGATGGGGCCTGTTCGCCGTCGATTGCAGTTGAAGGACTGATGCTTCGACAATATCGTCGTTGATGCTTCGGATATCGATCTTGGGCTTCTCCTCAACGTCTGTCATCTCCACGCTGGTCGCAGGCGTGGGTGACGGCGGCGGCGTGTGCTCGATGACGGCCTCTGCGTGTGAAGCGACGGCATCGTGAGACTTTTTCAGGCGCTTGCTCGGATGCGCATCGGGCGACTGGGAGCGCGCTTCTGACGAGGACGACGAGGCCGAGGATGACGAGAGGCGACCGGCGCTTTTCGAGGCAGCGGCACGAGCGGCATGCGTCACCGGGATGTGAATGCCCAAGCTGGGCAGGGACAGCGACTTGCGACGGGTGTTGTAAGGCATCTTCATCCGCGGGCTCGTGTTTGTTGTTGTGTTGCGATGCGGACGACGGGAAGGGGGGCGCGCGGTCGTCGAGGCAGCCTAGGCACGCAGTACTCGGGACGTCGAGGGTGGTAGGAGCGCGGGCTGGGCGAGGCGAGGCGACCGTTGACGGGCTGGACAGGAGGCGCTCGTACGGATGCCGAGGCGACAATACAGGAAAGGGGCTGTGAAAGAAAAGTATGTCGCTGTCGTCGGCTTACATGGAGCGCAGCCCGGGGACGTGGACGAGGAGTGAGGGGGCAGATGAGGGTGGTTGCGGCAAAAAGGTTACAGAAGGGGGAAGGCAAGACGGGCACGACGGGGATGGAGTGTGCGACTCGGACGGGGAGGCAAGAAGCTCAGGCGATTTCTGGCGTTGGCTGGGAGGGAAGGCAGCAAGCACGAGAGCTTGAACTTTTTTTTTTCTTTCCCCCTGCATCCTATTGGCCGGCACCTGGCTGCGAGCTTGCCGAAGTGGGGCCCCTAGACGTCAGTGGGGCGCGGCCGCCCCCCGATGCAGCGTCACCAAAATTGGGGCCCGCAGGCAAAAAAGGGAGGCGCATTCCGTGGTGAGTGGGCTCCTCCTTCCTTGTCTTTTGGGGGTCCTGCGACAGGGCCTCGGGGCTAGGTACCTTTGGGACGAGGACGGGACGTACCCCTGGTAGGTACATGGCCAACGGTACCGACCGGTCGTTACCTCGTTGCTGCCGCCATGCTGCTGCCGGCCAGGGGCGGCGGTGGTGAAGCAGCGGCAGCAGCAGCAGCACGAGCACGAGTACTCGTACTCCCGTACAATCCTCGAGACAGGAGGTCCGTCTGGCATCGCCGAGATGGTCTGTCAACCGTCAACCGTCGACCGCCTGCCCTCCTCCAACCATCTGCCACCGTCGAGGGGACGACGGGCCGCTAACGGCAAACTCTAAGCACCAACCTACCTACGGATTGACGGCAGCGCAACCACCACTCACTTATTAGTGCGACTCGTTGTCGTACCACACGAGTACGAGTACAGACAGTACTTTGCCGGAGCACACGATCGGCTCCTTGCTCATCAGAGACGCCCTCCCTTCGCGACCCCCCGGGCCTGGCCCCCGTTGGTCTGCGCGATCTGACACATGATGGCACACTGACCCCCTGCGTCAACCGTGCCGGTGCGGCTGCCCAGCAGCACCAGCGGCGGCGGCGGCGGCGGCAACGGCTCGGCTGGAAACATGTCAGGGACCCCGGCGCCGGAGCAATTGCAGGCGAGTTGCTGTTGTTGATCATCGAGCAACACTTGAGACCTACGGACACCTGCAGACGTAGTCCGTACCTGACAGGCTATTGAGATGGGACGTGGCGAACTATCGTGGCCATGCCGTGCGGTGCCGATGGCAACGACGTCGTCGTCGTCGAGAAATGGCGCTCCGCGGGTACGTACGAGTACTTCGTGCAGACGGATGCCCCTTCAGCCGTGGCCGCACTGGCCAGCCTGCCCCGTGTAACCGTCGTTCAGGTCTGCGACTCGCGGGGTCTGCTTCGAACTGGACTGTAACTTAACTCCTCGTAGACCCGGGCCGTGGCAAACAGACAGCCATTACCGATCGTCAGCGGCCTTCGCCATGCGCAATTCATCACCGCACCTCCTCCGATGGACTGCGCATCACCCGCCGCCAGTCGCGCGCCCCCTCACGCATTGGCTTTGCTTCTGCCGCTCGCCGCTCCCCAAGGAGAAGGGCCTCGGAGCGCCGTGGCTGGGCAGCTTGCGCGAGTCGTGACCTCACCTTTTTTTTTGGTTTTGATTTTTCCCCTTCGGCAACCACCCCTCTCTTCCTCCCGCCCACTGTTTTTCCCTTGGTCCCTCCCCTCCCGATTCGCCATTTGCCGTGACTGGCATGCACTGGGCACGCCCGAGTTGCAACAATAGCAACGCCCGGCGCTCGGGAATGGCGGACGACGGGGACTTTGATCGGTCGCTCACCGCCCGGCCGCGTGTTGCAGCCAACCCCCATCGTGGGCTGCAGCAACGCAGCCGCGACAGAACGCTGAGACCAAGCGCCGCCGCGCACGACGGCCAGCCAACCAACCAACCAACAGGGCAAGGGGGGACGAAGACGGCGAGGTGCAAATGCCAAGCGGTTGAGCCCCAAACGTGCTTTGCTGCCGTGTTGCCCTGCTGCAGCCGTGCTGCATGTAAGAGGCCGGGGTGCATTGGGGCCCGTCCGCAACCTTGGAAGGCGACTCCTCTTGTCCCTCCTCGTCCCCCTCGTCGCCCACGCTGTCCTGTAACAAGAATGCCTGTGTCCTGGTGGCCCATCCGCCCGTGGAGCCTTTCACCACCATTTCACCCACACCCCCCGCGCGACAGGCCAGAGCGGGAAAAAGTACCGCATGCCGCAGTGGCCCGGCGGCTACGTACTGACCTTTATTACATCAGCTCTCCCAGGTCTGGGTCCGCAGAGCCGAACAAAAACAGGGTCCAGGCCAGGGTGGGCCATCTTCGCCATCCTCGGCTGCTGTCAGTCGAGATTGTCCCCGGGTTCAGCGCCAGGGACGGGCTACGGACGGAGTGGTCCTGGACTCCTGGGCAGTGCAGCACGCAGCCATCCAGCCGTGGGTCCGTCCCATGGCCCGTCCACGGACGCTCGCGGCCCCCTTGGTAACTTTCTCGCAGTGCCATAATGGAGTCAGCAGGCTAGGCCGCCCTGCTCGTAATCCCACTGTGTTGACCGCGTTGGCTGCGATGACCACGTTGACTGTGTCGACCATGTTGACTATATTGACCACGTTGGCTGGATCAACTATGTTGACTGCGTTGGCCGCAATGACCGCAATAGCCGCGTTGACTGTGTTGGCCACGACGACTGCGTAGACGGCAGTAACTGTGTTGATTACATTGGTTTGTTGACCGCGTTGACTATGTTCACGGCGTTGACTATGTTGGCCGCGATGCCTGGAATTGTTACTGTGGCCCGGGCGCCCGTCAGACCTTCAATTTGCCATAGCCCGGCGGCCGCCATGGCTGCGATGTCTTCAAGCATGCGCTACAGACCAGCGGCGACGACACTCGCAGCAGCAGGTTCCTTCGGCACTCACGCACGACATGCCGAATCTGGCATCCGGGCACCGTGGGATACGGCCCAAGACAGCGCGAGAAGAGCTAGGGTGGCCCGCCAGGCTGTGGGTGGAACCTGGAACCCAGGAGGCGACGCTGATGCCCCACTCGTCGTCTCCAGAGGCTCCCCCGTGTAAGTCGCGACAGAGGAGGAGACGCTCGCGCTCCCGAAAAGATCCGGCTCTGTTCTCAGGGACCACCAAGCTAACTGCCGCGTACTTCGTACCGTACTTCGCACTGGCTCTCACGATGCTGGATGATGACGCCGGGGACAGCGTCACGTAATCAGTCAAACGCTTTGCGCTGTGATCTGTGTTCCAAGGTTCGCCACGCTCTGGACAACGATGCGCCGCTCTTCAGGCTATTCCTTGGACATGACCAATGTCCAATTCAATGGGGCTGATTAATTAATCGGCGGCTGCGTTTCGTCAGCAGGGATCCAACATGTTCGATGAGGGGGTCTCTTCCAGCCCCTCCGGCTTATATTCGGGTAACGCCGACCTTTCGACCCGCACCTGTCAATAGCGGGCGCGGTTGGCACATTAGATAGTGTCGTCTCGCGGGGGAGTTGTCGTTGCCTCGTTGAGACGGAACGACCATAGGCCGACGATGATGCACAACAGTGGAAGCTTACGGCCTCTCGCGCTGGAACACTGAACACAGCTTCTGTTTTCGAGTTGGATAAATACCCCCTTGGAGCCCTCGTTGCCATCACGGACACTCCCTACTCAGTCTAACAAGTCATTCTCTACGAGGTCGCACATCTCGTCACTCACAAACACACAGCCGCATCGCATTCAATAATTCATCATGACAATGGAGCTGCCCTTCATCACCGTCGACGTCTTCACTGAGACGCGTTTCCGCGGCAACCCCCTCGCCATCATCACCGTCCCCGCCTCCGGCCCCAAGCCCACCCAGGAGCAGAAGCAGACCCTCGCCCGCGAGTTCAACCTCTCCGAGATTGTCTTCGTCCACGACGTCGCGGACCCGGCGACCAACAAGCAGCGCAACATCGACATCTTCCTGCCCTTTGCCGAGATCCCCTTCGCCGGCCACCCCACCGTCGGCACCGCCGTCTCGCTGCTGGACCAGGGCGTCGACACGCTCGTGACCAAGGCCGGCCCCGTCCCCGTGCGGCGTCTCGGCAAAGGCGCCGTCGCCCAGGCCAGCATCCCGCACAACGTCCACCTGCACGCCAAGCACGTCAGCGACCTGTCCCTTCCCTCGGCTGACCTCCAGTCCAAGGCGGAGATCCGCGACCTCGAGCTCAAGGCCCCCATCTTCAGCGTTGTCAACGGTGTGAGCTTCGTTCTCGTTGAGCTGCCCTCGCTCGAGCTGCTCGCCCAGGTCCAGCAAAGCGGCACGCAGTTTCCCCTCGACAAGCTCCTGGATGACGGGTGGCAGAATGGATTCATGGGCCGTTACTATTACGTGCGCACGGGGTCCGGAGTAGACGAGAATGGCCAGCCCACTGTCTCCCTGCGCACGCGTATGATCACACACGAATTCGAGGATCCTGCAACCGGCGCCGCTGCCTGCTGCTTGAGCTCGTATCTCAGCGCCGTCGGCGACAAACAGGATACCCCCACCCGCACCTACAACATCACGCAGGGCGTTGAGATGGGCAAGGAAAGTAACATCGTCGTCGAAGTCGGTGTGAAGGATTCCAAAATCGACACTGTCAAACTGGCAGGGACAGCTGTCCAAGTTATGAAGGGGACGCTCACTATCTAGGCCGAATCCGGGGCCGCCCTACTCCCACGGTGCCTAGATGACAGATTAAGCATATTACGTAGTACTTTCTCTATACTATAACTTCTATGCAGCGATAAGTCCCTTGCGACGATATCATTTATGCCTCTAGCGAGGCCGCGATCTTGCTTGTCATTGCCAGCACGATCCGATACTCGGCCGCGCGAAGGTTGTAATAATAGCAGGAGGCAGGCTGGCATGTGCGGCCAGGCGTCGCGATGACCCTGTTGACAGTGTTGACCGTATTGACTGCGATGCCTACAATTGCTATAATAGCCTAGCACCCGCGATGGCCGCGATGGCCGCGACGCCTTTAATCATACGCTATAGACCGGCGGCGGCAATGCTCGCAGTCGTGTCGTAGCGAGCTGGCCACAGTTGCGGCGGGTTCCTTCGGCCTTTATGTACGATATACGAAATCGGGCATATGGGAACCGTGGGATAAGGCCCCAGATACCGTGGGATTAGGGTGGCCCCGGAGTCGCACACTGGTGCCGCTCAAGGACGTGCACGGAGTCTTTTACGGTTGGCGGCGGTCTCTCTAGCCATTAGAATACTAGCTATTCGTACACTTATACAGGTTTTACATTTGCTTCATTAGGCCCGTGCGTGTCCTTGCCTTCCCCAAAACATGGAACGCCCAGACGATCTGTGAGCATCTACCTCTACTCCTAGCCATGTGTTGCCATAGTCAAGTCCGTCGTAGTGTGGTCAAAATGTCGTTAACGTGGGTGTTGTGGTCGTATCATGAAACGCCGATAACGGCTTCGATGGCTAGCGGGCGCTGTTGCAGACGACCGGCCAGCTTAATTCCGCTGAAGTATGGTGGCGAACCTCTCGGCAACCTGAATGCGCGAGTTAGCACCTCTCGACCTTGTGACTCAAACTCGATCCGCCCCAAAATGGGTACTGACTTCTGGTGTCGACTTGACAAACGGGAGGTCAAAGAACATGTACTTTTCGTTCTTGACCAGCTCCAGAACGGTGTACATGAGGCCCCATGGCTGAGGCCAGAAGCCGACGATGCGTTCGAGAAGCACCCGTGTGATCTCCTGTCGGATCTCGGACTCCTCGGGGTCGTTCAGGTCCTTTCCAAAGATGTACAGCACTACATGACAGAAAAATTCTGTGTAGGTGTTCGGGAATCGCAACTGGTTCATCATGCTGGATACAAGGTAGTACCTAGCCTCGGGCGGCAGCTCGTGAACAAGGAGAGACAAAGTCGCAACATCCGGTTCGCTACCTGTGACGGCTGCCGAGTTCGGTGAGCGAGCAATGCGGTCTGCGGCATGCTGCCCGATGTACACGACAACCGCGCCAATGATGTGTGCATTAGCTGCAACCGAGATGTGTCCAAATGACGTCTCTTGGGGACGATTGTGCGTCATGGTGTGCGCGATCTGGGCAACGGTGTCTTCAGCCGGCCCGTTGAGTAGGACCTGATCCAGGACGGCTAGGAGTCCGGACTCGCGCAGTATGTCTGTGGCATCCTCGACGAGCCTCGGATGCAAACTGACCTCATCCGAGCGATCTTGCTTCATGCCTGGCGTTGGACTCTGTTGCGGATTGGCTGACAGAACCACGTTCAGGAGCTGGCTGCAATGAGGTGGGATGCTGGCACACAATGTGACGTGGTTGGCTGCGAGGAAGTCCGGGAAGTCGTGGTGCAGGACCACCAGGAGCTTGAGCGTGGCCCGATAAAGTTCCTTGGCCATATTCGAAACGTTGAACGACTTGAGTTGCTCACTGAGACAGCCGAGCAGCTGTACAAGCAACTTGACGTAGGGCCTCCAGCCTGCATTCCCGGGCATCTGCAATAGTGCGGGGGCAAAAGCCCGATGCTGGATGAGCGCAAGCCAGCCGAATATGAAACCAGGAAGATCGCGTGGCCCCACGCTGTCGAATCTGGCCGCGAATATGAGCAGAAGTCTTCGTTGTTCCTCCTCGGGGTAATTGTCGCTGCTACTGTGGACTTCATGGAGAAGCAGAGAGTAGAGACGGAAGAAGACCCGCTGGTTGAGGTGCTCTCCTCGCTTGACCTGGTGATGGATGAGAATCAACCTCATCAGGATCAAGATGGAGTCCAGGAAGGAAATGCGATGACCAGGGCTTTCGCAGTGAATTGTCACGTAGGCGCAAATCAGTTTCGCCAGGCCATCGACCATAACGTACGCGTCACTGGCGGCGTTGGTTTGCGCAATGTGGTCGAACCGTTCGACAGATAGTTCGAGGGATGTGCGAACCAAGACCAAGAAGTCGTCCTGGCCTCTGACAAGCTGCCTCGCCTCCAGCTGATCCATAAAGACATTGGAGGCTTTCTCCGACGCGTTGGGGTTGTTGCAGAGATGAACCCACTCCTCAAAGGCGTATTCCAGCTGCTCCTGACGGAATGCTGACTTGTCGTCTCCGGTGCCACTCCACGAAGGCTTAGGAAGTCCGGAGTACGAAAGCTTCTCCTTGAGTCTCTGGGCAGTGGCATTGCTAGGCTCATCACAAATCCAGGTCCATGCCGTTTCCAGGGTGCGTACGAAGTCTGTGTACAGAGCGATGGGCCGATTGTTGAGAAGTGCCAGATCAAGCATGTGCTCCAGAAACTCGAGAGACGACTCCTTTCGCCCTTCGAGAGCCTTGGACATTGCCGAATCGATATTTCTCCAGTCGATCAAGTCGGTGCGTATCAAGGCGGCAAGCAATGGCAGGCTCAGGAAGCTCGGGCCGGGTTGCTGGCTGAAAAACGCTCGTACGCGGCTGTTCAGGGCAGGCCCAGAAATCTTCCGCAGGGTCTCCAAGACATGAACCAGGCTTTCTAACGTCAGGTTGTCCTCGACTTGCTGGAAAATGAGCTGACTGATTTGCTCTGCCGTGTAGATGGCAAACTCTTCCGAGCTCTGGGATGTTTTGATGATGAGCTGAACCAACGCGTCAACAACATCCAGAACCTGGTGCGGCCGCGGGAGCCCAATGAAGTGCTCTTCTTGGGACTCTCCAGCAACTCGCAGGAGCTCTTGTAGCAGCTTGTTGACACGCTCAGCCAAATTCCGCACGTCAACCTGGTAGGCACTCGCGCCGGCGCCGCGTCCTAGGTTGCCCGCGGCGGCAGCAGCAATGGGAGCATATGGCACCTGAGAGCCGATATGCTGTACCGAGGGCGTCTCGGCCGGCGTCGGGATATTGGGAACCGTGCCGTACGGTTCTTGAAGTACTTCGTTTGCCAGGGATCGCGTGGCGTCCGAGGCAGAAGGTGCGTGCGACGCCGATGCCGTCGTGCTGCGCGGTTGTCTCGCGAACTCATCATAGATTTGCATCTGGTCGCTGTTGAGGCCAGTCATATTCGGTGACAGTTTGTAGGGGCTCGGGATGGTCATTGCCCAACGGTTGACCGTGCCGGCGTAGAATGGCTCGTTTGGCTGCTGTGCCCGATGGCGCCTCCGAACCTGGAAATCGTCTTCGAGCATGTCTTCAATCTCTGGCACAGCCCTTTCTTCGGCCTGCTTCTCGATGATGTTACAGGCGAGGTCAAGGTTTGAATTGACACACATGATGATCGTGCCCTCAGGCAGGCCCGAAGGCAGGTCGGGAAGGTTGCGCATGTAGTTGGTCATGTTTGCTCGCAGCGGCTCCTTAGAAGTAACGAGGGCCAGACTGCCAGCAGTCGTTTTGACCATGCAGATCGCCGCGTTCCTCATCTTGTTCTCATCTGGTTCTGAGACGAAGTCTTTGCGGACCATCTGGACTGTCGATATCGCAGCTATCGTAATCGACCGGTCCACGACTGGCTGAATGATGTCTTGCAGGGCTCGAGTGATGGCGCTCCGCACGATCTCATGAAGGCGCGTCGTACTCACGACCATTTCGTTCGTGGGGGGAATGTTGATCAAGGGTCCGACGTCGGGTATGGTTGGCGCAACAGCTTGAGGGGACAGGCCAGCCCCGACGACAGATCCAATCCCATTCAGAGACAAGGTGTCAAACGCATCAAGCTGTTCATGTGGGAGGACCTCGGCAGCTTCCTCCGCCGCCGGTCGGTTCAATATCTCCCCTGATGGTTCAATGCTCTTGTGATCGAGGCTTAATCCCTTGCAGAGAACCTCAATCTCGAACTTGAGGTTCAGCTTCAACTCCGCATGGTGATAGAGCTCAATGAGCAGGTGAATGATGTCCATCAACCATGGATTCGGGGGTCGGAACACAGCCGAAGATGCTCCTTGGATCAAGACTTTGCACACGAAGGGTATGATGACAATTAGCCTCTTCGTGTCATGGGCCTCGATAAGCAGCTGTTTGAACGCAATGTTCTTGTGCTTGATCGGACGATCACGGGCGAGTGTCAGGAGACCTAGCCAACCGCCAAGGTTCTTGAGGTGAGTCCGCTCCGTCGAGTTCTGCATCGTTGCATCCGAATTGAGCATCCGGGCCACGCTGATGTAGGTTTCTCTGAGAACTTCGTTCCACAGCGTCTTGTCCTCAAACAACTTGACAAGTTCCAGGTAGACGTGGTGGTAGTTGGGCTGCATCTTCGCGCGCTCTTCGACAAGATGGCTTGCAAACCATTGCTGGTGCTTGTGTTCCACCATGTCACGCAACTCGTTGCGCATCGATTGCAGGGTGCCCTCGGTGATATTGTTCAGGACAAACTGAATCTTGCCCTGCTCTTCGTCACCCGGTTCCTCGAACTCGACACCAGGGGGAATAGGATCAATGCCAATAGCTGCAAACGGTGGCGCCTGTCTTTCGTTTGCTGTTTCGTCGGAATTTCCGTTCGTGAAGGTATCCCCGGGGAAGCTGAGGCCGTGGGGGGTGCCAGCGCCATTGCGAGACCGCACAACATCCTCTTCGTGATCACGTACAATCTCTTCTGCCTTTTTGTACGCTTCTGTGCCCTGCAGGCCTGGGATTTGAAGCAGTTGTTTGCAAAACCCAGGCCATTCCCGGAAGCGCACAAGAAGCTGCATTAGAGCCTGTAGACCAAACTTGTACATCGGGTCATCAGGCATGTGGTCGCGAACAGCCTCCAGGATCATGCCCAAGCCTATCTTCAACGGGAGGTCTGAAATCAGTTTGTGAGAGATTATCCCGCCAAAGAGAACAGCGGTAGTGGCCAGAGCTTCCAGAGGGTAGTCGACATAGTGGTTGTACTCGTCGAACAAGCCATGGATCATGCATGCGAAAGCATCTTGGTCCAAAGGGTCTCTCGAGTGTTTGTAGCGATCCAGAATCTCCACGATGGTACGGACCTGGATTTCGTCGCCATACATCCTCTTGTAGTGTTCTTCCATCTTGCTGTTGGCGGCTAGTGGTAACGCGTTTCCATCCCTGCCGTTGGAATCGATGACATCGTCGTAGCCTTCTCCATAGTTGATCAACCGTGGGTATGCCGTGATGCAGTGGCGTTGCACCACGATGAGATCTGGCACTGGCGCTTTTGGCAAGAAATCTTCCAAGATCTGCAGTAGAGCAGACACGGTCCTGACCTGCAGGCTTGTGCTAGTCTTGACGGGGGGCTGCCCATCTGGAGGTCGCTGGAACTGTATCTCCAAATTGGCTTTGATCATGAGAAACTGCAGTAGTATGCGAGACATCTCTACGCTCCTCTCCGCGTTGAAGCGCGCCCAGTTTGCTAGGTCCAGATGGCCTTCGGCGTGAGCATAGGCCGCAAGGTCGATGCCGAACCCACTGGGCAGATAGACGAGATTGTCTAGCCACCCGTGCTTGACGGCGTGGTCGAAGATGAGAGGTAGATCGATGGGCTTGACGGCGTGGGCATCAACCAACCGCGACGTCACCCACGCCCTGTCCTTCTTCCACAAGCTGTCGAGGACGAAGTCGTACTCAGGTGAGCGTTTGTAGAGGAAGTTCTCGAACAGCGAGTTCAGCGTGTCCACTGCCATAGGCGCCCAGGACTGCCGGGGCACCTCGAAGGCAGACACTAGGAAAATGTCCAGGTTGGGCACCACTACCTCCTGGAAGAGGCGTTTAGCTTCAACGCTTTGAGACGCGTGCACCGAATTGAGGGCGACGTTAAAGATGGCGGACAAAGCGGCCACGGAGACAAGAGGGTGCTTGACCGCAACAGCAGCGCGTTCCTGAACGTTTGGGGGGGACGTGGCGTAGTCGTCGAGGCTGATGCTCTTTTGCAGACCGGGGATTGTAGTGGCATCTAGCTGGTCCGGTGTCAAAGAGGCAAACGCGCTGACGAAGGATAATTGTGCCTCCGGCTCGTTCCACGAGCCACCCCAGAGCCTCTGGATGTCCAACTTGCACTTGGGATCCTGAGCAATGGGGAGCAGTGCCTTGTAGAGCCGCAGAAACTGCGTCGAGGAAATTCGAGCCGAGGGCTGATCAAAGCACATAATAACCTCCGTCCAGTCGAAAGACTTCGGAAGGACGCGCTGCAAGGCTGTAACAAGTACAGTTGGTTCTTGCTGCGGACTCTGAGTGATCGTGGTGAAGGTGAGCGCCGCGGACACCTGCTCAGCGCTGAGTTGCATGCTGCTGGGGCGGTTCTGCAAATACGACAGGCACGTCTCATCGTCTCTCGTGAAATCGGGGCCGCTCTTCTGGATGTAACGGGCCAGAGCATTCGTCGGCCTGTCTGCAAGAACTCGGCCAAGATCAAGAGCCGCAAGAACCTCGGAGGGAGGGGCCTGGTCCATCGCCATGTACCGCTTGGCAATATAGCTGTGCAAATCTCGCCGCGATGCAGCATTGAAGCTTGGAGGGTGGTATTGGAGGAATCGGTCGATGATCAGCGCAATGAACGCGGGGGTAAGGTCGGCGTGGGCCTCCAGGTCCGGACGGGAGATGATGTCCATGAAAGCCGGAAAATTTGTCGACAAGATGGCGTCAGCTGAAATGTTGAACGTCAGATTAGTGTACACAAAGTCATGGCGGGTGGAATTTTGCGAACCCTTAGTCTTCAAGTCTGAGCGTGATCCCATTTTGAACGCCAACGCCAACACCGTCTTCTCCAAGGCGTCAAGCTTGAAATGCTCCATGAAGGTCGACAGGTCAAAGTCGCGGAAGATGTCTTCGGTTCCACTTTCTATCGACTCGGCGATCTTGCTTGCTTGATCGACGTCGTGTGCAATCTTTCGCATCTCGGCAACGAGGATGTGATAGTTGCCGGGGTTGGCGACGGGGCGGTTAAGCCCAGGGAAGATTTGCGGTGCATTTCCGGCTACCAACCGAGTAAAATATTTGGAGAAGACTTCCATGCCGTGTTCATCGATGAGCTGATGCGTTTGAGCCCGTTAGCGGAGAATGCCACTGGGGTAGGCTGTTTGAGCGGGGAATATGACCTTTTGCAGCTGATCAACCTGTAACTCCCACCTGGCGCGATCCTTGTCCTCCTTGATCGTACTGAGCAGGAGGTAGACTTGGGCGACAACAATCTTTGTCAAGGGGTTGGCCCCAGTCGGACTGCTTGTACTGGGGCTCGCGCCAGCACTCAGGACGCCGCCGTGCGACGGATGCGGCGAGTGACTAGTTCCCGTCTGAAGAGTCTGCGAAGGGTTTGGTGAGAATGATCCCACTCTTGGTGGAGGGACCATGGAGGTGTATTCGCGGGCGTCGGGGATTCTTGATGGAGCGCCTGCCTGAGGGGTCGTGGCAGGCAGGTTGGCTCAAGCAAAGAGGTGAATCCGTGTTCGCCGGTCGTGAAGCTGCAATGAAGGACACTTGGGAGGTGACTCTACATGGGTGGGCAGATGTTGCAGTGTCCTTGGTCGGCGAGTCGAGAGGGGGCCTCACGGTGGCGCGGCAGCTCCGACTTTGATGAGATTGACGGGAGCGAGCCACGGCGAGGGGTGCGGACACGTCGGAGAGGAGAGAGTCGAGACCGAGGATGCGAGAAGAGGAGCTCTGTCGCCGACCGGCTGCCAACACGAAGCGGGGGATGCGAGCTTTGGGGGGAGCTTGCTGCCGCCGAGAATCGTATTGGCGCTGAATCTGGACGCTGGACGCGATCGGATCGGAATGAAGGATGAGAGACTCTCGATAGGTGCTTTCAATGTCAAGAGGTCGTTGGGCTGTGGTGGAGGACAGAGTGAAGCGCTCGCCAGAAAACGACCATTCACGACTAGGGGCGGTAAATTCCGTGCAGCCCTCGAACGCAGGGGAAGGCTGGAGCGAGCTCCGCAGGTCACGTGAGGTGGCCCATGGGCTGGGACGCTAGCCCGTCGCCCTGCCAACGCGACACCATGCCTCCCCAAACAAAGCACAATGGCGTCTTCGGGTCACCCCACAGTCCAGCCACGGCCGTGCGTCACCAGTCCACGAAGCAGCAATTGAGACCTTGCAACACTCCCCAAGCATTGCGCAGCCCTGAGGAATTCTCCATCTGGGTTGCTCGCGGACGACTTCAAACCGCGACGTTGCAAAGCTCACCAAGGTCCAACAGGTCTGTCCTCGAGGACCGTATTATTGCCAGGCACGATGCCTGCGGCAACGGCTGATACTCCAGCGGTCGCGCTGTCCTGTGGGGAGCCCCGTTCCGTTGAATGACTGTGGACTCGTTTGGCTGACCAGCATCGCAGTTGCCAATAATTTCTGGGGCAAGGAGGATGCTGGAGTCGGTCCTCTCCTGGACCGCATGCAGGGTGCAAAACAGACGTGCGACGAGTTGAAGTCTTTCTATGGTGGTAAGTCTCATGACTATCTACCATCGCTCTTCATGATGCTTACTGCCCCTGGCGTTAAGCACGCGCATCAATCGAGGATGAATACGCGCGGAAGCTCTTGAGCTTGTGCCGCAAGTCTCTCGGGACGCATGAGACGGGTTCGCTCAAGACGTCTCTGGACACCGTCCGCGGAGAGGTAGAATCCATGGCAAAGCAGCACCAAAACATCGCCGCGCAGATGAAAACGGAGCTGGAAGAACCGCTGGCTGCCTTTGCCGGTGGGATGAAAGAACGGCGCAAGATCGTACAGAATTCCGTCGAGAAGCTGTTGAAGACGAAGGTCCAGCAGACCCAACACGTCAACAAGGTTTGCTTGCACACCACACTCCTATCACCCATGTGGCGAGTTGGCTGACCAAATTCGTAACCAAAGACTCGCGACAAATTCGAGCAAGAATGCCTCAAAATCAAGGGTTATCTCGCCCAAGGTCATATGGTAATGGGACAAGAAGAGCGGCGCAACAAGGCCAAGCTCGAGAAGACACAAATCACCCTTGCGACGGCAAACACGGAGTATGAGAACGCCGTCAAGGCGCTTGAGGATACCACGGCGAGATGGAATCGAGAGTGGAAGTCCGCAGCCGACAAGTTCCAGGACCTCGAAGAGGAGCGACTCGACTTCACAAAGAGCAGTCTCTGGACGTTTGCCAATATCGCTTCCACCGTATGCGTCAGCGACGACTCATCGTGCGAAAAGATTCGGCTGTCCCTGGAGAAATTGGAGGTCGAGAAGGATATTGTTGGCTTCATCACCGACAGGGGAACTGGACAGGAAATCCCCGATCCCCCAAAGTACATCAACTTCTGTCGGGGCGACGTCAACGACAGCCAGTCGGAAGTGTCAGAGGACGATAACTACTCGGTGGCTCAATTTCCACGCAGCATCAACCCGGCGTTCCGCTCCTCTTCGCCCCAGCCATCCACTTTCGAATCTCACCATGACCCCAACTCGGCCCTGGCCAACAACTTGGCGCACAGGGAGCCAGGCCAGTCAACCAGTCGAGAGGCCACCGTCACCCCTCAAAAGGCCACAAGTCAGCAGCCGCTGCGAATGTCCATGGACGACCAGTACCACGCGCAGCAACCTCCCGCACCGATGCAGTACGATGCCGCTCAGCACGGCCCCTTAGCCGCGGTTCCTCATGACCCATATCCCATGGATGGTATGACGATGCTATGTCGCACTGGGCCGCCATCTGATCGGAGCTCGCATCCAGCATCTGCCCGACCTTCGAGCCGAGAGTCACACAGCGACTACTCCAACCCAACATCCTTCTCTAGCCACGACCCTCTTAGTGGGAAGACATCGCCTGTAAAGCAGGAGCAGACGCCTGCGTCGAGCCCAGAGAAGAGAGTCCTCAAGAAGAAGAGCGGCTTCTTCCAAAGTCACAGCCCGTTCCGGCGCAAAAGTACCAAGGAGCCGCACGCGCCGGCTCAGATCACCAGCAACATGCGGTACGGCGGCGGCCACCAGAAGAACTTCCAAGCAGTATGTCCCTCTGCACGACTGAGACGTGTAAAGTGCAAGATTCTAACCCCGATTGTAGGAGCGCACGGCTAGCCCTGAGCCAATCGATGCCAATGCCAGCCTCGCTCTAGGTGTTGGCCAAAATGTTCTCCCCATTACCACGGCAGATGCTCAGAGGCGGCCGGGTAAAGCTTCGGCTTCTGAGGTGGACGAGAACGACCCCATTGCTGTCGCCCTTGCAGAGCTCAAAGGGGTCAACTTGGGTAAGCAGTCTTCTGTCAGAATGTCTGCCGACCACTATCACGGTATTGCGACACCTGCCCCGGGAACGGAGAGAGCCGCTCGCGCCGTACCGGGGCTTGGGGGCCACGATGCGGCAGCAGTCAGTCGTGGGACGCCGCCTCCCTCCTACCAACAGCCGTCGCAGGTCTCACGGCTGGGGGTGCCGCCTCCTGCCGTTACTTCCAAGGCAATGAAGCAGGCCTCCAAAAAGGTTGCAGAGCAGACTCGAACGATCTTTGGGAACGCGGGAGGACAGACGCTGGAAGCCGTGGAGCATCGCCAAGCTCCCGGCCGGGTACCCGTGGCAACGATATGCCGCGGGCAGCATCGCCGGCTCCGGCCCGCAGTGCCTCCCCTCAGCCGTATATGAATGAGTCCCGCGGCTCGGGCTATCGATCGGCGTCTCCCAACCCCTACGGTGGCCACCACCGACAGGCTTCCCAAGCCAGCATGTCGCAGGGCCGGAGGGACGACCATGGCTACTACGGCTCCGCCTCTCCAAGCGGTTCTGCTCGCGGCGCTTCGCCTTCGGCGTACAGAGACTACAATCGGCCCCAAAGCAGCTACGGAGGTGGTGGCGACATGGCCGTCCAGCTCGCTCCGACAAGCGACGACCCATATGGATCACAGCGGAGCAGAGGTTCGGCACGCTCCGACTCTCGCGCAATGGGGCTCTATGACGGTGGCGCCTCGCGTCCACGGAGCAAGAGCGTAGCAGATCCGGCTCGACAGTACTCGCGAGACGGTCGGCCGATCCTGCACTTTGGTAAAGTCCACTCACACCTTGTTCGGCCTGATCATTGCTAACCTCTGTCAGCACGCGCTCTCTACATGTACCAAGCGGCAATCCCCGAAGAGCTAGGTTTCGCCAAGGGAGATTATCTGGCTGTCTTCCGCCACCAGGACGACGGCTGGTGGGAAGCCGAGGTCCACGGCGGCCATGGTCGCGTTGGGCTGGTCCCAAGCAACTACCTGCAACCGTGCTGATCGAGGGATTGCGTGGGCCTTGCTTCTCTCCTGCTCCATCTATGGGCAGAATGTATTGGAAACGATGAGGATGATCTTGTACATGTCACATCCTCCCGAATTTGCGGCGCGTTTCCTGTTGTCGGATCACGAGAAGAATGTATCAAATGTCTGTTAATGTAGAAATGAACAAATTTTCTCCGCGCAATTGACAAGCTTGGTAGTTCGGGGCGAGGGGCGCGACCGAGATCCAAGTGTCCCAGCCGGTTACTAGCTGCCCGGCCTTTGGGCAGTGCAATCAAAGCACTCGATGGCCTTGATCACCCTTCAAGACAGAACAGGCACTCCCGCAAACCAGACTGGGAAGTACCTATAGCTTGCCAGCTCCTGGCGCGGTGGCCAAAAACAAGTCTTCTCAGATGAGGGGAGACGGGGAATTGATTCCTAGAGAAACTCTCCTGCTGGGAGGGACTATGTATACAGGCAAAGTTGGCTCTTTCCGGATCCGAGGCACCGCAATTCCCCCTGCCCAGTCACACCTCCTTCGTGCTCTGTGCTTCGTAGCAGTATACCTATAGGTACTCGGGTCGGAGCCTGAACGCGAAGGCGAGGTACCTAAGGTAGCTACGGCCCCACCACCCACCCCTCCGTCAACCTGTTTACGGCACCAGCAGGGCGTCACGCGTCATAGCCCCAATAGCTCGACAGCTAACTTACGGCACCACCTCCTCAGCAACATCGTTTCTGATGCTGCGACTCTGGCCGACATTGGGCGTCAAACATTTCTTTCCAACTACGCGAGGGCCTAGAATGGGCGCGGCGGCTGCGACGAACAAGACGTATCGGCATCGACTGGCCACTTTATTGGCACGGGCGCGCTTCTGACGCGACGATGGTGAGGATCTTGACGGCCGCATTGCCCCCGTGTCGTCGTGGAGCTCGAGCTAATCGGTGCGTTCCGCAGGATGCCATCGAAGAGACAGTGCGCGTGGTGACGTCGAAGCCCGTGCAAAGAGCTGTTGTCAACACTGCGTTGCTGGTTTCTGGCGCCGCTGCGCTCCTGTTCCTGGCGTCGCTCGCGACCGGAATCTTCTTTCAAAACTTCGTCCCCGATCGGTTCGTGGCGACACCGGTATACCTTCAATACGGGTACTCATACGCGGATCTCTATTTTGGGAAGTCTGATGGGCTGACGAGTCTTCAGGATCGGTCGCAACCCCTATGGCATCGCGCCCCTCCCGCGGCCAGTGCTGAAAGCTCAGCAGGAGTACGACATCTCTGTCGCGCTGTCAATGCCACGGTCGGCAGCGAATATCGAGCGCGGCAACTTCATGGTCTCACTGCACCTCCTTGCATCGGAGGCCAATGAGAAACTGGAAGCGGGCTCCCGCGCATTCGCCCATGTTCATCCCAAGATTGGCGACCACGGGGTCACGTTCTCGTCCAGGAGGCCGGCCCTGCTGCCCTACGTCGACCCTATCGTTTCTGTTGCAAGCCGCATCGTCCTCTTGCTGTATCACATGCTCTTCACAGGCTCGCAAACATGCACAATGACGGTACCTCTCGCGGAGCGCCTTGCATTTCCCAGAGACGCCGCAATTCCCGCTTCTGCCTACGTGGAGGTCGAGGCGGGGCAGGATATCCAGATCTATAGCACAACTCTGACCATGACGGCGCAGCTACGGGGACTTCGTTGGTTGATGTTCCACTACCGACTGGCTACCTACGTCGCATTCACACTCCTGTTCTGGGTTTGCGAAGTTCTATTTATGGCTCTGGCCTGGGGCGCTTGGAGCGCTGTCACCGTATCCGAAAAGCCTGGCAAAGGTCAGCAATATCAGGACGACGATGAGGACAGTGCTGGTAGCGAACCTCCACAACTGTCCGACTATCCACATACATTCCCGACATACGGGTCGCAGCCCCCACTGAAACACGAGCCTGGTGTCAAGCAAGAAGACATCGAAAGGCACACACCGCGGATGTCCGACATACCCGTTGCAGGAGCCGAAGCAGACGATGAAGATGACGACGATGAGCGTGATGATGGCGACAGCAGGAGCAGGAGCAGGTACGATTCTGGGATTGGAACGAGCTATGATTCAGAGCGACGTTCCGTGGTGCGGAAGAGATCGTCCCGGGGCAGGCTCGAGGGATAAGCATAGGCAGTAAGTGATTGTGGTCATATGGGGCTTGGTGGCTAGGTAGTTAGTTATTTTATGATACCCGAGTTTGAGTTCGATATGCAGTCTTGGCCCATGGGCCGTATCATAAGCGGATGCTGGCCATTAGGTTGAACTGCTAGATTGGTTAGAGCGTTTCAAGTAGCCCATAGTCTACGAATAACGGCCGCTGAAATCAGTTTGCATGATTATTGTTGACCTACTCTGCATGCTTGCCAGGAAATCTGGTCGGATGCATCGGAGGACGGAAGGCTCCTACGGAGTACAGGATCCAACGTCGAACATGCTCCTTTCGCCTCATCGCACAGCTGGAACAGTTTGTCATCACCAGTCGGCGTAGGGTTTTGTGATCGAATTGCCCAGCGCCCGCGCTTATGTGGCACTGAAAGCTGCTTTCGAACCATGTCCAGTAGAAACACAGCGATCCTATTTCGTACCATGTATGCCAAATATCCATCCGTATACTTGACTTGAGCATATCCTATCACGGCCCAAGCCATGGAACTGCTGCCCGTGCCAGATGCCAGACAGGCCACCCTAGAGTTTAGAGCTATGGGCACCGCCTAGGCTGTGACAGACAGCAGCTTGGAGCACGCTGGAACGGCAGGTGGCTGGGCCCGGCCCCATGATAGCTCTCCACTCTCGGGCCTGGAGCTTGGCTGCCACTGCCTGCCAGCGCTGTTTCGGCTCGCCATCTGAGCGGATCAATTGGTTGATCCGGCGGGACGTGGGACAGCGAGGAGCCCCCCTCTCCAATTCCCTCCACTCCCGTTCCGTTGAGACGCACCAGCTGCCTCGCTAACCCACGACCTAAATTACCTTTCCATGATGCGGGACCTCCTGTGCACCGCGGGTCACAAACCACCGACAACCTACAACCGTCGTTAACGCGCCGCAGGCCTGCCGTGTCACGGGGCCCTTTTTTTGGTTCAATACATCCCCTCCAGGCCTTGGAAACTACGCAGAACCGCCCTGTGCTGCTGCGCTGCACCCTGTGCCCTTTTTTGCCAGCTGAACAGAGTTGGCCTTGTCGCTTCCACCGCGTCATTCAACCCTTAGCTCGCTCCACGCTCAGTAGTGTCTTCGACTCGACGTCAACCGACTGCTCTTTGCTAGCTTGCTTTGTGGCCAGCCTGTCTGCCGCGATACCGAGATTCGCATCTGCACCAGTATCCCTTCGCCGCCCTTTCTTCCTGTCCGAGTCGAGGAACACAGCAACTTCACGCCGAGTGCATACCTTCGGCACCGCCCGCCGCTTCTGTCTCTCCGGGCGCTGAACCGTCGACACGATGCCCTGCTTCAAGGGCATTGCGGTGAGCATCCATGCAAATGGTGCCCCGCTGCCCGAGTACGGTGTCCAGAGACAGTCGAGGCTCTCCCGCATCAGCAACTACATCCCTGTGCCCCAGCCGAGCCTCAGCAGCGACTCTAACAAGCCCGAGCCCGCCAAGTTCGCCATCTCCATCACACTCTTGACGCCGGGCCTGCCGATCCCATATTCTGCCCCGAAACCCACCGACAACAACCCATATCCGAAGCCCCAGTTCGTAGGCAGCTTGACGCCCGGCTCCAACACTGAACGGGGAAAGTTCCTGGGGATTGTCAACCCGTACATCCCCATGACCAACTCTGAAAATGAGACCATTGCCGCATACATTTACTTCGACGGTCGAGCCAAAGAAGAGGTCGCAACCCTTCTCCGTCCTGGCGAGGAGACCTGGGTCAACAGCAGATGGGTCCAGGTCCCAGACTCGGAAGGAGGCGGTCTGGCGGAGCGCGAGTTTTTGTTTCGAGAAGTTGGCCTGGAACGTTGGCTGAACGGCCTCGATCTGCAGGGACACGACGCAGCGGAGAAACTCGAGAAACGCAGACAGAAGTTTGAGAGGCGCCAACGACGACAGAACGTGACCCTGGACAGCCATCGTGGGGCTGATACTACACAGGGATCCAACGGGCGTCGTGATACCCTGCGCTACGGCGCTGACGACGCGTCCCCTATCGAGGCCGTGTTCGATTCAGACTCGTGGTCCGATGATGACGACGAACCCCCCGAAGCCACAGGACAGATCAAGGTCGCCATGTTCCGAGTCCTGGCATCCGGAGAGATCAAGAAGGGAGAATATTCTCCGCAGTTCGATGCGCACGACGGCGATGAAGAGGCATCGAGTGGCGGAGACAACGGTGTCAACGCAGATGTCGAGCATACTACGAGCTTCGCCAAGCCCAAGACACTCGACCCAAAGACCATCAGCACACAGACGGTAACGGGCATTGACGGCCCGGATAAGCCATATGCCGTGTTCACATTTTTCTATCGCGGCGAGAGTATGTACTTCCAACCCTTACCATCTATCAAAGCTTGTGCTTACCATTGCCGTCAGAACAACTTCAGAAGATTGGTGTCATGCAGTCGACGAAGCAACCACACGCTACGCCTGGATCTGCAAAACGGCGCTCTGGACAGCTGGACTTTTCCACTCTTGGTCCGCTCAAGGCAGGTGGTACTGTCGGCTTCACCGCCTTCCGCGACCAGGATTCGGAGACTGTGCGACGCAAGAAGGCTCGGAAGAAGAGCAACGGCAATGTCGCCGACGACAGCGATGAAGATGACGACGATGACGACGACGGCGAGATTGTGGGCAAGATGGAAGATATCGACAACCAAGACGAGAATGGCAAGTCACCCACTGAAGATGCGAAATTTGGCGGAGAATTAGCCGATGGCGTGAATCGCATTAGAGTAGGTGATGCCCTTTCCAGCGAGACAGTGGCACCATGAATCTGGCGACTAATCTATACGTTTAGCTTAAGCGGGCTCATTCGACGGAAGTGGACAGCGGCTCTACCCCGGAGACCTCACAAAGGGCCACGGCGGAAGATTCACCAGCGCCCCAGGGCATGCCAGCGGGTCAACCGACGCCGAGTAGCCACGTTGGCCAGGACGTTCCTCCGGAGGCTATCGTTGGAAGTCCACTGAAGAAAGCCCGACCAAGTATTGATCAAGCTAGCGCGGCCGATAAGGCTGCCACAACGCATAGCCTCAGCGCCGCACTGAATGCGGCTGTTTCAGGCACTTCAGTACCCTCGACAGTCTCGACATCGGCGCCAGCGACTACCAGTAACCCTGCTCCGTTGACGACGACCAAAGTTGACGAGGAGGAAGAGCTATAGTCTACGGAGGCGAAAGTGAGTGCTGTTGCACAATCGCTTCCGCGGAGCCACGGGATAAACATGTGGCCAGTGGCCGAACGTGGGGGGTTCAAACTACCTCACTACGTTCAGTCGGTTGCACGTTACCGACTTTGGCAGTCTTTCGAAAAAGACAAGAGCTATCAGCGACCGACACAATGAGCAGCGTCGATTGGCCCGTCAGGGAGCCAATGCCACTTTATCAGGTCATACCTACAGACCCGCGATGGGCATTCAAGGGAGGGGCTGGGGCTGATTGTCCTGAATCTGCCTTAGGCTTAGCCGCACACGATCACAATGGATGAGGCTGGGCGGAGTCCGGCGACGGGACACATAGATGACAGTTCGACTTAACTTTGATCCCCTTCGCTGTATCTATTGGCGCATGCAGTTCATGGCGTACTCTGGCTCTTTGCCCGGTATACTCTACTGGATGAAACCTCCGATGATAGCGACAATACATTTCCCAGCATCTCGCGAGAGTGTTGTCTCTAAAGTCCCGGCCCAACAAAAGTGTCTTCACCTCGACGCCCGCTGCCATTGATCGCATGGCCCCAGCACGTTAGAGGGCAGAGAAGGAGCTCTCAAGTCCAGTTGGCCATAGCTGACGAAATATGCTAGAGGGCCGTCGAGCCATGCGTGAAAAGGTAACGCTTGTCACTGCTTCGGTATTGACCCCCAGCTGTGATGCAGGCAGATAGATCAGTGTGTATTCCGAGCGGAGAAGCCGTTGAACCATCTCTGATATGCCGACAAATTGTACATCAAGGCCGCCTGTAGGGCGGGTTGTCATCACAAGTAGTACCTACTGACTAGTTACAACGAGGCAGCGGGCGAACTGGTTAGTCCCACACACTTACACAAATATTTGAACCACCAGAGCCATGTCCTGACTTGAACCGGCAACTCTCGGTGCTTTGAGGCAAGGTTACAGCGTTGTATGGCAGTACGTGGTTCCCGTTCGAAGCTCGCTGTGGGCCACAGGCGTGCCTCGGGTACCTGAGCCTTGTTGAACCGCCATGCCAATGCGAACTCGCGGGCCGAAGAGGGGTTTCGCAGGCGCGGTACGAGGTACGAGTCCGTGAAGGGTCCAATGCCTTCAAGAACCTCGCCAATTAGAAGACACCACGCTGAGCCTTAGCGCCACTGTCCTGGCGATTGTGCCCAGCGAGTCCCCAACCAGCTTCGCCCGGGACACCTAGCCGCCCGCACGTTGCCCAGGTCGGTCAGCAAATGTTCGTGGCGCCACTGTCGGCACTGTACTAGGTAATCAGACACGCCCGTCAGCGCGCCCGGTTCTGGCACCCGAATGGGGGGAAGGTAGTAGACACGACACAGAGAGGGGAAACCTTGGCACAACCCTGGAGCCAAACAAGGTTCCGTTGTCGTGCTTTAGTTCAAATGGAAGCCTGGGGGACAGCATAAAATGCACCTGGGGACCCTATTCATCCATCGTCTTGCCTTCCATTGAGATCAGTGCTTGACCGGATAGCACATCATTCTCGCGACAACCCGCGGAACAGGGCTGTACAGCATCAACCGCCGCCATGGCCACCGACAAGCCCCAAGAAAGCCAGAGCCCTCTCACGGAAGACTTCAATAAGTTTGTGACAGGGACGATGGAGAAATGGAACGTTCCTGGCATGTCACTCGCAGTCGTTGATGGTGATGATGTCTACAGTCAAGGCTATGGATATGCAACCCTACCAGATGTGAAGGCGACCCCGGACACTCTTTGGTACGCAGCATCTACAACCAAAGCGCAGATCGCCGCCACGCTTGCCCACCTCATCGACTCCAAGAAGCACCCCGAGCTTGCCAACGGCTGGTCGACGCCCATCTCGACAATCCTGCGAGACGAATTTGTGCTTCATGATGAATGGGCCACAACCCATGTCACGCTGGAGGATGCGGTGTGCCATCGCTCTGGACTCCCCCGACACGATTCCGCGTGCGCGCGTACCGTCGATGGAAAGCAGTGCACTCCAAGTGACCTCGTTCGCAACATGAGGAATCTGACGCTTACAGAGGAGCCGCGTGTCAAGTTCCAGTATTGCAATCTGATGTATATCACGCTGGGGCGTGTCATCGAGGTTGTCACAGGCAAAGCCCTTGGCGAGGCCCTTCACGATGTGATTTGGGGCCCGCTCGGCATGGACTCAACGTATTTGTACCTCCAGGAGGCGCAGGATGCGCCGTCGCACTTCGCTTCCGGCTACTACTGGGACAAGACGGCCAAAGAGTTCAAGACATCTGGCTTCATGGGCACGACAGAGCTTGCCGGCGCCGGAGCAGTCATCTCAACGGTGCAAGACTACACTCGCTGGCTCAAGTGCCTGCTGCATGAGAAAGAGCCTTTCTCAAAGGACGTCCATAAGGACATCAAGACGCCGCGGATGCTGGTCACCACGGAGCCAACCCGAGGCGCTGACATAGTCCATTACGGCCTTGGCTGGGCCCGAAAGGTATATCGTGGTCATGTTATCTACTCGCACAGCGGGGGCATGCATGCGTACGGGGCGCAAGTGTATTGGGTCCCGGCGGCCAAATTTGGTGCAGTTGCCTTTGCCAATACGTCTTGGTCGAGTAACGCAATCGAGGACGTTGTCATTTATCGACTCATCGAAGACAAGCTGGGCATCCCTACCGCCGAGAGGTTCGACTTTGACGGAGAGTATGTGCGCCTCCCTTCTTTCCGCGCAACAGGGTGCTGACGTGCAATACTAGCTGGGCGGAGAAGATCTCGCAGCTGGCTTCAGAGCTGCCGCTAGACGAGGCGGAAAAGACTGTCTTCCCGGACAAACCAAAGGATCCTCTGCCCTCTACGTTCAACACGGCGGAGCTTGTGGGGACGTACTCTGATCCCGGCTACGGAGAGATGAGTCTACACGAGCAGCCTCACCCTGACAAACCAGGTCAAAGCATTCTTGTGGCGGATCGCAGCAACATGACATGGGAGTATCAATTGAAGCTGTATCACGTTTCGGGAGACTACTGGATGGTGCATCTTAACACGTTGCGCAACCCTACCTTCTTGAATGAATATCAACAAGGCGAGTTTAGGCGAGGCATCGACGGCAAAGTCTCCGCCCTCGAAGTAAAATGGATGAGCCGCGTCGAGGGTGCAATCGAAGGCAGGTGCAACTTCAAGAAGATTTCGTGAAGCGAGTTCGGGGCCGTGCGGGCACAGGTGTCTATCGTAAATCTTGGTCTTGTCAGCAGTTGTGCGCGAAACGCATCTTGAGAAAATAGACATTTTCATGGTTGCAATTATCAGACTGTTGAGCTTGATAATTTGAACATTCAACATGGGGATTCAGTTGGCCGTTCTTAAGAAGTTTGTGTCATCATGCAAAGGGGGTGTCAAGAATGGCAATCGCCAACGTACCTGAGTCGCATTGGAGCTGGGTTATTGACCAAGACGCATCCATGACAGTGCAATTCGTAGCGAACAAAGGACGACGAGAGCGTCTTGCCGCCAGCCCATCACTTGATGGCTCAATTCTCGTTATGGTTGCAGTGGTGCTTTGGTGTTGGGAAAACCAGGTGCAAATCCAGATGGAGCATCTGTAAATTTTACTTTATACCGGGACCTGGAGCTCACCGATAGATGCATATCCCTGGTTTAGGCGGCTAGGCCAATGGCGGTGCGGCTCGTCCCAAGCTCATAATAACCGCCCTGGCAGCTCCGTGCCAGGAAACGAGACGCACTGTGGAGATTCCTGCCTATGGTGGGCAAGGTGCCTGGATAGCAGCACGTCACCGTTGTATGACACAAAGCGCTGTGGGCTGTGCACTGTGCTGCCCCTCAACCCCCACCATCCTTGGCCCAGCTTGCCCTTGCCAGTCTCTCTTCACACTTCTTAGGCACACTTTGCGACAACCCAACGCGAAGCTTCCACGGCCCCTGTGCATCCTTTTCCATTGTCCTTTCTAGTATTTGAAGCGCTCGGGTCCGCCGACCAAACCACCGACAAAATGGCCAACAGTTAGTCCGTCGCTTTGCACTGCTTGGGCGGGGATGCTAACCGCACATGGCCAGACTTTGAGGATGTTGCGAGTACGCGCCATCATCCTGTAATCACGCAGAAAGCCCGAGGTCCTAACGAAACCCGTCGCGTATAGAGCAGTTCATCCAGTTCTACTACAACACCTTCGATACCAACCGCAAGGAACTGGCCGGTCTCTACGTGCGTTGCCGTGCTCGACCATATCCGACAACCAAACTAACTCGTCTATAGCGCGAGCAGTCCATGCTCACGTTCGAGTCTGCCTCGGTCCTTGGTGTCAACCCGATCGTTGAGAAGCTTGTGGTACGAATTTACCTGGAGACGTTCGTCCATCCTTGCGCAGATGGCTGACGATGGGCGCTGGAACAGTCTCTTCCCTTCACCAAGGTTCAGCACCAGGTCACCACCCTCGATGCGCAGCCCGGCATGTCGGATGGCAACATTTTCATCCTTGTGACTGGACAGCTTCTGGTACGCCTCCATGCAAAATGACGAGCGAAGAGTGCATTGCAGCTAATGGACGAAAACCAGGTTGATGAGGAGTCGAAGCCAATGAACTACACTCAAGCATTCCAGCTCGCTCGCGACCCGAGTGGCCAGTACTTTGTCTTCAACGACGTCTTCAAGCTGGTTTATGGCTAAATCCACGCCGTTCGGCTCGGGGCAGGATGTGTTCTTCCCTGTTCAGGCCTAGGGTATGGTTGGAGGGCGCAGGACATGCTCGCAACGATGATACGACGGCTCTAGATGCGCAGAAGGTGTAGCGAAATGGGGAGGACCTCAAGCACCATGTTTCCCGCGTTTGCAGGCTGCAGCCACATAGACGGACCACGGAGGGAAGTTCTGGCATAACCGATCTCTCTGCAAGCATGCACAGACAGCTCCGTATTGCAAACCAGTTCAAAAGGGTGTACTTGTGGACGTAGTCAAGGTTACTTGTACAAAATGCGGGAGACGCCGCCGATGTGTGAATGATTTCTACGGCGCCGCACGGTCTTTAATCCTGCTACGCATCGAATGGATGTCCATGGTGTCAACGACGAGATCAAACGGTCCGGCACCTAAGCCGATATCAGGACAAAGTTTCGTTCCGTCTGAACTGTCGTTGGACTTCTTAGGCAGCCATACTGAGATTGCAGGTGCTCGACACTTCCCATCGGTTTCGCCTATGCCGCTATCCAAAGCATAGATACCCAAGGCGGTCCAGCAGGCCGATGCCTGACCCCAGAAGGTCCGTCACTGGCCAAGGAGGGGCAAAGGCGCCAGTGCGATACACAGACATTGCACCGGAAACAATCCTCCTGCTACTATGACTGACGGGCACCGTAGAACGTAACAGCGCCGAAGTTTTGCTGACCAACCTGCGTCGTTCATGGTAGGATGCATGAGCAGAGTTGAGGGGCAGAGCTCTCGGCAGTCAGGACCTCGACGCCCAACTGGCAGGTCCCGGCTTAACCGGTAGCGAGGCCTCCCTGACCGATGAACAAAATGCCAAGTCTTCCCGTTACAGCATGGTCCTTGACGCGCGACGGTAACAGCCCGCTGTGTAGGTGACGAGTTTGTCACAGCCTCACAGGCGCCACGGGGGGTGTCGTCACTGGTGAGGTGCGCAAGTGAGACCGCGAGGCTCGGCGCAGTTGGGGGGTGGGAAATGTGGGGAGGGTGGCTAATGAATCACGCAGCACCGCATACGTAATCAATCGAGGTCTTGCCTCCCCCGTCGTCAACCTGCACACTCCCAACTGGAATCGTACAACACTCGCAGAAGAATCGCCAATTCCCGACGCCGCTCTCAAGCCGACTTCTAGGGTTGCCGTCGCCGGAGTGTCCGCCTCGCCGACTGCGCTGCGCTGGCGCACAAATAAGCCGCAACCAGACCACGACGAGCCGCGCTCTGCGCCACCGGTCCCGCGATCGCATTCGACACCACTCCCAACCCAAGACCTAGCCCCTCTCCGCTTCGGCACCACCGTCGCCCACCATGTCGAAGGTAATGCGAAGCGTTAAAAATGTCACCAAGGGGTACTCCGCGGTGCAGGTCAAGGTCAGGGAAGGTGAGTCAGGTCCGCCTTTGATGTCGTCGTGCACTGCTGACCTACGTCACTCTGCCCATTAGCCACCAGCAATGACAACTGGGGCCCGACAGGTAAGTGTCGCCATGAAGGGCGAGCGTGACGAGTGATTAATGGTGTCAATAGGAAGCCAGATGGCTGAAATTGCTGCTTCCACGTTCAATACGTAAGTTGCGACCGCGCGACCACTGTAGCCATGATCACGACCCGGACACCAGCGCTGACCACGACAGATCCACGGAACTTTGGGACATGCTCGAAGTGATCGACAAGCGATTGAACGACAAAGGCAAGAACTGGCGACACGTACTCAAGTCTCTCAAAGTTCTGGATTATTGCCTTCACGAGGGCTCGGAGCTCGTCGTGACCTGGGCACGTCAGAACATATACCTCATCAAGACTCTCCGCGAATTCCAGTACGTCGAAGAGGACGGTCGCGATGTGGGCCAGAACGGTATATTGGGTTCTCCATCTACAATGACGAAGCAATGCGCTTACTTTACCCTGCAGTTCGAGTCGCAGCCAAGGAACTCACGTCCCTAATCCTCGACGAGGAGCGCCTGCGGGCCGAGCGAGGTGATCGGAAGTCTTGGAAGTCTCGTGTCACAGGGCTGGAGGAGTTTGGGCCACAGTCCTCCGAGGCCTCCCAGCCACGACAGCGGACTCGCGAGAGACGACCTGGGAACGACGAAGAGGACGCCGAATACCGCCTGGCCCTCGAGGCAAGCAAGTACCAAGAGGAGGAGGACAGAAGGAAGAGAGAGGGTCGGCACACCGACGACGACGATGACGACGATCTGGCCAAGGCTATAAAACTCAGCAAGGAGGAGGAGGAAAGGCGGCGCCGTGAGCTCGAGGACAGCAACGCAAACTCGCTCTTCGACGACGAGCCAGCGCAAACTACCACTCAACCGCAGTACACCGGGTTTAACCAGGGATATCAGCAAGGCAACCCTGTTGACTTCTTCGCCAATCCCATCGAACAAGGCCAGATGCAAACGCAGCCAACGGGCTTCATGCCAAATGCGTACACGGGTTTCCAGCAGAATCAACCGACGGGCTTCCAAGCTAATTACAACAACAATGCTTTCGGCATGCAACCGGGTATGGGCGCGGATCCTTATGGCCAGCAGCAGCAAAACTTGCAGGCATTTCAACCCCAACCTACAGGATTTAACCCGTACGCACAGCAACAGCAAGGACAACAACAACCACAGGTCCAATCGCCGTCGGCCGTTGAGCCTACCCTCCCACCAGGTAGCAACAATCCCTGGGCGACTAAGAGCCAGCAGCAATCTCTCGCGCCAACTCCGACAGGTTCGAACAACCCCTTTGCTCAGTTCAATCGCCCCCAGTCTGCTCGTCCCACCACTTCGTCTCTGAGCCCTCTGCCGGAGCAAAAGTCACTGTCAACTTTCAACCAAGCACAACAGCAGCAACAGCAAGCGCTCCTCCAGCAACAGCAACAGCAGCAACAGCAGCAACAGTTCAACAACCCTCAGAAGAGCATGAATGAGTATGAATCCAAGCTCAATTCACTCCTTGCGACTGGAGACGGTATGGACACGTATGGCAACACCGGAGATCTGCGAATCCCAGCTCAGCATACTGCACCCGGCACTTTTGCCAATAGCGCTGGATCTGGGGTCCAGAGACTCAACGCGGACGCTACGGGGACCAATCCCTTCATGCGCCAGCAGTTCACAGGCATGCCCAGCATCAGTTACGGTACCCAGGCGACAGGGCCACCAGGCTTGAATGGTGGCGGCAACCCCTTTGGGGCCCAGAGACCGCAGCAGCAGTCTGGGAACCAGGACCTGATTCAGTTCTGAGGAGACGGAGCGTAAAGGAAGTTTCCAGTCGGAGGATACCCCTGGCTGTTGTTGCCTCTGATGCGGTTTTTGTTTTCCCCCCGATTTTGTTTTCAACGCGCGGTTGCTTTCCACTTTGTTCTCCAAATACGGCAATATGAGGGGACCAAGATTGCTAGCAGTCCTGTCTGATCCGTTTACGCATCTTAGTTGTCCTTTGAGGTTGATTTCGGGAAGCGGCGGCCCCGGTGGACATGCTTTATACTGCTGCAGGTTTGACTTGCTCGCATACGTGCGGGTTGCGTGGTAGGCCATGTAGAGTGAGCACCGTCGCATTCAACTACCTAGATATGGTACATTTCCAACATCCAAACGCCCTCATGTATAGCGCGGGAACAAAACCCGCACGAGGAGCGTAGTCTCTATACCCCTTCTGAATGAATCCAAGGGTGACTGCGCCGTGAAACTCCTACCCCGCTCGCTTTGCAAATAAAAGTCCTTTCGCCTCCATAGCATTGCCTGGCCAGCATGACCGGGCCTTGAAGGGTGGCTGCATAAGTTCCAGACCTGCCGCGCTGCGTCGTGAACGGCAGCCGTGCTACACTGACTGTAAGAAGCAGTGCGTGGCAGTAGGAACCTGTGTCGGGTGGGAAACCCCCGAAGTCCGGCGTGAGAACACCGCGCGATGGGTGCCTTGGCAGCGAGTGGTGCCGCATGACCCCGAGGGGCAACGTGATCTTTGTGCGCCGTGTGCGTCACTTATCCCGCCTCTTCCATCATCTGAATGAACTCCTCGAGGTTGACGCCGCCCTTGCCGTCGTGATCGAGGTGCTCGATCATGCTTTGGATCTCCTCGTCCGTCATTGACCGCTCATCTTTGATATCCTGTGCGAGATGCCGCATATCCTCAAAAGAGATGATGCCATCCCCATCATAGTCAAACATATTAAAGACCTTCGCGGCCTCCTCCCTGGGGTCTCGGTTGGCAATGAGCTTGGCGGCGCAGAGCCTGAATTGGTCGAGATAGATGTACAGTCGGTTTACCGGGCAGCTGTGCGGATCTTGCCAGTCCGGGGGGACAGACCCGTATGCCTGCAGCTCTCGAAAATATTCGGGTTTCGGCAAGTCGAAGCCAAGCGCGGCTAGGGAGTGTTTGAACTCATAGCTGTTGAGCCACCCTTTCTTCTTCATGTCCATCAAGTCGAACTTTGCTTTCCCGTTAGCGTTTTGATACGGTGCGGGGCCCGTTCGCAGCGCCAGCCGCATGGACGGACAACTTACGACTTCGTCGATGTGGTCGCGGTCCTCGTCAGCGATGGCTCCATACTCTTCGTTTGTCGACACCTGGGGAGCCAGAGGCTGTCGCGTCCGTTGCGGTTGTTGAGACTGTTGGTTTGAGCCGCCCGCAATCGACCGCATGGGAAACGGCCTTGGCGTCGTGTGGGAATTCATGCCGGCGGTGAAGCGAGGTTGCGCAGCCGTGGGGTTTGGCGGAGGAAAAGTGCGATCTCGAGCGCACGAGATCGCGCGAATCGATGCTTAGAGTGGCGGGGGATAGTGCTAAGAGCAATCGCTTGGCAAGGCAAACAAGCGTCGTGTTTTGGGGCCGGCGGCAGCTATTATGTTCCCGCTCTGGAGTGATCAGCCGCGAAGGTGGTGTTCCATGGGCGTGTGTCGACAGCTGCGAGTGATGCGACGCGCCGGCGACGCGCCTTCGGGAATGGACTGCGGCCATGCGACAACTGGACGCCAGTGCGCCTTGCAGTACGTCTTGGCGCGGTACCTTGGCAGGCAGCTTCCCAGGCACCGAGACTTCGCTGAGAGGTAGGCCAGTTGGCGGCACCAATTGGCGGTTGTTAGTCAGCGGACCAACGACGGACCAATTGGGCACGAAAGTTCGGGTCTGAGGCAGCAACGTCCGCAGCCTGGCACTGCCAGCCCAGCCAGCTCCCAGCCCAGAGTCACCACAGCGAACACGAAAAAAGCTGGCCTACCTCCGAGTTACGCTACCTCACCCAACTCCGCGAGGTTGAAAAGGGCGCGCCACCCAAGATCCGCCGACCTCTGGCAGCGTCTCCAGCTTCTTCTCATTCTTTCATCTCCTGCTCATTGCCCTGCGCGTCGACCCGATCGCTCGCAGCGCCGGGAAACAGCTTCGGCGAGGGTAACCTCGCGATTTCTCGCGTGTGTGCCGTGCCCGCGCCACGCCACGAAGGCCCAAGAGCTTCATCGACCGCCATCGTGCGACGTCCGCCTATGCGAACGGCCGGCACCCTCTGAGTCCAATCTTTCCGTCAAATCCAGACCCGAACGATTTCGACGCGTTTCGGTTTCGTTGCGAGCTCGTGTCCGCGTCGCGACACAGGCCGGCTACTGCCAGGCTTAGGGGAGCGCGGCTTCAAGCCAACAATCCGCAATCGCCGGCATCATGTCGTTTGGCAGCGGTAGCGGCTTCGGGGGCTTCGGCTCGAACACGAATCAGACCACGGGCGGCTTTGGTGGTTTTGGCGGCGCAAACAACCCCAGCTCAGGTAGGTCCTGCTTTCCAGCAGCTACGAATGATCTGACCCACCGACCGACCAACTTGCTAACCCGACGATATGACAGGATTTGGAGCAAGCAACACTGGTACAGGCTTTGGTCAGACCGCAAACACAGGTGGCAGCATGTTTGGTGGCGGAGGCACCACCAATGCTGGTGGCTTCGGCGCAGCGACAGGTAAGGCACGACGGCACTCCTCAAAACCATCCACCGTTAACGTGCTCTCAGGAGGTGGCTTTGGAGCGAATACTGGTGGAGGATTTGGAAACAAGCCGGCTTTCGGCGGCGCGTCAACGACATCCGGTGGTATGTTCGGTGCCTCCGCAAACACGGGAACATCCACGTTCGGTGGCTTTGGGGGCGGCAACACAGCAACCGCTTCGTCGCCATTCGGTGGCGGCAACACCGCAACCGGGGGTCTCTTTGGCAATAACGCTCAGAAAACAGGCTTCGGTACCACCGGCACGACGGGATCATCTCTCTTTGGTGGCGGAAACACCAGCACAGGAACTGGATTCGGCGCAAGTGGGGGTTTCGGGGCGACGAACAACCCCAGCATTGGAGGTGGCGTCGGAGATCCTCCGGGTACCGCATCGACTCCATTTCAGGCCTTCACCGAGAAGGAGACCACAAACAACCAGACGAACTCCTTCCAGAACATTTTGTTCCAGGAGCCTTACAAGAAATGGTCTGCTGAGGAATTGAGGTTGACAGACTATGTACAAGGACGCCGTCACGGCAACGCCAGCGGAGCCGGCGCTTTTGGTGTCGGTTCCAACTTTGGCGGCGGTTTCGGTACTACGAACCAGACGGCGGGTGGGTTCGGTGCGAACACGGGCAATGCCGCGGGCGGGCTTTTCGGCGCCACCAGCACCAATGCTAACACCGCTAATACCGGAGGAGCATTTGGTCAGACTGGAGCAGGCGGCTTTGGAGCAACCGCTAATCAAGCAACCGGCGGCGGTCTGTTCGGAGGAAGCAAACCTAGCGGTGGTCTGTTCGGAGGAGCCCAGACTCAACAGCAACAGAGCGGCGGCAGCAGCTTGTTTGGGTCAAACCCTGCGGGAGGTTTCGGCACTACCGCCAACGCGACGCCCACTGGATTCGGTGCCAATGCGAACACGGGCGGCGGCCTGTTCGGATCCAATGCACAGGCAAACAAGCCCCAGGGAACCGGATTCAGCTTCGGAAACGCAAACACCGGAGCCACAAACACCGGCGGTTTCGGCAATACTGGCAGCGGCTTCGGCGCTTCGAACACAAACACTGGCGGTGGAGGCCTTTTCGGCAACACGGGCAACCAAGCCAGCGGCGGAGGGTTGTTCGGCAACACTCAACAACAGCAACAACAGAGCACAGGCAGCGCTTTTGGGACCGGCTTTGGAACGCAAAACCAGAACCAGCAAGGTGGTGGAGGGTTGTTCGGTGGCAACCAGCAGAAGCCGGCAACGGGTGGTCTCTTTGGTTCGAGCACTACCAACACCGCTGGTGGCGGCCTCTTTGGAAATGCGAGCAACCAGCAACAGCAGAATGCGACCGGATTCGGTCAAAATACGAACGCCGCAGCAGGAGGCGGTCTTTTTGGTGCAGCAAAGCCTAGCACCGGTGGTGGTCTCTTCGGAGGATCTACTGCAACCCAGGCGAACCCTGCCGGAGGCACAGGGCTGTTTGGTGGGCTCGGTGGAGGAGCGCAGAACCAACAGTCATCCGGCTCGTCACTCTTTGGCGGTGCTGCCAGTGCCACTCAGCAGAAGCCTGGCGGTCTCTTCGGTTCCGCTACACAGTCCACCGGGTCTGGCCTCTTCGGCGGACAGGGGACGCCGAGCCAGGGGAGCTCCCTCTTCGGGGGTGCGAACCAGCAGCAAGCCCAGGGAGCTGGTCTAGGCGGCTCGCTGTTAGGCAGCTCGCAACAGGCAAACAACGCCCCTCAAGGCCTCACGGCTAACCTCAACGATGTGTCTGCCTACGGTAGCCCATCTCTGTTTGCCGGTGTGGGAGGCAACGAGGTTTCCAACCCGGGCCCTCTCGCTACGCCTTTGAATGGAAACTCCAAGCCACGACGGAGCTCCATTCTCCCGATGTACAAGCTCGCGCCAGCCGCTGCGTCTAGGTTTGCCACTCCCCAGAAGAGAGGGTTTGGCTTTTCCTATAGCTCGTATGGCACACCGGGTGTCAGCCCTGCCAGCAGCATATCAAGCACGCCTGGTGGCCTTGGCCGGAGCCTCCTGAGCTCCAGCTCTGTCGGCTCTTTGAGCAAGAGCATGTCGACTAATAATCTTCGACGCAGTTTCAACACAGAAGACAGCATTTTGGCACCGGGCGCATTCTCGTCGAGCTCCAGCTCTCGCTGGTATGGAAGCACTGGCTCGAAGAAGCTTGTCATCAACCGGGACATCAGAAGCGACCTCTTCTCCACGCCGCAGAAGGACAGGCCGCTCATTGACGGCAGCACCAACTCTCGCAAGCTGTCCAAACGTGTCAGCTTTGACACAACCGCAGTTGACGGAGAGGATAGCACGCCGGTGCGAGGGGCGCTACCAGCTCCTGAGCCCGCTGCTGACCTTCCGGCCGACGAGACTACTCCCCGTCAGAACAGGTCTTCCCTTGGAACCAATGGTTCTAAGACCCCAGAGGTGGAGCAAGTCAAGGGCAATGAGCTGGCCATCGTTCATGAGGAGGACAACTTGACCACTTCCGGAACGCCGAGCACTGTCGGCTTCGACAATTTGCCCGGTGACTATTGGATGACGCCTTCTAAGGACGAGCTCTTGGGCATGAACAGGATGCAGAGACAGAGAATCGACGACTTCACTGTCGGCCGCGAGAACGTTGGCTACATCAGCTTTAAGGTGCCTGTCGACATCAGCGGCATCGAGATTGAGGAGCTCTGCGGCAACATCATTCAGCTGGAGCCGCGATCTGCCACGGTCTATCCGGTGCAGGCCAAGAAGCCCCCTGTCGGCAAGGGCCTCAATGTGCCAGCAATGATTGCGTTGGAGCAGTCCTGGCCGCGCGGCGGTCGTGACAAGCGAGTCACAAGCGACCCGAAGCGTTTCAGTAAGCACATTGAACGACTCAAGCGCATCCCCGATACGGTCTTCGAGAGCTATGACAAGGAGACTGGTGTTTGGATTTTCTCGGTCGAACATTTCACCACGTACGGCCTAGATGATTCTGACGAGGAATCTGACGATGATATGGGTCCTCCACCCGCCTCCAGCTCTACTCCTGCACATCTCCAACCCATTTCCACGGACGTGTCGGTCAACTCGGCCATGGATGACGACACATTTGATTTCAAGCAACACAGGGGAGTCCCCGGTGCATTTGATCAGCAAGCGGATCTCTATCCCGACCAAGACGCCAGCAAGCAGTCTTTTTTAGGGGTTAGCTCCGCGGATTCGCCGGCCAACAATGTTACGTTGTCACTAGAAGAGCATGACGACAACATGGACGACGGATATGACCTGTCTGATGACGAAGACATGACGAGATCTTCCCTTGGACAGCATCAAGCCGCGGAGCAGGACGATAACTCGTCGGAGAACGAAGCTGAGACGAAGAGAGGCACGCCCGGGGGGATCCTCAGGGCCAGGATGCGGGCGATGAAGGATTCTGTTGGACCTGTCCAACTGGAGGTGGCGGATGGTGATGATTGGATGGAGATGCTGCGTAAGACCGTTAGTCCTGTCAAGAGGGACCGTCAGCTCCTTCGAGAGCTAAACGAGTCGCCGTCCAAGCAGCCAACCCATGGGGCGCCATTCGATGGCCCCGAGCAGGATGGCCGGAAATCCTCGATATGGGGGAAAAGCTTCGGCAAGGCGGGTAAAGCCGGCAATCTGGGCGCAAGCACACAGCTTGCCCCGGACAAGGGCCGCGGGTTTGCAACCAGCATCGACTTGATGAACTCGTTGTTTGAAAAGCCTAAGCCTGCTCGACAGAACCTCCGGGCTTCTGTTTCAGCCAAGGGCTTCCCACAGGTCCGTACCACCCTTGCAATCTAAGCTAGCTGCGCTTGATATGTTGGTATAGTGCGAATACGAACTGAATGCTGATTTTTCTTCACGTAACAGTGGCCTTACGACAGACAAGACAAGACACTCACCGTGGACGAGGCAGAACAGGCTTTTCACGACGCCTCGCGACCAACCTGGGGTCCCGACGAGACCTTGGTTGTGACGAGATTGTTGAGCACCGCGCAGCCGAATCGCACTTCTCGCACTGCCTCGGATGTTTTGACACTCCAGCGCTCTGGCATCCAAACTGGACGCCAAGACCTTCGCCTTGGGCGCCTTTCATCGGAGGTATGAATTCTCAGAAACCACGCCTGCGAGCTTATACTAATGACTTTCTAGTCGTCCAAGAAGTTCCTTCGTGCACAAGATCAAGTCACAGAGATTCGCGTTGTTGACGGTGTGCCAGCCGCGACTCTCCGTGCTGCCCATCTCCAAGACTTGTTCCACCATCAGGACATGAATGACCCGGTCAACATCCATGAACAGCGCGTTTGGGAGCTGGCCGGGATCTTGTTCGACGAGGACACGGGCTCTGTCCTTGCCGAACCGGACCACGTTCAAAGGAAGGCCAGGCTGTCTAAGTTCTGGACCGACCTCGTGGAGCCTGCCTCCAGCACGAACATTGGACTCGCCGGCACCAATGAAGAAAAGGCCGTTGCTTGTCTTGCCGGACACCGGGTCACTGAGGCTTGTCGACACCTGGTGGAAGGCAAGAACTTCAGATTAGGGACCCTGGTTCCGCTAATTGGCACGAGTGCTTCGGCGAAAAGCGACATGAAAGCGCAGCTCCGAGCTTGGCACGAGTCTAAGATGCTATCCGAGTTCACAGAAGCTGTTCGCGCCATCTACGAACTGCTTGCTGGGAATGTGAGTGTTTGCGATGGCATGAAGGATGTCCCCCTCGAGGATCGGATGGACTCTTTTATAATCTCCAAGAAGTTTGGTCTCGATTGGAGACAGGCATTTGGTTTGCGTCTCTGGTATGCAACCGAAAGGACAGATAGCGCCGCCGCGGCAGTGAAACTGTTCCTGGACGACATTCAACAAGACCGGGAGGAGTTGCCCAAGCCATGGTACACGGAGCAAGGTATTGTTCCTGTGTGGGATGATGCGGGCTCAGCAAACCGACAAGATCTCCTTTGGGGCCTCCTGCAACTGTATGCGGACAAAGACGCCGACCTGGAAGCCATCATCCGCCCAGAGAATTCACAGTTGTCCCCTCTCGATACGAGGCTTTGCTGGCAACTCGGTCTGGCTTTGACGTCCACCGGAAAGGTCTCATACGGACTGGACTCGGCCGCAAAGGCGGACGCGTCCACGTTATCCTATGCTGCCCAGCTGACTGGTGCAGGGGACTGGCTGGAAGCAGCGTTCGTCATGCTGCATCTCAGCGATCCCACCGCCCGCATGAAGGCCATACAGGAACATCTTTGCCGACATGCTGGTCTGATCGGACCTGAAACAGGGCCAACATTTGCCCTTCTAACCGAGAAGTTCCAGATTCCTGCTGCATGGCTATGGGAGGCACTTGCTCTCTACATGCGCAGTGTGCGGAAGGATGCCTCGGCCGAGGTCCATTGCCTACTCCAAGCAGGGTCCTTTGTGGAGGCTCATCGAGTGCTGGTGCACCAAGTTGCACCTCGTGCCATCATCGAACGCGACTACGCCACCTTGTCAGCGCTTCTGTCGCAGTTCGACGGTCGGCATGACCTGGTCACCGAGTGGACGCAGGGCGGCGAAATCTACAGCCATTTCCTCAAGCTTGTGCAACATCGCGGCAGAGGCGAGACTGCTCCAGCGACACTGCTTGAGAAATTGCTGGCCAACCTGGGAGCTATGAACCGGGGCGTTGGTGACACCGAGGTCATCCGATACGCTGCGGTGTCGGATATGGCCGACGAGACGGCGAAAGAGATCTTTAAGCAGGCGAGGAAGAAGCAGGTTCGTAACGTCAATGTCTCCGTATTGAACCAGCAGCTAACAGGGTCAGGATGCCGAACTTCGATCTCAGATTCTCGCCCTTCCGCTTACGCAGGACCGCCTGCTGGCTTACTCCGTCGATCTCAGCATGGAAGTGTTCTAAGTCGGGACGGTGAACGGACATTATCGAGCAACGGCGGTTGGCGTGATTCATCAAAGTAACAATTAAGCAGGAGAGAGTGATCGGTGCAAATGCACCTGTGAGGACGGATATTGAGGTCGTGCATGGGAGGCTCTTCAATAGGAGACAAATTTGTAGTATAGTAGATAGCTCTGCACTATCAACACAGTTTGATTGTGACTCAAGACTTCCTTTGGTGCCCGAAAGCCTCTATCACAGGGGGGAACAACCCGTAACGATGCCAACCGATGGTGTCTGGAGTGAAACTGTCGTCGTTGGCGGCAAGCTCCCACGCCAACCAGCGGTGCTCCAATGCTGTGGATCTTACAAAAGTAGGCACAGTGCATAAATTGCCAACCTCGCTGCATACTTCCACCAGCCCCAAGGCCGCCCCTAGCTGTGCACATACAGGCCCAGAGACAAGCAAGTCATTTGGTCTGCTGGCGCCATGTCCAAGCCCAAGAACTGGCCCGACTCGATCCGATATCTCAAGGCACCTCTCCATTCCAAAGAGCTCTCGGCCACGCAACTGGCGTCCCTGCGGAGCCGACCAGCGGATCTCAGCGCCATCCCCGCCTCAGCGACCTTAACACCATCGCCCAACGTCAAGATCCAGCCCATCCGGGACCCGTCGCACCCCGCCAACGGGCAGTACGGGCTTTTCGCGGCGCAGAACCTCAAGCCGGGTGCCTTTATCCTCGCCTACCTGGGCCGCGTGCACGCCGGCGGCGCCTCGTCGGAGGAGAGCGACTACGACCTGTGGCTGAGCCGCGACGACGACGGGGGCGACGGGCTGGCGGTGGACGCGGCGTCGGAGGGCAACGAGGGCCGTTTCGTCAACGACTACCGCGGGGTCGGGGAGAGGGCCAACGCGGTGTTCGGGACGGCGTTTTGCGAGCGCTGGGGCGAGGTGTGCATGGGGGTCTGGGTCTTGGGCGGCAAGAATGCCGCCAAGGGGATCAGAAAGGGGGAGGAGATCCTGGTGAGCTACGGCAAAGGCTTCTGGGAGGAGAGGCTGAAGGCGTCGAGCAGCGAGATGATGACGACGCCGGAGGATCGCGCGTAGAATAAATTCGTCAATGGTCCGGGCTATTCCTCTCTTCGTGACATATATCGACTTGATTGCCTACTGGCAACGCTGGCCGTAGTCATTAATCACCCCCTGACCATCGTTAAGTTGCCTTCCCTGTAGTATTCATGCGTCTGAATATGCGGTGAGTTGGTGGCCATACGGCTCTTCCGTACGCCTGGTCATCTTTAAAGTACTGGGCCGGCCGATCTGCAAGCCGACGATCATGCTTGGAAGACGGTAAGCCACTTATATTCAGGGCTTGCATGGAGTACGCATCCAAGGTGCCCGTCGAATACTGGTATGCAATCACTGATCAGAACCTGGCGGAGATCTACCAGTGGGAGAGCTGTGTTCACGTTGTTCTTGGAAGAATGCAAAACGCAAGCCAAGCGCGTACTGAATAAAAGACTTAGTTCCGGGTGGTATCACAATTCTGCTTCGCACTAGTCCTACAGATCATTGGCCCATGTCTCCCCTTGTCGCCATTGACACCATGTGCCTCCGAACCAAAGTGCCATCCGTTGCGCCAAAACTGAATCCCTTATCGTCTCGACATGAACAAAGCCCCTCCGCTACTCCTCCTCGCCTTCCGCATCCACATCTTCTTCCGCCACGGCGCCGTTGCCATTACTCTGGGCCGCTTTGCTGTTCGCCACGACGACTTGAACCTCTTCCTTTGCAGGTTTGTCGGTGCGGTTTCGCTCAGAATCGAACCTCTTGGCATCAGACTCTGCGCGCATGCGAGCCTGTCTTTCAAGCCACCCGGGAGGGAGGCCAGGTCCACTATCGGCATTGCCATAGTCAGACTTCTTGGTTCCCTTCGGCCATCGACCTGGCCCGCGCCCTGTGCCGCCGGTCTTCCGCCGCGCACCGCTTGACTTGGGGCGACTGGGACGGCTCGCTGTCGGGCGGCGAGCACTACTGCTCCCAGAACGCTTCGGGCGAGACGAGCTTGGGGCGGGACGGGGGGGATTAGGCCGACTGACGCTTTGACGCGACCGATCGGCTCGTCGACTGGCTGTAACTGGTGGGAATACCTCGAACCGACTTGCGGGCACGTCCTTGTAAGAGGCTGACCATGGCTGTGATTCTCCAGTAGTGTCCTCTCCGGCCTTGTCGATGGGTTCTGCATTCTCCTTGTCTTCAGACTCGCGCTTTTCAGATGATGGGGCTGACTCCAACTCATCTGGTGCGACGTCTGCCTCACTGACAACAGCTGATGGCTCTTTGGACGCGCTCTGACTGTGCCCGTTGGTCAGAGATCGAGGTTCGGCACTGCTAATGTTGTGACCCTCCTGAATTTTGGCCTCGTCCTCCTCACGTGGCGCAATGGTACTGATTGGTGGGCCAAGCTCGAAATTGACCGCGTTGCTGCGTCCCATAACGTAAGGTGTCCAGGCGAGTGCTTCTGGCTTCAATGTCACGTAGCCCTTGGATTCCCACTTGGCAACGTAGTGTCTGCAGTAGTCCAGGTCGACTCGGAAGGCGTACAGCTGTGTCTGCGGATCCCTTACCAAAGCCCGGAGGCCCTCCAGTGCAGACACAACGTCATCGGCAGTCATGCCAGTGTCGTCAGATATTTGCTTCACGCTCAAGCCGTCGGAATGGTGTTTGGCACTATCCACCAGGGCCAGGAAGTATCGACAGAGCTCGAGACGCCAGTAGTTGCGATACGACACGAGTCCCATGTCCGATAAAGGCTTCTCCGGGGAGCCAGTTTTCTGTTCGACCTTGGTCAGGAGGTACGAGAAGTCGATGAGCAAGTTTCCATAGCCCTTCCTCTGGTGGATAGGTAGTGTCAGGATACATGACACATTGTTTTGACTGCTGGCGCGCTTCTCTTTGGAGAAGTAGCCCACAAAGTGGTACCCGCAGTCGTCGTATTCGCATAGAATGTAGAACAGAAAAGGCTCGACGTCATAGTATAGCGTTTTAGAGCCGAGGAACAACTTTGCCAGAAGGCAGAGGTTCTGGCAATAGACCGGATGTTTCCGGCCATCCACTTCGAAGATTGACACTGATCCGTGACGGTAGATTTCGTCGCCTGGAGGATGTTTTGTGGCGCACTTGAGCTTGTGTCGCCATGCGACGTAATCCGAGTTCATGTACTTCAAGCAGAATTCGCATATGTAAAGGACGCGGTTCCTGCTGTACTCTGCCGGATACGGTGCGGCGTACCATGTGTCGATCTCCCACCCGCCAAATTCGATGCATTCGATTTGACTGGCATTTTCGCTGGATTTTTTTGACTTCCGCACCGGCATGTCAGCCTCGGCTTGCATCGCGAGGACGCGAGCCCGCCACTCATCCTCAGCTTTTTGCTTAGCCTGGTCAAATCTCTTGCGATCGTCGGGAGATGGAAGAGTTTTTGAAGTATCCGCTTCAGCCTCGGTGAGAATACCGCCGTAGGGCTTCCCTTTCGCGTCTTCGGTTTCTTTGTCGAAGAACGAGTAAAAGGGTTGAGAGTAAAGATCTGATGTGAAAGGTGTGGGGAGAGAACTGATCGGAGTTGGAAGTACTGCAGGTCGGGCAGGGGTCGGCCGAGAGACAGGGACTGGCTTGGGGGTAGTGGTGTTTGGCGCTGCACCGCCAGTGCGTCGCCTGTCGCGCTTCTTCCGAGACAGTATCTCCTTGAGATTCCCTGGACGTACTTCAAACTTGATGACCAATGACGTACGAGACCGCTTCACAACTGTGACAGGTGGAGGTGGCTGAAGCTTTAGCCTCAAAGTTCTCGAGGCTCTGCTGCCTTCGTTGGGCTGGTACGCTGATCCGCCGTCTGCAACAGCCGTCTCAGTGGAGTGATGGTTTCGCCGTTTCCTCGAGGATGTGACATCCCCCTCTGGCTCAGACGATGGCGTCTTTCTCTTTCTCAACATGCGCGAGCCATCAGTCGAGTCGTCGTTCATAACGCCTGCAGGCGAGGCGGACTGTTCGACTGGGACGCCAGGCTCCTGTTTGAGCTCCTCGATGTCTGATTGCGGTGACCTGGGCGTCTCATGATCGCCCGCATCGACGCCGTCCTTCATGTCGACGTCTTCACCGTCCACATCCGACTCAGCAGCAAAGCAGTCAGGACATTTCCACCGACTAGGTGCTGGGCAGTGTTAGCAAGAGCTTGTACACTTCGACTAAGGGCGGTGGCTTACTGTTGTCCTCGCTCAATGCCACGGAGTCACGGGCACATTGTTGATGTGCTGATACTGTCAGAGGGACGCACTCGACGTGTGTGTTCGGAATAGACCTACCGTTCTCGCCGCAGCTCACGCACGTGAGAAATGCCTCGAAGTCCTCGCTCGGGTCGTTTTCCTCATCCTGCTTGCAGAACATGCAAGCGTTGGTCTGAGCAGCGTCTGACTCCTCGTCCTCTTCCACTCCATCTGCGTCCTCCCAAGGCGGCGCCTCGTCATCGGAGTCCTCGTCTATGGCACTCGGGAGATCTGAAACGTCGCTGTCCGCGTCATTATCGTCGTCGTTTTCGTCGTTGTCGTCTTCGTCGTCCGACTCTCCGGGGCGAATCTTGACGGCTCCAACGCCTTCGTCGGGATCTTCCTCCTCGCCATCCGCATCATCGTCGACCTCGTCGTCGACCTCGTCATCTCCATCCCCGTCCTCCTGCTCAACATCATCGTCGACATCGTCGACATCGTCATCACTATCATCGGCGATATCACCAACGACAATCTGTCGAGCGAGCAGATCATTATCTTCCTCGCCTGACGCATCCTGATCGAGCTCTTCGCCGGACGCGTCACGGTCGCTTTGGTCGTCTCTGCTACTGAGTCCGCCCCCAGAGGCTTCTGTCACGCCATTATTTTGCGCATCTTGCGTGGCCGCTGTGATGTTGTTGTCCAGCGCACTCTCTGCCGTGTCATATCCTGCTTCTTCGGAGAGCAAAACACTCTGCTGGAGCTCCTCTTCCATCGCTTGCGCGCTCGCCATGTTGAAATTTGCTTTGCAAACGGGTGGCAAAACAGTCTGCTGGCATATCCGGTCCAAACGAGCGTCGCGATGGATTATTTAGTCGATTCTCAAGGTGCAAGCATGGTGACATGCCAAACGCGGCTCGACAACCACGCAAGGGGGGCTTGGGAACGCGTGGACTTGGTTGACGGTCAGCTGGGTGCAAAACTAATGGGGGGCGAGAAATCGCCAGCTATCACTCACGACGCGATTGCCTGCAACGCGCTGTACAAGACAGGACTGCTGGTGAAGGGGAGGCCGCGGATCGCAAGACCAGCTGTCGCGTTTCGATCATGACAAGCAGCCGAGCGCGGACCCAACGTTGCTACAGTGCGTGCACGCGCCGTGGTGCCACAGCCCCACGTGTCCTGGCTGGGACACAGTGCACATTGCCAGAGCGTTGACTGGGCGAGTGTGGAGCCAGGCACTCAGGCCTCAGGCATCCAACCAGACGCCGGCTCCTGCCTTCCGGCTCGCGCGCCGACGGAGCACAGAACTATCTGGCTTTGGTCTGTCATTCAACGACACCGCTACGAGCGACAAGGGCATCAATCCGCGCTGGTGGCCATTCGAATTCGTCCGTCAATCTCGAAACCGTTTCGCAAGCCCGAACCGTTCGGCACGTCGCCACGATGCCGGTTCCCTTCGAGACACTGTTGCCCTACGCCATCATGATCGGCGTGAGTCTCCGGAAAGCTTGCTGCAGTTGTGGGTGAATGCGATGGCTGATGGGCTCCTAGATGTTTGGCGTGACGGGTACGGGCCTCGCCGCAGTCAAGACGTGGAGGAATGAGGGCAAGCGCCCGCGATACTCGCTGGACCAGTGGGACAAGGTGCGTTTCGTGTTTCCCGCAAATAGCGACCGCCCAAGTGCTAACAACGTTCGCAGCAAAGTGAGATCTCGCCTCGAAGTCAACACCCACGGGTAGAAGTAGCGACTGGCTGACATAGATATCGAAGTGATGGAGCGCGACCGCCGGCTCACCGGAACGTTACGAGGACAGACAAACCAACCCGAGGCACCGCTGGGCTTTGAGTTCAGCAATGGTTGGAAGGTGCGTCTCAAGAACGCGACGAATCCTTGGACTCGCTTGCTGACCTTTGTGCAGATGGAAAAGCGCTTCTCCTGAGAGTCGGACTACGCACAATCGAAACCAATGGATCACGCTTGTACATATATGCTGGGAATATCCTGCTCGCAGAGATGAGCAACAATACCGAAGAGCTCTTCAGTCGTGCATGGCGACATGTTATGAGGCGACAGAGGCGATTAGACATGCCAATTACTGATTGAGGATCTCCATTCATATGGCAATATCTGCCCTGTTCTTGTTCAGAGTTTCCAGCAGTGTGCATGCTTGGCACATGTTTTGGCTCGACATGTAACCACACTTCACACAGCGCCCTAAAGTCTGGAGCTGCCCTGACGGTTGGTCGCTGGCGCGGTGACTCCTGACTGGCAGCTGTACAGACTGGCCCGTTCTCGGCTGTCCGTCGCGAGCTATTTCCGTTTCAAGATTTCTCGAAGAAACGGTATCTCCGGATCTCAACTCCCTCGGAGGCGTAGGAGCTATTGCATTGCGGCCAGCGGCAGAACCGCAACCACCCATGCCCTCACCCTCATCGCAAGCGCAGGCGTTCTGGTCCTTGTTCGGCGTGAGTCTCGCCATATCCTCCCCGCTCCGAACTATGTCAAGTATTGCGCTTGGACGGACTCGTTCCAAACTCTTGATCAGGCTCCTTGCTGTTCCTCGAAACGCCTCTGGGCTGTATATGCACTCCGTGCTGAAGTAGTCGAGTTTCTTGTGATGCGCGTACAGAACGATCTCCTTCTCGTACGCATATTTCAGTGGCTTGCTCCTCTTGACTTCGCTGGATGAGCTCCCAGTGACTATGCTGGTGCTTCGAGATAGTCGTGGTAGGTCACCTCGTAGAAGATTCATGAGAATAGTTTCGGCGACATCGTCGGCGTTGTGACCCGTGACCACGTGCTTGATGTCCAACATCTTGGCGCCCCTGTCGAGCGCCTGTCGGCGGAAAACGCCGCAGTATGTGCAGTTGCCTTTCTTCCCAATGGTATCCACGACCTGGTCCATTGTCCAACCGTACAGCTCGTCGTATCCGACAATCGTGAGGGGCATCTCATACTGGCTGGCATTTCTTTTTACCGTCTCCAGAGAGTCATCGCGGTATCCCTTGATCCCCTCGTCGATACTGAGCAGGACCAGATCCAGTCCGTAGCTGTGCCGTTCATTAAGGGTTTTGAGGACGGACGCTAAGACTGTGGAATCCTTGCCACCTGAGGCTCCTATCGCAACTTTTTCCCCGGGTTGAAAGAGCTTCGATGAGACGATTGTGTGGTGAACCTCACTCTCGAAAACGGCGAGAAAGCACTCTCGGCATAATTTGTGATGGTTCTTTGGTCTTTTGACGACAGCTCTACTTGCCTGACAACGGATGCATGGCGTGGGTGGCATTGCGAGATGCTCAGTGAGCGGAGAAGAGCTTCTCACCCACAGCGCCGGCGGTTTATCTTGAGCTTTTGTGATGAGATGCGGATTTGCCCAAAGAAAGGTGAACTAGTCGCAGAAGTTATCGTTTCTCATCTGAGTCGTCGTGTCGTATCCAGCAAAGTCTTCATGTATTCGAATCATGACTCTTGGCAATCCTGGTAGATCAACCTGCGAGTTGTTAGTAACGACCACGTGACCACGTAGGCAGGCTCTCAGCCTCCGTGCGCAGCCACATCCCCAAGCACCAGCCACCTGTGGGGCACCGGCGTTAGCTTCTCGAAAATCTGAGCCCTAATTTTTCGCCCACCGCCAGAAAACGACTTTTCTCTGCTCTTTCGCACCCAACCCAACCTCCGGCATCAACCACATTGCTCCAGACGACCGAGCACCGCCGCCCAGCAACAAGATGGTAAGTTCCTAATCATCACGACTCTAATGGCCACAGCTCGTGAGTCAATTGTGCGCAAGCGCATTTGATTTCCTCAGTGTCGCTGGCGACCTGTTGGAATTTCCGCCTATTGGTCCTTCGGGACCAATGGTGAAGACTTGGCTGGAGACGCGACGATGTGCTGAAATATGCCACGCCGTGTTCTCACTAGAGTTTAAAGAAGATCTTTTGGCTTGAGCAACTCGCTGATGTCTTCTTTTCTCAATGACAGCCCCCCAAATCCGGAAAGAAGGTGGCTGCGGCCCCTTTCCCTCAGGGAAAGGCTGGCTCCAAGAAGGCTCCCAAGGTTCGTGCATCCCGAGCTTGCTTTTGTGTTGGTCGGTTGTGAGCTGACAGAGCGCGCATAGAACCCTCTCATCGAGAAGCGCCCGCGGAACTACGGTATCGGCCAGGACATCCAGCCCAAGCGCAACCTCTCGCGCATGGTTAAGTGGCCCGAGTATGTCCGCCTCCAGCGCCAGAAGAAGATCCTTCAGATGCGCCTGAAGGTTCCTCCCTCTCTGGCCCAGTTCCAGCACGTCCTCGACCGCAACACCGCTGCCCAGGCCTTCAAGCTCCTCAACAAGTACCGCCCCGAGACCAAGACCGAGAAGAAGGAGCGTCTCCTGAAGGAGGCCACCGCCGTCAAGGAGGGCAAGAAGAAGGAGGACGTCAGCAAGAAGCCCTACACCGTCAAGTACGGCCTGAACCACGTCGTCGGCCTCATCGAGAACAAGAAGGCGTCGCTCGTCCTCATCCCCAACGACGTCGACCCCATTGAGCTGGTTGTCTTCCTGCCTTCCCTGTGCAAGAAGATGGGTGTCCCCTATGCCATCGTCAAGGGCAAGGCCCGTCTCGGCACGGTCGTTCACAAGAAGGTTCGTGATCGCCACTTGCTTCAGTTATAATCCCGATTGCTGACCAGTTGATAGACTGCTGCTGTTCTGGCCCTCACCGAGGTCCGGTCCGAGGACAAGAACGAGCTGTCCAAGCTCGTTTCTGCCGTCAAGGAGGGCTTCATGGACAAGCACGAGCAGGCTCGGAGGCAGTGGGGCGGTGGCATCATGGGCGCCAAGGCCCAGATGCGCACCCTGAAGAAGCAGAAGGCTCTGGAGGCTGCCACCAAGATTTAAGCTGTCTAATATCCACCCTTGATGCATTGGGATTTCGGGTTCATGGTGTTGCAGGTTTCAGGGCATGAAAAATGAATGAGATTTTTAGCGACAACCCGTGTTTGCCGCGTCCTATGCACGATGACGGTTTCACAAACGACATTGTTGATAGATGTACGATCAGTATCTCTGGACTGTGATTGTGATTGTCAGTCTGCACCTGCTGCGTTTGGTAGGAAGACCTGGAGCACCCGGTGATGCTGTGACCCGATTCTCCCCCGTTCTCTGAACTGTTTATGCCTCTTTGGGTAGCAATGAGCTGTTGAAGCCCCGCGCTGGCATCGGGGTTTGTGCTGAGGTGAAGCCCCGAGCCCTGTTGTGGCACAGGCTGGTTGCCAACCTGGTAGTGCACATAGGATCTATGGCGGCATGATAGCTCGCGTCAAGGTCAGGGACATCGTCGCATGTAACGCGAGCAAAACGACACCGAGGCCACTAACCTGTCTGGAACAGACACTGTCAAAACAGCATGGAAGATGCGGACACCAAGTAGCTACCAGCTTGTGATACCGACTTCCTGCCTGGTTGGGAGAGGTGTCAAAAGAAGCGGTAAGTATGCGGCGACCAATCTGTCCGCGAGTGGTCTCGATGCTGCCGGGTCGCAATGTCAGGGGCCATGTGGACCTGTCCACTCTCGGGGCAAGACTCCGCGGCAGTACGTTACCAAGATCGCCGCAAGTTTTTGTCAGAGACCTACTTGTGAGATGTCCAGTGCCTTAAAAGCAGCTTGCGCGTGCAGGATCATATTGGCGGATATGGTGACACTGACGACTGCTGGTGCCAATTGTCATTCGACGAAAGGACGCCTACGAAGTACAATTTGAGATGCAGCCACGTGCCACTGCAGTAGCACCAGGGCACCTTGGATGAAGATGCTCTCCTGATTGAGGGGCGTCGGGTGTGTCCCAGTCTGGTGCAAAGTCTCGCGTGGCACTGCTCCAAAGTCTCTCGGCGACACGGCGTCACATTACGTTTTGGCAGGTCGCATCAATGTCCTACAGTCTTCCATCGGATGATGCAAGCTGACTGGAGGTGTTCGGCTTCCCAAGGGCCAACTTTTAATAAGTCACCACCGCCGACCCCGCGGCAAGGCACGCGGTTTCCAGCGACAAGGGGCCCCGAGCCCCGGCGGCCGGGGCTGGCCAATGGATAAGCCACCAAAGGGGGACCCGATAAGATTCGCTTTCCCCTGCGAGACCCCCCATTGAGGGCTAGCGCTTGGCCCCGCGACGGTGGTGGTGGCGGCGGCGGCGGCGGCGGCGGCGCATTTGTTTGGCAGCACTGGTGGACGGAAGCGCGCTCGACAGACTGGACCCCTCCAAAATGCCAAAAATTTGTCGCCGCCAGAATGTTCGGGCCCCAACCATGGACTATTCCACCAGGCTCCCGGGTCCCGCTCCTCGAGCCAATATCCGTCTCCTCCTCCTTCGTGCAACGCATCGCATCCGCCCTCAAGTCACCGTGACGGCCTGATCGTGGGGTTTGACGCGGCCTTGTCTCTCTCTGTCCACCTCTTCTTGCTCTTTTCCGTCTCGCCCGGCTGTGCCGTCTCGCCCAAATTCAACGACTAGCGATTTCGGCGCGACCATCGCACACCCCGCCTAGCCGAGCTCCGACATTTCGCGCCGCCATCAACGAGCGAGCATTGCACATCGGCTCAGTGGATTTGCATCTCATACACCGAGAACGCAGATTTACTCGACGTTTTTCACCTGAAAACCGCGGACGGCATCATCCCGAGCGTCACCGAACGTCGTCAAAATGTGCGGCATCGTCGGGCTCATCCTCGCCGACACCGACTCGCCCCATGTCGAGGCGGCGGTTGACTTGCACGAGAGTCTCTACTATCTTCAGCACAGAGGCCAGGATGCTTGCGGAATCACGACCTGCGGCTCCGGCGGCAGGATATACCAGTGCAAGGGCAACGGCATGGTAGCCAAGGTAGGCCGCCTCCAGGACATCTCTCCCGCCTTCCATGGCTAACGGCACCAGGTCTTCGCCGACGGCAAGCGTGTTGCTGATCTGCCTGGATACATGGGCATTGCCCACCTCCGCTACCCGACCGCGGGTACCAGCTCGGTAAGTCATGTCGTCTTATCTTGGAAGTCCGGTGCACTTTGGTCCCGTGCAACTCCATCATTGGATGGATCGCCACGACTGTATCACTGCCTCGTCCCTGCGGAATAGATACTAACCGTTACACAGAGCGCGGAATCCCAGCCCTTCTACGTCAACTCCCCTTACGGCATCTGGTACGCCTCCGCCGCCTGTTCGGACCGGGTTCAACTTTTGCTAACAAGAACAGCTTCTCCCATAACGGCAACATCACAAATGCCCCGGAGCTGCGTCGCTACCTCGACCAAGAGGCTCACCGTCACGTCAACACCGATTCTGACAGCGAGTTGATGCTCAACGTCTTTGCCAACGCGCTCAACGACACCGGCAAGGCTCGAGTGAACGTCGACGACATCTTCAAGGCCCTGTCTCGTACATATGAGAAGTGTGAGGGCGCCTGGGCCGTCACTGCCATGATCGCCGGCTTTGGCATCTTTGCCTTCCGGGATTCTTACGGTATTCGTCCTCTCATCATGGGCAGCCGACCGTCGACTACCGTTGAGGGCGGCACCGACTACATGCTGGCCTCCGAGAGCATTGCCCTTCGGCAACTGGGCTTTAAGAACATGCGGGATATCCTCCCTGGCGAGGCCGTTTTCATCCAGAAGGGAGGAAAGCCGCAATTCCATCAGGTCGCCGAGAGGCAGGCCTACTCGCCTGACATTTTCGAGTACGTCTACTTTGCCCGACCAGACACGGTCATGGATGGCATCTCGATCCACCAGAGTCGACAGATCATGGGCGTCAAGCTGGCTCAGAAGCTCAAGGACACGCTTGGGGAGGACGGCATCAACGCCATCGACGTCATCATCCCCGTCCCCGAGACGAGCAACACGGCCGCGGCTATCGTCTCTGAGCAGCTCGGCAAGCCCTTCTCCAACGGGTTCGTGAAGAACAGATACGTGTACAGGACCTTCATCCTGCCGGGGCAAAAGGCCCGCGAAAAGGGTGTTCGCAGGAAACTGAGTGCCATGGACTCCGAGTTCCAGGGTCGCGTGGTTTGTCTCGTCGACGACTCCATCGTGCGTGGTACGACCAGCAGGGAGATTGTCAGCATGGCGCGAGAAGCTGGCGCGCGCAAGGTCATTTTCGCAAGCTGCGCGCCGCCCATCACGCATCCCCACATCGTAAGCGCCCCGAATGAGACTTGCGCGTTACGGAAGCTGACATGTACTAGCACGGCATCGACCTGGCCAGCCCACAGGAGCTTATTGCGCACGAGAAGACAAGGCACGATATTGCGCGACACATCAAGGCGGACGACGTCATCTACCAGGACCTGGAAGACCTGAAGGCTGCGTGCAGAGAAGCTTCGCCACACAACCAAATCACAGACTTTGAGGTCGGTGTGTTCTGCGGCAAATACAAGACGCCGGTTCCAGACGGCTACTTTGATCACCTGAACCAGATCAGGGGTAAGAAGTCCAAGACAGTCGTCGTTGAAGCCGCACGGCAACCGGCCACCGACGGCAGCAGCGGGCCAGTCGGAACGGCCGCCGAGGGCTCCCCCACGGTAAACGGCAACAAGGGCAGCATGCCCTCCATCGCTGCCAGGATGGAGCCGCGGAGCCCGGAGCACCGTGAAGACGTTGGGTAAGAGATCCCCGTACGCCGCAATCTGACAAGCTGGCTGCTGACGCGTCACCTCAGGCTCCACAACCTGGCGATGGACCCCGAGACTCGATAGACGATGGAGGATGAGAAGGTTGGCGACAACCAGGTGCGACGTGGGAGTTATCCATTCACATAGAGGGGCATGGCAGGCTGGGAAGTTGCAGACAGCATTTCCAAAAAAAGGATACGGCTATGGATTGACGCTCTAGATGAAAGAAGGCAAGTCGGGTCGAATTGCAAGCTATGCCACATCTTTCCACAGGTGCTCAGTGCCGACAGTTGTTGTGAAGACTCGGGCCTTGTGACGGCGCCCTCCTGTTCCCACAACAGGTAAACGGGCGACGATTACGCGGACGTGCCGGGTATCTCCGCACGAGTTGACTCAACCACTTGATGGTAGCAAATAAGGCACACTCAGCCGTGGGCAAGGACAAGCTTCAGGCGTTGAAGGCTTGCAGCAGGGTGCTCGATCGGCGCTAGCGGCGGGTTCAGGTCGGTCAATTGCCTGCCTGCCCAGGTGGTGCCGTCCAGTTGCCTGCCTGCCTGCCCGCGGTGCTGACAGGCAGCGACAGCTCCCTCCTGGAGCTTTTGGAGGGCGCGATGTGCCTTGGTCTTGCCGATTGGAGATGCATTTCGCGCCGGTACCTGCCAGGCCAGGCCGCCACCAACTCGTTCCTGCCGTGGGTTGAGACCTTGAGGGCGCCTGCTCTGGGATGCCTGTCATTTTGCATCGTATTGCAGCGTCCTGCCTCGTGGCCGCGACCATTCTGCAACCACATCACCCGGCCATCTTGCACGGCCCTCCAAATCGTGGACAAGTGCACCAACGGCATAATCCGCGTCCTTGCGTGCGCCGATGCGTGCATCTCCAACTCCAAGTTGCCGTTGGCTCTGGGCACCAGACAACGTCGGTGATCGGCGCTGCTCGACGCTAGCTACAAGCCCGCGACCTAACGCTGTCCCGCATCCTCCGATTCTCTGCAGGATGCCAGCGACAGCCGGCTGGCCTTGCGGCAGGGCTGGGAATGCCGTGAAACGGGCAGCACAGTCCATGCCTGCCATGCCATGCCCTGCCATGCCGAGACGGGTTGGGCTCGACACGACTGCCACCAGCATGCACGACGCCGCTCTGGAACGGCACGGCACGCTTCAAGATGGAGGGTAACATGCCTTCGAGTCCTCGACGACCAGCCCGTGATCAGACGGGTCATCCATGGAACCCACCGACCGACCCTTGGCAGCGCAGCCCTGTCCAGCGGGGCGTCGTGAACCGAAACTGAGACCCAGGGCCCTGTTCCGGGCGTCGACCCAATCCATGCCACCCTCCACGAGTCCACAGGCGGGCGACGACACACCGAGCCACCCATGCCGCCTCGAGTCCAGGCTCCCCACGGGCTGGCACCAGCAGTGGCGCCTTGCTTGGTGCGCTGGGCTGAACCGCCCGCAGCCCCTCATGCCCACTGCGCAAAGAGGCATGATGCCATGGGGGCCGGGGTATTGATGGCCCGGTTCACTGCCACTCTTACGCCTTCGACATCAACTCCCCGGGCAGGGGCCCTTTCGGCTGTCGTCGTCTCTCAGTTAGACTCGCTCGCAGGGCTGGATTGATTGGCTACACGTGACGGCTTTTGGACCTGTGGTGCGGCCGAGTCTCTGCTTTCAGATTCCGAGCCTCATCGAGTTCCGTCAACTCTCCTCCGTCTCGCATCTACGATCCCAACCCCGACGGGTGCGCGCACGGCAACATCACCAGCAAGTCCAACAACCTCACCGCTCACCCGGGCCGCGACTCCGCCACCATGGATATGCAACAGTTTTCGCCGGGTCTCTTGAGTTATCCGGAACCGCCCGAGTTCGACTACTCGTCGTTCCTGCAAGGCGAGGATCTCCCATTTCATGACCCGTCGCACGGCGGCCACACAGGCGGGCACTTGTCCGAGTCGTCGGGCAAGCTGACGCCGCCCAGCTCCGGCTCCGACAACAGAAGCACGACGAGCGGTGCCACGGACGTCGTCGCACGGCGGCAGCCGGCGCAGAAGCAGAGGCTCGAGAGACGGGGTCACACCAAGAGCCGCCGTGGGTGCTACAACTGCAAGAGGCGGCGCATCAAGGTATGCGAGGCGCTCAACGCTTGCTCCGCATCGCAGAGAGGACCATCGCTGAAGACCAAACAGTGCCAAGAAACTCGGCCGGCCTGCGGCCACTGCGTCAAGACGGGCCTCAAGTGCGAATACCCCTCCATGCCTCAAATCACACACCAGGTATTACATGCGCCTCTGCTGCCCCGCGTGAATGTTTTGCTGACGTTCAGCAGCCTCACAACCAAATTCCCCTCTTCAGCTTGCAAGACATGCGCTTGTTTCAGCACTTCCTCACCCAGTGCTTCCCCCACCACCCACTAAAACAGGAGGAGATTTGGACACATGAGATCCCCTGCATAGCACACAATGTATGCACTAATAATTTCCAATTGTGCGAGGCAAGGCGGCTGACTTTATTTTGCAGCACGAATTCCTCATGCATGCAATTCTCGGGTTCGCAGCCTCTGAGCTCTCCCACGCAGACATCAGCCTGATAGCACCGGCAATGAACCATCGGATCAAGGCCATCAAAGCAATCAAGAAGCGCCTTTCAGAAGCCTCAAGAACCGACACGACGTATGAGGAAGCCAACGCGCTTGTGGCGACGTGCTTCGCCCTGACGTTCCAGTCGGTGAGCCTAGACGACGGGTTGGCGGAGTACATGACGTTCATCCGCGGCATCCTGATTGTCGGCATGCAAATGATGTTCAAGGGCATCAAGCCCGTATTTACGACGCTGTTCGATGACAAGCAGAACGAGTTGATGGCGCCGCTGATGCAAGACATGCCATTGATCGAGAGGGGTTGGGTGGACGGTGCGGTAGAGGCCATCTCGAACCTGCGGCCGCTCTGCGTCGACCCTATCGAGGTAGAATACTATGAGCAATTGATCGGAATTGCAGAGAAGCTATACACCAGCTCTTTTGACGGTAAGCCCCCTTGGTGGCCTCATGTTGTTTCACTCGAGCTGACACGGACTCTGTGCAGCGTACAAGGCAAACTCAAGAGAGTATGCGTGGTGGATGATGCTACCGCATGGATCGTTCCAAGAGCTCATCAACTTCAACCGGCAGACGATCGTGCTGCTGCATACTCACTGGATCTCGCTCGCACAAATCATGGCGTTCATCACGGAAAGGGAGTACGATCTGCGTGAGAAGAAGCCTATGAAGCAAGACAATCATATGGATCCAGGGTTCGGGAGATGGCTCAAGTACCTCAACGCACGCGTCGACTATGAGCATCAGCTGTACAACCAGTGGCCGATGTGGGTGGACGAGCAGCTGGATCGAGACATAACGTTTTTCGGAAAGAGGCTGTAGGAGCGTGGTTGAGTGTAATCTGGCGGGTGGGAGCCGCGTGGACTTGGGTCGGTGTAGGATACGGGATCGAGGTTGTCTTGCTGCGAATGACGACGGTGGTCAGGCGTTGACGGAGAGAATCTTGATGGAAAGAGTCACTTGGCCAGGCACGCCCTGGGTTAGGGCGGGCTGTGCTCAATATCAGTGCTGCGATTCTGCAAGTCGGGCGTGGCCGTGTGACGTGCCTGTCGAAGCCGACGAATACGGCGCGCGGGGTTCCCTGCAAGACGGCAATCCCGCTCCGTCACCCTGGGCTCGCAGGACAAGCCTCGTCGAATGCCTGTCACTATTCTCAAACGAGCGATGGAGCCCCTGTCCCAGCGCTGAATGAGGAATTGCTGGTTACAAGTGTGAACTGTCTGTTTGCGTTGCTAGTCATTGACAAGCTGCGCAGTTCATAATACTGCGTAACCCGTCTTGCCTCCAAGTACTCGGTTCTCATGTGCGTGCTTGTGCCCTACCTACCTACGGTGCGTCGTCTCGCCCTTGTGATACCATTCTCGCGTCTCCAAGATGTGTGTTGCAACGAACAGACGTCATGTCATGCTCGCTGCATGGTTCATCATCATCATCATAATGATCATCCTCATTCCCCATCACCGTCAGACACGGCGTCGCGGGTCTCAAAGCCATCGGGTGCCTGCCTGACCATGCGGCGGCCAGGTTTGGGTGCAGCAATACTGCACAGCCACCTTCTAGAAGGTTTCCCTGCCTTCCGCCTCGCGATGCACCTCGACCGCAGCGCGCAAGCCAGCCGGCAAGCCTGTGACATCCCTGCGCTATTCCGGGTGACCACCCCCAGGTTACAGTGGGTGGGTGTGGTGAGCCAACTGCCGCCCGCCAGCCAGCAGCGCAGAAGTCAGCAACAAGTCTGAACCCACATGCCACCCCGCCAAGCCCCACGCGCCCGTCTCGCTCGTTCTCTCTCGCGTCCATCGTATTCCACTCCTGGCAGCGGCCGGCCGGCCAATGGGATGGGGGCATGCGCCCGGGCGGTGGCGGTACCGGAGCTTCAAGGCGGCCCTGCGTATTTCGCGATGGGAAAGAGTGGGCCCCTCAGGGAGGTGGCCCAGTTGGGCGTTGGCGGCGGCGCGGTCGTGCACCAAGCCTCCACTAGCAGGCTGCAGGACCACCACCGCCCCGAGGGATGAGATAGTGTAAGTTGCAAAATGCGATGCAGACGAGACGAGACGGGCTGCCGTGCCGGGGACGCGATGGGGTATATAGATGGACGGCATCGACGCATCGAACTCGAGGGATGTTTTGAAGGGCATCACTACAACGAGATTCCTCACAAGATACCCAATACTCATTGCCTTGTTGCGGCATCAAAGGCTTCATTTTTCATCAGCCCGCCCACTTCGACTTACACGATACCTCAATACCTACCTATACATCACAATAACAACCCGAGAGCTCATCGGGTTGAACACCAAGGGGCTTTCATATAGCAGCGCAGCTGTCCGTCCACACACTACCCGGTTGCCCATCTCAGTAGAAGCAACGCCAGCCCGACACGCCGCAATGACGAGCGTAGAGGTTCCGTCCAAGGCCGGCACGTCGGCCCTCCTCCGCCGCCGCCGGTCCTCGCTCCCGCCCGAGTACCAGGATGCCACCGACGGCGAGTACGTCGAGCTGCACGGATTTGCGCCCTCGGCGTCCACGTCGGTCGACTCGCTCCCCGCGTACGAATCTGTCGCCGGCACCGACGGGGAGACTGCGTCGTCTTCGTCCACGGCCCCCGGCGCGGCGGGCCTCGGCGCCGCCACCGTCGCCTTCCAGATCGACACGCAGGGCCTGCCGCTCATCGCGCTGCCTTTCCCGACCAAGCCCGTGCCCGTGCCAGTGTACAGCGTGCTGCCCACCGGCGAGGTCGGCCCCCTCGCCTACGAGTCACTGCGCTCGACCCGCGGCTCCGGCAACTGCGTGCTTGTCCGCGCCGGCGACGAGCCCACCGACGAGCGCATCCTGTGCAGCACCACGTACCGCTTCGGGCCCAACCGCCCGCCGCGCATCGAGCTGCGCGGCGACGTCGCCTGCGACGAGGTCTACGAGGTGCACAACCGCGGCTGCCACACGCGCGCCCAGGACGTGCGCACCCATCTCGGCACCTTCCAGTGGCGGTACGCCGGGCGCGCTGAGCGCAAGGCCGCGGGCGCGAACAGCCTCCTCGTGCTGGATCTCATCACCACCGTGGCTCTCGCCGGCGGCAAGACCGAGGAGAAGCGGCGGCGCGTCGCGCAGCTGGTGCGGAACGAGGAGCTGCGGACCGAGGGCACGCGCGGCAGCACTGCCGGCAACGGCGGCCGCCTGACCATGGACCTGCGCGGGTGGTCCGACACCAAGGGCGCCGCGCACCAGATGGAGGTGTTTGTCGTCGCGAGCTGCATCACCATGCTCAAGAAGGAGGTCGACCGCCGGAGGATGCACCAGATGATTGTCATCATGGGCGCTACGTCGGGCGGCTAGTAGCGCGCTCCGCTGTTGTGGCTTGAAACGAATCAAGACTGGACGATTGTAGATACCTTTTTTGTTTTGTTCATTAGCATGCTGTCAACCCTGTGTCTATAAACGGGTTTCCTATGTCTCTTACCATTTCAATACCAGAATCATCAACAATGCCTCGTTCGGTGTAGTTTGATCAACCGTGAACACATCCATGCACAGCCGCCAGGACACTAGACGGCCGTCTTATCCTGCCTGCCAAGCTCAACGACGTCGGCGCTGCGACGCCCCGTGTCCTCGAGGCCCGACAAGCCTGCCTTTTCCATGTCCTTCTTGCTGCATTTTGCGAGGTATCGAACCCCACACCCCTTCTTCTCCCCAATGAATGGATCGTCCTTGCACGACTTGCCGAATAGCTCCACGATGAGGACCCAAGCAGACAGGCCGAGTGTTGTTCCGATAAGCTCCAAGGAATCGAGCGAATGCGCCAATGGAAGTAAGAACATGACGATACAGACGGCAACACGATTCACGAGCCGGTATCGCTTGGCCCAGCGGAGGGTGGCTGGGGTCCGGTGATCGTGGCTGAGGGAGATGGCGGTCATGGAGAGGAGTGCGATGGCGAGGCCCTGGCAATAGAAAAAGCGAACCGCGTTGCCGAAGTGATCCTCGGAATGGCTCGAGTACGGTTCAGCAAGCTGTTCGGGATTCGCATTTGCCACGTCCGAAGCAAGCACGAGCGTCGACAGGCCGGAGGTGGCCACAATATAGCCCATGACGAAGGGCAGGTGGGCAAACTGCCACAAAATGGCTGCGCGGTTGTCAGGTCAGTCGGAGCCTTGGGTGTAACACACAATCGGTAACGTACCCGTGTTGGCGGAACGCCGAATGGCATGCAGGTTGAGGTTCCGCGCGTCAACGTCAAAATAGATCCAGTTGAAAATGAACGCCTGGATGAGCCCCAGAACAGCCTTACCTAGAAAGGCATTTACGCTGTACCCGCCGCCGCTTTGGAACAGGATGCTCACTACCGAGTACCCCAACACCAAAGAGACGAAAGCGTTCATCCTCTCTACCCTGTGCTCAATGTTCATGGCCGGATAAAACTCAAAGAAGCGGTTCAGCCTGGTGCCTAGACTCGTGTTCTGACCGACGGAGCGCGCCCACCGAAAAAGTCCAATGGACAGCCCCTGGGCGAACAAGTCGAGCGCGAGAGCCGGCCAAATAAGTCCTAGCCGCCCCGGCATCTCCACGTGTATACTGCCGATCCAGAGCGCGGCCGGGACGAGGATGTTGAGCACGCTGCAAATCATGACGCCCTTGATCATGGGCAGGGTGAAGGCGGTTATCGCATAGTGAACAGCAGCGAAGAGGCGCGCGGCGAGATAGTACGACACGAGCTGCACGTATGTGTTCGTGCTCGGGTCCTCGCTGAAGCTGTTGATCATGTTGGTCGTGAAACTGCTCTGGTTAGTCACAGTCCATCGTCATAGCACAAAGAAGGGCTACGTACGCCAGCAAGCAGGCAATCATGAACAGGATCTCCAGTCTGGTGAAGACATCGTCTGATTCGAACCAGCTCAAGGTCAAGGTAATGTCGGTCCAGATCTTCCAGGACATGATGAAGGTGACGGAAAAGCGGAGCAATTCGTATCCATTCGGCTCTTCAGTCATATGCTCGCCGTTGGTGTGGATAATGCCGACTGCATCGATAGGGGTCAGAAGACAGTGACATCAGACGAAATGCTTCACTTTTCATCTCACCGTAGAGGAGATCGAAGAAGAGCTCAATGGCCATGACTTCGGTCTGTTCGGACGCTCGCCATAGCAGCCCACGATGGAACCACTGCTTGACGACGGGCTTCTTGAAGAGCTTGATGGTCTCGGCGGGTCGCGGCTCGCCCTGGTCTGAGATGGACGCAGTCGAGGAGCCTGGTCCGTCGGTATGCTCGCTGTCGTAGGTCCGCAAATCCGCGTCGAAGCCAAACTTGCCAAAGTTGCCGCCCAGCCCAGACGCCTGATTCGACAGGCGGTCCAGCTCGGCCGTGACAGAGTTGAGCTGCTCATTGACATTCTCCCATTCGTCAAAGGCAGGCCCATGGCGGTGTCGCAACGCTTCCTTGCGGCGCTCGTGGTGCTCCCGCGACTGGCGGAGGTAATTGGCGTGCTCGGCGGACCCATGGATCACAAGCTCAGTCTGCAGCTCGTCGCTGTTGCTATACTTTCGCCGCAGGGCGTCGAGGTCCTCGGGCAGCGAGACAACGACCTTCTTGCCGTCTGGCAGGCTGAACTCCTGGGGGCGGCGACGCCTCCCCGTCGGCGTCGTCGACATTGGCGAGGATTGAACCGAGTCAACTGTTCGATTTAAGGGCAGTTCAGATGGAAGAAGCCTGCTCAACGCGCGTGCTAGTTTGAGGTTGTCTTAGAACAGCAGACAGCAGAGGAAAGTTAGAAGGCAGCAAGCCCTTGCTCTCCCTCCGCTGCCTTAAACTTTGTCCATGCAGCTAACAGCAGCTCCATTTCGGCCGCTGCCCGGAGCCCAATCTGCTTCAGCAAAGCAACATGGCGTCGATTTAAGCCTGTCTGGGTCTTGGGGTCCATGGGCATTTGCCAGGGTGTGCTGAAGCTGACCGGCAAAGTGGAGAACCGTGTTGTGAGGGAGACGGACGTGTGCTTCGTCGAGTCACGTGCCGGGCCGGCGATTTCCTTGGCCTGATGCCTCAGGCGCCAGCGGCTTGTCCCGGCCGCGATGAATTCTGGCGAGCGCTGCATCGGCAACCTCACCACCTCACCCATTAACCCCAAACGCAACCCCCCAATCACGCCAAAATGACTGCTGCGTGGAAAGCCGCCGGCTTGACGTATGTCAATTGAACCCTCCCGAGCGCCGATTGCCCTTTTACCCCGCGGACCGCGAACCGACGAGCGATGGAAATTGCGCGAGAAGCTAACTCGGCTTGCCGAACAGTTACAACCGCTACCTGGCCATCGCGGCCCGCGCTGTCCGCCGCAGCCTCAAGGAGGACAAGAGAATCGCCGCCGAGCGCCGCGGCGAGATGGAGCTCCGCTTCGCTAAGTGGCAGGTATGTCGCCGCCGCCGACCACCAAACGAAGAGTCGTTGGGATTGCAGCTAACGCCTTAATTACCTCACGCAGGGCGGCAAGCAGGGCGAGATCAAGGACCTCGCGAACGCCAACGCCGCTGCCATGGCCGAGAGCGCGCAGTAATTCCGATCCACTACCGATAGCTGAGCGGAGGGAACGGAGGGTGTGCGAGTGGGAGGAGTGTGGCCCGAGGATGGCGCCGGATGCATTCGAAGCGATAGACAAGCACGGCGAGGCTGGGTAGATCGGTCCCGTGGCGCCTCTACCCTTGTATCATAACGATTGCTGCAATGAACAACAATCTACCAAGCAAAGAATGGCCCGTGGAATCGGCGTCGGTGATGGTGAGCTGCGGCACGGACCGGCCGGGCGGCGTAGTTGGAAAAGTGACTCGGTAAAGCGTGACGACTGCATCGCGAGGCAGTGAATAGCATTTTCGGACATGTCCTTCATCATGTCGAAATCGCGTCGGTGGAAATTATTCCTCAGTGAGTGCCGGAAGTGGCCGATGACGACGTAGAGACGCATGGCGGAGGTGATTTTCCTTGGTCTTAGGAAGGCACCCCCCCTCTGACCTGCTCGCTGTGACACAGTCATTCCAGCACCCGCACTTACTCACCAACTCCAACCGCAGGCCAACCCCCCATCGTCCCCTTTCTCGTCCGTAGCAGCAACGCAGCCACCTATGGGGGGTTTATAGCAGCGTTTCCATCGAAATGGCCGACTATGGGATAGGCGCATCGGATGGTGCGTTCGCGGATCCCGCCGGCGCCGCCAAAATTTACCATGTCTGACACACTGCACAGAAATCGCGAGGCTCTCGCTCGGGCACGATGTAGCCGAGCCAGAGCCGGCGCCGCCGCCCAACATCACGAGCCCGGGCATCGTCGCCGTTGACATCACGCAAAGGTTTGCACAGGCCGCGAGAAGTACGCTTTAAGAAGAACACGATCGTGGCTTGCGAGCGTTGCTGACCCATGTCCCTTGCAGCCCTGGCACCGGGCGAGCTTGTCAAAGATGGCTTCTTCACTCTCTTCGAGTCGGTCTCGGCCTTGGAGGTTTGATTCACCCAGCTGGCTCTATCGGAGAACACGCGGAACTGACCAAGTGCAGATAATGGACCCCAAGATGGACAGCGGTTGCGTCAAACCGGGAGATGAGTTTGAGGAGCTGTTTGACGTATCACGCCCCCTCCAGCCGCAAGAGGTGCTCGGTGTCATGGACCAGCTCCTCTGCCATGAGGTTCGATTGTTCTGCTGTCGTTTCTATGGTTTCTTCTCTGACTTTATTCAGATGTCGTGGCACTTGGGCTACCCCTTGGCGCAGACCGTTCTCACGAGCGTCTATGTTGAAGCGCTCCTGATGCCGGTTCCGTCTTCGATAGAGCAAGCTTGTTTTGTACGCCATGGGAAGTTGGAAGCAAACGACCAGCCGATGCTCCAGGTTCTAAGAGCCTACTGCCTTGGCATGCTCAAGGCTTGTGGCTACGTCAACGAACGCATCAAATCGGAACATTTTTATGAGGTGCGTCTGGCTCGTCCACTCACCTACGAGCTGGCGTCTAATAGCGAATGCAGGAAGAGGATTTTGTCACAAACACGTACCATCGAACACTCCTCACCAACATCCCAACGGGGGATGTCCAGCAGGCACTAACGGAAGCAAAAGCCCACCTTGCCTCACAGCGCGGAACAATCGGGCAGGAGCTTACCGATGCCCTCGTCAGCCGTCTAGAGCTGCGACGGATATTTCTTGAGGCTGCCGAGTGCCCTCAGCATGTCAAGGACGCGACTAAAGCTCGTACCCCTTGGGAGGAGGCCCAATCTGTATTGCCGAGGATACTATCGACCCATGCCCTTAGCCGACCAGTAGATGAAGCATTCAGCGCAAAATTGCAGCGAAAACTGGCGAGCACCATGCCTCCACGCCCCATCGTCGAGCTAGGATTTGACGATGCATTCGGCCACTTGGATCGCCTCTTCAAAGATGGCTTAGAAGTCATCGGCATCCTCGACTACGCCGACTCGCAATGTCTCCTGGTATGCGAACCAGCCAGTGGCATCTTTTTTTGTGACAGAAGGCTAACGTCCGCCAGACCTTTGTCCTTACCTTTCAAGCGAAGAAACCTCAACCGCTCGTCTATGTCAGAACGCTGCTCCAGACCTTTCTGTTCAACGCAATGGAAATCTTGGGATCTATGAGCATCCGTCAGCTTCTTGACGACGATTTCTCGATCATTTCCCTCCCAGCAAGCCAACTCCTGGACCGCGACAACGATGAGATCGAAGCAGTCCAAGATCCTCGATTCGCCATGTCGCAGCAAATGGAGTTTTTCAGACAACGGGCAGCCCAGCCGTTCCTGGATATTCTGAGGACCGCTTGTCAGAATAGAAGCCGGGTGCGGCGGACGCTATGCCACACCATCCGTGAATGGGAGAACCTCCAGGTTGAAGCCGAGGAAATTGACCAGATCTTGCAAGTCAAAACCAAGGAGAAGCCGCTCATACATCAACAGACCGCGGGTGCCGCACCCGTGGAATCTTACGCTCTCTCACTGTCATCATGGACTTACCTTTACAAGCTCCGGCAGATGGAGTGGATTGTGCAACTAGGCTTTGAGCTGGAGGTGTATCAGCCGGATGAGCTTGCTGGGATGTACTGGTATCTCAACTACCTGTCCAAGTCCCGGCTGCAGCATTCGGAGCGCATCAAGGGATTTATCGTGCACAAGGCCGACGAGGCACGATCTCAGTCGCAGAGGGATGCCACCGTGGACGAAGAGCTGCAGCGATCGCTCGCCCACACGCGGCTCTCTCTTCTTGACGCCGCCGTGACGTGGGAACTCTCCGACGCTCTGTCCTGTCTGTACACTGTTTTGAGTCGTCTCAATGTGATCAAGACCCCTCCTAGGCCGTACAGCAACGACGAACTACGGTACGACTTGCGCATGAAGCCTTTCGTGGCCATCGGCTTCCCGGCACTGCTCAATTTTCATCAATTCACCACAGGCGTGGCGCAAGCTGAAACTACGTCTGAAGAACTACTGGATTTTGCCGAAAGGGCCGTATCGGGGGCCAAACGAGGCTTCGAGGCGCTCAGCAAGCTGTCGGCCAAGGACTCTTTCTCATTGGGCTCGCATGACCGGTGGGCTGCGTCGGTCAAGGGGGCCCTGCGGTCGACAATAGCCACGGGTATCGCAATTTCTAGTGTGAGAAAGGCGCTAGCCAAGCAGGCTGCCGAGGGTGGCGATCTGGGCGTCAAGGCCGAGGTGCCGACCCCTGACAAGGCGTACCACGAGTGGTGGATAGTGCCAAAGATTGTTACAGCAGCGCAGTAAGATGAGCGCCGTCGAGGCTTTGCTGTACATGACGAAATCCACATTGCTCTATAATAATGATTACTACAGATATGTAGCTCGTGGCCTCCAACCTTATGTGGCTGATCTCTCTTCTTCTCTCAATGGTATCTGACTCTCTGACGCATGTCATCATACAAGCGCACCGTCTCGATAGACGGCGACTCAAAGTATCCACTGGCTTTGCTCATAGAGCAACATGGTGTTTGTCTTGTGGTGTGCAAGCCGAGGCTCGCAGTGCAACGGTGTGCGCGCCTCAGGCCCAGCAGGTTCTACAAAGGGGGTTTACGCGCTCTTGCGGGAGCGGAGCCTGACGGTCTGCTCGTACAGGACGTCCTTGAAGGCGAAGAGGAACGCCGCCGTCAGGACACTCTGCGTGACCTTGGGGCCAATGCCTGGGGGCGAAATACGTTAGTACGACATGACGAGCGATGTCAAGGGGCAGCTCTTACCCTTGTAGAGGCCGGCATAGCCCTCCTCCTTGACGACGCGGCGCAGCGTCTCCGACATGCCCTCCTTCTTGGCGCCGTGGGCGGCAACGTGCATCTGGCTCTTGACGGTGATGTAAGGGTAGGTGACGCTGGTGGCGAAGAGCTTGCCGAGGGCGCCAAGGAAGAAGGCAATGGTGGGCGTGACCTTCCTCCTCCTCTCGACGGAGTTCTTCATCTGCTCAAAGAGCGTGTACTGGAGGATGGGGTTGATGACGAGCACCAGGGCGGGGATGACACCCGCGAAGAGGGCCTGAGGGCCCTCGTTCTTGAGCAGCGCCATGAGGGTGCCGATGGTGGACGGCGCCTTGGAGCGCTTGGCGGCACCGCCGGCCTCGACGTCGCCGTCGGCCTCGGCGTCGTGCTTGCGGGTCGTGACGCGGGTGTTGACGACCCAGATGGGGTTGGTGAGGATGACGGTCGCGGAGCCGGCGATGGCGCCCGCGATCATGGACTCGACAGTGGAGAGCTTCTTGCTCGCGCGGGCGCGCTCGAAGCTGGCGCGGGTCCACTCGTACCAGTAGTAGTAGACGAAGTTGGTGACGCTGATGCCGAAGAGGGCCGAGTTGATGCCCGAGTACAGGCCCGGGACGCCCTCGCGGGCAATGATGTTCTGGACGGCCTCGACGAACTTGGTCTCGGCCTTTTTGGACTCGACCTGGGCGCGCGTGGACAGCGTGATGAGAGGATACCTGAGAGGGGGGCGTGGTTGTCAGCGCGAGTGAGGGCACATCGATCTAGGTGAGCGGAGGCTGCGCACGTCAGGACCATGGAGAGGATGCCGCCGCCGGCGCCGGCGAGGGCGTGGGCGACGTTGTCGTTCTGGGGGATGGGGGCCTTGGCTGCCATGATGACGGTGGTGATGGCTGTGGTGGTGGTGGTGGTGGTGGTGGTGGTGGTGGTGGTGACGATGATGACGCTCGGCAGAGGAGGTAGGGAATGACGACGGGTGAGACTAATCCGCGAGGTCGCACTGGGCACGCGAGGTCAATCAAATAAGGGCGGGGAGGAGAGAGAGAGGGAGAGGAAGCCGTCTTTTTCAGTCGAGCCCGCGTGCTCCCGAAGCCGACGTCGAGATATTTAACAGACAGGCCGCGAAGATCAATCGAATTCCGCAGTGGTCCCCCTTGCTCGAGCCGAGGTCCCTTGTGGCTTGGGCGGTTGGCTGGTGGGATGAGCTCTCTCTCTCTCTCTCTCTCAAAAGAAAGCCGACTGGCGGGATGCTGCGTCCCACTTTTTGCGTCTTCTCGCGAACGTGCGGCCGCCGAGATTGAACGTCATGCGCTCTCCCGTGCTGTCCCGCGGAAGGCCGGCAGTGGGACGAGAATGGGCGGGAGTGGAGGGCGTGGAGGGCCGGCGGCGGCGCGTGGGCGTGGCGGGCGAGTCGCCCGGGTGTTGGGCTCGCTCGCATGTGACCGAGGTCGAGGAGCCAGCCGTCTGAGGTGGTCTGTCTGGGGGTGGGGCAGCTTGGGGAGTCCACTGGGGAGGCCGCAGCAAGCGCGGCCAGGCGTCAAATGTCGAAGCTGGCTACCCTAGAGCGCGCTATACCTATCCGGGCGGAAAGTAAACAGTAGCAGCGAAAATGGTAGGGGTTCCAAAAACTCCCCACCACACCAACCAACCGTGGGAGGACGTGAGAATGTCGCACGCGCTCCAGCGACGCCACGCACGCTCGAGCTGCCCATCCGTCCGTCTGGCCCATCCCGCGTCCCGCGTTCGACTCGGACGAGCCGCACTCGTGCTCGCGCTCGTGCTCCCCCGTGCTGGCCCCCTCGGCGGCTCACCATCCACCGTCTCGCATCGAGCGACACGCGCATTCCATGTCGGACGAAATCGATAACCTTGTGTCGACCACCGCCCTCACCCTCACCCTCACCTTCGCCCACGCCGTCCATCGCCGTCGCCGCCGCCGCTGCCGTCGCCAATGCCCCGGCCGCGGTACTCCGGCTCCCAGCCCGAATCCTTCAACCTGCGCTGGCACAGCGTTGTCGACCCTGCTACGCCAAGCGCCGACATCATGTCCTCGCCAGACCCTCTCAACGACGAGACCCTCCCTGGCGGCGACTTCTTCGCGCCCCCGTCGTCGGCGACGCGCCGTGTCACGCGCAGCCAGCGCTCCCAGCGCTTCGTCGCCCTGAGCAGCTCTCCGCGCAAGCAGATGTTCGAGCTGCAGGTCGGCGACAGGAGGTCGCCCCAGCGCCTGCTCGTTACCGTCGAGACGGAGAACGGCGACCTGGCCGCGCCGCCGCCGCCTTCGGTTGGACCCCGGCGCAAGCTGTTCCAGTCGCCGACGCCCCTATCTGTGACGCGCCGTCGCGCGCCGACCGTCACCACCACGACTGTGCCTCTGCGCGACACGACCGAGGAGGCCGACGTTCTCGGCGACGCGCCTGCCACCCCTAGGCGGAGAGGTCGTCCCCGAAAGTCGAACGGCACGCCCATGCCCAGCGCTGCCAAGAGGCGAGCGGGCACTCCTGCTAGAAGTAGGACGCCCCGACGCCCTCGCACCGCGCAAACCGAAGACGGGGACGTAGCACTGTCCGAAGCCACCATTCCTCCCACACCGAAATCCGGCAAGCGAGGACGGCCGCGAAAGAATCCCCTGCCCGAGCCCGAGCCCCCAAGCGAAACCGGCACCGAAACCACCCCTGGGGCCACAAGACAGAGCAAACGGAGGCGGCATGCGCTCGCGCCCGAGGAGTTGGTCGAGCTCGCCGACGCGGCAGCAAATCAATCCCAACCGCAAATATCTCTAGCAGGCGCAGCAGCTCCGAGTGAAAACGATATGGAGCTCGTCGCCGCGTCGTCCGAGGCCGCAGGTTACGCGCCAATGGCGGAGCCCGCGTCAGATGACGATGAACAGGAGCCGGACATGTGGATGGACGCAATCGACGATGACGCGACTCCAAGAGCCACGACACAGCCGACACGGCAACAACCAGCACCAAGTTCGCCGAGTCCGCAACGCGTCTCGATTCCGCCGCAGCCTGAGCGGAATCAGACCGAACTCGGGCCCAACAGCTCGCAAGCCGGTGACTATCTCGATCTGGTGCCCGCACCAAGCGATCTATCCTCCATCGACGAACCCGCAGGGGCGTCTGGCCGGCAGACCAACGACACCATCGCCCAAGGAGAGGACTTTAGCATGATCTTTATGGACTCGATTCCATCGCTTCAGGGTTTCTTCAACAGCTCTATCCCGCCCAGGCCGCCAGCAGCCGAAGAGGAAATCGGCGAGGAGACGAGTCTCATCATCAACAACACTCTCGAAACTCTGAGGCAAAGCGTGGCGCAAAGGGAACCGACGGACGTGGCTGTACCGCCAGAAGCGGAGGATAGCGATTCGGATGTGGAGCAAGCTATTACAGCACAACTGGAGTCTCCGCGATCTGAGCCTCCCGTTCGACGGCCCGAACCGCAACAGGAGGCTCAGGAGGATCAGGGGACTCAGGAGGATCATGAGCATCAGGAGGATCAGGAGCGCGATCTAGCAGTGGATCTCCCTCAACAACAAGTGGATGATGCTGCGCCGGACGCCGACGGGGATGAGCTGGCTTCGAGTCAGCCTTCTCCTGCCCTACCGCAACTCCGAAGCTTCGCGAGGCCCGCACCCGCGCCGAGGTGGTCAAGCAGTCCTCGCAAAGGGCCCGCCTCTTCTCCTCTCCGCTACCGCGTTCTGAGGGCTACGGCACAGCCTGGACAGGACTCGCCCTCGCCACGGAAGCGTGCTGCATCGGGCACTCCCAGGGCGGGCCCTGCGAGCGTGCAATCCCCCCGTGTGCATGAAGACGCGTCTAACATTTACGACGATTCGTTCTCCGAGATTCCGCAGGATATTCTCGAGGCTGCCACGCCAGGGAGGCACCTCGCTCCGGCGGAGCAAGAGTACGACGATGAGATGGATGTGGACGTGGTTGGGGGTGTGGACGAACTGCAAGAAGCGCAGCAGGAGACAGCTGGAGAGCTGCCACGATCAGAGGAAGCAGAGTATCACCACGAGGAGGCACTGGCGGAGAGCCATGATACTATTATTGAGCAAGAAGCGGAGGCGCATGAACATGAGCATGTGCACGAAGCAGAGACGGAAGAGCTCGAAGATGAGCATGAACACGAGGTGGAGATGGAAGAGCGCGAACATGGACCGGAGATGCCTGCCCCCTCCGTCGCCAGTTCAGCTGCGCGGTCCGATGCGGGACGTTTGCCGACGCCAGACGACACCCTGTCGCAGTCAGATGTTGAGGAAGAGGCCGAACCCGAAGGATCCATTCGCGGATCTACTGCGTCATCCAAGCTGGCTTCACCCTTGCAGGTCCGAGTGGAATCAGAGACTCTCGGCGGGATGGGACCAAGCATGGCTGAGATTGAGCCTGTCGGGCAACCGCAGTCTCTTGAACGGGGACAAGAAGAGTCGACACGGTCCCCGGAGGCAGCCGTGACTGCGTCGGAGCACTCGGTCGAGGCCACGCCGGTCCATCAGATCTCATCTCCGCTGCAGGAGCCGCAGTCACTGCAGCAAGAGACCTTGCAAGACAAGACAATCCGGCCTGCTCTATCCGCCATTGTCAGAGCCGGGCGAATGCTCCAGAGCATCACTTCGGACCCGCCATCGCCAGAAGGACGTGAGAAGCAGCTTGGCAGCCCATTCAGGAGCTCTGGCAGCAAGGAGTCGTGGAACGGTTCGCGGGATAGTCAGAACAGCCGGCACTTGAGCAAGAGCCCGCAACAGCATCCGCTCCACCCAACGACTTCTTTCAACGCTCCCGCTGCTGCGTCAAGCAGCCCGGCGAGGGAGGATGCGGTGGGACAAGCACGTCCGGATGTGACCCGCCTTGGCTCGACAGGATCGCCTGCTCGAAGCAATGCTGCGGTGGAACGGCAGCAGTGGGCGCCGTCAGGAGGATCCGCCGCCAGCTCCATCCGCATATCCCCGGCGAGCGAAGCCATGAGTTGGGTCGCCAGGGAGGGCCCCATCAGCCCACGCCTGAGAGGCGACGTCCCTTTGCAGCACGCCTCCCACCCGTCGACCATTGCCGCTGTCAAGAGCGCGGCGTCGCATGGGCAGCCTGATGACGCTGTGGACGAGCCCGACGAGCTGAGCTCGGGCGTGAGAGACGATGAGACGGACATCTGGGAGCTTGAGGCGCAGCGCGAGACGCCAAAGCCGACCCGACAGCAACCGTTTGGCAAACGGACAGCCACGGCTAGCGTGCGTCGCCGCGGCATGCCGAGTCCCTGGTCGAAGAAGCCCGCCGAGGTCGCGGCGAGCTTGACAAAGGACACGACGAATCTTCAGAAAGCGCAAGCCGCACCGCAGCCGCAGCCGCAGCCGCAGCCGCAGCCGCAGCCCAGCGAGGCAGATGAGTACTCGATGCTGAGGGCGTCGAAACAGCAGAAGGAGGACGCGGCAGCGAACCCCGAGTCGGCGTCCAAGGCCAGCCGCTTCGAGCTGTCGTCCTTCTTCTCTTCCCCCGCCGCCATCCCCGGCATGCTGGCGCAAAAGTTCCTTCCAGCAAAAGCCGCCACCAGCACAGGCAACAAGGTGTCCGCCTTTGGGTCCCGGCCGAGCCAGCCCGTGTCGACGCAGGCTCCTGCTCCCGCGCCGGCCGCAGTCATGCCGACAAGCTCCATGTTCCCTCAGATACCCCAGAAGGAGTTTCATCTCAGCAGCAGTCCGCGGAGGGACCTGTTCTCTCCAGCCCGGCCCCAACAGGCTGCCAGGGTGCCGGCTGTCTCCCTCACTCCTCCTCCCGTTGAGGAAGACCCGTCGTCTCCCGCAACCCCAGACAGGATCCCAACGCCCATCGTGGCTCAGAAGCAAAACTTCACGCCCCGGCCCAGGCAGGCCAGCCAGACCTTCTTCCAGCCCTCTTCGCAGCGCACCAACACTGAGACGCCGCCGCGGATGCAGCTCTCCCACGCGGATATCCACCGGTGGCAGCAGCAGACATCCAACGCCAGCGACCAGTCTCCTGACAATGGCCGCCTCCTGCGCCCCCTGCCGCCCAAGAACGCATCGCCGACGAAGTCGAGTCTGCGGTCGCCCCTGAAGCCGCGCACGCCGGGACGAGTCGTCGAGTTTACGAGCAGCGTCCTCTCGCCGGCGGAGCAAGCGAGGGCGCGCCACGAGCGCCAATTCTCCAACTCATTTCTTTCCGTGCAGGACCCAGACCCTGCTTTGTCGTTTGCGGGCTCCACGTCGACGGCCGCCGGGCCCATAGCAGACGTGGAGGACAAGGAGAACAGCAACAGCGACGAGACCGAGGACATTTTTATGACCGACGTCGTGTCCCAGCCGCTACAGAAGCAGCAGGCACGGAGCCGGACCCAGCAGCGACCACAACAGCAGCAGCAGCAGCAGCAGAAGCAGAAGCAGAAGCAGGCAGCCGTGCGCGAGACGCTCTCGCCGACAGTCTGGAGCCGCAAGCACTGGCTCCTCCTCGACGGGATCCTGCAGCTCCGCAGGCGAGGCCCCCTGAGCGCCGCGCCGGTCCCGCGCCGGGCGGACCGGTACCTCGGCAAGACGGTCAAGAGCCAGGGCGAGGCGATGCGGCTCGAGCGCTGGCACCTCGACTGCGTCGACGCCTTCAAGGCGCAGGTCGGCGGCTGGGACGAGGGCGCGCTGGCCAAGCGCCTGTTTGCGCTCATCCTGGGCGAGGAGCAGAGGAAGAGGGGCGCGGCCGCGGCCGCGGCGTCTGGGGCTGGGGCGTCGAGGGGCGCCGCGGCGGGGAGGCCCGTGAGGGTCATGTTTCACTGATGATGAAGAATCCTTATGATGATGACGTTTTGGTTGTATTTATTGGGTATCAAGACCCGCACTGGCTTGTCGGGTCTGCTTGTTTGGTGGTATTGTTTTCCCCTGATTCGTTTAAGCGTCCGAGAAGGATGAGGGAGGCATGCGGCAAGGCGTTTGTTTTGATCGTGGGCTTCATGATGTTTTGGCTTCCGAGATACCACATTCGTATCGTTTTTCCTGCTGGAGAGCTACCTGCTTGGAGATACTCACTCTTGTTACCTCATTATGCCAATACCATCACATCACGAGCACGTTTTTCACGTCACGACGCACACGAACAGTCTAGCGCACCGTTTGCAAGCCACGCCCGCGCTGCGCGGGCGAGTCCTTCTTGAACGCCGCATATCTACCGGTGACATATTACAGTACAAAGACACCCGCTACCCCCCCGTACCCGAGCCGAGCCCGACGGTCTACTCTAGCATGGACGCCTGGTTCGTGTACAGCACGTCCACGACGTTGCTAAGCTTGTCAATGGTGGCCAGGGCCGCGTCGTACGACTCGTCGCGCTGCGTCTCGTCGAAGATGATGAGGCACCCGGCGCCCTGGTCCAGCACGCCGATGATGACCTTGTCGAGGATCATCTGCGACAGCTTGCGCTCGACCTGCTGGGTGTCAAGGCCGACCATCTTGGCGATGTGGTCGATCTCGACGCGGGAGAAGGGCTCGATGACCTTGATGAGGTTCTGCTCGAGCATGGCGTCGTAGAGGCGGCGCAGGTGGTTGCGGATGAAGGCGTCGCTGCCGAGCTCGTAGCGGTACGACGACAGGGCGCGCTCGTACTCCTCGAGCGAGCGGTTCGAGTGCGCACGGGCAATGGCCTTCATGGCCTCGAGGTTCTTGCCCGCGTACTTGACAGCCTGCTTCGAGGCCATGAGCTGGTTGACGTCGTCGACGAGGTTGAGCATGATCTTGCACAGCAGCATGTACTGCAGGGCCGCCTGGGCCCTCGCGCTCTCGTCAAGGCTGTGGTAGCCGTCCAGGGCCTCGATGAAGTAGGAGAAGGCAGTGTTGAAGTCCTTGTCCTCGGCGTGGAGCATGCCGCTCTGCATGTCGAGGTTGGCCTGGAGCATAGGCGGCGTGTAGACGCTGGCGGCGCTCGTGCGAGCCGTCGTGAGGGCGGCGCGGGCCTTGGGGATGTTTCCGAGTGCGTGGTAGACCCGGGACTCGAGGAGCTGGACCTCGACGAGGCGGAGCTTATCGTCGAGGCGCTTGAGCTCTCGCAACAGGCCGTTAATGAGAGTCAGGGCATCGTAGTAGGACTGCTTGGTCATGTAGAGAGCGACGAGGCGGACCTCGAGGTCCTGGCGCTGGAAGGCGCGGCGCTCGGCGGTGGCCCATTCGATGCAGTCTTTTGTGACGTATACTTCGGTGTCGGTGCTGTTGGGGATGTCCTTGAAGAGGTCGAGCAATTGCCGGACTGCGAGGGCGCAGAGGTCAGTTCCCAAGTCCATGCGCGTGAGGATGTCAACCGAGTTCGCACGCACCCAGCTTTGAAGACTTTGCCTTGGCAAAGGAAGAAAACACCGAGCGGCTCTCCCGCACCAAATCTACCAGTTCTTGCGTCTTCCTGTGGGAGTGTCAGCCACCTGAGCCATTGCTTCCCTTGCACCGTCCTCTGGTCTGCCACGGAGGGAGACGCACTTCTCGTCCCTGTACAGCTGACCCAGGCTTATCAAGGCCGTCTCATATTCTTTGGTGGCGGCGTCGGAGGTGGCCTGGGGCGCCTTCGAGGTGATGTCTTTGTAGATGGCCTCTGCCTGCCGGGGGTCCGTCTTGGCCAGCTTCTGGGCTTCCTGAACCCGGCTCGAGTCGCCGGCCGCCATTATGGGTTCGGACGGGCGTAGGATGCGGCGAAGAATGTGCTGGCGAGAGGGATTGGGAGTAGGCTGAGGATTCTGCACGAGACTAGTCGTGTTCGCGTCGGTGATCGTCGCGGGGGCCGCTGGATAAGAGCAGTGCTGATGATGGTGGATGGTGGTGATGGTGAGGTTGAGGTTGTCTGAGCTGTCGCTCCGACCAGCCTCGTTCGCGCACACGCCGCCAGCCAGCAGTGGCGGCTCCAACAGGCACCACGCGCACAGCAACAGGTAGCCACAGCGCGCGTCAGCCACTGGGGCACGCCGGCGCTGGGGCCACAGGCGCTGCCGGGCAAGCAATGGCAGCTCCCAGAAAACCGGGGCTCCGAGCTCCTTCGCGAAGCCGGCTTCCACTGGAAGGCTTCCTTCCGCTTCCAGCGACCACCTTGGCAGCGGGCCATTGTTGATCCGGCGCCTTCCCTGCCTGCGCCCGGTCCGGCGCCCGGCGTTGAAATTTCAACGAAGCGCTTTGGGCCGACCCCAAGCTACTGTCTTGCCGCTCACGCGATAGCTTCCCTCTGTCCTCGCCGCAGTCAACTCGACGAATTGACCGCGCTACCGCTCTCAAGATACCCTTTTCGACGCCGATTCATCCCCTTTTAGCCACAATGCTCCGCCAGGTCCTTTCTTCCTCCTCCAGAGCTCTGCGCTCTGCGCCCAGGCTCGCCGCCGGCAACCCCGTGCTGCGACCCCAGTTCCAGTCGGCTGTGCCGTCACCGCTCGCAGCCCGGGTGGCCCAGCCCTCCGTCGCCCGCTGGTACAGTGAGGCCAAGGAGGCTCCCGCCGAGGGCGAGAAGGACAAGGCCGAGGCCAAGGGCGAGAGCGGCGAGACCGATGCGCTCGCCGAGCTGAAGAAGACGCTCGAGGCCAAGGAAAACGAGGCCAAGGAGTGGAAGGTTCGCTCGAGACCCCCCCGAGACGTGTTCGTCGCCAATGGACACCAGTGCTCACAGACCGACAGGACAAGTGCCTCCGCACCGTCGCCGACTTCCGCAACCTTCAGGACCGCACCGCGCGCGAGGTCAAGACGGCCCGCGACTTTGCCATCCAGAAGTTCGCCAAGGACCTCGTCGAGAGCGTCGACAACCTCGACCGCGCCCTCACCACGGTTCCGGCCGAGAAGCTCGACGCCGCCGTCAACCAGGACCTCGTCAACCTGTTCGACGGCCTCAAGATGACGGAGAACATCCTGCTGCAGACCCTTGCCAAGCACGGCCTGGAGCGGCTAGACCCGGCCGGCGAAAAGTTCAACCCCAACGAGCACGAGGCCACCTTCATGGCCCCGCAGCCCGACAAGGAGAACAACACCGTCTTCCACATCCAGCAGAAGGGCTTCAAGCTCAACGGCCGCGTCCTGCGCGCCGCCAAGGTCGGCGTCGTCAAGAACAGCTAGACAGCTCACCCTGTTTCTGAATGATACCACGGCTGCCGCCGCGCACGGCAATCAACAAAGAATCATCACCACTGTACTATTATACTACTTTTTTGCTGTCGGGTATCTCCGGGCCGGCGTTGTTGGATCAGATGTATCATGCTCCTCTCATGACGGTGGATTGCGTTTCGTGGTTTTCTTTTGCCTCTTGCATGGCGGGTGAACAAAAAGAAGACGATACAATCTTTGGAAAGACAAAGGGCAAAGACTTTTAGGGACGGTATCTTCATGTACATGCGGCTTGCATCACGACGCGCCTTGAGCCCCGGGACGGGACAGGTGCGCGAGACTACCTACTCCTAATTCACCCTGTGCACTCGCTGCACATGTATACCACCACTCACTCTCTGAAACTTTCCGATCTTGACGCTCGCAGCGCCCTAGGCAAGTTACCTCGTCCTGACTTTCAAGTCTGCCAGCTTCCTCGAAGCCCTTCCTGCGAACCCCTGGCACCGACAGACATCAAACAAATCATCCACGTTCACCACCGATCACGATACACTGCGTTCTCCCCCCAGAAGGTCCCCGTCCAGCACCCCTCTCACTCGTTGCCGCCGCTCGCGGGCGCAGACTCAGCCGCGCACTCGCGGCCCATCTGGATAAGACGCTCACACAAGTCGTCAAGGTCGCCCACGTCGAGGCGCGAGAGGCCGACGGTCTGCGCCATGCCGACCACGGCGTCGCTGAGGCTGCGGTCGAGGCGCATCAGCTCCGTGAGCTCCGCCCACAGCCGCGCCGCCTCGCTCTCGAGCTCCTCGGCGCGCGTCTCGACGCCGCGCAGGTGGCCCTCGATGTGGCGGTAGATGTCGTTGCGGCGGCGGCGCGCCTCGTCCGCCGCGCGCCGCGCGCTCTCCTCGATGAAGGTCGTCGCCTCGGCGGCCCGCTGCACGCGCGGCGCACGCGCCCTGATGCGCTCGGCGTACGCGCGCTTGCCGGCCACGGCGTCGGCGACGGCCTGGGTCGCGTTTTGGAGGCGCACGTACCGGCGCTCGAGCTCTCTGTAGATTTCCACCTGCGGGATGCCGTCGAAGGCGGCCGGCGCGTCGGGGGCCGCGAGGGCCGCTGCGATGTCCTTCTGCAGGGCAGGTCAGCACTGCTTGTGGCTCTTGAGACGGGGACTGCGAAGCCTTGCCTGAGTGATGCTGATGACCTGGCCCGCGGGGCCCAAAGGTTCCTTCTCTGCACCGTCCTCCGCCCGGCCAGGACAGTGCTCCAGGTCGCGGGATAGATCCACGCCTCGCTGCCAGACCACGAAGTCGAAGTTTCCCACATACGCAGGGGTTGGCCAAAACACCTTGCCGTCTCCAGCCGTAGCATTTGCCTGGTGAGGCTCCGCCATCTCGGAGACGGAACCCGTCTCGGCAACGTCCGATCGACCGGCCGACTCGGCGTCGCTCTCCTGGGCGTCGATTTAGTTCATCGTCAGGCAGGCAAGCAGGCAGTACACCAAACACAAACACGTACATCGACCTTGTCGGAGACAGTACCCAAGATGGGAGAACCCATTTCGGCAACGTCCGATCGGGTCGCCGAGTCGTTGTCGGTCTCCTGGTGCCGCTTTAGTCCATCACCAGGTCGTCATCAAGCAAGCAATACGTCAAACAGAAACACGTACATTGCGCTTGTCGTCGTCATCGCGCTCGTCCTTGTCCGCGACGCCTGCAGCCCAAAGACGGAACGTGCAGGGCGAGATACGTCCATCCACGGCATCCCCCTCCTCGTCGGACACATCATACTTCTCTACAAGGTGAAACACTCCGCGTTCAGCCTGGGCCCCATTCTCGCTGCTCAGCGACGACGGGTCGGAGGCTGCTTACCGGCAAACGAGGACGACTGCTCCGCCTTCTGATCCGGGCTGCTCTAGAACTCGGCGTCAGACGGGCCTACGAGGGCAGCCCCGTCCTTGTCAGCGCCACGCCGCGGCTTCTTGATGGGGTGCAGAGCGCCTTTACCATCGATGTCGTGCTTTCCTTCGAGCTGGGCCTGGCGCTTGAGGCCGCGAACAATGTGCGCTGGGAGACCGTCCTCGTTGCCTCCCTGAGACGCATGGTCCATGCGAGTGATGTGGTCATACTCAGGGCGTGGAACGCCAAAGATGTTCTGCGTCACTTGACCGTCGTTGTCGGCCATCTGAAGACTCTCTGGGGGAGAGCCGCCTTGAAGAAGACTGATCATCATTAGCCTCGATGGCTCTACCGCAGGAAAACAAGACATACTTGGCATGGTCGTCGAGGATGTCGCCTCGCTCCGTCGCCGCGTCAGGGTTACGCGCCGCCCACTCCGCGAGGTCCGACTCAGCGATGGACTCCCCTCCACGCATGGCGTTGTACGCCGCCATCATCGATCTGCTCATGAGCCACTGGCCGCCGTTGCCCGAGTCGGCAGAGCAGCCTTCGATGCGGAGGTACGACTCGTCGCTGTTGGAAGATGCGGCCGAGTGATAGTCGGGCGACGGGGGGATCACCGTCTCCAGGTCGTCTGCGAACCTCACCGTCTTGGGCGTCGAGAACAGCGTCATCTCTTCGCACAGAGCCGCTCCAGAGTGGGAGGCAGAGCAGGTTTCGGCGCCGTTGTCAGCTTCATCTGCAGCCGCGGTCGCGGCGTCGTTCGCGATGTGTGGAAGGTCGACGTCCATCGCCATGCCCGTGTCGATGAGGTCGTCCTCGGAGACGTGACCGGCCGGGAAGCTCATCGAATACATCGAAGTCTGGCCGTGGCCAGTGCTCTGCTCGAGCATAATGGGACACTCAACAATGTTCTCGTCGTCGCTGACCGGAAGAGGCGACATTGTGGCCCTCGTTGCGTTGGCCGAGGTGACAGCTGTTGAGGTTCACCGCGACACTCGCGTGCGGAGAAGCAAGGTTGACAGCCGCGAGCAGCTGCGCGTTGCGATTCAGATAATGCTTGTGAACTTTCTCAAACGACAAGCGTATGGAATTCAGTGACGTCCCGTAGCGTGGTAGGATCGACGCTCGAAGAAAGGTGGCGTGGTGAGGTTGTGATTGTACGGTCCGAGGCGCCACGTGTGAGATGCACAGAATAAGGAACGCGGGACCAGTCGCGGTACAGAGGCAAAGAGAAGTCAGCGGGACGCGTCGGGCAGAAACAAACGGTCTGTTCGTTGCTAGGGTGGCGTCTGGACAGGGACATTGAACAGAGTCCAGCACCATGGCAACCACCCGGGCCTTTGGCTCTGTGCGTCGGTCGCCAAAGTATTACTTGTAAAACACAGAGGCAGCTGGCGGTCCAACTTTGTTGGCGTCGGCGTAATGCAATGCTGCGCCGTCAACTCCAATATTCGATCCCGCCTATACATATGCAATGCCAAGTCTAGAAGACTGAGTCCACGACAGGATATCCATGTTCCATGATTATACAGCCAAAACATCCCCCGTCAGGACAACATTATTTCTTTCCCCTTTTCGCCTTGCCGCTCTTGGGCTTGGCTTCTTCTTCATCGTCGTCCGCAGTCCCCTTTGCCGATTTCTTGCTGGCCTTCTTGGCCGGCTTCTTCGCTTTGGGCTGCTTGATATACTTGTCCTTCTTGAAGTCGATTTCGTCATCGTCCACTTCCACAGGTTCAGCCACGTCCGCCTCGTCTTCCTCTTCGATGGCCTCCTCCAGATCGGGTGCCTCTTTGGTTTGTTTCTTGGGGGCGATGACGTTGCTAGCTTTCATGAAGGGAACGGGGTGGTTCATGGCGTTGTATCTGCAGCACTTGTCAGCTCATGGACACGTAAAGCAGGAACTCTGCGACTCACGTTCTGGTGAAGGCAGCCTTCGTCTTCGTCTCAATATTGACCTTATCCTCAGTCATGGGACCGACGCCGAGCTCCTGAATCGCGTCGAAATCATCGCGGGTGAGAAAGTAGCTGTCCATCAACTCGATGACATCCTCTACGCAATCTGTGCCTTCATTCTGCAACCGGTTGACCATCTGATTCCACAGGACTGGCATGTACTCCTGGCGAATCTCGTTATGATCGCCCGATGATTTAAGGCGCATGTGAGAGTGGATCTCTCGGACATATCTGCCCAACTTGCCGGTCTTGCTGAAGTTTCCTAGCCAGGACGTGAAGTTGGTGCCCATGAGCTGTCCAGCAATAAAGCTGGCAGGGCGGACGGTACTGAAAACAGCATGGGTGGGCATCAGGCTCCAATGCTGCTGTGGCCCGTGGATCATGCGATCTACCAGGTCACCATCGCTGATGCTTTGGGCTGCGTTGTCAAACAACTCGAGCGCTTTCAGGTTCTCCTCCCGTTTCGTGTACCCCTTGCCGTTTAGCGCCATGGGCTTTGTACGCAGGTAGTTCTCCTGAATCATGAGAAAGCTGAACTCGTGATCGTTGAAATACAGTTCAATCTTGTCGTTGAGAGTCGCCTTGCTCGCAGGGGCAAATAGGCCGCCGGCTAACATCTTCTGACAAATGTCCCATGGCTTCAGAACAACATGCTTTTCCCAGGCTTTGGTCATTGCTTTGCCCTGGTCGTAGTTCATGCTGCTCTGGTCGAGTTTTGCCGTCGAAATCATGTTGATGATTTGTCGAATGTCCTTGTTGCTACCCTCTATCAGTGCGTCCACAACAGGAACGGGAAGCTTCAGGCCTTCTCGGTGGCAGATGGTCATGATGCGAGACCTGACCTGATCGACGGTTGGGCGGTTGAACCTGATGTCAAAAGTGACATGGTCGAAAGGTTTCATCTTGGGCAGTTTGCGCTCGTTGCATATCAAGATGAGAGGAACCTCCGTAACTCTGCAGAACTTGGCCAACGCGCCGACGCCGCCGCGATCGCCGGCAGACATGCCGTCAACTTCGTCCATGACAAGAACGATTTTTTTCTTCGAAGAGTCCACAGCTTTACCATCGCCGGCAAAGTACCCGAGCAGCGAGGTGTTGTTCATCACATCGCTCACTCCAGCCTCGACAAGCTTCTTGCTTCTTGTGTCACTGGCGTTGCTTTCCAGCACATCATAGCCCTCCAATTTGGCAGCCAAGTGCGCTGCTGTAGTCTTGCCAATGCCAGGGGGGCCAGAGATGATGATAGCACGTGCGCCGCCCATGCCGTCTGCACCACGGCGCTGGAAGTTGTACTTCTTTGACTTTGGCCAGTTCTTGAGCCAGGACTGGATCTTCTCAACCTGCCCCTTGTTGCCGCAGATATGGCTAAGTTGTGTTGGCGCATACTTCGAGGTAAGGAGTTGGACAGTTGCATTTGCGGGCTGCGGGGCTGGTGCGGTTGCGCCTCGAGATGCCGCAGCTTGTTTGGCCGCCTTGGCCTCCGCGACCTTCTTGGCCTTCTCCTCTGCCTCCAACTCCGCAACTTGTTGCTTCACCTTGTCTTCCTCGGCCTTCTTCTTCTCTTGCGCTTTCTGGGCTCCTTTCCCCGAACCACCGTACGCAGGCAGTTTGCGAATAAGGTCGAAGAGTCCGTTTTCATCGATGGTCTTGATGCCGTGCGATTTAATCTTTGCCAGCTTGCTAGGGCCAGCGTCTTCTCCGAGAACAACGAAACTCGTTTTACTGCTGGGTTGGCCAGTCACCTTGCCTCCGTAACGCTTGACAAGAGCCTGTGCTTCGTCACGCCCAATCGTCTGCAAAACACCAGTGAAGACAAAGGACAACCCGCTGAGGCACTCCTCTGCTCCATCTGGGACATCCGCCATGCCGGTTGGCTGGGCCGATGCATTGCCACCGCCAGCAGCTGCTTTCCGCCAGTCGAACTTGGCATTGGGATCTTTGGGCGGAGGCGTGGGAGGACGGACTGTAGCAACGCTGTCGAGAATATCTTGGATTTGAGAATCTTCGGGCTCATCGGCTTTCTTAACCCTTGGGGCTCGTGCTTTCGCAGTGGTCGGCTTCTTCCTGGGCAGGTCCTCTTCGTCCTCATCGTCAGAATCCTGCGAGGGTGTTTTGCGTTTTCGACTGGCAGCTGTGGTCTTGTCGGCCTTGACAGGCTCGTCCACGGCTTTTGGCGCAGCGGCATTTCGTCCGCGGGCCGCGACTCTCTTGGGTTGCGGAAGAACTTCTTCTTCGGATTCTTCTTCAACGTACTCATCATTCTTGCGCTTGTTTCGCCCTTTGACGTCGGCGGCATGAATGTCATCGGCGTCCTCATCTGCGTCCTCCATGTATGCATCGTCATCATGCGCTTGGTGTTGCTTGTGAGACACGACCTTCTTCCTGGCCTGTGTGCCGTTTGTAAGGGTGACAGCCGCGGCTTTCGGGGCTGGTTGCTTCGTCCGGGGGCTGGATCGCACAGGAACTTCCTCTTTCACCTGGGCCCTGACTTCGCTTTTCTTCGGCATTGTGGGAACCTTTGCCTTTTTGCTGTCATTTTTCGACGCAAAGTAATCGTCGGCGGAGATGGCGACGCCTTTTGGCTCTATGTCTCTGTCACAATGTAAGGATTCAGCATTGCGAACATGTCCTAGAGATTACGCACGCCTTCTTCTTCTTCGGGGCTGCCTTTGCCGCGGGCTTCTTCTCTCTGCTGCGCGTTAGTGAGGGCGCGCAAGTGTTGCTATCAAACTGCACGTACTCAACAACCTCATCATCCTCGCTGTCATCGACAACTTTGCGGCCTTGGATAAAATTAGCGTACATAAAGGTAGAAGCTCAATGGCACCGCCATACCTCTCTTGCTCTTCGCCGGCTCTTCTTTCTTGGTGGGAGCGGGCTTCGCAGCTGCTGCACCACCTTTCGGTGCAAAGAACGACCGGATGTCAGGCATATTGTGCAGGAATTGACGGTCCGAGGCGTTCAGGGCACGATTTCAGGGTGCTGAGGAGAGTCTTGGCCCCCTTATAGCACCATTGGCGGTGTGTTGCCTGATGGCCCAGAGCTGTCGTTCAAGGCAGCACGGCAGCCTGGAAATTGATGGACTGGTGACGTGCACGGAGACCCGCACCAGGACGCGAAGCTGACGCGAGGTCCGTGACTTGGGCTTAATTGGCCTCTGGTCACGCCTGAAATTTTAGGCAGTTGAGCCACCCCAGCACCGCTGAGTCAGCGTCTTCCTGATGCGCATCGGCTAACCTTTGGGGAGATTTTCCGGGGCTCAATGATGAGCAGCTTCGTCACGGGCAACGGCGAACCGACACAATGAAGCCCACAAGCACGAGGGCATTGCTCAATGCCTTCCAAGGCTTGAGTCTATCTAGCCCTTCGCCGCTGCGACAACTCAGGGTGCCAATCCAGCATGCATCCGGAACACTCGACGCCGCGCGACGACTTCAGAATGCGCGACCCTTCTCGACGACCGCCCCCGTACTGGGCACCTGGTTGGAACCCAGTCTGAACCGCAAAAAGAAAATGGCCAAGGGACGACCGCGCGTCGCAACGGGCGGATCGACAAAGGGCACGACGGTGATTTGGGGCGACTACGGACTGCGGATGACCGACCACCACCGCAGAATCAGCGCCAAGCAGCTGAAGATGGCCGAGGACACGATCAAGGTGCGACTCCGCGGCGAAAAATACCGACTGTACAAGAGGAAGTGCTGCAATGTCGGCGTCTACGTGAGCGGTAACGAGGTACGATCAGTTGTGCGCCAATCGAGAGGCGGGGGAGGTACTGACTGGTGCTGTAGATGCGAATGGGTAAGGGCAAGGGCTCTTTTGACCATTGGGCAACACGCATGGCCGTCAGCCAAGTTCTCTTCGAGATCAAGGGGCGGATCCACGAGCAAATCGTGCGGGATGCGTTTCGTCTAGCCGGAAACAAGCTGCCAGGTGAGTCTCGGCGTGTCATGGTACCGGGCGACCCAGGCTAACAATACTGCAGGCCAGTGGGAGTTTGTGAAGAGGGGAGATGCCCCTATGGTAGGCATCACGAAGCTTGATGGAGTTACGCTGGAGGAGCTCAAGAGACCGAGGAGGCAAATCGCCCCTACCGAACTGCTGGAAGCCTCATCGCCGACGACTGTGACGGAAGCCGGAAGCACGTCAGAGTCGTCGCGGTGATTTATTTTTAGCTGTATTCATACCAAAGCGAGGCTGTACCATAGATATTGTAAAGATGAGACCATTTGGCCATTAATCCAAAGACTGGTTTGGCTGGTAACCTGGCGTTACGACAGCGAGGCGATGGTTGTGAGCCTCCGCTGTTGTAGTGCCTGTACACGTACAGGCTCTTGTGCACGGACCACTTCAGGCCCAGGCAGGAGGTACCTCCACTGCCCTGTCATCCATCCCACCTGGCTGCACTTAACGCGCCGACGCGTCTTCCTCCCGAAAAAGAACCACGCCAGCTTCAACCTCGCAGCCCAGGCGCCTCGAATCGCAAAAATGGCCCTCATCGTCGACAAGCATCGTCCGCGGTCGCTCGAGGCTCTGACATATCACAATGAGCTGTCGGAGCGGCTCCGATCGCTTGTGCGTCAAACGCTCGCACCTGGCCCTCGCATGCACCAGCTGATACCGTGACGCAGGCTCAAAGCGGCGATTTTCCCCATCTGCTCGTCTACGGGCCCTCTGGCGCCGGCAAGAAGACGCGAATCGTGGCTACTCTCAAGGAGCTGTACGGCCCCGGCGTGGAGAAGATCAAGATCGATGCGCGCGTGTTCCAGACGAGCAGCAATCGCAAGCTCGAATTCAACATTGTCGCCTCCATCTACCACCTCGAAATTACCCCGTCCGACGTCGGAAACTATGACAGAGTCGTCGTCCAAGACCTCCTCAAGGAGGTGGCGCAGACGCAGCAGGTCGACCAGTCGGCCAAGCAGCGCTTCAAGGTCGTCGTCATCAACGAGGCCGACCACCTCTCGCGTGACGCGCAGGCCGCGCTGCGTCGTACCATGGAAAAGTACTCGCCCAACCTGCGGTTGATCCTCCTCGCGAACTCGACATCCAATATCATCGCGCCGATTCGCTCGAGAACCCTCCTGGTTCGCGTTCCCGCCCCCACACACGACGAAATCTGCGACGTCCTCGCCCAGTCGGCAAAGAAGGAGGGCTGGGATGTCGTCAAGGGGTTGCACAAACGCATCGCGGAGGAGAGCGGGCGAAATCTGCGAAGGGCGCTCCTCATGTACGAGGCTGTCCACGCGCAAAAGTAAGCTGCTTCCCCAACGGTCATCTCGAGACGTACTAACGTGGTCCTTGCAGTGAGAAAGTGACAGAAAGCACACCAATTCCACCGGCAGACTGGGAGGCACTGATTGGGCAGATTGCCAAGGAGATTATGGAAGAGCACACCCCAGCCAGGATCCTGCAAGTCCGGTCGAAACTCTACGACCTTCTCACACACTGCATCCCGCCAACGACTATCCTCAAGACCCTAACGTTCAAGTTGCTGGCCCTCATCGACGACGGACTCAAGGGAGAGGTGGTCCTGTGGTCGGCATTCTACGAGCATCGAATCAAGACGGGTACCAAGGTCATCTTCCACCTCGAGGCGTTTGTGGCCAAGTTTATGCGGATATTCGAGATGTACCTGATGAGCATGGACATGTAAGGCGGGCAGGGGAGACGGAGTCTGGCGTGTATCATTGGCATTGGCATTCAACTACTCATTGAAAGCGGTAATCCCAAGGTGGATTGATCCCGATCGGGCCTGGACTCACCATGACCGTACGCTGTGTGTCGTTACACAACTTCCCCTTTACACCGACTCACATTTGCACGGTGCCATCTGACGGATGCAAACTGCCGCAGTTTATCTTGCAAGGCTACACGTACCGGCGAGCACCGTCAGCTGCGCCCGATAACGACGGCCTTCGTCCAAGGGTGCGCATTGCACACTCACCTCCTTTCATGCGTCAACACCCCTCACGACCCATACCTGTGGCGTTGCCAGACATACATACATACGTACTTCGTACGTACCGGCCACAGCCTGCGAGTGCCGTACAACACTCAAGCAAGCCGCCAGGCAAGACAGGAAACGCAACGCAGCCCAAGCTCAGTCACAACTCACATCAATGCAGAAGAGACACGGCAGACCCCGGCATGCAGCTCAGGCGGTGGGCCGTAAGACGAGGCTCCCCAGCCGCCCCCCGCCCCCCCCCCTCGTCCGGCCGTCAAGTACCGCGACACGGACCGGGTCGAGGGACATTGCGCGTCCCGTGCAGGAGGCAACGCGCGCTTGCTGTGTGTGCGAATACGTACGCATGTCGCTCTCCTCGTAACGTCCAACAGCGGGCTTCTGCAGGTTGCCCGTGCCACTTGCTGACCAGGGCGAGGTTTAGGATGCCGCCGTGCTGACTGGCCGGCTGCGCTCCCCATGAAGCCACCTCGGTAGTGACATTCCACTTGTGTCATTCCAATTGTGTGAGATACCCGTAATGTCGGTATCTCTGTTTCGTACCAAGTACGATGCATGGCTAAGCGGACCCTCACGGCGAGGATCAGTGGCGGATCAAATCCGCATAGCAATGAGGTGAAATTCCTCTATGGATTGTCTCCAATGTCATATCTAAAGACAGATTCTAGGCTTCGTAGGTATACGTTGAATACAGAAAGCGGCGTACGTTACATGCTACCTTTATTCCAATTGCTCGTCGTAGCTCCCCAAGCGCCATCATGCCCATCCTTCCTTTTCAGTACCCCGGCAGTTCCAGCCTGTTCGGCGACAAGAGCTCTGGCGACGCAATTGACGACGGTGTGAATGGCGTTTTGCAATCGTTCGGCCAAAAGCTGGGAGGAGGGCTCGGAGGGGGTGGGGAGGCCGACATTGCAGCAGCAGGTATCGCGTCGGCTGGCAGCTCTTGTGGCGGGATATAGTGCCCTGGTTTGCCGCCCGAGCCCCGACCTTTGCGACGCTTCACGATGAACAGGGCCGCGAGTCCCGCAAAGAGTCCGAGACAGCCGAGCGTAACACCAACCCCGATGCCAATCTTCGCGCTGTCGTTTCCTGACGCATCGCCAGCAGGGGTATTCGACGTCTTCGGTGTGACTCCTCCAGGTGCTGCCGTCACCGTACCCGTCGCTGTGAGGCTTTGTACACTGGCCGTGATAGTGGTCTGAGGAGTCGGCGTGGCTGTTGGCCAATGGTCAGCGGCATGACCCAACAAAGCAACGACGCACCTGAAGGCTACTTACTGGAGTAAACGATGACCTGCTTGGTATGCTCGCAGTCGGGCTTCACGGACGACTCGCAGTAGAATAAAGTGTCGTTGTTGTCGCACTTATGCATGACTTGCTGCCCGCCCATGACATCGTAGCCGGCGGCCCTGCAAAACGCCAGGCAGTTGGTGCTCTCCCAGAACGAATCCGTGCAAGCCCCTCGTGCGTACAGCGGTCCTTTGATCAGGGCAGCATCCGTTACGGCCATGCACATGTTGTTGCTCAGGCACGCGTAGCCCGTGCCGCAGCAGGTCGAATGGCCGCCGGCATTGCAAGGAAACTGGCCGATGGCGACCTGCCCATCCGGCCAGTAGCATAGCGTGGTCGCCGACCAGGCCGTCGATGCCAGCGTCAAGAGGATGATGGTGATGTCCATCGGTGTCGGCGTCGACTCATTGATTTCGTCGTTGAACTTGATGAGTTGGGCGAGCGCGGGATAATGGAGGAGAGCGAAACCATAGGCAGCAGGTTAGCACGATCCCCCCAGCGCCGAGGGCATGGTCCACGAGTCGTAGGTGTTGGTCCGAGTGCTCCCAGCTACGCCATATGAGCGCATCCATACTGGGGTCTTGGAAGTCGTGGTTCGTGCTTCGAGAGGGGTCGCGACGCCGCGCCAGTCTGTCGACTCGAATACAGTACAGTACGGCTGACGGTAGACAGCCTAGATGCGATACCCCTGGATTGGGTGGCTGTCCTTTCCGTCCGTCTGCTCGGCCACGACCGCGCTGTCTTCGATCATCTGGTCGGCCTGTTCCATTATTAGCAGTCTCTCCGCATCCTGGCTTGTTGGTGAGGCCCTGGTGGGTATGCAAGTACGCCGTGGCTTGCTCGAAGCCAACGAGTCAGTGGCGGCTGTATCGCGGCGGTGCTGGCTTCTCAGGTTCTTTGCGGCAGCGAAATGTGTCTTGCGGATGGGTTGCGCACCTGCATCTCTCATGAGACATTGGCATTTGTACTTGGTACGTACGAAATACCTTGGGCAGACGCCAAAGAGAGTCGCGCCTGCTCACTTCGCGCGTCCCGGAAGACCTAGCAAACGTCGTCATAAAACATCAAGTGCGCGGACTACCCTGGAGCCTATGTTTTCCACCCTCCAGCCGAGAAGAACAGGACGAAACACAGGCCAGGGCCATTTCCAGTGTGTCATCAATCGCCCGAGACCAGTAGTAGCCCACAATCGAGCACGTCAGAGATGGTAAACCAGTCAAGTCAGACGTTGTCGTTGACGGAAGAGAGTCGCCTGAGAGTCATCACTGGCACACTGGCGAGCGCTCCCGCGGGAGTCCCCTCCGTGGCTCTCCACCACCGACGGATGGCGCTTGACGCATTCCACACGTGTTCAGGAAGCAGGGACGGAAAAGAAGGTTTAAGCCCATTCGCGTGTAAATCAAGCTGGGTCCCCGTCCCCAGACGTAAGGAAAATGTGAGTGGCGCAACCGAGAAGGGTCATGAGAACATGATCTACGGCCATCGATGCCACAACCGGCAGAGGCGTCTTCGAGCAGCGCGAGGCACACATAGCCAAAGTACCGGGTACCCGTACTTGCTGTGATACTCGGGCGTCGGGCAACAAGGATGTGTGCACGCTTCACTTCGACGTGCACAGCGGCCGGTTGGCCAGAAGGGCTGTCAGCGTTGAGCAGAGTCTCGATCGGTGCACAATTCCATTTCAGTTACTCGTGCAGCCCTGTCCCCCGTACACTGGGCACCAATCATCAACGATACGGGGCATCCGGGTAAACAAGCTTGCTCTCTTGGACGCATGGTCGGCGTCCATCTTCGCGCACGCCAAGAAAAAAATCAAGATCAGCTGGGGCCGGCTGAGTGAAGAGCACAGAATGCGGAGAAGCACATGGGAGGGGCTGCCGAATCAGTCAGTTGAAACGAGAGGCTCTCACCCCTTCAAAGGGTGGGCTTGTATCGAAGGACACAGCCCTTCCATCACGCCGAATCGAAGGACTCCGAGAACCGACACTGGCCGATGCCAGCTGAGCCACACTGTCGCTGGACATGCTGGCAACCTTACGCACCCGGCGACCTGGTATTAGGAGTACAGTAGTGCTCTGCAGACAGATGGTCTCGTTACATCCACCATGGCGGACGCGCGACTGCGGAGGGCCGAATTGAGCAATTCCTACTTCGCCCTGTCTGTGCAACCCTGTCCGCCCCACGGTGAGTGCCAGAGTGGGAGACAACAACTGGGGTGGGTTCCTGACTGAGCATGAGCCTTTTTCTGTCGGATGCTCCGTGGCTCCTTTTCTCTGACATACAGGAATGCGCATCCTTGACAGCCAGGAGGGCGAGCAGTGTGGAGAGGAGAGAGACGGCACCGTAAGGCTCCACGACATGCCCACGCGGCACCCGGCTGCTGCAGCCTGACCTGGCGAACGGCGGCATGCTGTGTCCAAATTGTCCAGATGGCGGGCGGCTTCCAGCAATTTGTGGTCCGTAGTGCCAGGGGCCATGCAACAACAGAGTGGGGAGCTTGACAGGGCTGTCGCCACGGGTTCCACGGCTCGGCCTCTGTGCGCAGCAAAGTCGAGGCCTCGCCTCCGTTCGGATGCACTCCAGGGCGGCGGTACTGTACCTCCTGGCCTCTGATACGTGCCCAGGCACATCTCCTCGTAAGCCGCACACTGTGATCGTCGAGGTGCGTTGGTCGGTCCTCGCAGCAGGGCGTAACAGCGTAACAGCGCAGGTCCGGCGCCTCGCGGACTCTGGACATGCAGAGTTGGCTGCGGCGGCTTAGCTGAGCAGAGATCCTTTTATAGTCTGCGCGTGGCATATGCGTCGAATGGCATGAAGCAGCGGGGTCCAGGGTCGAGCAACAAATTTGCCAGCTGGCGTCAACGCCGAGCCCGTTGGTACTCGAAAACGAGGTGCACGGGACTCGGGGGCCGTTTCAGCGGTAGCCCCGGGTGGCTCGCGCGGGAGACGGCGAGTCGCTGCGATCCGTCGCTCCGGCAGGCGGCGAGCTGCCCCAGACAGGTACTCGTAGCCATCGTACTCCATACAAGCCAAGGCAAGCAAGACCCGTGATGCCCACGACGTAGCCCATGTCCCCGGATTCGACTCGCGAACAGACTGGATCCTCGGTAAGCCTCTGGGTACGGGGACACGGCCAAGCACCTAGGCAGAGGGAGGACGAGGTCCCGGTGCTCCGTGTCTGTTGGCCGGCCGGCGGTGCGCACCGCCGACGCCCATGGTTGCAAATACCCGTGGTTAAAGTGGACGACGCGAACTCGATGGAACCCTGGCTGGTTCGGGGGAAAGGATGAGACCTCGACATCGGCGTTGGGGGTAGGGATGGCGCCCGCACCCTTTCCCCCGGCCGTCCGGGCCAGGGCCTCCAATTGTCCATTGGACGCCTCGTTGGCGGCTCAAGCCCTGGCCGCGCTGGGCGGATGTTCCAGGTTGTATCGGGTACGGAGGGGCACCGCTGGCAAACTGGCCCCCGAACTGGCACTGGGTGCCCACTAACAGACGACTGACGGCCGGGGTTCGCAGGCGCACTGGCCCTGGCACGGCAAGCTTGTTGAGGAGGCGGGCGCCTGCCCGCGGGACGGACAAGTGGACGGCACCAACGCCGCGACGTCCCACAGCTCATATGAGAGGTACCTGTACGAACACAACAATACTCGCAGGGCAGGCGGCGCCTGTCTGGTCGAGTCGAGGTAACGAGCGGCGGGACGGACGCCCGCCCGCCCGCCTCCACCTGGCATGCGCCCACGGTACCCCACGGAGGGGTAACAGTGACTGTCTGCACCCTCCAGTACCGGCTTGCTTGACTGGCGGCTCGGGCTCGCTGCTGGCCGCATCGACGGAGACCCGACGAGTCGAGCAACATCTCGGTGGACTGAACCTTCTGCGTTGGGCAGATCAGGCGAGGCAAGGTACCCTGCCTCCGGCTGCGGTGCCGCAGGTACCTGGCCCTGAACCACACCCTGCTTTCTGAGGTGCGTCGCCTCTGAGCATCTCACCTGCCCGCCCCGATGGTCTCGCAGCTTCCCCAGCAGACGTGGGCAATCTCACTACCACACGGCACCACCACCACAACCACCACCACCACCACCACCACCACCTTGCCGTGCTGTGTTGCCTCCACCGTATAAAGAGATTCGCGCGCCCCCACCGTTCGGCCGCAACCCTCCTTTCTCTTCCTCGACTGCTTCCTCGAATCTACTCCTTCTTCCTCTCCTCTTCTCTCCTCTCCACCTCCTCCGTTCCGTCCGTCGCCTCTTCCATTCCATTGCCGTCCTCGGGAAGAAGCTTCTCGTCTCGCAAGCGCTGTCCGGTCCTCACGCGAACCATCGGCGCCCGACGTACGTCCAAGCAAGGAAAGCTCACCAGGTATGCATGACCCTTCTGCATGGACTTATACCTCCTGTCGTGCGCAGCGCAGGCGCAACGTCACAGCGACGGCACCCAGCCGCTGACAGGGAGCAAAAAAATAGCTACCCCGCACTGCGCACAACAGCTGCGAAACGGGAGTCCATCGGTGAAGCGCAAACCGCCCCGCGCCTCGCACATTTCAAGCACCGAGTGAACGGCCAGCGACAATGGTGGCCGAAGAGCAGAAGGGACCTCGCGTCCACGAGGCGCACGAGGTGGACACGTTCCGTAAGATCTCTCGCGTCGAACCCAGGCAGACAGCCCACGGCCACGGCCGCGAGCTGCGAGCTGCGTTTCATTGCTGACACGGTCGTTCGCCGCAGATCCTCCCCAGAAGATGTTGGAGAGTATGGCACCCTTGCCCCTCCTCCTTGGCGACGTGAAGAACTGGCGCGTGGTCATGGCTTTCCACAGCAACGGCGCCACCAGAGCTGTACCGATCCAGGGCCAATCCAGTGCTCTCAGCCTGTACCCCCAATGACCAAAGCTGACGCCTTTCGATTGCCAGAGCACCCAAGCAAGCCCCACCTTGCCAGTAAGTCCACAAGCCCACCCCGCCCCGCCTGCAGCGCCGGTCCTCGGCGCCCCGGTCCAGGGAGCCGCGGTCGTCCGGATTCGCGCGCGACGCCATTCCCGGCTCATGCTCTTCCGCTCGTCCGTCACGCCCCCTGCTTGGACACGCGCTGACCGTGAGCCGCTGCTCGTAGACCTCGAAGAGTACCAGAAGCTGTACAAGGAGTCGATTACCGAGCCCAAGAAGTTCTGGGCCAAGCACGCTCGTGAGCTGCTGACCTGGTATCGCGACTTCGAGACCGTGTCCAGCGGCTCCCTCGCCGATGGCGATGTCAAGTGGTTTGTCGAGGGCCAGCTCAATGCCTCGTACAACTGCATCGACCGCCATGCCTTCAAGGACCCGGATCGCGTCGCCATAATCTACGAGGCCGACGAGACCGAGGACGGTCGCAACGTGACCTATGGCGAGCTCTTGCGCCAGGTGTCCAAGACGGCCTGGACCCTGAAGCAGATGGGCGTCCGCAAGGGCGACACCGTCGCCATCTACCTGCCCATGATCCCCGAGGCAATCATTGCCATCCTGGCCTGCGTTCGTATTGGCGCTGTTCACTCCGTCGTCTTCGCCGGCTTTTCTGCCGACTCCCTGCGCGACCGCGTTATCGATGCCAAGTCCAAGGTTGTCATCACCACGGACGAGGGCAAGCGTGGTGGCAAGTTGATTGGCACCAAGAAGATTGTCGACGATGCTCTCAAGCAATGCCCCGATGTCACCGGCGTCCTTGTCTACAAGCGCACCGGCGCCGATGTCCCCATGCAGCCTGGCCGTGACCTGTGGTGGCACGAGGAGGTTGAGAAGTGGCCCAGCTACATTGCCCCCGAGGTCATGAATGCTGAGGATCCCTTGTTCCTCCTTTACACTTCGGGCTCCACGGGCAAGCCCAAGGGCGTCATGCACACGACCGCTGGCTACCTGCTTGGCTGCGCCATAACTGGCAAGTACGTGTTCGACATCCATGAGGGCGACCGCTACTTCTGCGGTGGTGACGTTGGCTGGATCACGGGCCACTCGTACGTCGTCTACGCTCCTCTGCTCCTCGGCGTCTCGACGGTCGTCTTCGAGGGAACCCCCGCCTACCCCAACTTCTCTCGCTACTGGGACATCATCGACAAGCACAAGGTCACCCAGTTCTACGTCGCCCCCACCGCCCTTCGCCTGCTTAAGCGTGCCGGTGACGAGCACGTCAAGGGCGAGATGAAGCACCTCCGTGTTCTGGGCTCTGTCGGTGAGCCGATCGCTGCCGAGGTCTGGAAGTGGTACTTTGAGATTGTTGGCAAGGAGGAGTCGCACATTGTTGATGTAAGCTTCTCCATGACGTCGCAAACGCACGCCCAGGGATACTGACAATCTACAGACTTATTGGCAGACGGAGACTGGCTCCAACGTCATCACTCCCCTGGCCGGTGTCACCCCAACGAAGCCAGGATCCGCCTCTCTGCCGTTCTTTGGCATCGAACCTGCCATTATCGACCCTGTCTCTGGCGAGGAGATCCACGGCAACGACGTCGACGGCGTGCTTGCATTCAAGCAGGCATGGCCCAGCATGGCCCGTACTGTGTACGGTGCCCATAAGCGATACATGGATACGTACTTGAACGTGTACAAGGGCTATTATGTACGTGGCTTTGTTGAAGCGTTACGGGGGGCATTTCGTTACTGACACGTTTGCAGTTCACCGGCGACGGCGCCGGTCGTGACCACGAGGGCTTTTACTGGATCCGCGGACGCGTCGACGATGTCGTCAACGTCAGTGGCCACCGCCTCTCCACGGCGGAAATCGAGGCCGCCCTGATTGAGCACCATGCCGTGGCCGAGGCCGCCGTGGTCGGTGTCGCCGATGAGCTTACCGGTCAGGCCGTCAATGCCTTCGTCGCCGTCAAGGACGGCAACGAGATCAACGATGCGCTGCGCAAGGAGTTCGTCATGCAGGTGCGCAAGAGCATCGGCCCCTTTGCCGCTCCCAAGGCCATCTATGTCGTGCCGGATCTGCCCAAGACGCGAAGTGGCAAGATCATGCGTCGTATCCTGAGAAAGGTGCTGGCAGGCGAAGAGGACCAGCTTGGTGATATCACGACGGTGAGTTACTCTTGTGACGATAAAAGGTGCGGACTCGCCAGCTAACGATGTGTGCAGCTCTCCGACCCCAGCATTGTCGACAAGATCATCAAGACGGTGCACGAGGCCAAGGGAAAATGAAAAGCGGGCCCACGACGGACTAATCCGGGTTGTTTTGACGAGCTGATACCATTATTGCGTTACGACGAACTGACGAGGCATGCTGTTGATATACGAATATGAGGCAAGGTCGGGTTCGGCCTGTTGGATAGGCATGCCTCGCGGGATCTATGTGAGCTAGTCTTGTGGATAGCCTATCGATGATGTGGTGGAGCTGGACGCGCAATGAGGTCTCGAATCGTCGGACGACGTGTCGCCGCATGTGACTAGCTAGTGACTGCAAATTGTCGAAGCCCGAATGTGAACTGCAGAACAAATAGCACTTGGATGACGGTGGGGATAGAGTTTAAGGTTTGGGCGTGATGGTGCTCTTGGCGCCTATTCGAACGTCCACCACGATCGATGGACAGCTGCGAAGTTAGGGTTCGGTTTTAGAGATGGTCTTGGGTGTTGGTGGTGCAGCAGCGCAAGCCCGAGGAAGGCACGGGACGCCTTACGATATCCGCCAAGGACGGCGGGGCAGTGGAACGTGAACCGTCGTCGTCATCGGGAGTTGAGGAGTGAGAGTGTGGCTTGGCGTCGTACGGGTGGGCCCCCACGAGGCGAAAGGCACAATGAATGAGTGATCCTGGCAGAGGGTCCCGAGCATGTCGCGCGAGCAACAGCAAAGGACAAGACGGGGCGACACTGAGGTGAGCATTATGGCATGGCGGCGGCGTCGGCGTGGGACTGGCCCGATTGGCCGGCTCGTCTCTCGCGAGGGTGTTAGAAGTCGAAAGCTTGCATCTTGTTGTGAGGCCAAGCGTGGCTCAGCAAGTTAGTGGTGTGGCCGACAGACAGTCGCGGGTCGTGACCTGAGTCGATGCGCTGTCAGACACGGACGAGGAGGGGGGTCTCGGTTGTTGTTACGGTCAGGGTGCGGATGGAATCATGCCAGGTAGGGACGGCGTCCGGACCATGGGCGACGGTGAATATATGTTCGCTATAGGCCGTAGCCGCGGTGATGATGATCCTTGGGTCTCATGGTGGCCGGTTGTCAGATTGTTCAACCTCGCCGGGACAGGGTCCGTGGTTTATTTTGGGCGCACGTCGGCCCCTGCGAGGTTGGAGAATCACAGTACGGCCCTCCGAGGCAGGGTCCGGGGTGCCTGCTACGGCTGCTGACGACACGGAACCCCCGGGGGCCGGGTGGGGGACGCTCGCGATGCGGTTGCTGCGCTTGTACCGGGGTCTGACGCCGTACGAGCGCTTGGCAGGGTGCGACCTTCTGCGCAGTGCCGAAGCAACACTCACTCACGAAATACAACAAGCATACTGTACTGTACTGTACCCACCAACTAGCAATATCACTTGCTCGTGAATCTGGCGCGGGCGGCCCAGCGGGTCGGGAGCATCAGGACGGCACAGGGGAAGCGTCGAAACCGTTCCGGTTTGAGGCTCTGCGGTGTGAAGCGGGCGAGGCCTCCTTTTTTTTTTTCAAGGGTCCGGCGCGGGTGCTGGCACGGGCGGCCGTGCATGAATGGGGAGCGGGTAGCCAGGCTGCCGTTGCGCAGTGCGCAAGACGACGCGGTGAGCGGTTTTTTGTTTTCTTCTTTGTTGCCCGTTGTTGTTCCCTGTCGTGTGAGCGAGGAAGCGGACGGGGAGGTTCACGGGTGCAGCTCGTCCCATCCCACGGAGAGTTTTTTGGCGCGCGGGAAGGCGCAACCGAAGCATCGACGAGGAAGAGGCTGCGCCTCCACGAGGTGGTTGGAAGGGACTCCAGGGAGGATGGGAGGCCGGTGCAGGTCTACCTTGCCGAAGTGGGCGTCCCCGTGTGTGCGTGGGTAATGCCTGTACTACTGTACTCCGTACATGTATGTACGTATGCGTGTAAGTGCCAACGTAGTGCCTGCAGCGGCGGCACCGCCCACGCCATCCAGCCAGCCAGCCAACATGCATGCGGCGCCTCTCTCTTTGCTTGTTGGGCGGCGGGTACGTTGTAGCTTGGAGCAAGAACCGATGACGCCGACACGTACAGTATTTCTGGGGGCGTGCGGCGGGCAGGGCCGAGGCGGGCGGATATTGCAGCGATTTGGGTGGATGATGTCCGGACTGCGAGTACATCGTACGCCCGTACTGTACGTTACAATGTTGGTACTTGGTACGGACTACAGCGGCGGGCAATTCCCGACCGCAGCTGCGGCAGTGATTTCGTCCATCCGGGCAGGGTTCTTGATGGGCTGGGCTGGGCTGGGCTGTGAAGGATTCGATTCTCCATCCGCATGCGGCGCAGCGCGGGCCTGCTGAGGTGATGGATTGAGTGAGCCCTGGAGCCAAGCACTGCGCTGCACTGCTCAGCGGAGGGCTTACGTACCTTACCAGGTACCTTCGTGCTCGTGCCCAGACCGCCGCGCCCAGCCCTTTGGGTGAGGTTGGCAGTGTCGGGGAGTATTTTCTCTTCCAATTCTCTGTACAAGTAGAGCCAAGCAAGTGCCAAGCGCAGCGGGGGGGTCCCCCAATTCGCGGGCGAACTCTTGTCCTCGTCGCCGGGCTGCTGTTGCTGCCGCCGCCGCTCGTGGTGCTGGCACTACTGCTGCTGGAGCGGCGAAACAGAAGCCCGGGACCGCGTGGCCCCCTCCAGCCAAGCCCCCCTCCCGCCGGCTCCCATTGGGCCCGGTGTGGCGGCTCCCCCACCCCTGACGCTCCCTATGGGACCGCCGACCGTATGGGGGTGTGCCAGTCGTTCTCGGCGCGCCGCGCGGGCTGTTCTACTGCCCAGCGCAGGCTCGAGAGGGCCCTGGGGGCAACACCTAGAGGTGCTCAGCCTTCGTCTTGGCGAACCATGGGTCCAGTCGTTCGCGCAGTCCCATCCACCCATCCTCCCATCCACCACCACCCTACCCTTGGCCTTTGATCCGTCACCATCCGTCAGCCTGCTCGCTCCCGTCTGTCTCTGTCTGCCTTCGCCGCCTCTCGTTTGTGCTTCGCCTTGCACGCACTGCTTTTTATCCGGCAAACCTTCTTTCTTAACCACCTCGCCCCCGCCATACCAATCGCTCGGCATTTGTTGCGTCGTTCCGCTTCGGTCGCCCTTGGCAAGCTTCTAGTATATCTCGTCGAGCCGTCCAGCAGATTTCCCCGTCGACGACCATCGCCCCCGGTCCTACCTCGTCGAACCCCCCTCTCCCCGAACAGTCGACCCTCCTCGCCCGCGATCCCGTCACACGGAAGCACAGTTACAGCAGCAGTAGCCTGGATGCAATAACGCCGCGGTCCGCCTCCCTCCCGCCCTAAGGGACTCTTTCCATCATCGGCGTGACGATGGTGACGCTGCGGACCCTAGCGTCCGCTCTCGCCAGCGTCGCGCTGTGTGCTTACTCCTCGCTGGGTATGTCCCCATGCCGTTGTCATCATCGCGCGTCCTTTGTCCCTGTCTCCCCCGTGGCCGGCGGCGGCTTGATCTCGCCGCAGCATCGCAACTGACCGCTCCCCTGCGTAGCGCACTCCGTCAAGCGAAATCCCGTCGGCTACGTCTCCCTCGTCGACGATCCGGTCATCAAGACCCCTTCCCACCGCGTTCATTCCTTTTCCAAGTTCGATCTCACATTTACTCTCCATAATGGACGTCAAAGTATACGACTGGCCCTCGAACCCAACGACGACATCCTGCACGATGACTTCGCCATCACCCTTATGGATGCGGACGGCACTGTCCGTGAGGTGCAAAAGGTACCGAGGACGGAGCACCGAGTGTACCGCGGCGATGCATTCATCGACCGACCCGGCCACGGCGGCTGGTCCAAGGCCGGGTGGGCGCGAGTAACGGTTCATCGCGACGGAGACCACCCGGTCTTTGACGGCGCATTCCGCATCGACGGCGACAATCACCACATCCAAACAGTTGACCAATATCAAAAGCTCCGAGGCGACAACGACCCTGTTGTCCACGACACGGCTAATGCTGAGGACCGCATGGTAGTATGGCGAGACTCGGACGTGATGAACTTTTCCGACGAGCACAGCGAGCTGAAGCGTGACGTTGACGACGAACCCCTGTGCAACGCCGATACTCTCAACTTTAACAGCAAGTTCGAGACCGAGTTCCAACGCCGCAACACCATGCGTGCCATCGAGTTCCGCTCCTTGTTTGGTCGTCAATCCATCGACGGTGGCGGTGGCGGCAGCGGCTCCGGCTTGAACCTCCTGAACTCGATTGGCTCAGTCGATGGGTGTCCCACCACGAGAAAGGTCGCTCTTGTCGGTATCGCTACGGACTGCAACTACTGGGAGGGTTTCGAAAACAGGGAGGCCCTCTCCAAGAACGTCATCAGCATGGTCAACAAGGCATCCGAGGTGTACGAGAGCACCTTCAAGATCTCACTGGGCATCCAGAACCTCACCATTCTCGACAAGAACTGCCCCGCCACTGCCCCCGCGGCGACGCCGTGGAACGTCGCTTGTGGGCCGCAAACGACCATCAGCGACCGCCTCAACACCTTCTCCAGGTGGCGTGGCCAGTTCCAGGACGACAACGCCTACTGGTCGCTTCTCACCAAGTGCGCCACGGACTCGGCTGTTGGCTTGGCCTGGCGCGGACAACTTTGCCGCACGGGCTCCGGCGATAACAGCAATGGCAGCCGGGACAACGAGACGGTTGCCGCGACCAATGTAGTTGTCCGGACCGACACCGAGTGGCAGATCTTTGCCCACGAGACTGGTCACACGTTTGGAGCTGTCCACGACTGCACGAGCTCCACTTGCCCAGCAGACTCCTCGAACCAGCCGTGCTGCCCCCTGAGCCGGAGCAGCTGCGACGCCGGAGGCAAGTTCATCATGAACCCGTCGACGGGCAGCGGCATCACGCAGTTTTCGGCGTGCAGCATCGGTAACATCTGCTCGGGGCTCAAGTCCAACATGATCAAGGCCAACTGCCTCACGGACAACAAGAACGTCAAGACCATCACCGGCAGCCAGTGCGGCAACGGCATCGTGGAGAACGGCGAGGACTGCGACTGCGGTGGCGAGGATGGATGCAAGAACAACAAATGCTGCAATCCCAAGACGTGCAAGTTTATGAGCGGCGCCGTCTGTGACGCGAGCAACGAGGACTGCTGTACGGATCAGTGCCAGTTCGCATCCAACGGCACCGTCTGCCGCGCCAGCACGGGCGTCTGCGACGTCGAGGAGGTCTGCCCCGGCAACCACGCCAGCTGCCCCGAGGACAAGCACAAGGATGATGGCGACTCGTGCGGCAGCGGCCTCCAGTGTGCCTCTGGGCAGTGCACGTCGCGTGACCTGCAGTGCAAGAACATGGCCAGCAGCCTCTCGGGCATGAACAACACGTCGGCGTGCCCGGACAGCGGCTGTCTGCTCGCCTGCACGTCTCCGGAGATGGGTCCGAACCAGTGCGTCACCTACAACCAAAACTTCCTCGACGGGACGGACTGTGGTGCCGGCGGAAAGTGCTCCAACGGCTCGTGTAGGGGCGCGTCTACGGCCAGGGAGATTGGCGACTGGATCCAGAACCACAAGGCCATCTTCATCCCCGTCGTGTCTGTCGTCGGCGGCCTCATCCTGATCGCCATCCTCAGTTGCATTATCAGCGCCATCCGGAAACGCTCCAACCGCCGGAAGACAAAGCCGCCCGAGATGAGCAACTGGCCGTCATACAACGCCGGCGGACCCAACCGCGGACCCCAGCAGTGGAACCAGAACCAGCCGTGGACGCAGTCGTCCGGCGCCTTCCAAGGTGTCCATGGCCCTCCTCAGAACTACCCCTATCCGCCTCCCCCCGCGAACGACGGGGAGAGGTGGTTGAACCGACAGCGAAGCATGAGATACGCATAGACAGCAAACGGGACAGGGACGTCCCAAATCTCGTTATCTTTTGGTCACTTTTTGGTTGGCTTATCATATCTTTCTTTTGGATACACCCAGGAGGCATTTGCTATATACTCCTCGGGCATGACATGGGCGTTTTTGGAATACTACTCGGGGGTTCAAGCGGCCCGCGGCGGCGCCCGCATGGGATACAGGAATCGCGGAGAGGCTCTTTTTGTCGCGCAGGCTTTTTGAGTATATGAACGAAGCCACCACAGCGGGCGGGCGAGGGAGATGCAGGCCCTCGTCTGGTACACACACTCTGTAGGCCCTGTACGTATGCGCACGCCTCGGTGCTCCTCGTTTGGAGTGTCGGGGCTGCGGGATCGGACCGCCGATCCAGATGCAGATAGATGGATGGTGTTTAAAGAGACGGACGGGACGTTTTGCGTCATGGGAAACAACGCTTCCATTAGTGTCATTATTGTCGTAGGCTATTGCTATCGACCCAGCATGCTCACGCCCGAGCTCTTGCCATCGCCATGATGGTTCCTCGGCTTGCTTTTGCGCTTCTTCGAGTTGTCGTGCGGCGCCTCCACCGCCATGGTGTTGTCCGGGGACAAATGATTTGTGGGACAAGGTTTCCGAGGATGAGGATTTATCCTAGGGCCTCGTCTTGCTCTGCGGCGGCTGCTGCTGCTGCTTCTTCTTTTTCTTTTTCTTTCTGACGCCGCCTCCGCCGCCCGCGCCACCACTACCGCCGGCCCCGCGGCTCGAGTTGGCGTTGTCGGCCGACGCGGGGAGCGGCTCGAAGCCGGCGAGCATGGCGCTGAAGCGCAGCCGCTGGCTGGGGATGCTCTGCAAAAGCGGTGCGCGAGGGCGCGTGTCAGCTAGCTGTACATGCATACGATATCCGCGGCGCAGAAGCGGGTGATGGTAGGGACGGGCGGGGGAGGAGAAAGAAGAGAGTGTATTGGAAAAGATTGTAGGTTAGGGCGCAAGGCAAAGAGAGGGGAGGAGGAAAGTAGGAGAAGGCGGGTCAACGGGAGGTCTGTACGTACGTCGCCGGCGCCCTGGGCGTACATCATGAGCTGCTCGGGGTTGTCGAGGACGGCGAGGGCGAAGCCCCGGCGCTCGCGGTTCTCAAAGGGTTCTGCCTTGGCGCTGCGGTGACGGCGATGGCCAGTGTCAGCTTGTGGTACTCGTCATAAACCCCCGGCCAAACAGGTACTGCTCCGTCGCCTCAGGGGCCGAAAGCAGTACAGACTGGCTGTGAAGGGGAACCCGTCATCGGGACGGGACAGGACAGGACCGGACAGGCACTCACCCCCTCCCGAGCCTCATCCGCCGGCGCGTGACTCCATCGCTGCCCACCTCCAGGTCGTCGTCCTCTTCCTCCTCTCCCTCCTCCCCCTCCTCACCATCCTCTTCTTCATCGTTATCGTCGTCATCGTCATCATCATCGTCGTCGTCATCATCCAAGTCGCTGTTACCGACGCCCCCATACGGGTCCTTGCCGCGGGCCTGGCGATCGCGCATCTCGGCCGTCATGGTCATATCGTCTGACCAGTCGCCGCTGCTCGTGGCCGCGGCCGCAGCATACGGGGACTGGTGATGATGGTGCTGGTGCTGCTGATGATGGTGGTGATGGAGCGTAGACGACGGGCCCGCTGCCGGCATGGGTGAATATGGCGGCGGCAGGCCGACCACGCCGTGGTGTGCGGGGCCGGACGAGGACATGCTCGGGGCAGCGTGGTGTGGTGCGGTGTGTCGCCCGGCGCTGCACCGATTCCTTCTGCTGCTGCTACGCCTTCTTCTTCTTCTTGCTTCCGAGGGCCGTCCTCGTTTTACATTGACGGTGGATGGATGGCGCGCTCTTCTGCAGGCCGTCAACGGGGCGCGTAAAATGTGTGCGCTTGGCAAATGCGTGTTGTGAATGAGGATGAGGATTAGGATGAAGATGGCGATGATATGTGGAAAGCGGGATGAGGTGGCGGCGTGCGGCGGCGAGACGTCGGGGGTGGATGACTGATGGGCTGGCAGGTGCCGCAAGTACAGTACGGCGGCGCCTAAGCACCACGCCGGCTCAACCTCCCGCACGAGTATAAGCGCCAAGCGAAGCGCGTGCGCGATCGAATGCAGATGATGATGCGCCGCGGCGGCGGCGAAAACGAGACTCGTCGGACAGTGGATGAAATTGAGTGGAGTGGAGAGAGGTTGAGCTTCGGAGCACAGGCCCGTCCCGACTCCCGTACGAAGTACTGACTGACTGAGGGGCCAAGGTCGCGCATGAACCTGCGTGGCGTTTCCCGCCAGGTGAGGAAGGGACGCAGTGCGAGGTAGGTAGGTAGGTACTTTGTACAGAGTACTGCCAACCTGCCTCGGATAGGTACCCTAGGTACACGTGCCCGATAACTTAAGTGTAGTACAACAAGCAGCTCACGCACGTCCACACACACCAGCTCGCCTCATGCAATGCATTGGATGATTCTCGCATTGTGTGTGCGCCGTCCTGGTATATACTTGTACACTATCCGACACATATGTTGCGTTTTCCTCTGCCCACGCTTGAAAGCCCAGATAATCACACTGTCCGCCCCAAAGATTCCCATCCCGGTGACATGATCCCTATACCGCCCCAACGACCTCGCGCCATATCGAAGCAATAACAATGCAGCAGCTAAACTCCAAACGTCCTCTAGTCTCGTCATGTTCATCACCCAAACAAAAGCGCACCTGGCCCGAGGTCGAGCTCGATCGGAACCCAAGCCCGACTTTGATCCATGGTCCGCGCCTGACTGACAGTCGGTATACAAAAGAAAGAGAGCATCCGCATCTGCGCAAGGCGTCGTCGCACCCGGCCCCGCGACCGTGGCCGTCGAGGAGCGCAATAGACATTATCCGGCCTCGGTGGCCGACTTGGCGTGCTCCTTTCTGCATGGTACATTTTGACCCTGGGGGAAAAGCTGCAGAACATCATCGTACAGCTCGGTGCTCGGACATGCGGGGACAGCACACCACTGCATCTTGGACGCTGCGGGGTTCAGTCCGCGCACGCGTGGGCTTGATGCTCCAACAAGCCACTCGACACCCGGCTACCGGCTGAAGCTGATAACGGCAAGCTGCACCAAGATCGTTAGCGTTCGCCGTGCAGCGTGACAGTGATTCAGACTACTCACTCTGCTGTTGGAGCCGTACGCCAGCTTCTGGCCACTCATATCCCAGCACAGACAATGCTCGTCCTCCTCGTCCGTGTCGGAGGAGCCCTTGGGGCTAAGCCATCCCGGATGCGGCGGCCGGTTCCAGCTCGCTCGCGGCATCGCGAAGCTGTCGACCTTCCAAATCAAAACTTGTCGCGACGTTGCGCCGGCAATGAAGACACCGTCAGGGGTAAAGGCGAGTCGGACGATTGGTGAGTCCATGGTCAAAAAGCACTTCGACTTGGCCTCGGGTTTTCGCGCATTCCAAATCAGAATAGCACAGTCATCTCCACCTGTTGCGATGAGGCGCTCGTCGTCGGCCTCGGGTTGTGAGGCGGGTAGCGGTTGCCACGCCATTGTCGTTATGGCGCCTTGATGGGCTTGTATTGATCGTCGCTGCCCATGTTCGTCCCACAGCTAAAGAAGACCGTCAGCGCACATAATCAAAGAGGACGTGCCGTGATGGGCTCATGCGTGTCTTACATCGAGTAAGCCTTTGTCGCTCGCAGTCGCGGCGAGCTTCGAGCGCCAGTCAAAGAGCACCTGGGTGAAACTGTCGTCGTCCTTGGTCTCGAATTTTCGGACCTGAACGATTGACGTATCCGTGCATCGAAGGCAGAGCAGCAGGTCTCCGCCGCAGAGGAGAAAGTCAGTGTCGTTCGTCCATGCAGCATCAAGCGGCGTGGCAGCAATATCGTGGCCCGGGAGACGGTACTCCAGAACTGCCCCTGTCATGATTGCAACTATGGTGACGATGGCACCGCCATTTTCAGGGGAGATGACAAGCAGGGCCGTATTCGTTGGGCTCCACGCAAGCTTGATAATGGGCCCTTCAGTGACATTGGCCGACTGCACGGGGTCGCCATCAATGGACCAAACGCTGACAGCAGACTGCGCTCCCGTGTCGGTCGCAACGGCAATGGCAGAGCCATCTGACATCCAGGAGAGCGCCGTCACCGTCGTCGTCTTTGGTACGCCCGAGTCGAGGAGGGAGTGCCCTTGAGGAGACACGTGATCGTGGCCTGGCTCTTGCGCGGTGGCACGCGCGAGCGTCCAAACACGGGCTAGCGCGTCGGTGCCAGCAGCCGCCAACACAGATGTGTCTCTGGGGCTCCACTCGCACTGGAGCAGGACGGGCGCATTTTCAGAGCCGCCCATGGGCGAAGGGGATGGCGTCGCGTCGGCTGCGGCGCCGGGGCTGTCGTCTGCCAGGCGAATGAAGGTGGTGACGGGCGACAGCTCCTCGACCTTGTCGACCTGGGTGCCCTGGTCGGGGCCGTCAGTCTGGGGGACAGGCGGTGGCAGCTGCTCGCCCTCGAGCGGTGACGGGTAGGCGTGATTGGTGGCGTTGTCCTGGTTTTGCTGGTCATCGAGGGCATGTGGCGGGTGGTCGACGTCCATGGGCGTCGTGGCTGTGGTCGTGGTTGTGGCGGTTGCGGGTGGTGGTGGTGCTGCTGCTGCCGGCGCTGCTGCTGTGTCGGATCCGTTGTCGTAGCCATTGCTGAGTCGCGGGCGCTTTGCCGGCGACCCATTCGGCACCTGCTGCTGCTCGGGCGCCCGTTTTCTCAGCGCATCGGGATCCTCGCCGGCGGGCACGGCAGCGTCGTCGGCTTCCTCCCGCTTAGTCGGAGGCAGCTGCGGCGCTGTGAGGGGTCCGAAAATGCCGACTTGCGACTGTTCGACCTCGGCGGTCGATTCTTGGGGCAGCTGCACACCCCCGTTGTCAGTAACGGGGTCCCGGTCTGCGGCGAGCGTTGCGAGGCCGCCTGGTAAGGGGCGTCGCGGGCAAACGGGGTCGAGCAAGGGCCAGATTGCCCGGCTCTGCGCGGGCGCGGCGGCCACGCGAGGCCTGAGAGGTGCCGCGCAGATGGGCGAAAAGAAAAAGAGGACGAGACGTACCTGATTGAGAGTGCAGTCGCGCTCCAGCGCATAGTAGAGGAGGCCGCGGTTGACGACGGAGACGAGAGCGTGGCCCTTGACGTGGCGGGCAAAGTCAAAATCTCGGTGCGGCTCCTTGACGTGCCACTCTTTCTGGAACTTGGCGGCCGTCTCGCGATAGTCTGCAGGGTGAGTGAGAGGCGGTTAGAAGCGTGTCCGTGCTGCCAAATTGGCGTCATGATGCATTTCGATGTCGGGGTGCCACGTACTCCCTTCCAACAGATACCTGCGTGCCGGAATGTCAGCAAAAAATACCGTCTCGCCCGGGGACGGCGCCGGATGGAGAGGGCCCCTCAACGTCGGACTCAGCACCAACAGGCACGGGCATGGGAGAGGGAAAAAGAGAGTCGTCCCCGGGGGGGTCGACGAGAGCACCCGGGGATCGATCCGAGGGCGGGCACGCACCTCCAAATGAGAAAGTTGACTCTGTCCGAGTCGAGGAATTCCTTCACCACCATGGTTTGCGAGGCGCGCGCGCCGCAGGTGGCGGCAGTGTCACGGCGGTGTCGTGGCGAGGGTCGCGGCTGATGGGCGGAGTGGAGAGCGGCGCGAGCGCCGAGGAGAGAGGCGACGGGCGGACGAGGGCTTCGGCCAGGGCGAGCCTGGGGACTGAAGACGGCCAGGGAACGACGATATCGACGGCGGCGACGGCGATGACGGGCTGCGTCGAGGTGAGGCAGAGGTGAGGGTGCGGGAGTGAGTGAGTGAGTGAAGATTCAAGCGCGAGATGAAATCCACATCTCACCGGGCCCTGCGTAGCGAGGCAAGCCAAGCCAAGGTAAGGTACGGGGTACCTGGGCTGCGGCATGTACCTCGTCTTTCCCCCAGCGGAGGCAACGTGCCACAAGTACCTAAGTACTGGGTAGCCCGTCCCCGGTCCGCCTGGCCTGGGGGCCTCACCAGCGCAGACGGCGCGTACCCCATACTCTGCGTCTGCGTCTGGCGGTACGGAGCTGAGCCTGCGCCGTTCCCCATGGTCTCCCCATTCTGCTGGCCTGCCCAAGGCGAACAAGCCAAACCCGCAGGCGCGTGTCGCAGATGGTACGCAGACAGACAGGCAGGCAAACAGGAAGACAGACGAACCGGCGGCCAGAACAGGCACCTGCAGGCGTCGAGGTACGGCCGGCCAGGTACTTCTCGCAGGTGGTCTGAGCTTGCCTTGCCTTGCCCTGTCCTGCCCTGCCCTGCCTTTGCCTCGCCTTGCGTCGCCGCGTCGGGTGGCCTGCCCACCTCCACTCGTCGGGTTCGCTGGCGCTGGCGCTGGCAACTGGCAACTGGCGACTTGGTGCCGGGGGTGGTGGGCCATGGTGCGCTAGGGAGACAGGGGGGGACGAGTTTGGAGGGTGCCATGCTCAAGGTTCCATGCCATCCACGACGGGTGAGGGATCACCTCAAATGCCCGTGGCCCGCAGCCCTCGAGGCCCTGTCGGGACGGAGGGAGGGTGGATGCATGGGTGTGTTCGCCGTGCGTGTGTGCGTCGTGCGTGGGTGGGAGCCATCCGTGGACGAGCGCGCGGGCGCCAGGCCGCTGGCTGCGTGCCAGATAGCCCTGGAGGACAGGACAGGGCAGGGTCCCCACTGCGCACCTCATGCACCCAGGTCGAACCTGAAGTTTGGGGACCGAGGTACGTACCCCTTGTCCCGGTGCCGCCGCGCTGCGTTGCTCTGCGCTGCGCGCCACACACTCACCCACTTGCTCGTCCTCATGGAGTCATCACCCACACCTGCCCGTGTCTGCGTCCACATCCAGATCCATATCCACATCCACACGAGCAGCCGCATAATCGCCCCTTGTCTTGGGGCGGCACTCGCTCTCGGCGCTCCTCCGCCGTCGAGGCCGGCACCCAAAGCGGCGTGATGCTGGACGTCTTCACATCAGCGTCCCCCTGTCGGCGCGCCGTGCGCTCTACGCGACGCACAAGCTGCCACCGACTCCGTGCCGTCTGACCATCGCGACGGGCGTCGTCACGGCGTCTCATTCCCCAGTCATCAATGGAGCTGTCGTTCTGTCGACCTAAAACTGCTAGTTCGCGGGCTGGAGCAGCAGAACCTCCCGCGCTAGCGCCTCCTTCGTCGACGGACGAGGCGGCAGTTCGTGCCATCAGCAAACGTCCGAGTCCTCCCGCCCGACCGTTGCCAAAATGGACCGCAACACGTGCACAACTGGCCCCCTCCCCCCGTGGCGGACGCCTCTTTGTCGTCGGACTCCTGCTGGTCAGGTCGACTCGGGCAACGAAGAGCGCACGACGAGGTGGGAGACAAAGCAAGTCGCGGCGGCAGGGCAGACGGTAGGCCGCGTTCGTCACGCCAAGACGAGATAAAGTGCTCGAGGGTGACGAGCGTTTGCCGAGACGCCGATGGACCCCGCGGTCCCAGCAACTCGCAGACGGACACGCAGTTGGCGGCATGGGAAGGAAGCTCATCTCATCGGTCGGCCTAGGACGCAGGGACGCGTTGCTCTGAGTACCGGGCGCTGCTGTGAAGTACGCACAGAACGTTCTTGCAGGTACTCCGTACGTACTTCGAGGTTACCTCAGTGACGGGCGAATGGGAGGTACCGAGGATGTGACTAGCGAGCTGCGTCGTTTCAACGACGTTGCGCCCCCGTCCGTCCGAAGTCGCGAGGCCCCAGCACTCCATCTCAAGCAGGCGGTGCCCCTGTTGGTGCCCCTCTTGAGGCCGTCGAACGAACAGACCTCTCACCCGCCTTCAGAACGACCTGCGACCTGCGGAGTGCGGACTACAAAGTACGGACAACGGACGACGTACTGCTGCTTTCCTCTGCCCGGGCCTCGAAGGCATCCGCGAATGTAGGACTGCCAACCAGGTCCATGGGCAACCTGGCGAGGAGATCACCCAACAGCCACCAGTGGGCTGGATGTTGACGGCCGCCATGATTGGAGGCACCGGGCCGTACCCACCCGCCACCAAGTCGGACAGGCTCCAGCCTCCGCTCCTTCCCCCCGACGGAGCTCCTGGAGCTGGACACGGCTCCTAAAAAAGACACGTCCCCGGCCAGGCGTTTCTGTGGAATCTGAGACTGATGCAGATCGGCTGCGCCATTGGCACCGGTTGGCCTGGCCCCTCCCGGGCGCGGCACCTTCTTGTATCAGCACCTCGCAAGCTCAGTCTCTGCGGTGTTCCCCCTTGCCAATGAAGACATCGTGGAGCAGCTGTCCAGGACTCTGCGTCGTCCTCACGCATGCCCCGGACGTATATGAGTACTGCCGCCTAGACAGAATCCACCATCTGCGACGCTCGCCACGCAGTGCCAGCCGTCCATTTCGTGGCAACGGGCTCTTCTCGTAGCCGCGGTCGCTCGGCTATTGTCTGGATGTCAGCTGCTCCGCCCATCTCGGTCAGGGAGACAGATGGTCGTGGAGTCCCCGGCAGCGCCCACCAGCGGATGGCCCAGCTCGCGGCATCGGGTGGCTAGCGATCTGCGAGCACTCACACAAGGCGGTGACGCCACCTGTGCGTCCCGTTGCCCCCAGTGCCGGCCTGTGTGCCTGGCAAACTCCCCGGAGGAGTCGTTGCACAAAATTCTGCAGGGATATCCGTGGCTTCGCCAGGCGTGCTGGTTCGGCTGGCCACAGGGATGGCGACGATTCGCTCCCCCAGGCTGCGTTCATGACGAGAGTGTCTGCCAAACGCAGGCCCATCCACCGAGCGTCCGAAGTGCAGTACAGTGCTCCAGAGTCCATACGTCCGTCGGTTAGGAACTTCGTACAATGCACACGCAAGGCACCCGTTTACCAACCAAACACCTGTACCGGACACGTCACCCGGCGGCGATACAGCATCCGCGTCCGGACCGTGATGCGGCCAATCTTGATGGTGCAACTGCTGGGGCGCTTCTCCACCAGGCGTTTCCGGCGACCCCTTTGCGCTGCGCCATGCCGTTCGGCGGCTTCGATCCCCTCATCAAAAAGGGAGCCCCGTCCATGCACCCGAGCGCCAGGCCCTGGCTGGGTCGATCAGACACCGAAGCCTCCATATTTTCCTTCCATTTCCCTTGCTGCCCCTGTCCGCCGTCCGTCCGATCCTGCCAGCGCTGCTGCCGCATCCGCCGCCACCTCGTGTCCTGGGCGCCTCCCGTTGGGCCTCGACGTGGTGACACAGCCACCAACGATGCGACTACACATTGAAGCGAGGAAGTGCTCAAGATGGTCTCCTGATGACCGTTGAACAAGATATAACGATCTTACTCCGTAGTTATGCAGCGCTTGAAATGGCCGCGAGCCACAGTAAGTTGAGGTGGCTCAGCCTGTGGCGTAACCCGTGGCGCTCTTCAATTACGTAGAACCAGTCACGTGACTGGTCCGTATGGTGTTGCACAGCCAGAGTGCAGTGCCAGCAACACCGCCATGACGTCCGACGCCAAAAGCCATCGAGGTCTCGTCAGTGAGTCGCCAGCGTGGAGCTTGATCACTGTGCTCATGGCACATGTGAGCACCTCGTCGCCAATTTTGTGACGCCCGAGCTCCCTGCCCAGCATCCGACACTCGCCATTTCCATCAAGACTTCCTGCCTGAGGCCGCAATAAGGGTCCGGTCCGTGCCCAATGTGGCTAGGCTGGCTGGTGCGCCTCGCTGGACCTTGGAGCTTGCTCGTGACTACGAAGTACGAGTACCTTACCTACGCAGCCCCCGAGTTCCTAACCTCATAGACACCAAGTTGGCCACGACGACACCGAGCCACGCGACGGCCTGATCCCCTCCCTCGGACGGATGACATCCTAGCAGCGTCGCGCGCTGCCCGTAACGCTCGCCCCGCTCGCCCGCGATGCCTCCGCGAATAAACATCCCGCCCGTCACGAGGGTCCTCCTCGGCGCGCTGCTTTTCCAGTCCTTCCTCAGCGCCGCGATTCGGTATCGCCAGTGGACGGAGACGGCGCACATCGTCATTCCATACTTGACGCTTGTGCCACAGCTCTCCCTCGTCTATCCCTGGACCTTCCTGACGTCGGCGCTCGTCGAGGGCAACGTGTTCACCCTGGCCATCGCCGGGCTGACGCTGTATCATGGCGGCCGGTACCTGGAGCGAGCTTGGTCGTCGGCTGAGCTGGCCAAATTTGTGGCCCTGGTGTGCTTGGTCCCGAACGTCCTGACCTTCTGCGTTATGATTCTATTCTTCAGCCTGACTCGGAACGAGAGCTGGACGTCAGTTTGACCTACCACGCATGTGCCGTAAGATTCATGGGCTAACGTTTGCGCTCAGTCTGACCGTCATCTCTGGAACCGTTTCCCTCCAAATCTCATTTCTGGTTGCGTTCAGCCAGCTCGTCCCCGCGCATACCGTCACGCTATTCCGTGGTATCCTGTCTCTGAGGGTGCCTCGGTTCCCGCTGGTCTACATGGGCGTCGTGACCGTGCTCTCTCTGACGCCCCTGCTTTCGCGGGCCGCATTCTGGCTCGCCCTGTTCGGCCTCCTCACGAGCTGGACGTACCTGCGATTCTACAAGACCGTCTTTCCCGACCTTGATTCGTCGCAGCCGGCGTCGCTGCGTGGTGACGCAAGCGAGACTTTTGCTTTTGCCGAGTTCTTCCCCGGCCCTGTCAAGCCTTTCGTGGCCGCATTGGCCGATCAGATCTTCGATGTGCTTGTCGCGATGCGCATCTGCACGCCTTTCTCGCAAGCCGACATGTCTGCCGCTCGCGGCGATAGGGCGCTGCAACGGGGCACGCCTGGCAGCGCGCGCGCAGAGGCGGAGCGGAGGAGAGCCATCGCCCTCAAGGCTCTCGACCAGAGACTCAATGCCGCGACGGCCGGCGCCGCCAACAGGGCATCTTCGCAGGCCCCTGCGCAGCCGGCGGGGCCACCGGTCCAGACGCAGCCTCAGACGAGCACGCAGACGGCCATGACGTCTCAGCCGGGACAGATGCTGGGCGAGACCAAGTTTGAGCCGGACCACGACGAGGAGCCTGGCAAGAATTAATGGGAACACCATGGCGTACTGGTGTGTAGGATACGCTGAGCGACTGTGGCCGGCTTTCGTATGTTTAGCTTGAGGATACCCAAGGGGTCAATGAGTCGTTGATGGGCATGCTTGAAGGCTGGTGTGCCAAGGGCGAAGAAGGTGGGAATGGGTTGGCGGTCATATCATTTCTAGCGACGATGCAATACGAGCGCAACCAAATCGTACCACGCGAGGCGAGCGTTTGTCTGGGCGTGGTAGTCGCCCGTTGGTGGCGTTTCGATGCTTTCTTTACTTTCGACTCGGGGTGCAGGGTAGTTTGGCAAATGGAAGCCTTTTCAGCATCGTGGATCGCTCGCAACACCGCACACATGCCGAGCGAGCCATGTGGCTGTTTTCGACATGTGCTTTGGGTCACCTCAAATGGCACTTTGACATGGACGCCGGGATGTTGGCGGACTTCTCGCAGCTGTGCCGAGACAGCTGTGGCTCGCGGGCACGGATCCCGAAGCCGGGTCAGACAGCCACAGAAGCACACGCATCATCACCATTTATCATCACACCCGCGCTGAGACGCCGTCCCGCGCCGCGCCGCGCCGTGTTCGGCATTGCCCGTGTTCAATCGCACGCACACACGCGCTCATTGATGGCACCTCTCGTCCCGCTGATGCTGCCCCCGAGGGCTACCTACGCCAAGTCTCGCCGGGAATTGAGACACCCGTCTCGTCCAGCTGGGCCGCGCGATGCAACGTCTGTTCGCGAGACTGGCGAGACAGCAGACCGGGGGCTAGCATGTCGCGATATGTATGTATGTACGAAGTACGTCTGTGTGTTTGGATGGATGCAGACTCCTACAATGCACGCGAGGGAGGCAAGGCAAAGGAAAAGAAACACGAGCCACGGATGATGACCATGGCCGCGTGCCCTCCCCCTGGGCTGGGCCCTCGCCCGGATCGCTGGTTTATCGTACGATGTCTGCAAAGCAAAGAAGAGACAGATAGGGCCGTCCCCGGGGGTGGCTGGCTGGCGCGATCTTCGAGTCGCAGGCTGGGATGGCGTTCGATGGATGTACGTACACTTGTACGGATAGGTAAGGTACGCACGTACGTGTATGTACATGTGGCATCCCGTCTTCGAGATGGCTCCCACGGGCGCGCGCCTTGTCGTCGTTGTGCTCCGTAGGCAGGCATGTACCTTCCATATCCATCCATACCCACCCCCACACCCGTTGCGTGACAAAGGAAACCTCCGTCCCAAAAGGAACAGGGAACATTCGCAGCGGGCGCGGTGGTGGTTGTGGTGGTTGATGATCGACGGACGGTCTACGTCTGTCACTGCGCATGACGGGTGTGGTTGCAGGCGCCGCATCACGAGCGCCAGGAGTGGGAACAGGCTGACGGGAAGGATCGAGTTTGCCTTCTCACCCCTTGACCCGCGTTTCACGTCGCTGGCTCCCGTCGTCTCGAGTTCGTCCGGTATCCCCTCCATTGGGGGCGAGGGTCGGCGGGCGGGGGGGATTGTAAGTACTACCTAGGTATTCGTAGGTAAGGTAGGTATGCATGTTTGTACTCCGTACTTTGTACGTGAGAGGCACAGGGCAAAAAAAGCCACAACTGAGCTCTCCCGTTGCCAGGGGACGCATCCATTGGGCGGGCAAGGCGGCGACAAACGAAACTCGCTGGCTGCGCCTGCCGCCGCCAGGCTGCTGCTGCTGCATATCGTTTTGGGGGGAGGGGAGGCAGCGGAGGAGAGATATGACGCAGGGAGCTCCGCCCCTGAAACCCTGGGGCTGGCCCTTCCCGCAGCAACGCTGCTTCACCGGGGAACACATGCGAGCGGGTGGGCGGCGAGCCTGCGCGAGGCCCCGTGGCTGGTGCTGCGCGGGTGATGTGGATGGGTGGGTGGGCGGTTGACAGGCAGGCAGGCAGGCAGGCGGCAGACAGACGGGCAGGGGCTTGACGATTGTGGCTGGACGCCCGGCAAGGGTCTCTCTCTCGCTCTCTCATATGTCGTGGACGGACACACCCGGGGGCCCCATGCGAGGGCTCTCCATGATGACTGCGTGTGTGCGTCAACGCGCCCATGCTGGAGTTGTTGGTGGCACACGCGCAGCACAGGCTGACCACGGGCGGCGCGCATCGCATCTCTCTGGGGGACGGACACAGACACACACGGCAGATGCGCCGCAAGCCGCCTCCATAATAGCGCACAGCATGTCCACCTTGCCCACCCCCGAGAAACATCCCGTGGCAGGTCATATCACGGTGAGACACTGGGTCTTGGCGGGGGCCCGCCTGGCATTCCAGGGTCTGCGCGGTCCGGTCGGTCGGTCGGTCGGGTCGCACTCGCAGCTGTTGTTGCGTGCGCAGAGAGCGGAGCGGCCAGGAGCCGAGAAGGCGCGCGCGCACGGCAGGAGGAGCAGCAGGGGCATGAGTATGAGCATGAGCAGCATGAGAAACGTGAGCAGCACCAGCACCAGCACCAGCAGGCTCGTAAAGTGCGTGCGCCGTCAAGGCATATGGCGGGGGGCGGCCCGTGGACGGCGACGGGCGGATGGACGGGTGGACGGACGGGCGGACGGACGTTGAAAGACAGAGATAGATACTCGTAGATGGACAGGCAGGCAGGCAGTCGCAGACACACATTCACACACATGGCATCAAATCATCAGGGCATGGCGCGCAGGCTGCGCAGCGCGGGCCAGCCGCCGGCCGTTCTCGCCTCCCGTCTGAGCCCATCCTTCTGCGCCATCTCTCCAGAAGCCCCGACAGATGCCCGGGCCACCACGGACGGGCAAGGATGGCGAGGATGCTCGCCAGCCCGGACGGACGAGGTGAGGCAGATGGGGGCAGGCGAGGTGGGCCGCACCGCGCCGCGGGCGCCCGCCCCAGAGTCGATGAGGTGTGTTTGCAGGGGTCGTTGTTCCGCCGGCCTGCGTTCGACGCAGGCCAGGGACGCGGATGTGCAGGTGATCGGGCGCCAACAAATGCAACTGCCCAGACGGGGGGCATGGGCGGACGGGGGCGCCTCTTGGGCCTGCCTGCTCGCCGACGACACGCGATGCAACATGGCCCTGGCCTGCCCTGGCCTCGGAGCGCGTAATAATGTGCCCGTACCTACTAGACGTGAATGACATCGGCCGGCTCATGCGTGCTGCTGTCAGTCCGTCGGGGCAGCTTGCTTGGTGGCTGCACCGCCAAGCGTCACCACTTTTCGGGTCAGGAACCTAAAATCAAGGACTCGACTCGCTACGGAGTGCGAAGCACTCGTGGCGGACGGTTCGTTGCCATCGAGACTGGTCCCCGTTGAAAACGCCTAACTTGTTTCGTATCCAGCAGAGACGGGACCTTGGGGACCTGCAGGGCCCTCGCGCCCGGCGTTCGGAGACGGTGAGACTGTTGGGGTGCGGAGAATTCGTGGCATTTTCAAAGGGGCTCGCTCTTGGTTCAGCGCGGGTCATTCGCCCACGAAAAGAGCTGAGGTGAGGAGGTGCTGGTGCTGCGGGCGACGAACCAAAGCAGCCCACGGAAATAACAAGGGTGCGCGCCAGCCATGGAGCGACTGGTTCCGGGACGGGAGCGGGTGCGCCGTCGGCCAAGGTAAAAAGGTGAGGTAAATGATGGCGGTACTCGGACCCGAGGTGAGCTGCGGCTGCTTCTCCACGCCAGCATGGCAGACCACTTGGGCAGGAGGACACCTCCCTAGAGTCCCTTCTTCGCAGGCACCGACGCTGCTGCGCGCGTGGTGTGGCGGATGCGTCACCGAAAGAACCCTAACGAGGGCTCGTTGGACAGCGGCGTGGTGACGCCAGCCGCGATTGACGCATTCGGTCGTAGTCGTGATCGAACGATCTGGGCGTGGCCAAGGTACAGTACCTCTTGAGCTAAGAAACCGGCGTGCTTCGCTGGCGGACTCCTTGTGTGGTGGCAGCATGGCGTGGAGGTTGTCTGGAACTCTGTCACTTTTCTCCCCGTTGCCCTGGCACCCCCTCTCGTTTTTTTTTTGGTTGGGGTGCCACAGCGCAACGGCGGCGGCGTGGCGATGATGCCAGGTGGTGAGCCCGTGACCGCGACTGACGCGAAGCTTGCGTGCGAGCGTGAGCGTGAGCGTGAGCGCGCACCGTGGGTCTCCGAGCCGAGCCCAGCGGGCAAGCAAGCCCTGGAGCGACTCTGTCCAGTCCAGTCCTGTCCCGGCCGGGGCTCCCTGGCCTGGCTGGCTGGCGGGCAGCTCTGCCAGTGAGTGGGGAATGCAACGCACGCAAGCAAGCAAGCAAGCAAGCAAGCAGGAACGCAAGGCCGCCGCCTCCACTGCTGCTGGGGCTCCTGCTGGTGGTGCTTGTGCTGCCGGTGCCGCTGCTGGTGATGCAGGACGGGCAACTGGGTACCTACGTCTTCTGCCAACTTCTGGAGCCAGGCCAGGCAGGGCCCTCCACTTCCTGGGGCACCTCCTGGGCCGTATCGTGCTGTACGGAGTACCTTTGGCTGCTGTTGGCGGCGACGGCGGCCGCGGCGGGTCCCCCGGGGCTTGCAGCCCGCAGGGCCAGATCCGTCGGCGGCTGGGCTGGGCTCGGCGTGGCACGTCAGCGGGCGCCTGGGCGACTCAGGAGAGAGACCGACAGAGTGGAGCCCCGTTGGAGACGAACTTGGACTGGACCTGGTGTGGGGGCATCTTTTTTTCGCCGTGCCCCCCTGTTGCCTCTCCGTGTTCTGTGCGCTGCCTGTTCTGTCGTTCTGTCTTCTGGGCGGCGGCGGCGGCGGCGGCGGCGGCGGCGCTGTGTGTGGGGATGCGAGGGAGTGGAGCCGCACCACGGCCACGACGATGATGACGGACGATGGGTGGAAAGAGGGAGGGGGCGTGGCTCTCGCTGCCCGCTGCCGGGGACCGGGGGGGGGGAGGGGGGCAGAAGGGCAAGAAGGGGTGGACGGGGGGGCGTGAGCGCACGCACGACTCGGGCCAGCCCTGAGCTGTGGCGGCTGCCGCCCCCGGGGGGAGCCCAGGATGGCAGGCAGGCACCTCAGGCAGACAGCATGGAAGGCGGCGGGGGTTGGCGGGCAGGACAGCAAAAACTGCCCGCCCCAGCCAACCTCAGCAACAATGGAACCTTGGCCCGCCCGCCCGCCGGGTCGCGTTGCCAGGCGGCGGGCGGAGCTGGGGCCGGCCGGGGCTGCTTGCAGGCGAGCCAGCGTCGGCAGTGGCAGTGGCAGTCTTCTATCCATTTCCACCAGCAGACTTCCACCTAGCAGCGCGCAGCAGACGGAGCAAGTTGAACACCTCATCAGTGGCGGCGGTGCCAATCACGTCAGGCAAGGTACGAAGTACCTCGCACCGATTCATCGCTGGGCGCCGCACAAAGGCCACGCCACGCAGTACCTGACGGGACCCGAGAGTCTCTCTCCAGCTTGGTTAGGTTCGCCTTGGTGACTCCCCAAAACGCGCTGGTGGCGCCGATGGCCGCCGCCGGAAGCAGAACAATTTGGTGGCTTGATGTCTTTCTGCGCACGCACGCACACGCACTCAGTCGCTCCAACCACGATGGCTCGCAACACTCCATCCAACAGCGACAGCCCCCGGCGTGTGTGCCGCCGGTGCTTGACGACACCGAGGCCTCGGTCTTCCTGCACGCGCATTGCGCATTGCGCCTTGTCGTCGATCGACCGAGCCGCGATGGCGGCCTGACTGACGCGTCGTCTGCATCCCTCTCGAGTGACTGACTGGCCGCCGGTGGCGGCGGCAAAGGGTCATCGATGAGGCTGCTCGCGAACCATCAGAGCTGCCCTTTTGTTCTTACCCCTGCTCCGACGCGTGCCTGCGAACCAACATGCCAATAAACTCGGCTACAAATGGGCCACAAACTCACGAGGCTCAGGGTATGTGAGGGTCTTTACATGACAGTCTCGGCGCTAGAAGCCGTGCGCGAATCTCGTGGCCATCACAAATCTAGTCCATAGTCTCGCCAGGGGCATCTCTCCCACAGCACAATGTCATCAGCTGGCGCGACATTTCGACGCTGTTCAGATCGCTCTTCCAGGGACAAAGCCACGGGGCGACCCATGGAACCCGCCGTCATCTTTCTGCGGCCCCGCCGACCCGGCGCTTGAGACCCTTCGGCATCCCTGGGCCCATGACCGAACGGTACTACAGGCAACGTGCGACTAAACTCCATGGCCCTCTCCATCCTGTCCCAGGGGCGGCAAGGGGCTCAATCTCTCGTCGCGTCTGGGCATCCCTCCCTTGGCGGGGCGACGCAAGCGGAAGCTTCCGTGCCAATTCTCCCGCTCGTCGACGTGTTACAGGGCGAGCGAGGTGCGGCGCCTCAGAAACCAAACGACTGGGGGTGTTTTAAACGCTGAGACGCGGCTGCCGCGACGCCGGGCCCATGCCTGTGGCCGTCGTGTCCGCGCAGATCTTGAGTGGTGAACCACGGACAAACTGGCCGGGGGCGCAGACGCTCGGTGCCCTGCCCGCAGACAACTGGACTGTCGATACCTACTCCGTCCTGGCGGGGCCGGCTTCACGGTGGGTTGGGCCTCGTCCAGCAGGGCGCGGATCGAACACCACATTGGTGGCCGCAGGACGGCGGAGACACGTGGACGCGGCTGCGGCAGCGAGCCGAGCTGCTTGCGCGATGCCTGCCCTGCTCATCCCGTCTCGTTCAACTTCGTGACGTAACTGTCTTAAGGTCGCCAAAGACGCCAGCGCTGACGTTCGGCGTACATCGGTTGTCGGATACAGTGTCCGAGATAGCATGTACACGTATCCGTGCCGGCTGGCTGGACTGGTGGCTCTCGATGTGGCCTCGAGATTGTCGTTGAATCTGCCATGTGGAGCGACATGGAGAAATTAGCACCGACCGGTGGCGGGTCCTCAGGTTCCTGGCGGCGGCGTCGCTGCCGACGATTCCGCAGGCTGCAGAGATCAATGGCTGGCACCAGGGCGCCTCAACCATCAATCAGGCTGGCCCTGCGTGGTTGGTGCGCCAGGCCATCCACCCGCTGGCACACGCATGCATACATACGAGGTACGGGGTAATACCCTGTCAACCTGTCCAGCCCGTCCTGGGCTGGGCTGGGCCTGTCTGTCGGCCGCTCGTCCAGCTGTGCCGTGCTGGCTGCACGTTGCACGGGGCGGACCTACATACATACGTACATACCGACATACGTACGAAGCGAAGAGAGCAGATACATCACGGGACGGACAAGCACGCACGCACGCGCGCGCGCGCGGCGACATCACACGTTGGGCCCAGGGGGGCGCCTCGATTGCGGAGCGGCACCACCCTGTCGTTGTTTTACCGAAGCACAAACCGCGCCTGTGCTCACGGCCGCCGCTCTGGAGAAGCTACACGTACGACGAGGCGGCGTCGCACAGAATCTGGCCTGTGTGCGACCAGGCACTCGCAACCCTGTGGGACGTGACGGACGGGGCGGCGCGCGGAGCAAATCTGCGGCGGCGGAGACGTGCGAGGAGGAGGAGCGGTAGTAGTAGAGAAACCAGGGAGGGGAATGCCAGCCGCTTCGGCTGGTGGTGATGGTGCGCGCACCTTATTACTGTACCGCGCTCTTCGTGCTCGAACAGCTCACGGCAGCTCTGTCCTGGCGTCCGTCTTTCCATCTCAAGTAGCACATCATCGTCGTCGGCGCATTAGCACATGCGGTGCGAGGTAGGTCAGGTACGTACCCGCCCCCATATGTGCGCTGCCAGACCAGAAGCTTTGCCTTGCCTTGCCGTCACGGCAGCATCGTCCGCGGCCGGGGCTTCTGACGGACTTTCTGCGACGGGCTGGGCTGTGACGGTGATTCGAAACGCCCCTCGGATGCTCTGACGATCACGTCGTTCGTTGGGAGAAGGGGGACGGCTATGCGTGTGCGTGCGTGTGATCAGTACTACAGGTAGGTATTTATGTGCCTGTGCATGCCTTGCGCTGCGCTGCGCTGCGGGTGCGGGTGTGTGTATTTTGTCTAGGACCAGCGCCGCGCATCGACCGAGACGCAGACGGCGCAGATATGAGCGGCTGTGGCAGCATTATGCATCGAGGGATCTCGACTCGACGAGCGTTGATAGGCACAGAGGGCTGGCTGGCCTTCCGTCCTGTCACGCCGGATCAGCAGTAGGTTCCCTGGCGCCCATCACAGACACCTCAGTGATGCGTTCGCGCGCTAAAAAAAATTCGGGGCCTCCAACGACGCGCAAATAAAGCTGCCGGCACAACCGCACTAGTCGCAGCCGGGCAGCTCTGCCCCCCCATGGAAGCCCCCCATGGAACCTGGAGGTGCTTGCCCGGGTGTGGAGGCGCACGGCGAGCGTCCCGGCGGCGGGTAGGTACCAAGGCGTGGTGAGCTGCAGACGTGCGGGAGAAAGAGCCCCGACCACGACGGCGATGTAGAGCGACAGCGCCGGCGACAGGATTGGAACTACGAAGTAAGATGAGGTAGGTGGTGGGCGTGGCGTGGCCTCAGGCCTGTCTGTCTGATCCGGTGCACGACGCCGCATTGCGCTGCGATGCGTTGCCTGCGTTGCCTGCGCTGCCATCCCGCCGCCATCCACCTCATCCATCCGCTCGCGCGTGCCCTGGCCACCGAGGCAGCTCATCAGCGCCAGCGGCCAACCCCCCCAGTCCGCCTGCAGCAGCAGCACCCCGACAGCAGCACCCGCCAGCCCAGCGGCGGCTCTCCAGTCTCCAGGCCCCACCCGCAGTCAACAAGCCTCCGTCCAGATGGGCGTGGCAGGGGTGGGCCCCGCTTCGCTTCACCACGCCACCCCTCCGTGCTCGTAGCGCGCCCGTTCCCTCCCATATTCTCATGGGTAAGGGGAGTTTGCCAGCCAGGCCAGCAGCGCAGGTCCTTCCTCCACCAGCCAGGACAGCCTCTCCCCAATGACCCGTCTCCGTCTCCTTCTTCCTCCTTCACCCCCAATTTCTGCCAAACCCCGAGACGGCTGCGTCGCCGCTGGCAAGACTCGATCGCCGTCGCCCTCACCTCCTTCCTCGCGCCTCTGGACCGCGCCCTCGTGCCCTCCGCTGGCCTCTACTCCCGCTTCTACGCCGCTCAACGTTTTCCCGCTGGGCCTGGCGTTGCCTTGTACCTGTTTTCGTACCCTGCCTGCCTGCTAAATCCCGGTGGCGGGCGCTTCTTGGGCCACTTCTCGCGTGCATGCGCCGACTGCTCTCCGCGCTGGCATCCCAACCGCCAAGGCATTGAACTTCATCGCAACCCTCCTCGCGAGCCTGCGACCACCACCGTCCCCGTTTCTGCGTCACTGCCGGCGTCGCCATCAATCGGCACCAAGCGACACAGCCGCAGCCCGCCCTCGACGCACCTTCGCCGAGTCCCTCAACCCACGTCTGCCGCTTCCCGCCTCCCACCCCGGCCATGGCAAACCACCATCCCTCGCCCACCATGATGCAGATGCAGCATCAGGCCCAAGTGGCCCCCCCGCAGAATGTCCAGCCTGGTCATTTCGGCCCGGCGCACCAGATCAACGCCATGAACGAGGCCGTCTGGCTGCAGATCGGTGAGTCCAGTGCATTTGCTGGCGCGAGATCGCGCCGCCCAAGGCCCATCACATGCTGACGTATGATTCAGGGAGCTTCTCGGAACTGCTGCGCGTCCCCGACGAGGCCATGCACGCTTACGAGCGCGCACTGCAGGCCAACCCCAGCTCGACCGCGGCCATGAACGCCATCGGCATGCTGCTCAAAGGCCGCGAGGCCTTCGATAAGGCTCTCGAGTTCTTTCGGGCTATCGTTCAGTTGGAGCAGAACAATGGCGAGGCGTGGGGAAACCTCGGTATGTGTTCCCTGGCTTACACTTGGTCATCTGCCGCCGCTTGCAACTACTGACACTTTGCGACAGGACATTGCTATCTCATGACTGAGAATCTTCAAAAAGCCTACGACGCCTACCAGCAGGCGCTCGTGAACCTTCGGGACCCCAAGGTGTGTACAATTGTTTATCGCCAGCTCACAAAACCCCCCCAAGCTAAAGACCATGACAGGATCCCATGCTTTGGTATGGCATCGGCATCCTCTATGATCGGTATGGCAGCTACGACTATGCCGAGGAAGCCTTTTCGCAGGTCATGCAAATTCAGCCTGATTTCGAAAAAGCCAACGAGATCTACTTCCGCCTGGGTATAATATACAAGCAGCAGTCCAAGTTCAACCAGAGTCTTGAAGTATGGCCTAGCTCCCGGGTCCACAACAGCGTGCTTGAATACTAACTACCGACAGTGCTTCAAATACATTGTCAACTCCCCGCCCGGTCCCCTGACCCAGGAGGACATCTGGTTCCAGATTGGCCATGTGCATGAGCAGCAGAAAGATGTAAGCCGTGACTCACCCGGTTTCATCCCTACTCGTGGCTAACATTTGATCCAGTTTGACAGTGCCAAGGCCGCTTACCAGCGTGTGTTGGATCACTCGCCCAACCACGCCAAGGTCCTGCAGCAGCTGGGCTGGCTGCACCACCAGCAGAGCAACAACTATGAGACCCAAGACAGGGCAATCCAGTACTTGGAGAAGTCTGTGAGCGCCGGTAAGATTCGTCGATCCTTGCATGGAGAAATATCAACTGACAAGTGCATCAGATAACTCCGACGCGCAGAGTTGGTACCTGCTCGGTCGCTGCTACATGTCTCAACAAAAGTACCCCAAGGCGTATGAGGCCTATCAGCAGGCCGTGTACAGGGATGGCAAGAATCCCACTTTCTGGTGCTCAATCGGCGTCTTGTACTACCAGATCAACCAATATCGCGATGCTCTCGACGCCTACTCTCGCGCTATTCGGCTGAACCCGTACATCTCTGAGGTCTGGTACGACCTCGGCACTCTGGTAAGCTTTTGCGAACATTTCCTCCAGACTGTGCGTTCCAGTGGCTGACTTGGCTCCAGTACGAATCTTGTAACAACCAGATCGCCGACGCTCTTGATGCTTATCAGCGCGCCGCCGAGCTTGATCCTGGCAATCCTCACATCAAGGCCCGACTTCAGCTCCTCCGCTCCGGCGGAAACAATGGCGGCGCGCCCCCTGCTCCCCAGCCTGCTGATGTCCACCCACATGCCTACCAGGCCGCGGGTCCTACCGGCCCCGTTGGACCTCAGTGGGGAGGCTCTACCCAGCAACCCCCGTCCTCGGGTCCCCCGCCTCCACCTGCCGGCGCCGGCGAGAACTGGGCCAGGGGACTGTCGAACGTCAACCCGCCGCCTCAGCCGCCGAACCCGTATGATGGACGGGAGCAGTTCCGCGGGCCTCCCCCGCCTCCCCAACGCCAGCCTAGCCCCCCGCAGGAGCAACAGATGCGACCGCAACAGTACCCTGAAGCTGGTCGCGGAGGCCCTGGCGGTCCCGGTGGCCCCGGCCCCGCACGCCGTGGACCATCCCCGGCACCTGCCGGCCATCAGTACTCGCAGGGTCCCCCGCCTCCTCCCCCGTCGCAGCAAGGGCCACCTCCGCCTCCCGGTGGTGACCGCCGGGTTGTCAACCCTCTCTGGAGCGGCGCTTCCCCGTCTCACGCTGCCAACGGCGCCAACCCGCCGCCCAATGGCATGGCTCCCTTCCGGCCCAACAACAGCCCCCGCGCTGACGGTCGCGGCGTGCATGAGAATCGCATGCCTTCTCCCAAGTCTGCCTATCCTCAACACCAGCCCCCTCCGCCGGCGTATGCTCATCACCCGGAGGCTCCGACCCAAGCTGGTCCTGAAGGCGGCCCGGCCCCCGCAGCGGGGCCTCCGGAACCCCCCGCTCAGCGCCTGGATGACCGGCCGCCGTCTGTCGGCCCGAAGCGGATGCGCGAATGGGAGGAGGAGAGCGTGGCCAAGAAGCAAGCGAACGAAGAGAATCGCGCTCGCCTCGATGATATGCGACACCGACGGCCCTCAACTCCTCCACGTGACGCATACCGTCGTAACTCGTCTGAGTCTCGCCGCGTCGAGGACCAGCGCCGGGCTGAGGAGCCGAGGAAGGTCGAGGAGCGCCGAGCCACCAGCGACAGCTACCACCCGTCCGAGGCAGCGCATCACCCTCAGCCGGTCGGTCCCAGCCAGCTGCCTCCTATGCAGCAGGCTTCCGAGCCAATGCAAGGTGTTTCTCAAGAGAAGCCACCCGCCGGTCCGGCCCCGAAGGAGGATCGGCCTGCCACGGAGCAGCCCGCTCCTGCTCCCGCAGCCCCGGCCCCGGCCGAACCTGAACGGGCAGCGAGGAAGATGGATGTTGACGAGGACTACGATGACAGTGGCGAGGATGACAAGAAAGCGGTCCTGACGAATGGCTCTGCTCCGGCTCCTGGGTCTGCAGAGGGCAAGACGACAACACCCACTAGTGCTGGTGTCAATGGCTCCTCAGCACCTGCCACGAAGACGGAGTAATGTATGGAATGGTACGACTGGTTTTAACGAGGTTCTGGCTTTTCTCGGCGGCTGCACTTGATGCCGCTTAAAATGGTACTTCCCTTTGTCACGTGGAGTTTGGCCGATGGCCCTTGGTGAGAGACGGCGGCTGGCTTGGTCTTTACGAGGTTTCTTTTTGGCTACACAGCCAGCAGCGCACGATATCCGTTACCGTGAACAGTTACACTCGGAAGCTTCTCAGCAACTTGATGGATTAGTCAAACTGATGTATACTGCATTGTGCCCGCTTCGTACTACAAGCATGTGTGACAGGCGCCTGCGTTGCCCCAAGTGCGCTCACCGAGGGGAGTCACGTGACTGTGAAAATAAAACAGCTCTGGCTACGGCGTTGTGAGTGTCGGCGAAATGTTTGCCCTGGTTCACCTGGGCGACCCACCCGAATCCGGATAAGCGCGACGCACGGACCAGGCGCACTCGCTCGCCGGCGGGCTCGCTTAAAATTTCGCCCACAAATTGTTCAAAAACCCTCTCGTCCTCTGAAGGCACGCAGGCTTGGACTCCTACATACTAACCGTCAACCACCCAGCCGCCCAAAATGAGTGTGAGTATACCTCAACGACAGATTCAATCACGACGATGCTGATTCTCCTGGACAGCACCGGAAGTACGAGGCTCCCCGACACGGCTCCCTGGCCTACCTGCCGCGGAAGCGCGCTGCCCGCCACCGCGGCAAGGTCAAGTCGTAAGTTTTTTGGTCCCAAACGCATGGAGCAGGATTGAGGACGAAGGAAGCCGCGGGAACAACAATTTGCTAACAATCGGCTTCTGCTCCCAGCTTCCCCAAGGATGACGCCAAGAAGCCCGTCCACCTGACGGCCGCCATGGGCTACAAGGCCGGTATGACCACGATCGTTCGTGACCTCGACCGACCCGGCGCGAAGGCGAACAAGAAGGAAGTTGTTGAGGCCGTCACGGTCGTCGATACGCCACCTGTACGAACAATGCAGCCCGCTTGGCTTTGTGCCTATGGCTAACATCTTTATCTAGATGATCGTTGTTGGTCTTGTTGGCTACATCGAGACTCCCCGTGGTCTCCGCTCCCTCACCACCGTCTGGGCTGAGCACTTGAGCGACGAGATCAAGCGCCGCTTCTACAAGAACTGGTACAAGAGCAAGAAGAAGGCCTTCACCAAGTACGCCAAGAAGCACTCCGAGAACAGCGGCGCCTCCATCACCCGCGAGCTCGAGCGCATCAAGAAGTACTGCACCGTCGTCCGCGTCCTCGCCCACACCCAGATCCGCAAGACGCCCCTCAAGCAGAAGAAGGCCCACCTCATGGAGATCCAGGTCAACGGTGGCTCCGTCGCCGACAAGGTCGACTTCGGCAAGGACCTCTTCGAGAAGCCCGTCTCCATCGACACCATCTTCGAGCAGGATGAGATGATTGACGTGATTGCCGTCACCAAGGGCCACGGCTTCAACGGTGTCACCTCCCGCTGGGGCACCAAGAAGCTTCCTCGCAAGACGCACAAGGGTCTCCGCAAGGTTGCTTGTATCGGTGCCTGGCACCCGTCCCACGTCCAGTGGACTGTTGCCCGTGCCGGTCAGATGGGTTACCACCACCGTACCTCGGTCAACCACAAGGTTTACCGCATTGGCAAGGGCGATGCCGATGACAACGCCTCTACCGAGATCGATGTCACCAAGAAGACGATCACTCCGTAAGTTGCGACCTGTTTTTCCTAGAGCCTCCTCGCATATCGCAGTCGCTAACAATCACTCACAGTCTGGGTGGCTTCGTCCGCTATGGTGAGATCAACAACGACTTCGTCATGGTCAAGGGCTCCATCCCTGGTACCAAGAAGCGTGTCATGACGCTGCGCAAGTCCATGTTCACCCACACCTCGCGCCGCGCCCTGGAGAAGATCAACCTCAAGTGGATCGACACCTCGTCCGAGTTCGGACACGGCGCCTTCCAGACGCCGGCGGAGAAGAAGCAGTACCAGGGTACCCTCAAGAAGGACCTGGCCTCCGCGTAAAAAGCGGCGGCTATGTTTCCTTTTGTGTCTTGGCCATTGCATCGGTGTCAGAGGGTTGTTTCTGCCTTGCGCGTTTGGCTGGATTGGGCTTCATAATGGGATGAAGAAAATGAATCCAGCTAGAGGAATGACAAAAATCAAAAGAGATTCCCAATCACCTTTACTGTCTCTGATGATCAATTGCTGCTATGTTTTGTGTGAAATGCCGTTCAATTGTAGGGTGCGACGCGGGAGGTCATGCTTTTTTTTTGTGCTTGCGCTCTGGAGTGAAGACTTTTGGTGGGTATCGACGGTTGAGTCTTTGTCTTGCCTTGGTACCTTGACGTCACCCCACCCAGGACTCCAAAGCAGGGCAGCCCAACCCGACCTGAGGTTCCTCAGACATAGCACTTGACGACCACTCTAGACTCTCCTTTTCACGAACCTGTACATGCCAATCAGACGAACACAGTTCCTCACCGCGAGCGGAGATCGATATTCAAGTCTACTCCTGTCCCGTTTCTCTGCGACCCGTCGTAGCTCGGCGCATCGACAAAGCTTCGCCGCCATCTTCGGTGCTACCCCTCCCTCTCCGCGGCAGCAGCACCAGCAGCACCCCCAACCCCGCGGCCTGACGACCACCACCACCCGCCGAGCGAGCCCGGGCGGCAGGAACATGGCGAGCGACGAGGACTACATGGCGTTCCTCGACAAGGCGAACAAGGACCTCGACGAGGGGCAGGCGCACGCCCAGCGGCAGCAGCAGCAGGGCGGCTCCAAGTCGCAGTTCAAGGCCACGGACTCGGGGACCGAGGTGCCCAAGGCCATCAGAGACGTGTGCCAGAGCGAGGTGTATGTGAGCGATGCCGACGAGCCGTTCGAGGCGGTGGCGCTCAAGTACTCGGGCGACAGCCTGCCCGACGAGAGTAAGTCGTGGCCCTACCTACCCATGCGCGCTGTAGCCTCAGCACGGGCCCCCTAGCTCGACGACGTCGTTTCCTGTTGCTAACGGACGGACGCCCGTCGCGCAGCCGAGTTCGCCAAGCTCATCCACCACTGGGACCCGGACGCGGCCGATATCCAGATCATGGACCCCACAGACTGGGACCGGGCTGGGCAGTACAGCAAGATCGTCGACGCGGTGCGGGAGGCGAGTCGCGGCAACGACGTGCGGGTGTACCGCGTGACGAGGGACAAGACGCGGGTCGAGTACTGGGTGGTGTCGTGGGAGGAGGGCCGGATCGTGGGTGCAAAGGCTCTGGGCGTGGAGAGCTGAGCGGCGTGATCGAACTACTTTAGGGAAACCGGAGCGGAGACAGAGCCCCGGAGGCGACAGGGAGGAGATCACGGCTTTCTATGGAGGTCTGCTAAAGTACAGATCAGAGAAGACAGATAGGACCCCTGCCTCGACGGGAGGAACAGATATGGCTCAAGTCTACATGCCAAGTCCTGCATCATCTCATCGCCATCCAGCTGCCGCGCTACCTGGTGCACAAACCACTCCCGCCCATCAAACGTCTCTGGCAAGAGCGCCCCGGTGCATACGCACCAGAGCTTCATGTCCGCGCTCATGTTAAGCAACGCGCTGTTCGTAGCATCTGCCTCCAAAAGCAGGGCTCTGAGCTGCGTCGCGGCATACTGAGCGCCTACAAGTGGTCCGCGAGAGGGGATGCAGGCCAGAGAGAAGATGGCCGCAGCGAGGCACACGCACCGGCCCGTGTATCCGGCACTCGCATTGTGTAGATGGTTGAGCAGCCGATACTTGATGGCCTGGAGGTGTCGGAACAACCACGCCTCGTCTCCATTCGTGACTCGCACGGGCTTGCTTGACCAGATGCTCTCCGCGACACGGCAGTAGCTGACCAAGTCGCAGATTACGGATGCCAGGTCCTGAGATAGAGACTCTGCCGTGAAACCAGTTCCCAGGCGCGGGAACACGTTCTCATCGTGGCAACGGTCGCCTCCGTGTGCGCTTCTGGGGCCGGGATCCCACGTCAGGGGTATGACAGGCGGGCGCATGTCGCTGATGGCCAGGTACTTGTCGGCGAGGAGTGCGCTGTCGAGGACGTACGGGTCGAAGCACGTCCAGCCCCCCGAGCGGGTGACGAGGTGCAGCAGCGCGTGAAGGTGCGTCCTCGACGCGGCGACGCCGTGCCGTGCGAGGCGCGCAGCGGCAGCTTGACGTTGCGGGAAGGCCGTCCACATGGCGGGCAGGGCGTTCCACATCTCCGTCATAGCGAGGGCGTAGACGGAGAGGACGAGCCAGTCGTGGACCGGCAGGTCCGGGCGGCGGTGCCGGCGCCGATGATGATGGCCTCCCAAATACTGCTGCCACGGCGGCGTGTCGTACTCACGCAAGCGCTCACGCACGGCGCGCAGGGCCTTGACGAGAAAGTACTCGGGCGGGTGCTCGAAGAGCCGGCCCGTCGTCCAGGCGAGGAGGCTGGAGCCGTACGCCAGGGTGGCGTACATGAGCGCCTGGTCGTCGACGCAGGCACGCAGGCGTGCACGAAACACGGCATCGTGGCGCGTGGTCGTCGCCATCGTGGTCGTCGCCGGGCCGCGATGTTCGCCCGGCGACCAGGACGGGGGCAGGCCCGCGAAGAGGACAGAAGCCGGGGCAAAGGCCTCGGCGAGGAAGTTTGCGCGCGGGGCGTGGGAGAAGGTGCAATGAAGGAGCGCGGCGTGGGAGCCCGCGTCGGCGGCGGCGACGGTGCAGTGGAAGGGGTCCGTGGCGTTGAAGGCCGGGCGCATGGTCGACAGGGTGACCCTCGACGCCGACGGCTGTAGTACGGCTCGCCCTTCCGCAGACGCCCTGTCCGCAAGCTCCCTCGAGGATTCCCCCGAGGATGGAGGCACGTCGGGAGGGCTCATGGTCGATGCGAAGCGAGACCACGGCTTGGGCTGGCGGCTGCCCGCCTCGGCGCGACGGCGCTTGCTCTGCACATGGCTGAGGATGGCTGCCCGCTCAGAGGAGCCGGCGCGGGATGATGGCGTCTGGTTGACGAAGAGCAGCTGGCCATCCATGAATCGCAGGGGCGGGGGCATGGAGTAGATTCGATTAGACCGGGTGGTTGAACTTGACGCACCAGGGCGCCATGCTCAGTCACAGGATGCCAAAGGAGCTGCCGCGGTGATATGTCGATGACACAACCAAAACAGGATCGCAGTGCCAAGGAAGGAGCCGCAGCGTCTTTCCAGCGCGGCGAGGGAAGTAGTAGCGCGCAGAGCGCACGACGTTGGATGGCGCCGCTTACATGCATGAAGGCCGACGAATTGACGACAGTCGAGGGCTGAGGCTTGTCGCATCTGGGAGACACACTTCCCGATTAGGAAATGGCACGATCTGCAGCGCCACCCGGGACCGTCCGCGGTCCCCGGCTGCGTACATACTTCAAATGTTGTCCCGGCTCTCTTCAAGATGGGAAGAGGTTCAAAGCTGGATCTGGAGACACTCGTGCTCCGTCGGGCTTCGATTCTGGCCGATTGAGGCGCAGACCTATGCGGCCGTGCCTGGCATTTATTTGGCTTACACGACAACTTGATGAGCAAGCGCGGGACATGATGGCCCCCGGCGGGATGTAAAACGCTTGCTGGGGCCCTCGGCGATGTCATATCCATGGATAGAGCTATATTTAAAGAGGCTCTTGTGAAGATATAAGAAGCACAAGAGCCCAGCAGGTTGCAACCATATCAGACATTCAGACTCATTATTCTACAAGTTCCCATCATTCTCCCTTGCAGCCAGGATTCAGCACCCTAGACCTACCCCCCTGAGACGTATATACGAAACAAGTCACGATGCGCGGAACACTATCTGCTTGCGCCGCAATTGCGTTTGCGCTGCCATCTTTCGCGGCGCCGACAGCCCCCGACTCAACCTGCCTGCCGGTCATAGACCTGGGCTACGTGCGTCGCGCCACATCACTCTTCGAGGCCCCGAGCTAACAGCGTTCCAGGAGCGCCATCAAGCTCTCACGTACAACGACACCACGCAGGTGTACAAGTTTCAAAACATCCGCTACGCACAGCCTCCCGTCGGCGAGCTCAGGTTCCGTGCCCCGAAGGCGCCCAGGCGGGACCGCGGCCGCGTTCGGTCCGGCTCCGAGACGCGCATGTGTCCGCAGGGCGCCCCCGCGTGGCAGGCAAAGGCGTATGGGCCCATCGCCAAGTATTCGAACCCTAACATAGAGTTTGATCTCAAGGGTTGGGAACAGGACATACTCAACAGCAAGGTGCCCTCTGGAGATGATCAGAACAAAGGGGCCGATGAAGACTGCCTCTTCCTTGACGTCCATGTCTCCAAGTCGGTCCTCCAAAAGGCTGGAAGAAGCGCCAAAGGCGCCCCTGTACTTGTGTGGGTATGTGTCTTTCGTCAATATCTCCTCACAGAGTCCACGAATATTGACGCGGTTGAAGATTCACGGTGGCGGTTATGTCCTCGGCTCGAAAAACGGCCATGATCCATCGGGACTGTTGAAACACGCACGAGAGCAACCAGACGAGGACATGATATTCGTGGCGCTCAACTATCGCCTGGGAGCACTGGGATTCCTTGCAGGCCCCGAGGTCAGCCGCGACGGCACCGTGAATGCGGGCATACTCGACCAGCGAATGGCGCTTGAGTGGGTTCAAGAGAATATTCACCTCTTCGGCGGATCAAAGGACCACGTAACAGTCATGGGCGAGTCTGCCGGCGGCGGCTCGATTCTCCTGCATCTGACAGCGCGCGGCGGGAACCTGTCGGCCCCCTTCCAGCAAGCCATCCCGCAAAGCCCCGCAATCGCGCCCGTTTCCAAGGGATCGGAGAACAACGAGGGCAGTTTCTTTCGATATCTCAACGTGAGCAGCATCAAGGAAGCGAGGGAGGCCTGCTCCAAGGATGTCATCGCGGCGAACGCGGCGCACATCGGCTCGGCTCCCACAACGACGTATATTTTCGGTCCTGTGGTCGACGGGGATTATGTTCGCGAGAATCCGGCCAGGGCCGTCAAGGAGGGAAGAATCGACAAATCGGTCCCGCTGCTGACTGGACACAACCTCTTTGAGGGGTCCTTCTTCTTTGATCCCCTCGTCAAGACCAATGAGGATTTTCGGATGTGGCTTCAACGGTCCATGAACGTTCTTACGCCCAAGGCCATCGACCATTTGGCCAACACGCTGTACCCAGAGGAGTTCGATGGCTCACTCGGATACGTGGATCAGGGCAGTCGGCAGATGAGGCTGTGGAGCGAAGCCGTCATCGATTGCCACTTTGATATGTTGGGTCAGGCGAACCAGGGCAAAGGCTACGCATGTAAGTGCCCGTCTCCACGAGACGCCCGTGACAATGGAGTGAAACTGATGGCTCGGTGACAGACGAGTTCAGCGTGCCCCCGGCTTTCCACATCCAGGATCTCACCTACACGTTCAACAACCCGTCGTCCCCGGCCCGGTTCCCAGCGGCACAGGACGCGCTGCAGAGGGCCATTGTCAGCTTTGTCCAGGGTGGCGTCCCAATGGCGGGACAGCAGCCGTTCCCGCGAGTCGGCCGGGACAGACTGCTGGTCAACATCACCTCTGGAGGCGCAGGGCGGCCCGTGGCCAGCACGGTCAATGCGACGAGGTGTGCGTGGTGGGCTACGGCATTTGATTGAAGGGCGGAGCAGGATCAGGCAAGGGGGCTGTCATCTGAGTGTAACATGGCTATTGGGGGGAGGAGGGGGCGGGATGCTCAATTTTCGTTGTCATGCGTACCTGTAGAGAAGGATTATAATAGGTACCTGGAGGTCATGTCAGAGTTAGTGCAAGTACAGTAATACGGAGCGAGGTCATTCATCCTTCGTGGAGGAAGGTGCGGCGCATTGTTGGTTGTCGTCCCTGCTCGACAAGGGCCCCGGAGGCCGACGTCGGCCCAGTCTGGAGCTTCTGTGTACCGGGTACTGGTGCGCGCTCGCATCTCTGGTGGATCGACGGGTAGCCTGGACTACCAGGACCCCTCGACGGAGAAGGATGACTGACCCCTCCACAACTCGGCAGCTCTGGGCGTTTTGGCGCCCGTGAGATGGAAATGCTGAATTGCTGATTAGGCGATAAGAAATTCGTTCTACACACCTCGCCGCACCGCGCCCTGCCAGAGCAGACCGTCCGTGACTCACCCCCCTCGACCATTCGCCAACGAACATTGCTTCTTCCTTTTGCTTTTCCTCTCCTCGTGCTGCTACTGCTGCTGCTGCGGAACTGAACCAGCCGATAAACCCTCCTTGGCCATGGCGGGCGCAGTAAGTACATGACCACCATTTGCTTCCGGCCTGCCATCGCCAGCGGCTTCGCTCGCGATCGCGCGCGCGGGCGCCACTCCCGGTAGCTGGACTGACTCGATGGCGCAGCGAGCTCTTCACCCGTCGCTCGACACGGTCCGCTCCATTGTCGACCGGCCGCACGCCGGGCCTGGCAAGAAGCCGACCCTCGTCCCCGTGTACCGCCAGATCTCGTCGGACCTCATCACGCCCTCGGCCGCCTACCTCAAGATCTCGGCCCATTCCTCCTCCGACTACTCCTTCCTCTTCGAGTCCGCCGCCACCGAGCAGGTCGGCCGGTACAGCTTTGTCGGCGCCGGCCCGCGCAAGATCCTCGCCACGGGCCCCGGCTACGGCCCGGAGACGGACCCCCTGCCCGCCCTCGAGGAGGAGCTCGCCCGCCATGTCGTCGCCCACGTCCCCGACCTGCAGCTGCCGCCGCTGACGGGAGGCGCCATCGGCTACGTCGGCTACGACTGCGTCCGGTACTTTGAGCCCAAGACGGCGCGCCCCATGAAGGACGTGCTCAAGATCCCCGAGTCGCTGTTTATGCTCTTCGACACCATTGTCGCCTTCGACCGCTTCTTCGGCGTCATCAAGGTCATCAGTTACGTCAATGTGCCCGACGGCTCCACCGACTCTCCGAAAACCCTCGACGAGGCATACGAAAAGGCCCGCGCCACCGTCGACGAGCTCGTCGAGGTGCTCAACTCCCCCGACATCGAGATCCCCAAGCAAGACCCCATAGTCCTCGGGCAGGAGGCCAAGTCCAACATCGGCCGCGAAGGCTACGAGGCGCACGTCACGAAGCTCAAGGAGCACATCGTCAGGGGCGACATCTTCCAGGCCGTCCCGTCGCAGCGGTTTGCCCGGCCGACGAGCCTGCATCCCTTCAACATCTACAGACACCTCCGGACCGTCAACCCGTCGCCTTACCTGTTCTACGTCAACTGCAAAGACTTCCAAATCGTCGGAGCCTCCCCGGAGTTGCTGGTCAAGAGCGAGGCCGGCCGGGTAATCACCCACCCCATCGCCGGCACCGTCAAGCGCGGCAAGACGCCCGAGGAGGACCAGCGGTTAGCCGACGAGCTGAGCAGCTCGCTCAAGGACCGCGCCGAGCACGTCATGCTGGTGGACCTGGCGCGCAACGATATAAACCGCGTCGGCGACCCCTTCACCGTCCGCGTCGATCGCCTGATGGTTGTCGAAAAGTTCAGCCACGTCCAGCACCTCGTGTCACAGGTCTCTGGCGTCCTGCGGCCGGACAAGACGAGATTCGACGCCTTCCGCTCCGTCTTCCCCGCCGGCACGGTGTCTGGTGCCCCCAAGGTCCGCGCCATGGAGCTCATCGCCGAGCTTGAGAAGGAGAAGCGTGGCATCTACGCCGGTGCCGTCGGCTACTTTGGATACGGCAGC